>CM029021.1:84442465-85727464 GCA_016801055.1 Panax notoginseng | reverse complement strand
GATTAGTTTGTAATTTTTTTTTGAGTTAATAACGTCTTTGTAACAAAAAAAAAATTAGTAACCAAAATGCCCTTAGTACAGTAACTAAAACATAAACTAGAAGCAAAAAATAGATAAATAACACCACCAAGTGCAGTAGCACGCTGAAAGATGAAGCAGAACTAATTTATGGACCAACAGACGCAATGAAAAAGATGACTGCAATAAGTTTATTCAACAAGAATTCACCCAATTTATTTACCTATATGTGCAAGTCCATGAATCATTAATAGATTAAAATGAAGGCTAGACCTAGTAGTTAGTTAAGAATATTCTAGTAGGATAGAGTCGCATGGTTAAGAGAATTTTAGGTGCACTGGCATACCATATGTTAGTGGTGCATGTTAGCTTAGGTCCTCATCAATTATACAATTAAAAGCATAAACTTGGTTTCGCAAACTTTTGGTCCAGCCTTTTTCTTCATACTCTGTAATTAGTACAAATACTATCCAAATCTATAACAAATAGAAATTTTAAGTTCAACTTTTTTCTTCCCTATCTAGATTAGTACAAGTACTATCCAAATTTATAACAATTTATAATACTATCCAAGTATTATGAATAACTTTTTATGTTTTATTTATAATAATTAAATTATACCCAAATTTATATTACCATCCAAATTTAATTAAGTACACTATATTGCAGATTTATTAACTTTTTAAGTTTTATTTGTAAAAGTAACTAAATGGATATAGTTATATTAACAAGGGGTTTATTAAACAATCTATTAAGTATATTATATAGTAGATTAATAGTTTTATTGTCAAATTAGCAAAAAGAAATAATTTTGTTTTATTGGTAAAATTAACAACATGAGGATGTAGCTCAAATTTAAACCATAATTAATCAAAAACTTCATATATCTAATAGGAAAAGTAACTAAGAAGTTTTATTTTTAATTCTACCAAGTTTATTACAAATTTTGTTTTTCATTTTTTCTAACACTAAGAAACTTCACATCTCTAATAGGAATAGGGAAAAAGATCCTTTTTTTTTAAACCACAACCAATCATTTAAATTTTCTGCCATTGCTCCCACTTAATCATCATCTAATTTTTTTAGTAAACTTTTTTTTATTTGTAAGTTCATAATAAATCATAATCCATGTTGCCTGTGCGAAGGGTTGGGGAGTTTGTCCTGGTATAAACAGAAAAACATGTATAGTGTGATCTCAACTATAAAATGAACTAAGAATGGCTTTGATATCTATCAATCTACCTACATCTTCTCCATATTTCTATCTCTATCCTTTCTCCCTCCATATTCGATAAATTTCTCTACAAGTTCCCTACTAAAGTCCATTCATAAATCCTCTACAAGCTGCTGAATATATTACTGTTCTAATTGGTCATCATTTTCAAACTACCTTTCATCAACTAAATTTTATAACCCACTTCCTTAGTTATTTTAACTTCTTGGTTTCAAATCTTACTCAGGACTCAGATTAGTCCTGACAATATGGATATTTCAGATGGCTGTAAGAGCTGCAATGGACATGTACAACAGGTGACAAGTACACTTTAAAAAGATACAAGGACAGAAATTATTGAACATCTAAACAGAGATCAAGGTGTGTTTTTCGCTACTATAATTTTACTATCAACTATTTGTGTGTATATGTACTTAAGAGTGAAGAATCAGGATCATTATATGGTGACATTAACTACTTAGAGAAGTTTAAGGCTGAGATTGGTGACTCATAAAACTCAACACGCGTAAGGGGTATACATACGTGTGGCACAGAGCAGTATCTGGGACTTTAAGGACTATTAATAAATTGTTATATATTATTGTTTAAATATAAATTCATGTAATTATTTATATAATTGTAGTAGTATTTAATTATAGTAGTAGATTATTATAAGAAAGCAAAACATTCTAGAGTTTTTAATCATTAGGATTGGTTTCATTTTCAAGTAAGATTTTACTTGGTATCGAAGAATTAGGGTTTCTATTTCCTATATAAGTTGATGTACTCTTCATTATTTTTTAGATTATTGAACATAAATTGATTTGAGAAGGCGAATCGCTGGCCAACCGCTTAGTCGACTAGTAGATTAGGCGTCCGACTAGTCGTCCAAAAAACGATAAATTATTTACAATATGCATTTCATACATAATATATATATATGTATATATATTATTTCAATTCACAGATACAATAAACATAAAATATTACTCACAAACAAGTATATACAATTAATAATACATTACAATTCATAGACTCTAACATATATTAAAACAAAAATACCAAGTAGATGGATAGGCAATTTAACTTCAATAACAAAGTAAAAACTTACGAATTAAATTACTTATAAAAATATTAAAAATCAAAAGTTACAATTATTATTTTTTATATTAAATATTTAATTTTCATGAATAACAATAAATATATTATAATACAAGTAAAAAATAAATATTATATCAAAAAATTTATTCATTAGTTATATTTTCTTCTTTTTTTGAAAGAACAGGAAAACTCAACAAATTTTTAATCTATCAATTGCACAAATTTTTTTAAACAATGAGAAGTTGGTATAAAAAAATAACAAGTTTTCATACATAAACTAAATTTCACACATTGACTAGTTTAGTTTTGTGGTCTTTGTTACTCGAGTAAGTAAGTCATAGGGGGTGTCTCTACACTCAGCACCCTAAAGCCGTCTGGTTTGGGAGTCGTTGGTCGAAAACTCGCTACATGGGTAACATTGAAAAGCCTAAGAGGACTAGACATTACACAGTCAGGTGTAAACACGAGAAAGAGCCAAAATGCCCTTGTGAGCGAAAAAGAAGAAATAAATTATGTATCAACTCTGAACTTGGTGATTGAGGGTCGCAATCTTTCAAGGAGTGCTCGTGCTAATACTAGTAATAATCTAATGACATACTCTCGACGTGGTGGTGGTTCAACTTCAAGGGAATTAAGGTTGATAGATTCCGACTCCAATAATGAAGTTGATGAAGAAGAGAGAATTCCAAATGATGATGAAGTTGTGGAGGATAATTTTGGAGAAAGACCACCACCTACGCCTTTGAATGAGAGTAGTTCTCGTGGAAGAGATGGAGATGGCATATTCTATGATGATTTTGATTGAATGATGTTTCTAGACTAGTGTAGAGAGTCTAAACATTATTTTGACTTGCTATGGTGGTGTTTTATTAGTTATTAGACTACATATTTGTGATGGTTGGTTGCAACTTTATTTTCTCTGTGGTGTTTGTTGAATTTTTCATTTCTTTTACTAATTTTTAATATCAAGTGTGTTGTGTTTGGATTGTTATTGATAAGTATTTACATAATTATGTCTTTAATGTTATTCCATAGTGTTATGTTTTGAGTTTTAATGTATATAAAATTTTATTGCCAATATACTTGTTAAGTAAAATAAATAATATATAAATTGCACATTGAAAACGACTTGTCGCCATACGGACGCCATGGCGTCCGCAGTCGGCTACCGCCATGACTCGCCGTGGCGCTGTAACAACTATGATTTCAAAATCAAATTTATGATAACTAATTGCTTTATATCTGTTAAAATGTTGTTGGAAATATTTATAAAAAAAATGACAAGGAAACATAATAAATTCAAAGATACATTTTGAATTTCTTAACCAACACAACAAAAAACACAAATTTGAGCCTTGGACTCTTCACTGAAGCATATTCAACTGGCATTTCATACACTACCCAATAACCATAATCAGTGAACTGCATAAGTAGAGTAAGTGACCTAGCTTTTGTTGCTATTAGCTACAATATAGTTACATCACCAACTCACCAGCAAGATATCATGATATAAACAATTTATTTGTAGTCTGATATTCACAAAAGTTCATATAATCAAATTAGTTTCTTTCTTCAAAACTACAAGTACTGGAAAGTATATTAACAAACCTTTGGAGGGGGAGAACCCATGTATACACAACATATGCAAAACAAATCAATAAGATGTCGTTTGGTTGGAGAGAATAGAGGGTGGAAAGGAATGCCCATTCTGTCCAATCATTCCATTCCTATGTTTGTTATGTTAATTTTGGTGGGAATACCCATTCTTTTATACACCGGAATGGGCATCCTTAGGGTGGGGAGGGAGGGCTATAAGGAATGAGGATTCCAACGAGTAAAGGCATAAAAAAAATGTTAGGACAAAAATGCTCTCTCCCATATTAATAAGCACTATATATATATATATATATATATATATATATATATATATATATATATATATATATATATATATATATACGGTAAGGATCAAGAACATCCACCTTAAAAAGCAACAAGGCCTTAAATAACATCCACTTATCAAAACGACGTAGTTTTGGAGGGACGCGGTGGCATTTTTGTAAATACCCGCGTCACTCCAAAACTACGTCGTTTTGAGGTGGATGCTCTTGTTGCTCTTTAAGGTGGATGCTCTTGATCCTTACCGTATATATATATATATATATATATAATATATATATATAATATGATATATATTTAATATATATCATATAATATATATCACATATAAAGATAATATAATATAATTATGTATATAAAGATAATATATAATATTATTTTTCAAAAGAGATTTTTGTTTTTTCGAAATTTAATATATATATATATAGTTTTATATTATATTATAGGGAATTAATATTTCCACAAGTGGGTTCCATTTTTAACTAAACCAACCTTTTGTACAGTAAACTAACTATAGGATTTTGGTCTTATGTCCAAATTACCCCCATTTGATAAATAACTAAACATCTAGTTGCTTAACTTTATTTGATTAGTAGCGTTACTTAATTGAAGACAACTTTTATTTATTTAATTTTATGATAGTAATAATATGAATAATAATTAGAAAATTGTTAGGAAATAAGTGAGAAAAATTATTTACACATAAAAATTAGGATCTACGGTTTTCTCCCACAAGGGAAAAAAATTATTTTCAGAATTTCTATTATCATATCATATTACTAAAAAGTCTAGACTTTTTAGTAATATAATTTACTAAATTATATTACTAAAACTAGTTAAGTACTAGTATTTGAATAAAACTAGTTAGTTATAAATCCTAAAATCTTCTACACCAACAAAACTCCATCCTGATTTTGATTAGCTTGTTTCTTTTTAATTTTCTTTTATCATGTCTAAATAAAATAATATATATACATACATACATATAAATATCCTATAAGATCTTGTCAAATAATTACTTTCCGCCTTCCTTCTTTCCTCTCTTGTGATACTTAGAATCGCACGAGTCGATTAAGCAATGAAAGAAAAAAGAAACAATGAAAGTATTAGTATATGAATAACATCTCTCACTTAAATTTGTATGTAAATTTTAGGTCTAGTATTTATTACTACCTCCATTCCTAAAAGATTGTCGTTTAAAGTTTTTGCACACAGATTAAAAAAGCATCATTTACCAAGTAAAATTAGTTTGAAATTCCATCGCTATCCTATTATGGGAAGTTGAAAACTATTAATACAAGAGAGAATTTCTTAGGACAATGAGAGAAGGTAGGGGTAATATAGGAAAGTAAATAATTTATTCTCCTCGAAAGTTGTAAACGACAAACATTTTGGAACAAATTTTTTCTTCTAAAACGACAATCTTTTAGGAACGGAGGGAGTATAATTTTTTAAAATTTCAAGTTTTGTTGTGAACAATTTACATTCGTTGCTTATTGTACGTCCTTAGACGTATGAACTTCTCGATTCTCTCGTGTGTATATATATATGTTGCTTATTGTGTTGTTTTTCGAAATTTGATCCAGGAAAACATTAACAAAGGCAAGTTAACTTTTGATGATAAGCAGGAGGCCATGGTGATTGATACTCACCCTTTTGAAGACCCAACCGTGAATATGTTCTCTCTGGAGGAGGTCAACATCAATATGTTTTCGGTTAACCCGATGGCCTCCACCACACCAAATGAAAAGGTAGAGTTATCTGATCACAGTGAAACAACAATAAAGTTAGTTAACCCAATGGCCTCCACCACATCAGGGTTATGCCTTAGCCATTGAGGACCAACGAAGCGGGTAAAGGGCATAAATTGTGCAAGATTGCGGTGAGGTGCAAGTGGAATAAAAGAAAGTTAAGCACTCACTGAAAGTATAGGAGTTAGATGTGGTGTTGGGAATAAATCGTTCAGCATAAACGGAAAAATAAGAAGACTTAACTAGAGTTGGAGCTAACTCAGGGAAATAGAAATAAAGCCACAGTTGGGGCTGATAACTCGAAACGCTAAACTCAAACAGACCGTGATATAAGTGGGCTAATACTAAGGGGCCCAAAGCTAGCTTCTGGCCTTCGGCTAACTGGACAGCTATGATATTAAATTCTTTGGTGATCTTAACCGACACATTACAAAACAATCGGGTTAAATACTTTTTTGATCACTCTACTTTATGTCAACTTACAAATGAGTCACTAAACTTTTTTTCTTACAGTCAACTCACTGAACTTTTGTTTACTTACAAAACGTTAAAAATCCGTCAAGTCTGTTGACTTTTAACGGAAATGTCCACATCAGCTGCATACGTGTAAAATAATTTCTTATATGGCACAAATCATTCCATGCAACTTTCTTACGTGGAAATTGTGGAAATAATTTATGGACAAAATGAATGATTTATTCTAAATAAAACAGCATATGTCAAACTAAATTAGAAAAGTAAGCCCAAAAAAACAAGAAAATAAATGAAAAATATATTTAATTATTTTTGTAATTAATACAAAATAATTTTTTATTTAATTATTTACAAATAATAATATAAATTAGAAAAGTTTGTCAAAAAATAAGAAAATAAATGAAAAATATATTTAATTATTTTTGTAATTAATATCAAATGAATTTTTATTTAATTATTTACAAATATAATAATTTATATAAATTAAAAAAGTTAACCAAAAAATAAGAAAATAAATAACAAATATATATAGTTATTTTTTAATTATTATCAATGAATTTTACAAATGTAAACCCACATTCCCCTCTTTCTCTCTCCTCTGTAAACCCACATTTCCAGAGAGAAACCCAAAATCTTAGACACGACGACGATTCAGATTTAAAAAGCATTCTAGAGAGAAACAAACACCGCATTTTGAATCTTCCAAGTGAATTCATCTCTCTGTCTATCTGTATTTCTATTCACAAGGGTATATTAAGTCGGAGCCCTAGAGATTGAGTTAGGAGGAGGATTTAAGTATTTTGATATGAGATAAGAATTCAGATACGAGATGCCGAACGTTTTCATAGGCATTTTTCCCTTTCTTGACTGCTCATCACGGAGATGATGGGGGTGAAGAAGCAGCCCCTTTGAAGATGAGGAAGTTGAGAGTATCGAGTGAAATAGATGAAAGTTCCTGTAGTATGAGTGAAGAAACACCCAAAATTTGATCCCACAACGCACTGCCATCCATTCCCATATCTCTTATCGAACTCCTGCCAATCAAACTTTTCGAGAATTAGAAAATGGATACCTTTGAGAGAGAGAGAGAGAGAGAGATTGGATGGCATAGCCATATATATAATACCTTTTTGATGTGGGCAGCAATGGATTTGCAGTCAAGAACATCATATAGATCAAGAGCTTGAGAAGCAGAGACCATGGCTTGGATCTGCATCTTTAGTGGCATATTTGTGTCCTCTATCAAAGCCTTCCCTTCCAACATCCTTGTTATATCATTAATAATATAATTATTATATTGTAAATAATTAAACAAACATAATAAAAATATATTTTTCATTATAATTAAAAAATTCATTTGATAATAATTAAAAAATAATTGAATATATTTTTCATTTGTTTTTTTGTTTTTTGGCTAACTTTTCTAATTTATATTATTATATTTGTAAATAATTAAATAAAAATTCATTTGATAAATTACAAAAATAATTAAATATATATTTCATTTATTTTCTTATTTTTTGACAAACTTTTCTAATTTATATTATTATTTGTAAAGAATTAAATAAAAATGTATTGGGTATTAATTACAAAAATAATTAAATATATTTTTCATTTATTTTCTTGATTTTTTTGGCTAACTTTTCTAATTTATTTTGATATATGTTGTTTTATTTAGAATAAATCTTTCATTCTCTCCATAAATTATTTCCTCAATTTCCACGTAAGAAAGCCACATGGGATGATTTGTGCTAGATAAGAATTTTTTTACACGTATGCAACTGATGTTGACATTTTCGTTAAAAGTCAACAGAAACGGATTTTCTAACATTTTGTAAGTAAACAAAAGTTCAGTGAGTTGACTGTAAGAAAAAAAAGTAATGACTCATTTGTAAGTTGATATAAAATAGTGATCAAAAAAGCATTTAACCCCAAAACAATCATTTGTTCAACCAAAAGATAAGAAAAAAGATGTGTTCTTGTTCGCTAACCTTAGAAGTACCTCGGCAGGTGGTGATGTAGTGTTGGTAGGAAACAACTTCGACTCGCTTTCCTGTCTCAGACGGAGCAAATTCCACATCGATGGCTTCTTCTTGTTTTGAACCCCGGAGTTCCTCGATTTACTGGACTTTGGAGGAGAACGGTTACTTCGCCGTTCGCTGAGTTCGCCTTCGGCCATGGTGGGAGGATGAAACTTGTCATCATAGTTAAGTAGCATCAGCGAAGTAACTTCCTTACCGTGAGGGCAAAGTCGAGTTAGGAAGCTGATATCCTGGACAGTTGGGGCCATGGGTCCACAAGGTAGATGGAAGGTGTTGATCGAAGTTGACCAGAAGTTAGCCGCAACATAGAGAAGACTGTGTCGATATAAAATGGTGCTTGGAGAGGAGGATGGCGTCATAGATGCCTATTTCGCGCCACACTTGGCCCTTACCAGCAGCAACTCGATCAACCCAAGCAGCATAGTCAGCAGACACCAAGTGCCAGTTGCGCAAAGATGTGGTCATTCTGTAGTTAGACCTGGCTAGCTTTTTCCAGTAACATGGTTTCATCGGGCGAACGGGGGAAGTAGGTCTAATTCCTCTGCGTAGTGGTCAACGAAGGAAGGTCCAAGCCCATAGCGGTGTGGATGGCCGACAAAGGCTCGAGGGATGAAGGTATCGCGATGTAACCCATTAGCAGAGTTAATCGGCTCAATAAAAGAGTGGTTTTGTTTGGCGATTGAATCAACCGGGAGATTTATTTAAGAGAATTGGTTGTTTTGGCCGTGGAAGATTTGTAATTTGCAGGTAAGCAAGGAAGGAGATGAAGGTCAGAGATAATTTGAGGCGGTGAACCGAGCTGACGAGGGTTTAGGGCTTTTAAAGGCTTAGCTTAGAGATTAGGGATAATGAATAAGGCTTTTAAATTTTAAAAGACATGCATCGGTTATGTGAATGACGGCTGACAGAAAAGCGTGCAACGGTTGGACTTCTTGAGATGAGATTGGAATTTCAAATATCTTATCTTTCTAGCCTTAAAGACAAGATATTTGGGGGGAAATGTTTACACCCAAATCTCAATTTTTGAAATTGGGTTAAGTGAATTTTAGCAAAGTACTGATGTCAATTAATGTTAGAAGAAATGATATGGTTTCCATAATTATAGTTAGTCATATCCCATAATTATTGTGTATACATACATAGCTTTAATTAGAGATTACCATAAATATACTTGTGTATATAAACCAATGTAATTCAGATGAAATTAAGGAATTATAAACCTAAACTCTAAGTATTCCTTTCTACATGGTATCAGAGCTTGGTCCTTATTTTTCAAAAAAACATTGTTCATCGGCACTGTTATTAGTACTGAGATTCCCACCGCTTCTTTGGCATAAATTATGGTTCTAAAGTGTAGTACAATTAGTTGATATTCTTTGCAAAGTTTATTCTCCTTGGTATATATTGTATCTACCTATTATATGGCCCAACAAAATAGTGTTGGTAGTGGGGTTCATAACAGTAGTTCAACATTGGTTCTCAGCCCCTTCAAACTGGATAGAACTAACTATTTGGCATGGTCACAAACGTGTTATGTCAATTGAGGTTAATCGTATGTAACACTTCATCAATGGAACAACTACTATACCTAAAAAAGAAGGAATGGCCCAAGAAGAATGAAAATCTGATAACTCAATGGTGAAAACAAAGATTTTTAATTCAATGGAATCGAGTATGCGGAGTAGTTACGTGTTTTTCACTGCCTATGAGCTTTGGGAGGCTATCTCTCAAACTTTTTATGTTTCTGGTGATATCTCCAAGGCATATGACATTCGTAAAAGAATTCGTGAGCTGGGTCAAGGGGAGAAGACTGTGGCACAATATTTGGCGAAGATTAATGCTCTTTGGCACGAGTATCATAATTAGCGGGTTTTTTCAGCCAAATGTACGGAAGATGCAGCTTATCAAAAGTTTGTTATTTGTTAGTGAATATCGAGTTATTGATTTCTTGGTTTGTTTGAACATAGAGTATGATCAAGTTCGAGCACAGATTGGTCAGACGCCTTTTCCATCACTTCTAGAGTCCAGCAAGAGGAAGGTAGACGTCAGGTGACGGTTCTAAATTAAAATCTTGTTGACGGATCAACCATAATTGCTTCATATCCTAAGCCTAGCTTCTCCATTCAGTCGCCTGTTGAGGAGTCCCGCGAATGCGACTACTGTGGGGGAAAGAATCATACCAGGGATCACTGCTTTAAGCTTCATGGTCGTCTTAAAGGGCGTGGAGGTCGGTCTGGTTGTGGTCGTGGACGTGGATCCCAGGCCTATGTTTACTACACTTCTTGTTGATGCATCCAGACTTCAGAAACTATTACTGCACTCACTCTTGAGGAAATCTCAGCTTTTCGAAAATTTTGTTTCAAATCTACTTCTCATTATGCCCAGTCAGGTATACATTCTTGTGCTTTTCATGTTTCATCAACTTGCCCTAGTCGGATCATAAACATAGATGTTTCTGAGCATATGACCGGGTCCTCCAACCTCTTTCTTTCATACACGCCTTGCTCTGGAAAAGACAATGTTCGAGTAGCTGATGGCTCCCTTTTTTCTCTCTGGAGTGGTTCTGTAGTTTGTACACCTTCATTAACAATATCATTTGCTCTTCATATTCCTTCATTTACTATAAATTTATTATATGTCCAACGTCTTTCTAAATCTCTACACTGTTCAGTAACTTTTTCCCAACTCATTGTGTTTTTCAACATTTGGTGACGGGGCAGAAATTTGGTAGTAATAGTGCAGTCGGTGGTCTCTATTATTTAAATGCTTCATCGTCTGACATGTTCTCTACTCAGGCTCTTTACTCTACTTCTGACTCTAGCCTGACCTCTCTTCATCAATGGCATCGACGTTTGGGACATACATCTTTTTCATGTTTAGTCTTTGACGCAATTGGGTAACACCTATTCTAGAACACTTGATTTTTTTTTCAGTTCTTATAGCTTTTCTAGCTTTAGGATCAACTATAAGCTTGTTACGCCAATCTTCGGCTTAGTTATTGTGTTTTAGTATAGTTATATTAGACCCACTACTTATTATGTCAATTGGACTTGGTTGTGTATTCGATTCGTGGATTTGCAGCTTGTTACGTCCTTTTGAACTTAGTTGCACGTTTAGTCCAATTGTTTTGGCAACATATCTTCATCAATTATATCCAAGTTCTTACTTAACTGTTTGTTTCTAGTGTTTAACTTTCTTGCATATTTATGAATACGGGATAGATGCATGTTAGTTTAACTGATATATAGGTTTAGCTTGTGTTATAGTTGTATTTTATCAAATATCAAAAACTTAACTGATAACAGTATAACTTCCGATTTATAGCATAGTTAACCCTAGCTATAAATTATCAAGCTAACTAAAATCAATTAACCAAAAAGAAAATAACCAATTGTCTAACATTAAAGTCCTTGATCAAAGGCAAAAAGACCCATAAAGAAGCAGTTCCTGTTAAGATGTAATTATGTAATCTCATATTCCTAGAAGCATTATTAAATATGGTTGTTGAGCTTGCTAAATACTATAAGTGTCTTTTGTATTCTCAAAGAGTCTTTAAGTCTTATTCTAAAGAACTCCACTCCTAGATTAAATAGGGGATTGATGTATCCCGTGATGGTAGGAAGAACAGAAGTCTAGCAGTCTATAATAAAAAGATTTTTTTCTGCAGGAGCAGCAGCTCTGCAAAACCTAGTGTACTTATCTTCTTTCTAATAAAAATCTAGTTTAATCAATTTCCTTGATAAATTCCTGTTATCTGTTATCGCTCATTGTGCTTTCGTTTGCCCCAATAAATTTGGTATCAGAGCTTTTTTAAATCACATCCTACTATCATGAGTTCAACTTCAGTCCCTACCTTGTTTGCATACTCTCCAAGTCAAATCCCTATATTTGAAGAGGAACCCTATGAGTATTGGAGCAATCAAATGGAAACTTTCTACATATCTCAAGACCTTTGGGATTTATCGAGTCTGGTTATGAAGAACCACCTGGAAATAGAGATTGGTCACAAGCACAACAAAGGTTGTACAAGGAGAACAAAAAGAGAGATACGCACAACACTTCGATTTATACAGCATGGGGTAAGCAAATCAATTTTTTCTCGAATTTTTGGAGTCAAGAAAGCTAAAACTGTATGGGAGATTTTGCAAAAAGAATTTCAAGGATCTTCCAAGGCCATCACTTTAAAACTTCAGACATTATGGAGAGATTTTGATAATCTGTCAATGAAAGAAAGTGAAAGCATTCGAGAATTCTCTTCAAGAATTGCTGAAATAGTAAATCAAATAAAGGGTTGTGGTGACACCATTGAAGACAAGAAAGTGATTGAGAAAGTTTTGAGGAGTCTTCCTCCCAAATTTGATCATGTTGTCGCAGCCATAGAAGAATCCAAAGATCTATTCAAAATGTCAATACATGAGTTAACATGTTCACTCCAATCTCATGAACAGAGGATTAATAGGTCCTCACATCAGCCCGTGGAGCAAGTTTTTTAGTCCAAACTGAGAATTTCAGAAAAGAAGGCCAACTGGCCAGATCATGAAAAAAATCAAAATTCTTTTTAAAGAATGAATCAACAGCTGGGAAGAGGAAGAAGAGAGAAAACTTACAGTCACAACTCAAAGAAAGAAAGAAGTGGAAGCTCACAACAAAGTTTCAATAATTCAAATTCTAAGTGTATCATCTGCAAAAGATCTAACCATGAATCTCGAGATTGCAGATTTAAATGTACAAGATGTCGAGTGCCTAATCATTCTCAAAGGGACAGCTGGCTTCAAAACAAGGAGCAAAATGATGCTAAGTTCACAAAGGAAAGTGATAATGAACACCTATTTTACTCTTGTTTGCTTACTGAAAGTGAGTTGCAGAATTTATGGTATTTAGACAGCGGTAGCAGTAGTCATATGACGGGAAATAAAGACTTCTTCGTAGAACTTGATCACAGCTTCACTTCTCAAGTAAAGCTTGGAGACAGAAAGTTACAAAAAGCTCTCCGAAAAGGTGTTATTGCTGTCCATACCAAAGGAGGTAATAAAAGATTAATTTCTGATGTTCTTTATGTGCCAAATTTATCTGAAAATGTCTCGAGTGTTGGTCAATTGTTAAAGAAAGGCTATTCGGTTATCTTTGATGATTGCAAATGCGAAATTGTTGACAAGAAAAATAACTTGACAGTAACAAAAGTTGGAATGTCTAAAAAATAAGGTGTTTCCTCTTGTAATACCAATAGAGGAAAACCTTGCTTTAAGAAGTGAAAGTCTAGATATATCCTACTTGTGGCACTTGAGATATGGGCATTTAATTTACAGGGGTGTGAAATTGTTGAAAGAAAAAAACATGGTGGTTGGATTGCCTGCTATAGAGAATAATGGAAGAGTTAAAGCCCCTTTAGAATTGGTGCATTCTGACATATGTGGTCCTATGAGGACTCTATCTCTCAACAATAAGAGATATTTCATTCTCTTTGTTGATGACTATACAAGAATGATTTGATTGTACTTCTTAAATGAAAAATCAGAAGCGTTCTCAATTTTTCTTCAATTGAAAGCTCTAGCAAAAAAGTAAAGTGGTTGTCAAATGAAAACTTTACGGACAGATCGCGGTGGGGAATTTATATACACACCACCGTTCATGAATTACTGCAAGGAAAATGGAATTCAAAGGCAGCTCATTGTTAGTAGAAGACGATGTGGCGGAAAGAAAGAATCGCACTATCGTAGAGATGGCTCGTAGTATGTTGCAAGAAAAAAGCTTCCAAACAATCTATGGGCTGAAGTTGTTCATACTTCCATCTATATTCTTAATCGATCCCCTACGAAGGCGGTTCGAAACAAAATTCCATTTGAGGCATGGAATAACAGGAAGCCACTTGTTGATCATTTCAAAGTTTTTGGATGCATTGCTTATGGCATGAACACATCACAAAACAGGGACAAGTTTGACAAGAAAGGTGAAAAATACGTGTTTATTGGCTATAGTGACGAGTCTAAGGGGTTTAGACTGCTCAATCCCAAGACAAATCAGCTTGTGGTATCTAGAGATGTCATTTTTGATGAAATGGCAGCTTGGGAGTGGAAGGATGGTTCTTCTCAAGCTCAAAAGTCATACGAATTTGCAGAATCATCATCCTTTCAAGAAGATGCAAATCAAGAAAGTAACCTGCAGCATGAAGTAACAAGTTCCTCTAGAATTATATCAGCAATCATTCCGGTTCGGAATCACCTCCAAGAAAGGTACGATCATTACAAGATGTCTATGAATCATGTGAATTTGCTCTTTTTTCATGTGAACCTCACACTTTTGAAGCAGCAGCAATTGATAATATATGGATTAAAGCCATGAAAGAGAAATCTCTATGATTGAAAAGAACAAAACTTGGAAGCTTATGGATCTACCAAAAGGGAAGGATGTCATTGGATTAAAATGGGTTTATAAGACAAAAGTACAATGATGATGGCTCAATTCAAAAGCACAAGGCCAGATTGGTTGCGAAAGGCTACTCACAACAACCTGGCATAGATTTCACCGAAACATTTGCACTGGTAGCTCGGATGGAAACAATAAGAACTGTTCTTGATTTGGCTGCTCAATTGGAGTTGAAAGTGTTTTAACTTGATGTAAAATCTGTTTTTTTAAATGGTGAGCTGGAGGAAGAGGTCTATGTTGAGCAACCTCAAGGTTTCCAAGTAGAAGGAAAAGAAGACAAAGTGTATAGGCTTTGAAAGGCTTTGTATGGCCTAAAGCAAACCCCCCGTGCTTAAAACAACAAGATTATATATATACATATTGATATATAAGTATAATTTAATATATTTATATACTCCATATAATATATATATAGTTAGTTAGTTAGTTAAGGATATTTTGGTCATTAAATTCTATTTCGTTCCATTTCAATATAACTTTTAAGTAATGTACCAAACATATAAAGTGTTGGATTTCGATTGCATTATTATCTAATTCAATTCCAATTCCAACCATCATTCCATTATGTTCTAAAATGATTCCGTCCAACCATACGGCTCGTAATTGTATTTGAATTGCTTACCATTAAACATAGAAAAGAAATGGCTGCCCAACTCGAACGTTTTTTAATTGAGAAAAATTAGGACCGACAGACAAGAAGAAATCAAGTACTAAAGTTAGTTTGAAGGGAATAACCAAAGTACTCACTCTCTCATCCCACTTGTGTGCAACAGAAGACGTTGGAAGACTGAATCTGCAGCATCAGCTAAGTTTTCACTTATACAACTGAGAAATCTTATGATATTTACATTTGATGGCTCTAATAGCATCTTGTCAACCAATGGTCCAATCAGAATGTTCCACTCTTCAACCTATAATATTTGGACAAGAAAAAAAACACAACTTGGGTTAATTAATGTTTTGGTTAGTCTACTAGGAGTTGATTTTCATTATGGTTTCTGAATTTTTTTGTTGCAAAAGCTATACTAAAAAAAAAAGAAGGTTGAATGGCAGTATTGTCCCAACAATAGCGTTTTCGTTCCTTTTACCTGATTTGACCAAAACCCGACCCATTTTAACAAAGTTTTGACCCAACTCGACCAAGTTTGACCCGACCCCAATTCACCAATTATTTTAAATAAAAAAACAAAAAGTTTTTAAAAAATATTATTTTAAAAATAATATTTTATTTTAAAATATTAAAATAATTACTCCCTCTGTCCGAAGATAAAAGTCCTGGTGGACTTTTCACACATACTAAGAAGGGAAATAAAATGACAAAATTGCCCATAATAATGTCATTAAATATGGAGAGAATTAGAATAAGAAAAGTATGAGATATTTAATGCTATGGGCATAATAAGAAAAAATGTGTAAAAGTTTAGTTATTAAAGGAAAGTGGACATTTAACATGGGACTACCTAAAATAGTAATAACGACTTTTATCCTGGGACGGAGAGAGTATTATTTTAAATATTTTTAAAAATAATTATTATTTTTAGGTAAAATATTAGAAACTTTTATTTTTTTTCATAAATGAGTAAAGTTTCATAAGATATAGATTCAAAAAAATTAAATAACAAAATAAAATTCTATTTTCACAAAAAAACAAAAGTATATTTTTTTTCATGTTTTATGTAAAACTTAAATTTTAGAAAACAAATTTGTCTTTGCCATTATTATATGTATTCTTAATATTAGATATTTTAAACTTTAATTTTTTTGAATCTATATTTTATGAAACATTACTCATTTTTTTTAAAAATAAAAGTTTCTAATATTTTTTCCTGAAAATAATAATTATATTTAAAACTTTTTATAAAATATTTTATTTTAAAAATATTTAAAAATTAATATTTTATTTTAAAATATTAAAAACAAATAATTTAAAATAAATATTTTATTTTATAATATTAATAATAATAATAATAATTTATTTAAAATATTAAAAAAATTGTAAAATTATTTTACAAATAATATTTTATTTAAAAATAATTATTATTTTAAAAATAATATTTTGTTTTAAAATATTAAAAACAAATAATTTTGAAAATTAATATTTTATTTTAAAATAATTATTATTTTTTAAAAAACATTTTATTTTAAATATTAAAATAATTCTTTTTTAAAAATAATTATTATTATAAAATTATTTTACAAACACTATTTTATTTTAAAATATAAAAATAAATTTTTTAAAAAATAATTACTATTTTAAAACTTTTTTGCTTTTTTTTAATAAAATAATTTTTAAAATTGGGGTCGAGTTGGGTCAAATCAGGTAAAAGGGATGAAAACGCCAAAAAATATCACTTTAGGGACCTAATTGGCGAAAAATGAAGTTTAGGAACAATTTTAAAAATGGGTGGCAACTTAGTGGGACAAAAGTGTCATTCAACCCTCAAAAAAATGTTACAAACTAGTCATTACTTAACATTATTTATATCCAAAAAATTTACAGAAGTGTTGAATAGACTAACGACAATTGTCATGTGGGGCATTTGAATATGTAGTAGGTGGATCCATGTCATATGGAGGGTAACTGATATTTTTGTTACTGTATTAGGGGTTGATTTTTATTTTTAGTTATTGAATTTTTGTTTTACAAAGACATTACTATACACAAAAATATTACAAACTAATTATTACTGAACATTACTTAACGTGTAAGTTAGTTCTTGGTGATGTAGCACATGATAAATTAGAAAAGGGAAAAAATTAGAGCTTTAGCTACGATTATTGTTGCTATTATTCTTGGCCATGAATATCTAGTTCATTTCTTCTACGCTTACGAAAATACACTTGATATTACACATGACAAGATGTATCACATCATCAATAACTAACAGATCAACTTTTTTCGCTCACGTGATATGCACGGTTTAGCACTTGCGTCAATTTTTTGTACAGAATGTTAAGTAACAATGTTCTAAAAGGCGCTAGGTGGGCAGCCGGAGGGGGCCTAGGCGGGGCCTATAAGAGATTTTTTATTTTAAACCAATTTTAATATTTTATCTTATATTTATCTAAACAAAACAATTATATAAAGCAAAACAACCTATAATAAAGATAATAAAGACATTTGCTTAAAGTTCAAACACATTCATATTGTTAATGTCAAAGTTCAAACACAAACATGCAATTATTTAAAGTTCAAACATATTTTTAACGTATTAATTTTATTCATAAACAAGATTGCTATTAAATAATAAAATTTAAAATTACAAGAATTTAATTCAATATTAAAACTTAAGAAACTAAACATAAATTTAAGAATTATATTGAATTAAACTAAATATTACAAATGTATCATCATTTATATAATTTAAAGTTGGTACAAATTCAAAAAATTATAACTATAATAAAATTATCCATTTTGAATTGATATTGTTCACTTCTTGTTGTGATTTGATAGGCTACAATCTGTATTATGAATATGGTAAATCATTAGAAAAATAAATATATCAAGATCTGATTTAGGTAATTAAAATAAAATAAAAAACTCTCCGCCTAGACCCCGCCTAATTTCTTAAGAGGGATTTTTTTGCCGCCTTGACCTAGGTGAGGTGTTAGGGGGCTTAGCACCTAGGCGAGGCGCCAAGGGAGGCCCTAGCGCCTAAGCGGGGCCTAGGCGGACCTAGGCGGGGATTTTTAGAACACTGTTAAATAATGATTAGTTTGTAATATTTTTTTGAGTTAATAACGTCTTTGTAACAAAAAAAAATTTAGTAACCAAAATGCCCTTAGTACAGTAACTAAAACATAAACTAGAAGCAAAAAATAGATAAATAACACCACCAAGTGCAGTAGCACGCTGAAAGATGAAGCAGAACTAATTTATGGACCAACAGGCGCAATGAAAAAGATGACTGCAATAAGTTTATTCAACAAGAATTCACCTAATTTATTTACCTATATGTGCAAGTCCATGAATCATTAATAGATTAAAATGAAGGCTAGACCTAGTAGTTAGTTAAGAATATTCTAGTGGGATAGAGTCGCATGGTTTAGAGAATTTTAGGTGCACTGGCATACCATATGTTAGTGGTGCATGTTAGCTTAGGTCCTCATCAATTATACAATTAAAAGCATAAACTTGGTTTCACAAACTTTTGGTCCAGCCTTTTTCTTCATACTCTGTAATTAGTACAAATACTATCCAAATCTATAACAAATAGAAATTTTAAGTTCAACTTTTTTCTTCACTATCTAGATTAGTACAAGTACTATCCAAATTTATAACAATTTATAATACTATCCAAGTATTATGAATAACTTTTTATGTTTTATTTATAATAATTAAATTATACCCAAATTTATATTACCATCCAAATTTAATTAAGTACACTATATTGCAGATTTATTAACTTTTTAAGTTTTATTTGTAAAAGTAACTAAATGGATATAGTTATATTAACAAGGGGTTTATTAAACAATCTATTAAGTATATTATATAGTAGATTAATAGTTTTATTGTCAAATTAGCAAAAAGAAATAATTTTGTTTTATTGGTAAAATTAACAACATGAGGATGTAGCTCAAATTTAAACCATAATTAATTAAAAACTTCATATATCTAATAGGAAAAGTAACTAAGAAGTTTTATTTTTAATTCTACCAAGTTTATTACAAAATTTGTTTTTCATTTTTTCAAACACTAAGAAACTTCACATCTCTAATAGGAATAGGGAAAAAGATCCTTTTTTTTTAAACCACAACCAATCATTTAAATTTTCTGCCATTGCTCCCACTTAATCATCATCTAATTTTTTTAGTAAACTTTTTTTTATTTGTAAGTTCATAATAAATCATAATCCATGTTGCCTGTGTGAAGGGTTGGGGAGTTTGTCCTGGTATAAACAGAAAAACATGTATAGTGTGATCTCAACTATAAAATGAACTGAAGAATGGCTTTGCCATATCTATCAATCTACCTACATCTTCTCCATATTTCTATCTCTATCCTTTCTCCCTCCATATTCTATAAATTTCTCTACAAGTTCCCTACTTAAAGTCCATTCATAAATCCTCTACAAGCTGCTGAATATATTACTGTTCTAATTGGTCATCATTTTCAACCTACCCTTCATCAACTAAATTTTATAACCCACTTCCTTAGTTATTTTAACTTCTTGGTTTCAAATCTTACTCAGGACTCAGATTAGTCCTGACAATATGGATATTTCAGATGGCTGTAAGAGCTGCAATGGACATGTACAACAGGTGACAAGTACACTTTAAAAAGATACAAGGACAGAAATTATTGAACATCTAAACAGAGATCAAGGTGTGTTTTTCGCTACTATAATTTTACTATCAACTATTTGTGTGTGTATATGTACTTAAGAGTGAAGAATCAGGATCATTATATGGTGACATTAACTACTTAGAGAAGTTTAAGGCTGAGATTGGTGACTCATAAAACTCAACACGCGTAAGGGGTATACATACGTGTGGCACAGAGCAGTATCTCGGACTTTAAGGACTATTAATAAATTGTTATATATTATTGTTTAAATATAAATTCATGTAATTATTTATATAATTGTAGTAGTATTTAATTATAGTAGTAGATTATTATAAGAAAGCAAAACATTCTAGAGTTTTTAATCATTAGGATTGGTTTCATTTTTCAAGTAAGATTTTACTTGGTATCGAAAAATTAGGGTTTCTATTTCCTATATAAGTTGATGTACTCTTCATTATTTTTTAGATTATTGAACATAAATTGATTTGAGAAGGCGAATCGCTGGCCAACCGCTTAGTCGACTAGTAGATTAGGTGTAACACCCCAGTCCCATATCGAAAGATAGGGGAAAAATTTGTCTGTATATAAGGAATTAAGTAACTACCAATAGTACCTTCAAGTCATGATCTTTTGGGAGCCTGTGATGGGCTAATATGACCCAAGAAAATACTATTGGGCCAGTAGTTTAAGGCCTTATTTGGATGGATTTGATTCGATTCGGACTTGGAATTTGACCCAAGATTTGTTTCGGACTCGGGATTTGAGTATTGGTAGTTACTTAATTCCTTATATACAGACAAATTTTCCCTCTATCTTTCGATATGGGACTGGGGTGTTACAAACTCCCCCACTTAAATTTCTGACGTCCCCGTCAGAACCGATCACACACGGGCCCAAAGATCTTTGCCTCTCTAGCTATTGTGGAATAATACCGGCTGGTTTTGTGTCCCCACCTCCGGACCTTCATCTCTCCATTGTGAGATAATACCACCAGCCTTCGTGTCCCCACCTCCGGCAACCCGATCGGATGACCCGACCCGAGCTTTCGAGAGTCGGCTTTGATACCATATGAAACAACCCGGGTCAAATTCCGAGTCCGGAACAAATCTTGGGTCAAATCCCAAGTCCGAATCGAATCAAATTCAGCCAAATAAGGCCTCAAATCACTGGCTCAATAGTATCTTCTTGGGTCATCTAGCCCACCACAGGCTTCCAAAAGGTCATGACTTGAAGGTACTATTGGTAGTTACTTAATTCCTTATATACAGACAAATTTTTCCCCTATCTTTCGATGTGGGACTGGGGTGTTACATTAGGCGTCCGACTAGTCGTCCATAAAACGATAAATTATTTACAATATGCATTTCATACATATATATATATATATGTATATATATTATTTCAATTTACAGATACAATAAACATAAAATATTACTCACAAACAAGTATATACAATTAATAATACATTACAATTCATAGACTAACATATATTAAAACAAAAATACCAAGTAGATGGATAGGCAATTTAACTTCAATAACAAAGTAAAAACTTACGAATTAAATTACTTATAAAAATATTAAAAATCAAAAGTTACAATTATTATTTTTTATATTAAATATTTAATTTTCATGAATAATAAGAAATATATTATAATACAAGTAAAAAATAAATATTATATCAAAAAATTTATTCATTAGTTATATTTTCTTCTTTTTTTGAAAGAACAGGAAAACTCAACAAATTTTTAATCTATCAATTGCACAAATTTTTTTAAACAATTAGAAGTTGGTATAAAAAAATAACAAGTTTTCATACATAAACTAAATTTCACACATTGACTAGTTTAGTTTTGTGATCTTTGTTACTCGAATAAGTAAGTCATAGGGGGTGTCTCTACACTCAGCGCCCTAAAGCCGTCTGGTTTGGGAGTCGTTGGTCGAAAACTCGCTACATGGGTAACATTGAAAAGCCTAAGAGGACTAGACATTGCACAGTCAGGTGTAAACACGAGAAAGAGCCAAAATGCCCTTGTGAGCGAAAAAGAAGAAATAAATTATGTATCAACTCTGAACTTGGTGATTGTGTAGTTTTAGCCGGAGCTTAACTGGTTTACAGAATTTCTTGAGTTAGAGCTGTGTTTTGCCTTCTAAGAAGCATATTATGCAATGTATTTGAATTATATTTGATTTTAATGGTTGCTAAGCACACACACTGGATCAATAATAACAGGCATTTACGGATTGGTATTGAGTTTTTGAATTGTCTTATTTGGATGTATTGTTTGAATCTATTGTTGACTGTTGATACCTCTGAAGCATATTTATTTGATTTCATACAGACTAATGGCTGGATTCGTAGGCATTTAGTTGGCTTGCATTTGCATTATTGCACTGCTTGGTGACAAGCAATTGATTAAGTTTGGGAGTATTTGATGAATGAGTTTTATACCTACGAATAAGGTATTGTTGAGCTTAAGTATTGCTACCCTTAAGTGTTTTTAGTATCATTTTATTTGTTTTTGTGTTTATTTCTTGTAGGATGGAGCTGGAGAGTCAATTGATCATTTTAGAGGAGAAAATAATCAAAATTCAAATTGGATGGAATTTTTGTAAATTTGTGGTCCCAGTCAAGTGCCTAGGCACTTGGAAATGCACTAGGTTGAGCGCCTAGGCGCTCATGCCCAAAAGATAATTTGTTTTGTTGTTTTGTGGATTTTTGAAGCCAAACAGGAACCTGAATGAGTGTTTTGACTATTACAAATAGGAGAAGACTTTAGAAAAGACGGATTACTCAATTTTTCAAGAGAATTGTAGAGAGAACAACGAAGAAAAGCACAAAGGAGGATTGCAAAGCTCGAAGATCAAAGAGAGTCTAAGAGCAAATTCAGAGTTTCTTCTTCTCTTCTTTAGTTTTTATTCTTTGTAATTATCTGGGATGTTTGGATTATTAACTTGGATTATGTTTTCCTTCATCATTATGAACTAAATTTTTATTAAGATTGCAACGGAACTTAGTATGTAGTTTAATTTAATTCTTCCCATTGAATGAAAGTTAGTTTTTATTGAATTATTTATTATATCTTGCATTTATTGATTAATTGTTTAGTCAACAATTACTGTGATAATCTATATAAAATTGGAAAATGGAGTATATATTTAGATCTGGATATAATAACATTTGTTCATATAATCTGAATATGGTTAATATGATTAGCATGTAGGATAGAAATATACCTATGTGTTTTTTGTATCCATTGAAAGAATTTGTGCGTAAAACCCTAATTAACTTGATTCACATAGGAATATAGTGAGTTGATTAACTAGGGTGTTCCTCGTAATTCTATTTCGTAAGAACGGATTCAGGAGGATTTGTTCACGTGTCTTTCGAGAGAAGTACGTGAATTCTAATAAGCATTCTTGGATAATGATTCGTACTAATTAAATGATTTAAATGGGAAGTAAATTGATTTAAATGAATTACCAAGGGAAGTTGTAATCTTAACCTGTTAAATCTGCATTAATCTTGTGATCTTTGATCTTAGTATTTAGTTTTGTTACTTTTAATTTTTCAAATCACAAACAATATTTTGTAGTTTAAAATTGGATTAATTGAATTAAAATTGGTAATTGATAAAGATTAATCTATTTCCTCGTGGGAACGATATCCTTGATTGCTCAATATTACGATTCAACACGTTTACTTACCTGTTAAAAATCTAGTAAGAAAATTAGGCAACATTATTCTCACGAGTTGTTGGAGGATATCTCTTCATTTGTGGCTTATCATTCTATTTATTGTTTAGATGTAAATTATTGTAATTATTTATATAGTTATAGTAGTATTTAATTATAATAATAGATTATCATAAGAAAGTAGAATATTCTAAAGCTTTTCATTAGGATTTGTTTCCTTTTTAATTAGGATTTTATTTGGTATCCAAAAATTAGTGTTTATGATGTCCTATATAAGCTTTGTGCAGTGAGTTTCTCTACAGATTCTCTATGGAGATAGGTACTCCAACTTGTCCTAGCATCAATATGTCTACATACAAATAATTGATAATAATTCTACTTGGACAAAACACACAAAAACATAAATAACTCACTTGATTGATAAAAGGCAGAAATCATGAAATTGTCAAGCCACAATTTGTGAGACAAGTAAAAGATCATGTTTACTCATTAGTCATTACATATCTAGGGCAAATAAATAGCACATTGGATACTGGCATCAACACTTCAGTGTTTTAAAAAAACGAGGATGAAATCAAAGATACAGATTTAAGTAGTGTCAAGAACTCCGCTCTGCAATGTGGCATGCAAGGAGTATGTAAACAGCTTCATAGATAAGACATTTCAAATAAATATCAAGAAACGTTTAAGTAGCTTAAGCTTACCGATTTTGACCACTCTGGGATCATCTTGAGCACTCTTTCAGTGTCCAGCTTGAATCCTGCTGTAGTGTAACAAAATAAACAAAATTTGGAAAAGATAAAAGATAAAGTCATATCACCACAAAAACATACAGTGCTCTCTATGGAAGATGGGAAACAAAACTAACTTCAGATATAACAACTTCGCAACCATTTGGGCTGCATTAACTTTCATTATAAGATTATAAATTTTCTTTTAGTTTAGTCTGTTTGTTCGCAATCAAATAAAAATACAAGGAAAACAGAACTATCTTGTTAGGGCTTGGATTGGGGGTGGGGGAGGATATAAGGGTACAGCACATTATAAGTGTGAATAAAACTAGGCAGTCATTCAATCCATTTCATTTGCCAGCCCAAAATAAATGCAAATATCGGAGAATATATTCATGGTGAATCACAGACCGTAGAATAAGACACCGGCGACCATTATAAAAAAAATGCATAGGACAAAGCATATTTTCAATGTTGCAAGGTAGCCAAGGAAGATGGGAGTTGAAAAGAAATGTTGCAGTTCTCATTGCTCTATTTTTTATTGGGTATAAAAGTTGATTTTTTTTAATTTTGTGATACTTAACCCTTGAATTAGTTAGTAAGACGAGTAGAATGGATGTGGTATCATGTCATATGACAATTCTAACTACACACAGTGAGAGACGCACCTTTTCTACTGCTTGCAGTATCAGGAAGATCTAGGCCTTCGCACATATTGCTGCAAAAGAAAAGAATGACAATAATAATAAAATATTCAGTAAATATAATAAATGACTGAATGAGTGCAGTTTATCACATGTTGTCCATCACAATATTTCTGGAGCATATTTGCATTCGTGCTTAGGTTCTACTTTGTTCTGGTGAATCTGACCATCCTTTCAACATTTACAAGGATAGTCTCTGTACTTGTTTCTGTCAGAACTGATATTGGTGAAGAAGGGCACTAGTAGTAATATTATAATATTGTGAGGGTAGTTAAATAAGAGCATAAAATGTTATTAGTGAGCACAGAAAATATAGTTAGTTAAGAGGGGCAACTTTGTCTTTTATGAGCATATTAGTAGACTATAAAATAAATATCTAGCGATGTAATAGAAACCCTAAGCTTGATGATATGAATGAAATCTGAATTGTGTGAGTTCTCTAGAGAGTCACCTTTATTTCCCCCTCCCATTCTTATCCAACCTCGGCTTCTTCTCCAAGTTTTCTTCTAAATTCTAACCCTGGACTGTGTCTATTCTCTGCATATTCTGTGTTGATTTCAGGTATCTCAGGACCAGCCTAAGGGTCCTGACAATCTGGTATCAGAGCAACTTTCCTGGCAAGCTTCCTCTACCCTTCTTTGTCCCATTTTTCTTATCTTCTTCTTCTTCTTTTCTTCTCTTAAGCTATCTTAGTTTCTTACTTATTCCTAAATCTATGAACTGCACACCAAGTGTCTGTTGAATTGTTTCAGTGAAAACGCTCCTCTTTCCTTCTCAAAATCTCAATCTCAGTCTTCTCCTCTTAATCTCCAGTCCATTCTCTCTAGATCTAAACTTCTCTACTCCATTTTCTTTACTCAAACACTATACAAAACTCACTCCAGCTCATACACTCCATTACTAAGAGAATGGCAGGACCAAAGGCAAGAGTCCAATTCACATAAGTCACAGAGGAGACAAGGAACTCTTTAGAAACCCTACTCAAGCAGCAAGGGCTAGAATAGAAGATGAGGAAGTTGATGAACTGCAGTGGGTCCAAAGAAACCACAGGGAGGAGGATGATCAAGACCTTAAGCATCATAAACTCACATTCCCTTCTTATACAGAAGGAGAGGATGCTAGAAGTTGGGACAAAAACTAAGGAATTTTTTGCAATCTACCAGGTCAAGGAGATGAGAAAAGTTCCTATAGCTGCTATGCATCTCTATAATGTACCTAAGTCATGGTACAAATCTTTTATGGTTGGAAAAACCGAGGTAACGTGGAGACAGTTTTCTGATGCATTCATACTGAGGTTTACGGAAGCAGGGCTTGACAACCTATTTGAGCAGTTCAAAAGCCTCAAGCAGTCCAAAGATGTGAACTCATATTAGGATGAGTTTGAGAAATTTAAGGGCAGACTCATGGAGAAAATTCCATGGAAATTTCATTGGAGGCTTGAATGAAGATACTAAGAAGATAGTTAAGCTCTTAGACCCTCAAACCTATGAGCAAGCATATAAACAGTCCAAGTCTTTTGAAACCCCAATTCCTAAGCCAAACAACAGCTATTTAAAGCCTTCTACTCCTGCTATATCTTCTACCAGTCACAAAAAAGACCCTATTATAACTTCTATGGTCCTACCCACAAAACACCCTTGTTAACTTGCCCAAAATCAGCACCATCTCGTGAATATTTTAAGCCTAAAGGAATCACCATGGCTCAAAGGGAGGAAAGAAGGGCCAAGGGACTTGGTTACTACCGTGATGATAAATTTACAGCTGGCCATCAATGTACAATCCCAAGGCCTACATGATAATCAGTGAACCCGCAAATAATGGAGTATGAAGGACCCCCAAAATTTGATGAAGAAACCCAAGACACAACACAAGAAACCAACAGAATTGTAGTAGAGGGAACCATGGAGATATCTATCAATGCCATCGAGGCAGGGCACAACCCAAGGACTATTGTGATGACTGGAAAGGTAGGTCATAGGACTTTATCTATTCTAATAGATGGGGGCAGCACACATAGTTTCATTGACCCAAATACAGCTAAAAGACTGGGTTGTTTACTACAAGAAATTACTCCAATGAGTGTCACTGTAGCCAATGGGAACCAACTAGTCACCAGATTTGTGTGCCCCGATTTCAAGTGGAAAATGAGTTCAGAGGGGTTCATTGCTCAACTGCGTACTTCCCCTAGGAAGCTATGATGTAGTCCTTGGAGTGGACTTGTTAGGGCTTTTTGGACCTATCATCTTTGTTACAAAAAACTACAAATGCAGTTTGTCTACAAGGGAAAGAAAATAAACCTTTTTGGTAATCCCACCCCAACAAGCCAACCCTAAAAATGATAACGGGAGACTCTTTGGCCAAAGATTTTCAGCATCAAGAACATGGGATGATGGTCCTTCTACATGGAGTGTACCCCACTTCATCTGATCAAGGGACACCCCAGAAGAAAGAAGGCACCATTGGGAGGGCAGAACAAGCTCCAAACAGAAAGTTGTTCTTAGAGGAGTACTCAGACATCTTCACATCCCCAAGCTCATTGCCTCCCAAAAGATCAATGAAGCACAACATAGAATTAAAAGAAGGAGCACAACCATTTTCCTTGAGACCTTACAGGTACTCCTATGACCAAAAGAATGAGATCGAAAAACTGGTTGAAGAAATGCTTGAGTCAGGTATTATAAGACCTACCAGTTCTCCTTTTGCTTCACCTATCTTGTTGATCAAAAAGAAGGATGGTTCCTCGAGGTTTCGCGTAGATTACAGGAAGCTAAACTATATGACAATCAAAAAAAAATTTCCAATTCCTCTAATAGAAGAGCTACTAGATGAACTCCATGGGGCAAAATATTTTTCAAAACTAGACCTAAGGGCTGGCTACCATCAAGTCAGAATGAGCCAAAAAGACCTCCACAACACTGCCTTCAGGACTAATATGGGGCATTATGAGTTCACTGTGATGCCCTTTGGCCTCACCAATGCCCCTGCCACCTTTCAAAATTTAATGAAACAGGTGTTTTCTCCTCATCTCAGAAAATTTACTTTGGTATTCTTTGATGACATCTTAGCGTACTCTAAAAGCATGAATGAACATTTAGAACATCTACAACAAATTTTTGCGATCACGAGGAAGCAGCAGCTCTATGCTAAAATGAGCAAATGTGAGTTTGCTTCGACCGAAGTGACTTATTTGGGGCACATCATATCTAATGAAGGAGTAGCGATAGATCCTAGCAAAGTTGAGAACATGCTTACATGGCCCATTCCTACAACAGTCAAAGGTCTAAGAGGATTCCTTGGACTCACAGGTTACTACAGAAAATTCAAAATTTGTATAAGGTTATGGTTCAAATGGAATGAAGAAGCAACTACTGCATTTGAAACATTGAAGAGGACAATGACAGAAACTGCCAGGCCCTAGCTGTGGCCTTACTAGAATTTTAGAGAGAAACAGAGATACAGATAGCTATAAGAGAGAACAAGGGAGGAAGAAGGAGAATAACACAATGAATACTCACTGTGATCTTGAGATACAAAGAGAGAGAGATAGCAATGGAGTATCTGAAAGCTTTACTCCTTAATTCATTCATAAAATGCATAATATCAAACTTGGGGAACTCTTCCCTCTACAAATATATATTTTATATAGCTATCACATGCTGAAAAATGTAAATACTCCTAACATACACCACTCTCTTCTCCAAGTTTTCTTTTAAATTCTAACCCTGGACTGTTTCCATTCTCTGCATATTCTGTGTTGATTTCAGGTATCTCAGGACCAGCCCAAGAGTCCTGACAGTTTCTTTGGTTCCCAACATTTTCATGATGTACAGGGCGTTTGTTCTTTTTACTTGTACTTTCTGTTATCTTCTTATGAATTACTTACCTATCCCCAAAAGAAAGAAAAAGAAGTTTACATAAAAAATGAAAGAAAGGTAAGAAAACAATATAGATAATTTTGATGCACGTATACAAGTATATAGCGACTATTGTCCAATGTTTTAAAAACAAATAAAAAACAATACCTTTGAAGTTAACAACCTTATAAAGTTTAATATGAGGGACTGAGGGGGGTTCAAAAATAAATGCAACAAAAAGCAAAATATGAACTATCAAAGTACCTGAGACAGTCAAGCAGCAAGCATATAACATCAGGTCTTTTATTGTGCTTTTTGAGCACTGCAATGAATGTATTACAAGCGAAAGGCTGTACTCTTTCATCTGCCGAGTAAACAAGCCGAACTAATGTGGGCAAAACTAATGAAGGGTCTACATGAAGAAACAAGGAACATTGTTAATACAAAGTAAAAATATCAGGGGAATCAATATATATATAAACTACTAAAAAATACTTCAAAACACTAATTAAATTATTCAAAAGGACCCACTAATAAAAACAAGAAAGAGTCCACTATTTTAAATAACTAAAAAGTCTACAACTTCAATTCATTAGAAAACAATTCTAATATAAATCTTTTTTTAGTAAGTTCGATATTTTTAAATATAAAGAGTGTACAAGACTACACCGCATCATTAAACAAATCTAATTCTCATATAATATTTTTGTTTCTCATAGTCAAAGTCAAAATCCACGATAACTTCATTTTATTATTTTTATTCAATTGTTTTGAAATGTATTATGAAAAAATAAAAAAAAAATTCTTATTGATCTCAATTCTCACCAGCAATGGTGTAGAGAGATCATTCCACTAAAAGAGTCTCATTTGGAAAAAAAATTAAAATTTTAAAAAAAAAATCCACAAAAAAAGAATAGTACTCATAGTGTTATTCAATATCCTCATCCAGATATATAGTTCTTTATCAACATTATATTAATGTTTTACTATCTATCTGAAGTTCAAAGTATCGACATAACATGATCAGTCCATATTATCAATACTCTCACTCAGATTAATAGATCTTTAACAATTTTAAGTTATATCAAATTAAAGACATAACACCATTATGATGATAATAACATGATATTAGTAATATAATTTTTGATTACATTGTTTGCTTGTTCATATTACAGAAGTCATTATGACTCAATACAAATACAAGTAAATAAAACATGAAACATAATCTACCCTTCTTCTTTACGTTCATGATCTTCTTATCTTTCTTCTTTAACTACAAATAAAGTTTTATTCGCAAGAATGAGCACTACGGCTCATCAAGTCTTGCTAATAACACATAAGCAGTTTATGTTTTCATACACTTTAACATCCTTGATTTAACATATTTTTCAATTAACGATTACGTTAACTCTTACTCAACAATGGTACATAATCACTTTATTAGGGATTGCTCGCAGTAAAAGGCTTTCCTTGACATGATATCGTCAAACGACGTGGGTAAGCAACCTAAGGGAGCATTGCAGATGCCAAAGACGATCGTGGAGCGGGATGCCAAAGTTAAGTCTAGAACCAACAAGAGCAAGACGACACGAAGGAAGGGCATTCGATATGTCTACATGGAGGTTGGAGGAAAAGTTATGCAAGCGTTATGCAAACTTTGTTGGTTTGAGCGTTAGGGCTCAAACCAACAAAGGACGAAGGATGGGTGAAGTCCCGTCAATTCTAAAGAACAGCAAACCCATGATATATTAAAGGGGTTGAACTACATATGGGAGCATGGACAGGAAAGGCTGACTTAATTGTCATCAACATGGATGATCATAAAGTCGTCCTTGTAATGGACTTCATGGAGAAGCATAATTCGGCACTAATACCATATCGGGGAGTGTTGGAGATCTCCAAGAATAATAGATGTGCCTTACGTGAAGTACCTTTAGTGCAATTGGGAGAAGGCACTAACAAGTTGCTTGGTGCAATTGAGTTCATCAAAGGGTTAAAGCTAACACCGGGCAAGAAAATTGTTGGACCACGGGCATACGCCGAAGTTATCAACAAATGCCAAACACAGTACGAGGTTCGACATTGAAGCTCGTGACGAGGGCATCACGAAATCAGGTGGGGGAGAATGTCACGTCCTGTGGATCCCACGCGAAGGGGCACACGAGCGCTTATTGGAGGCGTACTTGGGCAAAGATGTAGACAAGTCTCTAGAACGATCTCCAATGTGGTAGAAAACTCTACCTAGCTCCACGTGGTTGTGAAACAATCTAGAAGAAGGAAGAAGAGTGTGGAGGATTGTAGGAATGTCCTAGAATACTCAGCATACTTGTAACTAATAGAATATTCTAGAATGGTTCTAGAATAGGTCTAGGAACCTCTAGAATATTCCATATTTTTCTTGTATATTCCTTACTATACTAGAAGGCTCTAGAGTGTAGTAGCGAAGTGTAGAACATGTAAGTAACTACTAACTAGAAGTTTGTACATAGAACTTTCTAGGAACTTACTTATAATAGTAGGATCTAGAATCCTCCATTGAAGAGGTGGGATGGCTATAAATAGGAGGTGACCTCATTTGGCCAAACCATCTAATCCTATATCATCCTACCAAAAGCATTCTCCAAGTTCTCTTGTATAAGCTTTCTTGTGTGCAATAAAAACATTCTTTCTTTAAGTGTTTTCTTGTTCCTTTCTAGTTCTTGTAATGTTTACTTGGCGAAACACTTACTTAGCAACTCTCGAGGGAGATTGTTGACTAAGGCCGCACGGTGGGAATTAGATCTAAGGCCGTGACATAAGGCTACTTAGTAAAACAACGTAGTTTCGTATAAAAATTATAATTAAAGATTTTTTCATATAAAACCCAAAAATTGAAAACTTAACCCTTAGGTTTTATTAAGTAGCCTTTGCCTTAGATTACTTTTTCCCTATATATATATAGAGAGAGACAGAGACAGAGAGAAAAAGAAATGTTCAGGAACCATGCACCTGCATAATTGGCAGCTCTGAAGAAAAAGTAGATTTTAACCGCAAGAGCAACCAATCAAAACTATAAGTTTGCATTGGATTTTATTTTATTTGATAAATAGGAGTAGAGCATCATTAGTGATAAACATAGCTTACTGCCGAGAAATTTCCAAATTCTAGGGCTGAGATCAAGCACCTTGAACAGCTAAAGCAATCAATATGGTCCGCAGAAAATACTTTTATTTGGTCTCTATCTACTTTAACTATTTTAAAATTCTCAAATAAATTATAGATAAACAAATATCACAAGCATCTAAGCTGAAAGTTGCATCAGAAACTGTGAATTCTAAAACTAACCGATCATTGGAAGTAACTTGGATGCTTGTGTGCTAATTACCAATTCTTCATCGCCAAGGCGCTCTAGCAAGTGATTTGATATATCTTGCCTGCAAGATTCATTAGAAGAGTTCAATAGAAGAATGGAAGCGTAAAATCTAGAAAATCAAATAAGCTTATAACCGTTAAAAGACAGTTTCAAACCACAATAAATGTGACAAGTCAGCTACTGAATCTAATGACATATGGATAAGTTCTGATACAACATCAACAGCATTCCTCCTTTGTGAAACATTTCCAGCAGCAAGGCGCTCCAAAACTTCTTCAAGGCATTGGCTGTATGAGCTTCTGGTAAATCACATTAGCAGTCAGATCTGTCACCAAAGGTAAAGCATAAAACTAAATGCATTTACCAATATATTAAAAGATTAAGGCATACATTATGCAGTATTCTGCAACAAGCATAACAGCGGCTCTTGCCGCGCCATCCCTCCCATCTAAAAGATGTAATAGTAGTGGAACTACAGTATCCATTTGTCTTGTGTCAGTACGACTGCTTGCAGCCAACGAAGAATTTGTTCTAAACATGGCTGCTTTAATGATGCACACAGCGCCGTCAATCACATCCTCATCAGAAGAGTGGAGCTTCAAAATTTAAGGCATTAGTCTAATAGCATCCAATAAAAGTATACAATCAAGCATTTCTAATATCAGATTCTAGAAGCAAAAAGGCATAGACTTATGTTAGGCCTAAAACTATTGGCGGTATCAACTCATTCTCCTCCTTGTTTTCATTCTACTGGTGCAGCTGAGACCAAGTTTAATAGGTGTGGGTATGACAAATTGACAATGCCTTTCAATCTAAATTGTCAATTATCTTTATCATTGTAGATCGACAAAATCATCTATGTCATGCTGTGAAGAGTCCAAAACGGGTCCCTACACATTGAGTCTCCTTTATTTGGATTAAGGGGATGGTCATGACTAGTGGTTCAAAGAAGCGGTCGCATTGCCGAAATAGCGGTGTATCAGTTTGGTTTCTGTAGTCACTGCTTTGATAACGATACATGAATTGTAATTACAAATATTATCAATGTAAGGGCCGTGTGTAGTCAGATTTCCGTGTAGTCGAAATTTTGCCGTAACGGGGAGAAATAACAACGTAGCGAGAAGAAATAACGGCATAGCGGGAGAAATAATGGTGCAACGGAGAAATAAAGACGAAACAACTGCGTAACAAAGGCAGTAATAATAATAATAATACTCCCTCCGTCCCAGGATAAAATTCTTCCACTGACTTTTGTAGTCAGATTGACCATTTTTAAAAATTAATGATTAGACATATATTTAGATTTTTGAAAAGGCAAACAATGAGATTAGTTCTAAAGTGTATGTAGTTTGCTATGTTTATAGGCTTTTTGCATATATATATATATAATATAAAAGAATTACAAGATACACTAATTTGAAAAATGGTCAATTTGACCACAAAAGTCAATGGAGAACTTTTATCATGGGACGGAGTGACTAATAAATTATCAAAAAATAGGAGACTTTTTGGAGAGAGGGTGTTGTAATAATAATAAATAAAATATGTATATTTACTAACTTATCAAATAATAATAATAATAAATATTACTAAATAAACATGTATATGCACATTCTAACTATCAAAAAATTATTATTATTATTATGAGCAAGGTTATCAAGTCGACGACTAGTCGTCAAGTCGGTACGAAATAGCAAGTCGTCTGGGCGACTTGGTGGGAGAGGCCAAAGGCGAGCGCCCAGACAGCGTGTTGGACGACTAGGACGACTTTCGAACAACTTGGGCGACTATTTGGCCAAGCGGTCAACTTAGTCGTAGCAGGTGTGGTCCGACCCAAAGCTTAAAAGGGTAAAAAAAAGACTAAAGTTCGACTGAAGTACTGACCTTAATCTATCGATCCCAACTTCAAAATAGCAGAGAGGGAGAAAAAAAAGTACGAAACGAGAGAGGGAGAAACGAAGCTTGCTAATCGATCGATCAAAAAATCAAGCACAACAACGAGACTCCGACGACTTCGACGGGGACGACTTGATGATATACATGTATGCTTCTTTTCTTCTCATCCTCTTCTTCTCGTATTCTTCGGTTCTTCTCGTCTGATTTGACGATATACAGAGAGCGATTGCTAGATTGTTTGGTTCTCCTCTTCCGAGAAGATGATCGATGCGACACTAACGGTGGTAGTTTAAGAGGAAGAGTGATAAATCTGAATGGGTTTACTTGTTGTAACCCACTACCAAACTAGTTGTTTACTACTAAATGGTAGTAAGTATAATAAATTATGTATACAGTAAATTACATCATATAATTTATATTAATAGTATATTATATACATGATAAATTAATATTAATATTATATCAGTAGTTCAATACTTCAGTTAAGTAGCATAATAAATTAGTATTATATTTTTTTGTTATGTATTTTGTTTTATTATATTAATATAATATAACATCTTACTTATATTAAAATATATTTAATTTATTATTCATGAAATTAAATATTATTTAATATAATCAATAATAATTTTAACTTATAATTTTAATATTTTAATAAGTAATTTAATATTTTTTATTTTACTATTGAAGTTAAATTTGTCTATTGATCTACTGCGTATTTTTGTTTTAGTATATGGTTGAGGTTATAACTTGTTCTATAATATTAATTGTATATACTTGCTTGATTAATTTTTTTATCTTTAGTCATTAGTGTATCTGTGAATTTGAAATATATACATGTATATATATATATATATGTGTGTGTATATTTTATGTATAAAATTCACGTTGTAAATAATCTATCGCTTTATGAACGACTAGTCGGGCGCTTAGTTGACAAGTCGCTTAAGCGGTCAGCCACCGATTCGCCTCGACTTAGCGCCTTAACAACTATGATTATGAGGAACAAGAATAGGATGATAATATAAAGCAGGAGTAGGAGAAGGATTGGTTAATAACTATTTGAACTCTTTTATTGTTTTTTCTACTTTTAAGGGTATCTTAGTATCTTAAAAACTTATGTTCAATTATTATGTTTTTTCTACTTTTAAGGGTATCTTAGTATCTTAAAAACATATGTTCAAATATTATGCAATATAGTATGTGAGATGCCTATATTATCATTTGGACAATACTAATAGCTATGTATACTTGATGTTTTTTTTTTATTATCTAATTGATCCATCTTGTTGATCTTATTATTTAGAATTTTTTCATAATTTTATTTAAAATATTTGAAGCTCCTAACTAGCGAAACAGTTCGTATCACCCGATACCCATTTTACCGAGTCAAAAAAAAAACTTTTGAAACCTAGGTGGCCGCAACTGTGAACCGTGCTAAATGGTCTCAAGCCCCATGACCCTCATGGTGTATGGGACACGTTGAGGGTGCAGTGTGTGTGCACATAATTGAGCAGGCCATGCCAAAATGGTGGGTCAGTACGTTTGCAGAATGTCACGTTGCCTTTGTATTGTAGTGTGAAGTGTCAGATAAGTTATAGATTTGCTTTATTCAGGATTTTCTTTTGAGATTAGGTGTGTGGCGTGTGTGTGTAACAATGTATCTTTAAACAAAAGTGTTACTGTTCTCTATTCGTAGCTCCACCAGAGAAAGCAATATGGCATACAACCAAGATCACAATAATCAACAAGATATTAATTAATTATTGTAATTAAAGTAAAAGGGATTATTCAATTTCTAATACTAAAAGTTGTACTAAGTTTGACAGAAAATCACACGCTTTAAGCATATATTCAACTGACTGGATCTAGACCCAGTCTAAGTTTGTTCCAAAGATTTTGCTATTGTAACAAAAAATTATCTCCTTTTTTTGGTAAGTAAATAAATGCATTTCTCTATTCTCCCCTTTTATCATTTTCCAGTGTGCTCTGAAGGAGATAATTGCAGTATATCTTTTTATAAACCTAAAACTGTTAGCTACCTTCTACCTGTGATATTAGAATATGAGACATCTGCAGCCCATACTCTGACATAGCACTTTCAAACTGCTTGCCATTACAACGCCCCAAGAGAAGTAACAGGCAATTTAGGAAAAAATTTATGGTTTCTATTCCACTGTCTTTGTCCTCTGCAAGCTCTTCAACATAGTTATCTGCATAAAACTGCAAACGTATTTTGTCAAAAGCTAAACTTTATTGGGAAAAAAGCAATGTGAATATAAAAGTGATCATACAAATCAACTTAACACCTATCCTGGGGTATACGGTAGCTGATGACTGATAACACATGACAAATACATAGACCAATCATAAAGAAAGTAAAGTAAACAAAACAACCGTGGACAATCAAGAAGATTTATGTTACAATAAATTCCCCAACTCAAACAAGTGAACTAGCATTCTATTAGAAATTAACAAACTGCAGTTGTTTATCTGTAATTTTGTAATTAACTTGCTCCAATACATTCTGCAAATGCCTTCAGGAAGTTCGCTAAACATTTGATTATTCCACCTAAAAGCTTTAAAAACCTTTCTCTCTGTTAAACACTACAAACTTTCAATTCTTCATCAGAAAACCAATGTTAAGGGATTCTTTAGAAAGTAGAAACGATTGCCAAATCACTAATTTCTCTAAAAGCCTAAGTTGTAAGAGAAACGGCACATTGTGCTTTAACATGACCTCTCACGTGCAACAGCTGCTTGCACATGCATAGACAAAATAGGGTACATCAAATGATAAATAGAACAAAGACAGGAAGTGCAACTAAGATACCATAATGAAAAAACTAAGTCGAATAGGAAGACTGAAATGAAGAGCCTGAGAACTAGGATTAGACTCCATGTCATATTATCAAATATTTGAAAGGTCAAGTTGTTAGAGAACAGACCCAACTAGTACATGACGATTTTAAGGATGAGGAAGTAGTTGTGTGAGTTAAAATTATGTCTTAAATTAGCAAAAATATATATATATATATATATATATATATATAAGTTTATAACATGGCTAATATGTGAATTATAATTAATAGCACATATCAAGTTTGAAACAATGCATTAATAATTTGTACTAGGTTCATGCTTTCCAATTTTCCTCTGTTTCTCCGTCACTTTTTGGTGGGAATTAGATATATATACCTGTATCCCACACCTCTTTTTCTGGATACACCTATGTATGTAACAACTAAAGAGTAGGATTAATTAAATATAGAACGAATACTTAGGAATGAGAAAAAAGTTGTTTTATGAGGAATGTGAGAAGCCAACATCACCAAAGTACATAATTTTTATGTAAATAGTTGTGGTAAATATGATAGCAGTTGGAGCTTCAAAGTAAAGCTGGGAAACTGCAAACAATTTTCTGTGGTAATGCCACAAATTTGGCCTTTTAATGTAATAAAATTAGCAAATGTCAATGTTCTAAAAATCCCCGCCTAGGTCCGCCTAGGCCCTAGGCCCTCCCTTGGCACCCCTCCTAGGCGCTAGGCCCCCTTAGCGCCTCACCTAGGCCTAAGGTGGTAAAAAAATCCCTCCAGGAAATTAGGCGGGGCTTAGGTGGGGGTCTAGACGGAGAAGTTTTTTTATTTTAATAACTATCTAAACCAGATCTTAATATATTTATTTTTCTAATGATTTACCATATTCATAATACATGTTGTAGCATATCAAATCACAACAAGAAGTGAACAATATCAAGTCAAAATGAATAATTTTATTATAGTTGTAATTTTTTGAACTTGTACCAACTTCAAATTATATAAATGATGATACATTTGTAATATTTAGTTTAATTCAATATAATTCTTAAATTTATGTTTAGTTTCTTAAGTTTTAATATTGAATTAAATTCTTGAAATTTTAAATTTTATTATTTAATAGCAATCTTCTGTATGAATAAAACTAATACGTTAAAAATATGTTTGAATTTTGAACAATTGCATGTTTGTGTTTGAACTTTGACATTAGCAATATGGATATGTGTTTGAACTTTAAGCAAATACCTTTATTATCTTTATTATAAATTGTTTTGCTTTATATTATTGTTCCTTGGAGATAGTTAATGTTATCAAAACCAAATTGCTTTGGTGCGGACTCTGATGTTATAACTAAGTAAAATAACCCAAGAAATAGTATGGAGACCAACATACGCTGTCAAAAATAAGTATGGAGATGATGTTACACGTAACATGGGGTGTTGTTGAGTTGATCCCCTAATGAAACTCTATGGAGAGTTCGCAGTCTTTGTGACTGTTGAACAGTTTTGGAGAGTTCTCAGTCCCCGACTGATGAACAATTTTTAAATAGTTCACGGTCTCTTTGACCAATCAGTTGTCTTTGAAAATAAATAGAATCATGTTAAGCCTCCGAGATTACAAATTTATTATCTTGTGAAAATGTTATTTTCTTACTCTAAATTGTTCATTCATCAGTGGTGTTATTCAAATGAATATAACATATAAATATCTTTTCATTGTATTCTTTGTACTTGTTGAGCAAAGTAGTTGCTCACTCTTGCAAATCTAATATTTTTCAGCTAAAGCAGGACCTGAAGGGTCAGACAAAGATAAAGGAAAAGGGAAAACTAAGGAATAATAAATATATTGATGTATTAGAATTATATTATTAATGACGTAACATTTTTGAATCAGTTTGTAATTTTTAGTATGGTTTAGAACATGGGAGGATTGTAAGACATATTTGTAATTATTTTATGTGTTTTAGATTATGTTATTAGTTGGATGTTGTAGATGATGATGAATAGTGAGTACCAAATCTGTTGTATAGTACACGGATTTGGGGGAATCATAGAATATCTGGGATATGTTGATCAAGGGAAGTGACCTCTTTCCTTTCCGCAACTGTGACGAACGAGATTTTTGTAATTTAATTTTAATATTTATTGAATTAAATAAATATTTTCGATGATTTAATTATTAGATTAATAATTAATTGATGAAATTGTGGTAGATTAATCTAATTATATGTTACATTTATTAAATTAATGTGGAGAATTTTTATTATCGAAGTATGTGATTATGTGAGCTTATTGTATTAAAAGAAATATTTAATAAGCCTATTGGTATTTTAATTAATTTAATTATTAATTAGAGAGTTAATAATTTGACATTATTTATTAATGAGAAATTTAATTATGTGACTATGTGAATTTATGAAAAACTATTATATTTTATTTAAAGTAAATTAAATAAGATATTGATTTTATTTTATGAAGGGTGTGACATTTTCAAACTATACGATAAGGTTTTATTAAAATAAAGGGTTTGAAATCTAGTATGCAAGCCAAATATGGCACTAAGGGAGGTTGGGAGCAGTTACCCATTATAGGTAACTAACCTCCACAACGCGTCAGTTCCTTTTCTATTTATTTCATACGCCTTCTTCTTCTTCATTTTTCTAAGTCTGGCATAACATCACGGAGAGAGTTGAGAAATTGTTGAGTGAGAGTGTGAGTTGTGTGATTGAAGAGTTTGAGAAGGGTTTTATTTGTCATCCTTATTCACACTACGCTTGGGTAATTTTCTCCAACCCAATTCTTATTTTACGTCTTTTAAAGTTTTCATGAATATGGCTTAAAGTCTTCTGTAAAGTTTCTGTAGTTGGAAAGGGTAACAATTATGTGAATATATGTAATAATTCGAGTAGCATAGCATGTTTTATATATATTGTATATGATTCCATATCATAAGTTTCATAATACTATGACTTGCTGTTTCAAAAATTTACAGAGTACGTTATATGGCCATATGGCCCTTATACGTAACTTTAATATGTCAACCATAAATGGTTTTGTAAAATTTATACTTGTATATGATTATGCATGCTAAAACGAACAAAACGAAATTTGAATGGTTGGATTTGGTTTTATAACGAATCCATGGCGTTAAATTTTAGGAATTTATGTTCAACACTTCAAGAACATCAAGAACAATACAATTTGCATAATTTAATTCTGCGATTATGTGTTCTAATGGGTTAAAATCACTCTTTAAGTGTTGGGTAATGATTATGTATGAATTTTAACATGTGGGTATGTTTAATTTGGAGAATTAATGATTATGCAGTGTTTATTTCGCTGAATTATGTGTTCTTCGCGAACTGGGAATACAGAATCTGGAGTGTCGCGCCGCGGCGCCAACTCCAGGCCTGAGACTCGCGCCGCAGCGCCACTGAGCCAAACACCAGGCCGCAGCGCCAAGACCTAGTACAAAAGTGGTGCCGCAGCGCCACTTAGCAGATTGTCCAGAAAATATTTTTTTAAGCATTCAAGTATAGAAATGTGATAGTAACTTAGTCTAATGAATATAAAAACTTGTTAGACATATATAAGGTGTTAAAATAAATTCTTAACACGCCCATAACACAATTACGTGTGAATTGAACGATTGAATGCATAGTTAGCTTATTGTTCGTGAAATCTAATTTTGACAATAAGTGTAGTAATTGACTAAGTATAATCACGAATTCGAGTTAGACAAAAGAATAAACTTACGATGTTTAGTACATTGTAATTGACTGGTATTGTGAACGTAATTGATATGTAGGATTTAAATCAAAGAACGAGTTTAGTTAAAGTGTAATCTACGCACGAGGCAAGTTTCCTAATCCTACTTGTTATCATTGTTCAAGTTTATTATTTACCTTGAATAAATTCTCATCACTATTATTCAAGTTCGAATTGTTATATTAAAGATTGATTATTCCTTTCAAAGTATGAATTGTTATACAATATTTGTTATATTGTATACTTCTTGAGATTATTATTCAATTTGAATATCATTATTGTTGAACCTTGTTAGACTAGCGAATCCTTATTGATTCAACTAGTCCATAGTTGATGAACATTCTAAATTTCAGAACCCTTATTGAATTATCCAAACCAAACTTCTTTTGGTGCGGACTCGAATGTCAAACTGAGATGAACAACCCTGCAAAGGGATTTACTTATGTGTTAGCGTTAAGATATTGTGCACAGTATGGTACTAAGGGTTGATCCCCCTAAATACGAGTAGAAAGGTCCATAGTTTTATGACTGTTAAAGGTTTCAAGTATAACCCTTGATAACTTAGGACATAGTTCAAGGTCTTATGACCCTCAGAAATCTTTTGATTCTTGTTATTCGTTCTTGATTCAAAAGTTGAGCTTTTATTTCAAAAGTCTTTGATTCACTCGCATGTTATTATACATTATTATTTCATTATTTTACCTATGGGCAATAGTGCTCACTCTTGCGTAATAATAACATTGCAGTTAAGAACGAAAGGTCCGACGAGCCTTCTACTAGCAAAGGCAAGGGCAAGATTAAGAAATGATGAAGACTTGTTGTTTTGTTTGATGATGTATTTCTATTTAAGACTTAAGTTAATGGTGTTGTTTAAGACTTATTTGTTTATATTTCCGCACAGATATTTAAGGTTAGTTTAACCTGGGATTATGTTTATTATTCAGATGTTGTAACCCCATAAGGGGAAGATTTATTTCTATCTATTGCATGGTTTGTATTTATTATGGGTAGATAGATAGATGATATTTGTACAGTGAACACCAAATCCCGTAGAATCGAAGTACCTGGATTTGGGGGTGTCACAGCAACAGTTTAACCTCATCCATGTTCCCAATTCCATGCATAAAAAAATATTTAATAATGTTTACTGGATTTATCATATATAGTGGTAGTGTGCAGATTTTGAGAACGAAAGCAACTCCGAAATATGCCTGATCAGATCTACTTTATCATTTGAAGATCATTGTTTCAACTATCCAACACAGCCGTTGTAACCTGGGTCATATCCATTTTTTTCTAGAAAATCCCCAAGATTTGTCTCTAAAGTAAAATCTTCCAATCTTATCGCTAAATCTGAAACCCAATTTCTTATTCTTTTCCATTTTAGGAACATAGAAATGAGCAGTACATATTATCAAGTATCAAACTTACACATCCTACTCGTCTCAGTAATCAACTCATAATCATTGGCAGATTACGCTACACAAAGCAATACTTTGGGTAAATTAACCTGAATGCCAGACAAGTACTGGTTCAATAATTCTCTGTAGCATTGAGAAAATTTGTGATCTTCCAAGTGTAAGAGGACACTGCAATGTTTCCAACAAGAAGAGAGAAGCAATGCACCAGTGTTCACCATTTGCAGACCTACCTTCCATTTATAATGTAAGATAAAATAAATGACGATCATAAAAATTACAGAAAACACAACTTATAAAATGCTTAAAGCGGGAAATGGGAATAACACCCGACTCGGATTGGAAGCAACCATAATGATGTTTCGTCTTTTGCAACCACTTCAATACTTTCTCCAATCCTATTGCATGCAAAGGTCGGCTTTTCCTGCTCCACTGCAATGTACAGACGCATTTAAGAGTTAATTGCCTGATCACATGGCAAAAAAATTGAATAGGTTACTTGGTTTAAACTTCTTCTAGCTATAAGTTAACTATGGCACCATACATTTGTAAATGAGAATAACTGCTTCGCTGGAAACAAAATAATTACTTGATGCATGAATTAAAAAGACAGAATGAAAATAAGAAAAATGTATGTTACCTATACTTGTAAATTTATAAATAAATAAATAAAAATAAGAATAAAAAACACAACCTGTTGCAGAAAATATTCACAATCATGAATAAAAAAAATTATTTTAAATCTTACTATATATCAATGTTCTAAAAGGCGCTAGGCGGGAGGCGGGCGGGCGAGGGGGGCCTAGCGCCTAGGGGGCCTAGGCTGGATTTTTTATTTTAAACCAATTTTAATATTTTATCTTACATTTATCCAAACAAAACAATAATATAAAGCAAAACAATCTATAATAAAGACATTTACTTAAAGTTCAAACACATACATATTGTTATTTGCTAATGTCAAAGGTCAAACACAAACATGCAATTGTTCAAAGTTCAAACATATTTTTAACGTATTAGTTTTATTCATAAATAAGATTGCTATTAAATAATAAATTTTAAATTTTCAAAAATTTAATTCAATATTAAAACTTAAGAAACTAAACATAAATTTAAGAATTATATTGAATTAAACTAAATATTACAAATGTATCATCATTTATATAATTTGAAGCTAGTACAAGTTCAAAAAATTACAACTATAATAAAATTATCAATTTTGACTTGATATTGTTCATTTCTTGTTGTGATTTGATATATTACAACCTATATTATGAATATGGTAAATCATTAGAAAAATAAATGTATCAAGATCTGGTTTGGATAGTTATTAAAATAAAAAAAAACTCTCTGCCTAGGCCTCGCCTAATTTCCTGGAGGAATTTTTTGGGCCTAGGTGAGGCGCCAGGGGGGCCTAGCGCCTAGGCGGGGATTTTTAGAACACTGCTATATATTTCACAAGACAAGCAGTGGCATGGTTGGACTGCATCTCACAGCTACATTTTCATGTTTCCTTGTTCCTTCAGTTAAATTGTTTTCACACATGAAGTTTCACAGAAGAACTAATTTCTTAAAAAAAAAAAAATCACAGAACTAATTTATAAAATTAAAAGGAAAAAAAATCAGTATACTGAAAGAGGGGATGACTAGTAACCTCCAAAAATCTCATAATAACTGCACAGATAAGTCAAAATAATAACAACTTTTTTTGTCCCATAGTAGTTGGGGTAGACTGAAAAAGAATCCCATATGTAAAGAGTAAAAGAAGAAGAGTTGAGGACATACAGCAATGAGTCTCTGCACTAGAATGATGACTTCACCTAAAAGATTCCAAAGCAGCAATCGCATCTCCATATTGCTAGATAGTTCAGGTGTTATACTGATTGGTATCACTTTCTTCACATTACTAGCACCAGGTCGTTCCAAGGTAATTGAATGATTTGGTGCATTGGGTTTAGATGGTTTTCTCCTGTTATCGAAAATGTCAGAAACCATATCCTTTCTTGTCACTGCTATAGTGAGAGCTATAACACAATCCGCAGAAGCCACTGATAAGCGAGTTGGTAACTCAAACCCACCCTGAAAAGTGCTAAAGCGACAAGTAACAAGAAATTAGGTTAGCAAGAACAACATAAGACAATTGGGGAAACAGCATTAAATAGATAGCAGAACCAATTTATATGAATACAAAGATACTCAAGAAATTATGTAGTTGCCTGCCAAGGCAAATACAACTTGAGGATCCAAAGATGGCTAGTCATGTAGATAATTATTTAGGAGTTGGTTCATTTTTTTAAATTAGGGTTTTTACTTGGTCGTTAAAGCGTTGTAATCATTACTTATTTGAAGATTATATGAATTGATATGAGTAAAGCTTTGTGTGTGTTTCTCTACCGATTCTTGCGGGGAAGGTACTCTGATTCCCTCTTTCCCCCCTCACCCTGATTTTCAAGTGAGGGTCAACAGCTCTCTAATGCAAACCTCAACCAGAACTAAGAATATCTGTTAGACTTCTCCTATTGGTAGCAATAACTTAAAATAATGCTACTTATCAAAAAATATTAGATTAATGCTACATCACCAACGCATTGACAGCTTCAGAATCACATTTACCAGGAGGAAAAAATTTGAAAAAAAAATGATCAACTGCAAGGAATAAATGAATTTAAATAAATACTGAACGCCAAAGGTTTCAGTATCAGGATTCATTCGGCACACCATGCAATAAAAACAGACCAATTAGTCCGACGCATGCGAGGATGACTGATAAAACCCACCTAAATTAAAAGCAAAATTTGCTTCCAATATATATGCGTGTGTGTGTATATATATATGAATTAAACAATGTCTGATTTGTAGCTAAATGCAGACCTACAAATAAAAAAGGGCCAAAGAATAGGTAAAACATGTACCTTCCATTGCACGCAATCAATAAAAGATGTTTCACACGAGAAGATAGAATCTTTAACAATGTATCATACTTCTCCCTTGTTCCTGCACAAGGAGAGAACATTTACATTCAGTTGCTCTTCATCACTCGGGTGTTGTGTCAATGCCACACATTAGCCCCAACCTCATTAGGAGGTTCAGGGTTCACATTATGAGATCAAGGGATTTATGTAAAATTAAAAACTACACTTCAAAATCCAAAAGGACTTGGACAAATAGTAGTTCTATTTTATTTTGAGATTTGAGAATTAATGCTACAAACTGCAAGATGAGGAACTTTTTTAAACTATGGCATTTCATGTGCTCCCAGAAAACCACAGTTCTGATCAAAACATTCAAAAAGTGAGAAACAAACAGTACTTGAGAGTTCTATAACTCAAGGTTCTCCTATACAAATTTTTAGTCAAATTTCGAAAATGCATACCAAATAAAACATCAAAGCAAATAAACCAATTTGGAGTCTACAAAACATGGCATAGTCACATTTGAGACAAAGGTCTTAGCACGTTGCTTATACTGAAAAGGGGGGGGGGTAAAATAAGGAAAATAGAGGGAAGGAAAATGCATACTGAACTAAACATCAAATCACATCAAACCAATTAGGAGTCTACAACACATAGTTTAGTTACAGTTGAGACAAAGGTCTTAGCATGTTGCTTATAGTTTAGGAGGGCCGGGAAGAGAGAAGGTAAATAGAAAAGAACAGAGAGGCAAACTTGCATCCCCTCCCCTATTAGAGAATAGCTCCAAAAATCCTGTTTTCTCATATGGGATCAAAAGTGGAACCAGAGCAGTAAAAATTCATTTGTTTTTTTTTTTGATGGTACAGCTTAGCAAACTATGTCATTTAACAACTTCACAGAATGCTCTATTGTAAGTCTTTAACTGCCCCCCACATCAGTAGGGCATAAAAACCTAGAAGCATCATTGCATCACCTCTACTCCTCCCCTCTCCCCTAATTCCACCTGCACACATTGAGTTCCATGTTCTGTTAATATTACCACAAAAGACCAAGTAGACCACTCGATCAGGCATGTGTATGTTTCTTCTAGTTACAATTTTAAGCAGGGTCGATGGAGGAAGACCCACCAAAACGCACTCAGTTTAGTTATTATGAAAGAATAACCATATAATCGGAAAGTAATGGGTATAAAATGGGTAGAAAAGCACATTATAAAAGCACATATCTTTTAACTCCGACTAATAATAATTCAACTCAATAAAATGATAAAGAGTACATCAACTATACAGTAGACCTGCGAAGTGGAAGACAGGTGAAAACCTAATTTAAAAAGGAAACAATTCCTAACAATATTCTAATACTTTAATTATAACTTCAAGAATAATCAACCTAATATAATAAAAATATAATAACTATCTACGATTGGTATATCTCTAATGCTTAATATAAGATAATCAATTAATAATCCTTTCATAAACTTTTGTATTGCTTTGTAACAGATAGATAGAAACTATTGCTTGAAATTGGAGCTTGAACTTGAAAGACGGCTCAAAATTAACAGTTATAGCCTTATAGGAGTTAATCCCAATTCCCAAATGATTACAGTTATGGCAAAAAGTAAATAAATACAAGCTAAAGATAGATACACATAATGGAATACTACTAAGAGTATTAGTTTACCACTTGTCTGAAGCTGTTCCTTAGTGATCTCATCTTCAACAAGATCACGAGCAAGGATACACCAACCCAAGGAAATGTAATGATCATCTTTTCTCAACAGTATACTAGCAAAGTTTGTTGCCAAAGATTGGAAAACATCATCATCTTGGAATAGCCAATTAAGAAGTATCATTGTCTGGTTGCTGCGTTTTGAATCTTTGCATTTCAGTGACTATAAAAAACAAAAGGAAATGAAAAAGAGATATTATATAATTTGAACGATAAACCTTAAGGAAGTTTTCAAGGAAATACAGCTAAATGTAAACTAAATAATAAAAGATAACAGAATATTTGTCAGGAGTAGAATCTTTAAAAGGCCAGTTCACAATAGGCAGTTAGACTTAAGGTGCAGACAGAACAGGCATCTTAAATGCGCTTTTTCTGTGTGTTCCATAGTTGTTAAGGCGCTAAGTCGAGGCGAGTCGGTGGCCGACCGCTTAAGCGACTAGTCGACTAGGCGCCCGACTAGTCGTCCATAAAGCGATGAATTATTTACAATGTGCATTTTATAAATAAATATTATATATATAGCTCAATTCACAAGTACACTAAACATAAAAAAAATTACTTACAAATATATTATATATAACTAACACTACATTACAGTTCATAGACTCAAAACATATACTTGAACAAATATAACAATTAGATACATTGGTAAATTTAACTTCAATAGTAAAATAAAACACTAAAAAATTAAATCACTTATAAAAAAATTAAAATTGAAAGTTAAAATATTTATTGATTATGTTAAATTTAATTTTCATGAATAATAAATAAATATGTTTATTGATTATATTAAATTTATATTTCATGAATATAAATAAATATTTTATTATATAAGTGAAAAGATAAATATAATATTATACTAATATAATAAAGTATAATAATAAAACATATAATACTAATTTATTCTATTATATATATAATATTAATATTTATTTATCATGCATATAATATAATATTCATATAAACTATATGCTGCAATTTACCGTATATATAAAATATATAATACTTAGTACAGTAGTTGTATACAACTATACAACATTCATTATTATGTGTGCTGAGTGCTTTGTTTGCCGAGTAACAGGTGTCTCATTTACATGAATGGATAGAATAACATGGGCTACCTGCTCTTTAACTAGTGGGTCCTGTTAGTGGGTTAACAAAATACCTAACGAATAAACAAAAGCCAAACAGAACAGACAGCTTCACCTAGAGCAATAGAAGGCTGAAGCGAACCTTGGAAGAGAAGAAGGGAGTTACGACTCGCGAGTTACATCGGATTCGCAATAGCATGGCTAATCTCTCCTTTCTTTCTTTCTAATTCACAACCGATTGTGGTCGCAATTGTTAGGGCTGGGTCAACAAGACATACCGGAGGTCGCGAGCAGAGAAAGAAGAAGATGAAGAGGAGAAATAGAAGAGAAGAAGAGAAGCATACCGTAGGTCGCGAGCTGCCGGAGAAGAGGCCGAAGCCGTCGCAAGTTGCCGGATTGAGTCGCTGTCGCGAGTCGCCTCTCTCCCTCTGCTCTGTGATGACTGATGATATGAAGTGCCGAAGTGGCTCATCAGCTCGATCGATCGATTTGGTTTGTAGGGTTTCCACTCTAGCAAGTCGCCCGCTTAGCACTCACGTCGTCCAAGTCGCTCAATAGGCGACCAAGTCGTCTGAATCGCCTGCAGATCGCTCGACTTCCTGCTGTGAACCCAAGTCGCCCCGACGCCTTGAAATTTTATACCGCTCGGACGACTAAACATCGCCTAGTCGACGACTAGGCGACGACTTGATAAGCTTGGTGTGCTCATAAATCATCATTTCCTTCTTTATGCAAGTTTTTCATAGGAAAGGTAAAATTGCCTCTGGTTTCTGGTCTCTAGATGCATATCTGGAATTGATCACCAGGGAGAGAGTTGTTGACCAATAACTACGACTCTCCAAACTCTATCCCTAGAAGAAAGTACCGAAAAGAAAAGAGGAAAATGACTGATCACCAGGGACTGGGAGAGAGCTGATGGCCAGTATTGCTGATTACCGCTTGGAGTGGAGGGGATTTGGTAGTTGCTCTTTAGACGTGACTTTCTAACTTGGGAGTTGAGAGGATGTGACTGACTTGTTTGCAATTTGTCCAGGGAGGGAGCTAGCGGCAGGACAAGAGGACTAAGTTGCACCGGAAGGAGCATAACAGTAGGTAATTATCAGTTCAATCCTACTTTATGTTTCAAGGAGAAGGACCAAAGGTGCTAAATCATTGTACTGGATATCCACTTGTGTCAAAAAAAATTAAGGACATCTTGCTCCGTAAAATATCAACATTCCTAGCTTGATAAGAAAATTATATAAATTAAAAGGTTTGTGTACAGGCACACTGTAATAAATATCGAATGAAACTACCCTAGAATTATAAACATATACTATCTCATTTCATGCATATGAAATGAATTCGCTTCAAATTTCCAGATTAATCAACTAAAATAAACTTGAACTGGAAATAGAAATAGAAATAGAAATAGAAATAAAAATTATAATATTTCAACAAATGGTCATACATGTTCAATCATGGGAACGAGAACATGGTCCAAGGTTGACTCCTTTTCAGCTGAGTCTTTGACATACTTGTGAAGAATCCGCAGCAAGTCCTCCAAAGGAACTGCAAATAATATATATATATATATATATATATATATATATATATATATATATATATATATATATAATTATGATGACTTTCAAGTTTTGGAACTACATAGAATTCACTAACAGAACAAATTAAAAAATAACAGAGGTAAATTAAGGCTACGTTTGTTTGAAAGAATTGTGGGTGGAAAAATACTATTTGAACTAATTTATTATCACTTCAGACTATCCCATGATTAGTCAATTATTTAATCCATCAACTTTCGGTTAATTGATGATGGATTATAACTCCGAGTAGAAATGTGGTATTATATAGGTCCGGAAAAATATGGTTATGAGTTGGTTTTTGGTTACAAATTTTGGTTATAGTTCTATTTAAGAACTAAAACCACATTACCCATTTTTAATATGGGTTGTGTGGATTAGAACCATATAGTTATGGGTCAAATATAGGTCAACCCATATTTCAATTTTCAAACTTACCATTATTATGGTCTAATTAAATAAATTATTTATGATATTTAATTTCTATATTTCTTCAACTTCTATCTCTAATATTTTATACATTCTTCCTTTCTCTAAAAAAATTTATACACTCTAAAATTTTTAGATTTTCTCCCTCTAAAATTTTGATACTTTGTTTTCTCTAAAAATTCTTCTACGCTCAATTTTTTTTATATACTTTTTATTTCTTTCTCTCTCTAAAAATCTTACACTCTCTCAAATTTCTAAATAATTTCTCTCCCTCTTAATTTTTATACACTCCCTCTCAATTTTTTTATGCTCCCTCTAAACTTTTAAAGATATGTGACAGGAACATTATATTAAGAGTACAAAATATAAATAAACTTAGATACGACTTAAAAACTAGCTCAATATATTTCTTGAATGCGCAAATATGGAAAAAAACAGCGAATCAAATGCGCAATAAAATATGGGTTACATGGATTAGAACCAAATAGTTACGGGTCCAATATAGGTCAACCCATTTTTCAGTACTTAAGTTTACTATTGTTATGACCCAATAAAATAAATTACTTAATATATTGATTTTTTTTATCTTCCTTTTAACTTCTCTCTCTAAAAATTTTATACGTTCTAAAAAAATTCACTTATTGTGCTTCTAAGTTTTCTGTTGAACAAAATTAACCTTTTCTCAAACTCATGCACCAATTAAACCTGAGAATTAATTAACCCAAATTCATCAACGTCAATTAGAAGAAAAATAACTAAGAGATTAATGTAGAAGAGAATAAGTGGCCTAGCATTAGTTTTAACATATGTACGAAACATACTTAGAATGCACATTTATTTAGAAAAGTCCCTTCGTCACAAAATAACATTTTCGTTTCTTTTTTCTTTTCTTTAATTTCCAAATATTATGTATAAGCATTTTAATAATTGCACTCTACCTTTGTACTCTTAAAAAGAGTCCAATTGGTATTTTTTTTTCAAAAAAAAGTATTCTTACTTTTTAAAATTAATTCGCGAAATTCTAAACTCCAAATTGATATAATTTTGTTCAAGTTTTGGACACAACAAAGATGATAATTAGTAGTACTTTATAGGTAGTTTATAATTGTTATATTTGTTTGTATTAAAACTAAATAACTTCGTATCAATTTTAAATTTTAAGATTTCGTGAATTGACTCAAAAAAAGTCAAAAAGTATCTCTAATTTTAGTTATGATATGATTAGACATAATTATTTCAAGAGCAGCAATACATACATGTACTCTTCGCCATAGTTGTCACGGCGCCAAGGCGGGACGCGACGGTAGTTGACCGTCAGGACGCCTAGGCGATAAGGCGCCCGCCATGGCGTCCGTATGGCGACAAGTGGTTAACAATGTGCAATTTATACATTATTTATTTTATTTCAAAAGTATATTGCACAATAAAATTTTATATATACTAAAACCCAAAACATAATAATTAACACTATGAAAACCACTCTCTACTCTGTTTCTAGTCATAGCTCAAACAAAGTTATCAACTGTGAAGTCATTTTCGTCTCCCTAACGGGCATTACTCTCATTCAAAGGAGTAGGGTCATAGGTTAGGTTAAGGTCATGGGTTGAGTTACTTGGATAATTGAAAAAAATCATGAGTTATAATGAGTCATAGTAAAAAAATGACTTATTTACTTAACTTGGGTTTGCTACCGATGTGTAAGCCTTGGCGGCTAGGAGGCTAGGGCGTTGCCTTGCCCTTCTCCAACGCCAGGACGCTTAGTCGTCGCTTAGGCGACGCCATGACGACTATGCTCTTCGCTCCAAAGAAGATCAAGTTTAATTTTTTTAAACAAAATTCTAACAAGTCGATATGAGATATTTTTTAATCAAATTTATTGTGATACATTCAAATTTTGAAAAAAAAAATTGTAATTAGTAGTACTTTTCAAATAGTTTATAATTGATTTTTAAAAAATAAACTTTATAAACACATATAATCAATTTTGAATTTAAAAATAATATTCCCAATTAATTTCAGAAAATAAAAAATTATCCGATATTTAAAGCTGGAAGGAGTACTTTATAATTAATGACTCGTCCCAACAAAAATTAATCAGAGCATTAATTAATTTCTCATAATTAGTAACAGTACACGTTAATGAAAATTTGGTGGCTGGAAGAAGTAGGAAAAGATGAAGTGAGAGCCGGGTTGAAACAACCCGGATCAAATCCTGAGTCCGGAATAAATCTCGGGTCAAATCCCAAGTTCGAATCGAATCAAATATATCAAAATAAGGCCTCAAACTACTAGCTCAATAGTATCTTCTTGGGTCATCTTAGCCCACCACAGGCTCCCAAAAGGTCATGACTTGAAGGTACTATTGGTAGTAACTTATTTCCTTATATACAGACAAATTTTTCCCCCATCTTTCGATGTGGGACTGGGGTGTTACAAACTCCCCCACTTAAATTTCTGACGTCTCCGTCAGAACCGATCACACACACGGACCAAAGATCTTTGCCTCTAGCCATTGTGGGATAATACCGGCTGGCTTCGTGTCCCCACCTCTGGACCTTCATCTCTCCATTGTGAGATAATACCACCAGCCTTCGTGTCCCCACCTCCGGCAACCCGATCGGATGACCCGACCCGAGCTTTCGAGAGTCGGCTTTGATACCATATGAAACAACCCGGGTCAAATCCCGAGTCCAGAACAAATCTCGGGTCAAATTCCAAGTCCGAATCGAATCAAATCTATCAAAATAAGGCCAAAAACTACTGGCCCAATAGTATCTTCTTGGGTCATCTTAGCCCACCACAGGCTCCCAAAAGGTCATGACTTGAAGGTACTATTTGTAGTAACTTATTTCCTTATATACAGACAAATTTTTCCCCCATCTTTCGATGTGGGACTGGGGTGTTACACGGGTGGCCTAATATCCAAGTAGGAACTGAAAAAAATAAAAATAGGTCAAAATAATGTTAGTAATTAATCTGGGTTGGACCAGTAGATCATGGACATCCACTTGAGTATGGATATTGGATAACTCAATTGGGATTGAAAGAGTCCCATATCACTTGGAAGTATTTTAGATAATACTTTATCTCATGATTTAGCTAATTGTAGACTTATCCCATATTAATTAGGATTCATCGTTAAATACTGATTCCTACAGAGTGTAGAGCTAAGGAAAAATAACGTATTATTTTTCTCGGACAGTTTTCTCTCTAAATACTCTAGTATTTTCACGCTTCTATCAATAGGCTTGGGTGTGACAACTTTATATTGACGAAAAGCATTTATATGAAGGATCATAGTAGCTGTGTTCGTAGTGTTGCTTGTAGATTTGGCATTCCAGTTCAACCGCTTCTGCTTCGTGGATACTAACCGATTCATATGCAAGTTATTTACGTGTTAGTCATTTAATTTTAACAATTAGTTGACTGGTTTGGCCTGTTTTTCTTTCTAAAATATGGGTTCAAACTTTAACCAAGCCAAAGAATTTAAAGTAGTTAACTGTTGGATTTTGGATATCCAAATGGAACGCCCATGGACGGTCCGACCAATTTGGTTTATTAATCAATTTATGATATTGACCAAATGATTTAAGTAACTGAGAGTTAGAGAGTTGAAGAGATTTGTAGAGAAGTGGTTCAACTACTTCTGCCTATAAGACTCACGTCTCCTCTCCTCAGTTTATACGCGATTATTTGAGTTGGCCCAAAACCCTAAAAAACATATATCAGTAACCTCCCAATACAGATCTAAACCTAACTAGTACGAATCGTGGATTTGAGCTCCATTCTTGAATCGTAGTTTGGAGACGACGTTGGGTTGCAGAGAACAATCAATTGCAGAAAGCTTTCTGCACCAAAAGTTATATCACGCTTCAGAGGTACATAATTAATTTTTCTTTTCTTTTTTAATATGTCATAACATGGATCATAGTATTCCTTCATCGGTATCAGAGCTTGGTTTATTATCAATCTTATGTACGTCATGTATGAAGTTTTACACAAAACTCCATTGATGAATGTTTTAAAAGCTTGAAAACATAATCAAACCGCCTACTTTAACCAGCCATAACTTTTTATGTGATTATATGTTTTTTGTGATATTGATATATATGCGTAGTACGTGTATGCGTTGTAAGCTTTCCAACGATATATTATACGCTTAAATTGGAGTTATACGGACCGAGATATTTTTCAGTCTCGGATAGAAATGTGCACTACACCTCCCTTATGGAAGCTCCTAAAATAGAGTTTGAGCATACCATTGGACTCAGAAAAAGGAGTCGATAAGAACTGTGAAAGCACTGCCTCAAAAAACCGCCAGGAAGGCGGCACGTGAGGCTCACACGCGCCGGAGCGCGGCTGCTGCTTATGCAGCGCGCATGTGGCTCACGTGCCTGGCTAGTTTGACCCGTTGGCTTGGCCCGCCCAATCCGACCCGCTACTAATCTGTTGACTGATCCGGCCTTTGACTCGTTGTCTCGACCCAGTCCGGCAGATTTAAATTTTTTTTATTCTTTCTATATTTTAATTCCAAAAATTGTTATAATAATTAATAAATTCATGGAATTTAATTTAAAATAGTTACATTGATTATTAAATTCTGAAAATTTTACAGAAATTAATTATTAGCATATAATTAATGTTTCTACTCAAATTTTAAAATATTCATATATTTGGATAATTTTTGGTTAATTTCCAATATATTAAGCAATGGTTTATTTATTGTGAAAATTAGCTAACTTATCAGAAAAATTCCAAGAAAATTACAGTACTCTTTTTACGAAATTAAGATATTGTTGTAAAATTTTCGACAGAAATTAATATGTTTGGGTATTTTTGGTTAATTTCCAATTATTTATGCATTTGTTAATTAATTGTAATAACTAACAAAATGTGTGAAGAAAATTCCAAAAAATTAAAGTAATCTTTTTATGATGTTAATCTACTGTTGTAAATTTTTTGGGAAGAAATTGATATATTTGGGTATTTTGCTTAATTTCTAATTAATTATGCAATGATTAATTAATTGTAATTATTAGCATAATTATCAGAAAAATAAGTAACCTTTTATGATGATAAGATACTGTTGATAATTTTTTGGAAGCATGTTAATGTATTTATAGCATACTTGGTATATTAATTGAATAATATTGCCTATTGTTTAATTCCCTTTGTTTATATTTTGAAATATTAATTATTGGTTGTTGGAATTAAATTAACATGCTATAATTACACATATACCCTTGTTCCTAGTGGGAGTAATTTAGGTGGTAGTAATTTAATTAAGTTATTCCCTAAATTACACATCTTATGCGCTGAAAAATTAAATTTAAATAATTAGGCATTCATACAAATTGTGATTCCAAAGCCTGGCGAAGTCTCCCTTTCGTATTTGTCTCATCATTTATATATTAATTTAGATCATGCGGCAAAGATGAATTATATATTGTGGTGAACTAATCGAATATCTCTAATAAGATTCTCTCCCTTTTCTTTTCCCAAAAGAAAATGGACATGGCTAGGTTGCATCTCTTAACTACCAAATTCGACAGTTATATAAAGAAAGTTGAGCACACCTTTAGAGAACATCTTCAGGCCATGTCGGATATGATTGAAACGTTAAGAGCTGCAACCAACCTTTTGTCAGATGAACAGCAAATTTGGGCAGTGATACGCTTATTTCCCAACAATTGGAACAATCACAAGGTTAACATAGCTCAAAATGAAAACATTAAATCTTTAAAAGATATTTTTCATCACCTTGAGCGCTTAGAAGCTGAGCAGCTGGAGGTTGAGCGTTTAAGGACTAAACGACTAAAAATGAACGCCTAAAGGCTCAACAAATAAAGATTGCTAATGTTAATCCGCCTCAGGAGGTTGCAGAGGCTGGTGAGAAGGTCAATGCTAAGTTGATTTGTTACAACTGTGGCACAGCGGGACACTTCGCTTCGTGATTGCACCGAGTCGAAGAAGGTTCTCACTTGTCTTGATCAAGCTGTGTTTAGTGTATTCCACTGTTTTCGTCGCTCATTCTCTCCATGTGTGGATTGTAGATTTCGGAGCAACGGACCACATAGCATGTGATCGGACCAGGTTCGTGGAGTATCGTCGAGTTCCAGCTTGTAGAAAAGTATTAATGGGAAATGACTCCAGTGTTGATGTGCTAGGAATTGGCACTTACAAATTGGAGATGCGAGGATGCTCTGCATTGATTCTTCACGATGTACTCTATGCACCAAATGTCCGACAGAATTTATTTTTTGTTCTTGCAGTACTTAGTTTAGGCTACTCTATTCGTTTTGAGAATAATGGTGTTGTAATTTCTCGCGAGACAGAAATTTATGGATATGGTTTTATTTCTAATGGTTTTAGATACTATTAATTTTAGCGTTAATAGTAATGATTCTTATTCCTTGCTTGTTGAAAATGATCATGATAGTTCAATTAAATGCATGCTAGATTAGGTAATATTGGACAAGATAGAATGGCTAGGTTAGCTCGAGCAGGTCTTGTAGGCCCACTCGTTAAGGTCAATCTACCCACTTGTGAACATTGTTTAGCAAGAAAATCAACTAGAAAATCATTTGGTAAAGCCCCTAGGGTATAAACACCCTTGCAACTCATTCACTCAGACATCTGTGGCCCTTTGAATATGAAAGAAAGGCATGGGCGTTCCTATTTTCTCACAATGATATGACTATATGCGCTTCGGGTACACTTTCTTGATCTCTCATAAGCTTGAGGCACTAAATTGCTTTAGACGTTATTTAATTAAGGTTGAGAAACAGTTAGATAAAAGTGTTAAGGCACTTCGAACTGACCGAGACCGCGAGTATCTGTCCGATCAGTTTAAAGAACTCTGTGAGGAAAAGGAGATAATCAGTCAACTGACAATCCCTAAAACTCCAAACAAAACTGTGTGGCAGAGAGGAGGAACCGGACATTAATAGACATGGTTAGGTCTATGATGGCACGGGTAAATTTGCCCATCTCCTATTGGGGTGATGCATTATTGACTGCGACGTATATACTTAGGGGGTATTTGATAAAACCTGAATGAATCAGAATCTGAATCTGAATAAGCTAAATCTGAATCTGAATGAGTTGAATTTGAATCTGAATGAAAAAATTTGTTTGATAATTGAAACATCTAAATGACAAAACTTTATTATTTTACCCCTCTGAAAAAATTTAAAATTGTTGTAAAATTTAATATTACTTAATATAATTGTTAAAAAAAATTAATTTTTTAATTTTTTTTTTACTTCATTCAACTGCTCATTCAGCCATTCAACTAAAAAAATCCGACTTAGCCATTCAGCTCGTCCATCTTACCGATTCAGCCATTCAGACCAAAACAAACGCACTGACCGATTCAGCCATTCAAATTCAACTTCATTCAGCTCTAAACAAACACCCCCTTAATCGTGTGCCTTCGAAATCGGTTCAGTTCATATATGAAATGTAGACCGGCAGAAAGCCCGAATTGGGCGATATGCAGACTTGGGGATCAACAGCTTATGTGCACAACACTTCACATAAATATAGGAAGTTCGGTTTGAGGGGTAAGAAGTGTATCTTTATAAGATATTCTGAACACTTCAAAGGCTATGTGTTCGTTGGAGCTATGTGTTCATTGGAGAGCAGCCTGGTGGGACTGTATCCGAGATAGTCACGAGATGCGAATTTCCTTGAGATAGATTTCCCTAATAGAAGTGGTGTGAGCAAGGAGATGAACTTTTATGAGATGGAGGAAGATTTGGACACCCCAAATCGTACAGTAGAGACCGAAGAAGCTATTCTTCATGCTCCTATAGATAGTGAGAGTGACATGCCTTCAAGCAGTTCTCTTCCATCGCATGCGGAGTCTCCTGTTCCTCAAATGCGTAGAACTCAAAGAGATAACATTCCACGCCGTCTTTTTGAGATTGAGGGGAATGCCTTTATTGCTGATGCGCAGGATGATGAGGAACCTCAATCTTATCGAGATGCTCTATCATCTGCTACAAGCGATGAGTGGATGATTGCAATGGAAGAAGAGATGGAGTCCATGAGGACTAATCAAGTTTGGGACTTGGATGATCTTCCACCAAAGCGAAAGGCTATTGAGAGCAAATGGGTTCTTAAAGTTAAACGCAAGGTGGATGGTTCCATTAAAAGGTACAAAGCTCGTCATGTAGCCAAGGGCTACACCCAGCAAGAGGAAATTGATTACGAGAAAACCTTCTCACCAGTTGTGAGGTTTGCCTCAATTCGCCTCATCCTAACGATTGCCGCGCATTTGGATCTGGACTTATATCAAATGGACGTTAAGACAGCTTTTCTCAATGGACATTTAGCTGAGGAAATATACATGAATCAGCAAGAGGGTTTCATCGTAGAAGAACAAGAGCGCAAAGTATGCAAGCTCAAACGTTCTATCTATGGTTTGAAACAGGCGTCCAGGCAATGGTATCTGAGATTCCATTAATCCGTCATTAGTGATGGGTTTAAGATGATCGAGGAAGACCATTGTGTGTATATCAAACGGTCCAAAGATAAATTCTATATGTCGATGACATCCTACTAGCTGGGAACGATAAGAAGATGATTGTCACCACCAAAGGGTGGTTGTCCTCTAACTTTGACATGAAGGACATGGGAGATGTAGCTTATGTTCTTAGAGTTAAGATCTATACAGATCGCTTAACGAAGCTTCCTGGTTTGTCTCAAGAGACTTACCTTAAGAATGTTCTTGAGCAATTCCAGATGAGCAACTGCAAACCCATAACACTCCTATCGCTAAAGGCGACACCATTGGACCTGAGCAATGCCCTACTTCTCACGAGAAAATTGAGAAAATGTCTCATTACCCGTATGTCAATGTTATAGGAAAGCTAATGTATATAGTTGTGTGTACTCGGCCTATATGCAGTCGGTTATCTTGGTCGTTATCAGTCAAACCCTAGGATTGCTCATTGGAGGTCAATTAAGAGGATCTTGCAGTATTTGAAAGGTACTTTGGACTACATGTTGTGCTATGGAGGCCCGGACCTGCGTTTGATTGGTTACTCTGATGCCAGTTCGGGAGGTAACCAGGGGATGCGCAAGTCGACCTCAGGATACACATTCTTGTTATATGGGGTGTCATCACTTGGTGTAGTAAGAAACAGACTTGTGTTGCTCTTTCAACGATGGAGTCGGAGTTTGTAGCATGTAGTCAGTTGTTCAGGAAGCCATGTGGTCGAAGAGATTCTTAGAGGATCTTGGAGTCGTCTTTCATGCTTCGAATCATGTGACTGTTTTTTTTGATAGCACGGCGGCCATAGATTACATCAAGAACCCCAAGTATCATGGCAAGACAAAGCACGTTGACTTGAGGATGAACTTCATTAGAGAGACCATTGCAAAAAACGAGGATATATTGAAGTACATACCCACTGAGCTTATGGTAGATTATCTCTTGACGAAGTCGATTCCTAAAGATGCCTTTTGTAGGCATGTTCATAGTTGTTAAGGCTCATAGTTGTTAAGGCGTCGCCTAGGCGACGCCATGTCCAGTCGAGCAGAAATGGGAAAGGCGAGCTTCCGACTTGGTAGATGGCTTAAAGGCGAGCGCCTGTCACAAAAAGTCGTCACCTTCGACAACGCGGCGACGCCTTGGACGACTATCCGGCTAGTCGAGCGCCTTGCTATCGTGGGTCGACCCAAATCTGAAAAACAACCGCTCGGCTGGTCGAACGACGTTGCTCTGCAATTTCAAACCTAATGTACTCGTCGAACTCGATTCATAGAGAAGACGAAGCCGAACCGAGAGAGATCGAGAGAAGGCGAAGTCGAGAGAGAGAGAAGACGAAGCTGACTGCGACGGCGAAAGCAACCGACGGCGACTTCAACGGCGAAAGCAGGCGACGGCGAAGGCAACCGACGGCGACTTCGACGGCGAACACTGCAGGTATGTTTTCTTCCCCTTTCTTCTTCTTCTGATCTGTTCTTCAGCCAAGCACTGCTGTGTTCTTTTTTTTTAGCCGAGCACTGCTGTGTTCCTTTTTTTTTTTAGCCTTTGAGTTGCTGAGTTCCTGTTTGGCTTCTTTTTTTTTTAACCTTATCAGTTATCATTTTTTTTTGTACGAAAGAAAAGCATGACTGACAGTCATTGACTGTTAGTACTACTGTGAATCTGTGATTAGTATGCTATAATGGATAAATGCATGACTGTTAATTATTATTTGATTTGATTTTGTGTTTGGCTTTATTTTTTTCCATATCATTCATTTCTAATAATTATAATTTTGACCTTAACTAATAACTACTATTATTTTGAACTATTATTTGTTATTAGTACTATTATTTGTGGGTGCATTATGAGATTGTGAATTCTATATAAACATTATATTTTATGTTTGTCTTATATTTTGCTTTTGTTTGTATTGTGTAGACAGTAAAATGGCGGAAAGTTCGGGGGCCGATAATTATGATATAACGAAGGACCCTAAAAGAAAAGCTAAATCGAACGATCCGAGTTGGAAATATGGATATTGGCCGGATTTAAGTAATAGGGATGTCGTGCAATGTACACTTTGTGGGAAGAAATGTCATTCGGGCATCAAAAGGCTCAAACAACATCTAGCCAGAAATTATGGAGATGTAGCTAAGTGTCCCAAAACAACAACAGAAATTATGAGGGAGATGCAAGCGGCTTTGAATAGTAAAAAGAGGAACAAGCCACTTGAGCTAGATGATGATGATGATCTGTACCTACACTGTTTAGGACACCTTGCGCCGCTCACTTCCTTGACCTTATGTTAGAGGACATAACCAAGTTGAAGCAATTTCAGCCCACAATCACAAATGCAAGGAGAATTACAACATTCATTTATAGACATGGTCGTCTTCTCAGTGCGATGAGGGAGAAAACGAATGGGAGGGATCTTGTGAGACCCGCAGTTACTAGATTTGCTACAGCTTTCCTCACCTTGCAGAGTTTGTACAAGAATAAAAATGCATTGAGGCATTTGTTCATCAACGAGGATTGGTCAAAATCAAAGTTGTCGGCTACTGAAGCGGGGAAGAATGTGATACTGTTATTTCAACAACATTTTGGCATACTGTTGAGGATTGCATTAGGGCGTCACAGCCACTTCTTATAGTCTTGAGGATTGTTGATAGTGATGAGAAGCCTGCTATGCCTGAAGTTATTGCTGCGATGGAATGCGCAAAGAAAAAAATCAAAGATGCATTTGATAACAAACAAAGACTGTATAAGAAGGTGATTGAAATTGTTGAGCGGCGATGGGAAAATCAAATGGAGCAAAAATTATATGGGGCAGCGTTGTTTCTCAATCCAGGCAAGTACTTTGATATCAAAGAGGAACGTCGGGTGTTTGCTAATGCTTTACGAGATGACTTCAATGACGTTCTTGCAAAGATGGTGCCCGAGTTAGATTTGCTAGACAAGATAAGTAATCTAGCCGACAACTATGATGCTTCTCGCGATACTTTTGCAAGAGAAATAGTGATTAGGCAACGGAAAATAAAGAATCCTCGTACGTATATTAAAATATATATAATAAGATATATTTTGATGATGATTTATATACATTCTTCAGCTCCTCCCTTTATAAATATTTATATTGCTTTTAAATGTTTGCTAGTTGGTTGGTGGAATGCTTTTGGAGCGCGAGCTATTGAGCTATCCTCATTTGCAAAAAGAATTCTAGGCCTATGTTCTTTTTCCGGTTGCGAGCGCAATTGGAGTACATTTGAGTTTGTAAGTACTTTCTATTGTTAGTTCAAATTTCAAAAGGAATAAATCATTCACTATTATTGAAATTTTATCATTAATATTATTATTTTTTGTTCTATTTATTTTAGATTCATACGAAGAAGAGGAATAGATTGGAACACAAACGATTGAGTGACTTGGTGTATGTCCAATACAATCGAAAGATCGACTCAAGGTTCCAAAAGAGGCGTGAACTTGGCAATAATTTTGATCCATTAGTCATTGATGACTTTGAATGGAGTAATGAATAGATCGATAATGATGCCGATGTTGTTCATCCCGAGGGGATCTTACATGGAATGATGTGGATCGAGCAACTGGTGCATCCAACACGCTTGAGGGTCGCAATCTTTCAAGGAATGCCCGTGCTAATACTAGTAATAATCTAGTGACATACTCTCGACGTGGTGGTGGTTCAACTTCAAGGGAATCAAGGTTGATGGATTCCGACTCCGATAATGAAGTTGATGAAGAAGAGGGAATTCCAAATGATGATGAAGATGTGGAGGATGATTTTGGAGAAAGACCACCACCTACGCCTTTGAATGAGAGTAGTTCTCGTGGAAGAGATGAAGATAACATTTTCTATGATGATTTTGATTGAATGATGTTTCTAGACTAGTGTAGAGAGTCTAAACATTATTTTGGCTTGCTATGGTGGTGTTTTATTAGTTATTAGACTATATATTTGTGATGGTTGGTTGCAACTTTATTTTCTATGTGGTGTTTGTTGAATTCTTAATTTCGTTTAATAATTTTTAATATCAAGTGTGTTGTTTTTGGATTGTTATTGCTAAGTATTTACATAATTATGCCTTTAATGTTATTCCATAATATTATGTTTTAAGTTTTAATGTATATAAAATTTTATTGCCAATATATTTGTTAAGTAAAATAAATAATATATAAATTGCACATTATAAACGACTTGTCGCCTTACGGACGCCTTGTCGCCTAGGCGTCCAGGCAGTCGGCTACCGCCATGACTCGCCGTGGGACCGTAACAACTATGGGCATGTTAATTTGTTAGGGCTTCGTAGTAAGGGTGTAAACGAACCGAGTCGATCCGAGTATTGAGTTGCTCAGATTTGGTTCACAAAATTTATCGAGTATAATATAAGGTTTGATTGAGGATCATTTAGGTATCGAGTCGAGCACGATTCCGAATCAAGCCCGAGCAGTTTGAACTTTTTGAACGAATATGATCTGAGTATCAATAGAAAATTATAATTTGAGAAGGTTCGAGTAATTTATCAAACTTTAAAATTTGCTCATATTTGACTCATTTATATTTCGATTCGAGCTCGAATCAAACTTTTAGTCGAACGAGTACGAATCGAGTCCGAACTGTTTGCTCATTTTACAGCCTTACTTCGTAGGTTTGATGTACTTTCGTTTTTCTTGGATATCACTTTGGCTTGTTTTTGAGAAGTTTATCATTTATGTGAGATTCATTTGTTCCCACTTATGATTGTGTTTTTTTAGCGCATATGATAAATATTAGTAGTTCACACAGTTATTATGCATGTTGGATATACACACACTAATTATATGTCAACAGGTTGATTGGCTCACTCACACGAGCAATCACCCTTAGCGCTTTGAAAAGCGAGCAAGGTTGAGATAGTTCATTTATTGGCGATTTGAGTAACGAGTTGTTGATGCTTTAGATAGCAATCAATTGACGCTTAATGGCGAGCAAAATGAACATGATGTCGTCTTGGCATGAGCTAAGATGAGGTTAACTTAGATTAACCAAATATAGTATGCCCAAATATAGTATGCCCCACCATCTATATTAACCTGTACTAATAGCCGGATGCGAAATTTCAAATGTGGCGCTTTGATAAGCGAGCAATTTGAAATGTTCGAGTTAAGCACTTTGGGAGTGACTGTACTAAGGTCCGCACAACAAGACTATAGAATAGTATGTTGTGAGAGGGTTTCATGTGCTTAGCGACCATATAAAAGAGGTGAGAGAATGAATCCCTGCTTCCTCACTGTGAGTTCTGTAGGACAAGATTTTTGATACTACATCGAGTACTCTTTGTTATCTTTGATTATACTACAAAGACATGGGATTAATGTTGCTACTTTGGTTTCGATTCCTAAGGTCGGGATTGATGAGACTATAAGGACCGATTCTGGGAAAGCAGTTGATTCATTTCTTAGTAGTATTAGGGCGAAGGGAAGACATTTTGATTTCACCTCGTTCTGCACTTATTGTCGACAATTATAGCGCTTTGATAGCGATATAGTACCAAGTGAGATACGAAATGGACTTGGGCCCAAAAGTGGTTAAGTAAGACTCTGAGGGGATCAGAGATACTTAACCTAGTGAAAATTTAAATGTGTTTGGGATACTCTGAATTTATGGGTTATAGCCTCCACGCGAACTAATTGAGTTTGACGTGAGAGCTCCTGCATTGTTTTTCTTTAAAATGGTAGATGTCTCTATGTTGGCCCTAATGAGTTTGATATAAATCTCTCGCATTGCAAGTGAACTCAGATGGTTCGGCAATTAGAGGTTTACATATTTTGGTTTGAGCAAAACCAAATATGAGGATTACGTCGTCCCCTGTGTTACTCGGACTCGGGTGCGGGTGTCGGATTCGGATACAAATCTAAGTGTCAAACACGTGAAGTCAAAAAATAGAGGATACGCGGATATGAATCCGAATTTAGACACGAGTGCGGAGATACGGTATGTTATAATTTTTTAACAATAATGTTTATGATGTCCAAATTCATATAGACATGCATTTATCATGAAACTTTAAAGGTTGAAGTGCAAAAATATAAAGAAAGAACTGAAACTACTGAAATTTTAGGGGCTAAAATGAAAGAAAACAAAACTACAGGGACTGATATGTAATTTGTCAGGGGCTATTTTGAACTTTTAGAAAATTTGGGAGACTAATTTAAAAACTATAAAAACTATGAGGTACCTAACTGTAATTTTCCAGATATATTTATTTCTCACATCTGATCTCTCAATTACTCAGCCGACCATTCTTCTCTCAAATACTCAGACGACGATTCTTCTCTTTTTCTTTTTTTTCAGTCGATTCTTCTTCTTTTTCTTCTTCGTCGATTCTTCTTCTTATGTGGATCCTTCTTCTTCAGTCGATCCTTCTTCCTCTTCTTCTTCTGTCGATCTGTCGATCCTTCTTCATCGCCATGCTGATTTTTTATTACGTATCCGGATTGAAAGTGCCGCACCCGACACAAATCTCGCATCCGCACCCGTGTCAAATCGTGTCGACACGGGTATTCCATCAGAAACAGGCGAGTCCGAGTAACACAGGTCGTCCCTACCATATGAATGAGTGGGAGATGTTGGATTTTGGGTATCCAAATGGGGTGCCTTCCGACCCATTTGGTTTATTAGTCAATTTATGATATTGACTAAATGATTAACGTAACTGAGAGTTGGAGAGATTTGTAGGGAAGTGGTTCAACTACTTCTGTATATAAGACTCATGTCTCCTTACTCAGTTTATTCGCGATTATTTGAGTTGGGTTGGCCCAAAACCCTACAAAAGATATCAGTAACCTCTCCGATACAGATTTAAACCTAACTGTTACGAATCGTGGATTTGATCAATTGCAGAAAGCTTTCCGCACCAAAAGTTATATAATGCTTCAGAGGTACGTAATTAATTTTTCTTTTTTGTGTAAATATGTCATCATATTAATCCTTCATTAACCAAGCCAATTGGTTATAGTTAATATACGTTGACAAGGTCTAGTATTATATAATATTTTTGAGGTACAAAAAATGATTAAAATAATTTATGAATTAAATAACGAACTAATTATGGATAAAATAATCCGAGGTAAGTATCCCATTCGTCCTTTTTGCTAATAAACGTAGCCTAATTGTACAGCTCTGTATAGAGATAGACAAATTTAAGAGTGTAAAACTGACCTGCAAGAGGAGAGGTTTCGGGAGCAGAATCGAGCCGAGAAATGGCGTCGTTGAGCTTCTTGGGACGAGCACTGAGGAGAGTGCTCATCACTCGACCCATTGTTGCTGAAACCATCGAATTCGACTCCGATAATGATGAGTTCTAAATCTTCATGTCTTCTCCTTCCATTGCTGAAACCCTAGTTTCTGTCTTCACCCAATTTGAATTTGATTGAAATATATAATCCAGCTATTGAACAGTCAAGTCGCTGTCGTTTTTTGCTTTTCTTAAAACACTAGCGGCCAGTTTGGTTGGACGGAATCGGAACTAGACTCGGATCATAATAATAGATTGGAAATTGATACTTCATTTATGTGTTTGGTATATTAGTTAAAAATTGTATTCAAATCAAATCAAATGAAATAAAATATGTTAGTTCACAACGGAGGCACAATAGTTATTTCCAGAAGGGGGTTGAATAGATATTTAAAAAAAAATTCGTTTTACTTTGTTAGTTTTGATAATGACACAGCGGAATTAAGATTTGTTTGATTTTTCTTTTTAGATATAGTGAGTTAATGAAAGTGAGGCAGTTATAACAGTTATAGTAGTTATAGTAAGAATGCAATAGACACAGCAATTTTAAGTGGTTCAGAGCACTTAAAGCTCCTAGTCCACTCTTCTACTCTTTGAGTAGGAAATTCACTAAGTATATCTTTTACACTTTCTGAATCTCACAGATTCTTTTTAGACCAGCAGTCTAGGAACTTCTTAATTCACTCTTGAACTCTTCAAGTCCAGTAAACTTGGTTCTTCACAGTTTACTTTAGAACTCTTCAAGTCCTTCTGACTTAGAACTTCTTACTTCACTTGATTGGTAGTTGATGAGTTCTTGATTGGTGCTACTCAGTTGTCGTTAATCTCTTGTTCGAAAGAACTGAGTAGCTGAGAAAGCTTTCTCCTTTTCAGATCGTAGAGTTGAGCGTTGAGTGTTCTTCAGCGTTTTATACAATGCTTGCTTAGTTGAATCATCTGCAGATGTTTTGCATATATGTGATCCTTGAAATCTATCCGTTGAAGACATCCATTGAAGCATTAAATGCGTTTGACATTTCTGAACTTTGATGAAGACTTTTCTGCACATCTTCTGAATTGCATTCTGGCTCACTGACACAGCAAACTGCTTTCTCACCTAACACCTGAAAAGGTGCTTTCTTCTGACCCAAAAGTACTTTCCTTAGCTTCTTCAATACGTTTCCTTTGTTGTATACTAAAGATATTTTTTGTGTCATTGGGACTGGTGAGGACTTCAACGTTTATAACTCATTCCACATTTGTTGGAATTTATCTTTAAACAAAAGGGTAAGGCTCGATGCTTCTGACACAGGCAGATGATACTCTACGATTCAGATCGTGGTGTCTTGCCACATTGCTATCAAACGAGAACACTATGATTTCTCTTAAGGATTGACACACTACGATCTTCACTTGCTTGTCTTGCAGACTCTACATTTCCGAGAGCACACTATGATCTCTGAGTTGGCTTCAGCAAACGTCTGGACCACTCTAAGATTTCCGGAGAGGCCCTTCAAGGCAAACATACTACGATCCTCGATGCTCTACGATTCTGCCTTGGCTTCTGCAAACTCTTGATCAGCTCAATAGACTACGATTTTGTTGAAGCCTATCTATTACATTTCAAGACATAGATCAACCTGACATCTTTGATCTCTTTATCTATACATTCATTTACAGAATGATAAACATTAAAAACTTAGATCAACCTAACAATTTTGATCTATCACTAAGTCCTTGTACATATATTCCTTGAAGGACTTTACATATAATCATGAGCATTTACTTTAAACATCAAATCAAAATATGCACTCTCCCAACAATCTCCCCTATTTGATGTTGACATAACCAAGGAGATTTGTTGTCATGATTATCAATTTCTAGATGCAGTTGCAGCAAAGTAAATATGACTTTAATATTTCAGTGAGCATCTGAAATTTCTATAGAATATTGAGCATGAATTTATTGATGTTTGAAGATAGATATTACATTTAAGTTTAGCTACATCAATAAGAATTAAATTTCAACTTATCTCTATTTCTTCGGCTTTTTGCCTCGTGGAGGATTGACATACTCCTCAGCTCTTCTTTTTTTGCTTGCTTCGTCTCTCCTGGCAAGATCTTCCAGCTCGCTTTGACTTAGTCTTGGATTGTGATCATGCCTATTCATGAATGCAGGATCTCCAATTGGCATTCTTAGGCCTATGGTGGTCACTTCTTGTGAGCTGAGAGTTGGCCCTAGACTCCTTAATGGTTGAGCCATGATAATTGGCTCACCATCAGATCGTTGAGTATGATGGCTAGATCGTGGAGTCTGACGATGAGACTGCCTTGGAAGAGGACTCTGTGATGATTGAGCTAAGAATGTGCCTCTGCCTCTGTCCTTGCCTTGATCTTCTTTCCCTTTATTCTCCCCCTTTATGTCAGCATCAAGGGTTCGAATGTCTTCTGAGGGACGAGTCATTCATTGGGCAAGCTCGTTGAGTTGACTTTAGGTTTGAGCAATGTCCTCTCGATTCTCTTTGATTAGAGCATCAGATCGAGCTTCCCTTCGTTGGAGGATGTCCAGGACATTGTCAGTCTGCTTCCCTTGGCTCATGAAAAATTCTTAGAATTCTTTTACGGCAGTTTACAGATTTGTGATGTTGTCCAACATAAGTTTGTTCTGGGACTCTTGAGTCGTCTGTAAGATAAGAACATCATCCCTGTGTCTCTTAGCAGCTTGAAAGTGGATCTGATCCCTGTCATTTATGCTCATAAGCATCTCTTTGATGATCTCCATAAGCTTCTTTGTGAGCTCAGAGCTTAGGGTGTTTGGGAGAGCATTTGCAACATTGATCATTTAGTCAGTCTCATTTGAACGAGTTCAGTGTGAGCTTTGAGACTGTCGTCTATGTCCTTGGTCACTTTGTTGGACACTTCTAACATCTCAGTTTTGGTGGGAAGATTTGAAAGGGGGTTCACAGAGTTGTGGATTGTTTGGAGGTGGGGTTCTCGTGTATTGATTTTGTAGGGTGTAGAGAGCAAGATCAATATTGAAATATTCATTTAAGGACGAGGAGGGAATATATGATGGAGGGGCTTGTGTTTAGGCTTCTTGTGTAGGTGGCTCTACGATTTGAGCGTGTGACTCTACAATTAGGCTCGAGTCAGTAATCGTAGAGATAAGAGGAGATGGGATCAAAATAAAGTTGGGCATATTTGGTTCATCAACTACAGAATGTTGGGATTCTGCAACCTGGGAATTGATTTAATGGATTGAGGACCACTTCCAACCAGCTTGGGAATTCATAGAATTGGCTGAAAAATGATGATGGATAGTGATTAACCCTGAAAAAGATTGGGATAGATAGTACCTCATGCTCATTCTTTGAAGAGGGGCCATTTGTGATTAGTTGTTTGGCAAAGTTGAAGTTGCCTGGAAATCCATGAGCTAACACTGAGATTGCTGGATATGCTTTGAAGCTCAAGAACATGTGATTCCAGGAGTTGAGAATTTGAGCTCTGTGTAAGAGCATCATGGGTAGATAGGAGAACAACTGATTGTAGTTAGCTCTCCTATACCCATCATAGCCCACATCTATGATCTCGACCTCATCATCATCTTCTTCTTCTCTGTCTTCTTTTGAGGATTCCACTACATCAATTACCTCCTTGTGACTTTCTTGCTCTGGTGCTCTCTCATTTTCTTCAGGAGCAGCCTCTTCTAACATAAGGATATCATGAGGCTCCCCCTCAACATGATCATCTATCTACATTTCAAATAGCTCCCCCTCAGCTGGAACATTCTCTAGAGTGAGAAATTCATGTTGCTCCCCCTCAGCTTGAGCATTCTCTAGAGTGAGAACTTTAGGTAGCTCCCCCTCAGCTTGAGCAGTGTTCTCTTGTCTTTCTTTGGATAGCCCCTTCTCAGTGGCTATTGTAAAATCCCAAATTTTATGAATAAAGATTTAATTTTCTCGAAATATTTTTTTCAAAATTATGGTGTGGATTTGAGATAATGTTATAGTTGTGGGTAATATTTATAAATTTTGAAAAGTATGCAAGTTGTTGTTTAATATTCGATTGGTCGGGGAATATTCTTTTTGTCGGGGAATATCCGTACGACGGTACAATCATTGGTGGACCCCACAACGGAATTATTGTCGGATTGAAAAAATGACAAAAATATTTTTATGAAAATAACGGCGGAAGTTTTATCGTTAAAACTATTGAACTACTCGGTAGTAAAAGTACAGTAATACGCGTAGTTGCATAGTAGCACACGGTATTGATTATTGATGCTTATGTGAGAAGTCACTCAGTTTTATTCAATTATTGCTACAGTAATTATTGCATAGTATCTCATGTTATTTGATTCAATTATTGTCGATATTTTATTATTATGAAATCAATAATTGAGACGGCAAAGTTATTCATATTATTATTTGCAATATTGACAATGTCTAGAAGTTCTGTCAAGGAGAGGTTTGGTCACCTAATTGCGTGCCAATAAGGAGAAATCCTTATCGGAAAGTCCCCTCTTTCCTGGGAACGGCCTGGTTGTTAAATATTGTGAATTATAATATTAATGATGAATAAGTTCGTGTTGATTAAAGATGAAATTGATAGTTTCATTGTGTGAGAATTATTAGTGTCAGTAGAAATCGATATTTATTTCGATAATAATTGATGTCTGAAGGTTATATTGACCAATCGGGTATTTGAGACACTTTTCGTGTCGGAGTACTATTCACGAGTTACTATTCACGGGTTACTATTCACCCAGTTACTATTCACTCTAGTATTGTTCACTCGGGTATTTGGGACACTTTTCGTGTCGGGGTACTATTCCCGAAATACTATTTACAGAGAACTCTATTCACCCGAAAAATATATTTCTTTTCGGTCCAAATCATTTTTGAGTACAATATTATTCCATGAGAAGATGTAACATTCCAGATTTTTTTAAATGTGAATTATAAATATTTATTGATTTATATAAATATTTATTGGATGTGTTTATTATTGGATAAATAATTGTTCAATTTGATTTAGTTAATTATTTATTTGTTAAATAATTAATGTGACTTATGTGATTAAGTGAATTATTTAATAAATTGTTATTTCATAAAGAGTGACAAATAACTATGTTATAAAGAGTTATTAAATTAAATTAAAGTAGTTTAATTTAGTTCTTTGCCAAACAAGGCTTAAGTATTAATCCTTAATTTTTAAATGGGTTGCCAAACGAAGCCTTATGACTTTTGGGTTTCTTTTGAATTTAAATTATTAATAAAATAAAACAAATATATATAAAAAATATATTTATATTTATAAGTTATACGTTATATAAGTTATATGTTTTTGGTAACTGATAGTATTTAGTAGTATTATAATGACCATATGCGTTTCTTTTATTTACGTTGGCTTATCAGTTTTAGAGTACGCATAGATTATCATTTGATTTTTAGTTTACGCATTTGTCTAAACCTAAGCCTAAGTAAGAAAAGGGAGAGTCTGAAAGAGAGAAGCAAGAGAAAGACAGGTCTTTGAATTCTTCAACTTTTATCAGTGATTTACAAGTGTCGTTTGAACAAATTAAAGGTATGTTCTATAAACCTTATCATATATGTTTTACAGTATATAGTCTCTTGAAATTGTAGGTCTCAGTTTCTTAAAAATCACTGTGTATCAGAATGTTACCAAAAATCTCTTGAAAAACCATGTTTGTATAATTAGTTAGAGAATTGTGATAATATATGTAATTTTAATTGTTATCACTAGCATGTTTGTGTCGCGCTATTTGCTATATGCCTGTTGAGAAGGTGATTCTTTTCTCATGTGTATAACAGATATATAGAGTATAATTAGAGAATATTATAAGGTTAAGTGTGAGTTCTTAAAACTCATACTTATGGTAGGTTCGTGACTCATAATTATATGGTATATTTTTTGAACCACTCAGCAAATGGACGTCTCTGGTCCGACTAAGATAAGTTCTTAAACTCATATGATTGTGGCAAGTTTCTGTACTCATAAAGTGTGGTAAGTTTGACGAACTAGGTATAATTAAGTGTGAATGGAGTATTGAGGATGATAGGAATAGATAGACCTATTAAGCAATGGATCATTATAGAAAGTGGAGTTTTGGCCTCCTGTAGTAAAATGGCCATAACTTTCTCATACAAACTCCGATTAAGGTGATTCAAGATGATCCGGAACGAGGACGAATAGACCTACAACTTTCATGCTTTAAGTTTTTTAATTTGAGGTCTGTAACAATACTCAAAATGGTCATCTTTAGAACTGTTATTTTTTCGGATGCAATCGGAGGGCGTCGGGCATGCACATATGCATGTGTAGTGCTCCGGACTATAAAAGACGATGTCCTAAGTTATAAAATATGAATGTTAGTAAATATAATGATGCTTAACATTAATAAATAATGTATTAGATAAGTTATAGAAGCATAGTAAGCATAGACAAGAGAGGCAAATCGGGCGTGTGACGATTGAACGTCAAAACGCCGTGTCAAGTGTTAATGAACTTAAAAAGTGTTTTCATTCAATTGAAATGAATATTATAAGATATGGAATGGATTTAATATAAAACCAATAAGTAGTGCTAGCAAGACTTAAGCACTTGAATGAACTAGGAATATGAAATATAGTGAGATATAAGTTGAAAGTTAACACAGTCAAATTGAACATTGTGTGCTAATTAAAAGGAAAGATTATGAGATGTGGAGTAGAGTTTATATTACAATTACTATGTGTTGTTATGTGACTAATAGTTGATGTGTATGATTATATAATTGTGTAGGGCACGTGAAGTGCAGATAACTGTAAGCTGTTAAACTATTATTGGTAAACAACGATCAAGGCAAGTCTTTCGGTTCCTATTTTCTACGTGGACTTGATGAACTGTTTTAAATTGCATGATATGTTATGCATGTTGAAATCATAAAATATTAAAGTCAATATATGACTGCATTGTTTTGGCTAAGTAATGATGATTGAGTAAGGAACTCAATCTTTATATTTGCTATGTGAATTAAAAGCATGTATGCCATGTTACTTTAATGAGATGTATATCGAGCATGTTATTATGTGCTATGTGATGCATGAAAATTGTTAGACTTTGCTGGGCTGTCGAGCTCACTCTTGCAAATAACCACTTTTGCAGGTCAAGATTTTAAGGTAAAGATATGTGCTAAGTGAGTTATAGAGATCTATATTCACGAAGATTACTTATGTTTTATGAGAAATTTATTTCATATTTTGAACGTAACATGTTGTTGAATTGTAAGTTGAGCTGTCCAATGTATATGAATATTTAGTTATGATGTAAGATTTTGCATAGTCATTTTGTTGTAACGATTCATGCTATAAGATTGAATCAAAGAGATGTAATGTAAAGGTTGCGATTCAGGACAAGAAAGAAGGAAATGTATAAAAGTTTTAAATATTCCGTAATTTTAGTGTTTTTAATATCGAATAATGATGTAAAATTAGAGATTTAATGTATGGTTAACGACCGAAGTTGAGATTTAAAATGTATAGATTTTGGGGTCGTTACAGAAGATGTGATAATTTTTCAGACAGTTGGTTGAAATTATAATAGTAAATCAATATGGATCATTAGTTTTAATAGTAACTTGTCCCTTCAGTTTTCCAAGAGTTATTTGTCCCTTCTTTTTTCCAAGAGTTATTTGTCTCTTTGGTATTCCAAGAGTTAATTGCCCATTCGTAAATAGTAGTTGTCTCTTCAATATTACCAAGAGTCATTTTGACCCTTCATTAAGACCAAGAGCTACTTTCAGTTCTTCTATAAATAGAAGCTCATTCCTTCATTATTTCTTACGAATTCACTGAAACTCTAGAGAGAGAAACTATAGAGAAAAAGAAGAAAAGTATTATGCTACTTCACTACTCCAGTATTCAGTTTTTCTAAGGTAATGGATATTATTTGTTGTACTCGTAAGGGGTATTATTCTTTCGTATTCATGAAAAGAGTTATTTTTTTTAATACTCGTAAGGGTTGTTATTCCATTCTTTATTATTATGTTGGAATAACCTGTCTATGCGAAATACCGCATACATGCCGAAATTCTTATGTTATTCCATTCTTTATTATTATGTTGGAATAGCCTGTCTGTGCGGTCTATCGCATGCCTGGTGAATTCTGTTGTTATTCCATTCGTTATTATTCTGTTGGAATATCCTATCTGTGCGGGTTACGCATGACCTGATTCCATTCTTTATTATTCTGTTGGAATAACCTGTCTGTGCGGATTATGCACGCCTGGTGAATTCTTCTGTTATTCCATTCTTTATTACTCTGTTGGAATAATCTGTCTATGTGGATTACCGCATGGCGGCAAAAATCCATTTGCAGTTTCATATATTCTATTACATTCAGTTGGTTAAAGTTTTAGTTTCTATACTCCATGAAATTAGTAGAATATCCTGGATATTTGCGCTTCATCCAGTATCTTTTCATGAAAATATTCTTCTGAGCATTCTTGAATTTTACTCCACAAAGCAGTATCATGTTGACAATTTGGACGTTATTGAGTTCAGGATAAATTAACTTATAAATCTTTAAAATTTATTCTTGAACTTGTTTTATTGAATTGTCATCATCCTCATGCTTATATTATGTTGAAAGTCATCTGTGGCCTGTAGTGCATAGATGGACTTGGTATGATTATGACCAGGGATTATTCGGTATAATCATGACCGTAATGTTACAAATGATGTGGAAAAAGTCCTCATTGGCCCGTAGTGCATTGATGGACAGTTTTTGATACGATTATGGCTATGGATTCTCTTCGGCCAAGAGTGCAAAGATGAATTATTTTATGGCATGATCAGGACCGTTGATGAAAACACGATTATCTTTGGCCCGTAATGCATGGATAATTCGTGGTCGTGATACTAAAGAATATCCTTGGCCTATAGTGCAGGGATGATTTAATGATGTGGATTATTTATTAAGCTGAGTCTCAGCGATAAAATTTATGATAAACTTTTTAAATCATAGAAGATAGTAGATTTTATGCTCTACTTGACTCTTCTAATGTATTGCTTATTCCGCTGCAGTTGTTGATCTAAAACTTGTTGTCTATTATATTCTATCAGTTGTTATACTGTTGAAGGCTAAGGATAATTTATTCTGCATTATCTTAGTCATAATATTTCTTACTAGGCTAGTTGAGCTCACCCTTTTTTTCAATGTTCTCTTCAGGAAATGAGAATATAGCTGGGACTAGTCGGTGAATGGATTGACGGTCCAGATGGTTGCATTAGTAGTCTTCACTATTCTGTGAAGTAGTATGATAATAAATGTATTGAGGACTTATTTTGAGTTTGAATATTGTCTAGAAGATAATATTTGTATTAAAACTCACAGCTCATGTTGTATATTTATGTTTGTATTTGTATTATGTACCATGTATTTGGCGACTCAGAATGGATGATGTATACCTATTTTGGGGGCGTCACAGTTGGTATCAAAGCTTATGGATATGATCCCTGGCTAAGATGTGAGACTAAAACTAGGAAGGGAGAGACGGGGAATTCCTTCGCTAGTATGACCTACCTAAGTTTATTTGGTATTTAATTGGTCGGTCAGAGTATAGGGATAATATGTGATATGTCAATTAACCCTTGTTTTGTGACAGTGTTTGAGAATGACATCTGAAAATGTTGAGATCAGCAATGAAGCACATGAGACCGTTGAGTCACCAACGATCAATACCCAAGATAATGTGCAACAGGAAGACAATAATCCTCAAGTAAACAACAACACGATAATAATCGTACCGGTGGCAACGACCATCGAAACAATGATAACCATCGTGGGGGAAATTATCATGCCAAGAATGGTAACCATTTCGGTGGTAATCATGGCCAAGATAATATGAGTGGAATTTTCAAGAAGAGGAGATTTAATAGTAATGGAAGACGTCAGCACCAACACCTATTGTTAAGGAAGGAGAACGACCGCCGGTCGTATGTTACAAATGCGGAGGGGAGGGACACATCAGTCCAGACTGTGCGATGCAGTCCAAAACATGTTACAATTGTGGAAAAGAAGGTCACCTAGCCCGATTTTGTCGTGCACCAAAGTCAAGTCCAGCAGGGACGGTGGTACCAAAGGCGAATACGGACAAAACAAAGTCGGTGGTTTCAGGATGAGCGTTTTCGTGACTTCTCAAAAAGCGAGTAACTCGAACAAAGTTAGCACGGGTTAGTTAATTATAAATTCTTACGAAGTCTATACCTTATTAGATACCGGTTCTACCCATTCTTTTTATCTCTTTTGCTTGCGCTCAACATTTAAATTTGACTCTGGAGAAATTAGATTTTGACTTATCTGTTGAAACTTCGTTTGGAGAAACCTTCGTTACATCCACTATTTATAAATCTTGTTTGATTCAAATCAACACTTTCACGTTACCTGTCGATCTTATCTCTTTAAAAATACTTGCCTTTGACGAGATTTTAGAAATCGACTGGTTAACTACTCATCGTGCTAAAATTAATTGTTTTCGTAAGTTGGTTAGCTTTTATATTCCTAACCAACCTGTTATACGAATTCAAGCAACCAAACCACTAAAGTCAATCACGGTTATATCAAGCCATAAGTAAAGAGCCTCGAGCCTTTCGTTGGTGACTTCCTTGTGTGGAATGCAGCGAAGCTAGACTTTCTGTAGGCGACGTCGTGAATGACGATGACAAATTGATAGGTATCAATGTGATGTGCTATCCAAGTCTTGGATGAGAGTCACAGTTTTGAATGATATTTCTATTGTTAATAAATTTCCTGACGTATTCTTGAGGATTTCTTAGCCTACCTCTAGAGCGTGAAATCAAATTTTGTATTGACCCCAGTACAAAACCCATTTCTAAAACCATCAAATATTTTCTTCACCCAAAACGAACGTGTAATGTGCCAAAGACGTTAGCTCGAGCTGTTGAAAGATTACGATAATACCATTCAATACCATCGTGGAAAAGCGAACGTGGTAGCTGACGCGTTGAGTAGAAGATCGTATGCGTTTACGAGTGCGAATATACGAACCTACGTGAAGATAACAAGTATATGATTACAACCAACTTTAGTCGATAATGTTAAAGCTGCTAAAGCTACAGTGTAAGACCCCAACTTTTATAAATAAAGATGAATTTTCTATAAATATTATTTTTGAATATTATGGAATGAATTGATATAATGTTATAGTTGTGGGTAATATTTATAAGTTTTGCAAAGTACGCAAGTTGTTATATAATATTCGATTGGTCGGGAAATATTCGTTTTAACAGGGAATATTCGTACAACGGCACAATCATTGGTGGACCCCACAACGAAATTATTGTCGGATTGAGAAAACGACAAAAATACTTTATGAAAATAACGGCGGAAGTTTTACCGTTAACTGTTGAAACACCCGATGTTAAACGTACAGTAATACGCGTAGTTGCACAGTAGCACACGGTATTGATTATTGATGCTTACGTGAGAAGTCACTCAGTTTTGTTCAATTATTGCTACAGTAATTGCTGTATAATATCTCACGTTATTTGATTCAATTATTGTCAATATTTTATATATTATTAAATCAATAATTGAGATGACAGAGTTATTAATATTATTATTTGCAATATTAACGATGTCTAGAAGTTTTGTCAAGGAGAGGTTTGGTCACCTAATTGCGTGCCAATATGGAGAAATCATTATTGGAAAGTCCCCCTCTTTCCTGGGAACGACCTGGTCGATTAATATTGTGAATTATAATAATGATGATAAATGTTGTTAAAAATATTGAGGTGATTTTTATGAAGTATTTATTGTAATTTTTGATGTATTTTATGATCCCCCCATTTACCCATTTTGTAAAAATAATCATTCGGTATTTATATATATATATATATATATATATATATATATATATATATATATATATATATATATTATTGGTGGGGGAATGAAATGACTTTTTTTGTGTGGGAGGAATTCCACCCGTGAATTGGGTGGAATGTGGGAATGGTGGAGTAGTATATATATATATATATATATATATATATATATATATATATATATGATATATTGTCCATTGATGGAATCAAAAGTCAGTGAATTTTAAGAGTTTGTCGGGTGGGAGCAAAAAAAATTTCAACAAGCATGTGTTTATATTTATATATATATATATATATATATATATATATAATTTTAATTTTTGTTTGTATTAGAAAAATTCATTGAAATTCAATCAACCAAAGGTTTCGTCTGATGCTCGTGAGTTATGAATTATTGCGTCTGTGATAAATCCTTACACAGTGTCTTTCTATTCTTTTATAAATAAAAGCTCATTCATTCATTATTTTTTACGAATTCAATGAAACTCTAGAGAGAAAGAAGAAAATTATTCTGTTACTTCACTACTCATATATTCAGTACTTTTCTTTCAAAGGTAAGGGATATTATTTGTTGTACTCATAAGGGGTATTCTTTCTTTCTTATTCATGAAGAGAACTTCTGCTATTCCATTCTTTATTATTCTGTTGGAACATCCTGTCTGTGCGTTTACGCATGACCTGGTTCCGTTGTTTATTATTCTGTTGGAATATCCTGTCTATGCGTCTACGCATGACTTGGTTCCATTATTTATTATTCTGTTAGAATATCCTGTCTGTGCGTTTACGCATGACCTGGTTCCGTTATTTATTATTCTGTTGGAATAACCTGTCTGTGCGGTCTATCACATGCCTGGTGATTTCTTTTGTTATTCCATTCTTTATTATACTCAATTGGTTAAAGTTTTGACTTCTATACTCTATGAAATTAGTGGAATATCCTTGATATTTGCGCTTCATCCAGTATCTTTTCATGGAAATATTCTTCTGAGCATTCTTAAATTTTACTCCGCAAAGAAGTATCATGTTGACAATTTGGACGTTATTGGTTCTTGGATAGATTAATTCTTGAACTTGTTTTTATTGAATCCTTATATCATTGTCATCATCCTCATGTTTATATTATATTGAAAGTCATCTGTGGCCTGTAGTGCATAGATGGACTTGGTATGATTATGACCAGGGATTATTCGGCGTAATCATGACCGTAATATTACAAATGATGTGAAAAAAATCCTCATTGGCCCGTAGTGCATTGATGGACAGGTGTTGGCATGATCATGACCATTAATGAATACACGAATATCCTTGGCCCGTAGTGCATGGATAATTTGTGGTCGTGATACTAATGAATATCCTTGACCGTAGTGCAGGGATGATGTGGATAATTTATTAAGCTGAGTCTCAGCGATAAAAGTAATGAAAAACCTTTTAAGTCATAGAAGATAGTAGATTTTATTCTCTACTTGACTCTTCTAATGGATTGCTTGTTCCGCTGCAGTTAAACTTGATGTTTGTTATATTTTATCAGTTTAACACTGTTGAAGGCTAAATGATAATTTATTCTGCATTATCTTAGTCATAATATTTCTTATTGGACTAGTTGAGCTTAGCCTTTTACTTTCATTATTCTCTTCAGGAAATGAGAACGTAGCAGGGACTAGTCGGGGAACAGAGTGATGGTCCTAGATGGTGCATTAGTAGTCCTCACTATTTTGTGAAATAGTGTGACAATAAATGTATTGAGGACCCCATTGAGTTTGTATATTGTCTAGATGACAATATTTATATTAAAACTCACAACATATGTTTAGTCATATTTTACACGACTGTTGTATAATTAAGTTTGTATTTGAATTCTGTACCATGTATTTGGCGACTCAAGATGGGTGATGTATACCTATTTTGGGGGCGTCACACTTGGTATTAAAGCTTAGGGATATGATCCCTGGCTAAGATGAGAGAATAGAACTAGGAAGGGAGAGACGGGGAATTCCTGCGCTAGTATGACCTACCTAAGTTTATTTGGTATTTAATTGGTCGGTCAGAATATAGGGATAATATGTTACATGTCAATTAACCTTTGTTTTGTGGCAGTATTTGAAAATGTCATCCGAGAATGTTGAGAATAACAATGGGGCACAAGAGACCGTTGATTCACCACATATCAATAATCAAGATAATGTACATCAGGAAGGCGACAATCCTCATGCAAACAACAACACTGACCAAATGATGAATGATGGAATGTTCAGAGGCTTTATGCAATTTATGCAATAGCAGGCGAGAGTGGCTCCTGTCCAAAATATAGGTGGAAACACTGGAAACTCTCGGACGGTCACAGCTAAATAGTTCAAGGAGCTGGGACCACCGGAGTTTATTGGAGAGCCAAAACCACTTAAGGTGGAAGCATGGATAAAGAAGATCACCAAGATATTTGATGTCTTGGGATTCTCTGAGGAGCAAAAGGTTCCATTTGCCACCTTTATGTTGCGAGGAGAGGCAAATTACTGGTGGGAATCGGTAAAGTGTACTCAACCTGCCGCACTGAAGATGTCTTGGGAGAAGTTCAAAAAACTATTCAACGACAAGTACTTTTCCGAAAGTATTCGTCACATAAAGGAGGTAGAGTTCATCAAGTTGGAGCAGAATAATATGACCGTGTCGCAGTACGAAGCTAAGTTTGCCGAGTTGTCCCGGTTTGCGTCCCACTTGGTTGATAATGAAGAGAGAATGACGCGGATGTTTTTAAAAGGTTTGAAGCCAGAGATACGTCAATATCTTATTTCTCATAAACTGCATTTGTATTCAGATGTTGTAAATAGGGCTCAGTTAGTGGAGCGCGATAACGAGTCAACGCAACCAAAAGAGAGCAGCTGGCAAAATAATAATACTAGTGAGGGCAGTCATCGAAGCGGTGACAACAAGCGTGGAGGGAATCAACATGCCAGAAATGGTAACCACTTCGGTGGTAATCAGGGCCAAAATAAAAAGAATGGACATTTCAAGAAGAGGAGATTCAACAATGATAGAAAGACGTCAGCACCAGCACCCGTTGTTAAGGAAGGAGAACGACCACCTATCATATGCTTCAAATGCGGAGGGGAGGGACACATCAGTCCAAATTACGCGATGCCGTCCAAATCATGTTATAATTGTGGAAGAGAAAGTCATTTAACCCGATTTTGTCGTTCACCGAAGACAAGTTCAGCTAGGATGGAGGCACCGAAGGCCGTCCCAAAAAAGTCAAAGCCGGTAGTGCAAGGGAGAAAGTTTGTTGTGACCTCCCAGAAAGCAAGGAACCCAAACGAGGTCATCACGGGTAAGCTTATCATAAACTCTAGCGAAGTCTATACCTTATTTGATACCGGTTCTACCCATTCTTTTATTTCTCCTACTTGCGCTCAACGATTAAATTTGACTCCGAAGAAATTAGACTTTGACTTATCTGTAGAAACTCCGTTGGGAGAAACCTTCATTACATCCACTGTTTATAAGTCTTGTTTGGTTCAAATCAATACCCTCACATTACCTGTCGATCTTATTTCATTGAAAATACTTGCATTTGATGTGATTCTAGGGATTGATTGGTTAACTACTCATCATGCTAAAATTGATTGTTTTCGTAAGGTTGTTAGCTTTCATATTCCTAATCAACCTATTATACGAATTCAAGCGACCAAACCCTTAAAATCAATCACGGTCATCTCAAGCCATAAAGCTATTCGTTTATTGAAAAACGGATGTCAAGCTTTCTTAGCTCATGTCACGGATATAAACAAAAATACGTCAGTTTTGAATGATATTTCTATTGTTAATAAATTCCCTGACGTATTCCCTGAAGAACTTCCTGGCCTAACCCCAGAGCGTGAAATTAAATTTTGTATCGACCTTGAACCCGGTACAAAACCCATTTCGAAAGCCCCATATCGAATGGCTCCTATTGAACTTCAGGAGTTAAAGATCCAACTGCAGGAATTGTTAGATATTGACTTTATTCGTCCTAGTACTTCTCCTTGGGGTGCTCCTGTTCTATTCGTGAAGAAGAAAGATGGGAGTATGCGACTTTGTATTGATTATCGGGAGTTGAATCATATCACCATAAAAAATAGGTACCCATTGCCACGTATTGATGACCTGTTTGACCAGTTGCAAGGAGCCAAATTCTTTTCAAAGATTGATCTTCGTTCCGGATATCACCAATTGAAGATTAGAATAGATGACATTCCAAAGACGGCTTTCAGAACTCGGTACGGGCATTATGAATTCCTAGTCATGTCCTTTGGATTGACTAATGCACCTGCTGCCTTCATGAATATGATGAACCGAGTATTCAAGGAATATTTGGATCACTTTGTGGTCATCTTTATTGATGACATCCTTATTTATTCCAAAAGCCGTGAAGATCATGAGCAACACTTGAGGCTGGTACTCCAAAAGCTTCGTGACTACAAGCTTTATGCCAAGTTAAAGAAATGCGAGTTCTGGCTTGAGGAAGTAGCATTCCTTGGGCACGTAGTATCAAGTCATGGAATATCTGTTGACCCGGCAAAAATTGAAACAATTCAAAGCTGGGAGCAACCTAAATCAGTGACCGAAGTACGTAGCTTTCTCAGTTTAGCTGGTTATTATCGGAGATTCGTGGAAGGATTTTCTCGAATCACTACTCCATTAACTCAGCTGACTCGGAAAGATACAAAGTTCGGTTGGAGCGAAGAATGTGAGAAAAGTTTTCAAGAACTCAAGAGAGACTCATTTCAGCACCTGTTTTGACAATACCATCTGGCTCGGAGGGATTTGTCATCTACAGTGATGCTTCGGGCAAATGGTTGGGATGTGTTCTCATGCAACATGGAAAAGTCATAGCCTATGCCTCGCCACAACTCAAAGAATATGAGAGGAATTATCCTACTCATGATCTAGAGTTGGCAGCTGTTGTCTTTGCACTTAAAATTTGGAGGCATTACTTGTATGGGGAGAAAGTGGAGATCTTTACGGATCATAAAAGCCTCAAATATTTCTTCACTCAAAAGGAACTCAACATTCGACAACGACGTTGGCTTGAACTGTTGAAAGATTATGATCATACCATCCAATACCATCTTGGAAAAGTGAACGTGGTAGCTGACGCATTGAGTAGAAGATCATATGCAAGTACGAGTGCGATATTGTCAACGCAAAGGCCCATTTTGTGTGACTTGCAAAGGATGGAGATAGAGTTAAATACTCCAGGGACCCATGTGATGATGGCGAATATACGAGTAGAACCGACTTTAATCGATAAAGTTAAAGCTGCTCAAGCTACAGACCTGGAGCTGATGCGTATGAGGAAGAAAGTGCAAGAAGGTGCTATGTCGGAAGCAAGAATCGATGAAGAAGGAATACTTCAAGTCAACTCCAGACTTTGTGTTCCTAACGACCCTGATTTAAAGTATAAAATCATGATGGAGGCGCACAACACATCGTTTACAATCCATCTTGGGAGTACCAAAATGTATCATGATCTTCGTCATACATTTTGGTGGAGCAATATGAAGAGAGAGATAGCGCTATTTATCTCAAGGTGTCTAACTTGTCAACGAGTTAAAGCGGAGCATCAAGTACCAAAAGGTCCATTGCAACCACTTGAAATTCCAGAATGGAAGTGGGAGCACATTACCATGGATTTCGTTACTGGTCTTCCCAAGGTTTCTCAAGGCATAGATGTAATTTGGGTCATTGTTAATAGATTGACCAAGTCTGTTCACTTCTTACCTATACGAGAAACTTAAACACTTGAACATCTTGCTCGTATGTACATAAACGAGGTTGTAAGATTGCATGGTATGCCAATATCTATAGTGTCTGATCGAGACCCAAGATTTATTTCACGATTTTGGGTTAGTTTGCAAAAAGCTATGGGCACGGATTTACGATTTAGCTCGGCATAGCATCCTCAGACGGATGGACAGTCGGAGAGGACTATTCAAACTCTTGAAGATCTATTAAGACTTTGTGTCCTTGATTTCAAGGGAAGTTAGGATAAGTTCTTACCATTGGTGGAGTTTTCCTACAACAACAGTTATCAAGCAAGTATTGGCATGGCTCCATTCGAAGCGTTGTGTGGAAGAAAGTGTCGTTCTCCAGTATGCTGGGATGAGGTGGGTGAAGCAACGTTGTTGGGACCGGAGTTGGTACGTATGACTATGGAAAAGATTCAAACGATCCGGCAACGTATAAAAACCTCACAAGATCGACAAAAGAGTTATGCTGATCTTCATCGAAAGGACGTGGAATTCGATATTGGAGATCATGTGTTATTACGCGTTGCTCCATGGAAAGGAGTTACGAGATTTGGAAAGAGAGAAAAGCTCAATCCTCGATTCATTGACCCATTTTTAATCCTCGATCGAGTAGGAACTATGGCGTATAGACTCGCTTATCCGCCAAGTATGTCTCGTGTTCATAACGTTTTTCACATATCTATGTTACCTAAATATGTGGAAGACCCGAACCACATTATTGAGTTAGAACCGGACGAAATAGCGGAATATTTGACGTATGAAGAGTTTTCTGTTCAAATCTTGGATAAGAAGGAATATATTCTACGCTCCAAGGTTATACCTCAAGTCAAAGTTTTGTGGAGAAACCACGATGTTAAGGAAATGACCTGGGAGTTAGAATCTAAAATGAAATCAAGGTATCCTTACCTCTTCGACATACCAGGTACGTACCCTAATTTCGAGGGCGAAATTTCACAAGAAGGGGAGGTTGTAAGACCCCAACTTTTATAAATAAAGATGAATTTTCTATAAATATCATTTTTGAATATTATGGAATGAATTTGATATAATGTTATAGTTGTGGGTAATATTTATAAGTTTTGTAAAGTACGCAAGTTGTTATATAATATTCGATTGGTCGGGAAATATTCGTTTTAACAGGAAATATTCGTACAACGACACAATCATTGGTGGACCCCACAACGAAATTATTGTCGGATTGAGAAAACGACAAAAATACTTTATGAAAATAACGGCGAAAGTTTTACCGTTAACTGTTGAAACACCCGGTGTTAAAAGTACAGTAATACGCGTAGTTGTACAGTAGCACACGGTATTGATTATTGATGCTTACGTGAGAAATCACTCAGTTTTGTTCAATTATTGCTACAGTAATTGCTGTATAATATCTCATGTTATTTGATTCAATTATTGTCAATATTTTATATATTATTAAATCAATAATTGAGATGACAGAGTTATTAATATTATTATTTGTAATATTAACGATGTCTAGAAGTTCTGTTAAGGAGAGGTTTGGTCACCTAATTGCGCGCCAATAGGGAGAAATCCTTATTGGAAAGCCCCCTCTTTCCTGAGAACGACCTGGTCGATTAATATTGTGAATTATAATAATGATGATAAATGTTGTTAAAAATATTGAGGTGATTTTTATGAAGTATTTATTGTAATTTTTGATATATTTTATGGACCCCCCATTTACCCATTTTGTAAAAATAATCATTCGGTATTTATATATATATAAATAATATATATATATTATTGGTGAATTTTAAGAGTTTGTCGGGTGGGAGCAAAAAAAAAATTCAACAAGCATGTGTTTATATTTATATATATATATATTATTTTTTAATTTTTGTTTGTATTAGGAAAATTCATTGAAATTCAATCAACCAAAGGTTTCGTCTGATGCCCGTGAGTTATGAATTATTGCGTCTGTGATAAATCCTTACATAGTGTCTTTCCATTCTTCTATAAATAGAAGTTCATTCCTTCATTATTTATTACGAATTCAATGAAACTCTAGAGAGATAAACTATAGAGAGAAAGAAGAAAAGTATTCTGTTACTTCATTACTCATATATCCAGTACTCTTCTTTCAAAGGTAAGGGATATTATTTGTTGAACTCGTAAGGGGTATTCTTTCTTTCTTATTCATGAAGAGAACTTCTTCTATTCCATTCTTTATTATTCTGTTGGAACATCCTGTCTGTGCGTTTACGCATGACCTGGTTCTGTTGTTTATTATTCTATTGGAATATCCTGTCTATGTGTCTACGCATGACCTGGTTCCCTTATTTATTATTCTGTTGGAATATCCTAGCTGTGCGGTCTATCGCATGCCTGGTGATATCTTTTGTTATTCCATTCTTTATTATACTCAGTTGGTTAAAGTTTTGACTTCTATACTCCATGAAATTAGTGGAATATCCTTGATATTTGCGCTTCATTCAGTATATTTTCATGGAAATATTCTTCTGAGCATTCTTGAATTTTACTCCGCAAAGAAGTATCATGTTGACAATTTGGATGTTATTGGTTCCTGGATAAATTAATTCTTGAACTTATTTTATTGAATTCTTATATCATTGTCATCATCCTCATGTTTATATTATGTTGAAAGTCATCTGTGGCCTGTAGTGCATAGATGGACTTGGTATGATTATGACCAGGGATTATTCGGTATAATCATGACCGTAATATTACAAATGATGTGGAAAAAGTCCTCATTGACCTGTAGTGCATTGATGGACAGTTGTTGGCATGATCATGACCATTGATGAATACACGAATATCCTTGGCCCGTAGTGCATGGATAATTTATGGTCATGATACTAATGAATATCCTTGACCGTAGTGCAGGGATGATGTGGATTATTTATTAAGCTGAGTCTCAGCGATAAAAGTAATGAAAAACCTTTTAAATCATAGAAGATAGTAGATTTTATTCTCTACTTGACTCTTCTAATGGATTGCTTGTTCCGCTACAGTTAAACTTGATGTTTGTTATATTTTATCAGTTTAACACTGTTGAAGGCTAATGATAATTTATTTTGCATTATTATCTTAGTCATAATATTTCTTACTGGGCTAGTTGAGCTCACCCTTTTACTTTCATTATTCTCTTCAGGAAATGAGAACGTAGCAGGGACTAGTCGGGGAACAGAGTGATGGTCCTAGATGGTGCATTAGTAGTCCTCACTATTTTGTGAAATAGTGTGACAATAAATGTAATGAGGACCCCATTGAGTTTGTATATTGTCTAGATGACAATATTTGTATTAAAACTCACAGCATATGTTTAGTCATATTTTATACGACTGTTGTATAATTAAGTTTGTATTTGAATTCTGTACCATATATTTGGCGACTCAAGATGGGTGAGGTATACCTATTTTGGGGGCATCACATACAAACCCGGAGTTGATGAATACGAAGAAGAAAGTTCAAGAGGGCGTTATTTTAAAAGCAAGAGTTACTGAAGAGAGGAAATCTCAACCCTCGATTGAATTGGCCCATTTGAAATCCTCGATCGAGTAGGAACTGTGGCCTATAGACTCGTTTTACCGTCAAGTATGTCGCTATTCATAACATTTTTTTTTCGTCTCGATGTTACGTAATATGTGGATGACCCGAACCACGTTATTAAATTAGAACTAGACGAGATAGCACAAGATTTAACGTATGAGGAAATACGTGTTAAAATCATAGAAGATAGTAGATTTTATGCTCTACTTGACTCTTCTAATGGATTGCTTATTTCGCTGCAGTTGTTGATCTAAAACTTGTTGTCTATTATATTCTATTAGTTGTTATATTGTTGAAGGCTAAGGATAATTTATTCTGCATTATCTTAGTCATAATATTTCTTACTGGGCTAGTTGAGCTCACCCTTTTTTTCAATGTTCTCTTCAGGAAATGAGAATATAGCTGGGACTAGTCGGTGAATGGATTGACGGTCCAGATGGTTGCATTAGTAGTCTTCACTATTCTGTGAAGTAGTATGATAATAAATGTATTGAGGACTTATTTTGAGTTTGAATACTGTCTAGAAGACAATATTTGTATTAAAACTAACAGCTCATGTTGTATATTTAAGTTTGTATTTGTATTATGTACCATGTATTTGGCGACTCAGAATGGGTGATGTATACCTATTTTGGGGGTGTCATAACTATCTTTTTGTCTTCTTCTTTTAAGTACTCCTTCATTGACAATGATGTACTTTTTAACCAACTTTCTTCTAGGTTTCCTAGGCTGAGCCACATCCTTAGGACTTTCTTCAGCTTCAGCTCTGAACCGTTGATCAGCCAGAGTATCTGTTGCAACAACTTCTTTGGGAGAGGCGTCCAGTCTGGTCTCTACGATCGGTAGAGACTCTACGATCAAGGAGACAGATAGCCTCTTGGACTTGTGACTATTTTTATTCTTCTTCAGCAGCTGAGAGATGGTAGCTCTGTCTTCATCTGCCTCAGCCTGCTGTTCTTTCCTTCTCAAGATACTTAGAGTTTCAATGTCAAAAAGCTCTTGAGGTATATCAGTGGTTGACCCCTGGGGTTCTTCTGCCATTTGAGCCTTCAGCTTTCTTTTGCCCTTGCTTTTTTTGACTCAGGCAATGGGTTCTTCCTTATTGATTTCTTCTTCATCTTCTTCAGTCTCCTTAACAACAGACATGTTCCCCGGAATCCCTAACTCCTTTGCATCACCAGTCCTACCACTGGACTCAGACATCTTTCGTACATTCTCTGCTGGATTCCTTTTCCAGTTCTCGAATAGTTGCTGAGTCATTCTTCTGTTTGAATTGATGGACTCTCCTTCATCATCCCCAATCTTATCACCCAAAGCGGACTGTAGGATGATACTTATGAATCTCCCGTAGAGCATCTTTTTAGAGCTCTTTGACTTCTTCGAGCTAAGAATCCACTTCCCAATCCATTCAAGTAGTAGGGCTCCATAGTTAAGATGTATCCCACAACTGATGGTTGTCATGAGTTTGAGCTGCACTTCGTTTACAGAGTCATGGCCGGAGCTCTTACAACATATGCATTTTCCAACAATGTTTGCCAAGAATTCATATCTCCGGGGGAACTCTTTCTTCTTATATCCTTTGACAGTAGGGAACTTCTCGTGGTGCATTCTCTTAAGTCCTTCATGGAAATCGATGCCCTCTATGAACGAAAACCCTTTTGATTTGAAACCTAGGGCTAGATTTATGTCCTCAGCCTTGAGCTTGATTTCCATGTCCCTGACCCTCGTAGTGATGACGTCGTTCTCGAACACACCATTTCTGTAGAATTCCTTTATCAACTTAGGGTAGATCTATGTGCTCGTACCCAGGGCCTCTTCAAGACCAACTTTCTTTATCAGAGACAGAGTTTTGAGAAACTTGGGGTGAGCTGTCTTGAACTCTTCAAAACAGAGTCTATAACCAAAGATGACATTTGAATCTGCCATTGATTTCTTTGTACTGTGTATGATTGTTTGAGCTTTTAGGAAGGTTAGGGTTTCTGCTTGTAGAGAGATAGAGATAGAGATGAGCTTTTTGAACTTCTGATTTCAAAAAGGTATTTTTAAACTATATTTGTAACTTCCCTCTCTCCATTTGCTTAGTGGGGCATGTGTCAAATTTTGCTTGGCTCTACGAGTTTGACTGATGAGGAATGTACTGATTTGCCCTTAGCTCTTTCTAAGCTAAAGTATCCTTTGGGATGACTACGATCGTTGAGGTAGTATTTATGCTTGTCAAGTCTTCTCTGCAATCGTCGTGGCTGCTCTGCATTCGTCTAGTCTGAACTGCGATCGTCGAGTTTGCCCAGGTCCTTGTGACAAACTTTTGACTCAACATTCTTCTCGGCTTAAGGTAGCTTAGGAAGGGCCAACCTCGTAGAGTGAATCAAGGGTTAGTTTATTCCTGAGGCGCTTATCAGAGAGATTGCTTTGTTTTGTTGAACTTTATCATCACATGATGCTCCTTTGTTTTGTTGATGGAGCTCTGCCATCGTTGAATCTGCACTGCGATCGTTGAGTCTGCACTATGATTGTTGTCTTTCATGTCACTGTAGCTCAACAATCGTGGACTTCTTTTGATCATGTCTACGATTTTGAATATAGCCTCTATATATGCATGGTTAACACAAACTAGAGCATAGATTTCATGGTTGTAAATTAAGCATGCCTAGCTCACTTATTAATTTGTTGGATTCATCTAGAGGCTTTGTAAAGACATCAACAAGTTGATTTTCAGTAGGGATATATTGTAAAGATATGGTTTCATTTTGCACATGATCCCTAATGAAATGATACCTTATTTCTATATGCTTAGTCCTAGAATGCATGACAAGATTATGAGTTATTGCTATGGCACTTGTGTTATCATAGTGAACAGGTATAGATTTGAATTCAAACCCGTAGTCTGCTAGCTGATTTTTCATCCATAGGATCTGAGCACAGCAGCTTCCAGCAACAATGTATTCAGTTTCTGCAATTGTAGTAGATACTGAGTTTTGCTTTTTGCTAAACCAGGACACAAGTCTATTTTCTAGCAACTTACAGGTGCCACTAGTACTTTTTTTTTGTCTATTTTACAACCTGCAAAGTCAGCATCTATATATCCGGTTAGTTCAAATGAGGACTCCTTGGGATACCAAAGCCCCAAGTGAGGTGTGCCCTTGAGGTACCTGAAAATCCTTTTTACAGCAGTTAAGTGTGATTCCTTTGGATTAGCTTGAAATCTAGCACATATGCATGTTGTAAATATTATGTCTAGTCTACTGGCAGTCAGATATAGAAGAGAGCCTATCATACCTCTGTATTGAGTTATGTCAATACTTTTACCTTTTTCATCTTTGTCAAGCTTGGTTGCTGGAGCAATTGGGGTTTTCATGGGAGAGATGTTGGGTAAAATCTAGTTACACACATCACGCAAGTATACGTGGTCAACAAGTAATATAATAGTAAGTAAAGTATCGTTCCCTCAGAGACTTGGTAAGAATTTAAACCTCACAATTACCAATTTCCTAGTAATCCTAATTTTATTAAACTAATCAATTTTCAGTTGGTAACTAAGTATAAAGATTATTAAAATCACCACACAATCAATAAACGCTGAAACTGAATTTTCAAACAAATAATGGAGAATTAGGCTTTTGACTTCACTCTAAGCATCACTCATATTATTACACCCTTATTCCAGTTTAACTCACTATCCCAGTTTATTAATCAAGAACACGTATGTAGAACTAACCACCTCTCGATGCACTAATACCGTAATAACCCAAATCAACAATTAAGATAGAATTAAGTTAAACACCTTAATTAACTAACTCACTATATCTCTATGTGAATTACAATTAAAGAAGGTTGAAGTTCAAGTTCTTTTTCTGATTACATGCGATGTCAAGCATATCTCTACCCTAACAGTCATCAAGATTCTGTTCATTCACATAAATCAAGAACCATTCTATATTAACTAAGTCTAGACCCATATTTCATCTCTCGAGTTCATACAAGTCCACAAAGAATCGTTGATCAAGCAATTCATAAATTCAAGCTCAAATTAATATAGATAAACCGGATAATAGCTTATTAAACTAAAATCAAAGATTACATAACCATCGTTCCACTTAAAGATCCGTCTTAAGCCTAAAAAGTAATTAGTTCATAATAAACGAAATAAAAACTGAATAAATCAAAGATATCATCTTCTCAATTACAGAAATAAACTAAAGTAGAAGAATAACGCAGAACACCCTTCACTTTAGTCTCAATCTGCAATCAATACGATCGTTCTTCAAAATCTCCACTCCGTTGCTCGCTATGAAATTCTGCTCTCAATCTTCGTTAGTTGCTGTACATGATCCTTAATTCGTTGTTTGTTGAGCAATATATATCCCACATTAAGTCTTGGTCGAAATCCCATGTATATTAGAGTCCATATGCCATGCAAAGTCTAATTCCCAAGTCCCAGCAGAGTTCGAATCAGGCCAGGAGTGCCAGAAATCGGGACCCCCCGCCTCGACGGGGGTATATAGGCAAAATAGGCCCGCCCCGGCGGGCTACCCTTCTGTTAACTGACTTTGGCCAATTTCTATACTTGCTCCAATTATGCTTCAAATGCCTCCTTTTCTCATCATTCGCCACACCAACCACCCTACACATGAAATAACAAGAAATAAATAAGAATGAACATGAATGCAAAGAATTAACAACGATTATGCTTAAAATGGACATCGATTCGCGGATATAAAATCCACTTATCAAAATCCCCCAAACTTAAGCCGTGCTAGTCCTCGAGCACAAAACAAACTACATGTTATGCACTACAATGCAATGAGATGTACTTTATCTAATTGTCTGTCTACGAATCCAACAGTATTATAGAATCAAATTTATTCCTTCGGCCTCAGAACAACCACGCAAACACTACAACACTTCATAATAAAACCTATCAATAACTTCTTATCAATCCTCAAATCTTAGACTGTCATCATTGATATAGTGTGTGTGTGATCAACATCCATGCTAACTGATTTAAATTCAAATTCAACACATAACCAATCTCTTATTAGGATTCATACAAAATAAACTAGAAAATTTCAAAAACAAACAAGTTCGAACTAAGATCAAACAATTACGAAAATTAGGGGTCCGTAGAAGGTATTCATGCTTTCTTTTTCCAATTACGGGCACTCTTTGTCTTTATTTCCCGTTTTCTCTTCTTTTTTTTCTTATTTTTTTTTCATAGATGGTTGGTGAGTGCATTTTACGCTCCATCTCACGCTTGTGTTTATGGAGAGTATTTCTCCTCAACCCACCACAAGACTCAACTAGCCTTTTCTTTTTCTGAAGCTTATATACCTTACTCTTTCCCCCAAACTTAGGTTCTTGCCTAATTTGTCGTTTTCACTGCTTATTATCGTCATTCTCTCATTTACACTAGCAATATCCTTTAGAAACTGTTTCTGTATTAATTTAAACTAATTAGTCAACACAGATGTTACTAACATGCTAACCTTTGTATACCAGTTTCAAACAAGCACAAGATCCGAGTCATGATTCAAAACTATAGCACAGTTCTAACAATCAGTGTTGTATTCGTCTACTTAATCTCAATCTCATCATTAGCCACAATAAAATGAACTTTAATAACTGCTGGACATATGCAAAATGAACACAATAGTTAAAAAAAATTATTTTATATATATATATATATATGTATATATAGTTTAGATGTCAAACATAACATAACAAAATATGTAGAAATAACAAAACTATACTAAACTATTATGCATCTACACTACTATGCAATTACGTTGCAATATGTAAAAATTCTAAACTAAACATGATATAACTAAAGACATTATGCATGCAACATGAAATGCAAAAAATAAATCTACTCCCCCAAACTTAACAATTACAATGCCCTCATTGTATAGATATAGCAATAAAAATTTGAGGACTTCCCTATAATCACTTTAAGCTTGGGGTGGTGGTGTGTTGTGCTCTTCTTCTTCCTCCGAATCACTTGGTGGGAAGCGTGGCATTGGACCCGGTTGATGGTATGGAAATTGAGCAGTAGGATTGAAGCATTGAAGCTTCGTGTTCAAAGATGCGAACAACATGTTCATTGCATCAAACATATGGTCTTGTCTCGCTGCGAGACGCCTCATCTCCCTTCGTGTTGCCTTGTTGTGCTCCTCCATGTGTTATTGAAATGTAAGAAACTGAGGGTTAGATATGGCGTCAGAAGATGGTTCCACCTCAGTCCCTTGCTCTCCCATTGTCTCGTCCTCATCATCCGAGGTGTATTTAGCGTCAGCTTCGTCCTCCGAAGCCGATGGAAATACGAAACCTAAACCTCGAAGATGTGATTCACCTCCGGCCCACATCGAATACCGCACTATCATTCTATTGTCTAGTAGCTACAGCGACATCTGAGTGGACTCATCATCTGACCATCGAACACCTGCTTGGCGACACAGCCCACAAATGAGTGATGGGTGTGGCAGGCCGCCCGAAAAATTACCTCGCAAGCATCGACGAATAGAAAAACGAATTATAGCCCCGACGTCGATGATAAAGTCTTGCACAATTGCATATAGAAGTAATGCCTTCTCTTTGGTGACGTCTGAGGTGTGCGTGGATGGTAAAAATTTAGCACATAAGAAGGCGTACCAAATCTTCCCATACCGGCTGAGATCTTTGCTATGAAAAAATGTACCTCCTTTCCGAACCACGTTGTTCCCGGCTTAGTCATTTCTTTAAGAACAACCTCAAAGTCAGGATCGAAATCCCTCAAGTGAGCATATTGGCACTGTTGAGGCACCAACAACTGATAATACGTGTTGATGGCATCGGGACTGAACGGGACTATTCGACCCCGCACAAAAGCGTTGAAAGGTGCCTTATCCTCGGCGTTAGCATAGAACTCTTTGACCATGTTGACAGCGGCGGCCTCGAGCTCCTCTGTGAACTTGATCCACCCTTTCTGATAAATTTGTTGCATCATTTCACCGTCGTGAGCATCTGGTGCCAACCCTCGCTCCGGTGTAAGAGCCTTTGTGACCATGTAGTCGTACTGGTCGGCGGCGGTGGCACTTTTGAACTTGCATTGGTCGAAGGTTCGTGATGGTGGTGTTGGCCTTGAACTCTCTCAACGTTGTTGTTTGGATGTAGGTTGAGATGCCATTGAATTCCAGATGTGTTAACCCACTATTCTCTCCCCAAATTTGGTTCACACAAATTATCAAACACTTGGTGTGCACAGAGGTTTCTTCCCCCAAACTTGTCGATTTTTGTGGTAAATATGGAAGTAGAAGATGAAGAATTTGTAGTATTGTTCACTCACTCTCAGGTGCAAGCTGAATTCTCCCAATAGGAACCCAAATTCGTGGCTGTCTGATTTCAAATTCAGTGTAGGTGCCAAACTTGGGTTGTGAGGTTGTGTTTATATAGAGATGGTGAATAAGAGTGATGATGGAGGTAATAGGTTAGTGGATTTGTAATGGAGGAGGGTGATGGAGTTATAGTTGCTAGAACGTGTGTAAGGAATGTAAAATGGATACGAGTTGAGGTTGTATTGGAAGAGGGAAGAGAAGTAATGGGATGAAGTAGCGGGGAAGTGGTATTTGAATTGGAGAAGGAGATGGCTGTGTGTAACTGCCGAATCCAGTCCCTTGAAATCCAGGACCCCCGCCCCGGCGGGGGGTACAAGGCTAAATAAGCCCGCCTCGGCGGGATACCTTTCTGTTAGTTGGCCTCTGTTTTTACTGAATGTTCCTATCATGATGCTACTCCTTGCTCCTTAACTCCTCTATTAGTATCTTCATTACCTACACATATGCAACATAAGTATCATTAGATCTAATGTAAATTAAATATGGGAGATTATCTAGAATGATATAACTAAATAACTTACATACTACAATTATTATTTCCTAATTATTAATCTAAACTATATTCTAACTAGCATGAATAACAATATGAAAAATGAAAAAAAAATGATTGGGTTGCCTCCCAATTAGTGCTTGGTTTTAAGTCGTTCAGCCTGACTACTTCCTGTTAATGGAACGTCAGATAATGTGATTGCGATGACGTCCCAATTGGACTCGCCACCCAATAATGTTTCAATCGTTGACCGTTGACCTTGAAAGTTCCCAATGGATATCGACTGTAGAGTTCAACGACACCATATGGGAAAACTGTTTTGATGGTTAATGGTCCCGACCACCTTGACTTAAGCTTCCCAGGGAACAACCTCAACCTTGAGTTAAACAGCAGTACAGATTGTCCCGGCTCGAACGTTCGGTGCATGATTTTCTTATCGTGCTATTTGTTGACTTTTTCTTTGTATAGTTTCGTGTTGTCGTAAGCTTGAAGACGGAATTCATCGAGCTCATTTAGCTGAAGTAATCTCTTTTCCCCCACAACTGCTTGATCGAAGTTCAATTTCTGAATAGCCCAATAGGCCTTGTGATGTAACTCCACAGGCAAGTGATATGCTTTCTCGTATAGTAATTGGTATGGTGACATACCAATCGGTGTTTTATACGCAGTCCGGTAAGCCCAAAGTGCATCGTCTAACCTGAGGGACCAATCCTTTAGATTCGGGTTTACCACTTTTTCCAAGATTCTTTTCACTTCCCTGTTCAAAACCTCAGCTTGCCCACTGGTTTGGGGATGATATGCTGTAGCGACCTTGTGGTTGACCCCATACTTTGCCAAGAGAGCTGTAAACGATTTGTTGCAAAAGTGACTACCTTCGTCACTTATAATAGCTCTCGGCGTGCCAAACCTCGTAAAAATATTTTTCTGCAAGAATTTGAGAACCACTTTGGCATCGTTAGTCGGGAGTGCTACAGCTTCAACCCACTTTGAAACATAATCTACCGCAAGCAATATGTATTGATTGGTAAATGAGGAAGGGAATGGCCCCATGAAATCTATGCCCCATACATCGAAAATCTCAACTTATAAAATTGTTTGTAGTGGCATCTCATTCCGTTTCGATATGTTTCCCACCCGTTGACATCTATCACAAGTTTTAACAAATTGGTGGGCGTCTTTAAATAATGTCGGCTAATAAAACCTGGCTTGAAGCACTTTTACCGCTGTTCTCTCGCTACCATAGTGTCCCCCATATGCCGATGAGTGGCATTCCTGCAGTATGTTATGCACTTCACTATAGGGGATACACCTTCTAATCATCTTGTCGGCGCACTGTTTGAATAAATAAGGCTCATCCCACATATACCACTTGACATCATGGAGAAACTTCTTTTTCTGTTGTCGTGTAAGGTCGGGGGGAAACATGTTGCTCACTAGATAATTCGTGCAGTCCGCGTACTATGGAAATTCTACATTTAACCCAAATAGTTGCTCATCCGGGAATGACTCGTTGATTACACACTTGTCCTCTTCCTGTTTACCCTGATTTTCCAGCCTAGACAAATGATCGGCGACTTGGTTCTCCGTCCCCTTTCTATCCTTTATTTCTAAATCAAACTCTTGTAAAAGGAGAATCCATCGGATAAGGCGTGGTTTAGCATCTTTTTTCGAAATTAAGTACCGAATGGCTGAGTGATCTGTATAAACTACTACCTTTGTCCCGATCAAGTATGCCCAGAATTTGTCGAACGCATACACTACTACAAGAAATTCCTTTTCCGTAGTTGTGTAATTCATTTGAGTCTCCGTGAGTGTCTTACTTGCATAATATATGGCGTGAAATACCTTCTCTCGGCATTGACCCAAAACAGCCCCAACAGCATAGTCGCTTGAATCACATATTAACTCGAAGGGCATTAACCAATCCGGCGTGACGATTATGGGAGTTGTGGTCAATTTCTTCTTCAACAACTCGAATGCCAATTTACACTCTTCGTCAAACTTGAAAACCGAATCCTTCTCTAAAAGACTGCACAAAGGTTTTGCATTTTTAGAGAAGTCCTTTATAAATCTTCTGTAAAACCCGGCATGTCCCAAGAAACTTCGAATTTCCTTAACTGAGCTTGGAGAATGAAGTTTTTCAATTTTCTCCAGTTTCGCCTTATCAACCTCTAATCCTTGAACCGAGACCTTGTGACCCAAAATTATGCCTTCCTCAACCAAGAAGTGGCATTTTCCCAATTAAGTACAAGATTCGTGTCTTTACATCTTTGTAACACCATCACCAGATTCTCTAGGTAAGCATCAAAATCGTCCCCATAGACCGAAAAGTCGTCCATGAATACTTCCAAGTTTTCTCCACCATGTCTGAGAAAATTGCCATCATACACCGTTGGAAGGTAGCAGGTGCATTACACAAATCGAACGACATTCTCCTGAATGGGAATGTGCCGTATGGACACGTGAAAGTAGTCTTCTCTTGATCTTCAGGAGCAACGACGATCCGATTATAACCCGAATAACCATCCAATAAGCAGTAGTACGTATGTCCCGCTAATCTGTCCAACATTTGATCGATAAAGGGCAAAGGAAAGTGATCTTTGCGGATCGCCTTATTATTCAACTTCATGTAGTCCATGCAAACCCTCCAACCAGTCACTATCCTTGTCGGAATTAGCTCGTTATCGTCATTCTGTACCACAATCATTCCTCCCTTTTTCGTCACACACTGAACTGGACTAACCCGCTTACTGTCAAAAATTGGGTAGATGATTCTGGCATCCAATAATTTTAGAATTTATTTCTTTACAACTTCCATCATGATTGGGTTGAGTCGTTGTTCTTGCTCCACCGTCAGTTTTGCATCGTCTTCCATCAGAATTTTGTGCATGCAAAAGGATGGGCTGATTCCCTTGATATCTGCGATTCTCCATCCTATAGCCGATTTGTGTTCCCTAAGCACCCTCAGCAACTTTTCTTCTTGCAAATCGTTAAGTGCAGCAGAAATAATAACATGTAAAGAATTTGAATTGCCTAAATACGCATATCTGAGGTGTTTAGTGTAACAACCCCAAAATAGGTCCATTCCACCCAACCCATTCTGAGTCGTCAAATACATGGTACAGAAAACAACCACAACTTTATTACAATAATTGTCGTGCAAAATACAACAACACATATGCTGTGAGTTTGGATACAAATATATACCAAATGTGACTCATGTTCCAACCGTGGACATCACCTCACAATAACACCTTACATAAAGGTATAGTCAAAAACTGTTTTAGAAATTAGAATCTTTGGGAAGTGCTCAAGGAAACCTTCGTACATGGGAGGCCACGCGTCTAGGTTATGATAGATATCATATGGCCACAGAATTATTCTTGGTTTACCCAATAGACCCCAAAGAAAAACGAGAAGATTACTATCATATTCTTCCCAATGGTGAGTCTTCTCTTGACTTATCATTATCTCCACTGTCTCTAATTGAGAATTATACTTCAAACAAACACCAAGATTATATAGGTAGTGCTCGTATATATACTCAGCAAGTGGATGAGCACATCCCTGTCTTATGATGACACGAGGTTGTATGTCGTTAGACATCTTGTATGATTGTGGCAAACCACCCTTCCAACGTTGGGTACACCTTACCCTATTGGATTCACCAAATATAACTACTAAATGAACTTTTCTATACTGCTTCGGGAAAACATCCACAGCTAGAGACCACCGTTCTATTTCCCCGTTACCCTCGCTCGACCCAGCTACACTCTTATTACCTGAAAGGAATTGTGAAGCAAAAGGGTGAGCACAACTAGCTCAGTAAAGAATATCATGACTAAAGATAATTAAATTATCAATAGCCTTCATCAATAATAAATCAGAGATTTAGAACATATGGTAAATGATAAAAATTTCAACCATAGTTGCAGCGGAACGAGCAATCCATTAGAAGAGTCAAATAGACTATAAAGTCTATTATTTTCTCCATGTTAAAAATCCACCAACAATGTTTTATCCCTGTAACATCAATCAACAATTCTTGTCCACAATCACATAAATAACTCATAATCATAATTGTAGTTCTAAATTCCTCTTCTCATCCAGAACAAAGATAATTTTCATCACTTGTCTTTACCTGAAACATCAAAGATCATGGTTATACCAAATCACAGTTCCTGTTCATAATCATACTAATAACTTCATCTTTGCACTACGGGCCAAAGATATTCATCAACAAGTCATCTTTGCACTACAAGCCAAAGATATTCGTCAACAGTTCATCTTTGCATTACTGGCCAAAGATATTCATCAACAGTTCATCTTTGCATTACTGGCCAAAGATATTCATCAACAGACCATCTTTGCACTACAGGCCAAAGATATTCATCTACAATTCATCTTTGCACTACAGGCCAAAGATATTCCTCAACAATTCATATTTGCACTACATGCCAAATATATTAATACCTCAAAGAATATATAATCATTTAAGAATTTATATAAACAATAATTATAACCATGTTGATCATTTCACCTTTGCACTTAAGCTAAAGATATTCAATTATAAATTCAATGGTCATGATCATACCAGTCAACAATTCAACTTTGCACTACTGGCCAAAGAGAACCCATAGTCATGATCATACCAAAAATCTACCCATCTTTACACTCAAGTCAAAGAGAAATATCATCATTAGGGTTATAAAAATGTTATATATGATAATAAAATCAATATAATCAACATATCGATTTAATCTCAAGAGTAATATTCATAAATCAACTATAATTTGGTTAGAAAAAGAAACCAATTTTGTCGTGAATAGTAACTCGTGAATAGTACCTCATGAATAGTAACTCGTGAATAGTACCTCATGAATAGTAACTCGTGAATAGTAACTCGTGAATAGTAACCCCGACACAAAAAGGTAGAAATTCCACAATATAATACATACCAATATTTCGGTATAATGATATTGAAAGAATAATATTTCTTAAGCTTATAAACAATTTATTTTAATTGTTTACACTTTATTAAATAATGCATTTAATCATTCAAAAATACCAAACTCATAAGATTTCATCACCAATAATCAAAACCCTCATAAAAAATTTGCATATACCTCATATATAGGATTCTCAAGCCATAAAATCCTATTTTCCAATTTTCTTACTTCACATAACATATTTAATTTATTTTCTCATAACTTGTCCATTTTTATGAAAAATACCAAATCAGTTCCAAAAATATTTCTTTTCTAGGATTTATCAGAATATAGTCCCATATTGAACATATATTTTTCTCAGAATTTTTAAAAGTCATTTACTATTTTTCATATGGTCAAAACAGCCGAATATTTAGACATTTATCAAAAATTGTACTTTTGTCCAAAAATTCTGAAATTAACAGAGTATACTTCCATCATATACATGTACTCCCAATAAAAATTTCATCAATTTTGGAGTTAACCACAAGAAATTATAAGCAGTTACTTTTAAAATAGTCTTTTCTCATAAAATTCATAACTCTCAATCTATACATCCAAAAATCACCATTTTTTGACACAATCAAGAAAACTCATCAAAATATCATTTCAAATTTTTCCAGAATTTTTGAAGTTCAGAAAAATTACGAAACTGAAAAACATAACAACCCTTAAAATCCCTTACTATCCCTTACTATCCCTTACCTCAAAAGAGCAGTACTTCTGACTGGATATCGGATATGATGCTGAAGGAAACTTGCACTGATGAATAGAAACTCACAGAGTATCTAAATACTCACAAAATACACTCAATAATAGAGAGAGAGAGAAAGAGAGAAAACTTATGTTTTTGGTGTGATTTTCAATTCTAACTTAGCCCTCTATTTATTGAAAAATTTTGGTAGGTTTGACCTGCAACCTGATGGCTTTACCTGCTACTATTCCCACCCACCACATTTGAAATATAATTCAGCACATTTCTTCACCAACCACAAGTGGGGCCCACCAATTCTAGAATTTTCCACCAAAATGATAAACTCCAAAAATTCAACAATTTCTGAACCTGTCATCTTGTAAAATTCATAATAAATCATACGTTCATTTTTAACGGTTCAAAATTTGTGGGCATATACTCAACTTATATATGTATAACATATCCAAAAATTACCACGATCCAACGGTCGGATTAAAAATTATAACCCCCGCAAAATATCTCAAAAACCCTGATTTTTAATACCTCCATTCCGACAAAAATACTGATAAAAACCTCAACATTAACTCCTTCATTTTTAACCACAAAAATATATCCCTCATTTATATCCACATAATATAAATATTTCCTTATCATATGAATCAATAATTAATTATTCACAAATAATATTACAGAATCACATTTATGACAACCAGGCCGTTCCCAGGAAAGAGGGGGCTTTCCAATAAGAATTTCTCCTTACTGGCGCGCAATTAGATGACCAAACCTCTCCTTAGACAGAACTTTTTAGACATTGCCAATAATGTTATCTAATAATATTATTCAAATAATATGAATTATTGATATGATAATGGAAAATACTGTGCAGCAACAATTATTGAAACAACAATAATATAAAATATCAACGCAGCAATTATTGAATCAATAAAATAAAATATTGAACAGTAATTACTGTAACAATTATTGAGTAGTGCCTTCTTACGTAAGAATCAATAATTTCAAAAATACTATGCAATACCGTGTGCTACTGTGCAATAACGCGTATTACTGTATTTTAACCACCGGGTATTCCAACAGTGTTAACGGTAACAACTACGCCATTATTTGTAAAAACTCAAATTTGTCGTTTTCTTCACCCGACAGTTATTCGTTATGGGGCCCACAAATAGCTGCGCCGTCGTACGAATATTCCCCGACAGAAAGAATATTCCACGACTAAACGAATATTCCCCGACAACAATGATTATTTTATAACCACTTGCTTATTTTGAAAAAAAATAAAATTCATATTTCACCCATAACTTTAAACTTTTATCAATTTAACCATTTACTAAATAGTAATTATAAGAAAAATTGAATACTTTTATTTCATAAAATTCGGGGTCTTACATTTAGGTAGTGGTTTAAGTTCAAGAGTCGGTGGCTCCTCCAATGACGGTTTCATTATGATTGTTGATCTTTCCTCCGTGTGCAATGGTTCAAATGGTGCTCTAAATCTGCTGACTCATGGCAGGGAGTCTAGCATATGCAAGTAGTCCACAAATTCCGGATCATCTGATTCTTCATCTCCCAATAAAGTCATTTCCAATGGATCGTTAACTAAACTCTTTCCCATGTCATCACTGATTATCTGATCAATGATATCCATCCAGAAACACTCTTCTTCATCCGTAGGGAATTTCATGGCTTTGAAAACGTTAAACTTAACTTCTTGATCTTGGACCCTCATCGTTAGTTCACCTTTTTGTACGTCGATGAGTGTCCTACCCGTAGCCAAAAAATGTCAAACTTCTTAGAGAGTGCTGAAATATGTGTTGTTATTGCCGTCACTCCATCTACCTCTAACACTCCAGCGACTGTAGGTTGTGTCATTCTTTCCGTGGGCCACTGATAGTTGTTAGCAGCCATCATCTCTATCAATTGATATTCCTCCTCATAGTTCTTTGCCATAAAAGCTCCCCCCGACGCTGCATCAATACTCGTCCTGAGATTCCCATGTAGTCCGTTGTAAAATGTATTCATCTACAACAACTTAGGCAATCCGTGATGTGGGTTTTTTCTGAGCAATTCTTTGTATCTCTCCCATGCCTCGTACAATGACTCCCCATGTTGCTGATCAAACATGGTAATCTCATTCCTCATCTTTGCATTCTTCGCTGGCGAGAAGAATTTTGCTAGAAATTTCTGAGCCAGGTCATCCCATGTCGTTATTGAACCCGCTGGTAGAGAGTGCAACCAACTCTTTGCCTTGTCCCGCACAGTGAATGGGAACAAGCGAAGTCTAACTGCCTCATCCGACACCCCATTGTACTTGAAAGTGTCGCAGATTTCCAAAAAATTGATCAAATGCTCGTTAGGATCGTCATTTGCGAGCCCCCCAAACTGAACCGAGTTCTATATCATCTGAATAGTCCCTGGCTTAATCTCGAATGTATTCACAGCTATAGCAGGCATGGTGATACTCGACTGTAGCTCAGTCACCTTAGGTGTTGCAAAGTCCCTCAACGCTTTCTGGTCTTCGGCAGCCATTGCTTATTCTTTGTCAGAGTTTTTGAATTCGTCCCTTGTTTCCTTGTTCCACTTACTTAACCTTTGAAACCTTCTCTCAATGTCGTCCTCAAAAGGAAGCAAGTCTGGATTTTTGGATCGAGTTTGCATAAACCAACGTCAAAAACCTGAAATAAGAAGAACAAAACAAAAACAAAAAGTGTTTAAGTAAAACTGGACTAATTAAACTGATATTGCAAAATAATAAAATCTATACTAAAGTCCCTGGCAACGGCGCCAAAAATTTGTTGGGTAAAATCTAATTACGCACAACACGCAAGTATACGTGGTCAACAAGTAATAAAGTGAAAGTAGAGTATCGTTCCCACGAGAAATTATTTAATGAAAATCACCAAGTACTAACCCGTAACCAACTCAATCTTATTTAAACGAATGAATATTAATTTATAAGTAAACTAATTTTAATTACCACTAGTTAAATTAAGATTACAGAGATTTAAGATCACAACTTCACTTATTGCTTCATTTAAGTTAACACACTTCTCATCAATTATTCTCTATCATGAATTGTTAATCAAGAATACTAAAGCAGATAAAACCATATCTCGATGCATAATACCCATACTCATTTAAATCCACAGATGATAGAATTAAGCAAGAGCCCTAATTAACTAATTCACTATATCTCTATGTGAATTACAATTAAAAAAGATTTAAAGCACAACTTCTCTATAAGATTACATATGACGTAAAGGCATATCCCTATCCTAAACACGAATCATGAAATCCATCTATGCAGAAATCACAAACACATGTTATCATGATAAGATCTAAATCAATACTTCATCTCTCGAGTTCATATAGATTATCACGGTAATTGTTAGCTAGGCAATTAAGCAATTAAGTTCAAATCACAATAGACAATCCTCACGATAGAACATAATAATTGATAGCGAAACATATTAAAATAAATTACACAATAAGATTCATTGTAATCTCAAACAAAGAACTAGTTCATGATTATTGAATTAAACTAAGAATCCACAATTGAATAATCATTAAAAGACAAAGATAGAAGAAGATGAGAAGAAAGAATCTATTGTCTGTAGATTTGAAGCTCCCTCCTTGCTCCCACTTTGAATCTTCAATGGTCTCCAAGTTGCTTCAATCTCCAAAACTCATTAGAACTAGTGTTTTGATCTAATATACTCTACTCTAATCTAATGGAATCCTCCTTCTCTCCTCTCTAATCCTTGTGATTCTCCTCCTTTTATAAGTCTCTTTATATATATATATATATATATATATATATATATATATATATATATATATATGTCTTTAAGTCCTCTTGGAAGTCCTTGAGTCAATCAGATCGAAACAATCCTTCCCGAACTCAAATTTGGACAAAAACCTAGTTTTCTGCGCGTACCCCCACCCCTACGGGGGTTTATACTTGTAAAAGGCCCGCCCCGGCGGGCGTCTCTACTATTTTCCAGCTGGCATGCCCACCCCGGCGGGGGTACCTTTTCTGCTCTGATGTCCTTTGGGAAAACGACCATAACTTTTGATCCGAAAAGACTTACGAGGCCTGCCACCTATCAAATCGAAGATATCGACAAGCTCTACAAATTTTATGCTTTGAAAGTTTAGAAATAATGGCCTTATGAAGGTCGAGATTGGGCTGGAAGTGACTGCTATGCAAATGGCCACCCAAAACAGTGACGTTCGACGTCCGTTGGTACAAAGATCATAACTCTTGCATCCGAACTCCGATTGGAATGATTCAAGATGTTTCAAAAAGCTAAGAAGAAGATCTACAATATAATTCAAGTTCCAAGCCAAGAACATGAAATAAACATGAAAGCCCAAATGAAGTCCGAATTTCTTTTCTTTGCAATTTCATACCAATTCTTTGCGATTTCAGCTCCCAAGCATATAATCTACAAAACGAACACAAAATACATGAAAAGTAACTAAGAAACATGAGATTAAGCAACTAATTCAAGTAACAGATACCAGATAAGTAGGTATAAAACCTACTTATCAAATACCCCCAAACTTAAACTGTTGCTTGTTCTCAAGCAAAAACACAAAATAACAATGCTATGCAATGTAACTAATCTACATGCCTACGAATCCAGCAGTAATGATAGAAACAAGTCTATTCAACCGACCTTAGTGAAATCAAGTAAACATGATAATACATCATATCAAAACAAATCATTAACTTCCTAATTAATCATCAAATCTTAGACTGTTATCACTAATATAGTGCGTGTGTGCTCAACAACAATGATAACTGATATAAAATCAAATTTAACACATAACAAGTCTCTTCGAAGGCATCATACATTGTAAACTCAAGAAATCCAAAAATAAGCTAGATCTAACTAAAATCAAATAATTACCAATATCGAGGGTCAACATGGGATACTTATGCTTTATTTTTCACTTATCGGGGCTTTTTCTCTTATTTCCCGTTTTATTCATTTTTGTCTTTTGGTTTATATACACATAGCTATGAAATATCTTATTCCCTTAGGCTTTTTAATGCTACCTTAACGAGCTTTCGACCAACGACTCCCAGACCATTAAGACCTTAGGACGATAGGTGTAAAGACAATCCCCTCGGGCTTACTTACTCAAGTAACAAAGGCCACAAAACAAGACAAGCACGCCACTGTGTTTATTCATACTTCTTTTTTTTAGCTTATATACCCCAAATATTTCTCCCAAACTTAAAGTTTTTGTCTAAATTTAGCCATCTCTGCCTATTCATGTCTTTCATTTATTTAAACTAATATTATCCTTAAGAAGTCCATTATGTAAACTTAATCAGTCAACATAGCTGTTATTACTGTGCATGTAGTGTAGATGCATAGTAGTTTAGTATAGTTTTTTTATTTCTGCATATTTTGTTATGTTATGTTTGACATCTAAAAAAATAAAAAATAAAAATATATAATAATTTTTTTTTTGTTAACTATTGTGTTCATTTTGCATATGTCCAGCAGTTATTATTGTGACACCCCCAAATTCGGGTACATAAATTCCACGGGATTTGGTGTTCACTGTACAAACATCATCCATCTATCTACCCATAAATAAATGCAAACAATGCAATAAATAGAAATAATAATAAATCTCCCCTTGTGGGGTTACATCAACTGTATAATAAATAAATCCCAGGTTACTCTAACCTTAAATCATCTGTGCGGAAACATAAACAAATAAGTCTTAAGTAACATTAATTCTAATTATCATTACATAACCACATAAATAATCAATCTTCACTACTTGCTAAGCTTGCCCTTGCCTTTACTAGTGAAAGGTTCATCTGCTCTTTCATTCTTAACTGCAATGTTATTATTACGCAAGAGTGAGCACGATTGCCCACAAGTATAACAATATAACAATAAATAATAACATGCAAGAGAAATAATAACTTTGAATATAAAAGCTCAACTTTTGAATCAAGAATGAATAACAAGAATCAAAAGATTTCTGAGGGTCATAAGACCTTGAACTATGTTATAGGTTATCAAGGGTTATACTTGAAACCTTTAACAGTCATAAGACTATGGACCTTTCTACTCGTACTTAGGGGGATCAACCCTTAGTACCATACTGTGTGTAACGACCCCAAAATTCATACAATTTAATTCTCAACTTTGGTCGTTAATAGCACATCTACCTTCTGATTTTACATCATTATTCGATGCTAAACATTATAAAATACGGAATAATTTAAACTTTTATGTCTTCTTACTTTAATTCCCTGAATCAAAACCTTTATCATCTACATGTCTTTGAATCAATCTTATTTTATGATTCGCTTTATCACTGTTATTATATAAAAATTTATATTTCAATCCGATAACCTTTACATATCAGATAACTCTAACTTTAGCTTTATAACTCAACATAAAACTATACATCATAAAACATTTAGTACATCTCATGAATCTTAATCATGGTATAAAGGAATAACAACTTTAGTTAAAAATATTTATCTCCGTGTATTATTTCTGATCCACATCATTCAAGTAGCACATAGTGTTACCTTCAATCCTTAACTTGCAAAAATGGTTATTTGCAAGGTTGAGCTCTACAGCCCAGCAAAATCTAACAGTTTTCATGCATCACGTAACACATAATAACATGCTCAACATATAAGAATAATCATAAAACAACCATAGCATACATGTTGTAGTTCACATAACAACTATAAAGATTGAGTTCATTACTCAATCAACATTCATAGATCAATCATCATAATCATAGATTGACTTTCACATTTCATACTTTTAACATATACAATACATCATACACTAAAATTTTAAAGCAGTTCATCATCAAGTTCACATAGCAAAAATGAACTGAAAGACTTGCCTTTACCGGCGTTTTACCAACACGCTAATACTTTGCGTCCTTGCACAATCTACACTGTATGCGAGATTGATAATAAATAAAATCAATACTCAATCTCATGGTCAAATTTATTCTAAGACCTTACTTTATCTTATTATCCTTTATAATATCTTTATAGACATCTAACTGTGTTTTATATGTAACTCGGTTTTATTTTCATTTTCATCACCACACATGCTAGACTATCTCACTTGTAGTTTAATGTGCGTATATCACACCATTTTATTTTACCAATTTGGTTTCAAAAATGCATATTCAACACATTGTTTACATGTTTAATTTTCCTTCATAAATAAAAAATTACCCTTTTCGATTTCTTTCCATTATTATTCTTGTATTATCATCTTTTCATACTTAGATATCCAATATTAGCCATTAGTTAGACACTTTGTATACCAAAGTTTAGAAACACTAGTACTTTTAGGCATTTTATCGAGCACGTTATGTGCACACATTAACTTATCTCAACTCTTGATCTTAAATGGTTAATTATGCATAGAATATGATAACACATATCTATATTCATTACATATGTCAAAACATATTTTTAATCATCAAAATATACCATCACCCAAAATCTTAATTCAAACATAATTATAAAACTCATCTTCACAATTTCTTTAACAAAACGTTGTTTTTGTTTTTAACGTATCTCCTTCGTTACAAGTCCGTTTTTGTTCACATAGTCACATAATTATCATATAGTTTAAATAATGTCACACTCTTTATAAAATAAATCTAATATTTTATTTAATTTACTTTAAATAAAATATAATAATTTCTCATAAATTCACATAGTCACATAATTAAATTTCTCATTAATAAATAATGTCAAATTATTAACTCTCTAATTAATAATTATATTAATTAAAATACTAATAGGCTTATTAAATATATTTTTTAATACCATAAGCTCACATAATTACATGCATCGAATAATCAAATTTCCACATTAATTTAATGAGTGTAATACATATAATTAAATTAATCTACCACAATTGCATCAATTAATTATTTAATCTAATAATTAAATCATCAAAAATATTTATTTACTTCAATAAATATTAAGAATTAAATTACAAAAATCTCGTTCGTCACATCTTTCCCCCTTAAAAGGATTCTGTCCCCAGAATCACGACTCAATAAATTCGACCCGTTACATTCTCCCCCTCTTACAAAGATTCTGTCCCCAGAATCGCTTACACATAATTAAGTAAATAAATGAGGGTAATTCTTCTTCATATTCTCTTCGAGTTCCCACATAGCTTCTTCAGCGTTGTGGTTCCTTCAAATTACCTTAACAGAAGGTATTACTTTATTTCTGAGAACTTGTTCTTTTCTGTCGACAATTTGAACAGGAATTTCTTCGTAAGATAAGTCTTTTTCGAAATGTAGGGGTTCGTATTCAATTACATGCTTGTAATCGGCTTTGTAGGGTCGTAACACAGAAACATGGAAGACGTTGTGGACATTCTCGAGTGCTGGAGGTAGGGCTACCTCGTACGCAACTTCTCCGATTCTTCTCAGTACTTCAAATGGACCAATGAATCTTGGGCTCAATTTCCCTTTCTTTCCGAACCTGATCTTTCCCTTCCAAGGAGAGACCTTCAAGAAAACATAACTACCTGATTCAAATTTAATATTTTTACGATGTGGATCAGCATATTTCTTCTGTCTATCTTGAGCTGCTACCAGTCGTGCTCGGATCACTTTGACTATTTCTGCTGTCTGCTGTACCAATTCTGGCTCTAGCAATTATCTTTCGCTAACTTCATCCCAATAAAGTGGAGTTCTGCACTTTCTACCGTATAACGCTTCATAAGGCGGCATGCCAATACTAGCGTGGTGACTGTTGTTGTAGCCGAACTCTAATAACAGTAGGTGATCATCCCAATTTCCTTTAAAGTTCATCACACAGGCTCTTAGCATATCTTCTAATGTCTGAATCATTTTTTTGCTCTGTCCGTCTATTTGAGGGTGGTATGCTGTACTCATTCGCAATTGCGTACCCATGCATTCCTGAAGACGTTTTCAGAAATTCGATGTAAAGCGCGGATCTCTATCAGAAACAATTGACTCCGGCACTCCGTGCCTCGAAACAATCTCTTTTACGTATAACCTTGCCAACTGATCTAAGTTGAATCTGATTTTGATCGGAAGGAAGTGTGCGGATTTCGTCAGTCGGTCAACGATAACCCATACTGCGTCGTAGCCTTTCTGAGTTGTCGGAAGGCCAACTATGAAGTCCATTGTAATATGTTCCCATTTCCATTCTGGGATTTCTAACGGTTGAAGCAATCCACTTGGTCTCTGATGTTCTGCTTTCACTTTCTGACAGGCAAGACACTTGGCAACACATTCTGCAACATCTCGTTTTAAATTTGGCCACCAGAAATGTTGTCGAAGATCTTGGTACATTTTGGTACTACCAGGGTGAATCGAATATCGTGAACTATGAGCCTCGCTCAAAATTTCTTCCTTAATCTCTTGTACTGGCGGAACCCAAATTCTACTTTCAAATCTCAGTATTCCTTCCTTATCCATCTTAAATCTCGGTTCAGTTCCTTCAGATATCTTCTTTGTCATCTTTTTACATTCTTCGTCCTGAAGTTGAGCCTCCTTTACTTTATCTAGTAGAGTTGTACCAGATTGCATCTGAAATATTTTCTCATCAATCTCCATAGGATACTTCACTTCTAACTCTAGTTTCTTCATTTCTGCAATTAGCTCCTCCTGAGCAGTCAACCTCATCAATTTCTCACGACCCTTTCTACTTAAGGCATCGGCAACCACATTTGCTTTACCCGGATGGTATAAAATCTCACAGTCGTAATCCTTAATTAATTCCAACCATCTTCTTTGACGCATATTCAAATCCTTCTGTGTAAAAATATATTTCGGACTATTGTGATCCGTATATATTTCACACTTCTCCCCGTAGAGATAGTGCCTCAAAATTTTCAAAGCAAAAACAACTGCAGCTAACTCCAAGTCGTGGGTCGGGTATCCCTTCTCGTAATCCTTCAATTGTCGTGATGCATACACAATGACTTTGTCATTTTGCATCAGCACACAGCCAAGTCCTTTATGCGACGCATCACTATAAACAACAAAATTTCTTGTATCATCCGGAAGAGATAACACAGGTGCCGTACTCAACCTCTTCTTCAATTCTTGAAAACTTTCCTCACACTTATCCGTCCAAACAAATTTCACAGCTTTTCGAGTTAAATTCGTTAGCGGAGTTGAGATATTGGAAAAGTCTTGAATGAATCTTCTATAATACCCTACCAATCCAAGAAAACTTCGTACTTCCGACGACGTCCTCGGCTGATCCTAGTTAATCACGGCTTCGACTTTTGATGGATCTACCGAAATTCTGTTTTTATCGATCACGTGCCCAAGAAATTGCACTCGTTCAATTCAAAATTTGCATTTCGAAAACTTGGCATACAACTTTTCCCTTGTCAATACTTCCAATGTTAATCTCAAATGCTCTTCATGTTCTTCCTTGGTTTTTGAATATACCAAAATGTCATCTATAAATACCACTACGAACTTGTCCAAAAACGGTTTGAACACACCATTCATTAGTCCCATAAATGCTGCAGGAGCATTCGTAAGACCAAACGACATTACTAAAAATTCCTAGTGACCATATCGCGTTCTGAACGCTGTCTTCGGAAAATCCTTTGGCCTCACCTTCAGTTAATGATAACCGCTTCTCAAGTCTATCTTGGAAAAGTATCTCGCTCCCTTCAATTGATCAAACAGGTAGTCGATCCTCGGTAATGGATATCTGTTCTTAATTGTGACCTTATTCAGTTCTCTGTAGTCAATGCAGAGCCGCATCGATCCGTCCTTCTTTTTCATATATAACACCGGCGCTCCCCACGGCGATACGCTCGGTTGAATGTACTTCTTGTCCAAAAATTCTTGTAGTTGTACCATTAGTTCTTTCATCTCTACTGGTGCCATTCGGTATGGTGCCTTCGATAATGGAGCGGTTCCGGGCGCCAAATCGATCACGAAATCTACCTATCTATCTGGTGGAAGTCCTGGCAAATCGTCTGGAAATACGTCGACGAAGTCCCTCACAATCGATATCTCTTCTACCTTCGGATTCTCTTTTCGACTGTCGACTATGTAAGCTAAGTATCCTACACAGCCTTATCTTAATAACTTCTTGGCCTGCATCATCTTCAGACAACTCGTTTGTCTAGGCGACTTGCTACCATAAAACACAACCTTTGACGGAGTCATAAGGTTAATACGCTTCTTTTTGCAATCAATTACAGCCCCGTAATTGAATAACCAGTCCATTCCCAATATAACGTCAAATTCCCCAAGTCGAATAGGGAAAAGATCTACGTTCATGATATTACCCTTAATATCCACTCTACAGTTCTTATACACGTACTTAACAGGGCTTATCTCTCTATTCGCAATTTCTATGTTCATGGGATATTCCAACTCATCCTTAAGCAAATCTAAACTATTAGCAAAGTCATCGGATATAAAGGAACAAGTAGCACCCGAATCAAATAATACATAAAAATTTTATAATTCGCTTTATCACTGTTATTATATAAAAATTTATATTTCAATCCGATAACCTTTACATATCAGATAACTCTAACTTTAGCTTTACAACTCAACATAAAACTATACATCATAAAACATTTAGTACATCTCATGAATCTTAATCATGGTATAAAGGAATAACAACTTTAGTTAAAAATATTTATCTCCGTGTATTATTTCTGATCCACATCATTCAAGTAGCACATAGTGTTACCTTCAATCCTTAACTTGCAAAAATGGTTATTTGCAAGGTTGAGCTCTACAGCCCAGCAAAATCTAACAGTTTTCATGCATCACGTAACACATAATAACATGCTCAACATATAAGAATAATCATAAAACAACCATAGCATACATGTTGTAGTTCACATAACAACTATAAAGATTGAGTTCATTACTCAATCAACATTCATAGATCAATCATCATAATCATAGATTGACTTTCACATTTCATACTTTTAACATATACAATACATCATACACTAAAATTTTAAAGCAGTTCATCATCAAGTTCACATAGCAAAAATGAACTGAAAGACTTGCCTTTACCGGCGTTTTACCAACACGCTAATACTTTGCGTCCTTGCACAATCTACACTGTATGCGAGATTGATAATAAATAAAATCAATACTCAATCTCATGGTCAAATTTATTCTAAGACCTTACTTTATCTTATTATCCTTTATAATATCTTTATAGACATCTAACTGTGTTTTATATGCAACTCGGTTTTATTTTCATTTTCATCACCACACATGCTAGACTATCTCACTTGTAGTTTAATGTGCGTATATCACACCATTTTATTTTACCAATTTGGTTTCAAAAATGCATATTCAACACATTGTTTACATGTTTAATTTTCCTTCATAAATAAAAAATTACCCTTTTCGATTTCTTTCCATTATTATTCTTGTATTATCATCTTTTCATACTTAGATATCCAATATTAGCCATTAGTTAGACACTTTGTATACCAAAGTTTAGAAACACTAGTACTTTTAGGCATTTTATCGAGCACGTTATGTGCACACATTAACTTATCTCAACTCTTGATCTTAAATGGTTAATTATGCATAGAATATGATAACACATATCTATATTCATTACATATGTCAAAACATATTTTTAATCATCAAAATATACCATCACCCAAAATCTTAATTCAAACATAATTATAAAACTCATCTTCACAATTTCTTTAACAAAACGTTATTTTTGTTTTTAACGTATCTCCTTCGTTACAAGTCCGTTTTTGTTCCTTCTTATATAGAATTAACCCTTACTCAGTGTACTACAACCTCATCTAGGCCTTAAAGTCAGACCCTTATCCATCTAAACCAGATTATGCAATTCATCAACTAGTGTAGAAAATTTCATTTTCTGGACATGCTTACTAAACAATTTATTTCGGACATGATCCGATCCATAAAATGGCTCAATCTCGCGGGTCTAGCTAGTAAACTTCCATATCTACAACTTTACAGTTTTAAGTTTCTTCAGATTCAAAACACACGAATTTATATGAATTTTTCAAAGTCAGAAACCGTAACAGTTTTGATTTTCTGGACATATTATTTTCCCTTCGGACTAGCCTTACTAAAATAGACATTGCAAGAAATCTACAAAGAGTTTTCATGTGATTCCACTTTCAGAATATAGCTTACTTCCATATCTTCGATTTGATATAAGGCTCACTTTCTAACTCATTATACCCAAAGAGATATGAATTTTACAAGATATGTCCATAATTACTCAAAACCTACGAATTTTGTTCTTCAAATTTTCTTTCCATTTCATTTTCTTTCTTGAATCCTCTTGTTTGATTCTTGATAATCTAAGATTAAACCAATACAAACAAGATTAAGCATGATCTATTACCCTAGAACATAAATCTACCCAAAAATCAAAGATTAAATAAGAGTTTAGAAGTTACCTTCTTCTAGCTTTTTCTTTTTGTTCTTCTAGCTCATCTCAATTCCTCTATTTCTCTCTATCTCTCTCAATTTCTCAATACAACTTCTACATAACCATTATCCTACATTATGAAGAACATAAAAATATATATAAAACAATAAATTTAGATTATAGTCTTATTAGTATGAATTTAAGAGAGAGATGAAGATGATGATGATGGGGCTTGTTTTGTCTTCTTAAAGCTTTCCCTTCTTCTTCTTTTTCTTCCTCTTCTTCTTCTCCTACAACTCTCTCTAACTCTCTTCTTCTTTCTTTTGTTTGTTTTCTAAAACTAACTTACTAACTTGTAGTATATACATATAATATACAATACTAGTAATATATAATATATGTAACTCCTAGTAATTATTAGATATACTAATTACTAGTTAAAATATAGGTTATACCAACTTGAACTTGAAAAGCCTAAGACCATGTTTGGCAAATACTCATTATTTTAATTAATCAATAGCTTAACATCAATCAATCTCATCAAATTGTCACATAATTGTATTTACTTGTTAATTATAATTTCGTGTAACAATCATCACATAACTCATCTAATTTAATTATCTCAATTAAATTAGAACTATAACATAAAATTATTATATTAATTAAATTAAATACTAAATATTCATTTAATTAATCTGCTACACTTAATTACCTTACTCTATAAGCAAAACAAAATTTATTTATTTAACGCAATAAATAACTCAATTAAATATTTATATATATTAAAATTAATATATAGCATTCTCTTCACATCAATTCACATATTCTACAATATATGACATACACATACTCACACCCAACATATCTCATAAATAATACTTTTATTTATAAAATTCTCACTTATAAATTCTAAAAATCTGGGATGTCACATCCTTCCCTCCTTATAAGGATTTCGTCATCGGAATCACCGAAACCCTACCTTACTCAGGTTTTCCTCAAATCTATTCATTGAATAACTTCAACACATTACCTTAATATAGGTTTTATATTTTCTACTCTCACCATTCTTGATAATAAATTCTTATAAGTTTTATTTCATAACATTTACTTAGACTCAATTATATTTGAGTATTACATATTCTTTGACCCGTTCATTATCTTTCTCTAAGGATTATTATCATATATTATATGATCAAACTCTCGGGACATTACATTCACCCCTTCTTCTAAGAATTTCGTCCTCGAAATTTTTATTTATTACTCTTCATTCATTTAATCTATCAAAGTAGATTTTTACGTCACTACTTCATTCATTCATTGGTTTCTATAACCACTTTCTTTCCACAAACACCATTCTACAATTATTAAACTTTTCTATTAAAAGTTTCACATTATTCTTTGATAACTCACATCCTTCTCACTTCAAAATTTCTTTTCTCACTTATTCAACACATTCATCATTCAGTGTCGTATTCTACGACTTACTTCTTTCTAAGGAATACTTTCCTTTTTCACTTCCATCTTACAGAATAACAATAATCCTCCATAATTGTTCAATAATTGGGAAGTAGTATGAATAACTCAGGAATTTAAAAGATTCCAAATCATGCTAAGGGTCACAAGACCATGAACTCTATTCACTAGGTTTAATAGTGCTTCACCCCCGGTTCTTCACACTTCAAACCCTCTTTGGCAGAATGTTTATCAATCACAAAGACTGAAAGCACCCTCCGCAAGTACTCTAGGTGATCAACCTATTGTACATGTATTGTATACAAATATTTCAGTGCAAAGTATAAAACTAAGCGCAACCCCTAATAATAGGGTTGTTCATCTCAGCTTTTCAACATTTGAATCCGCACCAAAATAATTTGGTTTGACATAACTTCTCAAGAAACTCTTGAATTTCATGAACATCTTTCAATATTTGTCTAGCTGAATCAAATAGCATAGACCTCTATAACAATTCAGACATCAACCAAAATATACATATACATACATACATATATATTCTCATATCTCAAAGAAATCTCAAAAATCTTTTTATAACGTCATGATACCGCACTGTATTTACAGTCCGTTAAGGATTCCGTCATTTGGTGATTTTATCATACTACATCATACCATAGTGGGCTGACGATCCTTAGATCACATCCAACACTAGGTAATACTGCATTGATGACTCCATCATTTTTATCATCTTTGCACCAGGTTACATGATGCATTAATGATATAAAATACATTTTGATATATTGCAAATCATTTTTGTCTAGCCGAAGCAATTAGCATAGACATACGAATAACAGTATTGTTGTTAAAACTCATTGTTTCCATCATTTGATCCAATGATTTTCAAGAAAATAGAAGTGTAAACATCAGCACGAAGTCAATAAATTTTGAAAGTCTAGCATAGCTAGTAGATTTAGAGTACCTATGCTTCCACCATCAACTCCACTTTCTATAATGATCCATTGCTTAATAGGTCTATCTATTCCTATCATCCTCAATACTCCATTTACACTTATCTATACCCAGTTCGTCAAAATTACCACACGTTATGAGTTCAGAAACTTGCCACAATCATATGAGTTTAAGAACTTATCCTAGTCAGACCATAGGCGTCCATTCGCTGAGGGGTTCAAAAACATACCATATAATTATGAGTCACGAACTTACCATAAGTATGAGTTTTAAGAACTCGCACTTAACCTTATAATATTCTCTAACTATACTCTACCTATCTGTTATACACATGAGAAAAGAATCACCTTCTCAACAGGCATATAGCAAATAGCGCGACACAAACATTCTAATGATTATCAATGTGATAAACTGAGTGCAAGCACAAAACTCTCGCCCATACAAAGGTTTATACTACTCAGCCATCACATGAGTCCTCAATTGAAATCCCACCTAACTCTATCTTGCTTATAACTTGCTCTTTGCTCGATACGAATTCCTCGTATCACATCATCTATAACTCCTCATGAGTTATCTCGTACTATTTCATAGTACTCCATCTTCATAGCATTAAGCTATAATTATTCAAACATTATAGACCATCTTTCTTTTATAACTTAAACACACCACGTCGTGATCTTATTCTATAATCATCTCCCTTAAAATTCTTTTCTTCACTCGTGATCGTTTTGTTTTACGATCCTCTTTCTTTCTCTTTTTCATCATTTACGACATTATTCGTTATCTTGGCTTTTGGAGTTAGGAAACTCCCATTTCTTATTTTTATATCTCTTAGATTCTTCTTTGAATCTTCTTGTTTATAAAAAAAAATTCTTCCTTTAAGAATTTCTAACTTCATTTACATCGCTCAAAATTTCATTCGAGTTCTACACTTTCATCATACGTATCCATTTCTACACTTGGTACCCATCGAGTCTCTAACAGTTTCAATATGGTACGCTGAGTGGTTTCCCTCAAACAACCAACAAACTAGGTTCCGAGTTACTAGTTCGTATATATCTCCGCTCTATGAATGAATCATTTAGCCCAGATACCATACATCAACTACGAAAGAGTACAATTGTACCACGTAGATATAACTCTCTATTCTTAACTTCTTTATCATTCTATTTTTATAGACATTCTCTATTTATTATCACCTTACATCCTTATTATTGGAGTTGGGTAACCCCACATTCATATTCTTTATAACTCTACGAGATTCTTTTTTTGAATCCTCTTACGCATGTTTTAATCCATTCTTTATAAATTTCTTAAATTACTTCTTATTATTCAAACTCTATCTGAGCTTATTCTTTCATTATCTTCACATTCCTTCTCTAAGGTTATAGCCTACGGTACTCCTACCTAAGGTTTATAACCTACAACTTTGATACCAACTGTAACGACCCCAAAATTTATACAATTTAATTCTCAACTTTTGTCGTTAATAACACATCTACCTTCTGATTTTACATCATTATTCGATGCTAAACATTACAAAATACGGAATAATTTAAACTTTTATGTCTTCTTACTTTAATTCCCTGAATCAAAACCTTTATCATCTACATATCTTTGAATCAATCTTATTTTATAATTCGCTTTATCACTGTTATTATATAAAAATTTATATTTCAATCCGATAACCTTTACATATCAGATAACTCTAACTTTAGCTTTATAACTCAACATAAAACTATACATCATAAAACATTTAGTACATCTCATGAATCTTAATCATGGTATAAAGGAATAACAACTTTAGTTAAAAATATTTATCTCCGTGTATTATTTCTGATCCACATCATTCAAGTAGCACACAGTGTTACCTTCAATCCTTAACCTGCAAAAATGGTTATTTGCAAGGTTGAGCTCTACAGCCCAGCAAAATCTAACAGTTTTCATGCATTACGTAGCACATAATAACATGCTCAACATATAAGAATAATCATAAAACAAACATAGCATACATGTTGTAGTTCACATAACAACTATAAAAATTGAGTTCATTACTCAATCATCATTCATAGCTCAATCATCATAATCATAGATTGACTTTCACATTTCATACTTTTAACATATACAATACATCATACACTAAAATTTTAAAGCAGTTCATCATCAAGTTCACATAGCAAAAAGGAACTGAAAGACTTGCCTTTACCGGCGTTTTACCAACACGCTAATACTTCGCGTCCTTGCACAACCTACACTGTATGCGAGATTGATAATAAATAAAATCAATACTCAATCTCATGGTCAAATTTATTCTAAGACCTTACTTTATCTTATTATCCTTTATAATATCTTTATAGACATCTAACTGTGTTTTATATGCAACTCGGTTTTATTTTCATTTTCATCACCACACATGCTAGACTATCTCACTTGTAGTTTAATGTGCGTATATCACACCATTTTATTTTACCAATTTGGTTTCAAAAATGCATATTCAACACATTGTTTACATGTTTAATTTTCCTTCATAAATAAAAAATTACCCTTTTCGATTTCTTTCCATTATTATTCTTGTATTATCATCTTTTCATACTTAGATATCCAATATTAGCCATTAGTTAGACACTTTGTATACCAAAGTTTAGAAACACTAGTACTTTTAGGCATTTTATCGAGCACGTTATGTGCACACATTAACTTATCTCAACTCTTGATCTTAAATGGTTAATTATGCATAGAATATGATAACACATATCTATATTCATTACATATGTCAAAACATATTTTTAATCATCAAAATATACCATCACCCAAAATCTTAATTCAAACATAATTATAAAACTCATCTTCACAATTTCTTTAACAAAACGTTGTTTTTGTTTTTAACGTATCTCCTTCGTTACAAGTCCGTTTTTGTTCACATAGTCACATAATTATCATATAGTTTAAATAATGCCACACTCTTTATAAAATAAATCCAATATTTTATTTAATTTACTTTAAATAAAATATAATAATTTCTCATAAATTCACATAGTCACATAATTAAATTTCTCATTAATAAATAATGTCAAATTATTAACTCTCTAATTAATAATTAAATTAATTAAAATACTAATAGGCTTATTAAATATATTTTTTAATACCATAAGCTCACATAATTACATGCATCGAATAATCAAATTTCCACATTAATTTAATGAGTGTAATACATATAATTAAATTAATCTACCACAATTGCATCAATTAATTATTTAATCTAATAATTAAATCATCAAAAATATTTATTTACTTCAATAAATATTAAGAATTAAATTACAAAAATCTCGTTCGTCACATCTTTCCCCCTTAAAAGGATTCTGTCCCCAGAATCACGACTCAATAAATTCGACCCGTTACATTCTCCCCCTCTTACAAAGATTCTGTCCCCAGAATCGCTTACACATAATTAAGTAAATAAATGAGGGTAATTCTTCTTCATATTCTCTTCGAGTTCCCACATAGCTTCTTCAGCGTTGTGGTTCCTTCAAATTACCTTAACAGAAGGTATTACTTTATTTCTGAGAACTTGTTCTTTTCTGTCGACAATTTGAACAGGAATTTCTTCGTAAGATAAGTCTTTTTCGAAATGTAGGGGTTCGTATTCAATTACATGCTTGTAATCGGCTTTGTAGGGTCGTAACACAGAAACATGGAAGACGTTGTGGACATTCTCGAGTGCTGGAGGTAGGGCTACCTCGTACGCAACTTCTCCGATTCTTCTCAGTACTTCAAATGGACCAATGAATCTTGGGCTCAATTTCCCTTTCTTTCCGAACCTGATCTTTCCCTTCCAAGGAGAGACCTTCAAGAAAACATAACTACCTGATTCAAATTTAATTTTTTACGATGTGGATCAGCATATTTCTTCTGTCTATCTTGAGCTGCTACCAGTCGTGCTCGGATCACTTTGACTATTTCTGCTGTCTGCTGTACCAATTCTGGCTCTAGCAATTATCTTTCGCTAACTTCATCCCAATAAAGTGGAGTTCTGCACTTTCTACCGTATAACGCTTCATAAGGCGGCATGCCAATACTAGCGTGGTGACTGTTGTTGTAGCCGAACTCTAATAACAGTAGGTGATCATCCCAATTTCCTTTAAAGTTCATCACACAGGCTCTTAGCATATCTTCTAATGTCTGAATCATTTTTTTGCTCTGTCCGTCTATTTGAGGGTGGTATGCTGTACTCATTCGCAATTGCGTACCCATGCATTCCTGAAGACGTTTTCAGAAATTCGATGTAAAGCGCGGATCTCTATCAGAAACAATTGACTCCGGCACTCCGTGCCTCGAAACAATCTCTTTTACGTATAACCTTGCCAACTGATCTAAGTTGAATCTGATTTTGATCGGAAGGAAGTGTGCGGATTTCGTCAGTCGGTCAACGATAACCCATACTGCGTCGTAGCCTTTCTGAGTTGTCGGAAGGCCAACTATGAAGTCCATTGTAATATGTTCCCATTTCCATTCTGGGATTTCTAACGGTTGAAGCAATCCACTTGGTCTCTGATGTTCTGCTTTCACTTTCTGACAGGCAAGACACTTGGCAACACATTCTGCAACATCTCGTTTTAAATTTGGCCACCAGAAATGTTGTCGAAGATCTTGGTACATTTTGGTACTACCAGGGTGAATCGAATATCGTGAACTATGAGCCTCGCTCAAAATTTCTTCCTTAATCTCTTGTACTGGCGGAACCCAAATTCTACTTTCAAATCTCAGTATTCCTTCCTTATCCATCTTAAATCTCGGTTCAGTTCCTTCAGATATCTTCTTTGTCATCTTTTTACATTCTTCGTCCTGAAGTTGAGCCTCCTTTACTTTATCTAGTAGAGTTGTACCAGATTGCATCTGAAATATTTTCTCATCAATCTCCATAGGATACTTCACTTCTAACTCTAGTTTCTTCATTTCTGCAATTAGCTCCTCCTGAGCAGTCAACCTCATCATTTCTCACGACCCTTTCTACTTAAGGCATCGGCAACCACATTTGCTTTACCGGATGGTATAAAATCTCACAGTCGTAATCCTTAATTAATTCCAACCATCTTCTTTGACGCATATTCAAATCCTTCTGTGTAAAAATATATTTCGGACTATTGTGATCCGTATATATTTCACACTTCTCCCCGTAGAGATAGTGCCTCAAAATTTTCAAAGCAAAAACAACTGCAGCTAACTCCAAGTCGTGGGTCGGGTATCCCTTCTCGTAATCCTTCAATTGTCGTGATGCATACACAATGACTTTGTCATTTTGCATCAGCACACAGCCAAGTCCTTTATGCGACGCATCACTATAAACAACAAAATTTCTTATATCATCCGGAAGAGATAACACAGGTGCCGTACTCAACCTCTTCTTCAATTCTTGAAAACTTTCCTCACACTTATCCGTCCAAACAAATTTCACAGCTTTTCGAGTTAAATTCGTTAGCGGAGTTGAGATATTGGAAAAGTCTTGAATGAATCTTCTATAATACCCTACCAATCCAAGAAAACTTCGTACTTCCGACGACGTCCTCGGCTGATCCCAGTTAATCACGGCTTCGACTTTTGATGGATCTACCGAAATTCCGTTTTTATCGATCACGTGCCCAAGAAATTGCACTCGTTCAATTCAAAATTTGCATTTCGAAAACTTGGCATACAACTTTTCCCTTGTCAATACTTCCAATGTTAATCTCAAATGCTCTTCATGTTCTTCCTTGGTTTTTGAATATACCAAAATGTCATCTATAAATACCACTACGAACTTGTCCAAAAACGGTTTGAACACACCATTCATTAGTCCCATAAATGCTGCAGGAGCATTCGTAAGACCAAACGACATTACTAAAAATTCCTAGTGACCATATCGCGTTCTGAACGCTGTCTTCGGAAAATCCTTTGGCCTCACCTTCAGTTAATGATAACCGCTTCTCAAGTCTATCTTGGAAAAGTATCTCGCTCCCTTCAATTGATCAAACAGGTAGTCGATCCTCGGTAATGGATATCTGTTCTTAATTGTGACCTTATTCAGTTCTCTGTAGTCAATGCAGAGCCGCATCGATCCGTCCTTCTTTTTCATATATAACACCGGCGCTCCCCACGGCGATACGCTCGGTTGAATGTACTTCTTGTCCAAAAATTCTTGTAGTTGTACCATTAGTTCTTTCATCTCTACTGGTGCCATTCGGTATGGTGCCTTCGATAATGGAGCGGTTCGGGCGCCAAATCGATCACGAAATCTACCTATCTATCTGGTGGAAGTCCTGGCAAATCGTCTGGAAATACGTCGACGAAGTCCCTCACAATCGATATCTCTTCTACCTTCGGATTCTCTTTTCGACTGTCGACTATGTAAGCTAAGTATCCTACACAGCCTTATCTTAATAACTTCTTGGCCTGCATCATCTTCAGACAACTCGTTTGTCTAGGCGACTTGCTACCATAAAACACAACCTTTGACGGAGTCATAAGGTTAATACGCTTCTTTTTGCAATCAATTACAGCCCCGTAATTGAATAACCAGTCCATTCCCAATATAACGTCAAATTCCCCAAGTCGAATAGGGAAAAGATCTACGTTCATGATATTACCCTTAATATCCACTCTACAGTTCTTATACACGTACTTAACAGGGCTTATCTCTCTATTCGCAATTTCTATGTTCATGGGATATTCCAACTCATCCTTAAGCAAATCTAAACTATTAGCAAAGTCATCGGATATAAAGGAACAAGTAGCACCCGAATCAAATAATACATAAACATTAATTTTATTGATCGGAATGATACCTGACACCACATCACGAGACTGAACTGCATCCTGCACCATCATGTTGAAAGTTCTGGCAGTCGGTCGGTTTGTTGCGGTTGGTCTGGTGATAGTCAAGGCATTTACATTGTTGTTTCCCCGATTTTCTCCTGATCCTGACCCTCCCGATCCCTTTTTAGGACAGTCTCTCGCCAGATGGTCCTTCGAACCACAAGTAAAGCAAGCACCCTTCTTTGGGTTAGGATAGTTAGGTGCTATGTGGCCTTCTTAACCAAAATTGTAGCACACTCTTTTTCCTTTCATACAAACTCCCAGATGGGCTTTCCCGCAGGTCGGGCATGCTTCGATTCTTTTCTTCTGACTACCTTGCTGATTCCCCGATGATAAGTTGTCATTCCACCTTTTCTTCTGATTAAAATTTCCACCTCCTGTGCCACTTCCACTAGCTTTGTTATTTACTTCACCTTCACTCTTCTTCTTCTTCTGATCTTGATTGTACTTGGTCACCGCATCGCTTCCACCTTCAGCGAGGATGGCCTTTTCCAGTACTCCAGCAAAAGTGTTTATCTGAAACATTGATACTTTACTATATTGTGACAACCCCAAAATCCCTTAATATCCCTTACTATCCCTTACTATCCCTTACCTCAAAAGAGCAGAACTTCTGACTGGATATCGGATATGATACTAAAGGAAACTTGCACTGAATAGCAACTCACCAAGTATCTAAAAACTCACAAAATATGCTTCATAATATAGAGAGAAAAAGAGAGAAAGCTTATGTTTTTGGTGTGATTTTCAATTCTAACTTAGCCCTCTATTTATAGGAAAATTTTGGTAGGTTTGACCTGCAACCTGATGGCTTTACCTGCTACTATTCCCACCCACCACATTTGAAATATAATTCAGCACATTTCTTCACCAACCACAAGTGGAGCCCACCAATTCTAGAATTTTCCACCAAAATGATAAACTCCGAAAATTCAACAATTTCTGAACCAGTCATCTCGTAAAATTCATAACAAATCATACGTTCATTTTTAACGGTTCAAAATTTGTGGGCATATACTCAACTTATATATGTATAACATATCAAAAAATTACCACGATCCAACGGTCGGATTAAAAATTATAACCCCCGCAAAATATCTCAAAAACCCTAATTTTTAATACCTCCATTCCGACAAAAATACTGATAAAAACCTCAACATTAACTCCTTCATTTTTTTAACCACAAAAATATATCCCTCATTTATATCCCCATAAAATAAATATTTTCTTATCACATGAATCAATAATTAATTATTCACAAATAATATTACAGAATCACATTTATGACAACCAGGCCGTTCCCAGGAAAGAGGGGGCTTTCCAATAAGGATTTCTCCTTACTGGCGCGCAATTAGATGACCAAACCTCTCCTTAGACAGAACTTTCTTGACATTGCCAATAATGCTATCTAATAATACTATTCAAATAATATGAATTATTGATCTGATAATGGGAAATACTGTGCAGCAACAATTATTGAACAACAATAATACAAAATTTCAACGTAGCAATTATTGAATCAATAAAATAAAATATTGAACAGTAATTACTGTAACAATTATTGAGTAGTGCCTTCTTACGTAAGAATCAATAATTTCAAAAATACTATGCAATACCGTGTGCTACTGTGCAATAACGCGTATTACTGTATTTTAACCACCGGGTATTCCAACAGTGTTAACGGTAAAAACTACGCCGTTATTTGTAAAAACTCAAATTTGTCGTTTTCTTCACTCGACAGTTATTCTGTTATGGGGCCCACAAATAGCTACGCCGTCGTACGAATATTCCCCGACAGAAAGAATATTTCACGACCAAACGAATATTCCCCGACAAAAAGAATATTTCACGACCAAACGAATATTCCCCGACAACAATGATTATTTTATAACCACTTGCTTATTTTAAAAAAAAATTTATATTTCACCCGTAACTTTAAACTTTTATCAATTTAACCATTTACTGAATAGTAATTATAAGAAAAATTGAATACTTTTATTTCATAAAATTCGGGGTCTTACAATCTCCCCTCCTTATGAAATTTCGTCCTCGAAATTTACGTACCTGGTATTTCAAAGAGTTGAGAATACATTCCTTTCATTTCAGATTCCATCTTCTCTGTCATCATGATTTCTCCATTGCTCATCTCCTGTATTTCAGATATCATTCTAGAATATAGCTTCAAAACAAGGGTTAATTGAACAAATTAACATATCACATAATATCCCGATATTATGACTGACCAACAAATAAGCTTAGGTAGGACACACTAGCGAAGGATTTACTCATCTCTCCCTCCTAGTTGTATTCCCCGATCTCCGCCAGAGATCATATCCCTAAGCTCTGATACCACCTGTAACTCTGGACACCAACCTATGTCAGCACCTTACATTGATACCTATCAGTTTGCCACCGCAGAACGGCGTCCCCTACGGAGAGTCTGGCTTCGGTGCATCCCCCATCAACAGGAAGTCACCAGCGAGAGGCTCGGGGCTCTTTACTTATAGCTCTGATACCACCTGTGACAACCCCAAAATCCCTTAATATCCCTTACTATCCCTTACTATCCCTTACCTCAAAAGAGCAGAACTTCTGACTGGATATCGGATATGATACTAAAGGAAACTTGCACTGAATAGCAACTCACCAAGTATCTAAAAACTCACAAAATATGCTTCATAATATAGAGAGAAAAAGAGAGAAAGCTTATGTTTTTGGTGTGATTTTCAATTCTAACTTAGCCCTCTATTTATAGGAAAATTTTGGTAGGTTTGACCTGCAACCTGATGGCTTTACCTGCTACTATTCCCACCCACCACATTTGAAATATAATTCAGCACATTTCTTCACCAACCACAAGTGGAGCCCACCAATTCTAGAATTTTCCACCAAAATGATAAACTCCGAAAATTCAACAATTTCTGAACCAGTCATCTCGTAAAATTCATAACAAATCATACGTTCATTTTTAACGGTTCAAAATTTGTGGGCATATACTCAACTTATATATGTATAACATATCAAAAAATTACCACGATCCAACGGTCGGATTAAAAATTATAACCCCCGCAAAATATCTCAAAAACCCTAATTTTTAATACCTCCATTCCGACAAAAATACTGATAAAAACCTCAACATTAACTCCTTCATTTTTTTAACCACAAAAATATATCCCTCATTTATATCCCCATAAAATAAATATTTTCTTATCACATGAATCAATAATTAATTATTCACAAATAATATTACAGAATCACATTTATGACAACCAGGCCGTTCCCAGGAAAGAGGGGGCTTTCCAATAAGGATTTCTCCTTACTGGCGCGCAATTAGATGACCAAACCTCTCCTTAGACAGAACTTTCTTGACATTGCCAATAATGCTATCTAATAATACTATTCAAATAATATGAATTATTGATCTGATAATGGGAAATACTGTGCAGCAACAATTATTGAACAACAATAATACAAAATTTCAACGTAGCAATTATTGAATCAAAATAAAATAAAATATTGAACAGTAATTACTGTAACAATTATTGAGTAGTGCCTTCTTACGTAAGAATCAATAATTTCAAAAATACTATGCAATACCGTGTGCTACTGTGCAATAACGCGTATTACTGTATTTTAACCACCGGGTATTCCAACAGTGTTAACGGTAAAAACTACGCCGTTATTTGTAAAAACTCAAATTTGTCGTTTTCTTCACTCGACAGTTATTCTGTTATGGGGCCCACAAATAGCTACGCCGTCGTACGAATATTCCCCGACAGAAAGAATATTTCACGACCAAACGAATATTCCCCGACAAAAAGAATATTTCACGACCAAACGAATATTCCCCGACAACAATGATTATTTTATAACCACTTGCTTATTTTGAAAAAAAATTTATATTTCACCCGTAACTTTAAACTTTTATCAATTTAACCATTTACTGAATAGTAATTATAAGAAAAATTGAATACTTTTATTTCATAAAATTCGGGGTCTTACATATATACCCAAGGCTTTGGTCCTTGTTTGAATCTTCTGGCTTTTCTTTCGTCCGTGTGTACTTGATACGGGGCAAACCTCGCCAACTCGTTAAATCTAGCCGCATAATCAGGTACGGCCATATTCCCTTGCTTTAATTCCAGAAATTGAACCTCCATCTAGTTCTGTGAGCTGGTTGGGAAGTACATCTCGAAGAACATCTCTTTAAATCTCTCCCAAGTAATTACACCTTCACCTCCACGAACTTTGTTTGCTTGCCACCAATAGCTAGCTTCAGACTTCAGCATAAACGTTGTAAAAGCGGTCTTCTCTAACCCTAGCGACGTCAAAAACCTTCTCTATTTCCATAACCTACGTTTGAGCCTCGATCGGGTTCATGGAACCTTTAAATTCTGGCGGTCCCACCGCCTTGAAATCCTTAAATGTAGTATTTGGTGGAGCTTGAGGTCGATTATTCATTGCTCCAGCTAGCAAGTTAACCAATTGCTGAACAGGATTAACATTAGCATTATTGTTGTTATTCGTAGACTCTTCCTGAGTTGGTTGACGTTGTTGTCTTCTTCTTCGCGGCATAATTCTGTTAAAATATATGCTTATTAAATCTCTATTAAATTCTCTAAATAGTTAAGACTTAACTCAACAATTTAATATAATCATTTAACACATTATCTCAAAACAACTTGATATATATTCATTCAAACTAAAAGTTTTAACATCAAACGATAGCATCACTGCTATTTACATCATCTATCCTGAGATAAAGAATCTACAGGATTTAAAATATTAAAATATTCCTTCGTTCATAAACACATCAAAATTTACATATAAAAACTTACTAAGTCTTTCACATAATTAAACAGATTCTATCACTGTCTGTCAAGGTGCTGAATAGCCTTGCCACGCTCCTCTTCCATGATATGAGACATCGTCCTGTGATCCAGCATGTACGATGGAAGTCCTTCGAACTGGATGGGGTACCTCAAAACTCGATCCTGGGCCTCATCCATTACGTGATTAAGTGTAGAGTACGTCTCCCCAAGCTTCGCCTTCTTTGCACGACCGTCTTCTTTCGCAAGATCAGCACGTCGTAACTTTCTTACCCAGCCTTCCTCTTCTATGATCAGCCTTTCAGAGCTTTCCTTCAGTTCCTTCTTCAACTTCTCTATCTCCTCGGTCTTATCTTCGGTTCGACCCTTCTCGTGGACCAAATCCCATTCTACATTTCCCAGTCGTGAGTGAAGAGTCGAAATCTCCCTCTCCTTCTGTTCTAGAGTAATTTGCTGGATAATAGCCCGCTCAGTCAGATCCTGCACCTCATCTCGTAACTCTACGTTACGGTCGTATAATGTGTCGTACATCTCAACATCAATGGAGTGCTGTGGAAACTCCTCTTCTTCCTCTTCCTTGTCAAACTCCTCCTCAGGATCCTTCTCAGGATCAGTCTCAGGTTCATGCTCCTGACCAACAACGGTGATCAATGGAGATGACTCTCTCTGAACTAATCGTTCCCTAACAACATGTATGTCTCGGGGCTCCTCTTCTGTAGGTACTGTGGGTACTCGGGGTTCCTCCTCCCCTGCTCGACTAGTTCCTCCGACATCCGACATCCTGACAACAAAATTTTGAGTTTTAGTTACTAAGTCGTACTAGTGAGCACATAATTTAACACATAAGCATATAAAGTCTTTTATTATCTTCAATGAATTACAAAAATTCATTTCCTAGAACTCGATAAGAGTTTTCCATCACTATGTTCTTTCTATAAGGTTATTACCTAAGGTTGTTCCCCCCACCTAAGGTTCATAACCTACAGCTTTGATACCAACTTGTGACACCCCCAAATCCGGGTACTTAAATTCCACGGGATTTGGTGTTCACTTTACAAACATCATCCATCTATCTACCCATAAATAAATGCAAACCATGAAATAGATAGAAATAATAATAAATCTCCCCTTATGGGGTTATATCAACTGCATAATAAATAAATCCCAGGTTACTCTAACCTTAAATCATCTGTGCGAAAACATAAACAAATAAGTCTTAAGTAACATCAATTCTAATTATCATTACATAACCACATAAATAATCAATCTTCATTACTTGCTAAGCTTTCCCTTGCCTTTACTAGTGGAAGGTTTGTCTGCTCTTTCGTTCTTAACTGCAATGTTATTATTACGCAAGAGTGAGCACGATTGCCCACAAATATAACAATATAACAATAAATAATAACATGCAAGAGAAATAATAACTTCGAATATAAAAGCTCAACTTTTGAATCAAGAATGAATAACAAGAATCAAAAGATTTCTGAGGGTCATAAGACCTTGAACTATGTCCTAGGTTATCAAGGGTTATACTTGAAACCTTTAACAGTCATAAGACTATGGACCTTTCTACTCGTACTTAGGGGGATCAGTCCTTAGTACCATACTGTGCACAATATCTTAACGCTAACGCATAAGTAAATCCCTTTGCAGGGTTATTCATCTCAGTTTGACATTCGAGTCCGCACCAAAGGAAGTTTGGTTTGGATAATTCAATAAGGGTTATGAAATTTAGAACGTTCATCAACTATGGACTAGTCGAATCAATAAGGGTTCGCTAGTCTAATAAGGTTCAACAATAATGATAATTAGAATTGATGTTACGTAAGACTTTTTTGTTTATGTTTCCGCACAGATGATTTAAGGTTAGAGTAACCTGGGATTTATTTATTATGCAGTTGATGTAACCCCATAAGGGGAGATTTATTATTATTTCTATCTATTGCATGGTTTGCATTTATTTATGGGTAGATAAATGGACAATGTTTGTACAATGAACACCAAATCCAGTGGAATTTAAGTACTTGGATTTGGGGGTGTCACAATTATAGTTCATTTTATTGTGTCCAATGATGAGATTAAGATTAAGTAGACGAATACAACACTGATTGTTAGAACTGTGATGTAGTTTTAAATCATGACTCGGATCTTGTGCTTGTTTGAAACTTACGTAACATCTGTGTTGACTAATTAGTTTAAATTAATACATAAACAGTTTCTAAAGGATATTACTAGTGCAAATGAGAGAATGACGATAATAAGCAGTGAAAACGACAAATTAGGGAATAACCTAAGTTTGGGGAAAAGAGTAAGGTATATAAGCTTCAGAAAAAGAAAAAGCTAGTTGAGTCTTGTGGTGGGTCGAGGAGAAATACTCCCCATAAACACAAGCATGAGATGGAGCGTAAAGCGCACTCACCAACCATCTATGAAAAAAAAAGAAAAAAAAGAGAAAAGAAAGAAAGAAGAGAAGACGGGAAATAAAGATAAAGAGTCCCCGTAATTGGAATAAGAAAGCATGAATACCTTCTACGGACCCCTAATTTTCGTAATTGTTTGATCTTAGTTCGAACTTGTTTATTTTTGAAATTTTTGAGTTTATTCTGTATGAATCCTAATAAGAGATTGGTTATGTGTTGAATTTGAATTTGAATTTGAATTTAAATCAGTTAGAATGGATGTTGATCACACACACACACACACACACACACACACACACTATATCAGTGATGACAGTCTAAGATTCGAGGATTGATAAGAAGTTATTGATGAGTTTTATTATGAAGTGTTGTAATGTTTGCTTGGTTGTTCTGAGGCCGAAGGAATAAATTTGATTCTATAATACTGTTGGATTCGTAGACAGACAATTAGATAAAGTACATCTCATTGCATTACAGTGCATAGCATGTAGTTTGTTTTGTGCTCGAGGACTAGCACAGTTTAAGTTTGGGGGATTTTGATAAGTGGATTTTATACTCGCGAATCGATGTCCATTTTAAGCATAATCGTTGTTAATTCTTTGCATTCATGTTCATTCTTACTTGTTTCTTGTTATTTCATGTGTAAGGTGGTTGGTATAGCGAATGATGAGAAAAGGAGGCATTTGGAGCATAATTGGAGCAAGTATAGAAATTGGCCAAAGTCAGTTAACAGAAGGGTAGCCCGCCGAGCGAGCCTATTTTGCCTATATACCCCCGCCGGGGCGGGGCGTCCCGATTTTTGGCACTCCTGGTGTGACAACCCGAGAATTTGAATATTTATAAAATTTTAAATTATTGAATTAAGGTTAAATAATAAACCTAGACAGAAAATAAGTGAATGGATTTGAGATTTCCGAGAAGGAATTTTGTGAATTTAAAATTTTTCTGGAGATTTATTCAGGATTAAGGGTTTAAGTGTATATGTTTGGTGTATACTGATATATATGTGATTATGTGCTAATAAAGAATGTTAGTATGTAAGATTATACTAACCTAAGAGATAAATTTTATTATCTCAAGTTATAAATTATTTTAAACCTAATTGAGACATGTCTAATTGGGTTATGAGATTAAATGCATAAAAGCAAACATTTTAAATTTCAACTTTGATGGAATAAAGAACCTAATTAAATAATTAGGGAATGGTAATATTAAGAGTGTTGAAATATGTTATTTGTTATGGCTCAAAGAAATTAAATTTGTAAGCCCAAAACATTAAAAGAATAGTAGAATTAATTATTTAAAGTCCAAAACAAATGTACTAGAAATCCTAATTAAATAGATAAAGTTATGTAAATTAAAAGTATTGGACTATGTATATTTCATGGTCCGAGAAATTAAATTTAAAGTCCAAAAGATTATTTATGGGAAGCCCAAAAGATTAATGAGTGGTCCAATGTAAAAACCAATGAAGGAGGGGCACTTTGGACATTTGGTATATTAAGTAAGCAATAAAAATCAAATCAAGACTTGGTGAATATTAAGGCCACTTGGCCGGATTATGTAGGAAGAAAGGAGAGGAGATGGTGGTTACAAATCATCAATGTTAAGCCACACCTTGGCAAAAGATTTTTCCAAATTAAGCTAGGTGTCACATTAATAAAGGAGCCACTTTGCTTGTTAATCATCCACATACCAATGAAATGATTAAATATGAGAGAAAGAGAATGTAGTGGAGGAAAGGAGGCCACACATGGCCGGTGGGTTAGTGGAAGAAAAAAGAGAGGAACATGTGATATATCAAGTTTACTAAAATCTATTGTTTTCTCTCTCTCTCTTCTCTTTTATTTCATTTCCATATTTGCTAACATAAGAACTAAATAGAGAGAGAGAGAAGAGAGAATTCGGCAGCCATAGAGGGGGAGGTGAGAGAGTTTTCTTCAAATTCTCCTATCTCCATAATCAAACAATGAAGAAGAAGGAGAGCATGGTAATCAAAGGTATAAATACTTTTTGTTATATAATTTTTGATTATTGTAAATCAAACCTTGAATCTACATTTCTAAACTTAAAAACCATGAATATATTTTTTATTGAGTGTTTCATGTTTAGATATACCCATATTGGGTGTTTTTTTTGTTGGAAATCAAAAGTAGAGAAAAGTGATTTTTCTAGTTTATGAGCCCTAAAATTTCTATGTATTTTGAATTTCCACCGTTTTTGATCTACACCTTATTTTTACGATCCATCAAAGAGAGGTGCTAGATCTATAAGTTATCTATTAAACTCAAGTGGTAGCACCAAAAAATGTTGAGTACACAGTCCGTAGTGACTGATTTAGCAAAAACAGTTTTGTGTCTTTTAAGGAAAAACTGACTGTTTTTGGACAGTCAAGAGTAGGGGCAGTTTAGTCATTTTTCAGACATTTAAAAAGGAGTTGAATCACTGAAAAAGGAGTTGTAGATTTTCGTATGGAATATTTTTAACAAAGTACGAAAAACATGTTTTTCCAATTTTGCTACTGCCAAAGATTTTGTAAGGGCTGTTTCGGCCACTTAAATTGTGAAATAAATTTCGGCCTTTTGGGACATGAAAATATATGGTATAAAGTGCATACTGTCCAAAAATGAGCTCATTCCGACTTAAAATGACCAAGTTATGACCATTTCAATTTTTATGATTTTCGGACGAAAATCGCTATAGCCGGAGTTCTATAACTTCGATGGCCACGAAATTTAAACTGGAGCGTCACGTTAACACTATAAGATTGTGCCAAGAGATGGGATTTTTTGGAGTTGAGCATGATATGGCTAATTTCTTAAGCTACACACTAAAAATGATTTTTGAAAAATACTAAAGGAAGTTGGAAAATTATGGAAAAATACTTTTTGTGTATGATTTATATGTATATGTGTTTGGACAAAGGATAGAAAAATAATAAATTGATTTGGTGTTTTCGTGATAAGGATATGTAATCCAGCTTGCTGGATTGAAAAATCTGATGAATCCAACTTGCTGGATTGAAAAACAGTTTACTGAATTGAAAATATGTTGAATCCAGCTTGCTGGATTGCAATCTAGTTGCTGGATTTGAAATCTAATTTGCTGGATTGCAGTTTAGTTTACTAGATTGGCCATCTAGTTACTGGATTTAGAATCCAGCTTGCTGGATTCCAAATCTAGGTTGCTGGATTGGTATTTGACTTCTATGTTCAAGAAAAATTTTTAATATAGGAGATTAAAGTATTTAAATCATATAAATATGATAGTAATGATTGAAAAAAATCATAATAAATGATAATTAATTTATTTAATAAATATATTAAATAAATTGTGGAAAAATAGAATTAATGTTTTATAAATCATATAAAAATGATTTAAGTGTTATAAAAATATTTTAAGTTATAAAATAAAAACTTTTGATGTCATGAAAATATTAATATTTTAATATTAATAGCAATTATCGGATAATGAATTTAATTGTTTAAAAATCATATAAAGGTAATTTTAAGTATTAAAAATACTTTGTGATATTATAAATATATTATAATATTATGACATTTATTTCATTAATATTTGATAATAAATAGATATTAATGATAATAGAATATTGTGGTATTTATATTATATAAATACGTTTTTAATTATGGAAAATTCACGATAAATGATAATAACTATCTGAAATTTTTTATGAGACTTGGAAAATTATTTTGACTAATATATAATTATATAAGATATTTGATAAGGGTTAGGCAGAGTTTAATTGAACTTCAACTCGAAATTTTATCCGACTAGACCGTCGGGATGTCAGAATTGTAGCGAACTCGACTCAGACTATCAAAGTTTGACTTGAGGTTAAGTCTTATGTGTGTTATAGATGGATATGATTATGTGATAATGTGTTTAGGTTATTTTAAATACTGTGATGATATTATTCTAATTTGTATATCGATATTATTTATATATTAGGTTTTCGATCAGACAAAGCTTATTATAATGCGTAGCGATAATCAACAAAACAGGCAAGTTTTACTTAACTCCACTAAGAGTTGTTTCATTCAGATATGCTTATGGATAATCATTGCTGATTGCCATTGTAGAATTGTACTCTATACATATTGCATGTATAAGTCAGGTATGAAAGGCTGATCATCTTCATTACCCTTCGGTCCAGATATATTTGTTTATGTTATATACTTGTTCAGTCAAAAGTTTGTTCCTGCTAGTTCACAATTATATTGTTGAATTATAGCCAGCTTATTATTCAGATTCTTTCAATCATGATATATCGTTAAATTATTGAACTTAAACTTGCTGGGCAATCTTATGCTCACCCTTTCTATATCATGATAAACATTGCAGATTAAGACGAATACGTCGGATACAAGGAAAGGTCAAAGACAATTCCAACTTTAGTATACGTGTGCAGCTAAATTTGTAAAAGTATTATATATTAATGTTGTTGTAAGTCAAATAAGTTATGAATTGTGTATTAAGTGAATGTTACTCGACCTTGGAGAAAGTGTGTAAGTTTAATGTATAAACAATTTATGTTTATATCTTTCGCAATAGTTATAGAATGATTGAACCAGATCCGTGGTGATTTATAACCCGGATTTGGGGCTCTCACACCTGGCCTGATTAGAACTCTGTTGGGACTTGGGAATTAGACTTTGCATGGCACATGGACTCTAATATTCATGGGATTTCGGCCAAGACTTCATGTGGGATATATATTTCTCAACAAACAAAGAATTAAGGATCATGTAAAGCAACTAACGAAGATTGAGAGCAGAATTTCATAGCGAGCAACAGAGTGGAGATTTTGAAGAACGATCGTATTGATTGCGGATTGAGACTAAAGTGAAGGGTGTTCTGCATTATTATTCTACTTTAGTTTATTTCTGTAATTGAGAAGATGATATCATTGATTTATTAAGTTTTTATTTCGTTTATTATGAACTAATTACTTTTTTAGGCTTAAGACGGATCTTTAAGTGGAACGATGATTATGTAATCTTTGATTTCAGTTTAATAAGCTATTATCCGGTTTATCTATATTAATTTGAGCTTGAATTTATGAATTACCTGATCAACGATTCTTTGTGGACTTGTATGAACTCGAGAGATGAAATACGGGTCTAGACTTAGTTAATATAGCACGTGTTCTTGATTTATGTGAATGAACAGAATCTTGATGAATGTTAGGGTAGAGATATGCTTGACATCACATGTAATCAGAAAAAGAACTTGAACTTCAACCTTCTTTAATTGTAATTCACATAGAGATATAGTGAGTTAGTTAATTAAGGTGTTTAACATTATTCTATCTTAATTGTGGATTTGGGTTAATACGGTATTAGTGCATCAAGAGGTGGCTAGTTCTACATACGTGTTCTTGATTAATGGACTGGGATAGTGAGTTAAACTGGAATAAAGGTGTAATAATCTGAGTGATGCTTAGAGTGAAGTCAAAAGTCTAATTCTCCATTATTTGTTTGAAAATTAAGTTTTAGTGTTTATTGATTGTGTGGTGATTTTAATAATCTTTATACCTAGTTACCAACTGAAAATTGATTAGTTTAATAAAATTAGGATTAATAGGAAATTGGTAATTGTGAGGTTTAAATTCTTACTAAGTCTCTGAGAGAACGATACTTTACTTACTATTATATTACTTGTTGACCACGTATACTTGCGTGCTGTGCGTAACTAAATTTTACCCAACAAGTTTTTGGCGCCACACCAACCACCCTACACATAAAATAATAAGAAACAAGTAAGAATATTGAACATGAATATAAAGAATTAACAACGATTATGCTTAAAATGGACATCGATTCACGGATATAAAATGCACTTATCAAGAGGCTGGTTCCATGTCATACTTCTTAAGTAAGTCTTTAATATACTTGTCTTGGTTTATGAAGATTCCTTCATCAGTTTGCTTCACTTGCAGTCCAGAGAAGAAATTCAGCTCACCCATCATGCTCATTTCAAACTTGCTCTGCATAAGCTTGGAAAATCTCTTACATAACTTTTCATCAGTAGATCCAAAAATAATGTCATCAACATATATTTGAACTAATAAGACTGTCTTTATATTTTCTAAGAAATAATGTGGTATTTACTCTACCTCTAGTGAACTCATTTTCAATAAGAAAGTTAGTTAGTGTTTCATACCATACTCTAGGTGCTTGTTTAAGACCATATAAGGCTTTGTCTAATCTATAAACATAATTAGAAAGAGATGGATTGATGAAACCTAGAGGTTGCTCTACATAGACTTCTTCTTGAAGTTCACCATTTAGGAATGCACTTTTGACATCCATCTGAAAGACCTTAAATTTCATGTGAGTAGTAAAGACAAGGAATATTCTGATGGCTTCTAGTCTGAAAACAGGTGCAAATGTCTCATCGTAGTCAATGCCTTCTTCCCGAGAGTAGCCCTTGGCCACTAGTCTTACCTTATTCCTGGTTATTACTCCATCTTCATCCATCTTATTTCTAAAGACCCACTTGGTTCCAATGACAAGATGACTCTTTGGTCTTGGTACCAATCTCAATACTTTGCTTATTTCAAACTGATTAAGTTCTTCCTGCATGGCTTCTATCCAACATGAGTCTTCCATAGCATCCTCTATCTTCTTAGGTTCCATTTGTGACAGAAAGCTTAGATAGAAACATTCATTTTGGGTGGCAGCTCTTGTTTTGACTCTTACACTAGGATCTCCAATGATTAAGTCTTGAGTGTGATCTCTTGCCCATCTGTTTCCTGTTGGGACATCTGTCCTGATGCCTTCTTGTCTGAGATCTTCAAGATCTATTTCTGCTTCTTGATGTGGAGGTTCGTTGTCTTGCGTAGGCCTCTCTATGATCTCATTTCCTTGCTCAACGATTTCACTATCTGGAACTACGATCGTAGTGTTGAGCTCGATGACCTCGTTTGTAGTGTTTGAACTGTCGGTCGTAGTGTCTTGAGGCACTGTTTTGTCTAAGTCTATCTCATCAAAGATGATGTGAATCGAGACTTCAACACTCAGTGTCTTCTTATTGAACACTCTGTAGGCCTTACTGTCTGTGGCATACCTAAGAAAGATTCCTTCGTCTGACTTGGGGTTAGAACTTTGTCAAATACTGCTTTCCATTGTTGAGAATGTAGCATGCACAGCCGAATACATGGAAGTAGCTGACATTTGGCTTTCTTCCTTTCCATAGTTCGTAGGGAGGCTTCTTAGCCGTAGAGTGTATCAGTGATCTGTTCTGAGTGTAGCATGCAGTGTTGACAACTTCTGCCCAGAAGTATTCAGGCAGATGGGCTGCTACTAGTAGAGTTCTTCCAGCCTCTATCAACGTTTTGTTCTTTCTCTCAGCTACTCCATTTTGTTGAGGAGTTCGTGGAGCTGAGAAGTTATGACTGATGACATTGTCTATGCAGAACTGGTCCATTTCTGAGAAGTCGAATTCTCTGCCATGATACTCCTTATAGCCTTGATTTTCTCCCCTTTCTCGTTCATCACTAGTCTGAACATCTTGATTAGTTGGGAGCTTGTTTCATCTTTCGAGGATAGAAAGAATACCCATGTGAATCTGGTGTAATCGTCCACTACGACTAGTGAGTATCTCTTCCCTCCAAGGCTCGTTGTTAGAATTGGCCCAAATAGATCCATGTAAAGCAGCTGCAGGGGCTTGTCAATTGAGTTGACAATTTTTCTCTTGAATGAGCTTCTGGTCTGCTTTCCAAGCTGATAGGCATTGCACGACCATTCTTTGACGAAGTTGAACTTGGGTAAGCTTGCAACTAGATCTTTTGAGGCCAGTTTGGACATGCTCTTGAAGTTGAGATGAGACAGTCTCCTATGCCATATCAAGCTCATTTCTTCAGATATTTTAGCCAGAAAGCATATTGTCTCGTCTGAGTTTAGTTGTCCAAGATTTACTATATAGACATTTCCTTCTCTTGTTCTGGTTAGCTTTACAGCAGATGTCTTTAAATCTCTGACTTGACATTGATTGTTAAGGAATGTTACTTGATGACCCTTGTCGCAGAGTTGACTAATGCTCAGAAGATTATGTTGTAGTCCTTCCACATAGGCCACTTTACTGAAGGACACTGCACCATTCCCAACTGAGCCATATCCTCTTATCTTGCCAGAGCCATTATCTCCAAAGATGACTAAGGGACCCTCCTTTTCTATATAGTTAGACAAAAGGGCTTTGTTCCCAGTCATGTGCCTTGAACATCCACTGTCCAGATACCAGGTTGTGATCGTTGAACTATGTTCCTGTGGTAACATTAAACTTTCATTTTGGTACCCATACTTGCATGGGTCCTACTTTGTTAGTACCTTTGGGAACCTAAATTTGCTTGATTTTGGGTCTCACATGCATAGGATTATAATAACATTTTGGCAGCCTTGTGACCAACCTTATTGCACACAAAACATCTAATATGATGCATGCTTGTGTATGTATGAGGATTCTTCCTCCATTTGGACTTTTGTGGATCTTTAGTCATCCTTCTGTTAAACTGATTCTCCTTCTTCCATGTGCCCTTGTGTTTCATGATTTGGGAGGAGTGTACCTTTCCTCTACTGCTCCTTCCCAGTTGGTTCGTGGAGTTGATTTTACTCGACTCTACGTTCCTTCGAGGTTGGAGAGTAGTGGCTGAGTTACTCTTCTCTTTTCTGAAACCCATGCCAGCATGAGATCCTTTACTCCTTGGAGTATGGATTGAATCAGAAGAGCAGGATTGGACTGGTTCTTCCTTCTATGAGGACTTCACAAATATAATGCCTCTACTAAAACTTGAAGCATTATTAGTGCTAGTTTCCTTTACCTTTACCTTTTCCACACATGTCTCTGAGATGGATTCCCCAAAGCCTAAACATGTTCTGTCAGAGCACTTCTCTGACTAGAGATCAGGGAGTCCATGGATGAAGAGAATTTGTTCCATGTAGAGATTGTCTTTTCTAGTTCCTCAATCTTAGAGGTTAGATTTGACTCTCTTTGTGTATTGAGCTCATTGGTCTGTTTTAAGAGCTTATTTTCAGCTTCAAACTTGGAGAGAGAGTTAGCACTTAGAAGGGTTGTCTCCAGTTCTTCTTGGACTTTCTCTTTTTCTTTTTGAAGAAGTGAAAATCCTTGGACAGAACTCTGAACCACTTTATGTATTGATGCAGATCAGATGTTATGCCATGCAGTGCAGTTCTTAAATCATCGATGTCTACATCAGGAGAGTTGAAGTCAAATACCTCATCTATACTTACTTCATGAATGTTGAAGTTCTGTTTATCCTTTGCATGCTTGGCCATCATGCAAAGATTTGCCATTTGAGGATCTTCATCATCTCCAGATTCGGGAGTTGAGTCATTGTCTGAGTCACTCCACGATCCTCCAGCTACAAGGCCTTTGTTTTTCTTCTGAGGCCTTTTGTTGCCTTTGTATTCCTTCTTTGGATGTGATTTCTTCTTTAGTTCTTCTCTGAGGGGTTTGTTGCAGTTTGCAATGAAATGGCCAGGCTTCTTGCACTTGTAGCATATATCATTTATCTGCTCCTGGCTGTTGTAGTTGTTGACTTTCTTTGGTTTGCTGATTCTGCCTGAACACATGAACCTTATGAGTCTTTTCACCAGCATTGCAAAGTCCTCATCATCATCTTCATCATAGTCAGAGCCATTTTTAGTATTGACTTTGGAGGTGTTGTCAGTTACTTTGAGCGCAACACCCTTATCCTTCTTTCTTCCTTCATATAGAGTTTCTGCTCGTTGAGTCAGCTCCAATTCGTATGTTAGAAGGTTACCATATAGTTGTTGAACAATCATCTCATGGAGATTCTTTGACTCTCTAATAGCAGTGGTTTTGGCATCCCACTTGCTTAATTGGTAAGGCTCTCATGAACTTTATGATTAGATCTTTGTTTGTATAGATTTTTCCATAGGCTCGTAGAGAGTTGAGCAGAACATTGAATCTCTCGTAGGTGGCAGTGACGTTTTCTCCTTGAACGTGTGCAAACATTTCATATTGTTGTGTCAGGAGAGATTGTTTGTTTTCACTGACTTCTTCGGTTCCTTCATGCATGATGAGCAATGCTTCCCAAACCTCCTTTGCTATTTTGCTGTTGACCACATATTCGAATAGATCATCTTCTAAGGATTGGAACAAAATGTTCTTGACCTTTTTGTCGAGTTGAACAGCTCTCTTCTCGTTGTCTGTTCATTCTCCTTTGACCTTGATCTGTATTCTGTTTGGGTCGTCTGTAGTTGGTGCAAGTTTTGTAGGAACGTAGGGCCCATTCTAAACAGTTTAAAATAGATCTTTATCTATTGAATCCATGTATGCTTGCATCCTAACTTTCCAGTTGGCGAATTTATCTTTGTTGCACATAGGTGGCTTTCTGCCTCCTTCTGTCTTTGATTCGCTTGGTAAGTGTGGCATTGGATCTACTTAAGCTTTGTAGGCTATATAATAGAACCTGCTTTGATACCAATTGTTAGTTTCCAAAGGCACAATAGTTATCTAGAAGGGGGTTGAATAGATATTTAAAATTCTTTTCGTTTTACTTTGTTAGTTTTGATAATCATTCAAACACAGCGGAATTAAGATTTTTTTGATTTCCCTTTTTAGATATAGTGAGTTAATGAGAGTGAGGCAGTTATAACAGTTATAGGAAGAATGCAATAGACACAACAGTTTTAAGTGGTTCAGAGCACTTAAAGCTCCTAGTCCACTCTTCTACTCTTCGAGTAGGAAATCCACTAAGGATATCTTTTACACTTTCTGAATCTCACAGATTCCTTCTAGACCAGCAGTCTAGGAACTTCTTAGTTCATTCTTGAACTCTTCAAGTCCAGCTGACTTGGTTCTTCACAGTTCACTTTAGAACTCTTCAAGTCCTTCTGACTGGAACTTTTTACTTCACTTGATTAGTAGTTGATGAGTTCTTGATTGGTGCTACTCAGTTGTCGTAAGCTCTTGTTCGAAAGAACTGAGTAGCTGAGCAAGCTTTCTCTTTTTTAGATCGTAGAGTTAAGCGTTGAGTGTTCTTCAGCGTTTTGTATAATGCTTACTTAGTAGAATCATCTGCAGATGTTTTGCATATATGTGATCCTTGAAATCTACCCGTTGAAGACATCCGTTGAAGCATTAAATACGTTTTGACATTTCTAAACTTTGATGGAGACTTTTATGCATATCTTCTTAATATCATTCTAGCCCACTGACACAGCAGACCGCTTTCTCACCTAACACGTGAAAAGGTATTTTCTTCTGACCCAAAAATACTTTCCATAGCTTCTTCGATACGTTTCCTTTGTTGTATACTAAAGATATCTTTTGTGCCATTGGGACTGGTGAGGACTTCAACATTTATAACCCATTCCACATTTGTTGGAATTTATCTTTAAAAAAAAGGGTAAGGCTCGATGCTTCTGACACAGGCAGATGATACTCTACGATTCAGATCGTGGTGTCTTGCCACCTTGGTGATTGATCTGATGCTATCAAACGAGAACACTACGATTTCTCTTAAGGACTGACACACTACGATCTTCACTTGCTTGTCTTGCAGACTCTACGTTTCCGAGAGCACACTACGATCTTTGAGTTGGCTTCGGCAAACGTCTGGACCACTCTACGATTTTCGGAGAGACCCTTCAAGGCAGACATACTACGATCCTCGATGCTCTACGATTCTGCCTTAGCTTCTGCAATCTCTTTATCAGCTCAATAGACTACGATTTTGTTGAAGCCTATCTATTACATTTCAAGACATAGATCAACCTAACATCTTTTGTGACGCCCCCAAAATAGGTATACATCACCCATCTTGAGTCGCCAAATATATGGTACAAAATTCAAATACAACTTAATTATACAACAGTCGTGTAAAATACGACAAAACATAATCTAAGAGTTTTAATAAGAATATTGTCATCTAGAAAATATCCACACTCAATGGAGTCCTCATTACATTTATTGTCACACTATTTTATAGAATAGTGAAGACTACTAAAACAACCATCTGGACCGTCAATCCGTTCCCCGACTCGTCCCAGCTATATTCTCATATCCTGAAGAGAACAGTGAAAGAAAGGGTGAGCTCAACTAGCCCAGTAAGAAATATTATGACTAAGATAATGCAGAATAATTTATTGTTAGCCTTCAACAGTGTTAAACTGATAAAAGATAACAATCATCAAGTTTAACTGCAGCGGAACAAACAATCCATTAGAAGAGTCAAGTAGAGAATAAAATCTACTATCTTTTATGATTTAAAAGGTTTTCCATCACTTTTATCGCTGAGACTCAGCTTAATAAATAAACCACATCATCCCTGCACTACGACCAAGGATATTCATTAGTATCACGACCACAAATTATCCATACACAACGGGCCAACGATATTAGTGTATTTATCAATGGTCATGATCATGCCAACAACTGTCCATCAATGCACTACGGCCAATTGGGACTTTTACCACATCATTTGTAACATTACGGTCAAGATTATACCGAACAATCCCCGGTCATAATCATACCAAGTCCATCTATGCACTACAGACCACAGATGACTTTCAACATATTATAAACATGAGGATGATGACAATGATATAAGAATTCAATAAAACAAGTTCAAGGATAAATTTTTAAAGATTTATAATTTAATTTATCCAAAAATCAATAACGTCCAAATTGTTAACATGATACTATTTTGTGGAGTAAAATTCAAGAATGCTCTGAAGAATATTTTCATAAAAAGATACTGGATGAAGCGCAAATATCCAGGTTATTTTACTAATTTCATGGATTATAAAAGCCAAAACTTTAACCAACTGAGTATAATAGAATATATGAAACTGCAAATAGATTTTTGCCCGCCATGCGATAATCCACGTAGATAGATCATTTCCACAATTTAATAAGGAATGAATACAAAGGATCATTCACCGTGCATTCGGTAGTCTACATAGACATGTTATTCCAACAGAATAATAAAGAATGGAATAACAAAAGAATTCATCATGCATACGATAGACCGCACAGACAGGTTATTCGAACATAATAATAAAGAATGGAATAACAAAAGAATTCACCAGGCATGCGATAGACCGCACAAACAGGTTATTCCAAAAGAATAATAAAGAGTGGAATAACAAAAGAATTCACCAGACATGAGATAGACCGTACAGACAGGTTATTCCAACAGAATAATAAAGAATGGAATAACAACCCTTACGAGTATTGAAAGAAAATAACTCTCTTCATGAATACAAAAGAAATAATACCCCTTACCTTAGAAGAAACTGGATACTGGAATAGTGAGGTATCAGACTTCTCTTCTTCTTTCTCTCTATAATTTCTTTCCATAATAATTTCTCTTGTAAGACTTAGTGAATTTGTGAGAATGAAAGAAAAATGAGCTTCTATTTATAGGAAAATATAGTTTCGATAATTGCACGTTTTGAGGCTCGAAATATTACAGTATAATACCTTCCTCTTTTTCTTCATTTTTAATTTAGTCTTGCAAGTATTATCAAACTTACACCACCTCCCCTAATAGTAAATAATGTGAATTAATAGTTCATTAATGTGAGTTAATAGTATAATCATGTGAAAAAAACTAATTACAGTATAGTACCTTCATCTATACCTCTATTTTTAATTTAGTCGTGCAAGTATTATCAATCTTGCACCACCTCCCCTAATAGTACATGAATATGAATTAATAGTACATACATGTGAACAAATAGTTATAAGCATGTGAAATAATAGCAATTAATTTCTCATTTATCCGATTAATTACCCGATTGGTCAATATAATCTCCAGACATCAATTATTATCGAAATAAATGTCGATTTCTACTAGCACTAATAATCCCAACACAATGGAACTATCAATTTCATCTTTAATCAACACGAACTTATTCATCATTAATATTATAACTCACAATATTTAAGAACCAGGTCATTCCAAAGAAAGAGGGGGCTTTTCGATAAGGATTTCTCCTTATTAGCGCGCAATTAGGTGACCAAACCTCTCCTTGACAGAACTTCTAGACATTGTCAATATTGCAAATAATAATATGAATAACTTTGTCATCTCAATTATTGATTTAATAATAATAAATATTATACAGATGATATTGTGACAATAATTAAATCAATAATATGAGAGATATGATGCAACAATTATTGTAGCAATAATTGAGTATATCTGAGTGACTTCTCACGTAAGCATTAATAATCAATACCGTGTGCTACTATGCAACCACGCGTATTACTGTATTTTTGCCACCGGGTAGTTCAACAGTTTAACGGTAAAACTTTCGCCGTTATTTTTATAAAAAGATAATTCTGTCATTTTCTAACTACGACAATACTTCCGTTGTGGGGTCCACCAATGATTGTGCCATCGTACGAATATTCCCGACCAATCGAATATTATATAACCACTTGAAAAATTTGTAAATAATACCCACAACTATAACATTATATCAAATTCACACCATAATATTCAAAAATATATTTCGAGAAAAATTAATTTTTATTCATAAAAGTTGGGGTCTTACAACCTCCCCTTCTTATTAAATTTCATCCTCGAAATTAGGGTGCGTACCTGGTATCGAAGAGGTGAGGATACCTTGACTTCATTTCAGATTCTAACTCCCAGGTCATTTCCTCAACATCGTGGTTTCTCCACAAAACTTTAACTTGAGGTATAACCGTAGAGCGTAGAATATGATCATTCTTATCCAAGATTTTAACAGGTACCTCTTCATACGTTAAATCTTCCGCTATCTCGTCTGGTTCTAATTCAATAATGTGGTTCGGGTCTTTCACATATTTACGTAACATAGATATGTGAAAAACGTTATGAACACGAGACATACTTGGCGATAAGGCGAGTCTATAGGCCACAGTTCCTACTCGATCGAGGATTAAAAATGGGCCAATGAATCGAGGATTGAGCTTTCCTCTCTTTCCAAATCTCTTAACTCCTTTCCATGGAGCAACACGTAACAACACATGATCTCCAATATTGAATTCCACGTCCTTTCGATGAAGATCAACATAACTCTTTGCCGATCTTGTGAGATTTTTATACGTTGTCGGATCATTTGAATCTTTTCCATAGTCATACGTACCAACTCCGGTCCCAACAATGTTTCTTCACCCACCTCATCCCAGCATACTAGAGAGCGACACTTTCTTCCATACAACGCCTTAAATGGAGCCATGCCAATACTTGCTTAATAACTGTTGTTGTAGGAAAACTCCACCAATGGTAAGAACTTGTCCTAATTTCCCTTGAAGTCAAGGACCCAGAGTCTTAATAGATCTTTAAGAGTTTGAATAGTCCTCTCCGACTACCCGTCCGTTTGAGGATGATATGCCGAACTAAATCGTAAATCCGTGCCCATAGCTTTTTGTAAACTAACCCAAAATCTTGAAGTGAATCTTGGGTCTCGATCAGAAACTATGGATACTGGCATACCATGCAATCTTACAACCTCGTTTATGTACATATGAGCAAGACGTTCAAGTGTATAAGTTTCTCGTATAGGTAAGAAATGAGCATACTTGGTCAATTTATTAACAATGACCCAAATTGCATCTATTCCTTGAGAAACCTTGGGAAGACGAGTAACGAAATCTATGGTAATGTGCTCCCACTTCCATTTTAGAATTTCCAGTGGTTGTAATGGACCTTTTGGCACTTGATGCTCCACCTTGACGTGTTGACAAGTTAGACACCTTGAGATAAACTCTGCGACCTCTCTCTTCATATTGCTCCACCAAAATGTATGTCGAAGATCACGATACATTTTTTTGGTAATCCCAGGATGGATTGCAAACGGTGTGTTGTGCGCCTCCATCATGATTTTATACTTTAAATCAGGGTCGTTAGGAACACAAAGTCTGGAGTTGACTTGAAGTATTCCTTCTTCATCGATTCTTGCTTCCGACACAGCACATTCTTGCACTTTCTTCCTCATACGCATCAGCTCTAGGTCTGTAGCTTGAGCAGCTTTAACTTTATCGATTAAAGTGGGTTCAACTCGTATGTTAGCCATCATCACATGGGTCCCTGGAGTCTTTAACTCTATCTCCATCCTTTGCAAGTCATACAAAATGGGCCTTTGCGTTGAAAATATTGCACTTGTACCCGCATATGATCTTCTACTCAATGCGTCAGCTACCACGTTCACTTTTTTCGGATGGTATTGAATAGTATGATCATAATCTTTCAACAGTTCGAGCCAACGTCGTTGCCGCATGTTGAGTTCCTTTTGAGTGAAAAAATATTTGAGGCTTTTATGATTCGTATAGATCTCCACCTTCTCTCTATACAGGTAATGCGTCCAAATCTTAAGCGCAAAAACGACAACTGCCAACTCTAGATCATGAGTAGGATAATTTCTCTCATATTCTTTGAGTTGTCGTGAGGCATAGGCTATGACTTTTCCATTTTGCATGAGAACACATCCTAACCCTTTGCGTGAAGCATCATTGTAGATGACAAATCCCTTCGAGCCAGATGGTATTTGTGACACCCCCAAATCTGGGTACTTAAATTTCCACATGATTTGGTGTCCACTGTACAAATATCATCTATCTATCTACCCATAATAAATGCAAACCATGCAATCAATAGAAATAAATCCTCCCCTTATGGGGTTACAACATCTGAATAATAAATACAATCCCAGGTCAAACTAACCTTAAACATCTGTGCGGAAACATAAACAAATAATAAGTCTTAAACAACATCAAGTCTTGACAATAACATTCTTAAAATTAAATAACAAGTCTTCATCACTTATTAGCTTTGCCCTTGCCTTTGCTAGTAGAAGGCTCATCGTACCTTTCGTTCTTAACTGCAATGTTATTATTATGCAAGAGTGAGCATGATTGCCCACAAGTATAAAAATGATATAACAATATATAATAACATACGAGTGAATCAAAGACTTCTGAAATAAAAGCTCAACTTTTGAATCAAGAATGAATAATAAGAATTCAAAAGATTTCTGAGGGTCATAAGACCTTGAACTATGTCCTAGGTTATCAAGGGTTATACTTGAAACCTTTAACAGTCATAAGACTATGGACTCTTCTACTCGTACTTAGGGGGATCAGCCCTTAGTACCATACTGTGCACAATATCTTAACGTTAACGCATAAGTAATCCCTATATAAGGTTGTTCATCTCAGTTTGACATTAGAGTCCGCACCAAAGGAAGTTTGGTTTGGATAAATCAATAGGGTTCTAAAATTTAGAATGTTCATCAACTATGGACTAGTCGAATCAAATAAGGTTTTCTAGTCTAACAAGGTTTAACAGTAAATGATATTTAAATTGAATAACAATCTCAAGAAATATACAATAGAATAAGTATTGTATAACAGAATCATACTTTGAAAAGATAGATGATCCTTAGAACCACAAGTGAAGCAGGCACCCTTCTTTGGGTTAGGACAGTTAGGTGCTATGTGGCCTTCCTGACCACAATTGTAGCACACTCATTTTCCCTTCATGCAAACTCCCAGATGAGCTTTCCCGCAGGTCGGGCATGTTTCGATCCTCTTCTTTTGACCTCCTTGCTGATTTCCAGTTGATGTGTTGTCAGACCACCTTCTCTTCTGATTATTATTACCACCTCCTGTGTTGCTTCCACAAGCCTTATTAATTCCTTCATTTTCACTCTTCTTCTTCTTCTGATCCTGGTTATATTTGGTTACCGCATCGCTTCCACCTTCAGCGAGTATGGCTTTCTCTACTACCCCGACGAATGTCTTCAATTGAAACATTGACACCTTACTATACAACCATGGATTTAATCCTTGTTCAAACCTTCCTGCTTTTCGCTCATCCGTGTGCACTTGATATGTGGCGAACCTCGCCAACTCATTGAATCTAGCCGCATAATCCGGTATGGACATATTCCCCTGTTTCAACTCCAGAAACTGAACCTCCATTTGGTTCTGCAAACAGGTCGAGAAATCCATCTCAAAGAACATCTCCTTGAATCTCTCCCAGGTAATCATACCTTCTCCTTCACAGACCTTGTTTGCTTGCCACCAATAACTGGCTTCAGATTTCAGCATAAACGTTGCGAAAGCGGTCTTCTGGTCTTCTCTGACTCTTGCGACATCAAAAACCTTCTCCATCTCCATAACCCAAGTCTGACCTTCGATCGGGTTCATGGAGCCTTTAAACTCTGGCGGTCCCATCGCCTTAAAATCTTTGAACGTTGTATTCGGTGGAGCTTGAGGTTGATTATTCATCGCTCCAGCTAGTAAGTTCACTAATTGTTGAACAGGGTTAGCATTGGCGTTATTGTTATTCGTTGACTCTTCTTGAGATGATTGACGGTGTTGTCTTCTTCTTGGCAGCATATTTTTGTTAAAATATATGCTTATTAGATCTTTATTTATTTCTCTAAATAGTTAAGGCATTACTCAATGATTTAACATAATCACTTAACACATTATCTCAAACAACTTGATATATTTAATCAAATCAAAAGTTTTAACATCAAACGATAGCATCACTGCTATTTACATTAACTATCCCGAGATAAAGAATCCTCAGGATTTAAAATATTAAAATATTCCTTTGTTCATAACCACATCGGAATTTACATCTAAATATCAGATAAGTTTTTCACAAAATTAAACAATTTCTATCACTGCCTGTTAAGGCGCTGAACAGCCTTGCTACGTTCCTCTTCCATGATGCGAGACATCGTCCTGCAATCCAGCATGTACAATGGTAGTCCTTCAAACTAGATTGGGTACCTCAAAACTCGATCTTGAGCCTCATCCATTGCATTATTAAGTGTAGAGTACGTCTCCCTAAGCTTAGCCTTCTTTGCACGACCATCCTCTTCTGCAAGATCAGCGCGACGTGATTCTCTTACCCAGCCCTCCTCTGCTATGATCAACCTTTCTGAGCTTTCCTTCAGTTCCTTCTTCAACTTCTCTATCTCCTCAGTCTTCTCCTCGGTTTGACCCTTCTCGTGGACCAAATCCCATTCTACATTTCCCAGACATGTGTGAAGAGTCACAACCTCCCTATCCTTCTGTTCGATGGTAATCTGCTGAATAATCACTCGCTCAGTCAGATCCTGGACAGTGTCACGTCACTCTACGTTACGGTCATATAACTCATCGTACATCTCATCATCGATAGAGTTCGGTGGGAACTTCTCTTCTTCCTCTTCCTCCTCAAGATCCTCCTTAGGATCAGTCCCAGGCTCATGCTCCTGACCAACAACAGTGATCAATGGAGATGGCTCTCTCTGTATCAGCTGCTCCCTAACAACATGAATGTCTCGGGGCTCATCCTCAGTAGGTACTCGGGGTTCCTCCTCCCCAGCTCGACTAGCTTCTCCAACATCCGACATCCTGACAACATAGTTTCAAGTTTTAGTTACTATGTCATACTAGTGAGCACATAATTTGACACATAAACACATAAAGTCTTTTATTATCTTCATTGAATTAAGAAATTCATTTCTTAGAACTCGATAAGAGTTTTTCATCACTATATTCTTACTATAAGGCTACTACCTAAGGTTGTTCCCCCCACCTAAGGTTCATAACCTACAACTTTGATACCAACCTGTGACACTCCCAAATTCGGGTACTTAAATTTCCACATGATTTGGTGTTCACTGTACAAATATCATCTATCTATCTACCCATAATAAATGCAAACCATGCAATAGATAGAAATAAATCCTCCCCTTATGGGGTTACAACATCTGAATAATAAATACAATCCCAGGTCAAACTAACCTTAAACATCTGTGCGGAAACAAAAATAAATAATAAGTCTTAAACAACATCAAGTCTTGACAATAACATTCTTAAAATTAAATAACAAGTCTTCATCACTTATTAGCTTTGCCCTTGCCTTTGCTAGTAGAAGGCTCATCGTACCTTTCGTTTTTAACTGCAAAGTTATTATTACGCAAGAGTGAGCATGATTTCCCACAAGTATAAAAATAAAATAACAATATATAATAACATGCGAGTGAATTAAAGACTTCTAAAATAAAAGCTCAACTTTTTAATCAAGAATGAATAACAAGAATTCAAAAGATTTCTGAGGGTCATAAGACCTTGAACTATGTCCTAGGTTATCAAGGGTTATACTTGAAACCTTTAACAGTCATAAGACTATGGACTCTTCTACTCGTACTTAGGGGGATCAGCCCTTAGTACCATACTGTGCACAATATCTTAACGCTAACGCATAAGTAATCCCTATACAGGGTTGTTCATCTCAGTTTGACATTAGAGCCCGCACCAAAGGAAGTTTGGGTTGGATAAATCAATTGGGTTCTGAAATTTAGAACGTTCATCAACTATGGACTAGTCGAATCAAATAAGGTTTTCTAGTCTAACAAGGTTCAACAATAAATGATATTTAATTGAATAACAATCTCAAGAGATATACACTAGAACAAGTATTGTATAACAGAATCATACTTTGAAAAGATAGATAATATTAAATATAACGAACTGAACTTGATTTATAAACGTGAATAATGTTAACAAGTAGGGTTAGGAAACTTGCATCGTGCGTAGATTACACGTTAATTATACACATTCCTTGATTTAATCCTACATACCATCCATATTCACGATACTAGTTAATTATAATGTAACTAATCATCACAAGTTCATTCTTTTTGTCTAATTAGGATTATGACTATACTAAATCAATTTATCATACTTATTGTCACATAATTTACACTTCACGAATAATAAGTTAATTATGCCTTCAATAATTCAATCCACATGCAATTATGTTATTGACATGTTAAGAATCTATTTTAACATCTCATTATACTTCTAACATATTTTTATGTGCATTAGATTAGGTTAATATTACATTTATGGACTTGAACACTTTAAAATTTTCGTGTTTCTGAACATTCTGGAGAGTGGCACTGCGGCGCCACTGTTGTGCTTGCTTTTGGCACTGCGGCGCGGCCCGCGCTGCAGCCAGGTTACTGGAGCTACGGCGTGGCTCACGCTGCGATGCAGTTCTTATGCCTGCAGCCGGCGCTGCGGCGCGGCGAACCAGACTTAGAACCTGCAGTTCGCGAAAATTACATAACATGTCAATTTCTACCAATTTCTTAAATCAATACATGAAATTAAGCATAACCAGACATTGTAATACACATAAACTTACTACTCAACCCTTCTAGCATGATTTTAACATGTTAAAACACATAATTTGCAGAATCAACACATGTAATTTACTGTTTTTGGTGTTTTTGAAAGTTTTGAATACAAAACATGAAAATCAACACTACAGTTTCGTTATAACACTGAATCCTTTCATTTAAAGTTTGGTCTCTTCATTTTAATATACATAATTACATAAAGGTATAAAATTTATGACACAATATATGTTTGACGTATTAAAATTTGCGAGTAAGGGCCATATAGCCATATTTCTATACTCTGTAATTTTGTAGAAAGTATATACGACATGTTTTTATGAAACTGATGATATGGTTTATACAATATATATAATAAAACACGATATGATAACATTTATCACTTAATTAACATATAATCTTTACTCCTTTTTCCACTACAGAACTTTTACAGAACATAAAAGCCATTTTTCTTAAAAACTTAAACAACGTAAAAATAGAAATTGGGTTAAAAGAATTACCCAGAGTATAAAGTGTAGATTAGGAGAGCCTTGATGATCCTTTCTCAGTTACTAGATCAATCACACACTCACAAATTCTCTCAACTTCAAAATTTCTCTTTGTGATAGCTTTGTTTCAGACTTAGAAAATAATGAAGACGTATACAATTTTTTTTTATTAAAAGAAACTGAGCGCAGAGTGGTGGTCAGTTACCCAGTAATGGTTAACTATTCTCAACCTCCACTAAGGCCTCGTTTGGCAAGCCTAAAATGGCTCAAAACCATTTAATTTAATAAATCTTTTATACCATAGTTTAATAATGTCACACTCATTTATACAATAACTCAAATATATTATTTAATTTAATTTGAATAAAATATAATAATTTCTCATTAATTCACATAGTCATATAATTAATTTTCTCATTAATTATAAAATAATATTAGGCTTATTAAATATTTTTTTAATTCAATAAACTCACATAATTACATATTTTGAATAATAAATTCTCCACATTAATTTAATAAATATAACACATATAATTAAATTAATCTATCATAATTGCATCAATTAATTATTTAATCTACTAATTAAATCATCGAAAATATTTATTTAATCCAATAAATATTAAAATTAAATTACAAAAATCTCGTTCGTCATAGTATTGTCAGAACATGTGCTAAAATAAGCCTCCTCTTGAGTTCTTGAAAACTCTTCTCACATTCCTCGCTCCAACCGAACTTTGTATCTTTCCGAGTCAGCTGAGTTAATGGAGTAGCGATTCGAGAAAACCCTTCTACGAATCTCAGATAATAACCAGCTAAGCCGAGAAAGCTACGTACTTTGGTCACTGATTTAGGTTGCTCCCAGCTTTGAATAGCTTCAATCTTTTCCTGGTCAACAGATATTCCATGATTTGATACTACGTGCCCGAGGAATGCTACTTCCTCAAGCCAGAACTCACATTTCTTCAACTTGGCATAAAGCTTGTTTTCACGAAGCTTTTGGAGTATCAGCCTCAAGTGTTGCTCATGATCTTCACGACTTTTAGAATATATGAGGATGTCATCAATAAAGACGACCACAAAGTGATCCAAATATTCCTTGAATACTCGGTTCATCATATCCATGAAGGCAACAGGAGTATTAGTCAATCCAAAAGACATGACTAGGAATTCGTAATGCCCGTACCAAGTTCTGAAAGCCGTCTTTGGAATATCATCGGTTCTAATCTTTAACTGATGATATCCGGAACGAAGATCGATCTTTGAAAATAATTTGGCTCCTTGCAACTGGTCAAACAGGTCATCTATGCGAGGCAACGAGTACCTATTTTTTATGGTGACCTGATTCAACTCCCGATAATCAATACAAAGTCGCATACTTCCATCTTTCTTCTTCACGAATAGAACAAGAGCACCCCAAGGAGACGTACTAGGATGAATGAAACCTATGTCTAACAATTCATATAGTTGGGTTTTTAACTCCTGAAGTTCAATAGGAGCCATTCGATATGGGGCTTCGGAAATGGGTTTTGTACCGGGTTCAAGGTCGATACCAAACTCAATTTTACGCTCCGGGGGAAGGCCAGGAAGTTCTTCTTGGAATACGTTAGGAAATTTATTAACAATAAAAATATCATTCAAATCTGACGTATTTTTGTTTAAATCTGTGACATAAGCTAAGAAAGCTTGACATCCATTTTTCAATAAACAAATAGCTTTATGGCTTGAGATGACCGTGATTGATTTTAATGGTTTGGTCACTTGTATTCGCATAATAGGTTGATTAGGAATATGAAAGCTAACAACCTTACGAAAACAATCAATTTTAGCATGATGAGTAATTAACCAATCAATCCCTAGAATCACGTCAAATGCAAGTATTTTTTAAGGAGATAAGATAGACAGGTAACGTGTTGTTTCTGATTTGAATCAAACAAGACTTATAAACAGTGGATGTAATGAAGGTTTCTCCCAACGAAGTTTCAACAGATGAGTCAAAGTCTAATTTCTCCGGAGTTAAATTTAGACGTTGAGCGCAAGTAGGAGAAATAAAAGAATGGGTAGAACCGATATCAAATAAGGTACTTTGCTAGAGTTTATGATAAGCTTACCCGTGATGACCTCGTTCGGGTTCCTTGCTTTCTGGGAGGTCACGACAAACGCTTTTTCTTGAACTACTGGTTTTGACTTGTCTGGGATGATATTTAGTGTCACAATTCCAACTGGACTTGGCTTCCTAGTGCGACAAAATCTAGCTAGGTGACCTTCTCTTCTACAATTGTAACACGTTTTGGACTGCTGCACACTGTATGGACTGATGTGTCCCTCCCCTCCGCATTTGAAGCATATGATAGGTGGTCGTTCTCCTTCCTTAACAACGGGTGCTGGTGCTGACGTCTTTCTATCATTTTTGAATCTCCTCTTCTTGAAATGTCAACTCTTATTGTCTTGGCCATGATTACCACCGAAGTGGTTACCATTTCTGGCATGTTGATTCCCTCCACGTTTATTGTCACCGCTTCGATGACTGCTAACAATGGTATTATCATTTTGCCGGCTGCTTTCTGTTGGTTGGGTTGACTCGTTATCGCGCTCCAATAACTGAGTCCTATTCACAACATCTGAATACAAACACAGTTTATGAGAGATAAGGTATTGACGTATCTGGGTTTCAAACCTCTTAGAAACATTCGCATCATTCTCTTCTCATTATCAACTAAGTGAGACGCAAACCGGGACAACTCGGCAAACTTAGCTTCGAACTGCGACACAGTCATATTGTTATGCTCCAACTTGATGAACTCTACCTCTTTTATGTGACGAATACTTTTGGGAAAGTACTTGTCGTTGAATAGTTCTTGGAACTTCTCCTAAGACATCTTCAGTGCGGCAGGTTGAGTACGCTTTACCGATTCTCACCAGTAATCTGCCTCTCCTCGCAACATAAAGGTGACAAAGGGAACCTTTTGCTCCTCGGAGCATCCCAAGACATCAAATATCTTGGTGATCTGCTTTATCCACGCTTCCGCCTTAAGTGGTTTTGGCTCTCCAATAAACTCTGGTGGTTCCAGCTCCTTGAACTGTTTAGCGATGATCGTCCGAGAGTTTCCAGTGTTTCCACCTATATTTTGGACATGAGCCACTCTCGCCTGATGTTGCATGAATTACATAAAGCCTCTGAACATTTCATCGTTCATCATTTGGTCAGTGTTGTTGTTTGCATGAGGATTGTCGCCTTCCTGATGCACATTATCCTGATTATTGATCTGTGGAGACTCAACGATCTCCTGTGCTCCATTGCTATTCTCAACATTCTCGGATGTCATTTTCAAATACTGCCACAAAACAAGGGTTAATTGACATGCAACATATTATTCCTATACTCTGACCGACCAATTAAATACCAAATAAACTTAGGTAGGTCATACTAGCGAAGGAATTTCCCGTCTCTCCCCTCCTAGTTCTAGTCTCAGATCTTAGCCAGGGATCATATCCCTAAGCTTTGATACCAACTGTGACGCCCCCAAAATAGGTATACATCACCCATCTTGAGTTGCCAAATACATGGTACAAAATTAAAATACAACTTAATTATACAACAGTCGTGTAAAATACGACAAAACATAATCTAAGAGTCTTAATAAGAATATTATCATTTAGACAATATCCACACTCAATGGAGTCCTCATTATATTTATTGTCACACTATTTTATAGAATAGTGAGGAATACTAAAACAACCATCTGGACCGTCAATCCGTTCCCCGACTCATCCCAACTATATTATGATTTCCTGAAGAGAACAGTGAAAGAAATGGTGAGCTCAACTAGGCCAGTAAGAAATATTATGATTAAGATAATGCAGAATAATTTATCGTTAGCCTTCAACAGTGTTAAACTGATAAAATATAACAAACATCAAGTTTAACTGCAGCGGAACAAGCAATCCATTAGAAGAGTCAAGTAGAGAATAAAATCAACTATCTTCTATGATTTAAAAGGTTTTTCATCACTTTTATCGCTGAGACTCAGCTTAATAAATAAACCACATCATCCCTGCACTACGGCCAAGGATATTCATTAGTATCACGACCACAAATTATCCATGCACTACGGGTCAAGGATATTCGTGTATTCATCAATGGTCATGATCATGCCAACAACTGTCCATCAATGCACTACGACCAATGAGGACTTTTACCACATCATTTTTAACATTACGGTCATGATTATACCGAACAATCCCTGGTCATAATCATACCAAGTCCATCTATGCACTACATGCCACATATGACATTCAACATATTATAAACATGAGGATGATGACAATGATATAAGAATTCAATAAAAAAAGTTCAAGGATAAATTTTTAAAGATTTATAATTTAATTTATCCAGATAACGTCCAAATTGTCAACATGATACTGTTTTGTGGAGTAAAATTTAAGAATGCTCAGAAGAATATTTTTATGAAAAGATACTGGATGAAGCGCAAATATCTAGGATATTCTACTAATTTCATGGAGTACAAAAGCCAAAACTTTAACCAACTGAGTATAATAGAATATATGAAACTGCAAATGGATTTTTGCCCGCCATGCGATAATCTACGTAGACAGATCATTTTCACAATTTAATAAGAAATGAATACAAAGGATCATTCACCATGCATGCGGTAGTCCACATAGACAGGTTATTCGAACAGAATAATAAAGAATAGAATAACAGAAGAATTCACCATGCATGCGATAGACCGAACAGTCATATTATTCCAACAGAATAATAAAGAATGGAATAACAAAAGAATTCACCAGGCATGCGATAGACCACACAGACAGGTTATTCCAACAGAATAATAAAGAATGGAATAACAAAAGAATTCGCTAGGCATGCGATAGACAGCACAGACAGGTTATTCCAACAGAATAATAAAGAATGGAATAACAACCCTTACGAGTATTGAAAGAAAATAACTCTCTTCATGAATACGAAAGAAACAATACCCCTTACCTTAGAAGAAACTAGATATTGGACTTGTGAGGTAGCAGACTTCTCTTCTTCTTTCTCTCTATAATTTTTCTCTATAATAATTGCTCTTGTGAGACTTAGTGAATTGGTGAGAATGAAAGAAGAATGAGCTTCTATTTATAGAAAAATATAATTTCGATAATTGCACGTTTTGGGGATCGAAATATTACAGTATAATACCTTTATCTTTTTCTTCATTTTGAATTTAGTCTTGCAAGTATTATCAAACTTGCACCACAGCCCCTAATAGTAAATAATGTGAATTAATAGTTCATTAATGTGACTTAATAGAATAATCATGTGAAAAAACTAATTACAGTATAGTACCTTCATCTATACCTCTATTTTTAATTTAGTCATGCAAGTATTATCAATCTTGCACCACCTCCCCTAATAGTACATGAATGTGAATCAATAGTACACACATGTGAACAAATAGTTATAAACATGTGAAATAATAGCAATTTATTACTCATTTATCCGATTAATTACACGATTGGTCAATATAACCTCCAAACATCAATTATTATCAAAATAAACGTCAATTTTCACTAACACTAATAATCCCAACACAATGGAACTATCAATTTCATCTTTAATCAACACGAACTTATTCATCATTAATATTATAACTCACAATATTTAAAAAACAGGTCATTCTCAAGAAAGAGGGGGCTTTTCGATAAGGATTTCTCCTTATTGGCGCGCAATTAGGTGACCAAATCTCTCCTTGACAAAACTTCTAAAGATTGTTAATATTACAAATAATAATATGAATAATTTTGTCGTCTCAATTATTGATTTAATAATAATAAATATTATGCAGATGATAATGTGATAATAATTGAATCAATAATATGAGAGATATGATGCATCAATTACTGTAGTAATAATTGAGCATAACTGAGTGTCTTCTCACGTAAGCATCAATAATCAAAACTGTGTACTACTATGCAACCATGCGTATTACTGTACTTTTACCACCGGGTAGTTCAACAGTTTAACGGTAAAACTTTCGCTGTTATTTTTATAAAAAGATAATTTTCTCGTTTTCTAACTACGACAATACTTCCGTTGTGGGGTCAACCAATGATTGTGCCGTCGTACAAATATTCTCTGTTAAAACGAATATTCCCCGACCAATCGAATATTATATAACCACTTGAAAAATTTGTAAATAATACCCACAACTATAACATTATATCAAATCCACACCATAATATTCAAAAATATATTTCGAGAAAAATTAATCTTTATTCATAAAAGTCGGGGTCTTACATCTTTGATCTCTTTACCTATACATTCATTTACAGAATGATAAATATTAAAAGCTTAGATCAACCTAACAATTTTGATCTATCACTAAGTCCTTGTACATATATTCCTTGAAGGACTTTACATATAATCAGGAGCATTTACTTTAAACATCAAATCAAAATATGCACTCTCCCAACAAAATATAATAACCATAATATCCCTAATTAATTATATATAAACTAGCTAAGTGCCCCTGTTGTTTTTTAAATAAAATTGTTTTTTGATTTTTAATTTATTTTATATAATGATTATAAAATATATTTTATGAATTTTAAATTAACTTACTATTATTATTAGAATGACTATAAATTTTGTTTAAAAATGAATGACTACATATCACACATATTGAGTTTTACTGGTTTAATTTAATATTAAGTTTTTATATACTTTTAAATTTTAATATTTAGTTTTTATAATCAATCCTTCTTATTTATATATGTATTTTTAATTAGAGTTCAAAGTTGAGTGAAAACCTAAAACCCTAAACGTATTGTATAATTATTAACTAAATAAATTATATAAAAAATAAAATTATTATAAAATAATAAGTTACAATTGTGATTTTTATTTTAAATTTTAATTAATAATATATAAGTCGGGATTTTTTAAAAAATTAATTAACTCAAGCTCTCCAATTCTTGTATGAAATAAAGTGGTTTACAAAATTTTAATCGTTAATATATTTTGTCATATACATTACAATTTTTTTATATAAATTATTATTTACTCATAATATTTTTCTTATTTTTTTAAAGAATAGAATTGTTGTAAATAATGAGTTGTCATTATGATTTTATTAGTTTTAAAAGCTAGCTAACTAAATTTTAATAACTAATATATAAGTTAGAATTGTTTGGTAACATTAATTAACTAAAGTAAATGTAAGACCCCAACTTTTATGAATAAAGATTATTTTTTCTCGAAATATATTTTTGAATATTATGGTGTGAATTTGATATAATAAATTGGGTAATATTTACAAATTTTGCAAAGTTAGCAAGTGGTTATAAAATATTCGATTGGTCGGGGAATATTCGTTTTAACAGGGAATATTCGTACGACGACACAATCATTGGTAAACCCCACAACGGAAGTATTATCGGAGTTAGAAAACGACAGAAATACCTTTTTATAAAAATAACGGCGAAAGTTTTACCATTAAACTGTTGAAATACCCGGTGGTAAATTTAACAATCGAAGATTTTATTTGTAATTTAAAATATTTATTAAATTAAATAAATATTTTATTAATAAAGTTGTTGTTTTGTAATTTAAAGTATTTCTTAAATTAAATAAGTATTTTATTTATGTGATTTTGCTTAGTAGATATGTGTGAATTAATTTAATAGATTGAGGGTGGTTAAAGATTTCATAAATTGCTATGTTGCTATTTTAATTTAATAATTATAGTGATATGTTAATTTATTAAATTAAAATTATAATGAGACTATAATTTTGTGATATTTGGATTAAGTGGAAAATTTATTGAGTATGTAGTAATTAGTTTATTTAACTAATGTTGGATATGAAGATCCAAATAAATAATGTGACGCCCCCAAAATAGGTATACATCACCCATCTTGAGTCGTCAAATACATGGTACAAAATTCAAATACAACTTAATAATACAACTGTCGTGTAAAATACGACAAAACATAGCTGAAAGTTTAAACAAGAATATTGTCTTCTAGACAGTATTCAAACTCAAAATAAGTCCTCAATACATTTATTATCACACTATTTCATAGAATAGTGAGGACTACTAATGCTATCATCTGGACCGTCACTCCGTTCCCCGACTAGTCCCGGCTACGTTTTCATTTCCTGAAGAGAACAATGAAAGCAAAATGGTGAGCTCAACTAGCCCAGTAAGAAATATTATGACTAAGATAATGCATAATAATTTATCGTTAGCCTTCAACAGTGTTAAACTGATAAAATATAACAAACATCAAGTTTAACTGCAGCGGAACAAACAATCCATTAGAAGAGTCAAGTAGAGAATAAAATCTACTATCTTCTATGATTTAAAATATTTTTCATCACTTTTATCGCTGAGACTCAACTTAATAAATAATCCACATCATCCCTGCACTACGACCAAGGATATTCATTAGTATCACGACCATAAATTATTCATGCACTACGGGTCAAGGATATTCGTGTATTCATCAATGGTCATGATCATGCCAACAACTGTCCATCAATGCACTACGGGCCAATGAGGACTTTTACCATATCATTTGTATCATTACGGTCATGATTATACCGAATAATCCTTGGTCATAATCATACCAAGTCCATATATGTATTACAGGGCACATATGACTTTCAACATAATATAAACATGAGGATGATGACAATGAAATAAGAATTCAATAAAACAAGTTCAAGGATAAATTTTTAAAGATTTATAATTTAATTTATCCAGAATTCAATAACGTCCAAATTGTCAACATGATACTGCTTTGTGGAGTAAAATTCAAGAATAATATTGTATCAAAAATAATTGGACCGATAACGAATCAATTTTTATCATGAGTAGTACCCCGGGTGAATAGTACTCGAGTGAATAGTATCCCGTGAATAGTAATTCGGGAATAGTAACCTCGTGCATAGTACTCCGACATGAAAAAGTAAAAACTTATCAAAAATGCTCAGAATAATATTTCCATGAAAAGATACTGCATGAAACACAAATATGAAGGATATTCTACTAATTTCATGGAGTATAGAAGCCAAAACTTTAACCAAATGAGTATAAAATTCGAAATCTGAAACGAAATAATATTACTTACATACTACAGAGTATGGAAGAAAATATTATTTCAAGCGAATATTGAATAAAAATAACACCCCTTACCTTGAAAAGAAGAGTATTCCAACTGGTATGGCGGGGATATTCTTGAAGAAAATTTTCACTGTTTTCTACGCTCAAAACTTTCTAAAACTCTAGAGAAATACGTTCAATATTATAGAAGAAGAATTCTCTGATTCTGGTGTGATTTTTAATTCTAACTTAAGCACCTATTTATAGGAAAATAGCAGGGGCACTGTTAAGGAAATTTTCACGGATGCAACAGTTTTATAACTCACGGACGTCTTATGCAATATTCGGGTGTCTGAATTTCAAAGCCATCATCAAATAAAACAAAAAAAAATACAATATATATATATATATATATACAATATCCTTCAGAAGCGTACCAAACTCACGGACAAAAGACGGACCAAGTAAAAAAGCAAAAGAAGTTCGCGGGTCAAGAAGTCCAGAAGTTCGCGGGTCAAGAAGTTCACCCGGGTCGGTTTACCCCTTCTTCTCTCTTACTCTCCCAATTCATAATGATTCTAGCTTCTCTCTTACTCTGCCATACGCGGTCGATTCTCTCTCAAAACAACAAAGGTTTATCTCTCAAACCGATTCTCACTCTGCTAACAAAGGTGAAGCTAGATTCGCGAAAGGAAAAACATCGACTAGAGAAAGTGGCATCGATAATGGATTATCTCTCAAAGCCCCTTGAAGCTAGGGTTTGCAAATAGTAAGTTCAGTGAGATTCTGTCTCCTAAAATTTTTAATATCACCAAACTTTGATAGTTTTAAACAGATTTCCCCCCAATATTTGTTTAATTGGAGTTGTTTATTGGATTTTGGCCGATAATCTTGTATCTGTGTTTTTTTTTTTTTGCATTTTGGGTGTCTGCTATGAGGCAAGTTACAGTAAATTTCCATTGAACTTACTGACCATATGCTTAGATTTGTTATTTCCATTGAATTTACATTAAATTTCCATTTTGGGTGTCTGCTATGATGTACTGAGAACTTACTGACCATATGAGTAAAAATAAGTTAAATATGCTTATGACAAAGAAACATAGAAGAAAAAAATAAAACAGAGATTTTTCAATTCATAATATTCATATTGGAAAAAATGAAATTGATTAAACTGTTATAGCTAACAACGCTGGGCAGTAATCCCTTCACTACCATAGAATTGAACACTTTCATAGCATTGTTCATTTGCTTTCGTAAACAGTAACCATGGATTAGTGCACTGTATGTGACAACATCAGGATCGATGCCACTTTATCTCATGATTTGAATGACATTATTTGCATCTTCAATCCTCCCCTCCTTACAAATTGTATCCACCCATATATTGAAGGTAAACACACATGGGTAGATTTTTTTAGTGCCCATGTCTCTTAACATTCTCTCAGCCTCTTTCAATCGACCAAAATGAGGAATTAAAATGGTAGTTCTTTGTAACATATATCACCAAGTTTAGAATCTTCTCATTGAACAATCTGTCATGAAATATGCAATTCTCAATGTTCTTCAAATTGTTGTTGTCCGGACTTAAATGTTATTTGTTTTTTTTAACATTAGCGATGGATGCTAACTTAGAGGATGAAGTACGGGGTAGTGATGAATGTGGTGATAATGTTGACAATAATGAAAAGGAAGTAGAGAATAATATAATTGAAGGGGAGAGTGATGAAGGTAGGGAAACTTTTATCTATAATCTGCAAGTAGCCGATCATCTCAAACCTAGTGTTGGAAAAGAATTCAAAACAATAGATGAAGTTAGGGATTTTTACAATGCATATGCTAAAGAGACAGGATTTAGTATTCGAAGTTGGGCTACTAAGAAATTCGAAGGAAGCGACGAAGTCAAAAGGAAAGAATTTGTTTATTTTAAACAAGGTAAGGAAAAAACAATTGCGGATGTTGAAACTAAAAGACGTCGGGGATCGATAAAAGAGAGTTGTAAAGTAATGGTAGCTGTGTTAAAAATAAATTCTGAGGCTTATGTAGTCACCCAATTTAATGAGGGTCATAGTCATCCATTGGCAACTCCATCAAAGAAACATCTATTAAGATCTCACCGAAGTGTTTCGAGTGCGCAAAAGTGTTTGACTCAATAACTTTCCATGATAAACATACCCTCACAAGGCTGGAGGGTTTGAAAACATTGGGTGTACACAAACAGATTTATATAATTATGAAAGGGATAGACGTAATGAGTTGAAGGGGCATGACGGAGAAATGTTTAGTGAGTTTTGCAAATTAGAAAAGGGCAAGAATCCATCATTCAGTTATAAAATTAGGGTCGATAATGAACAAAGGATAACACATTATTTTTGGGCTGATGCTACCTCTAGAAGGGCATATAGTTTTTATGGTGATGTAGTCGTCTTCGATACTACATACAACACCAATCGATATGGGCTGATTTTTGCACCACTGATGGGAGTCAACAAACATGGTCAAACCATAATTTTTGCTTGTGCATTCTTAAGTGACGAGACCTCGAATTCATTTGTTTGGATATTCAACCAATTTTTAGAGGCTATGCCAGGTGATGCCCCTAAAATGATCATTACTGATCAAGATCCCGCGATGTCCAAAGTAATATTAGAAACTCTTCCGGATACTTTTCATAGATTCTGTAGTTGGCACATATTGACAAAATTTTCAGAAAAATTAGACTCAGTGAAGTATAATTCTCACTATAATGAATTTGCCAATTGTATTTGAAATTCAGAGTCTAAAAAAGAGTTTGATTTGACTTGGACAGAGCTTGTTGGGAGGAGCGGGTTACATGACAACAAATGGTTACAAACAATGTATGACATTCGTACAAATTGGGTGCCAGCTTATTGTAATCATGTTTTCTCAGCCAATATGTCAAGTAGCCAACGAGCGGAAAGCTCTCACGCTTTTTTCAAAAGATATGTTTCTAAGAATAATTCATTAGTTGATTTCATGATCCAATTTAATAGGGGGCTAGTACGCCAACGTCAAGAAGAGTTGTTGGCCGATCACAAAGATTTGATTGAGAAGCCTAAAGTGAAGATGAATCATGACTTTCTATTCCAAATGGTTGAAATTTATACTCGGGAAATGTTTTACAAATTTGAAGATGAGATATGGGAATGCTTGAATTACCGTTTTGAGCTTATCACGGAGAGTGACAACCAATGCATATTTCAAGTTAATAGAAAAAAAAAATTCACACAAAGAGTGCGACAACTTATTTATGACAAAGGATTGGGTTTTGCTTCATGTAGTTGCCACAAGTTTGAGAGTATGGGGATACCATGTAGACATATGCTTGGTTACTTGCTCAAAATGCATGATTTTGACGAATTGCCCCAACAATACATCTTGAAAAGGTGGACTAAGAAGGCAAACTCTGTGATAGTGGTTGATAATGAAAGTGGTATAATGATAAATAGTGACAAAGAATATCTAATCAAGCGAAGTGAATTAATCCAATGTTCTTTGGATGTTAATAATATCGCCCTCACAAGCCAAGAAGGAATTAATATGTATAAAGATGCTTTGGCTCGTTTACTCGAATCAATCAATCTTGTTGCAGATAATGATAAAAGTTCACAATGTGGAAATGTACTCTCTGGGAAGATAAGTCTTGATAAAGACCATATGTACAATGAACCAAATCAAGTGAGAGCAAAAGGATGTGGCAAAAGACTTAAAGGAGGGAAAGAAAGGGCATTAGGAAAGGCCAAGAAACTCAAGGGCTAGACGTTGTCATGGTTATGGGAAATTTGGACATTCACATGACAAAAGGAATTGTCCAATAGTTGTATATCGGTAAGTAATAGTAAAAAATTTAAACTATCCCAATCTTTAAAGGACTGTTGTTATTTTGGCTTTTATGTAGAGATTCTCCCAACAATGAAGGTGCAACATCATCTTCAAGTTCAGAGGATGATAGTCATACAATCCAAGGTTTGACCATTTCTTTTATTCAATATTATGAGTAACATATCAATAAATCTAATATACATATATTTTATTTTATTTACAGGTTCAGAGATGCCACCGCAACAACAATTAGATTGATTGTAACAGATGGTACATATTTCATAATTTATTTCAATTATTCAGTTATTTGTTTTGGATTAGTACTGGTTCTCTGTCTTGATCATAAGACTTTTGGTTGGTCTTGTATTGTTGTTCTTTTAGGGGTAATAAAGCCTTTTGCAACAGTGACTCTAAAGGATTCCTCCCTCTCCTGCTCCCCTCAAATCGAGTATACCAAGTGTAGTGGATCTTGCATTCTCAGTGCAGTAGTTTTACTTGTAACCGTTTTCTCTATTATTATCTTTTTGGACTTGCATTGTTTAACCAATTGTTGAACTCCAATAAGTATAACATTTGTCTCAACATTATCTTCAGTGATATATTTTTAATTGTTTGCATCATTGCCTTTACTTGTATGACAGATCAAAAAGGCATTGAGGGGAGTGAAAGTTGAAGTTACACACCGTGGAAACATGCGTAGAAAGTATCGCATATCCGGTTTAACATCACAGGCAACGAGAGAGCTGACGTATGTTATGCCAAAAAGATTTTCGAAGCTATTACAAGTGCACATATTCTGAATGTTATGCCAAAAAGATTTAGTGTTGTGATAGCTCTAGTTCTGTTAGAGATCAGTTATAGTTGGACAATTAGCTCTAATTCGTTAAGGACTTGTATTCGCCTTCTTGCATGGGACTTCTCTTCTTCTATTAAGGACTCGACAAATGTGAATGCATTCTAGTAGAAAGTCTTGTTACATATCACATGTCAAATACACATGGAATTTTCTTTTTGTTGTTCTTTTTGCCTTCTTTAGAATACATTCAAATTATACCGTAAATTTACACTAACAGTTTAATTGAATGATTGTTTTGAGGAATGGAAGGCAGTGTCCAGACAACCGTAGAGATGAGTTTCCACAGATGAACAACTTTTTTGCTTCTGTTTGTCTACTGATTTCATCTCACATTTTTAATTATCTATTTTTTATCCTAATTTGTTACACTCAACTGACATTTTCGTTGTCAAGTTTTTAATTTGTAAATTGTTTAAAAAGATATATAAACATTATTACAATTTGATTTCTTGTTTTTATATTTTAATAACGATTTTTATGTGAAAATATTAAAAAAATTATATGAAGATTATATGAAAATTATATGATCACATCTCTATCCAGAGTCCCCCAATTATGAAAAAACGCACGTTGTCCACTCTCCACTTCAAATAAATAATGTCCATAAACACATTAAAAAGCTAAAGAAGAGGTGCTCCAAACTCAAACCAACTAATCCTCCTCCATTCCAACTAGATAAAGACAAACAAGAAGCCTTTTTTTGGCTTCATTTTTGACATGTTACTAAATTATAGATGACATCCACCATGACCGGCGTTTTGCCTGCAAAACCAGCTCCAGTGGAGGTAGGCACACGGGGCACTGTAGGATCACTTGTCAAGAAAGAGATGGAGTGTTTTAGAGGACTTGAATATGGCAGAAACTTCGGCAAGTCTAGTAATAAGCACTTTGTGGATATGGCTTCTGGTGGAGGTAATTCATGGCTTGGTTTTGGATTCTTGATAGGGAGAAGAAAGAAGAACAGAAGTAGAGGGTTTTTGCCTGGTATTTGCTCTGTTGTTGAAGTTGCAGACACTCATAGCTAAAGTATGAATTGGGAGAGTAAGAGAGAAGAAGGGGTAAACCAACCCGGTGAACTTCTTGACCCGCGAACTTCTGGAGTTCTTGACCCGCGAACTTCTTTTGCTTTTTTACTTGGTCCGTCTTTTGTCCGTGAGTTTGGTACGCTTCTGAAGTATATATATATATATATATATATATATAATATATATATATAATATATATATAACACATGTTGTTTTGAAAAACTTCCCACAATAATCCACCCACCAATTTCTATATCAATCACACACACCCACTTTCCCTTATCTTCAAGGCATCTTCCCCCACCCCCCTTTCTTCCTACCACGCACACACACACTCACACACTAAATTTCACCAACATGTCACTCTCATCACTCTCACCCCTATCACAATCATATATATATATATATATATATATATATATATATATATATATATATATCTCTCCCCTTTACGTAACTCCATCCCACCCCTATTTCAAAAATCAGTTTTTCAACACATATGGGCCCCACATGTGACCCCCACATTTGGGCCCCACCTTTAAATAATTTTCTACCGATTATTTTGAAAAATGGGTAAATGGGGGTCCATATAATAATCCGATTTATAACAAATTCTTCATAAAAATTTCCTCAATATTTTTAACAACATTTATCATCATTATTATAATTCGCAATATTTAACAACCAGGTCATTCCCCGGAAAGAGGGGGCTTTCCAATAAGGATTTCTCCCTATTGGCGCGCAATTAGGTGACCAAACCTCTCCTTGACAGAACTTCTAGACATTGTCAATATTGCAAATAATAATATTAATAACTCTATCATCTCAATTATTGATTTAATAATATATAAAATATCGACAATAATTGAATCAAATAACGTGAGATACTATGCAGCAATTACTGTAACAATAATTGAACAAAACTGAGTGACTTCTCACGTAAGCATCAATAATCAATACCGTGTGCTACTATGCAACCACGCGTATTACTGTACTTTTAACACCGGGTGTTCCAATAGTTAAAGGTAAAACTTCCGCAGTTATTTTCATAAAAAGATATTTTTGTCGTTTTTTTAATCTGACAATAATTCCGTTTGTGGGGACTAATAATTGTGCCGTCGTACGAATATTTCCCGTTAAAACGAATATTCCCCGACCAATCAAATATAATATAACAACTTTCTTACTTTGCAAAATTTATAAATATTACCCACAATTATAACATTATTTCAAATTTACTCCTTAATATTCAAAAATGATATTTATAGAAAATTCATCTTTATTCATAAAAGTTAGGGTCTTACAACCTCCCCTTCTTATGAAATTTCGCCCTCGAAATTAGTGTACATACCTGGTATGACGAAGAGGTGAGGATACCTTGATCTCATTTTAGATTCTAACTCCCAGGTCATTTCCTCAATATCGTGGTTTCTCCACAAAATTTTGATTTGAGGTATAACCTTGGAGCGTAGAATATGTTCTTTCTTATCCAAGATTTTAACAGGAACCTCTTCATACGTTAAATCTTTCGCTATTTCGTCCGGTTTTAACTCAATAATGTGGTTCGGGTCTTCCACATATTTATGTAACATGGATATATGAAAAACGTTATGAACACGAGACATACTTGGCGGTAACGCGAGTCTATAAGCCACAGTTCCTACTCGGTCAAGTATTTCAAATGGGCCAATGAATCGAGGATTGAGCTTTCCTCTCTTTCCAAATCTCGTAACTCCATTCCATAGTGCCACACGTAACAACACATGCTCTCCAACATTGAATTCCACGTTTTTTCGATGAAGATCAGCATAACTCTTTTGACGATCTTGTGAGATTTTTATACGTTGTCGGATCATTTGAATCTTTTCCGTCGTCATATGTACTAACTCCGATCCCAACAACGTTGCTTCACCCACCTCATCCCAGCATACTAGAGAACGACATTTTCTTCCATACAACGCCTCGAATGGAGCCATACCAATACTTGCTTGATAACTGTTGTTGTAGAAAAACTCCACCAATGGTAAGAACTTGTCCTAGATTCCCTTGAAGTCAAGGACACAGAGTCTTAATAGATCTTCAAGAGTTTAAATAGTCCTCTCTGACTGTCTGTCCGTTTGAGGATGATAAGCCGAACTAAATCGTAAATCCGTGCCCATAGCTTTTTGCAAACTAACCCAAAATCTTGAAGTGAATCTTGGGTCTCGATCAGAAACTATGGATATTGGCATACCATGAAGTCTTATAATCTCATTTATGTACATACGAGCAAGACGTTCAAGTGTATAAGTTTCTTGTATAGGTAAGAAATGAGCAGACTTGGTCAATCTATCAACAATGACCCAAATTGCATCTATGCCTTGAGAAACCTTGGGGAGACCGGTAACGAAATCCATGGTAATGTGCTTCCACTTCCATTCTAGAATTTCAAGTGGTTGCAATGGACCTTTTGGCACTTGATGCTCCGCATTGACTCGTTGACAAGTTAAACACCTTGAGATAAACTCCGATATCTCTCTCTTCATATTGCTCCACCAAAATGTATGTCGAAGATCATGATTCATTTTGGTACTCCCAGGATGGATTACAAATGGTGTATTGTGCGCCTCCATCATGATTTTATACTTCAAGTCAGAATCGTTAGGAACACAAAGTCTGGAGTTGACTCGAAGTATTCCTTCTTCATCGATTATTGCTTCCAGTATAACACCTTCTTGCACTTTCTTCCTTATACGCATTAGCTCCATGTTTGTAGCTTGAGCAGCTTTAACTTTATCGATTAAAATCGGTTCAACTCGTATGTTAGCCATCATCACATGGGTCCCTGGAGTCTTTAACTCTATCTTCATCCTTTGCAAGTCATACAAAATGGGCCTTTGCGTTGACAATATCGCACTCATACCCGCATATGATCTTCAACTCAATGCGTCAGCTACCACGTTCGCTTTTTCAGGATGGTATTGAATAGTATGATCATAATTTTCAACAGTTCGAGCCAACGTCGTTGCCGCATGTTGAGTTCCTTTTGAGTGAATAAATATTTGAGGCTTTTATGATTCGTATAGATCTTCACCTTCTCCCCATACAGGTAATGCCTCCAAATTTTAAGTGCGAAGACAACTGCTGCCAACTCTAGATCATGAGTAGGATAATTCCTCTCATATTCTTTGAGTTGTCGAGAGGCATAGGCTATGACTTCCCCATGTTGCATGAGAACACATCCTAACCCTTTGCCTGAAGTATCACTGTAGATGACAAATCCCTCCGAGCCAGATGGTATTGTCAGAACAGGTGCTGAAATGAGTCTCCTCTTGAGTTCTTGAAAACTCTTTTCACATTCCTCGCTCAAACCGAATTTTGTATCTTTCCGAGTCAGTTGAGTTAATGGAGTAGCGATTCGAGAAAACCCTTCCACGAATCTCCGATAATAACCAGCTAAGCCGAGAAAGCTACGTATTTCGGTCACTAACTTAGGTTGCTCCCAACTTTGAATTGCTTCAATCTTCGCCGGGTCAACAGATATTCCATGATTTGATATCACGTGCCCAAGGAATGCAACTTCCTCAAGCCAGAACTCGCATTTTTTTAACTTGGCATAAAGCTTGTTTTCACGAAGCTTTTAGAGTATCAGTCTCAAGTGTTGCTCATGATCTTCACGGCTTTTGGAATATATGAGGATGTCATCAATAAAGACGACCACAAAGCGATCCAAATATTCCTTGAATACTCAGTTCATCATGTCCATGAAGGCAACAGGAGCATTAGTCAATCCAAAGGACATGACTAGGAATTCATAATGTCCGTACCGAGTTCTGAAAGCCGTCTTTGGAATGTCATCGGTTTTAATCTTTAACTGATGATATCCAGAACGAAAATCGATCTTTGAAAAGAATTTGGCTCCTTGCAACTAGTCAAACAAGTCATCAATATGTGGTAATGGGTACCTATTTTTTACAGTGACATGGTTCAAGTCTCGATAATCAATACAAAGTTGCATACTCCCATCTTTCTTCTTCACGAATAGAATAGGAGCACCCCAAGGAGACGTACTAGGACGAATGAAACCGAAGCCTAACAATTCCTGCAGTTGGATTTTTAACTCCTGAAGTTCAATAGGAGTCATTCGATATGGAACTTTGGAAATGAGTTTTGTACCGGGTTCAAGGTCGATACAAAATACAACTTCCCACTCTGGGAGTAGGCCAATAAGTTCTTCAGGGAATACGTCAGGAAATTTATTAACAATAGAAATATCATTCAAATCTGACGTATTTTTGTTTAAATCCGTGACATGAGCTAAGAAAGCTTGACATCCGTTTTTCAATAAACGAATAACTTTATGGCTTGAGATGACAGTGATTGATTTTAATAGTTTAGTTGCTTGAATTCGTATAATAGGTTGGTTAGGAATATGAAAGCTAACAACCATACGAAAATAATCAATTTTTGCATGATGAGTAGTTAACCAATTAATCCCTAGAATTACGTCAAACGGAAGCACTACAAAAAAATGGGCCTTTAGCAACGATTTTTCGGGCAACGACTTTATAAGTCGTTGCTAAAAGTGTATGCTTAGCAACAAAATTTGTCCTTCGTTGCAGATTGTGTTAGACTTTCACTTTTTGCAACAAAATTCATAAGTCGTTACAAAATTTCGATGCTAATTCATTGGCGGGAAAAAATTTCGTTAGAAATTCGTTGCAAAATTTTCGGCCTCTTGCTTTACCATCATCGTGGGCAACGGAAGTTTTTTTGTTGCTAAAAATGGGGCTTTAGCTACGATTTTTCAAGCAAGGAGTTTATAAGTTGTTGATAAAAGTGTATGTTTAGCAACAAAACTTGTCTTTCGTTGCAGATTGTGTCAGGCTTTCACTTTTTACAACGAAATTCATAAGTAGTTGCAAAATTTGGAAACGAAATTCGTTGCAAAATTTCTAACCACTTGATTTCTCCTCATCGTGGGCAACAAAACTTTTTTTATTGCTATATTTCGTTGCCTATATATGGACCACATTCATTGGCAACAATTTTTAATTTCGTTACATATTTTATATAGCTTTTTGAAACGACTATTCAAATGTTGCCTTAAATAATAATAATAATAATAGTAATAATAATAATAATAATAATAATAATAATAATAGTAATAATAATAATAATAATAATAATTATTATTATTATTATTATTATTTTTATTTTTATTAGACTAATTATTTCTTATCAAACTAAATAAAATACTAAACAAATCTCAACATTAAAGTAAATATATATATCTCTACACATTCATATAAATATTTATAAAAATATTCATATCTAAATTTTATAAATTTTAGATGAAATATTTATAAATTTAAATATATATATATATATATATATATATATAATATATATATATATATATGGTAATAGAATTTATCTACTACACAAAAAATATAACATAAGAAGCAAAATTATCAGAGCTAGGATTCGAACCTAAGACCTATGGGTTATTGGGCCATTAAGCTACCATTGAGTCATTCTAATTTATTAGTTAACTAAACTACCGCCAAAACTTGTAGCGGTAGACAGTGTAGCACATGAGCAAATGAGGGGAAAATGAGTAATTTCTCATGTCGTTACAGCCTGTAGCGGTAGGGGGAAATCCATTTCAATCCGTGTCATCCAATGTTGCGATCAACGGTATAGATTATGGTTGTTGAAATAGTACCCGTGACAACCGATTGCCAAGCATGTTAGTTCCGGGCCTCCGACCCAAATAAACCTAACCTCATCAAACCTGATTATTATATCTATACTTCCCAATGTTTCCTATTTCTAGATAGAAATAGGATATACTTACAAGTACTCCCTCCCTTCGAGAATGAAAGTGATGATTGATTTTATGCGAATTTTAAAAAAAATGTCAAATGATAAATTTATTCATATTTAAATTCTCATCTAATTGCATATTTTTCTATACATGACTAGTGATATTATATAAATATTTATAAATAATAAAAATATGACATTTAATACTAAGGATATTACACATAAATTATTCGTTTTTAAAAAAATGTTTTTTAAAGTGGCGCTGGTTGCCTTTCAGATTTTTAGCCAAACAAAATATCCAAAAATTCAATGCCATTTCAAATGGCGTTCAATAGTTTTTTCCAAATTAGATGTGAGAGCCTCTACTCTCAACGGCAGTCGTTGAAGTTTTTATTTTTTAAAAAATATTCGTTTAAAAATAAAAACTTAGTGACAATATAGTTATTAGTGATAGGAACATCCTTCACAATTTATATTTTTTCTTTCGCTAAATTGAAGTGGTAGAAGAATATTTGAAGCCAATTTACGATGAAAATTTGGGAGGAAAAAAACTATTAATGAAGGAATTATTACTCACTATATATTATTGTTCGAAGGTTTTTTGTGAGAGATAAAATTGGTCACTATTTTGTTCTAAATAATTTTTTTAGAATTAATTATGGTGAATATAAATTGTAATATAAATACATTAATTTGTTTACTGTAGTCAATTTACTTTTAATAACAATTTTTAATTAACTTATAGTATTGACTATTTCTTTTAACAAACTATAAAATAAATAACTTTACACTACATTAAACTTTAAAATTTTATACATTGATCATGACAAAAAAAATAGTGGTGCACTTTTGTAGAATAGAGCACAAATGCCAAAAACAAATACTCATATGTTCTACACAAAGAGTCAAGTTTGAGTTTTTTCTTTAATTTATAATATACTACAATTAAAATTGTAATGTAATTAATATTTTAATAGAAATTTATTCTTAATAATATTTTTTAAGTAAATATTAGTTGTATTTATTAAAATATTAAGTTACAATAATTTAAATTTTAAAATGTTATAAATTGACAGTAAACAAAATTATAATAATTATGACTCTTTTTATGGAACAAATTATAAATGTTAAAATATTACTTTTTGGTTCTACAAAAGAGTTATATTTCAATTTGTTATAATTAATTTATAATATCCTAAAATTTAAATTTAGATTTATCTTTAATTTTTGAAATAATAATTTTACATATAAAATGTTATCAAACTCTTTTTTTTTTGGAACAGAGTACTGAGTTGTGTTCGTGCGTGGTCTGGGAAAGCATGGAATAGAGATCAATTGGGTTTCACCTCTCTTCCTTAGCTAAAATTCGATGTTTCAATTAGAGAGAAGATGGGTTAGCTAAGTTTCTTCTCTACCTATTTGGGTTTCTCCTCTCTCCTTAGGAATCAACTAAGTTCGATATGGTCTTGGTTGATGTGACACCCCCAAATCCGGGTACTTCAATTTTCACATGATTTGGTGTTCACTATTCAAACATCATATATCTATCTACCCATAATCAATGAAAGCATTAATAATTAGAAATAAATCCTCTTCTTAAGGAGTTACATCGAAAGAATACATAAATCCCAGGTCATAATAACCTTAAATCTTAACTGCGGAAAACATAAATAATTAATCATCTTACACATCATTAACATAAGTCTAAAACATAAATTCAATATCACATAAAACAACAAGTCTTCGTCACTTGTTAATCTTGCCCTTGCCTTTGTTAGTAGAAGGCACGTCGTACCTTTCGTTCTTAACTGCAATGTTATTATTACGCAAGAGTGAGCATGATTGCCCACAAGTATAAAAATGAAATAACAATATATAATAATATGCGAGTAAATCAAGGACTTTTGAAATAAAATTCAACCTTTGAATCAAGAATGAATAACAAGAATTCAAAAGATTTCTGAGGGTCATAAGACCTTGAACTATGTCCTAGGTTATCAAGGGTTATACTTGAAACCTTTAACAGTCATAAGACTATGGACTCTTCTACTCGTACTTAGGGGGATCAGCCTTTAGTACCATAATGTGCACAACATCTTAACGCTAACGCATAAGTAATCCCTATACAGGGTTGTTCATCTCAGTTTGACATTAGAGTCTGCACCAAAGGAAGTTTGGTTTGGATAAATCAATAAGAGTTCTGAAATTTAGAACGTTCATCAACTATGGACTAGTCGAATCAAATAAGGTTCACTAGTCTAATATGGTTCAACAATAAATGATATTTAAATTGAATAACAATCTCAAGAGGTATACAATAGAACAAGTATTGTATAACAGAATCATACTTTGAAACGATAAATAATCTTCAATATAACAATTTGAACTTGATTTAATAATAACGAGAATTTACTCGGTGTAATTTATAAACTTGAATAATGATAACAAGTAGTGTTAGGAAACTTGCCTCGTGCGTAGGCTAAACGATTACTACTTCCGTTCACCATAAATCCTACACACATACCATATGTATTCACGACATTCATTAGTTACATTTTCACTTAATTATTTAAGATAAACTCAACTTTATTTAACAAATCATTACCCTTCTAATTTAATTACTTAATTAAATTAGAATATTTTCATTCTCTTACTATTGTTACACTCGAATAAATTATTTCATAATAATTTCATCGAATATTTATTTTATTCCATACATATTTCAACTAAAATATTTATTTTATTTGATAAATATTTTAATAATAATTTCCATTGAATATTTATTTTATTCCATAAATATCTCAATTAAAATATTTAATTTATTTTATAAATATTTTAATAATAATTTTCATCGAATATTTATTTTATTCCATAAATATCTCAATTAAAATTATATGTTTTGTGAAGAACACAGAATATGTCCATAACTTCCAATTAGTTTATTTTTACACGACATTAGACATGCCCAAACACTGTAATACATATATGATCACTACTTAACCTTTCTAGCATGATTTTAACATGTTAAAACGCATAATTTGCAGAATCAACACATGTAATTTACTGTTCTTGGTGTTTTTGAAAGTTTTGAATACAGAACATGAAAATCAACACTACGGATTCGTTATAACACCGAATCCGTTCATTTGAAGTTTGGTCTCTTCGTTTTAATATGCATAATTATATACATGTATAAAATTTATGACACAATATATGTTTAACGTATTAAATTTGCGAATAAGGGCCATATGACCATATTTTTATACTCTGTAATTTTGCAGCAACAATATACGACATATATTTTATGAAACTGATGTTATGGTTCATACAACATAGTAAAAACATACTACGTTAATCATATTAACACATATATATCCACATAATCAATACAATTTCCAATTACAGAGATTTTAACCGAACTTGAAAGCCATTTTCATGAAAACTTTTAAATGACGTGAATAAAACAAACTGGGTTGAAGAGATTACCCAAAGCGTAGATGAGTAGAGATGAAACCCTTATCAATTAATTCTTCAATCACACAACTTACAAATTCCCTTAACAATTTCTCAATCTCTCTCTATGTGATTTGTTTTGCCAGACTTAGAAAATAAAAGACTTAATCAAAATAAAAGAAGACGTATTAATTTTATAAAAGAACTGAGCGCAGAGTGGTGGTCAGTTAACCCATCATGGGTTAACTGCTACTAACTTCCCTTAGGGCCTCGTTTGGCTGACAATAATAGACTCTAAAACCATTTAATTTAATGATTCTCTTATACTATAATTTAAAACATGTCACACCCAAATTACACAATAAAATCAAATATCTTATTTACTTTAATTTAAATAAACTATAATAATTTCTCATTAATTCCCATAGTCATAAAATTAAATTTCTCATTTATTAAATAGGTCAAATTATTTAATATCTAATTAATTTTTAAATTAATTAAAATAATATTATGCTTATTAAATATTTCATTTAATTCAATAAGCTCACATAAATACATAATCTAAGTAATAAAATTCTCCACATTAATTTAATAACTATAACACATATACTTAATTAATTTACCACACTTGCATCAATTAATTATTAAATCTAATAATTAAATCATCAAAAATATTTATTTAATTCAATAAATATTAAAATTAAATTATAAAATCTCGTTTGTCACAGTTGTGAGAACAAAGGAACCTAAGAAATCGACACATGACTAAGATCGATATGGATGTACGGTGAGTTTTCTTCATTTTGTTAATAGTGGCGGCATAGTAGTGGCCTCTCCTTCAACTTCTGCTCCGTTATTGCCCAATTAGAGGTTTTAATTTTCTCCTTTGTTAATTTTTCCTAAAAATTAGGTTTTAATTATAAATTTTGTGCTATTTAGAGCTAATTTGGGTTGCAATTGGAATGATTGTATTGTTAATTGGTTAATTAGTTTAATTATTGTATGTAATACATTTCAAAATGATGTAGTTTGTCAATGAGCATAGTAAGGCAGATTAAGTGTTTATGAATTGCTTGAGTGTGAGTTTATGTTAGCTACTAACTGTTTGTGAAATTGCTTGAGAGAATGTGCAAGGAGTACTTATTTCTTGAGAAAAAGTAGATCATTTTCCACTCAAAAAATGATTCCAGAAAAGCGCACGATAAGCGCACGATAATGTAATAGGTTACTTGATAATTAGTTTACTCATTACTATGATTGTGTTGTAGACCTTCTTTCTATAGGAGTCTTCAAGATAATTGCAAAGTTTATAAGCTTAATTTTCCCTTGTTGATACCCAATCAACATATGTGGTTAATATTGGTTTTTGAATGGAAATGCAGTCTTGTTCTGTCTAAAGTATTTCACTGTCCAACATCTTAGTTTAGTTGGCTGTACAATATCACACAATGAGGGTAGCGATGTCCTTTCCATTATGAATAAGAATCAAACTTGCAAATACCTTTTGGTGAGATAAACATTGCTGTATTGCAAGCATTGGTCTCTAGAGTAGTCTAGCTGTATATTAGAAAGAATAAGATTTCATATTGTTTACAATAGTGATAATGGAAGTTTATTTGATAGAAGTTATATTGTCATTTATATGCCATGGTAATACATAATAAATGTTGGTAACCTTGCAAAACCTATGTTTTGTCTTTTTCTTTCAATTTGTTTAACGCTGGAGTCTGGACTAACTGTCGGTACCTGCTTCTCATAATCAGATTCAGAACTTAGAACGCGAAATCCAAGAAAAAGCAAAGCAAATGAGGGTGTTAGAGCAATGGATAATTGAGAGCGGTGAATCTTCAGTTGCAAATGCATCATTGGTTGATATGCATCAAGTATGTTTAAATATTCCTTTTCATCCTTTTTCATCAAATAATATTCCTCATGTCCTAAAAATTTGTGGTTTTATATGATAACTGATAGATCGCACAATGTTAATGTCATTTCTTCTGATTTTACAACAGACCTTGATGAGATTGATGACCCAATGTAATGAAAAGGGGTTTGAACTAGAGGTTAGTGACATGCTACCAATACCCTTTACAGCTTACTATTTGCCTCAAAATGCTGGAGACATAGCTCGAAAGTTCATAAAAGATCCGCAGGTGCTGTCCTTCATAGATGCTGAGGTAGGTTGATATTATTTCTTATACAGATTTTGAAATCCAGTTTATTAATAGGTTTTAGAATCCACGTGAGGCACACTAACTTTTTGGCGATTTACAATATTATATATATATATATATATATATATATATATATATATATGTGATTTCTCAACACACTTTCATCTGTCAAGCTTACTGCTGGCTGGGCATCTTGTCTTATTAATATACTTGAGATCGTAAAAATATTTTTTGATTCACTAACCGAGGTTTAGTTTGAGTGATGCTATCATATCTATGACTACAGCAGGGGAAAGGACGAGGAGGATACTGATATGCAAGATTTGGTTATGTCTTTCTCTGGACTTGAAGAGAAGGTCCTTGCACAATATACTTTTGCAAAGGTATAACCAAACTTATGTCCGGTATAAATGTGAATGTTGATTTTGCACAAAAATATGTGTGTAAATTAACTGTTTATTGATGTCTGGGATGATTACCATTGGCAGAGGGGATCACGTGTTTTCTGAGATGTATTTTCCAACTAATCTGTCTGGTTATTTTCAGCTATATATCCTACTGAAACATGTGAAGATTCCTTAGTTTTATACCATTATTTTGTTTGTTAACAGAGGTTGGTTCTTCAGGTTATGATTCTGTGGTTAGTGTAATGCTCAATGAAGCAAGAAGTCAATAAATTGGAACCACCATAATTTTTAGAATAATTGTTTGCCCTCTAACATTGTCTGTATTTGGCTGTTGTTTCTCATGTTGGAAGATTAGAATATTCACCGTGTGTGTAACCCCCCCGGGGGTGGGGGGGGCAAGGTGAGGGCTAAGAAAGAGGAAGGGAGTGGGCCATGGGGGGATATAGTTCCTTTTATCAATATTGTAACTGAGTTGATCAAGTCTTCAATAGAAATGATCTAATGCCTTGTAATGCTTTTCCATAAAAAAAAAACTTGTTAATGTTTCTTCCATAAATATTTGGAATTGTATACCATCTTTTATGTTTTCTCAGGCAAATTTTATTAGAGCTGCAGCTGTAAACTATTTGTTGGATGCTGGAGTGCGATGGGGAAGTGCACCAGCAGTCAAAGTAAGAAAATAGTGAAATAATTTGTTATTCCCTTGTTTTTTAACATTTCGGTGAACATTACGTTTTTTGCAAAATCGTATAATACTGCTTCTGGTATCTTGTAGGGTGTGCGAGATGCGGCAGTGGAGTTATTGCACACTCTAGTAGCTGTGCATGCCGAGGTACTTTATGTGTGTCTGGCAGGACACATCCACCCAATGATCTACAAAAACTTTCTTGTTTTTCTTAGACTTGTTTCCCATCACCCCTACCATTTGTTAGTTCTAATACAGCTAAATCATAGTTTTGACTATATTAGAAGTTGTGTCAATCTTAATGGAATGTATCTTAATCAGGTTAAGTCATGAATTATTAGCTTAACTTTTGGCTTAATCTTGGGAATATGATGTATTTTCTGATTGCAAGTTTTTGCTGGATGTTAACCCCTGCTTGATAAGACATTCGGTATCCTCGTTGAAGGTCTGATTGACACTTTGCTCAGTCTTTTCCATGAAAACAAAGATAGAGATCTTAGATCATTGGATGCAAATGGTTTCTGTCAGCTCATGCTTGAGGTGAATATGTTGTTTCTTTTTTCTTTTCTCTTCTTTTTATTCTTTTGCTGTAATTGTATCTAATCGAACTTCTGATGTTTCTGAAAACCATTGGTGCTTAAAGTAGAGCTGTTTTTGCCTGCCAGATATATAAGTGTTATAGGAACTTGATACAAATTTTATATTTTTGGGAACTTGAAGATGAGATTCGTTATTAGCCTCCTTTCCAATCTGCTTTAGATACCATGTTATTTGTGTGGTTCCTATATAATAGAGAATAAAACTAAGATGACGAAGATTCTTATTCTATGAAGTTTGTCTCACAAATATGTGTGTGGCAGATTCAAGTGATTACTATTACTGAGATGCCTGATTCACTTGCTCAGCTAATTTATTGTTTGCCATGCATTTCTTGAGGCTTGAATATTTTGAGACCATATTGAATCCTTACTTTACACATGAGGCAAGAGAGTCACTAAAGTCTTTACAAGGGGTCTTATTGGAGAAAGCCACAGAGAGTGTGACTGAGTCTGTTGAGACTCGAAGCCATCACCGTAGGCCTATACGTGGAAGTGACGATGTTCTTGGTCTACACTTCGTGATGTTTTAGCATTTTTCTCTATATGAAATTATTTTTTCTAAGCCACATTTTACTCTTACCCTGCACCCTCACATGGTGTCGGCTCATGGTCATCTCCTCCTAACAAATGCTTATCATAGTCCTCACTAATCATGTGGCTATTAGTGATTATTAAATGTGCTTAGTTGGATTTTCTAGTCCAGTTGGTAAATTGCCTGAGAATTGGACCTCAAGTTGGCTTTTATATGAATCATCTGGCAGTGACCATCTTCATAATTTAATCTTTCCTGTTGTTACATGATGGTTCTTCCTCTAATATACTTTCCCTGCATTTTTTCCTGTTTGCTTAGGCTCTTACTCAGCAGGACAGTTCTGAACTACTTCAAGCAGAGCTTGAGAGGACGCAAATTAACACAACATGCTTTATAGAGTCATTTCCATTAGACATGGTCCCAGAATCTGCCAAAGCTTCTATTAGAGGATCAATGGATTCTCCCAGCAGAAATGGAAAACCAAAATTGTGAGTTAAATCTTCCCTTTATGTTATTATTTTCGTCCTCATTATGTGAGTTAATATTTTTGTCCTCATTATATGCAGAAAGATAAATCTTCCCTTTATGTTATTTAACCTGTGTATTTTAGGTAGGAGTGCGACTGTCAAATGGAAGAGAGTTCTTTGCTAATAACATAATTTCCAATGCTACTAGATTGGATACCTTTGGTTAGTCATCACTGAAAGCACAATGAAATATATGAATAATTGTGCTCAATGTCGTATTTTGATGTTTCAAAACAGTGGATTCTCCACCTCTCTTAGTGATTGCCTATTTATAAAATTTGATTGCCTATTTACATCACATGAAAACTTTTAAAACAGGAAAAATTACCTAGAGAAGAAGAAAGATTTCAGAAACTCTATGTGGATGCCCCATCATTTCTTTCTATTCACTTGGGGGTTAAAGCTGATTTTTTGCCACCAAATACAGATTTCCAGCATTTTATTCTCGAGGTATTTAGATTCTTCTGCAACTCATGTCTTTGACAGTTTCAAAGATCTGATTACGCATGCATGCTGATGGCATACAATCTATTTGTTTTCTTTAATAATTGTACATAATGACTAGTAAAATTTAGAGGAGCCTTATGGCATATAAATGTTGTATGCAAACTTTTATTCTTTCTAATATTTTTGTATGTTTTCTATGACTAGATTGTAGTTTTCAGTCGTACAAAGTTTGATTGTAAAGATGATGAATGATCATGTATCAGATTATTTTATTTAATTAATAATATTTTAGTTTTTTTTGATTTTGCAACAATATAATTTGTTACCAAAGCATTGAACGAGTTTTAATATAACAACAATTTTTTATACATTTAGCAACAAATTTTCGTTGCTAATGGTATTAAAAATATAATATTTGGCAACGAAAAATTAACCAAATAACAACGGAGAGGATATTGTTGCTAAAACTAAAATAAAAGGCAACATTTTTTATCGTTGCAAATCATATCAACTTTCGTTGCACATATAAAGAAACGACAACATATAATGTCGTTGCTAATCGACGACTTTCGTTGCTATTGAAAAATAACCAGCAACAAAAATTTTCGTTGCTGATTTAGCATAATGTTGTTGCCAAATAATATAATCAGCAACGAAAATCGTTGCTGAAAAGTTTACATTCCGCAACGAAAGCAAGCTTAGGCAACAATTTTCATAATTTACTGTAACAAAATATGTCATTGCAAAATGGTGTCAATTGCAACGAAAATGCATAGTCGTTGCAAAAAAAAAATAGTTCATTTTGTTGCCAATTAGAAGGCTTTTGCAACGAAATGGGCTTTTTAGCAACAAAAGTTTAATTATTCTGCAACAATACATTTTGTTGCTAGAGGATCGATGTATCTGTACGAAAGTCAAATTTCGTTGCAAAATGTATTACTTTTGGCAACGAAAAAAATACGTTCGTTGTAGAACAATTAGCAAAGCTCATTGCGCAACGAAAGACGCAACGACACTAAAATCGTTGCCAAAATCCTTTTGCAATGAAATTTGGCACCTTTAGTGTGACGCCCCCAAAATTAGGTATACATCACCCATCTTGGGTCGTCAGATGTAAAGTACAGAATACAAATACAACTTACTAATACAACTGTCGTGTACAATACGACAAAACATAAACTGTGAGTTTGAATACAAATATTATCTTCTAGAGAGTATTCATACTCAAAAGGAGTCCTCATTACATTTATTAACACACTATTACATAGAATAGTGAGGACTACTAACTAATACTATCATTCGAACCATCACTCCGTTTCCCGACTTGCCCCAGCTACGTTCTCATTTCCTGAAGAGAACAGTGAAAGAAAGGGTGAGCTCAACTAGCCCAGTTAGAAATATTATGGCTAAGATAACGCAAAATAAATTATCATTAGCCTTCAACAATATTAAACTGATAAAATATAATAGACATCAAGTTTAACTGCAGCGGAACAAGCAATCCATTAAAAGAGTCAAGTAGAAAATAAACTCTACTATCTTTTATGATTTAAAAAGTTTTTCATCACTTTTATCGCTGAGACTCAGCTTAATAAATAATTCACATCATCCCTGCACTACGGCCAAGGATATTCGTTAGGGTCACGACCACAAATTTCATGCATTACGGGCCAAGGTTATTTGTGTATTCATCAATGGTCATGATCATGCCAACAACTGTCCATCAATGCACTACGGGCCAATGAGGACTTTTACCACATTATTTGTAACATTACGGTCATGATTACACCGAATAATCACTGGTCATAATCATACCAAGTCCATCTATGCACTACAGGCCACAAATGACTTTCAACATTTTATAAACATGAGTATGATGACAATGATATAAGAATTCAATAAAACAAGTTCAAGAATTAATTTATCCAAGAATTAACAACGTCCAAATTGTCAACATGATACTGCATTGTGGAGTAAAATTCAAGAATACTTAGAAGAATATTTTCATGAAAAGATACTGGATGAACCGCAATTATCAAGGATATTCCACAAATTTCATGGAGTATAGAAGTCAAAACTTAACCAACTGAGTACAACAAAGAATGGAATAACAAAAGAAATCACCATGCATGCGATAGACCGCACAGACAGGTTATTCCAACAGAATAATAAATAATGGAACCAGGTCCGGCGTAAACGCACAGACAGGATATTCCGACAGAATAATAAATAATGGAACCAGGTCCGGTGTAAAACACACAGACAGGATGTTCCAACAGAATAATAACAAGACGGAACCAGGTCCGGTGTAAAACACACAGACAAGATGTTCCAACAGAATAATAATAAAAACGGAACCAGGTCCGGTGTAAAACACACAGACAGGATGTTCCAACAGAATAATAGAAGAATGTCACCAAGTATAGGGTAGACCGCGTATACAGGTTATTCCAACAGAATAATAAGAAATGGAATAACAACAGTTCTCTTCATGAATAAGAAAGAATAACACCCCTTACCGTTTTAAAGACGAGCTGAAATAAGGAAGTAGTTAAGTAGCAGAATACCCTTCTTCTCTCTCTCTATAGTTTCTCTCTATAGTTTCTCTCTCTAGAGTTCAGTGAATTCGTAAGAAATAATGAAGGAATGAGCTGCTATTTATAGAAAAATAGAATGCATAGTAACTAATCCATGAACGGTCCAGATTGATTACTTTAATCTGACGGTCCATATTTAAAGAAAAATCTTTTTAAATAAAATATAATATATTCTAATTATTGCCTAATAAAACAAATGACTTATAAAAGTATTTTGTTTTATATAAAAAAGATTTTACTATTCAAAACACTATGCATAATAGAATATTATAGTGAGGACAATAATTATTATACAAACGTCCAGTTATTATGCGACACTATTGATGCACAACATTACATGTATCCAATATTAATAATTTCATAGTTTATCATGGTATTTATATACTGCATTGGGACATAATCTATTATATGAGTGAACAACCTAATCCAACTGCTGATAATTAGTATATTAAATAGACCATTATTAATGCAATTATTAATGCCAATTGGTCTGGTACGTACAGTTTATATAGTAATAAACAAAAAAAGTGAACATGCATAGTCCTATAATATGACATTATTATAAGATGATATTCTATATTGACTATGAACGTACACATTATGGTGAGTTACTGTCTATCAATAGTAATAAAAAAAACATACTGTATATTATCATGACATGATCGCAACTGATAATTATTTGGTATTAGTGATATATTATAATGAATTATTGAATTCAATGTGATAGATTGATATCCAACTCGTAGTCCTCACTGCATTAAACTGTTTGTGATCATAGCATATGGTTGTCATGCATTAATAATGCTATGAGGAATAAAGTCATGATAATATTACTAATAGGTACACCATAATCATTCTATAATGAATTGCACCTTTAATTTTAAAATTTTTATCAATTTAACTAATTATCAAAATAGAAAAATTGAACATATTTTATGTTATAAAATTCGGGGTCTCACAACTATGAAATCTTATTTCATATCTAAATAAACTCCTTTATTTAAGGAAACATAGAATCTAATTTCAACTCCAATTAGTTATCATGGAATCTAATTCCAAATCTAATTAGTTAGCATGAAATTTAATTTTTAAAATTAAAATAACTTTATATCTTAATATTAAAATAAACCTTTTATTTTAAGATTAAAATAATATAATTAAGAAAACAAGCCGTGGAATCACGTGAATCATATATATATCATCTGATTGCATGAATCCATGAATTCTTCTGAACTTTTTCGTGATTCATTCCCAGGGAAAAAAAAGAGTGGCTAGTGGGATTTTTAATATATTTTATAAAACAAGACACATGAATGCAAAAGAACATAACATGATTAAATATATAATAATAAAAAAAAACGTGGCTCACTTTAGATTACTTGATACCTTGAAGCTCCAGGATCAAGTCTAGGATAAAAATATATATATAATATTTACGGTTATATCCTGAATCTGCAGCTTTTGTGAAAATTTGTGATTCCACAATAGATCGCCACTAAGATTTCCGTTTTTTTTAAATAAATTTTATACAACAAATTATGTCCAATTAAATTGTCCCACACCATAATATAAAAAAATTATTTCGAGAAAATTAAATATTTATTCATAAAATTTGGGATCTCACATTTAGCAACGAAAATTGGTTGTTGCTGAAGCCCCATTTTTTTGTGGTGAAGTATTTTTAAGGAAATAAGATCGACAAGTAATGTGAGGGTACCGATTTGAACCAAACAAGACTTATAAATAGTGGATGTAATGAAGGTTTCTCCTAACGGAGTTTCCACAGATAAGTCAAAATCTAATTTCTCCGGAGTCAAATTTAAACGTTGAGCGCAAGTAGGAGAAATAAAAGAATGGGTAGACCCTGTATCAAATAAGGTATAGACTTCGCTAGAGTTATGATAAGCTTACCCGTGATGACCTCGTTCAGGTTCCTTGCTTTTTGGGAGGTCACAACAGACGCTCTCCCTTGAACTACTGGTTTTGACTTTTTGGGACAGCCTTTGGTGCCTCCATCCCAACTGGACTTGCCTTCCCTGAACGATAAAATCAAGCTAGGTGACCTTTTCTTCCACAATTATAACACGTTTTGGACGGCTGCGCACAGTTTGGACTGATATGTCCCCCCCTCCGCATTTGAAGCATATGATAGGTGGTCGTTCTCCTTCCTTAACAACGGGTGCTGATGCTGACGTCTTTCTATCATTTTTGAATCTCCTCTTCTTGAAATGTCCATTTTTATTATCTTGGCAATGATTACCACCGAAGTGGTTACCATTTCTAGCATGTTGATTCCCTCCATGTTTGTTGTCAATGCTTCGATGACTGCTACCACTGGTATTATCATTTTGCCGGTTGTTTTCTCTTGGTTGGGTTGACTCGTTATCGCGCTCCAATAACTGAGCCCTATTTACAACATCTGAATACAAACACAGTTTATGAGAAATTAGATATTGACGTATCTCGGGTTTCAAACCTCTTAGAAACATGCGCGTCATTCTCTCCTCATTCTCAACCAAGTGAGACGCAAACCGGGACAACTCGGAAAACTTAGCTTCGTACTGCGACACGATCATATTGTGCTGCTCCAACTTGATGATCTCTACCTCTTTCATGTGACGAATACTTTCGGGAAAGTACTTGTCGTTGAATAGTTCTTGGAACTTCTCCCAAGACATCTTCAGTGCGGCAGGTTGAGTACGCTTTACCGATTTCCACCAGTAATTTGCCTCTCCTCGTAACATAAAGGTGGCAAAGAGAACCTTTTGCTCCTCGGAGCATTTCAAGACATCAAATATCTTGGTGATCTGCTTTATCCACATTTTCGCCTTAAGTGGTTTTGGCTCTCCAATAAACTCTGGTGGTTCCAGCTCCTTGAACTATTTAACAGTGACCGTCCGAGAGTTGCCAGTGTTTCCACCTGTATTTTGGACAGTAGTCACTCTTGCCTGATGTTGTACGAATTGCAGAAAGCTACTAAACATTCCGTCGTTCGCCATTTGGTCGGTGTTGTTATTCACTTGAGGATTATTGCCTTCCTGATGCACATTATCCTGGGTGTTGATCTGTGGTGACTCAATGGTCTCCTGTGCTCCATTGCTATTCTCAACATTATCGGATGTCATTTTCAAACAATGCCACAAAACAAGGGTTAATTGACATGTCACATATTATCCTTATACTCTGACCGACCAATTAAATACCAAATAAACTTAGGTAGGTCATACTAGCGAAGAAATTCCCCGTCTCTCCCCTCCTAGTTCTTGTCTCACATATAAGCCAGGGATCATATCCCTAAGCTTTGATAAAAATTGTGACGCCCCAAAAATAGGTATACATCACCCATCTTGAGTCGTCAAATACATGGTACAAAATTTAAATACAACTTAATAATACAACTGTCGTGTAAAATACGACAAAACATAGCTGAAAGTTTAAACAAGAATATTGTCTTCTAGACATTATTCAAACTCAAAATAAGTCCTCAATACATTTATTATCACACTATTTCATAGAATAGTGAGGACTACTAATGCTATCATCTGGACCGTCACTCCGTTCCCCGACTAGTCCTGGCTACGTTCTCACTTCCTGAAGAGAACAATGAAAGTAAAAGGGTGAGCTCAACTAGCCCAGTAAGAAATATTATGACTAAGATAATGCAGAATAATTTATCGTTAGCCTTCAATAGTGTTAAACTGATAAAATATAACAAACATCAAGTTTAACTGCAGCGGAACAAACAATCCATTAGAAGAGTCAAGTAGAGAATAAAATTTACTATCTTCTATGGTTTAAAAGGTTTTTCATCACTTTTATCGCTGAGACTCAACTTAATAAATAATCCACATCATCCCTGCACTACGGCCAAGGATATTCATTAGTATCACGACCACAAATTATCCATACACTACGGGCCAAGGATATTCGTGTATTCATCGATAGTCATGATCATGCCAAGAACTGTCCATCAATGTACTACGGGCCAATGATGACTTTTACAACATTATTTGTATCATTACGGTCATGATTATATCGAATAATCCCTGGTCATAATCATACCAAGTCCATCTATGCATTACATGCCACATATGACTTTCAACATAATATAAATATGAGGATGATGACAATGATATAAGAATTCAATAAAACAAGTTCAAGGATAAATTTTAAAGATTTATAATTTAATTTATCCAGAATTCAGTAACGTCCAAATTGTCAACATGATACTGCTTTGTGGAGTAAAATTCAAGAATAATATTGTACCAAAAATAATTTGGACCGATAACGAATCAATTTTTATTATGAGTAGTACCCCGGGTGAATAGTACTCGAGTGAATAGTACCATGTGAATAGTAATTCATGAATAGTAACCCCATGAATAGTACTCCGGCATGAAAAAATTAAAACTTATCAAAAATGCTCAGAATAATATTTTCATGAAAAGATACTGGATGAAACGTAAATATGAAGGATATTCTACTAATTTCATGGAGTATAGAAGCCAAAACTTTAACCAAATGAGTATAGAATTCGAAATCTGAAACGAAATAATATTACTTACATACTACAAAGTATGGAAGAAAATATTATTTCAAGCGAATATTGAATAAAAATAACATCCCTTACCTTGAAAAGAAGAGTATTCTAACTGGTATGGCGGGATATTCTTGAAGAAAACTTTCACTATTTTCTACGCTCAAAGCTTTCTAAAACTCTAAAGAAATACGTTCAATATTATAGAAGAAGAATTCTCTGATTCTGGTGTGATTTTCAATTCTAACTTAAGCTCCTATTTATAGGAAAATAGCAGGGGCACTGTTAAGGAAATTTTCACGGATGCAACAGTTTTATAACTCACGGATGTCTTATGTAATATTCGGGCGTCTGAATTTCAAAGCCATCATCAAATAAAACAAAATAATACTATATATATATATATATATATATATATATATATATATTATATATATATATATATATATATATATAACACATGTTGTTTTGAAAAACTTCCCACAATAATCCACCCACCAATTTCTATATCAATCACACACACCCACTTTCCCTTATCTACAAGGCATCTTCCCCCACCCCCCTTTCTTCCTACCACACACACACACACTCACACACTAAATTCCACCAACATGTCACTCTCATCACTCTTACCCCTATCACAATCATATATATATATATACACACACACACACACACACACACACACACACATCACATACCTATATATATATAAATTCTCTCCCCTTTACGTAACTCCCTTCCACCCCTATTTCAAAAATTAATTTTTCAACACATATGGGCCCCACATGTGGGCCCCACCTTTAAATAATTTTTTATCGATTATTTTGAAAATAGGTAAATGGGAGTCCATATAATAAGCCGATTTATAACAAATACCTCATAAAAATTCTCTCAATATTTTTAACAACATTTATCATCATTATTATAATTCGCAATATTTAACAACCAGGTCATTCCCAGGAAAGATGGGGCTTTCCAATAAGGATTTCTCCTTATTGGCGCGCAATTAGGTGACCAATTCTCTCATTGACAGAACTTCTAGACATTGTCAATATTGGAAATAATAATATTAATAACTCTGTCATCTCAATTATTGATTTAATAATATATAAAATATCGACAATAATTGAATCAAATAACGTGAGTACTATGCATCAATTATTGTAACCATAATTGAACAAAACTGAGTGACTTCTAACATAAGCATCAATAATCAATATCGTGTGCTACTATGCAACCACGCGTATTACTGTACTTTTAACACCGGGTGTTTCAACAGTTAACGGTAAAACTTCCGCCGTTATTTTCATAAAAAGATATTTTTGTCGTTTTCTTAATTTGACAATAATTCCGTTTGTGGGGTCCACCAATGATTGTGCCGTCGTACGAATATTCCCTGTTAAAATGAATATTCACCGACCAATAGAATATAATATAACAACTTGCTTACTTTGCAAAATTTATAAATATTACCCACAACTATAACATTATTTCAAATTTACTCCTTAATATTCAAAAATAATATTTATAGAAAATTCATCTTTATTCATAAAAGTTGGGGTCTTATAAATAATATGGGACTATAAAATATAGTATGAAGGATTTATTAAAATAAATTAAAGGAGTTTAAATTAGTTTTGCCAAACAGGGCTTAAATATATATTAAGTCTTTAATTTTTAACCAGGTTTTGCCAAACAAAGCCTTATGGCTTTTGGAATTTTTAAATTTTGAATTTTAATTATAATAATAAAATAAATTAAATAATAAATATAAAATATATTGTTTTTTTAACTGATATGTAATTAGTATTATAATAAGTATACGACAGTTACATACATTGGGTGCGTCTCCTTTATGTTACGTAAAAGGTTTAGTTTTGGCTTATACTGAGGAAGGAAGAAGGAGGTTTACAGTGAGAAGTTGAGAGAGTTTGAGAGATTCCTATGTTTCTAAGGAATTATGAGTGGATAACAAGGATTTTCAAGCATAAGAAGGTATTACTCATAACCTTAATGTTATATATATAATATATATATAATATATATATATATATATATATATATATATATATATATGAATTTCACGACATATAACTTCAAGTTCTGTGAATTCATCTTTTTGAATTGTTGATATACAACTGATTACGTGTTATTGTACATGTTTGTGATGATTAGAACTAGTGTTTAGATAAGAATTTTTATGTTAATTACGTTTAAAAGAAAGAAAGTAATTACAGTATATGTATTTTACATGTGGCTTGTAAAAGTACTAATTTTAGTGGTCAATTTGTATGTTAAACTGTGAATTGAGTTTTGTTTATGCTAGTACATTGAAAAACGAAGATAACGCAGTTTGAACGAAGTAATTTGGACAAGAATTGTGATCACAGTGTCAAAATTTGTGAAGAATGTAAAAAATGGAGTTTTGTATAAAAATATGAAATTTAAGGAATTAAACTAGTATAATTGTTGTTAAATTGTTCTATGTTGAGGAATATGTTGGCAAACATGTTTATGATGGTTTTGTATCAATTGTACGTGTTAATATTACTGTTTATTGGGTGAAATTCGTGTTTGTTGGGTTAAAGTCGACTACTGTTCATAGCCCTCTCTGCCTCTGTATGTGCACCAGCGCAGCTGCGCTGGTGCCAAGGCTAAAAATTGCGCAGCTGAGCTGTGTATGGCGCAGTTGCGCCATACACTGATTTGAGGCAGTGGCCTCTGTAACGACCGAGAAATTCGGATCTTTTGTAAAATACTTGAAAGAATTAAATAATGAATAAAATAATATTATTTGTTATTCTTATGTATTAATAAAATGAATGTCGTTCTATAACCTAGAAACGTCGGAACATCGTAGTATTTGAACTACGTGATGGAATTAAAGTGTTTGAATTTCCAAGACGAAAATAAAATCTTTTCGAGAAATTTTCCGAAAAACACTATTCATCATTTATCGCTCGGGAATTATTTTTGAACTTCCAAGAAATATGTAACGTTATAATATCGAGGTGAGATGGATTATGAAATAAGAAGCTAAGTATGGAAAACGCAATATTTCGCATGCGAACTTAAATTGAGAGCGTTGGGAAATTAATGTCTAAGGAATGAACTTGAGTAATCTTGTAGGATGTGCAAGTTCATTAAGCATTAAGGGACAAGGCCAAATTGTAGTAATGATTAGCCAAATGTGGATTAATGTGAAGCCCAAAGAAAATTAAAGCAAGCCCAAAAGATAAGTTAATTAGATTAAGACCTAAGCCCAAATGATGATCCATTAGTTGAATAGGATCCATGGGGCAACCCATGAGTGAAGTAGTGGGCAAGAACTTTATGTAGTGATGCCCAAGTACTTTATGTGATGATCAAGTGTTGTGATGAGCAAGAAAAATGAGTGGTTAGCAAGTTTACTTAGTGGTTAAGTAGATGAATAGTAAGGAGGTTAGTTGAGGAGGTGGGGTGATTAATGACTAGTATGCCCTCACCTTGGCTCTCCTATAAATAGAAGAAGTTGCTAGTCATTATTCATTGTTCAAATTTCATCCAATACAAATTAACTTGTGTTAGAGAGAATAAGCACTTTATAAGCCAACACATCCTTTGCTAGATTTTCAAAGAGAAGAGAAGTACTAGTCTTCAAGGGTAAGACTCTTGTCTAATACATCTTCATCTCTATCATTGTAGGGTGATAAGAGAAGTGTAATTTAATGGACATGTATGTTAAGAACATATAAGAATTGATTAGTGAATGGAATTAAGCCGAGTAAGTTATGAATAAGCAACTTGAACCTAAATAAGTTAAAAACTTATGATGAACTTGTCATATGATTATCATATGATGTTAGTATGTTCAATATGATGTGAGAACATTGAGTAAAGGACTTAAAGTCCATACTAAGTCATAAGAAATAGAATTTGTAGTTTATAAAGTTGAATAAGTCATGACCTAATGAAAATAAGTAGGTGTAATAAGTAGTTTAAAATGTTCATATGATGGTTAAAATTCATTTAGATTGATAATCAAATCATTAGTAATGGGGTTTCGCCGAAATTCACACGATTAGACGATAATCGTCGAGTTCGTGAAATTCTCGGAATGGAAGTCATATTTTGTTTTTGAACTCGGAAACATTGGTTTTCGATGGAGACAAGTCATACTTGGCATTATAGAGTTGCGGACTCAAAAATGACCGAATTCCGAATTAGAACGAAGAAACGAGCATTGAACGTTTACGAATGTTTATCGTTTTCGTTAAAATGGACTAATAGGTGAATTTTTAGCAAATGAAGTAGAATAGATAAAATTCTTGCATGAACATGTAGAGTACGTAATTTGTGAACCATAGGCTCTTGAACGAGCCAATTCGGTCTTATAACGAAGGAGCTACGAGTCTGGGAATCTCACAAGTTGAAAAATCTGTCAAAATTATCTGTGGCATAGAGTCTGTGACGCCCCCAAATTCAGGTACTTGAAACCCAAACTCAGTGCTTCACGATACCATTTCTTTGAGCGGAATAATAATAATAATGTCATAAATATCAAACTTAATTTACATATCAGAGTTTTCTAAATCCCAGTTACGCGACCTTAAAACATTTCATTACATGATAGATAATAAATATCCTCAACTTATTTAAGTCTAGCTATTACATAAGAGAACACAAACTTAATCTGCTAGTTTTTCTTTCCCTTTGTTCTTGCCTGAACCTTCAGGTCGATCATACATAGCTGAAAATATTTAAATTAAGCAAGGATGAGCATTTGAGTGCCCAGCAAGTAATAAAAATTATAAACATTACCTGAAAGGATTAAATATTTTCTTTGAACGACTCTTCAACAACGAAGCAATAGTTGTGAAGTATTGAAGCAACACTAAACAACATAACAATTCTTATTTCAATTTTGAAACTACATATTGACTATAAATGGAGAGCAGTCGATAGACTATGAATATAGTTTTCAGTTTTCAAAAAGGTCAAACAGAACTTCATCTGTAAACCGTCATAACTTACAGGCATGGGGGGTGATCAGCCCGTTATGCCCTGTATTGATCAATACTACATATCAGAACGATATTCTCGTTCATCATATCCGCCTCAGGCGCACAAAAGTTTTTCCCAGATGAGGGATGTTCATACTTAGTCGGGAATCCGAACCAAAACAATTTGATTGGATACAAAAAGGTTTTATCATATTCAAAGATATTTCTAAATCTGTGTCTAGCTGATCAAATAGCTTAGACGACTATATATAAATATATATATATATATATATATATATATATATATATATATATATATATATATATATATCAACATGTGTTTAACTACAATGATTATCCAAGTGAGGACACTTGTATAATCATATTTCGAAATTAACAAACAAAATATATATATGAGTTATATGATATAATATCATGTTGATAAACAATGATCGGATATAATATATACGACAATATGGTTAATAATCTAGTACAATAATAATATAAATTTGAAACATTCTTACTCATGTCCATTGCATAAAGAAAATGCAAATGTAAAGATACTTGTTTACGATATCCGTTGAATAAAGTAAAACAAAAGTTTAGGATACTTGCTCAATATAGATTTGAGTAAGGTTAGAGAAACTTGCATAATGTAAAGGATAGTTTAGATACTTACTCAAATAAAAGAGTAAGAGTTAAGAAACTTGCCTGGTCTGCTGCTTACACAACTTAATAATATCTTTAATTCAACGACCTATCATTTATAAGATCGTTCTATTGATTAGAATAACATATAACACATAGTACTATTATTTACCGTCAACACATATCCTAATCACATTGTCTCATAATTATACTAGTCATTAAGACATAAACAAATACTTATGCAGTCAAACTATACAGTTTCGGATCAATTTTGGTAGCATTTCGGTGTACCGACGACTTTATCGGGTAATTATCGAGTTTAAAACTCTATCATGCAGTTCAATATTATCCCGGATATTTTAAAGACCAGTCATATTATTTTTAATGACTTATAATAATTTCTAAATAATTATTATAATTTATCTTGATTTTTCAAACACTAGAATCATTATTAAATGATTTAAATATTATATAATTCTATTATCATTAATATTCAAATAATATTATAATATTAATGCAACCATTGCCAAAATATCAAAGTTATTTTTAATAACTCAAAATATTTTTAAAGTATTAATATTACCCTTAAATGATTTGTAAAACATTTAAAATCATTTTAAACCATTACCATTAATATTAAAATATTAAGGTATTATTCATTAAATATTAAAAGTCACTTATAATTACTTAAAATATGTTTAAACCATTTATATCCTTTTTAAATGATTTTTAAATCAATAAAATCATTTTTAATCTATTTATTTAATATAATTATTAAATAAATCTAATATCATTAATATTAAATAATTAATGAAATTTACTTTAAATATTGAAAGGTACATTTTATAACTTAAAATATTATTAAATACCTTATTATCATTTAAAATGATTTTTAATATAATAAAATCATTTTTAGTTAATTTATTTAGTGCATTTATCAAATAAATAATATTCAAATAATTACTAATATTTATGGAAAATATGCCAAATTATTAAAAGTTAATGTTTATGACTTAAAATAATTTTTAAAATTGATTTCATAATTTTCGGAATTTATTTACTATTTTTAAATAATTTTTAGAATTTATTTCTATTTTTAAATCATTTTCCAGAAATTAAAAAATAAAAATAATAGAAACCGTCGCTATAGGCTATAGCGACAAAATCTGTCGCCTTAGGTGTTCTTCAGCTCAAGAACACTGACAAGGCAGTTAACGAGGGGTCTCGTTTGACCAAGTTTAATTCCGTGTGTATAATGCTTCTGGGCTAACCATTGAATAGATATTGTATAATCCATCAAAGTGGCTGTCAGAGACTGTTCTTCATTTTTTGGTTACCCAGAATGAAGAACAGCCCGAGGGTCTGATTTTGGGCCTCCACTACATGCCATAATTGTAAGGTTTTTGTGATATTAAGCTTGCAGTGTGTAGACCACATGTAGGTGCATAGATCTATTACAAAAAAAATAATCATAACAACAATACACATGCTAGATCTAACCTGGTCAAACCATGTCAGAAGTTACGGTTTAAGTTTTCTGTGTTACCCAGAAAACTCATCTCGTGAACTTCTTGCTTGGTTTGACCGTCCACTACTCTCAGTACATTTATGGTTTGAGTGATATATAGGCACGATTATAGAGATAATACTACATGCTACAATATGGATACAACAATATCAACAACCAACATCAAACCTGCCAGATCCAAGCAATTAAAAATGCTGTCAGACGTGTTCTTGAGTTTCTGGGTTGCCCAGAAACTCAAGCAGTCACAAGGGTACTACTTTGCAGCCTTATAGATTACAGTCTAGGTCTGGTTTATGTGATATCAAGGTTTAAACTTGTAGTAGTGTTGTCAGAGTACAACTACATAACATCAGATTATCATGAAGACATCACAATCTCAAGTTTTGAGCCGGTCAAAGTATGGGTCAGACACTGTTCTTCACGTTTCTGGGTTTTTCCAGATTTCGTCAAGAACAGTTGGTCAATGCTACTTTGACCAAGTATAATTTTGCTTCTATGTATTTTCTGGGTGAGCTAAAAGCTTTATTGTGTAGACCTGTTACCAGACTACAACTTCAAACCTTTAAATCACCAAAACAATAAATGATCACAGATCTACAAGGCCTGGCATTCACTGTAAGACAACAAAAATAAAAATTTACAGATTTTGTAAAAACTTAGATTCAAGCATATAGATGTTATGGATCCATTATTTATCAACCCAGATCATCTATATGGACTACAAACAACATGTTTAACACACAAAAACTAACATCTAACATGGAATCAAAATTCAAAATTTAGGTTTAGGGACTTACCTTTCTATGATTAATTTCTGATTCTTGGCTACTGAGTTTGTTGTAAGTGTTAGTGGGGCTTGATTAGGGACTGGTCTAACAAGATATTTTCGGAGGTTTTGAGTTGGGAGAGTCTTGGTTGAGTGTTGGTGTAAAATATGAGCAAACTAGTAACATTTCTCTCTCTCAATCTATATATAATGGTGAAGTTGTTATGACTGATCAGATTTGTGACTGATTAAAGGCTATAGTAGGCCACATGGCTAGTTGGGGTTGGCCACCAACCACCCTACTAGGGTTAGATCTACACTCCACCTTAATAAAATAATAAAAGGGTAGTTTGGTCATTTGGTGTTTACTTTTAGTGGCAATGTTGAAATTTCCTCTCACCCATTAGGGTTTAACCCTAGAGCTCCAAAACTCCAAGTTCTAGGATTTTGAGATTAGGCTAAATTGGGAATCTTAGTTTCTAACAATATGAATTAGGGTCCTCTAATTAAATTAGGTTTACTAATTACCTAGGATTTATAAATTAGGCTTTATATAATATATTAATTACTATTAACTTTGCTAAATTAATACCTAGGGTTTATAACTTAGCAATTAGGGTTCTAATTTAGTAATTAGGATTTCTAAATACTAATTAGGGTTTACCTAATTATTAATTAGGACTTCTAAATATTAATTAGGGTTTTTCCTAATTAACATTAAACATAATAATTTTCATTAATTACATAACACATAACTTAACAAATTCTTACCGTCGTAATTAACCTATGTAGTATAGCTTATCAGTAACGCTAGGGTTTTGCACTGTGCTACTATAACTGTTCCACACATTAACATTACACACATCTCAAGCATATTTATATTACTGAAATATAGTTAATATCATATTAATATTCTCATTCCTTATTCAAAGTCTAGTATTAGGGTTTTGAATCAAAATCCGACATAACTTTCATATAAACCAATATTAATCAAGTTGAAATAATTAACTTAACTAATATAATAAAATACATATCATAATAATCCTTACAATCATATCATATATATAATAATCGTATTTTTCATGGAAAATAGATAATAAATATTTTTATTACAAAATTAATTTATAATAAGAATATAACCTATAATGATCAATAATTCTTAAAAGAATTTATTTATAATTATTCATATAATAAATAAGTTTTATTTATCACATAAATACATATACTTTTCTTTGCACATAACCCCACCTTTATATATATAAAAAAAATTAAATGCAAAATTTATTATTTAATTATTTTGAAAATACTGGGGTATTACATCCACCCTCCCTTATAAGGATTCCGTCCCCGGAATCACCGTTTCAAAACTTATAGATACTAGGGAAAATAACATACACAGTCATTTCAAGTAGATTTCGATCAGATTCGATCGAACTGATCTTTAACTATTTAATATAAAACTTGTCCATCTAATCATACGGAAATTTGATTCCTAATAGAACTCAAATTTCTCCTTAAAATTTCTTTATAATAAAATAAAAATCATATATAAGAAAATGAAATTGATTCGAATAATACCTGAAGTTCCATCCCCGGCTGCTACGGTATCCTGAACTGTCATGTTGAAGACTCTTGCGGTTGGTTTTGTTGAAGTTGGTCCCGTTATCGCCAGTGTTCCGTTGCCTCTCTCCCTCGCATTCCCGCTTCCGGCATCCATCCTTCTTTTCGGATAGTCCTTGACCTTATGTTCCGTTGATCCACACAGAAAACACCCATTGTTCGTCCTGGGATTGGGGCAGTTAGGAGAGATATGTCCCTCCTGCCCACACTTATAGCACACGAACTTACCACTAAGACACTCTCCTGAATGATTCTTCCACAATTCTTACATTACACAGCCTGCTTCCTCACACTTTCCTGTTTGACTTAGACATTTCCAAAATTGTTCCACTTTCTTTTTCCATTCTCACTACCACTACCTGCTTCTACCTTCCCAGTTCCCTCAAACTTACCCTTGCTCTTTTCTCCCTATTGTAGAGGCTTATGGCCTCACTTCCCCCTTCACCTATGATAGCCTTCTCTAAAAGTGCTGCAAAAGTATTTATCTGCAATACCGCCACCTTATTGTAGATCCATGGTTTTAAGCACAACTCAAACCTCCTTGCCTTCCTTGCCTCCGTATCAACTTGATGCGGAGCAAACCTAGCTAATTCATTGAACTTTACGGCATACTCCGCAACTGTCATGTTATCCTGCTTCAACTCTAAAAACTTCACCTCCATCCTAGCCTCCACACTGGATGAGAAATAGTTCTCAAAGAACAACGTCTTAAACCTAGTCCATGTTATCACTCCTTCTCCTGCCCTAACTTGATTTACCTCCCACCAGAAATTCGCCTCTCCTTTCATCATATAGGTGGCAAAAGCTGTCTTTTGCCCCTCAGCTACCCTAGCGACTACAAATGCTTTTTCTATTTCCTTAACCCAAGTTTGGGCTTCTATCGGGTCAGTGGTACCTCTAAATTCTGGCAGTCCTACGACCTTAAAATCTTTGAAGTTTGCAAATCGATTATCTGGTTGATTTCCCACGGTCGGCATTCCATTCTGCATGGCTTGAGCTACCATGTTCGCGAAATTCTGCATCAGGTCTGGTTGTTGTCCTCCAGCATTGTTGACAGATTCTTTTACCCTTTGGTTTCGAGTTTGTCGTCTTGGCGGCATTTTCTGGTTAAATAAAACAAAATCTATATTTTATTAACTTACATTCTAAACCTTATCATATAAGTTAAATATTTTAAACTTGTTTCATTAACCAAACATAACTTCATATTCATTCAACTATTTCATAGTACATAACATAACACATACTGCTTTAAACATCCGATATCCCTTTGTGACCACACAAGTCAGGAATCGCTACTACAGCTTATACAAAAGTTAGAAATACTACACAGACATACTTATCATAGAACACACATATTCAAATAGTACTTATACTACTTATTCACTACGCCTTTTCCTGATCCTGGACAACCTTTCGCTCGATGACCTTCCATTCCATAATTAAAACATGCACCTGGTTTATAGTCGGGACAATACAGAGTGGTATGTCCCTCATAACCGCAAATGTAACATATCTTTTTCCCTTTCTTCTTATCGAATTTTTCTAAGTCGTTGTCTTCTATCTTTCTTTTCCCCTTCTTGCTCGGAGTTGCATACGATATGTTGCTCTTGGCTCCCATCTGATTAATCTGGATCTTAAGTTTATCTTGTTCTTCCATCGTTTCGATTAATGCCTTTCGTAATTGTCTATTTAGTAGCTTTTCTATTTCCCACAACTTTTCCATAGAAGAAACCTTGTTCCTCAGATTCTGCACTTCGGTTGATGCTTGATCAGCTCCAACTTCGGTGTCCGAATCACTATCTGTCAGTTCCACCATTTCTGGGTCCGGTACTATATTCTCTAAAATGATCACCTTATCAAGGTTATCTTCAATGTAAGCCTCTATTTTAGCTATTGGCTTTGACATTGGCTCGGTTATGGAGATTGACTCCTTCTTTACGATCTGAGGGTATCCTAATCCTTTTCCTCCTGACATCTACACAATATCATCTACATTAGTATATAATAGATACACACAGCAAATAATAGTTTTATTTAAGCTATCTTTTATTTTGTTTGACGATGAATTTATTCAATTCATCTCCTTTTAAACTCTATATGAGTTATTTGTATTTTTAACGTTTTACTCTGCTCTAAGGTTATAGCCTAAGGTCTACTCCCACCTACGGTTTCTAACCTTAAAGCTCTGATACCAACCTGTGACGCCCCCAAATTCAGGTACTTGAAACCTGAACTCAGTGCTTCACGATACCATTTCTTGGAGCGGAATAATAATAATAATGTCATAAATATCAAACTTAAATTACATATCAGAGTTTTCTAAATCCCAGTTACGCGACCTTAAAACATTTCATTACATGATAGATAATAAATATCCTCAACTTATTTAAGTCTAGCTATTACATAAGATAACACAAACTTAATCTGCTAGCTTTTCTTTCCCTTTGTTCTTGCCTGAACCTTCAGGTCGATCATACATAGCTGAAAACATTTAAATTAAGCAAAGATGAGCATTTGAGTGCCCAACAAGTAATAACAATTATAAACATTAGCTGAAAGGATTAAATATTTTCTTTGAACGACTCTTCAACAATGAAGCAATAGTTGTGAAGTACTGAAGCAACACTAAACAACATAACAATTCTTATTTCAATTTTGAAACTGCATATTGACTATAAATGGAGAGCAGTCGATAGACTATGAACATAGTTTTTAGTTTTCAAAAAGGTCAAACAGAACTTCATCTGTAAACCGTCATAACTTATAGGCACGGGGGGTGATCAGCCCGTTATTGAAAGTAATATGCACACAAGCCAATCATATATGATGATAAAGCATATACTTTGTAACAATCTTATTCATTTATTAATAAAAAGTATTTATTTATTAAAGGCTTTTAATTATCTACATGATACTGTTTTATAATATGTGATAAACCCATAGTTTTAAGCAATGCTTTTAGAATAATGATGATGATCATTCTAATGAGATCTAAATTCTTAGAAAGCATAAAACTAAAATAGTTCCCAATCGTTGGATTACTAAATTGGGGATTAGTGAATCCAGATAGATTGGTACATACGTTGCTTGCTCATTGGATGAAAATGATTGATCTCATGATCATTTGTGTGGAGACACTAAAGCAAGTATGTAGGTGCTTATTAGAGAATAAGTTCACTGAACGTGGCTCGCTAAAGGAATACCTAATGGAGTTTTACTTGCTTGTCAATAGGAATTCCTATAGTGATAGTAGTACAAGTGATCCTTGGACTTGAGATCATCATAGTATCTTGTGTATGATGAGTTATACTTTGACTTATTCCTTAAGACCCTTAGGGTATATCAAAGGGTATGCTTGGGTATAATAAGTTATACATGGAGATAATGTATGATCAATAAAGAATCTACCACTTCTAGTAAAAGAAGAGAAATGTCCTATGTGATTCGATAAATGACAACCCAGTAGTCCTTGGCCAAGGCAGAATGAAATTAGAAAGGAGTTTCTAATTTGCATTATTTGGGGTTGTGCATTTAAGAGTCGAAATACATATAATTAAATAAAATAAGACTTGACAGTAATTCCATGTCTTATATTTAATTGGGACATTGAATGGTGGAATGATTGAATTGTACGGTAACTATTTACTCAAAGGTTCTTTTATGATTAATGTTGAAATCTATATTATCTGGAAAGTCGTTGATCGCTAGGGAGGCTTATCCCTATTGTAGAATAAATATTATTTATTTAAATAAATTAATAGTTTAATTTATTTATTTAAATAAGATTAGAATTGTTCTAATTGATTTATTCACAACAGGTTTAATATGGAGAATCTAAAGGGTCACACCATAAAAGGAAGAATAATTATTTAAGAAGTTAATGGCATAATCGTAATAATATGTTAAGTATATTTAATTTAATCTATGGTGATAGAATAAATTAATAGTTTAATATTTATTATTTAATATTTTAGAGAAATATTAAATATAAATTAATAAGAGGAGTCTTATTAATATTATTACAATTATTATTATTTTAATTTCTAAAAGAGTTTAGGAATTAATTTAATATAAGTACTCTCATTTATTCCTAATAGGATTAGGAGGAAAAATTAGTTAAAAGAGTTTAATTAATTATCCCTAATAAGATTAGGGAGCCCATTTAATTAAAAGAGTTTAATTAAATAAATAATACCTTATTTTTAATAGGGTTACTTGATATCTTTATAAGAGGAGTCTTATATCAGATATCAAACATATGTTATTCCAATGGTTGGAGAGTACGCTCTTTTCTATAGAGATAGAAAAAACTAGGGTTTTGCCAAACACCTATCTTCTTGAATCTTTCTTCTTCCTTGGTGGATCACCTCTAGAGGCCAAACACTTGGGTGGCTAACGTTGATCAAATGAAGGAACCAAACTCGGTGGATTCAAGTTGGACATGAAAAGGATTGGAGGTAAACTTGTACCTGAGGAAGCTCGGATCTTCAAGGGTATGATTCTTGTTCTTTCTTTTTCGTTTAATTAATAATTGCACATAAAAGGAGATCCGGGTATATAGTTTGTAAAAAATTTTAAAACTCTGATTTTTCACGTTTCCGCTATTTGTGCAATTTGATTGCGTTCATGAATATTACAAACCTAACAGTGGCATCAGAGCCTAACCTTATGTGAATTAATTAATTATTCTAATTTGATATGTATAATTGATATGTGTTTTAGAACAATTTAATTGGGCAAAAATTTATTGTATAAAATTTATTATTTTTAAAAAATAATAATAATAATTAAGGACGAAATATTTTTTTTTTCGAAAACATTAATCGCGAAGCCTGTTTGTTTTTATTTTTTTTAAACGCTAATGTGATCAGGTGATATGATTACTTGAATTGATATATTATATATATATTATACAAGGGAAACAAAGGAATTATACTACAGGATATATCATGATTACATTTTATGTGACTTTCATTGAATCATATATAATATATATACTAACAATTCATTACAAGTCACGTGAATGATTACGTGTAATAGATATATATATATATATATATATATATATATATATATATATATATATATATATATATATATATATATATTGTGATTCACAACATGAAGCTGTCATTAAATTGTGATTCCTACGTAAATCCTGTATCATAATTTCGTATATATAAATATATATTATATATATTTATGTTATTATGATAAAGGTTAATATATATATTATATATATATATTATATATATATATATATATATATATATATATATTCTATAATTATTTTATAATTAAAATAAAAGTTTATTTTAATCTTAAAATAAAAGGTTTATTTTAATATTAAAATAAAAGAGTTTATTTTAATCTTAAAATTGGAATTTCATGCTAACTAATTAGAGTTGGAATTGGATTCCATGATAACTAATTGGAGTTGAAATTGGATTCCATTTTTCCTTAAATAAAGGAGTTTATTTAGATATGAAATAAGATTTCATATTATTCAAAATAAAGAAGTTTATTTGTGAATAGGAAAGAGAATCCGTGTTTCCTTTAATGAATTTTTTTTTTCTTGGAATTGGATTCCATAATTAATTAAAATAAAGGAGTTTATTTTGATTAAAGATTTTGATTAAAATAAAATTTATTTTATTCAAAATTGGATAAATTAAAATAAAATAGGTTTATTTTGATTTAAATTTAGATTAAAATAAAGGAGTTTATTTTGATTCAAAATTAGATTTTATACTAACTAAATTTGCCCATTAAATGATATCAATATATATATTGAATGTTTAGTATTCATGAGATGAATGTTATTTATTGATGCATGTGGTGATGTGTATGATAATAAATGTGATTGATTATGGATTATTGACCAATGCGATTGGATTTTATTTTAGTTGGATGTATGAATGTATGGGTTTTATTAAATGGAGTATGCGTACCTCATCTTCTCTAATTTTTTCTTAATGTAAATTCTATCTCCCTCCTATGTACTTCCCCTTGACTGCTGATCAAGGTTTCTATTTATTTTAAATAGTTTTGTAATAAGAATAGTTAGAATTAATTTTGAAGAATTAGAGATCAAGGAGCAAGGAGCGCTTGAAGACCTGTTTGTAATGGAGCCCGGGTTTAAATGTAATAGTTATATTTAAATATTAATTCTTGCACCCCTAGGGTTTGACCTTTTTGGTTCACTTGGTGGCTCTAGTGAACCAAACTAGAATAAAAGTCCATAATCAATCCAGGTAGAATATAGTATTCTATATGTGCATGCTTATACTATATATATTATATATTATGCAAACATGCTTCGCATGTTAATTAATATGACGCGTATTTTATATATATATATGTGCATGCGCGCTAAACAAGATGAAACAAATTAATAACAAACTCGTCAAATTTTTTTTATTAAGTCCTAAGCGTTCAAAGATATTTGGAATATCGAACGTCGCCTTCTAGTATGATAAAATTAATAGAGTATTAAATATTTAATATGAGTTTGTTGTGTCACCACAAGGCAAGTATTAAGTATTTAAGATGTTAATTTATCACATTTGATGCTTATAAAGAAAATTGTACAATATTATTTTGTTGTGTCACCACAAGGATGATATTTTTTTTTTTTGAATATATGGAGTGCTAGGTTGGACTTAACTTGGATAATTTTGATTCGGATGTGCCACCACTTGATCAAAATAATCTAAGAGGCAAAATACAAGGAGTTGCATAGTTGATGTAATTGACAAGAGTTGTCTACCTATTTATTTATATATAGTTTGTTGTGTCACCACAAGGCTATATACATTTGAAATGAGATCCTTATTCTCACTAGCAAATCTTTAATTAGATTTAGCCGAACTATATAAGTGAGGGTAATATAGTTTGAAGAAAATAGTGGGAGATACCAATTTAAAACAAGACCTAAATTATTTTGGTAATTAATAAAAGAATGTATGCTAAAATGTTGTTAATTACAAATTTATTTACAGAATTTTACAATATCTAAATTACTATCACTGCGTAGCATATTAGATGCTAAATTAATCGGACTGAAATACTCAGATTGGTTAAGAAATTTGAGAATAGTTCTCATGGCTGAAAAGCTATCTTATATCCTTAATACGCCTATCCCTGCAATGGTTGCAGACAATGCTTCTGAGGAAGAGATTACTACTTTTAGAAAGTGGCAAGATGATGCACAGTTGGCTCAATGCATCATTCTCGCATCCATGAGTAACGAGCTTCAGCGTCAGCATGAAACTATGGATGCTCCTACTATATTCCTGCACATCAAGTAGTTGATGGTGAGGAAAGTAGGACTAATAGATATCAGATATCTAAGGAGCTCTTCCAATCTAGAATAACTGATGACACTACAGTACATACACAAGTCCTTAACGTAATCAATTTGATTGATCAATTAGGACAATGTGTTTTGTCATGGATGGAGAGTTGAGTCAAGATTTGATCTTGCACTCACTCCCGGACTCCTTTCACAATTATTGTAAATTTTTCATATGAACAAGCTAGATATCAGCCTCGCTGATTTGCTTAACATGTTGAAAAATGTTGAGAGTCACTTTCCAACCAAGAAAGACCTTGTCTTACTGGTAGGGGCCAAAGGATCTTCTGAAAAGAAGAACGATTCAAAGAAGGTAAATAAAAAGGCAAAAACAAAGGATAATAAGAACAAAACTGATACGGATAGCAAATGAGTTTGCTTTCACTGCAATAAGCCTGGACACTGGAAAGGAAACTGCGAGAAGAATCTTGCAGAGGCTAACCAAAGAAGCTTATTGAAGTTTCGGTTATAAATACAAATTTATTTATGATTGAAATAAATTTTGCTTTAAGTCAAGGTTTTACTTGGGTATTGGATACCGACTTTGGTTATCATAAATATAGATTTATGAAGGGACCAAGTAGAAGTGGAAAGCTAAACAAATATAAGTAATCCTATGTACGGGAAATATAGCAAAGGTTGCCACATTAGCCATAGAAACTTATAGTTTAGCAATGCCTACGGGCAAATCTATTAAGTCAATAAGTTGTTATTGTATTCCAGTTGTTGTTAAAAATATTATTTCCATTTTATTGTTGGACAATGAAATCTTTGGTATTATAATTAAGAACAATTGTTGTTCTATTTATAATAATAATGTTTTGTATAGAACTGGAATATTACTTAATAAATTTTGTATACTTGACTTACATGAAAATAATTTTGCATATTGAACAAATTAGTATAAGAAAAGGAGATGATCATTCAAGAGTTGAATGTGTGTATTTGCTGAAATACAAGTATAAATTATTTGAAAGGTTCAAAGAATTCAGAAGTGAAACAAATTGACAAAGTATTAAGATTCTTTGATTAGATCAAGGAATAAATACTTGTGCAATAAGTTTCTAGATCATCTCAAATGGTTTTCTCATAATGGACGCCTCCTGATACGCAATAATTTATTGATGTATTTGAATGAAAAATCGTACCTTGTTGGACATGGTGCGGTTCATAATGATTTTACCGACATTTCAGTATCCCTCTAGGGTCATGTCCTAGAAATGGCTGCATATTTACAAAAATGTAACCTCAAAATCCGGCCCCAAGACTCCATAAAAGTTATGGATAGGGAGGATTCCTAATCTTAAGTATGTTAAGATAAGGGGTTGTCCAACTTATGTGAAAAGGTTTCAAATGATAAGCTTGGGACAAGATTTGACAAGTGTAGATTTATGGGACGTCCTAAAGTAAGTTTAGGGTATATGTTCTATAATCCTACTTAGCAAAAGGTGTTTGTTGCGAAATACACTACCTTCTAAGATAAAGGTGTTTATCATTGAAGGGGCTAGTGGGAGGATAATAGATCTTGAAGAGTTCAAGAACCACAAAATACAATAAGTCAAATAAGAGGAACCTGTAGATAGACCTATTGTACCTTAACCGAATCGTAAATCTGGAATAGTACCGAAGATACCTAAAAGGTATGGATTCATCATGGATGATGATGATGAGGTACGCATCATAAAAGATGTTGATCCAGAGTTACATATGATGAGGTAAGAGTTCTAGTGTGTACAAAAGGGTCAGTGGGAGTGATGTGACATTCCTAGTATTATATGTTGATATACTACGGATAAGGAATGATATACCAATGCTACAATCAGTAAAGATAAAATTGTCTAAACATTCCTCCATGAATGATTTGAGAAGAGTATCTTAATTGGGGATACAAATCTATATATATATATATAGATTTAAAAGGATGCTCGACTTAATCCATGGAACGTATATTCATTTGATGCTAAAGTTGTATAGCATGGCAAACTCCATCAGATGTCTCATGTTGTTGAGACATGGAGTGTATCTCTCTTAATAGTCCCCATAGACTCCAAAAGAAAGATCGCATGAGTAACTATCATGTATGCAATGAAATGTACGAGACCTGATGTTGATCAGTCATATTCTGGAGAAGTTCACTGTGAGACAGTGGAAAATATCTTAAAGTACTTAACCGGCACTAAAGATGTGATAATACATGGTGGGTCTGAATTAAAACTAGAGGGTTAATAGACTCAAGTTTTTCAGACAGACCAAGACAATAGAAAATCCACTTTAAGGTAAAGCGTTACCTTGAGCAGTGGTGCAGTGAATTGGAAAGGTTCCAAACTGCAAAGAGTTGTTAGTTTAGTGATAAAGACAAAGTACATAGCTGTAAATGAAGCTGCAAGTTGATTGTTTGGATGAAAAGTTCATTACAAAACTAGGAATAGTTCCTAAGTCTCATCTTGGATCGAAACATGTGTTGCAGCACTTTCATTTGATTAAAGAATCATTGAAAGATGGGAAATCACTATAGAGATAGTGGACTCTCAGGAACAACATTACATATCCATTAACTAAAGCTTATCCAACAGCAGGATAATCGTCACTTAGAGAAGAAGAGTATGAGATACCATGACGATTGACTTTAGTGCAAGTGGGAGATTGAAAGTAATATGCACACAAGCCAATCATATATGATGATAAAGCATATACTTTGTAACAATCTTATTCATTTATTAATAAAAAGTATTTATTTATTAAAGACTTTTAATTATCTACATGATGCTGTTTTATAATATGTGATAAACCCATAGTTTTAAGCAATGCTTTTAGAATAATGATGATGATCATTCTAATGAGATCTAAATTCTTAGAAAGCATAAAACTAAAATAGTTCCCAATCGTTGGATTACTAAATTGGGGATTAGTGAATCCAGATAGATTGATACATACGTTGCTTGCTCATTGGATGAGAATGATTGATCTCATGATCATTTGTGTGGAGACACTAAAGCAAGTATGTAGGTGCTTATTAGAGAATAAGTTCACTGAACGTGGCTCGCTAAAGGAATACCTAATGGAGTTTTACTTGCTTGTCAATAGGAATTCCTATAGTGATAGTAGTACAAGTGATCCTTGGACTTGAGATCATCATAGTATCTTGTGTATGATGAGTTATACTTTGACTTATTCCTTAAGACCCTTAGGGTATATCAAAGGGTATGCTTGGGTATAATAAGTTATACATGGAGATAATGTATGATCAATAAAGAATCTACCACTTCTAGTAAAAGAAGAAAAATGTCCTATGTGATTCGATAAATGACAACCCAGTAGTCCTTGGCCAAGGCAGAATGAAATTAGAAAGGAGTTTCTAATTTGCATTATTTGGGGTTGTGCATTTAAGAGTCGAAATACATATAATTAAATAAAATAAGACTTGACAGTAATTCCATGTCTTATATTTAATTGGGACATTGAATGGTGGAAGGATTGAATTGTACGGTAACTATTTACTCAAAGGTTCTTTTATGATTAATGTTAAAATCTATATTATCTGGAAAGTCGTTGATCGCTAGGGAGGCTTATCCCTATTGTAGAATAAATATTATTTATTTAAATAAATTAATAGTTTAATTTATTTATTTAAATAAGATTAGAATTGTTCTAATTGATTTATTCACAACCGGTTTAATATGGAGAACCTAAAGGGTCACACCATAAAAGGGAAAATAATTATTTAAGAAGTTAATGGCATAGTCGTAATAATATGTTAAGTATATTTAATTTAATCTATGGTGATAGAATAAATTAAATAGTTTAATATTTATTATTTAATATTTTTAGAAATATTAAATATAAATTAATAAGAGGAGTCTTATTAATATTATTACAATTATTATTATTTTAATTTCTAAAAGAGTTTAGGAATTAATTTAATATAAGTACTCTCATTTATTCCTAATAGGATTAAGATGGAAAATTAGTTAACGTAGTTTAATTAATTATCCCTAATAAGATTAGGGAGCCCATTTAATTAAAAGAGTTTAATTAAATAAATAATACCTTATTTTTAATAGGGTTACCTGATATCTTTATAAGAGGAGTCTTATATCAGATATCAAACATATGTTATTCCAATGGTTGGAGAGTACGCTCTTTTCTATAGAGATAGAAAAAACTAGGGTTTTGCCAAACACCTATCTTCTTGGATCTTTCTTCTTCCTTGGTGGATCACCTCTAGAGGCCAAACACTTGGGTGGCTAACGTTGATCAAAGGAAGGAACCAAACCCGGTGGATTCAAGTTGGACACGAAAAGGATTGGAGGTGAACTTGTACATGAGGAAGCTCGGATCTTCAAGGGTATGATTCTTGTTCTTTCTTTTTCGTTTAATTAATAATTGCACATAAAGGGAGATCCGGGTATATGGTTTGTAAAAAATTTTAAACTCTGATTTCTTCACGTTTTCGCTATTTTGTGCAATTTGATTGCGTTCATGAATATTACAAACATAACAATTATGCCCTGTATTGATCAATACTACATACCAGAATGATATTCTCGTTCATCATATCCGCCTCAGACGCACAAAAGTTTTTCCCAGATGAGGGATGTTCATACTTAGTCGAGAATCCGAACCAAAACAATTTGATTGGATACAAAAAGGTTTTATCATATTCAAAGATATTTCTAAATCTGTGTCTAGCTGATCAAATAGCTTAGACGACTATATATATATATATATATCAACATGTGTTTAACTACAATGATTATCCAAGTGAGGACACTTGTATAATCATATTTCGAAATTAACAAACAAAATATATATATGAGTTATATGATATAATATCATGTTGATAAACAATGATCGGATATAATATATACGACAATATGGTTAATAATCTAGTACAATAATAATATAAATCTGAAACATTCTTACTCATGTCCATTGCATAAAGAAAATGCAAATGTAAAGATACTTGTTTATGATATCCGTTGAATAAAGTAAAACAAGAGTTTAGGATACTTGCTCAATATAGATTTGAGTAAGGTTAGAGAAACTTGCATAACGTAAAGGATATTTTAGATACTTACTCAAATAAAAGAGTAAGAGTTAAGAAACTTGCCTGGTCTGCTGCTTACACAACTTAATAATATCTTAATTCAACGACCTATCATTTATAAGATCGTTCTATTGATTAGAATAACATATAACACATAGTACTATTATTTATCATCAACACATATCCTAATCACATTGTCTCATAATTATACTAGTCATTAAGACATAAACAAATACTTATGCAGTCAAACTATACAGTTTCGGATCAATTTTGGTAGCATTTCGGTGTATCGACGACTTTATCGGGTAATTATCGAGTTTAAAACTCTATCGTGCAGTTCAATATTATCCCGGATATTTTAAAGACCAGTCATATTATTTTTAAATGACATATAATAATTTCTAAATAATTATTATAATTTATCTTGATTTTTCAAACACTAGAATCATTATTAAATGATTTAAATATTAGATAATTCTATTATCATTAATATTCAAATAATATTATAATATTAATGCAACCCTTGCCAAAATATCAAAGTTATTTTTAATAACTCAAAATATTTTTAAAGTATTAATATTACCCTTAAATGATTTTTAAAACATTTAAAATCATTTTTAAACCATTACCATTAATATTAAAATATTAAGGTATTATTCATTAAATATTAAAAGTCACTTATAATTACTTAAAATATGTTTAAACCATTTATATCCTTTTTAAATGATTTTTAAATCAATAAAATCATTTTTAATCTATTTATTTAATATAATTATTAAATAAATCTAATATCATTAATATTAAATAATTAATGAAATTTACTTTAAAATATTGAAAGTTACATTTTATAGCTTAAAATATTATTAAATACCTTATTATCAGTTAAAATGATTTTTAATATAATAAAATCATTTTTAGTTAATTTATTTAGTGCATTTATCAAATAAATAATATTCAAATAATTACTAATATTTATGGAAAATATGCCAAATTATTAAAAGTTAATGTTTATGACTTAAAATAATTTTTAAAACTGATTTCATAATTTTTGGAATTTATTTACTATTTTTAAATGATTTTTAGAATTTATTTCTATTTTTAAATCATTTTCTGAAAATTAGAAAATAAAAATAATAGAAACCGTCGCTATAGGCTATAGCGACAAAATCTGTCGCCTTAGGTGTTCTTCAGCTCAAGAACACTGACAAGGCAGTTAACGAGGGGTCTCGCTTGACCAAGTTTAATTCCGTGTGTATAATGCTTCTGGGCTAACCATTGAATAGATATTGTATAATCCATCAAAGTGGCTGTCAGAGACTGTTCTTCATTTTTTGGTTACCCAGAATGAAGAACAGCCCGAGGGTCTGATTTTGGGCCTCCACTACATGCCATAATTGTAAGGTTTTTGTGATATTAAGCTTGCAGTGTGTAGACCACATGTAGGTGCATAAATCTATTACAAAAAAATAATCATAACAACAATACACATGCTAGATCTAACCTGGTCAAACCATGTCAGAAGTTACGGTTTAAGTTTTCTGTGTTACCCAGAAAACTCATCTCGTGAACTTCTTGCTTGGTTTGACCGTCCACTACTCTCAGTACATTTATGGTTTGAGTGATATATAGGCACGATTATAGAGATAATACTACATGCTACAATATGGATACAACAATATCAACAACCAACATCAAACCTGCCAGATCCAAGCAATTAAAAATGCTGTCAGACGTGTTCTTGAGTTTCTGGGTTGCCCAGAAACTCAAGCAGTCACAAGGGTACTACTTTGCAGCCTTATAGATTACAGTCTAGGTCTGGTTTATGTGATATCAAGGTTTAAACTTGTAGTAGTGTTGTCAGAGTACAACTACATAACATCAGATTATCATGAAGACATCACAATCTCAAGTTTTGAGCCGGTCAAAGTATGGGTCAGACACTGTTCTTCACGTTTCTGGGTTTTTCCAGATTTCGTCAAGAACAGTTGGTCAATGCTACTTTGACCAAGTTTTGCTTCTATGTATTTTCTGGGTGAGCTAAAAGCTTTATTGTGTAGACCTGTTACCAGACTACAACTTCAAACCTTTAAATCACCAAAACAATAAATGATCACAGATCTACAAGGCCTGGCATTCACTGTGAGACAACAAAAATAAAAATTTACAGATTTTGTAAAAACTTAGATTCAAGCATATAGATGTTATGGATCCATTATTTATCAACCCAGATCATCTATATGGACTACAAACAACATGTTTAACACACAAAAACTAACATCTAACATGGAATCAAAATTCAAAATTTAGGTTTAGGGACTTACCTTTCTATGATCAATTTCTGATTCTTGGCTACTGAGTTTGTTGTAAGTGTTAGTGGGGCTTGATTAGGGACTGGTCTAGCAAGATATTTTCGAAGGTTTTGAGTTGGGAGAGTCTTGGTTGAGTGTTGGTGTAAAATATGAGCAAACTAGTAACATTTCTCTCTCTCAATCTATATATAATGGTGAAGTTGTTATGGCTGATCAGATTTGTGACTGATTAAAGGCTATAGTAGGCCACATGGCTAGTTGGGGTTGGCCACCAACCACCCTACTAGGGTTAGATCTACACTCCACCTTAATAAAATAATAAAAAGGGTAGTTTGGTCATTTGGTGTTTACTTTTAGTGGCAATGTTGACATTTCCTCTCACCCATTAGGGTTTAACCCTAGAGCTCCAAAACTCCAAGTTCTAGGATTTTGAGATTAGGCTAAATTGGGAATCTTAGTTTCTAACAATATGAATTAGGGTCCTCTAATTAAATTAGGTTTACTAATTACCTAGGATTTATAAATTAGGATTTATATAATATATTAATTACTATTAACTTTGCTAAATTAATACCTAGGGTTTATAACTTAGCAATTAGGGTTCTAATTTAGTAATTAGGATTTCTAAATACTAATTAGGGTTTACCTAATTATTAATTAGGACTTCTAAATATTAATTAGGGGTTTTCCTAATTAACATTAAACATAATAATTTTCATTAATTACATAACACATAACTTAACAAATTCTTACCGCGTAATTAACCTATGTAGTATAGCTTATCAGTAACGCTAGGTTTTTGCACTGTGCTACCATAACTGTTCCACACATTAACATTACACACATCTCAAGCATATTTATATTACTGAAATATAATTAATATCATATTAATATTCTCATTCCTTATTCAAAGTCTAGTATTAGGGTTTTGAATCCATATCCGACATAACCTTCATATAAACCAATATTAATCAAGTTGAAATAATTAACTTAACTAATATAATAAAATACATATCATAATAATCCTTATAATCATATCATATATATAATAATCGTATTTTTCATGGAAAATAGATAATAAATATTTTTATTACAAAATTAATTTATAATAAGAATATAACCTATAATGATCAATAATTCTTAAAAGAATTTATTTATAATTATTCATATAATAAATAAGTTTTATTTATCACATAAATACATATACTTTTCTTTGCACATAACCCCACCTTTTATATATAATATATATATATATATATATATATATATATATATATATATATATATATATAAATTAAATGCAAAATTTATTATTTAATTATTTTGAAAATACTGGGGTATTACAGAGTCCACGCTGTGACAACCCGAAAATTTATAAAATCTTGAAGGATTAGAATAAAGGTTAAAGAATAAAACCTAGAAGAGAATTTGAGGATTTATTTTAAATTTTCAAGTAAAACCTATATGGTTTGCTATTCGAATGAGAATAGAGAAAATATGGGTTACAAAATTTCCGAAACCCTAGAAATGAATTAATATGTACTTGAATGAATATCAAGAATAAGGTATTATGATACCTGCAAAATTTGATGTGAATTGAATAAGTGTAAAGTCGTTAGTTAATACGATATTAAAGGAGTAATTAAAACTCAAAATTTGAGTTAGAGATAGAATTTTGAAGCACAGACTGCTCGGTTGCATCCGGAACGTCAAATTTAGTCAGAATGGACAGTAAGCACAAAATGTGTAAAGGTTGACTTTTGATCAAAGTCAACAGTTGACTTTTTATGGAAAAAAGTCAAAATAAGTGTGGGAAGTGAAATATGTTATGATTATGTGAATTATATGTATGATTAAATAAATATACATTATATAATGTGAATACATTTATTTTGTATATAAAAGTGAAATAAGAATTAAGTTATATAACCTAATATATATATTAGGTGTGTTAATTAAATAACCTAAGAGGTTATAATATAGGAGAATATTAGTATATAAATATATATACTAACATTAAGAGATTTATTTTATATATCTTAAAATAATTAATTTTATAATCAAGTCTAATTGGGTTATGAAATTAAAAATGCATAAGTAAGGAATTTATTTACAAAGGTGTAGTGGAACCCTAATTAAATGATTAGGTAAAATAGAATTAAAAGTATTGGACTTTAATGATATCATAGCCCAATAATTTAAATAGAGTCCTGTTGGGTAAAATCTATATACGCACAACACGCAAGTATACGTGGCCAACAAGTAATAAAGTGATGAGTAGAGTATCGTTCCCACAGAGAATTATTTAACAAAAATCACCAAGTGCTAACCCGTAACCAACTCAATCTTATTTAAACGAATGAATTTTAAATTATATAAATTAAACTACTATTAAATTCCACTAGTTAAATTAAGATAACGGAGATTTAAGATCACAACTTCACTTATTGCTTCATTTAAGTTAACACACTTCTCATCAATTATTTTCTATCCCGAATTGTTAATCAAGAACACTAAAGCAAATAAAACCACCACTCGATGTATAATACCCATATTAACGTCAATCCACAATTAAGATAGAAATCCGTTAAACACCTTAATCAACTAACCCACTATATCTCTATGTGAATTACAATTGAAGAGGTTTAAGAATAAGTTCTCTATCAGATTACATGCGCTGTCAAGCATATCTCTACCTTAACACTCATCAAGTTTAAGCTACTAATAAAATCCTGAACACATGCTATCATGATAAGATCTAAATCAATACTTCATCTCTTGAGTTCATATAGATTATCACGATAATTGATGGCCAATCAATTAAACAATTAAGTCCAAATCATAATAGACAATCCTCATAATAGAACATAATAATTGATAACGAAGCATATTAAAATAAATTACACAATAAGATCCATTGTAATCTCAAACAAATAATTAGTTCATTGAATTAAAACTAAGAATCCACACTTGAAATAACATTAAAAGATAAAAATAGGAGTAGAGTAAATAATAAATCTGTTGTCAGCAAATCTCCATCTTCCTCAAGCTCCTACTCTTGATCTTCAATGGTCTTCAAGTTGCTTCGATCTCCAAATCTAATTAGAACTAGTATTTTGATCTAATTTACTCTTATATAATGGAATCATATTTTTCTCTCTCATCTTGTAACGACCCCAAAATTCATACAATTTAATTCTCGACTTCGGTCGTTAATAATACATTCAACCTCTAATTTTACATCATTAAACGATAATACAACCATTGAAATTTGCGGAATAATTAAAATTTTCTATTACAAACTATCCTCGTTCCCAAAACCTTCAACCTTTACATCTAAATATCTCAGAATCATTTTAATACTATAATAGTTTACATTCGCAAAATAATATTACAATTCAACATTAATACATTATTCGAAATCTTAAACATGGTTCAAATAATAACACAACCAAAGTATATAAATCTTCAAGTATCACATCTGATTCATGTCTTTCAAGTAACGCATAACTTTACCTTGAATCTTGAACCTGCAAAAGTGGTTATTTGCAAGGTTGAGCTCGACAGCCCAGCAAATTTAACAGTCTATCATGTTTCACATAGCACACAATTCATGCATTCTACATTTCTAATTTATCGAGTTACATTATACAGCATGTATGTGCTATCACATATCACATATAAATTGAGTTCCATAACCCAATTAACTTGGTCATATTTTGACTTTAACAATTTATAAAGCATGGTATGTAACTCACCACATAATCACATTTAATCCACAAACATAATAGAACTGAAAAACTTGCCTTGGATGTTGTTTAATGTTTATAACTTATCTGCGCTGTGATGATCCTACACAAATTGAGGATACATACATGTACATATTAGTTTCACATACAAAATTCACGTACTCAATGTAAACTAATTTTATTTAACTATAATATTTTGTTCTTGTCTTAAAACCATTCTATGTTTCTTTAGAAACTTTTATCCGTTATAACCTTTTTACGCCCAAAAGGTTCTCTCATGGATTTAGTATGTAAATACTTTACGTATCAAAAACATAAACCATTTATATCCCCTTCGTTTTATATTACTAGGTTCAATATAATTTCACAAGGCAGCAGCCCCTCACCTTTGACACCCATTTCGCGGTTTAATAGCTTGCAATTTACTTATCTAATCGTAAGGCATTTTTTTAGTATGTTTTTCATGGCATACAAGACTATTTTTAAGAAATACTAACCTCTCATTTCGGGTTTGTTAAGTAGTCTAAAAAGCGTGCCAAAAATTGACGTTCATAGCAGTCTTCAATTTTTTTCCCAGCTTTACCCTCTCTCGTTAAAACAGTCATAACTAATTCGTTTCAAAATATTTTTGAGCGATTCTTGAGCCCACGCGAAGCTAACTTCCGAGGCTACAACTTTCATTCTTTGACCATTTCCAAATTCAAAACACAGAATTCCGAAAAATTCGTTCAAGGTGACTGCCCCGAGTTGGTTAGACAGTTTTGACGCGACTACTTTGAATGGTCATAACTCTTTACTCCGAAGTCGGAATTAGTCCGTTCCGGAGTCTATGGAAAGCTAATTCAGTATACTATAACATACCAAAAGCCAAAAAGTTTGTGGAAATATTAACTGATCGAAACAGTGTCCCGAATAGCACATCCCGCTGCTGACTTTCAATTTGACAAATTCGACACATTTCTTTCCAGTCACCGTAACTCCCTCATCCGAGGTCGGAATGAGGCCATTCCAAAGCCTATGGCTTCCTAACTCAGTGCACTACAACTACCCAGAAACTCATAATTTTTCAGGCAACATAGCTATTCCAGAATTTGACACTATAGTCATTATTCATTCAATTTTCATTTCTAGACATGGTTTACTAAAATCTTCACCACGGATTCATTTTAACTCCGTTTTGGTTCATTCAAGTTAGGAAATCTTCAGAACTTAGAGGGATATAACATACAATCATCAAATTATGCTTTTAGACATAAATCAAAAGCACAAAGGGTCTTCAAGCTCAGTCCCAAAAACTGCCCAACAAGGTTCTTTGTAAATCTTTTATTTTGTGAGTTTTGGTTACACTTGGATGATGTTAAGGTTTCATATCTCTAATTACAATCATTATAACTCATTTACATAATCAATTACAAGCCAAAATAAACATAGTAAACTAACTAGTTTTCTAACAAAACTAACTAAACTTCCAAAATACAAACTTTAACTAACAAACTAAATACAATATTTAAAATAATAACATTATCAAAAATTAAATAAGAAACATACCCGAAAATACGAATTCCACAAACTGAATACGTACTCGACCAAAATTTAACTAAGAGAAGGTCTTTATAAAAAGTCCACCCACAACAAAGCCTTTCTCAAAATTGGAGGCCTTATTGTTGATGAATGAAACAAAGGATCAAGCCCTTCTATTTATAGGTTTAGCAAAGGGTAAAGTTCTCAATTTAGTTGATGTGAGACTTGGTTTATACTAATTCTAATTTGTTTATACTAATTTTTCCTATTTTCAACATACTGAGTGTATTCATTCATCAAGAATTCGTTTCTTAACCAATTCGATCCGTTCAAGTTGCGTTATTTTCGTTTTATAGAGGAGAACAACAATCATTCATCAATTTAAAGTTTTTATCATGAATTCATCATCAACTTTAGTCCCAAAGTACACCAAAACACACATTACAATCAAAACCCAAATTCTTCTTCTTTAGTATAAATACATGAATTTGATTTATGAAAATTTGTTTCTAGATGACCACTATCAAATTATAAATATCTAATAACATATATAACATCGTAAACCACAAATTCATTAAGCAAAATTTCAATTTTAAAAGAAACTCAAGAACACATAAACTAGAAATATAAACTAGATTATGTACCTTTAATTCCTTAAGAAATAAAATTAACCTTATTAGTAAAATTATAATTTCTATTCAACCATTATAATCATAACATTATTTAACAAATTCTCACTCCTCTAATTTAATTATTTAATTAAATTAGAATATCACAATTATACTCGCGTAATAAAATACGTATAAATCTCATCTATTTTATCACACTTAAATAAACTATCTCATACCAATATTCATCAAATATTTATTTAATATCATAAATATTCATCTAATTCCATAAAGTTTCCAACTAAAATATTTAATGTACTTAATAAATATTTTACTCGCATTATACTAATATTTACATTTTCATGCAATATATTACCTTCTCACTTTATTAAATCAATTATACTTGTATTAATTCACTATTTTAATTAAGTGAATTATTCACACTATTTATGAAACTTAACTCATAATAATTTCCATTGCCCACAAGGCATAATAATTAAAATTATATTATCTCATAACATAATTTCAACTTAATTAAATTAACTAATATTATTTAATTTCTTTAATAGTTTAATTACCTATTAAATCTCACATTCTCCAACATATGAATATATAATTTTCTTCACACCAAATCATATAATTCAAAATATATACACCTCATAATAAGAATTTTAATTATTAAATTCTTATTTTAATAACTTATAAAAATTCGGGTTGTCATACATCTCCCCTAATCCTTGTGATTCTCCTCCTTTTATAAGTCTCTTTATATGTCTTTAAGTCATCTTGGAGGTCCTCTTGGAAGTCCTTGTGTCAATCGGATCGAAATAATCCTTTTCGGACTCAAATTGGACCAAAATTTGCATTTTCGCGCATTTTCTGGGCATACCCCCGCCCCGGCGGGGGTCTAGGCTTGTTTTGGGCCCGCCCCGGCGGGCTAGGGGCCTGTCTTGTGACTTGCATGCCCACCCCGGCGGCGGTTTTGTGAAGGAAAATTTTCTGCTTTGACGTTCGTTGGGAAAACGGCCATAACTTTTGATTCGGAAAGAGTTACGAGGCCTGCCACCTATCAAATCGAAGATATCGACGAGATCTACAACTTTTATTGTTTTAAGTTTTTACAAATAAAGGAGGGATGAAGGTCGAAATTGGGCTGGAAGTGACTGCTATGCAAATGGCCACCCAAAACAGTGACGTTCGACGTCCGTTGGTACAAATGTCATAACTCTTGCATCCGAACTCCGATTGGAATGATTCAAGATGTTCCGAAAAGCTAAGAAGAAGCGCTACAATGTAACCTAAGTTCCAAACCAAGAACATGAAATAAACATAAAAGTCTAAACGATGTCCGGATTGCTTTTCTTTGCGTTTTCATACCAATTCTTTGCGATTTCAACTCCCAAGCATATAATCTACAAAACGAACACAAAATGCATGAAAAGTAACTAAGAAACATCTTATTAAGCAAATAATTTAAGTAACATATACCGGATATGTAGGTATAAAACCTACTTATCAAGTCCAAGAGAATTAAATTTAATGGACTAAGGAAGTTATATTATTTAAACAAGCCCAATTAATTAATTAAGCATGAGACTTGTAGATAGAGTGACTAAGGGCGATTAAATTATTTAATCTAGCCCAATATATTATGTATGTGACAAGTGTTAATGACCCAATTTAATTAGGGTTGAAGGCCCAAGTTAGTTTTTATTAGTAAGTAAAACAAGTAAATTTGTTAGCTCAATGGAATTAATTAAGGGCCCAAATTAAGCCCACTTATGGGAGAATAATAATATTAAAATTATATTAAGTTGGGAGAAATATTTTTATTATCTCAAGTTATTAATTTTATAACTTAATTAAAACAAGTTTAGTTGGGTAATAAAATTTATTGTACAAGAGTGATGATTTAAATTCTAAATATTTGGAATGGATACCCTAATTAAATATTTAGGGTGAGTTAAGATATAAATGATTGGACTATGTATATATTACATGGCCCAAAGGATTAAGTGAAAGCCCAAAAGATTAAAGAGAGTGACCCAATTATTGAGGGCATTGTGGTCATTTAATAAAGCAATTAAATAAAAAGATATGAGGGAGATAAGAGGCCACATGTGGCTGAAATAGAGGAGAAAAAAAAAAGAGAAGATCGGCTACATTAGAGATAAGAAGAGAGAGGAAAGAAGAAAAGAAGAGAAAGAGAGAAGCTGAGAGGAAGAAAGAGAGAAGAATGGGAAAAAGAAGTTAGAAGGAGGAGAAAATCCTCCATGGATGGAGAAGAAGAAGAAGAGGAAGAAGAAGAAGAGGAAGAAGAAGAAAGGTATAAATTTTTTTTTCCTAAGCTTTACTTTCTTCATTTATTTTTGGTATTTGATGAAAGGGGGTTTTGATTTGGATGTATAAAACCCTTTGATCTATGTGTTTTTCTTGGATTCAAGTATGTATCTACCCATAATGGGTGTTGATTTTGTTGAAAACAAAAAGGAAAAGAAAAATAATTTTTCTAGTTTTGAAACCCAAATTTCTATTTACTTTGAAAATCCACCGTTTTAAATCTATAACTCATTTTTATGATCCGTTAAAGAGGGGTGCTAGATATATGTGTTTACTAGTTAACCCAAGTGGTAGCACTCAAAAATGTTGAGTTTTCATGGAGTAGTGGTTGTGGAAGCCAAAACAGTCCCGATTTTTGGAAAGAAAATAGTACTGTTTTGGACCAGTCAACAACGAGGGCATTTTCGTCCACTTTTTGTGCTTTAAAAAATTTGGAGTGGTAATATCTGAAGCTTTTTAGGTTGTGTAAAAATGTGAGAAATTTTGGCCATACGGTTTGAGAGTTATGGATTTTACGGTGAATGACTATTTTTATGAAGCCACCCAAATAACTCTCTGTGTATAAGTCCAGAAATTACAAAATGTTTACTGGAAGTACATGTGTATAACAGGAACATACTGTATAAATTTCAGAATTGTTGGAGTTAATCTCGATTTATGAAAAATCAGAGAATATTTGGCTATTATGGACTATTTAAATATAGTAAATCTATTTTAAAAATTTCGGGAAAAATATATGTTCAATATGGAACTATATTTTGTCAAATCCCAGAAAAGAAATATATTTGGAACTGATTTGGTATTTTTCATCTAAATGATGATAAATGGATAAATGGATTTAATTAAATATATGATGTCCAAAAATATGAAAAATACAATTTATGACTTGAGACCCTTGAGCATGACGTATACAGATTTTTGATGATGTTTTGGGTCGGGTGTGAAGTGTTGTGATGTTTATGGCATCTTAGAATGTTTAATGAGTTAATTAGGAAAGGAAAACAATTGAACTAAATTGTTTATTAATGTGGTTAATAACTTAAATTATTGTTATATGGCTAATAATATTGGATTTAGATATTATTGGTAGTATTTGACTGGAATGTTATTAAAAAGTTAAAAACCTTAACGTAAAATATTATTACATAATTAATAATATTCGACGGGAGATTAAAATAAGAGATTAATGTTATTTTTCAATATAATTGTTGAATTTGCTATTCAATGAACTGTATTATGCTTGTAATAGACTAAAATAAGAATTCAGGGTGCTGAATTGGATTTTTGATTTGCTGAAATGGTTTCAGTCTGCTGAAATATTTGGTGATTTGTTGAAATAGTAATTTCCGGATGCTGAAATGTAATTCGGTTTACTGAAATGATATTTCAGTTTACTGAAAGGTTATCTAGCTTACTAAGATAACATATAAAAGGGAAAACTTATAAGTATAAGTTATAAGTGATGAAAAGATTATCAAAGTATAATGATAATACTAAGACAAAGGTGTAATGTCTAATACTTAACTTTGTGAGTGAAGGTTAGACAAGTTAATATAAGATGATGAGATTATAAGTAAATAAATGAATATGGTGTTAAGATTATCTAATATTTGACTATGTGATTAAGTGTTAGATAGTATTATGAAATAAGGTATAATATGCTAATTGAAAGATCAAATACGTGATAGGTCTTTTCAATAAAGGGAATAAATTAAATTGTGTAGCGGTAATCGACTATGCAGGCAAGTTTCCTTAACTCAAACTCGTGTTATATTTAAAAGCATGTCAGTGAATGATTTTTGATGATTATTCACGTCTAAACTGATTATTGATTCACACTTAGTGCATGCTGTATATGTTTATCAGGTATGAAAGGTTGATCACCTTCATTACCATAAGGTTCAATTATTAAATTGTTCATGGTCATTGTTGACCTTCAAACATTATTGATTCAGTCATTCAATTATTGACATCTTGATTCATGTTCCTTCACAATTATTAAATTGTTAAAAACTTTAAAGCTTATTATTCTTTCAATCATGATATATCTTTATTGAATTTAAACTTGCTGGGCAAAGTAGTTACTCACCCTTGCTATATCATGATAATAAATTTTAGATAAAGGCGAAGGCTTCAAGAATGACAGAGACAAAAGCAAAATACAGTAATAGATTGTTATAAGGATAACTATTTAGTTATCTTATTGTAAACCTTTGTAATTTTTAAGGTATGTATTCAGTTAAGGTTAATAAACCTGGGAAAATGTTATAGAATTATGTAAAATAAACAATATATGTTTATTTGTTGCGCATTAGATGATAAAATATGTATGATGATGAAGTATCGTAACGTACCAAGTCCGAGGTTCTTGGGACCCGGATTTGGGGACATCATACGCGCCGCGGCGCGACTTCAAGCCAATTAACCGACGCCGCAGCGCCAAAATGAGCCTCAGCCTCTGCAAACTCGCGCCATAGCGCGACCCGTAACGAAGGGACTTGCGCCGCAGCGCCGAGTCCAGTTTCTGGGCAATAATGGGTGACGCCACAGAGCGACACCAAAAGTAATAACCGGCGCCGCAACGCCAACCTCATGAACTAGATAGTGAAAAATGTTTACATGTTGAGCATAAAGATTAAAGGATTAACAATTAAGTAAGAATCTTAATATAATATTATTAAGACATAATTAATCCTTAAGTATGAACACTTAGGGTTAAGATTAGTCAATTGCATATGAAAGTAAGAACGACATAACAGAAAGCCGGAACCAATAATAACAAATCTAATACGTAATTAGATTGAGAAGAAGGGTAAGATTCTTTATGAACCATGCATGTATGATTATTCATGGCCTAATGTGCTATGTGATGTATCATTTACTGTAGAGACTTAAAGACTTAAAGTGCACGTGTTATAAACTGTAGCAGACGCTAAAGGCAAGTACTCTAACCCTTGTTCTAGTTTGATCTGAACAATTCCTTGTGATTCATGTATTCTTACACATGAGTTAATATCTGATGAAGTCAAAGCCAATTCTTCCGGCTATACTTATGCTATGTTGGATTTCTTATAATCTATCAAGTATTGACAAGAGTTAACCAAACTAATATTGTTGTTGGTTTTCAAAAGGAGACTGAGTATGCTAAATTATTTTGTCGTCAAACGACAGGCACGTGAGGTTTCCACAACTTAAACGTATACACGTTTAATGAATGTAGTGTTGATCAACATAGAGTACTATAGGCTGATCACCTAGATGTGCTCATAAGCTATCCCGGACTTACGGACTTCGTGCCGGGATGTCCTTTTCAAAGTACTTATGAAATGCTCACGGTCTTGAACCGGAAGTGATGTTTTACTGAATATTGTTGTTGTAAAACGTTTTTAAAGAAAAGAAGTGCTATTTTGAATTATCGATAGTACTTTGTAACTATTGTTCAGTTATTGAAGATATATGATTCCTATGTCTCAAGCATGCTATTTTACTAGAATTGTGGTACTTGCTGAGCTAGTTAGGCTCACTCTTGCTTGAACCATATGAATGCAGCTAAGATCGAATGGACCGACGGATCCGGAAAGGATAAAAGGAAGGTGATAAGTGGATTTTTTATACACGAATTAATATTCATTTTAAGTTTAAATTCATAGTTATCTTTGTGTTTTGTGTTCATTTTCACTCGTTTCATGTTATTTTATGTGTAGGGTGGTCATGGATACAAGTGGTGAAGAATGGCGGAGTTCTGGAGCAAAAGTGGAAAAACTCATGAAAGCGAAACAATTCTTTAGCAGTAGCCTAGCCCGCCGGGGCGGGGATCCCGAATCCTGCAAGTGACCTGCTGCTATTTGAACTCTGCTGCAACATGGATTTGTGATGTTCTGTTAGGCGCCTGGACTCTTAAAAAAGGCAGATTTCGGCTAGAATAGAAGAGAGCTTAATATTACGTAGAAAACAACAAATCACACAACATAAGGAGCATAATACAAGGAAAATTCCAGGATTCAAGTGCAAGCTTGGAGGAGTAATTTTCAGAGATTATCGTGACGGTTGCGAATCTAGGCTACGTGAAGGGGTTTTCATTTTTCTTCTTCTCTTTAGTCATTTATTTGTAATTGAAAGGATGGTTTCAGTAGATTATTCAGTGTTTAATTCATTCGTTATGAACTAATTTACTTATTAGACTTGTGATGGATCCTTGGGTGAAATGATGATTTAATAACTTTGATTTCCAATTCAATAAAGTATTTTCAATTTATCTATGTTAATTCGAGCGTGAACTTATGAATTGCCTGATCAACAATTCCTTGTGGATTTGAATGGAATCGAGAGAGGAGACTCAAATCTAGACCTAGTTAATATAGCATATGTCATGAATTTTGTCAATAGCAGATTTTTGATTATTGTTAAGGTAGAGATATGCTTGACATCACATGTAGTCGGATAGAGAACTTGAGCTTAAACCTTCTTTAATTGCAGTTCACATAGAGATATAGTGACTTGGTTGATTTAGGTGTTTAAGTTGTTTCTATCTTAATTGTGGATTTAAGTTAATATGGTATTAGTGCATCGAGAGGTGGCTAGTATTACTTTCGTGTTCTTGATTAATAAACTGGGATATTAAATTGAGTTGGAATAAAGGTTTGCAAATCAGAGTGAAGCTCAGGGTAAAATCATAAGTCTAATTCTCCATTAATTATTTGAAATTTTGGATTTTGATATTAGCGATTGTTTTTATGATAGTTTACTTATTTATTAATTTAGTTTTTATAGTTTTAAAACCATTGAATTGAATAGTTTAATAGAATTAGGATTAATAGAAAATTGATAATTGTGAAGTTAAAATTCTTGATAATTTGTCCTCGTGGGAACGATACTTTATTCACTACTATATTAATTGTTGACCACGTACACTTGCGTGTTTTGCGCGTATTGATTTTCCCCAACAAGTTTTTGGCGCCGTTGCCGAGGACAATTTAGCCGAGATTTTAAATATTTTTACGATATCAGTTTAATTAGTCCAGTTTTACTTAAACAGATTTTGTTTTTGTTTTTCCTATTTCAGGTTTTCGACATTGGTTTATGCAAACACGATCTAAACATCCAGACTTGCTTCCTTTTGAGGACGAAATTGAAAGGAAATTTTAGAGGTTAAGTAAGTGGATTGAAAAAAATGAGGAACGAATTCGAACATTCTGATAAGGAGGAAACAATGGCTGCCGAAGACCAGAAAGCGTTGAGAGATTTTGCAACACCTAAGGTGACTGATCGGGAGTCGAGCATCACTAGGCCTGCAATAGCTGCGAATACTTTTGAAATCAAGCCTGGGACCATTCAGATGATGCATAATTCAGTTCAGTTTGGGGGAATGGCAAATGACGATCCGAATGAGCATTTAATCAGTTTTCTAGAAATGTGCGCTACGTTCAAGTATAATGGGGTGTCGGATGAGGCAGTGAGACTTCGTTTGTTCCCGTTCACTTTACGGGACACGGCAAAGAGTTGGTTACATTCTCTGCCACCGGGGTCGATTACTACGTGGGAAGACTTGGCTCAAAAATTTCTTGCCAAATTTTTCCCACCGGCGAAAATTGCTAAAATGAGGAATGACATTACGATGTTTGAGCAGCAGAATGGGGAGTCACTATATGAGGCATGGGAGCGTTACAAGGAATTACTTAGAAAGTGCCCACATCATGGATTGTCCAAATGGCTGCAAATGAACACCTTTTATAACGGACTAAATGGGAATTTCAGAACTAGTATTGATGCAGCGTCGGGCGGTGCATTCATGGTTAAGAGTTACGAGGAAGCCTACAATTTGATCGAAACCATGGCGGCAAATAACTACCAGTGGCCCACATCAAGAATGACACAGGCAAAGGCGGCCGAGATTTTGGAATTAGATGGGGTGACAGCTATACAAGCACATATTTCTGCATTATCCAAGAAGTTTGATACTATGAATGATAAGGTTGATACTATGACAGGGGCTCAAGTTCAGCAGGTTACGATAGTATGTGAATTGTGTGCGGGTGATCATCCTACAGATCAGTGCGCAATTAATCCAGCATCCGTCCAGTTCATCGGTAATTACAACAGAATTTCGCAAAATACATACCAAAACACCTACAACCAGGGGAATAGGAACCACCCAACACTCTCATGGAGCAATAACCAGGAAACTCAAGCTCCACGACCATCATATCCCCCTGGTTTTCAGAGTCACCAACAACCGGTTCAACATCAGGAAAGGAAATTAGATTTCGAGGAAATGGTGTCGAAGTTCATAACTAGCGCTGAGGCAACAATAAAAAATCAAACTATGGTGATGAAAAGTCAAGAGATGTCGATCAAGAATTTGGAAAATTAGATTGGACAGCTGGCGTTAGCAGTGAATAATAGACCACAAGGAACATTATCTAGCGACACTAAGAGAAATCCGAAGGGTAGTCATGAGCAATGTCAAGCAGTTATGTTGAGAAGTGGAAAACATCTCGGGGGTAATAATGCAAAAAATTCAGCGACACCGGAGGAAAACGTTGATGACAGTAACGTGGTGGAAGGTAACAAGGACGAGGAAATAAAGTTAAACAATAAGCTAATTGTTTATCCTCCACCACCGTTTCAGCAGATGGTGCAAAAATAGAAGTCAGATAAGCAGTTCGTAAAGTTTTTAGACGTGTTCAAGAAACTCCAGATTAATATCCGATTCGCAAAGGCCCTAGAGCAACTGCCGAGTTATGCGAAGTTTATGAAAGGAATTCTATCGAGGAAAAAGAAATGGGAAGAATTTGAAACAGTGACACTAACAGAGGAGTGTAGTGCGGTCTTACAGAAGAAGCTACCACCAAAACTCAAAGACTCGGGGAGCTTTACTATCTCGTGCACGATCGGGAAAATGTTGCTTAACAAATGTTTATGTGATTTGGGGGCGAGTATAAATCTGATGCCATTGTCAGTATACTCAGAATTGGGTTTACCCGCGCCAAAGCCTACAAATATTTCATTGCAGTTGGCGGACAGGTCAGTCACATACCCGAGAGGCATTGTAGAGGACATTCTGGTTAAAGTGGATAAGTTTATATTCCCTGCGGACTTTATCATTCTGGATTTCGACGAGGATAAGAACATCCCGATTATCTTAGGGAGATCTTTCTTGGCCATGGGAAGAACACTCATAGACGTGCAAAAAGGAGAACTTACTATAAGAGTCCAAGATCAAGAAATAAAATTTAATGTGTTCAAGGCCATGAAATACCCTACGGATGAGGAAGAATGTTTTCGGATGGATTAAATTGAGCAAATCACCAACGAAGATATTAACAAGAGTTTGGTCAACGATCCGTTAGAAACAACCTTGGTGGGGGATGAAGAAAAAGATGACCCAGAGTTTGTGGACTTATTAAAGATGCTAGACTCTTTGCCACGAGTTAGCCGATTCAGAGCACCGTTTGAACCTCTGCACACTGAGGAGACAGCTGTAGAAAAATTGAAACCGTCATTAGAGGAGCCACCAATATTGGAACTTAAGCCACTCCTTAAACATCTCAGGTATGCGTATTTAGGAAATTCAAATTCTTTACCTGTAATTATTTCTGCTGCACTTAACGAATTGCAGGAAGAAAAGTTGATGAGGGTGCTTAGGGATCACAAATCAGCGATTGGATGGACGATTGCGGATATAAAGGGAATTAGCCTGTCATTTTGCATGCACAAGATTCTGATGGAGGATGATGCAAGACCATCGGTGGAGCATCAACGTCGACTTAACCCAATCATGAAGGAAGTGGTCAAGAAGGAAATTCTGAAATTATTGGATGCCGGTATCATATATCCAATTTTCGACAGTAAATGGGTTAGTCTGGTTCATTGTGTGCCGAAGAAAGGGGGAATGACAGTGATACATAATGAGGACAACGAGTTAATTCCAACAAGGACAGTGACAGGTTGGAGGGTGTGCATCGATTATAGGAGGTTGAATAAGGCAACCCGAAAAGATCACTTCCCGCTACCATTTATCGATCAAATGTTAGACAGATTAGCGGGACATGAGTTTTTACTGTTTATTGGATGGATACTCAGGCTATAATCAGATCGCCATCGCTCCTGAGGATCAAGAAAAGATAACATTTACATGCCCTTACGACACATTTGCATTCAGGAGGATGTCATTCGGGCTATGCAACGCACCAACAACTTTCCAATGGTGTATGATGGCTATTTTTTCAGATATGGTGGAGAAGAATGTTGAAGTCTTCATGGACGATTTCTCGGTCTATGGAGACAATTTTGATACTTGCCTAGAGAATCTGGTCATGGTTTTGCAGTGATGTAAGGATACAAACCTCATACTCAATTGGGAAAAATGTCACTTCATGGTTGAAGAGGGCATAATTTTGGGCCATAAGGTGTGGGCTCAAGGATTAGAGGTGGACAAAGCAAAGCTGGATACGATCGAGAAACTGCCTCCACCGAGCTCAGTTAAGGGTATTAGAAGTTTTCTGGGCCACGCTAGGTTTTACAGGAGGTTCATAAAAGACTTCTCTAAGATTGCAAAACCTCTATGCAGTCTTTTAGAGAAGGATGCTACTTTCAGCTTTATTGCGGAATGCAAGTTATCGTTTGACATTGAAGAAGAAATTAACTACATCCGCCGTGATAGTCACACCGGACTAGAAAATGCCATTCGAGCTTATATGTGATGCGAGTGACTATGCGGTTGGGGCTGTTTTGGGACAAAGACGAGATAAGGTATTTCACGCCATATACTATGCAAGCAAAAAACTCACAGAGACTCAAATGAATTACACTACCACGGAAAAGGAATTGCTTGCAGTGGTGTACGCGTTCGATAAATTCTGGGCATACTTGATCGGGACTAAGGTGATAGTCTATACGGACCATTCTGCGATTCAGTACCTAATAGCGAAAAAAGATACTAAGCCACGCCTTATCCGATGGATTCTCCTACTTCAAGAGTTTGATTTAGAAATTAAAGATAGAAAGGGGACGGAGAATCAAGTTGCCGACCATTTATCAAGGCTGGAAAATCCGGAGAAAGAGGATGAAGATAGATGCGCAATCAACGAGTCATTCCTGCAACTATTTGGGTTAAATGCAGAATTTTCGTGGTATGCAGACTTTACGAATTATGTGGCGAGCAAAATGCTTCCCCCTGATCTCACACGACAATAAAAAAAGAAGTTTCTTCATGATGTTAAGTGGTACATGTGGGATGAGCCTTATTTATTCAAACAGTGCACCGACAAGATGATTAGAAGGTGCATCCCCTACAGTGAAGTGCACAACATACTGCAGGAATGCCACTCATCGGCATATGGGGGACATTATGGGAGTGAGCGCACCGCAACAAAAGTGCTTCAAGCCGGGTTTTATTGGCCGACATTGTTCAAAGACTCCCACCAATTCGTGAAAACATGTGATAGATGCCAAAGGGTGGGAAACATATCTAAAAAGAATGAGATGCCCCTACAAACAATTCTTGAAGTGGAAATCTTCGATGTATGGGGCATCGATTTCATGGGACCCTTCCCTTCGTCCTTGAGCAATCAGTATATTCTACTCGCCGTGGATTACATCTCGAAGTGGGTGGAAGCTGCAGCACTACCGTCCAACGATGCCAAGGTGGTCCTTAAATTCTTACAATAAAACATTTTTACGAGGTTTGGCACGCCAAGAGCAATAATTAGTGACGAAGGTAGTCACTTCTGTAATAAATCTTTTACAGCTCTGTTGGCTAAGTATGGGGTTAACCGCAAGGTGGCTACAACGTATCACCCTCAAACAAATGGACAGGCTGAGGTATCAAACAGGGAAGTTAAGAAGATATTGGAAAAAGTCATAAATTCGAGTCGAAAAGATTGGTTACTTCGGTTGGATGATACATTATGGGCTTACCGGACAACATACAAAACCCCAATCGGGATGTCACCATATCAACTCCTGTACGAAAAAGCATGTCACTTACCGGTGGAGCTACAGCACAAGGCCTACTGGGCAATACAGAAATTGAATTTTGATCAAGCCGCTGTAGGAGAAAAGAGGCTACTCCAACTAAATGAGCTCGACGAATTCCGACTCCAAGCCTACGAGAACGCCAAGCTATACAAAGAAAAGGTTAAAAGATGGCACGACCAGAAAATTGTGCATCGAACATTCGAGCCGGGTCAATTAGTCCTCTTGTTCAACTCACGGCTGCGATTGTTCCCAGGAAAGCTTAACTCGAGATGGTCGGGACCATTCACTATAAAGTGAGTATTTCCTCATGGCGCCGTTGAACTCTACAGTCGTAATCCATTAGAGACGTTCAAAGTCAATGGTCAATAGATAAGGCATTACTGGGGTGGCAAGTCGAACTGGGACGCCGACGACATTACCCTCGCCGATACACAGTAAAAAAGGGAGTAGTCAGGCTGAAAGACTTAAAATCAAGCACTAATTGGGAGGCAACCCAACATTTTGTTATTTTTCATAGTTCATGTTTAATTGTTAGGATGTAGTTTTTATTAAGCATTAGTTAGGTCTTATCAAGTAAAAGTTTTACTGAAACTCTCAATCAAACTCCAAGTCATCAATAATCTAACATCTTACATGTTTATGGTTGCAGGAGGGGTCAAAAGTGAGTAAGAGCAACAACGGGCAAGAAAGCAAGAAAAATTAGAGAATTTTGATATGCACTTTTGGAAGCCAAAAAATTGATTACGGTGGGCATGCCCGCTGGGGCAGCTCAAATGGCTTTTTACCCCCCGCCGGGGCGGGGGTCCTTAATTCTGGGCAGACAAGTTAGCTGATACGCACGTTCCTTTCTTATTTCCCCACACACACGCCTATTACCTTCTCAGCTTTCTTTCTCCTAAACACAACCCACGATTGACATCTCCTAGCAACTACTATAACCCATTACCTACATCAATTGCAACCACTTTACCCCACAAATTCCACTAACCCACACAATCAAGCACACGAATCCCTCTCCCCTATCTCATATCTATAAAAACCCTACCACATACCTCCTATAGTCATCTCCAAATATACGAATTCCTCAAGAAATTGGGCTACACATAGAGCAATGGAGAGTAAGTTACCTTCTTACTGAGTTTCCATCTTCTCTCCACTGAAGTACCATAGAAACAATCAAGTTTTGGGGGAAGGACGGACTGTGCACACCAAATGTTTAATAAATTGAGTGAACCAAGTGTAAGGGGAAGGAAGTGTGTGCTAGCAAGTTTTAACATCCGAAAATCAATGGCATTACAATCGACATCAAAATGCCAAAGGGGAGAGAGTTCAAGACCTGCTCAGCCGACACAAACATATGATCGACGAAAATTTGTGAGTGCCGCCGCCGCCGACCGGTATGACTATATGCTTACTAAAGCCCTTACGCCGGAGCATGGATTGGCCCCTGAGGGAAATGATGGGGAGATGATGGCTCAAATTTTTCAAAAGGGGTGGCTTAAACTCACCGAGTATCCGGTCCCGGCTGTCGTCAACATCGTCAAGGAATTTTATGCAAACGCCGAAGACAAAGCCCCATACAATGCGTTTGTGCGGGGTCGCATGGTCCCATTCAGTGATGATGCCATTAATGCATATTATCAGTTGCGGGTGCCACGGCAGTTTCAGTATGCACAATTGAGAGATTTTGACCCTGACTACGAGGAAGTTATTACGAACTTGACAAAGCCGAGAACTTCTTGGATCAAAGGTCAAAAGGGAGGTACAGTGTTCCATAGCAAGGACCTTAGCCGGTATGGAAAAATATGGTACGCCTTCTTATGTGCTAAATTGCTTCCATCCCAACACACTTCGGACGTCACCAAAGAGAAGGCGTTACTATTGTACGCAATTGTACAAGATTTTATCATTGACGTCGGGGCAATTATCAGTTTCTCCATCCGCCGGTGCTTACGTGGAAATTTTTCGAGCTGCTTGCCACACCCATCACTCATCTGTCAGTTGTGTTGCAATGCTGGGGTGAGATGGTCCGATGATGAGCCTACTCAAATGCCGCTCGCTTTGCTTGACTCTAGAATGATAGCGCGGTATTCTGTATGGGCAGGAGGCGAGTCACATCCACAAGGTCTGGGTTTTATTTTTCTATTGGTGTTGGAAGACGAAGTCGATGCAGAAGATACCTCGGGGGATGAGGATGAAGCTATAGGAGATCAAGGAACCGAACAGGTTCTGACTGAGGCAGTATCCAGTCCTCAGTTCCTTGAGTTCCAAAATCAGATGACTGCACACAATAGGGCAGCACGCCGGGAAATGTGGGGATTGATGATGCCACAAGATCACATGTTTGATGCTGTGAACGCATCTTTCACCTCACTCAACACAACACTCCAAAGCTTCAACCCGGCGGCACATTATCCATATCAACAACCCGGACCATTACCTCGATTTCCTCTAAGTGATTTCGATAAAGAAGAGCACCAACCACCTCCCCAGACTTAGACGATTCCAGGGAAGTCCTCATGCACTTAATGTTATTTTTATCCAATGAGGGCATTGTGTCACTTAAGTTTGGGGGATTTAATTGTTTAGTTGCATACATTTTGTTATTTTTGTTTTCATTTCTAGTTTGCATTATAGATTAGGTGTTTGCATAGTAGTTAGGATTTTGCATTGTTTTCATAAATGTTATTTTCAGTTGAAAAAAAAAATAAAAAAAAAATAAATTTTTTTAGTTAAATATTGTGTTTGCATATGTCCAACGGTGTTGCATTTTCATGTTATTTGTGGGCCAATGATGAGATTGTGAACAAGTTAACCACTACAGTATTGATTATTATAACTATGAGGCAATTTCTGTTATGAATCGATTCTTGGACTTGTTTGAAACTATTATAAAAAGGTTAGCACTAATAACATTTTGATTGACCGGTCAGTTCAAATTGATACATAAATAGTTTCTAAAGGATAATGCTAGGGTGAACCAGAAAACGACAAGGATAGGCAGTAAAGGCTTAAATTAGACAAGAACCTAAGTTTGGGGGAGTATATGTGGGGTATATAAGCTTTGAAAAAAAAATGATGAAACATGTTGAGTCTTGTGGTGGGATGAGGAGAAACTCTCCCCATAAACACAAGCATGAGATGGAGCGTAAAACGCACTCACCAACCATCTATAAAAAAAGGGGAATAATGACGGGAAAAGAGCAAAAAGCCCCCGTGTTAAAAAAATTATAAAAAATAAGAGAAAAAGAAGAAAGTATAAGTATCCTGCATGTACCCTTGAATTTGGTATTGTTTAATTTTAGTTGGGTTGTGCCTATCTTTAAAATTTTTACGTTTGCACTGTATGATTCCTTCTAAGAAGTTGATTATGTATTGGATTTGGGTCCGTATTAGTTATCTTAGATGTTGAACACACACGCACGCTATACTAGTGATAATTGTTCAAGATTTGAGAATTAATACGAAAGTGTGGATTGGTTTTGGTAATTCGTATTGTAAAGTTGCTTGTTTTCTCTAAGGCCGATGGGATAAGTTAGTTTCTGCGATATTGTTGGATTTTTAGGCATTTAGAATTTTATCGCATCTCATTGCATTGCATATCATGTAGTTTGTTTTGTGCTCGAGGACTAGCACGATTTAAGTTTGGGGGATTTTGATAAATGGATTTTTTATACACGAATCAATATTCATTTCAAGTTTAAATTCATAGTTATCTTCGTGTTTTGTGTTCGTTTTCACTCGTTTCATGTTATTTTATGTGTAGGGTGTTCATGGATGCAAGTGGTGAAGAATGGCGGAGTTCTGGAGCAAAAGTGGAAAAACTCATGAAAGCGAAAAAATTCTTTAGCAGTAGCATATATCCTTTGCTTGCCCATTACAACACTTAAGCATTAAGTTTACTTTGTCATTAAGTCAACTTTACTTGGTTATTACATTATTTGCTTAGCCATTAAGTTAACTTAACTTATCCTTTACTTAATCCTTAAGTCTACTTGCTCATCACTCTTGTTTCTTGGCCACCAAGATCACCCATGTGATCATGGGTTTCCCCATGGGTCAGCCTAACCCATTGGATTAATAGTTTGGGCTTAAGGTTTAATTACATTAACTTAAGCTTTGGGCTTGCACATTAAATTGCTTTGGGCTTCACCTTACAAACACTTGGGCTTGTACCTTAAATTCCATTGGGCTTATTTATTAATTCATATTGGACTTGTACATCCCGCATAATTCACAAGTCTATTCACAAATGGCTTAAAGCCTTATAACATATACTCTACGTATAAAACTCATATAATTACTCGTATAATTATTACTGATATACGATATACCATCATTTATACATACTCGCATAATACCTTGTATCATACTCGTATTCATTACTTCGTATAATCCCTACGTATTATATGATCATCGCTTTATTTTATTAATCGCACATAAATTCCTTATCGTAAATCACTTTCCCTAAACGTTAGATTTTAAGTCCGCAGGTGAAAAACTGCGTTTGCCATAACTGAAATATTATTGGATATTCCATCTCACCTCGATATTCTATCGTTACATATTTCTCAAAAATTCAAAAATAATCCCCGAGCAGAAATATTGCGTGAAGAGTGTTTTTCAGAAAATTTCTCAGAAAGCTTTTATTTTCGTCTTGAAAATTCAAACACTTTAGTTCTACCACGTAGCCAAAATACTACGATGTTCCGATATGTTAAGGTCATAGAACGACCTTCAATTAGCTTGCTCCTATAAATAATCAATTAAATTCATTTAATCCACATAATTAAATAAAATTTTAACTCTCCTAAAAATATGATTTTCTCGGGCGTTACACTTAGGGTTTAGGGTTTGAACCCTTAGGTTTTAAAAATAAATTCTAGAATTTCCAAATTAGATTTTCAAAATCAAAAATTAATATTTTTAAATTATAATTAGAAATTTCTAATTATATTAAAATTTCCTAATCATAATTTAAATCTTGCTAATTAGGATTAATATTTCCTAATTAAAATTGCTAATTTAGCAATTAGGGTCAAAATTGGTCATTAGGGTTTATAACCCACAAATTAGGGTTTTGAATAGAAAAATAATGTTTCTAATTTAGAAATTAGGTTTCCTAATTAGATTAGGGGTTTCTAATTACTTATAACTTGAAAATTAGGATTAAGGTTTCCTAATTAACATTACAATTATTAAATTAACAATTAGGTTTTCCCTAATTATAAATTAGGGGTTCTAATCCAGAAATTAGGGTTTTCTAAATCAATTAGGGTTATCCATAATTAGGTTATTATTAATAACGTTTAAACTTTATACTATCATTTGCATTCCTGAACTAGGGTTTTAAATCTCCGAATTAGGGTTTCGAATTCCCGAAACTGAAATTAGGATTTCCAGAACCGGTTTCTAGGGTTTCTTGTTAATCGTACGAATTTTCTAACTGAACGTTGACGTTCTTAATATAATATTAGGTTTATCTGGTCAACCCTTGACCCTTAACCACATATTGTACGCGTATAATAACATTTACACATAACATATTCACGTATACCTTTAATGCTGAATAATTCACCTAAATCCTTCACAGAATTTTGAAATCCTCAAAATTCCTTCTTAAAAATATCAAACGCATATACTTATTTTCTGTCTAGGTTCTAATATTGAACCTTAAATCAATTAATTAAAATTTTATAATTTTTCTAAATTCTCGGGTTGTCACATTCACCCCTTTTTCTAAAAATTTCGTCCCCAAAATTTACCTTACACCTTACACTATACACCATTCCTTTTCATCATCACATGCTGCCCAATACATTTCTTTACAAGAATAAATTTTTTTTGAAATTGTGCTGAGGGGTTATACAGACTATTGTATGTTATTTTTGCAAAGGTTTTTATGGAAGTTCATCCGCAAACCGTCATAACTTACGGACATAGTGGGTAATTAGCCCGGTATGCCCTGTACTTATTAAGTACTGTTGGTCGAATCTGTTTCTCGTCTCTGCCATAGGCACAAAAATTTTACCTCAGTCTTATCGGATTCCGCACCAAAATAATTTGGTTCGGGAAAATTTTTCAATGAACACTTAGAGTTTTCATAACATTAGTCTAGCTGAATCGAATAACATAGACTCATATCAATAATTCAATTCAATCGACTTATTTAAGTGTAGCCAAACCCCGTTGGCAAATTAAAATTCTAAAATAGTTTGAAAATGACGCCATGATGCCGTACTGTATTAACAGTCTGTTGAGGATGTCGTCATTGCATGACTTTGTTATAACACATCATACAATAGTGGAACAATAATTTTTAGATCGAATTCACACTAAGTATTTCTTCATTTATAACTCTATCAACTTTTATCATCTCTGCACCAGGTTAAATGGTACATAAGTGATAAATAAAATAAATTTTGATATTTCAAATCATCTTCGTCTAGCTGAAACAAGTAGCATAGAATATACTTTAAACCGTTAAAAAAAATGACTACGAGTCTAATTTATTTATTTATTTTTTTAAAAAGCACATAGTGCGTATTTAGCTTGATGTCAAAAGTTTGAAATCTAGCATAGCTAGGACATTTGAAAAACTTATGTCTCCACTAATAATCATTTGCTTAGCAATCTATCTATTCTTAATATCCTTAATACTCCATATACACACAACTATACACAGTTCGTCAAACCACACTTATGAGTTCATGAACTTGCCACAATCATATGAGTTTAAGAACTTGTCCTAGTCAGACCTTTGGTGTCCATTCGCTGAGGGGTTCATAAACATTTCATATAACTATGAATCAAGAATGTCACATAAGTATGAGTTTTAAGAACTCATACTTAACCTTATATTCTCTACCTATAACCTATCTATCTGTTATACACATGAGAAAGGAATCACCCTCTTAACATTCATATAGCAAATAGCGCGACACAAACATTTCAATGATTATCATTACCAAAAACTAAGTGGTTTTTACACCAAGTACAATTCAGCTCCCATACGAAGAATCATACAACTTAGCCGCTGACATGAGTCCTCAATTGAAATCCCCACTTAATTCTAACTCCCTTCTCCATACGAATTTCATTTAATCCGTATTCATAATCCCTTCATGAATCTGTACCAATTCATAGTACAACTGACACTCAACAATCTTGCTATAAACTGTTCAATCATTAGATTGATTCTTCTCCCTGCTATCACCTTATCAGATCACGGGGTGATCTCATCGTATATATTACGATTCATTTCTATATCTTGATCGTTTTGTTTTACGATCTCCTATCACTGTACTTTTAGTCTTTTAGACTCTATCTATTCATCAATACTGTTCAACTTTATTATCAGAGTTAGGGAACTCTGTATCTTATAACTCGACGAGATTCATCTATGAATCTTACCGACCAACTAACTCTATGTGAGTTAGATCTTATCCTAATCACTGCGGTTATTGGTTTCAGGTATTCCTACATAAGATTCATAACCTACAGCTTTGATACCAACTGTGAGGGCCCCGAATCCGGGTCCTAAATCACCATGGATCTAGTTCAATTATTCTATAACTATTGCGGAAGATATAAACATAAATTGTTTATACAATAACGTTACACATTTTTCCCCAAGGTCGAGTAACCTTAACTTATACGCAATACATAACTTATTTAACTTAGAATAAGATAAATATACAATACTTATACAAATTTAGCTTCACACATATACTAAAGCTGGAACTGTCTTTGACCTTTCCTTGTATCCAATGTATTCGTCTAAATCTGCAATGTTTATCATGATATAGCAAGGGTGAGTATAAGATTGCCCAGCAAGTTTAAGTTCAATAATTTAACGATATATCATGATTAAAAGAATCTGAATAATAAGCTGACCATAATTAAACAATATAGTAATGAATTATCACGAATAAACTTTTGACTGAACAAGTATTAAACATGAACAAATATATCTAGACCGAATGGTAATGAAGGTTGTCAAGAATAAGCGTGTGAATGGTATTCCTATTTATATATGTTTTGATTATGATATATATATATATATATATATATATATATATATATATATATATATATATATATATATATGAATGAATATGCAAGTATGCTTGCATTAAGAAAAGTTGTAAAGTCCCTTGATAGATAATAGAAATATGTGTACAAGGACTTAGAATGAATTGATCAAATATGTTAGGTTGATCCTACATAAGCAAAATAGCTCTGTAAAGTCCTTAAAAAGAAATGATGTACAAGGACTATAAATATAGAAAAATCAAGCACGTTAGGTTGATCTTATGATGTAATAGATAGGCCTGTCTGATCGTTGAGCAATGCACCAGAAATCGTAGTCTGCCAGGAGAGTTAAGGAGAACTCGAGAGCTATCGAGGCAGAGTCGTAGTCTGCAAGATAGTAGATCTCAGAGTTCGTAGACTGCCAAGAGAGACGATGAAGGATCGTAGTATGTCGAGTAGAACTTCCTCGTAGCCGAAGTCTGCTGAGGAAGTCATGTTCAGAATCATAGAGAGAGCCTGCCTACGAGCCGACCGAACATCTGTCGAAGCCAAGTCAGAAACATAGACTACACTCGGAGTCGTAGAGTCTACTGATGCCGAAGCCAAGTTAAGGATTGTAGACTACACGCTGAGTCGTAGAGTCTATTGATTACATGTAAAGATCGTAGTCGAGCAAGATCAGATGAAGACATCGAGCACAAAGACAGAAATCGTAGAATGTCAAGATTTGATCCCGAAGTCATAGGGTCTGCACATCCAAAGCTGAATCGTAGAATGCAGAACTACGACCTCAATAGTTGTGCTCACAACGCCAAGGTAGAATCGTAGAGAAAATATGATTCTCAACAAATGAGCACTCCCAGAATATCCAAAGGAACCAAGCCTTTGGTTCAAGCTGCAATGTTACATCCAACTTTAAGGAAACCATAGAACACTCAACGAATGGCATAAAAGCTAACAGAAGATCTAAGCACCAACCTAATTAGTATCAAGATTGAGTTGTGAAGCCATTCGAGATGAAGTCTTCCACAAGGAGATCAGAAGAAGACTTCAGTAACTAACGAAGGAAAGTCAGCTAGTGCAGTAGCTGTCAAGCAGACAGAAGACAATGATCTTGGAAGCAACCACGATCGTAGTGTTTGCCAAACAAAGAATGAACTGATGAAGTGCATACAGAGATACTGGACAACTCTTGAAGAACAAGGCTAAAGTGATTAAGCATTGGGTCAGTCCATTGATGATAAGTGAACGAGAGATCACAAGGAGAAAGCGAGTTGGACACGCCACAAATCTGAAGTGTCTTGCTATTCAGAAGGGGCCAGAACAAAGAAGTCAAGTCATCAGTATCTGAGAACTGTTGAGGCAAACAGAAGTGTTGAAGCACTGCACAATGGAAGGAAGAGGTGTTCTACTTTGAAGATTCAATCAACACTCTTCAAGATCGTAGTGTTGTCTCTACCAGTACACAAAACACTACGATCAGGTCCATGAAGACATGCATCATAATCGTAGAGTATGAATGGCTGAAGATTGAAGCATTGGCAACGGTTTAATCTGAAGGTTGATATTTTCATAAAAGCTTATTGAGAGCATCGATGCAAAAGGACAACCCCTGATCGAGAAATCAGAAGGAGGAAATAAAGTCTTCGACCTGCCCAAGACATTAAAGTGATATCTCTGACGGGGTAGGTGAAACAGTAGACTGCAGTATCAGAAAGTTAGAAAAATTTGTCATGTCACATCTGTAGTCTGTACCGAGCAACTCGAGATCTGTGAAGCATTTCAAAGAGCTTTCAACGGCTACTCTCCAACGAGAAGATTGGGAAGGAGTATAAATCTCCTAGAGCTTCAAAGATCAAAGGCTGCTGGAGTTGCCAAGTTTGGAGTAACGGTGGACTGTTCTAAACCATATAAGATAGTGAGTCCGAAGGCTCACTCTATGATCCACCAAGAACACTCAGAGACATACAAAGAAAGAAGTAGAAGTGAGAGTTCTATAATGTAGAAGTGAGAGTTCTATTATACGAAGAGTGTTTTGAATTGCCGAGAGAAAGAAGGGCATTAATGACATCTTGATGTCCATCATGGGAAGACTCTAAGTATCATAGAGAAGAGCTCACAGTCATCTTAGCAAGTCCATCATGAGAAGGCATTAAGTATCAAGAAAGGAGATCACAAACGTCATCATGGTGGAAAACATGAGAAAGTTTCCAAGTACCTAGCAGAAGAGCTTACAGTCATCTTAGAAACCCATCATGTGCAGCCATCACGTATCAAGAGGAATGATCTTCAAGGAAGTTCATCAAGGGATCATCAGAAGAGGTTGAGTAACTGAAGAAGCTGAGCATCATGCAACACTCAATTGCACTTCAAGGATGATCACGCCAAGCTGCTAAGTACAGAAGATGTTCAAAGCATAAAGACATCTTAGCAGCTCAGCACCAACTCCAACAAACAAATAAACAACTCAACGAGAAGCCAGGGCCTGAGGGGTCCTTGTCCGGAGGGACTAAGTGAAGTTCCAAGCCTGATGGGCTTGAAGAGTTCCTAGGGAACTAGAGGAGTTCCAAGGCTGTTGGACTTGAAGATTTCTTAGTGAATTAAAGTCCCAAGGCTGCTGGCCTTGAAGGAATCTTAGTGATTCAGGGTGCTGCCCTTCCTTAGTGGAAATCCTGCTAGTTGAAAGCAGAAGAGTGGATTAGGAGCTTGAGTCTCTGAATCACTTAAAACCCCTTGTGTCTTTTACTTTATGTCTTTTACATTATGTTTGTTAATTGCTATAACTGCGATGTATGTTTTAACTGCTTACCATTGAACTAACTCTGCGAACAATGTATGTATGATTATGAATATATCAATGAAGGGGATCTTTACTTATTCCGCTGTGCTTGAAAATATTCTTATGTTTGTCATATGCTAAATTATGAGCAATACAAAATAAAACAGAAAAGTATTTGAAATTAAAAAGGATCTATTCATCCCCCCTTCTAGATTTATTGTTCATATTGGGAACTAACAATTGGTATCAAAACAGGTTCTCATGTTATATTCAAAAGCTAATCGCTTTGAGTCTGATCCTAGGCACAAAAATTGTTCTAAATTTAGTTTAGTGGTAAGTCACTTGTTATATACAGATGAGCGCACACGTTGGAAATACCGTGTACAGGTTAAATGTGTATATACACCTGAAGCTGCTCAGATTGGTCCACATTCTTGACTGTCATATCAACAAAACCAATCCTTGCTTGTAGTCAATCTTGTAGTCTGACGACCAGGCTATAAAGCTTAAGAGACATCCATAGAAAAGAGTCAAACATCCTCCAGTCTGAAAAGATGAAAAGGCCATATATGCAAAGAAATGCTTATCCAGAGAAGAAATAAGAATTTCTCAAACTTGTGTCTGGCCATCCAGCAGCTGGATGTAAACCTTGTAAGCTAAAAGATGTCAAAGAACTAAAGATGCTGAGATTCTCCTAGCCTGCATCTTCAAGACCACGACTGATTGATTAAAGGCCAACAAGAGCAACAAGCTGTCAGGAGCAAATGTGAAGCTATGCACATCAATGCCTAAACTCCGTTTATTAAAAATAAATGACTGTTAAGAAACTAACAGTAAAAAGGTACGATTCCTCACTATTATACATGTGTACATCATAAATGCACCTTCTTATGAACCATAACAATATTCTATCAAGAAGTCATAATCTACCTAAAAAGGTGAAGAGAGAAAGTACCCTGAGGATGGAAATTCAAATACCTACAAACTTTCTCTCCATCCAAGTTTTAGGTTGAAGATGACATCTGAAAAGAAATCTGAAATAGGTCATAAGTATATCAAAGGTTAAATCAATTTTTATGTGGAGTAATCTTTGTTGATGGGTTAGTATGTATGTACAAACCTATGTTCTAAGTATTTGATAACCCACAGAGTATGATCAAGTTCTACAAGTGTATTTTGATGATTTGTAGAAACTGATCACCTCCATGAATCAACAAGATACACATAAATCGTAGAGTTGATTTTCATTCTGTGAACACTCAAACATTGTGAACACAACCCAGTAACCGATGAAACTATCAAAGAGAAAGAGTGTGTTATTAAAATGATGAATCTTACACACACTCACCTTCATGAATCTCAAAATGTATTATCTAAAACTAGTTGCATGCATGAATATGACTGTTGGTGATAAATGTGATGATTATCCAAATATGAGGAGCAGGGATTTAGAAAACTAACCTAGCAAGACCCATTTAATTGTGGGTACCAAAAATAGAATTGTATCTAACCTGCAGGTACTTGGTCTGTCTGACCACACTAAGGAATGCTGAAGCAGATGACTTCAGTCAAGAAGACTCAACCAGCAGAAGGCTAAGGACTGTTCAGAAATGATTATGAGAAAATTCCTATATGTCCAAGCCTATCCTTGAAGACCCGCTGAGCTAACCTGAATGAAGCTCACATGGCTGCTAATCTGTATATGGAAGCAGGCCATGCAACCAAAGATAAAAAGGGTCTTATATGCTCAAATCAAGCAAAGCATGCTATATGAGAAGAATCCTCAAAGAAGCTCACATCAGAGGATCATCGAGCATCAGTCAAGAAGAACTCATTACGGGAGCAGAACTTCACACGCACAAAACTGTCAAAGAAGACTACGTTCGTAGTGCTATCAAATGATCGTAGAATGATCAGTCCTGAAAATATTCATGCCTACGATACAAGGAGATCTAAGTGATAATTGTGATTCCAGTCAGAAGGAGATATGCAAGGTTGCCTTCAAATGAACCTATAGTAAATGGAATCACATCGGCAAAAATTACTTTTTCACCACTGTACTTGTAGTGTTTTAAGCAATTAGTCATTGTGCTTTTAAAATATTCAATTAGCCCACTGTACTTTTTAAAAATGTTCAATCAAGCCATTCCGTCCAATTTTGTAGACGGACGTTAAAAAAGTGGGCTAATTTTCCTACATGGCTTTTGAAAAAAGAAGAAAAATAAGTTATTTCCTACGTGGCAAGCCAGTCAGCCAAATTCCTAATACTATTGAGCCACTGCACTTTTAAAAAAATGCAATTGGCCCACTGTGGTTTTTAAAATATTTTTATTTTTATTTTCTTTCTTTTTCTTTACCTAAATATTTATAATATGTATAATATTAATAAAAAGTAATATTATAATATTTATAATATGTATGTTTTATTTTAAAAATAAAAATACTTTTATGTTTTAAAATACTTATAAATTTTTTAAAAATAGAAATATTTTAATGTTTTATTTTCTATCTTTTTCTTTACCTAAATATTTATAATATGTATAATATTAATAAAAATTAATATTATAATGTTTATAATATGTATGCTTTATTTGAAAAATAAAAATAAAAATACTTTTATGTTTTAAAATACTTATAAAATTTTTAAAAATAGAAATATTTTTATGTGTTATTTTCTATCTTTTTGTTTACCTAAATATTTATAATATGTATAATATTAATAAAAATTAATATTATAATATTTATAATATGTATGTTTTATTTTAAAAATAAAAATAAAAATACTTTTATGTTTTTAAATACTTATAAATTTTTTAAAAATAGAAATATTTTTATGTTTATTTTCTATCTTTTTCTTTACCTAAATATTTATAATATGTATAATATTAATAAAAATTAATATTATAATATTTATAATATGTATGTTTTATACAATCAATACCTCATTAATTTATTTTTCCTTTATTTTAATTATTTTAATTCTAAATAATATAAATAATCAGCAGCAGCCATTGATCGGCATCTTCCTTTTACCGAAAACCGCCACCCCATCAAGCAAATTGGCCTTTTCCCCAACACCCATCTCAATATTCTCCACAAAGGCCTCGATTCCACTGGAATCATTCCGTAATTTACCTGAATTCTCACTCTCAGTTACAATTCCATTTGAACCGACTTGGGCTTTTACAGTTTCAGAATTACCCAATTCCCTGACTACAATTTCTTCAATCCTATCAGAACCCACTTGCCCTTTTGCATTTTCAACAAAACCCAATTCGTTCCTACTTTCAATTTCTCCAAATTTACGATTATCAGACCGATCACTCCCAGAATCAGACCAAAATTCCCCTAATCTCCCAACTCGGATTATCCGATTCAATAGAACCCTCCCCAATCACATCACCGTCGTGAATAGTCCTCGAGAATAGAAGTAATCTGACCTAATAATTCCTTCCGAGTCGCCTTCGATCCTTTCCAAACCCTTCATATCTTAATCTGAGTCAGAATCCGAGTTGTGAAGCACCTCCCAGTCTTGAAAATCGCCAGTTTTGACCTCCATTTAATAGTAAGTTCGAGAGCTCTGTTTGGTCATATGAGATATATCCCATTCAATGAAAGGAAGGGAAGAAATTGCAGCCTGCAAAGAATGTGGATGATATGAACAGGGGAATATAGGAAGCGTGTTGATGATGATGATGAGAACGAAAGGAGATATTATTTTAATTATTTTTTTGCCCCATAATCAATGAGTTTCTTTTTTTTCTTTTTTTGTGTTGCCACGTAGGAAATAATATTTTTTTGATTTTTTTTCAATGCCACGTGTGTAATTATTTGACGTCCGTCCAAAAAATTGGACGGAATTGTTTGATTGAACATTTTTAAAAAATACAGTGGGCTAATTGAATATTTTTAAAACACAATGGTTAATTGCTTAAAACACTACAAACACAGTGGTGTAAAAGTGCTTTTTGCGGAATCACATCTATCCGGGAAGACAACATCAACTATGGGGGAGCAGTGATCTGTTAAGAAACAACAGCACTGAGTTATACTATGAAGAAATGTACCAGCTACAGAGTCCCAAAACTTTGTGGCTGATGAACCAAATGAAAATCCATAGTTAGTAGGAACGTCTCAAAATATACTACTGATAACTTATCAGCCACCCAACCTAATATCGTGGAGTACCTGTGATCAAACATCCGATCGTAGTGTAAGAGCAGAAGGACACCACGATTACAGCAAATGCAATTATTTAAAGTTGGTAGAGGACCCCCACCAGAAAAGATCGAATGAGATATCATTGTAAATCACTTCTAAAGTATTTCATCTATAAAGGACCTCAGGGACAAACCTGACCCTTATCTCACTCTAAGAGGTTGGCCCTTCCTGAGCTACCTTGACCCAGAAGAAATGCTTAGTAAAGTTCATCTGAAGGACCTAGTCAGTCAATGATCGTAGAGTCAAGGTTAAAGAGAACTGCACGATTGTAGTGCAACCTCAACAATCATAGAAGCAGCCTCGACGATCTCCGTCCTACCAAAGGACACTCCAGTTCACAAGGAGCTTGGAAAATGGGAAAATTGCTCAACCATTCAGACTATGAGGAGATAAGTTCGAATATATTAGTGATCATGTGAGGGCCCCGAATCCGAGGTCCCGAATCACCGCAGATCCGGTTCGATCATTCTATAAAACTATTACTATTTACAGAAGATATAAACATAAATTGTTTATACATTACACTTCCACACTTTTCCCCAAGGTCGAGTAACCTTAACTTAATACACAATACATAACTTATTTAACTTACAATAACATTAATATACAATACTTATACAAATCTAATCGCGCACATTAACTTTAAGCTGGAACTGTCTTTAATCTTTCCTTGTATCCGACGTATTTGCCTTAATCTGTAATGTTTATCATGATATAGCAAGGGTGAGCATAAGATTGCCCATCAAGTTTAAGTTCAATAATTTAATGATATATCATGATTGAAAGGATTTGAATAATAAGTTGGCTATAATTCAACAATATAAATGCGAACTAGCACGAACAAACTTTTGACTGAACAAGTATATAACATGAATAAATATATCTGGACCGAAGGGTAATGAAGGTGATCAGCCTTTTATACCTGACTTATACATGTAATATGTACATAGTACAATTCTACAATGGCAATCAACAATGATTATCCATAAACATATCTGAATGAAACAACTCTTAGTAGAGTTAAGTAAAAAAAACTTGCATGAACTGTTGATTACCGCTACGCAATTTATAACGCTTTATCCAAAGACCTAATATTAGTAATATAGATCTCCAATATTAGAATAATATCATCATAATATAATACTATTATATATATAGATATAGATAGAATAACCTAACACATAACACATAATCCTATTAGTCTACAACACACATAGGACTCGGTATCAAGTCAAACTATTGCAGTCTGAGTTGAACCCGACACAAATCTGACATCCCGATGGTCTAGTCGGACTTTTATCGAGTCTAAGTTCAATTAAACTCTGCCTAAGACTTAACAATTATCTCAGATAATTTTAATATTAGTCAAAATAATTTTCATACGCTCGTAATAATTTTTAAATAATTATTATCATTTATCATGAATTTTCAATCATTAATAACGTATTTATACGAATTAAATACCACATAATTTCTTTATCATTAATATTTATTTAATAATAAATATTAATGAAAATCATAACATAATATTATAATATAATTATAATATATCAAAGTATTTTTAATATCTTAAAGTCATATTTATATAATTTTTAAACAATTAAATTCATTATCCGATAATCGCTTTTAATATTAAAATATTAATATTTTCATGACAAAATATCAAAAGTTATATTTTATAACTTTAAATATTTTTATAACACTTAAATTATTTTTATATGATTTATAAATCATTAATTCTATTTTTCTATAATTTATTTAATATATTTATTAAATAAATTAATTACCATTAATATTGATTAATTAATGAAATTCATCACAAAATATTAAAAGTCATTTAAAAAAAGTTAAAATATTTTCTTATACCATAATATTATTTTTCATGATTTTTCATGTATTAAAATTATTTTTAAATAATTTATTTAATATTATAATTAAATAAATTAAATACCATTTATATTTCAAAAATATTAAATATTTATGAAATATACTCTAAATAATAAAAAACTATTTTTTAGACTTTAAAATAATTTTGTGGAATTTATTTTGTATTTTTAATAATTAAAAACTATTTTTCTCTAATTATTTATTAAAAATAATTAATTTTCGTAATTAAGTGTCGCTAAAGGTACCATAGGCGACAAAACTGTCGCTAATGGTGTTCTTGGGCTGTTCTTCAACAAACCCAGAACATCATGTAAGTGTTCTAGTCATCAGGTTTGACCAGTCTTTGATTCATAGTTATAAGGTTTCTAGGAAAGTTATTAAGTTAATGTTGTAGTACTGATGTAGTACTGTGACGCCCCCAAATTCTGACCTCCACTTGGTCACCCAAATTCGGTTCGTCACTTTCTCAAAGTATTACCATAATAACTAAAATCATACATTTACAACGAAAGATCTAATTTAGAATAATATACAATGTTTTATTATAATTATTCTCCCAAGTCTCGCAACCTACAGTACTTAATAGATTACACAATAATATCGAATACATACCTATTACATAATTCTACTTAAGTTTAAACATATTCTGCAAATAGTCTTAATACAACATGATTAATTTAAACATAAAGGGACAAGCTAGTCGGTAGCCTTTCCCTTGCCCTTGTCTTTCCCCGATACACCTCCCAGTTCCGCCTTAACTGAAAGGTTTTAAATAATCAATGATGAGCACAAATTGCCCAACAAGTAATATACAACAAGGGTGTAGGATATATATCACAAGGTTTGAAATATCGTAGTGTCATTTCTAGGATAGTTCAAAGTGTCAGAAATAATATCATGGATGAGAAATATCAACAATTCTTGGAATAAGAACGAGAATTCAATATAAATCAACAAATATATATGAATTCAACGACTATCAAGGTGTCCAACTGAATAAACAATTTATACTGATTAGTCACTAAGGACTATTGAACTTCCACTAGAGTTACCAATATTGAACTGATAACCCAAAAATACCAAGTACTATAGATGATCAATCTATAATACTATATGTTATGCTTAACATCACAATAATATTCATTCATGTGTTGGGGTTTCCAACGACATACACTCCCCTTACCAAAATGGTTGTTCAACTCAGTTTTTAAGATTTCTGCACCAATCAATTGGTTTGGATAGCTTTTATAAACATGTATATAGTCTAGCCGAATCAAATGGCATCGACTGTTCCACTATATTCAAGGAAAATACCAGTTTCAACATGAATAAAAGCTTTCACCGCGGTTTAGCATACTAGCTTATTTGAACGAGAAAGTAATATAACTTGTATTCAAAGGGATAAGCTTATAGTATTTGTTGAATAAAATAATGCAATGATATTGCACAACAATAATAGTAGGGTTCGGATACTTGCTCAATATAAATTTGAGTAAGGTTAGAGAAACTTGCACAATGTAATAAGATAATTTTAGAAACTTGCTTACGATATGCGTCAATTAAGGTAATGCAAGGGTTTAGGATACTTGCCTTACGCGTAGTTTATCCTCGTTTAAGAATTCAACACTTTTGAATCCTATTTATAACGTATTATATGTCAAGATGTTCATTAGCTAACATAGTCTTTAATCAAGCTTGTCACGATACAAGTATGCACGTATGACACAAAAATCAGTCTATATGTTATCACAAGTTCACCCCACGTATCATGGTTTGATATTATGTAAACATCCCCTTATATTTATCATTTGAAAATCAAAATTAACCTCTATTTACATCACATAGCATGTTTCTTAACACATTATATAGCGTGTCGATCATATATTACAAGTTAAAGACATCATATAGGCATGCCTCAAATATCAGACCCAAAACAGAACTCAAACATGACTGCTGCCCGGCGCAGTTGCGCCATGGCAAAGCCTAGGACCGGCGCAGCTGCGCCGTCCTCTGGCCATGCCAAGACTCAGCTGCTGCCTTGTGGTTTTTGTCCGGCTTGACCAAAACAATCACACATGCTATATATGTTATATTAAAGGTCTTCTCATGCTTCTTAAGTCAATCTAGGTCCCTTTTCATAATAACATAATCCTAAATTAGCTATTTCAACAAGTTAGGGTCATGAAATCGCAAAACCTATCATGCTTGCTCTCTAAACATACAAGATAGTTATAACACTCATATTAAGCATGCGTACGAGTATTCATAGCATATATGTGAAACTAATACCGCTTTAGTTGAAAATAGGCTTTGTTTATGCTTTTCTTGAATTGCAATACACAAACATGGTATATTTACGTTTATTCTACATGAGTAAGTTTAAGAGTAACACCAAACATGATCAAAATTATCAGATTCTAATTCTCATGGTAGCTTGACAATATTCTCATTCAAAGCTTACTAGTAAGTTCACTTATTCATGCTTCCTTGCTAATCAAATAAACACAAGCTAAAGGTTTATTCATGCATTTACAAGTCATACTCACATGCTTTCAAAGACAGTATACATACACAACAAGTTTGTTCCTAGGTCCTTAAATCCATCTTAAGCTATAAATTTCCTTTAACCATGCTAATGCTAGTCTAACATGCTCACGTTAGATTCATATATCTATATATACCCTTAAAACATGCTGGCATGCTATCACAAGACATGGTACTAGGACATATTTCAAAACAGGAACTAAAAATTGAATTCAACAACCGGCGCAGCGTACAGGTGCAAAAATAGTAACCTTGGCAATTGTTTAGCCCAAACTCAAAATTTACTCACGAAATCATTCCTAAACACTTATATATCAATTGCAACATGGTTATATGGTCATGTAACAACCATATGAACATTATTCAACCATACTAGCATTCAATTCCACAAAATTCAAGAAATCAAAATTTCACTTCTCACGAATTCTGTTTACAGAAACTGAAAAATGGAAACAAGGAAAAGGAATTATACCTTTGCAATAAGAACTAGCTTGCTTCTAATGAACTCCTAAACCCTTAGAATGCTTGAATGCTCTCAATCACACACCTTAACAATTCTCAGCACTTGAAAAATGGAAGGCGAGCTTCTTATTTATTGACAAATCATTATCTAGATTTTGAAGTTTTCCATGGGATCAAACTCATGGATTGAAGGTTTACATGAGGGTTATGGAGGAGTTGTTGGATTGAATCATTATGCCCACTCCTCCATGATCATGGCCTAGCAAGCTTGGAAGAAGAAATAGGCCTTAGCCTTTTTGGTTTATATGTGACTGAGAATTGAGGCAAATGGGACTCTCAATTTAGGACAATCCCATATAACTCAGCCCTCTTGTATTCTTATGTTATACACTTGTACAAATTTCTCATTCTTATGTTATGGTGTATATATTTTACCAATGCCTAAATTTTTAATGTCACAATAGGGTTCACATAATTAATATTTCAAGGTAGCAATTGTCATGCAACATATATATAATCCATGTACATTTTATCGTATATTATTTTAATACATACCCACATACATATTGTCACACAGATAACATATTTATAACATATAGTTTCAATATATTTTAATCGCATTGCCTCATATACTATAATTTTATAAGACTTAATATATAGTCACACAAATGTCACACCATACTATATAGTTATATTTGTATTATTGTTCACATGTCCATATCTATCAATATAATATTATTATATTAATAACTCACTTATTTATGCTAAGTAAATAACCATGCTCTTCCTTAATTAATTAACACTATAATTAATTAATCCATCCATTTCTTAATGTAATTATGGACTTTCACAATCATTATTCATTGATACTATTCTCATTACATTTATAGGTATATTGCAAATAATAATAATCATATATTACGAATTAATTACCAAGTAACCCATATTCCACTACAAGTAATTAATATTAATTAATGGATTAACAATTCCGTGGTTGGACATAACATATTGCAATATATTCCTATCATATGGTTTCATCCATGTTACACATATCACATTAATATCCCTAATTCAGTGCTACTATAGAAAGTAACCAACTCCAACTGACTGATGGCGCAGCTGCGCCAGTTTGTACTGTTGGGACGGCACAGCTGCGCTGCAGTTTCTGCCCGTGCCAGTTTTCGACGCTAACTTGTTTTGTATGGCATGAAATGATGTCCACACGAGTGTTGCTATGAGTCTACGAGTGTATTGATTATCTATATAGAATCTCATGATCATACCCAATTAACCTTCCTAATTCCCGGGTTAACTTACTTAGTGAATTTCTCGTTTTGCATTAGGCCACACAAGGCATTTCATAAATCTCTTTGTCACTTCACACATTTTAACATGCATTGATCAAATACAATCAATTATATTATCCAACTCATAAATCAATAACACCTATTTTCACATAAATAGTATTTCCATTAATATATTCATTTAATAATACGTGGAAATTCTCGAGTATTACATCCTCCCCCCCTTATAAATATTTCGTCCCGGAATTGCTACAAGGTTACAAAAATAGATGGGGATAATCCCTCATCATCCTATCTTCTAACTCCCACGTTGCCTCCTCGACATCGTGGTTACGCCAAAGTACTTTTATAAAGGAAATAACTTTATTTCTTAGGGTTTGCTCTTTCCTATCAAGAATTTGGACATGAATTTCTTCGTACGCTAAGTTCTTCTCCACTTGTATGGGTTCATAAAAAATCACGTGCTTGTAGTCAGGCTTGTACGAACGCAACACGGATATGTGAAACACGTTATGGATGTGTTCCAACTCAGGTGGTAGTGCAACTCTGTATGCTACTTCGCCTACTCGATTGAGTATCTCGAACGACCATATGAATCTTGTTCTCAGTTTCCCCTTCTTGCCGAAATGAATCTTTCCCTTCCATGGAGATACCTTCAAGAATACAAAACTGCCGACTTCAAAATCTCGTTCTTGTCGATGCAAATCTGCATACTTTTTCTGGCGATCTTGAGTAGCAACAAGTCTAGCCCTTATTACCGTCACAACCTCCGCGGTTTGTTGTATTAACTTTGGTCTGAGTATTCGTCGTTCTCCGACTTCATCCCAATATAATGGCATTCTGCATTTTCTTTCGTAAAGAGCTCCGTACGGTGGCATGCCGATACTCGCATGGAAACTATTATTATACGTAAATTCAACTAAGGGTAGGTGGTCGTCCCAATTCCCTTTGAAGTCCATCACGTAATTCTAAGCATGTCCTCTAGCGTTTGTATGGTTCTCTCACTTTGTCCATCCGTCTGAGGATGATAAGCAGTACTTAACCTCAACTGTGTTCCCATCTCTCTTGCAAGTTTTTCCTGAATTTTGACGTGAAACGTGGGTCTCGGTCAGAAATAATCGATATCGACACCCCATGTCGTGAAACAATCTCCTTTACGTACAGACTCGCTAACTGATTCAAACTGTAGCGGATCTTGATTGGTAGAAAATGTGCGGTCTTCGTAAGTCGTTCCACGATAACCCAAATGGCATCCAATCCTTTCCGTGTGACCGAAAGTCCTACCACGAAATCCATCGTAATATGCTCCCATTTCTACTCTGGTATTTCTAACGGTTGAAGTAACCCACTCGGCCGCTGATGCTCTGCTTTTACGCGTTGACAAGTCAAACATCTACTAACGCACTCTGCGACTTCCCGTTTCAAATTGGGCCACCAAAAATGTTGTCTCAAGTCTCGATACATCTTAGTGCCTCCCGGATGAACGGAATATGTCGTATTATGTGCCTCTTGTAAAATTTCTTCTCTTAACTCGGTTACCGTTGGTACCCACTCTCTCTTCGAATCTTAGAATACCGTCTTTATTTATTCAAAATTTTTCTTCCTCATTTTCCGTAATTCTTTTCCTGATTTTCTTACATTCTTCATCTTTCTCTTGTGCTTCCTTTACTCTATCCAACAATGTCGGACAAGCTTCCATTTCAAATAATTTCTCGTCAGGCTTCTCGGGTCCCTTCACTTCTATTTCTAACTTCTCCATATCTTTTATTAATTCTTCCTGAGTCGTCAGTTGAAATAATTTCTCCCTTCCTTTCCTGCTCAGAGCGTCGACAACTACATTTGCCTTCCCCGGGTGATAAAGAATCTCACAGTCATAATCTTTGATTAGTTCTAACCACCTCCTCTGACGCATATTCAACTCCTTCTGTGTGAGGATATATTTCAGACTTTTGTGGTCCGTGGATATCTCACATTTTTCTCCGTACAAATAATGTCTCCAGATCTTTAACGCAAAAACTAATGTTGCTAACTCTAAGTCATGAGTAGGGTATCGTTTTTCGTAATCCTTCAATTATCGTGACGCATACGCAATAACCTTGCCATGCTGCATCAGCACACATCCAGTCCTCTATGCGATGCATCACTATACACTATAAATCCTCCTGTATTATCTGGTAAGGATAATACAGATGCCTCGCTTAACCTCCTCTTCAACTCCTGAAAACTCTCCTCTCATTTGTCAGTCCATACAAATTTCACCGTCTTCCTCGTCAGATTAATCAACGGGGTCGCTATCTTAGAAAAATCTTGGATAAAACTTTGATAGTACCCTGCTAATCCTAGGAAACTCCTCACCTCCGTCGGTGTTCTCGGTTGTTCCCAACTACTTACCGATTTAACCTTTTCGGGGTCTACTGAGATTCCATTATCATCCACCACGTGGCCTAAGAATTGAACCTTCTTCATCCAAAATTCGCATTTTGAAAACTTTGCGTACATCTCCTCCCTTTGTAGTGCCTCCAAAACAATCTTCAGATGTTCGGCGTGTTCTTCCTCTGTCTTTGAGTAGATCAAAATGTCATCGATGAAAACTACTACGAATTTATCCAAGTAGGGCTTAAAAACTCGATTCATCAAGTCCATGAATGTTGCCGGAGCATTAGTTAAACCGAATCACATTACTAAAAACTCGTAATGTCCATAACGGGTTCGAAACGCAGTCTTTGGTATGTCCTCATCCCGCACTTTCAGTTGATGATATCCCGTCCGTAAGTCGATCTTCGAGAAACATTTTGCTCCCTTCAGTTGATCAAACAAGTCGTCTATCCTCGGTAATGAATATCTGTTCTTGATCGTTACTCTGTTTAATTCTCGATAATCGATACAGAGCCTCATTGATCCGTCCTTTTTCTTCATGAATAACACTGGTGCTCCCCAAGGAGACACACTCGGTCGAATGTACCCCTTATCCAATAACTCCTGAAGTTGTATCATCAATTCCTTCATTTCTACTGGTGCTAAGTCTATTACGAATTCGATTTCTCTGTCTGGCGTAAGACCAGGCAGATCGTTCGGAACAAGTATATCTTTATTCTCGACTCGCTTTTCCGAGTATCTATGATGTAAGCTAAATAACCTACACATCTTTTCCTTAACAACTTCTTGGCCTGCATCATCGTAACGCAACTCGATTGTTTAAGCGATGAGCTACCATAAAACACTACTTTATACTTACTCAGAGTCTGAAGGTTCACACACTTGTTCTGATAGTCAATTATCACTACATAGTTATATAACCAATCCATTCCCAGTATTACATCAAATTCTCCCAGTCTAATAGGAATCAAGTCTATGCTCAGTTCATGTTCTCTAATGTTTGGGCGACAATTTTGATAAACGTATTCTACAAGGATTATTTCCTTATTCGTAACCTCTATGTTCAAGGAATCTTCTAAACGTTCTCGGGGTGTACTAAATTTACTAGCAAATTCTTCAGATACAAAAGAACAGGTGGCACCCGAATCAAATAATACATAAGTATTTATATTATTGATTGGGATTATACCTAACACTACGTCCTTCGCAGCCATTGTGTCATGGACGGTCATGTTAAAGGTTCGAGCGGTCGATCGGTTGGGTTGTGCAGGTCCACCAATCATTAACTTGCTCCCTCCTTCCTGGCCTCCGCCAGCTCCACTGCTTCCTTTCTTCGGGCAATCCTTTATCTGGTGCTCTGTCGATCCACAACCAAAACATCTTCTGATCTTCTTTGGCTTTGGGCAATTTGGCGAGATGTGTCCCTCTTGGCCGCAATTATAGCAAGTGGTCTTCCTCTTTTAGCACTCCCCCTGATGGCTCCTTCCGCACTTGTTACAAGTTTCGGTCCTCCTCTTGAAATTTCCCTGGTGACTCCCACCTTGGTTATTGTTTCGGTAGTTGCTGTTGTGGTTGTTATTTTTGTTTTCCCATTTCCTTTTTTTTGAATTACTTCCTCCGCTACTGCGTCCTCCACGATGCTCACTACCAGTGTTCTTATTCTTCTTCTCCTTATTATATAGACTTAAGGCCTCACTGCCACCTTCAGCAATGACTGCCTTCTCCAACAAAGTCATAAAGGAATCAATCTGAAAGACAGATACCTTATTATACAACCACGGCTTCAACCCTTGCTCGAAGCGTCTTGCCTTCCTTTCTTCCTCCCCAACTTGGTGCTCTGCAAATCGCGCTAGTCCATTAAACTTAGCAGCGTATTGCGCCACCGTCATATCTCCTTGTTTCAATTATGGGAACTTCACTTCCATCCTACTCTTCATACTCTTCGGGAAATAGTTCTTGAAGAACAACGCAGTAAACCTCTCCCAAGTTGTCGTTCCTTCCCCCGCTCTCTGCTGGTTAGTTTCCCACCAATAGTTTGCTTCGCCCCTCATCATGTATGTGGAAAATACAGTCTTCTGGTCTTCACCCACGCGTGCTATAGTGAAGGCCTTCTCGATCTCTTTGATCCAGGTTTGCGCAACTATCGGGTCAGTAGTTCCCGTGAACTCTGGGGGTCCTACACTCTTAAAGTCTTTGAAGGTTGTTACTGGGACAGCTCGGGGAACGGGTGGTACAGGTTCGTTTCTTCCCCTCAAAGCTTCTCCCAATAAATCTACCAATCGTTGTATCGGATCTACTGGACCTCTCTCATCGTTAACTAACTCTTCTGGAACAGGTATTCTACGCCTGGGAGACATTTTCTGCATCACAAAATTTCATCTTATTATCTAACTATCATATTTAGACATTTCTCAATTGAAAAGAACTAAAAGTTTATAACACGTTTCTGAAATAAGATTATTTATATTCATATGCCAACTTGTTACAATACATGTTCTTTTCTAGCATACTGCTATAAATGAAAATACATATCCCCTAATATCACAAAAGACGGGGACAACACTAGCTTACTACCCCTCTAATATTTTTTAAAAGTTCGGGGTTTACCACTATCTCACATCTTACACAAAAGATTGAGATTACAACAATATTTTAACAACACATAATTAAGAATACTACACTACTGAACTTTTCCCTCTAGACTCAATCTAACATTCCTTGCTCCACGGCGCTCTAATACTCCTTCTGTGTGATGTGTGCCACCATATCTCAACTTATGGTATGCAGGGTCTGTCCTTGCTCAGCGGGGTAGTGATTTACCCCATCGATCAGCTTCTCCATAGCCGTGCGTAGAGCATAGCCCATCTTGTTCATCTTCCTCCTCTTGCACCGCACCTCATCTTCTAGATCACCCACTCTGTCTATAGAATCCTCCCACTTCTCCTCGAAGCGGATCCTATCCATCACCTCCATCTCTAACTGAGTTCGGAGAACCTCCTTCTCCGTCCTCTCACTCAACACCCCCTGCTCCAATTCTTCTAACATTCCTTGCCACCGATCTGGATCCTGCCTCCTTATAGTGAGTAATTTCCACCTCTATCTCCTGCATCACTAGCTGCCTCTCAAGAGTCTCTGTCTCTAGCTCTTCGACTCTACTTCCTAACTCCAAAATCTGCTCCTCATACTCTCCTAGAATCCGATTCTCAAAAGTAGTCTCGTCGGAGTCCTCCATGGGCTCGGGTTCCTCCTCCACGGGTTCCTCCTCTATAGGCTCCTCCTCCGGATCAGACTCCTCAAGTAGAGGCACCATCTCCTCCTCTTCATCATCGTCATAAATAGGGGCAACTATCGATATAGGCTCCGCTATCAAGGGTGCCTCATAGACTACATGAATATCACGCGGCTCCTCCTCTACTACTCGGCTAGGTCCTCCCATGTCAGTCATCCTACAATCACCAACATAAGATAAGACAAACAACAACTCCATCAGAATGTTAAATAAACATAAGTTCATTGTATAGAATGAAGTTACATTTCATAACACGCTAAGTCTCTCAGGAAAACTCTACTTGAGTTTTATCCCTTCCTAACCTCTACGTTTTCTTAAGTTATAGTCTAAGGATTCTCGTTCCTAAAGTTTATAACTATGGCTTTGATACCAACCTGGGACGCCCCCAAATTCTGACCTCCACTTGGTCACCTAAATTCGGTTCGTCACTTTCTCAAAGTATTACCATAATAACTAAAATCATACATTTACAACGAAAGATCTAATTTAGAATAATATACAATGTTTTATTATAATTATTCCCCCAAGTCTCGCAACCTACAGTACTTAATAGATTACATAATAATATTGAATAAAGACCTATTACATAATTCTACTTAAGTTTAAACATATTCTGCAAATAGTCTTAATACAACATGATTAATTTAAACATAAAGGGACAAGCTAGTTGGTAGCCTTTCCCTTTTCCTTGCCCTTGCCCTTGCCCTTGTCTTTCCCCGATACACCTTCATGTTCCGCCTTAACTGAAAGGTTTTAAATAAGCAAAGATGAGCACAAATTGCCCAACAAGTAATATACAACAAGGGTGTAAGATATATATATCATAAGGTTTGAAATATTGAAGTGTCATTTCTAGGATAGTTTAAAGTGTCAAAAATAATATCATGGATGCGAAATATGAACAATTCTTGGAATAAGAACGACAATTCAATATAAATCAACAGATATATATGAATTCAACGACTATCAAGGTGTCCAACTGAATAAACAATTTATACTGAGTAGTCACTAAGGACTATTGAACTTCTACTAGAGTTACCAATATTGAACTGATAACCCAAAAATACCAAGTACTATAGATGATCAATCTACAATACTATACGTTATGCATAAAACCACAATAATATTCATTCATGTGTTGGGGTTTCCAACGACATACACTCCCCTTACCAAAAGGGTTGTTCAACTCAATTTTTAAGATTTTCGCAGCAATCAATTGGTTTGGACAATTTTTATAAACATGCATATAGTCTAGCCGAATCAAATGGCATCGACTCTTCCACTATATTCAAGGAAAATACCAATTTCAACATGAATAAAAGCTTTCACCGGGGTTTAGCATACTATCTTATTTGAACGAGAAAGTAATATAACTTGTATTCAAAGGGATATGCTTACGGTATTTGTCGAATAAAATAATTCAATGATATTGCACAACAATAATAGTAGGGTTCAGATACTTGCTCAATATAAATTTGAGTAAGGTTAGAGAAACTTGCACAATGTAATAAGATAATTTTAGAAACTTGCTTACGATATGCGTCAATTAAGGTAATGAAAGGGTTTAGGATACTTGCCTTACGCGTAGTTTATCCTCGTTTAAGAATTCAACACTTTTGAATCCTATTTATAACGTATTATATGTTCAAGATGTTCATTAGCTAACATAGTCTTTAATCAAGCTTGTGTTGCCTCTTTTTTACGACTAACAAAAGAGCTCTAACTCATGCAAGCATACATGCGTCAACAAGTAATACAGATCAAGTAAAGTATCAATCCCACAGAGAAAGTTGTTTAACTTAAACTACTATTCATTAATTAAATCACTATATTTATATGCTCACACTATGGATTAAACTTAGTTTCTTCTTGAACTACAAATAACAGCTAAAATAATAAAAACGATATAACAAATGATATTGGGACTAATGTGATTCTAACTTCATTTAATATTTCATTCAATTGCCACTATCATGCACGACTTGTTCACATATCATAGGAAATTAGCCAAGAACACTAAAAGAGTATTAGCCATTTTTCAATGCACTAAGACCTACTTACACAGCATCCACAGATGATAGACTCTATGTAATCATCAATATAACCAACGTCACTATATATCTATGCGAAATTGCAACTATATTGATTTTAAGTTCAAGCTCTTATTCTAACTTATACGGTGAAACAATATATGTCGATCTGGTTCACGAAATACATAAGCTATATAACACAGCCCTATATACGTATACTATCATGATTACAATCCATATTTGTATGTTCATTGTCAATTCCATACAAATACTGAAACGAATGGTGATCAAGCATTCATGTATGCAAAACAATCATGACAGACATCCCATATAATATGTAAAACAACCCAGCATTTAAGTGTGCAATCAAACTAAATAATAAAATCCGTTAAAATCCCATAATGTAGTTTAGTTCATGACTGAACCAAAAGCCATTATGGGATCAAATCTAAACATGATCAATAAACGCCAATTGAAAGATGAAAGATGAAACTATCAAACCCAATTGCTGAATACGCGTCAATATTAAATCCTCATAAGATTCCAGCAAAAACTAATATTAATAATCCGCTCTCGTAGAGAAATCCCAAGAAGGAGTAGAAGAGTAGAGTTATGGCCTCCTTCTATGTTGGAATACTCTCTAGAGAGTCAAACCCTAATTACCAAGTAGAGATACGTAAAAAACTAATAATATGCCAAGTGATACCCCTGACACCAGTCAGGAATCGTTTTAAATCAAAATACAACCTTTAAAATTTGGAAATAAAATAAAACAAATCAGGAGCTTCAGGCCTTGCGCGCGGCCGCGTGCTCTTCCAGCTTGATAATCTCGCGACCGCGAGACTTGCAATAGGTTTATATGTTTGGACCATCTCGTGCGCGGGCGCGCGCTCCCTAAGCATGTCCTTCTCGCAGCCGCGCAACTTGTAGTAGGTTATCCTGGTTTTGTTGGGACCTCGCGCGGGCGCGCGCTTCCAAGCTGTCTTTGTCGCGCGGCCGTACGTCTTACAGTTTCTATCTTCTGCTCCTTAGCTTGGTTCTGCAATGTTGCTACTGCTACTGACATGTCCTATGTACATCCATGCTTGTCCATCCATGCTCCCCTCAATCCTATGCACATCCTGTCTTTTGCCTCGCCTTACGCTTTAATTAGCCTCGTGCCCGATATCACCACCAAATTAAGCTAATTCCTGCACTTATTCACCAAAAGGAGTTTTAAGTATGCGAAATGCAATTTAACATAAAATGCAGCTAAAACAGATGTACTTGAGATGGGCATAGTTCGCATGAATTGGTACTCCATAAGTAGGTAAAAATCCTACTTATCAAATACCCCCAAACTTGAATCATTGCTTGCCCGCAAGCAATGCATACTAATGAGCAATAAAAATGCAACTATATTATTATGCAACTAATTTTCACATTGTCCCAACCATCATAAAAATTTAGTCTAATTTGCCTCAGCGAATTTTTCTAGATTCGAGAATACAAATTCTAACCAAACTGCAGGCATAAAGTCATATACTCATATAATTCACAAATGGTATACAGATGCTGTGTGTGTGTGTTGTGTTCGCCCAATACTTGTTTTCGGTGTAGAATGCTCATGCTATCTTGCTCAAACTAGAAAAATTATAGTTTAAATCAAGACTTATGTATATATGTGCGACTCGGACTATTTCAACATCTTAAAATAAACTAAGGTTCAACAATGGGCTTAACTACTTCATTCTACTCACGAGGGCGAATTTCGCACTTTTCGCGGTGTTTATTGCTATTTTTCTTTTCTTTTCTTTTTCTTTATGACTGTGCAATGTCTTACTTCATTAGGCGCACTGCTACCCCTTAGCGAGCTTTCGACCAACGACTCCCAAACCATGAAAGACCTTAGGGCACTAGGTGTAGAGACAATCCCTCGGGCGTACTTACTCAAGTAGCCAGGGCCCCGAAATAAGACTAGCCATGTTATTTCTACTTTTCTTCTTCTTTTTCTTATACACAGATACCCATGTGTTCCCACAGTTTAAAAATCGATGTTTTATAAGCCCAAAAATCACTTTACACATATTTCTCTTTTTAACACTATATTTTTCTATCGAGCAATGCACAAATTACTTCTTATACCTACAAGTGCTTGTGAACACATTTGTGCGAACCGAGAGCATGTACACAACATTATGAATTTCGTTGTATAAAACGTTATATCTCAGCTCATGTTATCCAAAATATTCAAAAATCATTTAAAAACTTCACTCTCATCATTGGCTAGACAAAATTTTACTAAACAACAAGAACTGTGAGGTATGCATCATGCAACTATATGATAAAATATAATTTAAACATGCACATAAAAATTAAACTAATCATGCAAAACTATGTTAATCATGCAAAACTATATGCAAAACTAACAAATACTAACTACTACCTAATACCCCTAAACTTAAAATATTCAATGTCCCAATTGAATGAAGGTAAAAGGTACGAAAACTCCCCTAATTATCGGTGGTGCCACCCTCCTCGGGTGGTGAATCCGGTGGTGGATATGGTGTTGCGGTTCTAAACTGAGGCCATTCTTGTGTTGTTCCTTGTTGCGCAAATGCTTCGGCTAAAGCCCTTGTGAGTCCCGCCACAAATGTGCCTAAATTGTCGTACATGGCATCGACCTTGCGCTCCAACCTTTGGAGCTGTCGATCGCCTCGTCTATTTGCGGGGGTTGTTGTTGTTGCTTTGGAGAAATGGGATGAAGGATGAATCCTAGTCCGCGTGGATGCGGTACACCACCTGCCCAGTCTTCGAACTTTTCGATCGTGGCATGAGTAATGTCCTGGCTTGGGTATTGCAGCTTCTCATTGCCCCAGTTACATCCCTGATTAGCACAAAGCATGGCTACCACGGATGCGTGTGGAATGCTCCCAATCGTTACTCCCTGTAAATAGCGTAGCATATTCTCGTGAATGAGATGACCAATGTCGATGTACTTTCTGGTGATTATGCCCCACAGAAGACGTGCCCTCTCTGCTGATATTTCATGTTGATGGGCGGAAGGCATGAGCTTGGCACATATAAACAAGTTCCACACTTTTGCATAGCGATTTAGGGCTGCAGTTGGGAATAACCGTGGCTGTATTGTGCCAAATTTATACGTCCATTTTGTACCCGAAATGCATAACTCTGCAATGATAAGCTCCATGTCGGTCTCCAAATGCGCGCCGATTACCCACTTAGCCGCCCCTATTGGCGGTGCATCCGTAATTTTGAAAATTTATCAAATAGCACGGGGCCTGTAATCTACCTCGATACCACGAACTAGAGATATTCCGCTCATTGTGACCTTGGCATTGGCATAGAATTCATGGACTATGCTCATAGGATTGGGTATTAGAGTCGCCGTCAGTCCACCCCAACCTCTCTCTCGAATTATGGCGCACAACTGGCCATACTGCCCTGCCGGCTTGCATCCTTGCTCCTTGATGAACGTTTTACCCACAATGCGGTAGTACTCTTGTTGAGCTTCCAAATTAAGGAATTTGTCGTGATCCACAATGTCAGCCTCTTGACTGCCCGAAGAGGGTGAAGAAGATGATGCAATAGATCGTGCTCGCTTAGGCCCCATTTGTATTTGCTAGTAGTTGCACAGATTATATGATTGGGGAAAGAAGAAAAGCTTGAAGAATTGATAGCTCTCACACTTGTTTCTGCCCTCCCATATGGGAACCCTAGCTTTATAGCACTTGGAGAAGTTGAGGAGATATGGACTTTGAATGAGGAGAGAATCGTGGCTAATTGATTGAGAGATGCACGGCACAAATTGTAACTGATGAAGAGATAACGATGTGAGTTATGGAGAGTGAGAGAATTTCGCTTATGTTGATATCCCAAATGAGAGTCCAAATGGTCCCCAACTCTATTTTAAACTATTTAGATCTGTCTAAACCTAGTGTCGCGCGCGGCTACGCGCGTTTTTACTGTGTTGGGCGCGCGGGCGCGAGACTGGCAGAATGCGTTGGTGGTTTTCTTATCCTGACACGCGGGCGCGCGAATTTTTGCTGCATGGGTCACGCGGGCGTGAGACTTGCAGAATAGCTTGTTGTCTACATTGGCTTCACGCGTGGGCGCACGATCTTTGTGCTGTTTATGCCGCGCGGCGGCGCGATACTGATATTTGCAATGCTACACTTCAGTTTCACTCTGCGTGTCAGTGGTGTGTCCAATGATGATTCCTGTATAGATATTAATGCATCGTGTTAATTCATGACTTAGTGGTCTCATAACACTAAAATTTTGCAAATATTGCATTGCACTTCTTGTTACACTCTTAAGCATGAACATAAGTATCCAATTAAAAAGGATTTTGATATAACTACTGAAATAACTCAAAATGAAATGCTAAAAACAAATCAAGGGAGAGAATAATAATGGGTTGCCTCCCATCCAGCGCTAAGTTATAGTCAATTAGCTTGACTATCTCTGACTTCATGTCACCGATGGAATTGAGGTGCCTTCCTTCTTGTCCTCAGCACCCTGAAATTTAATGACCTCATCTTTCGTCAATGGCTCTTCCTTCAATTCTGAATTTTTACCTGTTGTATATATCAATGGTTCATAATCCTTCGATTTCTGTACTTCATCTTGTGGGCACCAATCCACCACGTCAACTACGAAGCACTCTTCTTCATCCTTTGGTAAACTGATTGCTTTAAAGACGTTAAAGGTGATCTCTTGATCCTGGACACGCATAGTGAGTTCCCCCTTCTGCACATCTATCAGAGTTTTTCCTGTGGGTAAGAATGGTCTTCCTAATATGATTGGTATATTTTTGTCCTCCTCGTAGTCTAGAATGATGAAATCAGCTGAGAAAATAAACTTGTCCACCTTTACCAACACATCTTTGACAATTCCTCGTGGATACGTGATCGATCTGTCCGCTAACTGCAATGCAATGTTTGTGGGCTTTGGATCTGGTAATCCCAACTGATTAAACACTAACAAGGGCATCAAATTGATGCTTTCCCCAAGATCGCATAAACACTTATTGAAATTCAACTTTCCTATAGTACATGGAATTGTGAAACTGCCTGGATCCTTCAGCTTTGGAGGTAATTTTTGTTGAAACACTGCACTGCATTCCTCTGTCAAGGCTACTATCTCAAACTTATATAATCTCCTCTTCCTTGACAATATACCCTTCATAAACTTGGCGTAGCTGGGCATTTGTTCCAATGCCTCGACGAATGGTATGTTGATCTGCAGCTTTTTGAACACCTCCAAGAATTTGTTGAACTGTTTATCTTCCCTTTTCTTAATTAATCTCTACGGATACGGAACTTGAATGTGAATTGGTGGTACTGAACTAATGAACGTTCCCTCTGAACCTGCTTTGTCAGTCTCTTCCTACTGACCCTCAGATTTCTCCAAATTTTCCTGCTCAGTGGCTGGCTCCTCTGTCTCGCATGGCCGTACGCCCTCCTCAAAGCATTCTCGCGCGGGCGTGCGACTTACAGTAGCTGACAGATCTTTCCCATATCTCAATATGATCGCTTGGCACTGTTCCTTCCCTTTTCTTCTTGGATTCGTCTCCGTATTACTTGGAAATGAACCCTGGGGCCTGTTAGGCAGCATGTTCGCCATCTGCCCCATTTGAGTTTCTAGATTCTTTATAGCCACTGCTTGGCTCTTGATCATAACTTCTGTGTTTGCCATGTATTTCATCATCATCTCTTCCACTTCTGATTTCTTTTCTTGCTGAGGTGCAGCTGGAGTGGGATGTTGCTGTTGTTGTTGAGAAAATCCTGGCAGAAAAGGTGGTCTAGGATTAAACTGCGGCTGCGCTGGCTGCGCCTAAAATTGATTATTTGGTTGAAACTGAGTTTGCTGATTCCCTTGATTATTCGACCAACTAAAATTTGGATGATTTCTGTTGTTGGGGTGGTATATGTTCTGAAATTGGCCTTGGTCTTTTCTGTAGTTGCTCACATACTGCACTGATTCTGAGCTGATAGCACATTGATCCGTCGAGTGTGACCCCGCACAAATCTCACATACGTAGGCAACCGTCTTTACCTTTCCTTAAGCCAAAGTATCTATCTTCTTTGTCATGGCTGCCATCTGTGCAGATAGCTGAGTAATAACATCAACCCCCAATACACCTGCAACCTTAGTTTGCGGCATTCGGGATGTAGGATTCTGAAAATCATTCGATGCCATTGTCTCAATAAGGTCATAGGCTTCATCATAGTTCTTTGCCCATAATGCCCCTCCTGCAGCTGCATCTACAATTGGTCTCGACTGCCATCCCAATCCATTATAAAATGTGTTGATTACCATCCAATCTGGAATACCCTGTTGTGGGCACTTTCTCAGCATTTCTTTGTATCTCTCCCATGCTTCATGTAACGACTCGCCTTGTTGTTGCTCAAACTGAGAGATAGATGTCCTCATCTTGGCAGTTTTTGCCATTTGGAAAAACTTAGCTAAGAATTTCTGTGCTAAATCCTCCCATGTAGTTATAGATCCTACTTACAGAAAATGAAGCCAACTTTTCGATTTATCCTTCAATGAAAATGGGAACAACCTTAGTCTAATAGCATCCTCCGTCACACCGTTGTATCTGAATGTATCACAAATTTCAATGAAACTCAATAGATGTTCATTCGGATCATCTGTAGCAGCACCCCCAAACTTAACTATGTTCTGCGCCATTTGAATAGTGCCAGTTTTTATCTCGAATGTGTTTGCTGCTATCGCTGGTCTGACTATGATAGACTGTAGTCCGTTAATATTGGGCATGGAATACTCCTTCAGAGCCCTATGCTCCTCTCTTTGATCTTCTCCTTGTGCCTTGGCTGCCATGTTAGCTGTTGTGTTTTCCAATTGCTCTTGTAAATTTCTACGAACACCCGCTTTCCAACCTCTACCGTTTATATTATCCTGAAAAGGTGTTAACTCTGGGTTGGTTGACCGTGTGCGCATAAAAATTTATCCAACTTGCTGAAACAAAAACTGAAATGAGATAAGACAAGAATTGTCTAAGTCATACAATATAACTTAAAACTAATGATAATAATACTAAATTAAACGCCTTTCCCCGGCAACGGCGCCAAAAACTTGTTGCCTCTTTTTTACGACTAACAAAAGAGCTCTAACTCATGCAAGCATACATGCGTCAACAAGTAATACTGAGCAAGTAAAGTATCGATCCCACAGAGAAAGTTGTTTAACTTAAAATACTATTCATTAATTAAATCACTATATTTATATGCTCACACTATGGATTAAACTTAGTTTCTTCTTGAACTACAAATAACAACTAAAATAATAAAAATGATATAATAAATGATATTGGGACTAATGAGATTCTAACTTCATTTAATATTTCATTCAATCGCCACTATCATGCACGACTTGTTCACATATCATAGGAAAGTAGCCAAGAGCACTAAAAGAGTATTAGCCATTTTTCAATGCACTAAGACCTACTTACACATCATCCACAGATGATAGACTCTATGTAATCATCAATATAACCAACGTCACTATATGTCTATGTGAAATTGCAATTATATTGATTTTAAGTTCAAGCTCTTATTCTAACTTATGCGGTGAAACAATATATGTCTATCTGGTTCACGAAATACATAAGCTATATAACACAACCCTATATACGTATACTATCATGATTACAGTCCATATTTGTATGTTCATTGTCAATTCCATACAAATACTAAAACGAATGGTGATCAAGCATTCATGTATGCAAAACAATCATGACAGACATCCCATATAATATGTAAAACAACCCATCATTTAAGTGTGCAATCAAACTGTCGACGTCGGGATTTTTGGATGTCCCTTTCCGTTACTTGCTCTTTGGTGTTCTCATTTTAAGTGAGATTTGTTTGAAAAAACAAGTGAAAAAGGTCCGACATGTATGATGTCGACGATGAGACTGTTAAGAGTCGCCAGTTGGTTTTTTAAATGGTTGTACCAACACAACCGAGATAAGGTTTGCACATTGACCCAGTGACGTGACACTGATATACGGGTCGGTGAAACCGAGATTCGTTTAGGGTCCAGGGACTTGGTTATGCGGGGGGAAGGTGTTAGGCACCCCCCGACATCCGTGTTACCACGGTGATCGCCTCTTTTCAAGAAACTATTATTTGAGTGTGTGTGTGTGTATGTGGGTCAATGTGCTATTATATGGAAGTTGTACGAGGCCTCGTTCGAACCTATATACACAGGGTTTGAATTTATGTAAAAATTCAGTTTTAGCAAGATATGGCAGTGATGTTTTATAAAAGAGGTTTTTTCAAACCCTGATGCTCAATAGGAATTGAGACCTTTTACACTCTCATTTTTATTAAGTGAGCGGCTGAATTTATTTTATTTGACGGATGCGAAGCATCCATACGAAAATAATATATGAAAATAATGCCGACTTCCTCGTGGGTATGGAAACCATCTGAGGAAATTCAGACACCGCAGAATAATTTACAAGCTGCTTACAGCTGAAAAATGTCCATCACGAGAACCGAATCTAGATCCAATGGGATGAATCTGTGATCACATGATTCCTAGGCGCACATAATGCTGCAATTTGTATGAAAGTAGTAAGCAGGTATATATATATAAAAGCAATAAATATATATATACAGAGATGATCACCAACCACGAAGCACCTCCATGGGGGATCAGAAATATAAATAAAGCCATAAAGCGATCAACTGCCACGAAGGAAACTCCAGGCAGGACGAATATATATATATATAATATATATATATATTATATATATATATATATATATATATATATATATATATATATAAGCATTAAACGCACCGGATATGAAATCCAGGCTAACCGAACAGAGTTCGACCACAGTTCATATATATATAAATATAAATATATATATAAAAGCGAATAAATGCACCAGATATGAAATCCAGGCTCATCGAACAAAGTTCGACACAGTTCATATATATATAAGCATAAATATATATATATATATATATATATATATATATATATATATATATATATATATATATATATATATATAAAGCAGTAAATGCTCCAAACCGAAGTTTAGGCTCATCGAACAAAGTTCGACACACAGTTCATATATATATATATATATATATATATATATATATATATATATATATATATATATATATATATACAGACTGGAAAGAAGCCACGGATAGAAATCCGGGCAATAGCAAGCAACACGACTCTCAACGTGTAGAAGGGTGTGTGCAAAGATGAAGAGAAGAACTCCGAAGTGTGTGAGAAGGCTTACAGCTGACCGCTAAAAAAGGCTTTTATATCTTGGGAGTGGGTAAATACTGGCTTTTGTAGGTACAAAAGAGGGCTGTATATAAGCTCACAGGTGTTTAAAAGCGGGAAAATACACTGTATGGCAAGTGGAGAGCAAATTATGCAGGGTTTCCCCGTCGGTTTTCTCTTAAAAATCAGCACCCCAAGCCTCTTATTTATAGGCAAAAGGTGCTGCAGGTGTACCAGAGGCGGGTCGGGTCGGCCCGGTTTGGTCTGGTCGGGTCGGGTCGTCTCGAAGTATGTGCACTCGGGCACTATAATTTCCACTCGATCTTTCAGAAGTGCAATTCGGGCATCCGTTTGAGGTATACATTACCTATTTCGGACCGCCGTTATCGAGAGTTTTTACGTTGGCATGGGATTAGAGTTTGTACGAAGTCTTTGAAGATGGGACGGTGCCCTCCGACCTTCAAGCTTCAAATTTCCTCCGTTGCCTCGTACAATAGCTACTCGGGATTGGTTAGTCTCGTGGGACATTGTTGCGTAGATATATTGAGACGACGTGGCGTGACATCATTTTGGTCAGATGATGATGTTCCCCCTCACCGGTGTTATCGTTGGGTTGGGTCGATAAAACAGACGTTGCTCAGCTTCGCTGGGATTGGACTGCTACAATTGGTTGAAAGTCCTCATTGTCATCTTTGAGGTGGGTCTGTCTTCCCGATATCATTGCCGGGCTGATACAATGTATTTCGTTGTGAGCGTCGAGATTGAAGCTGGTCGCACTTGTAACAAGCATTTCCGGGGTTAATACCGAAACTGCATTCTTTGAGGCCATCACCAAGGTTGGTGGCTATTCCCATGGTTGGGACTGAGACTGGATATCTCGGGACTGTCTCCGAGATTAATTGGTCTTCTCCGGTGTGTGCTCCGGTATTGTATCTGCAGGCCTCGGGGTTACATCCGAGGTTGGGTTCGTTACTCCCAGATTGTGATCTGGGGCTGGTGCTGCTCTTCCGGTAGTATCCGGTACGGATTCGGATTTATCTTTCAGGGTTCTCTCATAAAAGACAAATCTGTCCTTCTACAATGTTAGTAATAGTGTTATAGAAAATTTCGAGTGTCTAAAGATGCCCTCTTTGTGTTCACTGCTGCTGAACCTTTTGCTAAGGTAATAGATTGCCCGTTCTTGGCCTCTATCGTCTTTCTATCCCAGCATACAGCCCATGGCATTGTCACTTACGTCTCGGGGTGGTACCAAGACGGGAGCTTTGACTAGCTGTTTCTTGATTGTAAGGAAGGCATTCTGGCACTCATCATTCCATTTCATGGAAGAGTTCTTCCTTTATAACTTGAAGATTGGCTCACAGGTTGCTGTGAGTTGGGAGATAAACCTGCTGATGAAGTTGATCCTTTCCAAAAATCCCCGTATTTCCTTTTCCGTCTGAGGAATTGGCATTTCGGTGATGGCTTGGATTTTGGCAGGATCCAGTTCAATCCCTTTGTGGCTGACTAGAAATCCTAGCAACTTGCTTGATTTAACGCCAAAGGAGCATTTAGCTGGATTCAACTTCAAGTTGTACTTACGTAACCTGTTGAACAGCTTTCTGAGATGGTCATCCTCCTTTCGGTACTTGACAATGATGTCATCCACGTAAATCTCGATCTCTTTGTGCATTAAGTCGTGGAAAAGAGCCATCATAGCTCGTTGATAGGTAGCTCCGGCATTGATGAGGCCGAATGACAACCGTCTGTAGCAAAAAGTTCCCCAAGGAGTGATGAAAGCAGTTTTCTCACAATCTTCCTCGGCAACCATGATCTGATGATAACCCGCAAAGCGATTAGCAAAGGAGTACATGTCGTATTGCGCAGTATTGTCAATGAGAATGTGGATAAATGGCACGGGAAACCTGTCTTTTAAGCAAGCTTTGTTCAGGTCCCGATAATCCACGCAAACTCGCACCTTCCCCCCAGGCTTAGGTACGTGTACGATGTTGGATATCCACTTAGGATATGTAGACACCATGATAATGCCAGCTTGAAATTGTTTCACAATTTCTTCCTTCACCTTTAAACTCCACTCAGGTTTCAATCGCCTGAGTTTCTGCTTGACTGTCTTAAATCCCTCTTTAATGGGAAGGCGATGAAGGACGATGTCAGTGGATAAACCCACCATGTCTTCATGAGACCATGCAAACACGTCTTGGAATTGGGTTAATAGCATAACCATATCATTCCGTTGTTTTGGGGTAAGGTCCGAACCAATCTGGATTAACTTAGGGCTTTCTAAGGTTCCGAGATTAAAAGAAGTGGTTTGATCAAGGTTGGGTTTAGGTTTGTCTTTGACCCATTCTTGAATTTCCGGAGGCACCTCCATGTCATCTTGTATATCCATCAAGGCTGAATTCATCTCTACATCAAAGGTACAATCCCTGTGTAGGAGAGGCGTCGTATCAGCAAGTACAGGCACGTCTAAATTCAGAGTCCTGAAACAAAATTTGCTTTCACTTAGTATATATGAAATGCGTTGATCATACACAGTTTTAGCATATACTTGGCAAAATAAACTGCTAATATTGTACAGAAAAGTAAGTAGTTATTGTATCTACAGGGCATACAAGAGTTTCTGTCCGCTTTACCCTCGTCGACCAAAACAAAGAATGCTGTCCCAATTGGTAAGGGTAAAGTTTGGGTTGACTGCAGTGATGGAGGGATTGTCACCATCTTCCCTGTCCTGAATGATAGCCATTATGTTCGGGCAATCATCGTCTGGGGTGTATCTGTTGGTATGTTCATCATGGACGATGATACGCATGCCCGACATCATTCGGACAACGTTTTCCTTGATTCTCCGCTCCTCTTCTTCGATTGCGGGATTTGGAATAACGATTTTCTTTTCTTCCACTGGTTTCGGCTTAGGAAGTAACATGGCCATGACGTTGGCTAATACCTTTATCGGAGAATGTGCGGACTCGGAGCATGAATGCGAAGATAAACGCCACGTGGCTGAAACTGCAGGAATCTGCGGATGCTTATGAGGGTTTTTGTGACTAGAGCTGGCAGAATAGCCTAGTCCAGCTGTTCCAATTTGCTTGGTTAAGCGAATATGGTACTTGATACCCTGACAATCTTTGCCCAACCCCTGTCCTGGCTTATGACCTAACGACATCATTTCTTGGGTAGACGACATTACTTCGACAGAAATCTTGGTTTCAGGCAATAGAGCTCAATTAGCATGGTATTAGGGGTTGCTTATTTCCAAAGCATGAAAATTGACTGGTTCCACATCGGAATTGGCATTGATAAATGGTATGTCTCCGTGTTGAGGAATCTCCGGTTCAGCGTTGACTATGACCAGGCTATTGTTGATGATGTATTTCAACTGTTGGTGAAGAGTGGAGGGGACTGCCCCAGCCATATGAATCCATGGTTGTCCCAGGAGCAGGTTGTATCCCGAGTCTATTTTGAGCACATGGAAAGATACGCAGAAAGTGTGAGGACCAATTTCAATTGGCAACTGATTTACTCCGACCGATTTGCGGTGGGCTCCATTAAAAGCTTTGATGATAGTATGGCTACTCCGAATTTTGTTGAGATTGATATTCATTTTCACCAAGGTAGCATATGGGCAGAAATTCAAAGAGGAACCCCCGTCTATCAAAACTCCTGCCACCATATATCCGAAGGACAAAATCGCGATGTGTAATGGCTTGCAATGACCGGTCCCTTCGAGTGGTATGTCGTCATCAGTGAAGGATATCACATTTTTGTTGAAGATATGATCAACCATGTGCTGAAACTTTTCTGTATCCACTGATGTCGGGAGATAGGCTTCTTCTAGAACCTTTATCAAGACCTTCCGGTGATTCTCAGAAGTTAGGACCCTGTCCAAAACTGATATTTGTGATAGAGCTTCCTTCAAGCTTAGAACCACCGTGGCTTCATTATGACCCACAGCGCGGAGGAGTTTTTCAATCTTCCCCATGGGTATTTTCCCCTTTGACTTGGGGTTTGGCTTCATCACCCGATGTGGAAGATACAGTGGATTTTCCTTCGACACTGCAGCAGTTGTATGTGAGGTGGATCCTTCACCTTCTCCATAATTCCATGGGACCTTGCGCAAGCTAACAATAGGATATTGTGCTCTACATGGCAAGTTGATCGGCTCGGGAGCGGCCACTTTCAAAGGATTATTTCCTCCTTTAAGCTGAATTATCGGTGTTGTGGGTGAAGTATTGATCCCTTCAACTTTAGCGGATATAACTGCTACCACACTTTTCCACTTAGTAGGGCCTGCGTTATCACTTGCACGTAACACAGTGTCGTCATCTGCCAATCGCAGTACACCACTGTCAATCAGATTTTGAATAAGGTGGCGGAGTGCCTAGCATTCTTCTGTGTTGTGACCGCGAGACTGTGAGTGATATTGGCATACTCCATCAGAGTTATACCGTCCTGAACTGGGGTTGATTGGAGGTAGTAGGGAGCTGATCCTTCCCTCATTGATTAACATGTGAAGGATGTCCTCCATGGGTTGGCCCAAATAGGTGAACTCCCGTTTGTTGTCGAAATCCCTACGGGCCTTGGCATTTGCCCTCTTCGTCACTTTGTCTTCCAGCATTTCATTTTCTGAAAGTGACGAGGGAATATTCATGACGATAGGTAGGAGACTGGCATGCTCCTGGCTGATAACCTACCGAGTCACTTGATGTTGATAAGTCACCAACTCGGCCAGTTGCTCAATTTATTTGTCGAGAGCTTTGATCTTTCGTTCCATTGTGAATTGGAACTTGGCATAATCCCATCTGTCATCACCGTCTTTGATGGTCTGGGAAGAATCATAGCTGAAATTGGAACTTTGTCCATTGCTCCAATTGATCATATTGACCTCTTCTTCTTTGTGTTGAGGAAGAGGGTTGTCTTGTACATGGGGCTGATCGGGTTTGGTGACTACGATCTCCCCGTTATCTATTAGATCCTGGATCTTGTGCTTCAAGGCCCAATAATCCTGAGTATCATGTCCAGGTGCCCCGGCATGAGAAGCACATTTCCTAGCAGCATTGAAACCCCGTCCATTAGGGCTGGCTGGTGGAAGAAGATGCGTAATTTTCTTCTGTGCCGTCAGAAGATTGAGAATGTTCTCGAGGGTATCCCCTAAGGGCGTAAACACTCGATGGCGTTTGACTTTTCCACCTTTTGGTACTGGAGGGTTTGCAGACTGTGCTGGAAAGGGAGTGTAGTTTCTCCTTTGAATAGGCATGTTTTGGTTGCCTTTTTGCCCCTGTAGTATCAGGGAAACATCCTCTTCTTTCTTTTTATGGACCCTCCGGGGGTTGTTCCTATAATTTCTAGATTGGATGTGATCAGCAACAGGTTTGAGTGCAGCTAGGTCTTGAATCTTCCCTGACTTCAATCCCATCTCAGCCATCTCCCCATGCTTAACCATTTCAAAAAACGGTTTACCGATGCCGGCTAAAACTCTCTCGTAGAAGGGAGCTTCTTGTATGTCTATGAAGGCCATGACCATTTCTGATTCTGCCATGGCGGGACTAACTTGGGCAGCCAGGCGTCTCCACCTTTGGGCATACTCTCTAAAAGACTCGTTGGACTATTTCTTGATCTTGGTAATTTGATATCGATCAGGAGCCATTTGAGTTTGAAAACTGTATTGTGTGAGGAAGGCATGTGCTAGTTCTTCCCAGCTGTAGATTTTGGAGTTGTCTAATCTTGTGTACCACGAACGGGCTTCTCCAGTTAGACTCTTTTGGAATAATTGCATTCTGAGTTTTTCATCCTTTGCATAGGATCCAAGTTCTCCAATAAAGACTTTTAAGTGTGTATAAGGATCTCCTAACCCGTCATATTTTTCAAAATCAGGGGTTTTAAATTTTTCTGGATAATGAACCCTAGGAAAAATATATAGATCAGTATATGAGACACTTCCGAGTGTTCCAATTCCTTTGATAGCGCGAAGGGCCTCTTCCATTTGGAGGACTTTCTTTTTGATGTCACCATTGTCTGGATCTCCAGTGGGATGGGTAGCATCATGAATTTTGTTGGTCGTATCCAACTGTGGTTCTGGTATGATGATGACCGGATTCCCTCCTTGTGTGGAGGGCTCAGTATGTACGGGTATTTTCTGACCCTGTGTAGACTGGTGCAATTCTTTCAGTAGAACGGCCAAGTCTGTAATTTGTTTACTTAATCCGTCAAAATCTTTGCGAGAAACGGGATTAAGTTCAGCCTGGTCGGATGACGACATGATCGACTGCAGGTCTGTTGCCTTTTTAGATTTTGAACGGGTAATAGGTCCGATTGATTCCCTGCGAAAGACTGACATAGTTTAGTCTTTAGGGGAGGTGGATAATAACACGTTATGTGGTGTGTCCATTTTAGGAAACTTTTATCCTGCAAAACGGGTGTCAGCTATTTGTAGTATGTATGTGGACACATCACTTTATATTTCCCATTACATGGAGATACACGGGGAATGAAATTACAAGTAATCATGTTTACAAGTAATTGAAATGAGAGTATGAAGAGACTTTCCTTCGTTTTGGGTTTATCAGAGGCTGACCTATCTTAGGTTACTCTTGCGGCTTTTTGCCATGAAGGTTCCCAAATCATCGCAATCTACTTGACGGGAAGTTAATCCGGTCTTTCAACTGGAGCGAATTTGGGTGGTGCCTTTCCTGAGCCTCGGAGAATTAGTCTTCTCACGAGTCCAGTAATCAAACACCGACGGGATAGCCTCCTGGTGGAGGGACCACTCAACATACATTCACATACATCGCGTCTCACCTTATGAAATGATGACATGTGCGAAGCACTAATATCATAAGCAGTTTATAGTGCGAAGCACTAACATCACACACAGATATGGTGCGAAGCACCAAGTGCAATCAAGACATGCATTCGTACACATTCATTCAATGTAAATGCAACATCCACACACAAGCATATTACAGTTTTGAAAAGTTTGAAAATAGCGGCTTAAGTCCTCTTACTAGAGTCCCCAACAGAGTCACCACCTGTCGACGTCGGGATTTTTGGATGTCCATTTTCGTTACTTGCTCTTTGGTGTTCTCATTTTAAGTGAGATTTGTTTGAAAAAACAAGTGAAAAAGGTACGACATGTATGATGTCGACGATGGGACTGTTAAGAGTCGCCAGTTGGTTTTTTAAATGGTTGTACCAACACAACCGAGAAAAGGTTTGCACATTGACCCAGTGATGTGACACTGATATACGGGTCGGTGAAATCGAGATTCGTTTAGGGTCCGAGGACTTGGTTATGCGGGGGGAAGGTGTTAGGCACCCCCCGACAACCGTGTTACCACGGTGACCGCCTCTTTTCAAGAAACTATTATCTGAGTGTGTGTGTGTATGTGTATGGGTCAATGTGCTATTATATGGAAGTTGTGTGAGGCCTCGTTCGAACCTATATACACAGGGTTTGAATTTATGTAAAAATTCAGTTTTAGCAAGATATGGCAGTGTTGTTTTATAAAAAATGTTTTTTCAAACCCTGATGCTCAATAGGAATTGAGACCTTTTACACTCCCATTTTTATTAAGTGAGCGACTGCATTTATTTTATTTGACGGATGCGAAGCATCCATACGAAAATAATATATGAAAATAATACAGACTTCCTCGTGGGTATGGAAACCATCTTAGGAAATTCAGACACCGCAAAATAATTTACAAGCTGCTTACAGCTGAAAAATGTCCATCACGGGAACCGAATCTAGATCCAATGGGATGAATCTGTGATCACATGATTCCTAGGCGCACATAATGCTGCAATTTGTATGAAAGAAGTAAGCAGGTATATATATATAAAAGCAATAAATATATATATACAGACATGATCACCAACCACGAAGCACCTCCATGGGGGATCAGAAATGTAAATAAAGCCGTAAAGCGATCAACTGCCACGAAAGAAACTCCAGGCAGGACGAATATATATATATATATATATATATATAAAAGCATTAAACGCACCGGATGTGAAATCCAGGCTAAACCGAACAGAGTTCGATCACAGTTCATATATATATATATATATATATATATATATATATATAAAAGTGAATAAATGCACCGGATATGAAATCCAGGCTCATCGAACAAAGTTCGACACAGTTCATATATATATAAGCATAAATATATATATATATATATATAGGAAAGCGAATAAATGCACCAGATATAAAATCCAGGCACATCGAACAGAGTTCGACACACAATTAATATATATATATATATATATATATATTATATATAATATATATTATATATATGTTTATATATATATCGACTGACATTATCGAGTTATGCCTCGATTGAGCTTAGACTTTGGTCTGGAGCGTTTATCCGCTTTTCAATATATATATATATATATATATAATAATATATATATATATATATATATATATATAGACCGGAAAGAAACCACGGATTGAAATCCGGGCAAAAGCAAGCAACACGACTCTCAACGTGTAGAAGGGTGTGTGCAAAGATGAAGAGAAGAACTCCGAAGTGTGTGAGAAGGCTTACAGCTGACCGCTAAAAAAGGCTTCTATATCTTGGGAGTGGGTAAAAACTGGCTTTTGTAGGTACAAAAGAGGGCTGTATATAAGCTCACATGTTTTTAAAACGGGAAAATACACTGTATGGCAAGTGCAGAGCAAATTGTGCAGGGTTTCCCCGTCGGTTTTCTCTTAAAAATCAGCACCCCAAGCCTCTTATTTATAGGCAAAAGGTGCCGCAGGTGTACCAGAGGCGGGTCGGGTCGGCCCAGTTTGGCCGGGTCGGGTCGTCTCGAAGTACGTGCACTCGGGTACTGTAATGTCCACTCGATCTTTCAGAAGTGTAATCCGGGCATCCGTTTGAGGTATACAGGACCTATTTCGGACCGCCGTTGTCGAGAGTTTTTACGTTGGCATGGGATTAGAGTTTGTACGAAGTCTTTGAAGATGGGACGGTGTCCTCCGGTCTTCAAGCTTCAACCTTCCTCTGTTGCCCCGTACAATAGCTACTCGGGATTGGTTAGTCTCGTGGGACATTGTTGCGTAGATATGTTGAGACGACGTGGCGTGACATCGTTTTGGTCAGATGACGATGTCCCCCCTCACCGGTGTTATCGCCGGGTTGGGTCGATAAAGCAGACGTTGCTCAGCTTCGCGGGGATTGAACTGCTGTAATTGGTTGAAAGTCCTCATTGTCATCTTTGAGGTGGGTCTGTCTTCCCGATATCATTGCCTGGCTGATATAGTGTATTTCGTTGTGAGCGCCGAGATTGAAGCCGGTCGCACTTGTAACAAGTATTTCCGGGGTTAATACCCAAACTGCATTCTTTGAGGCCATCACCAAGGTTGGTGGCTATTCCCATAGTTGGGACTGAGACTGGATATCTCGGGACTGTCTCCGAGATTAATCGGTCTTCTCCGGTGTATGTTTCGGTATTGTATCTGTAGGCCTCGGGGTTACATCCGAGGTTGGGTTCGTTACTCCCAGATTGTGATCTGGGGCTGGTGCTGCACTTCCGGTAGTATCCGGTACAGATTCGGATTTGTCTTTCAGGGTTCTCTCATAAAAGACGAATCTGTCCTCCTACAATGTTAGTAACAGTGGTACAGAAAATTTCGAGTGTCTACACAAACTACATAATAAAATCCGTTAGAATCCCAAAATGGAGTTTAGTTCATGACTGAACCAAAAGCCATTATGGGATCAAATCTAAACATGATCAATAAACGACAATTGAAAGATGAAAGATGAAACTATCAAACCCAATTGCTGAATACGCATCAATATTCAATACTCATAAGATTCCAGCAAAAACTAATATTAATAATCCTTTCTCGTAGAGAAATCCCAAGGAGTAAAAGAGTAGAGTTATGGCCTCCTTCTATGTTGGAATACTCTCTAGAGAGTCAAACCCTAATTACCAAGTAGAGATACGTAAAAAATTAATAATATGCCAAGTGATACCCCTGACACCAGTCAGGAATCGTTTTAAATCAAAATACAACCTTTAAAATTTGGAAATAAAATAAAACAAATCAGCAGTTTCAGGTTTATATGTTTGGCCGATCTCGCGCGCGGGCGTGTGCTTGCTAAGCGTGTCCTTCTGGCGGCCGCGCAACTTGCAGTAGGTTGTCCTGGTTTTGTTGGGACCTCGCGCGCTTCCAAGCTATCTTTGCCGCGCGGCAGCGTGGCTTGCAGTTTTTGTCTTCTGCTCCTTAGCTTGGTTCTGCAATGTTGCTGCTGCTACTGACATGTCCTATGTACATCCATGCTTGTCCATCCATGCTCCCCTCAATCCTATGCACATCCTGTCTTTTGCATCGCCTTACGCTTTAATTAGCCTTGTGCTCGATATCACCACCAAATTAAGCTAATTCCTGCACTTATTCACCAAAAGGAGTTTTAAGTATGCGAAATGCAATTTAACATAAAATGCAGCTAAAACAGACTAAAATGTACTTGAGATGGGCATAGTTCGCATGAATTGGTACTCCATAAGTAAGTAAAAATCCTACTTATCAGCTTGTCACGATACAAGTATGCATGTATGACACAAAAATCAGTCTATATGTTATCATAAGTTCACCCCACGTATCATGGTTTGATATCATGTAAACATCCCCTTATATTTATCATTTGAAAATCAAAATTAACCTCTATTTACATCACATAGAATGCTTCTTAACACATTACATAGCATGTCGATCATATATTACAAGTTAAAGACATCATATAGGCATGCTTCAAATATCAGACCCAAAACAGAACTCAAACATGACTGCTTCCCGGCGCAGCTGCCAAGACTCAGCTGCTGCCTTGCGGTTTTTGTCCGGCTTAACCAAAATAATCACAAATGCTATATATGTTATATTAAAGGTCTTCTCATGCTTCTCAAGTCAATCTAGGTCCCTTTTCATAATAACATAATCCTAAAGTAGCTATTTCAACAAGTTAGGGTCAAGAAATCGCAAAACCTATCATGCTTGCTCTCTAAACATACAAGATAGTTATAACACTCATATTAAGCATGCGTACGAGTATTCATAGCATAAATGTGAAACTAATACCGCTTTAGCTGAAAATAGGCTTTGTTTATGCTTTTCTTGAATTGCAATACATAAACATGGTATATTTACGTTTATACTACATGAGTGAGTCTAAGAGTATCACCAAACATGATCAAAATTAGCAGATTCTAATTCTCATGGTAGCTTGACAATATTCTCATTCAAAGCTTACTAGTAAGTTCACTTATTCATGCTTCCTTGCTAATCAAATAAACACAAGATAAAGGTTTATTCATGCATTTTCAAGTCATACTCACATGCTTTAAAAGTCAGTATACATACATGGCATACATACACAACAAGTTCGTTCCTAGGTCCTTAAATCCATCTTAAGCTACAAATTTCCTTTAACCATACTAATGCTAGTCTAACACGCTCACGTTAGATTCATATATCTATATATACCCTTAAAACATGCTGGCATGCTATCAATAGACATGGTACTAGGACATATTTCAAAACAGGAACTAAAAACTGAATTCAACAACCGTCGCAGCTGCGTTGTGCTTCAGTGTAATTACGGCGCATCTGCGCTGTACCTGGTTCAGGTGCCGAAACAGTAACCTCGGCAACTGTTTAGCCCAAACTCAAAATTTATTCACGAAATCATTCCTAAACACTTATATATCAATTGCAACATGCTTATATGATCATATAACAACCATATGAACATTATTCAACCATACTAGCATTTAATTCCACAAAATTCAAGAAATTGAAATTTCACTTCTCACGAATTCTGTTTACAGAAACTGAAAAATGGAAACAAGGAAAAGAACTATACCTTTGCAATAAGAACTAACTTTCTCCTAATGAACTCCTAAACCCTTAGAATGCTTGAATGCTCTCAATCACACACCTTGACAATTCTCAGCACTTGGAAAATGGAAGGAGAGCTTCTTATTTATAGACAAATCATTATCTAGATTTTGAAGTTTTCCATGGGATCAAACTCATGGATTGAAGGTTTACTTGAGGGTTATGGAGGAGTTGTTGGAAGTTGTTGGATTGCATCATTATGCCCACTCCTCCATGATAATGGCCTAGCAAGCATGGAAGAAGAAACATGCCTTAGCCTTTTTGGTTTATACGTGATTGAGAATTGAGGCAAATGGGACTCTCAATTTGGGACAATCCCATATAACTCAGCCCTCTTGTATTCTTATGTTATACGCTTGTACAAAATCTTCATTCTTATGTTATGGTGTATATATTTTACCAATGCCTAAATTTTTAATGTCACAATAGGGTTCACATAATTAATATTTCAAGGTAGTAGATGTCATGAAACATATATATAATCCATGTACATTTTATCATAATGATAGTTTACAATGTGTTCATGGTATATTATTTTAATACATACTCACATACATATTGTCACATAGATAACGTATTTATGAAATATAGTTTCAATATATTTTAATCGCATTGCTTCATATACTATAATTTTATAAGACTTAATATATAGTCACACGAATGTCACACCATACTATATAGTTATATTTGTATTATTGTTCACATGCCCATATCTATCAATATAATATTATTATATTAATAACTCACTTAATTATGCTAAATAAATAACCACGCTCTTCCTTAATTAATTAACACTAATATTAATTAATCCATCCATTTCTTAATGTAATTATGGACTTTCACAATTATTATTCATTGATAATATTCTCATTACATTTATAGGTGTATTGCAAATAATAATAATCGTATATTATGAATTAATTACCAAGTAACCCATATTCTGTGACGACCCGAAAATTCGGGTTGTCCAGAATTTAGGTTTAAAGAATTAGTTATTAATAAAAGGAATTTTTATTAATACTATTCTGTGCTATGTGTTTATTAATCGTTTTATAACCTAGGATGATTATAAGTAAGGAGTATTCTGGCTACAAGCTAGATTGAACGAATAAGAATTTTCAAGACGAAAATGAAAGTTTTCCGGGAACAAAATATTTTCGGGGAAAAAGACAAAATAGGCACTATTCATCCGTTTCTGCTCAGAGATTTATTTTGAAATTCTGAGAAGTTGTAGAGTATGTTTAATTTTGAGACGTAATGGAATATTCAATAATATTTCAGTTATGGCAAAAACGAAGTTTTTACCTGCGGACTCAAAACCTAAGGGTTAGGGAAAGTGAGTTCCGAGAATGTAATGAGTACGTATAATAACTAGGGTTCTTATACGTGAGAAATATGAGTATGATACGAGTTATTATACGAGTATATTATGAAGATTAGTACGATGTATAATACGAATATCGTACGAACAATATACGAAGAGATTACGAGAATACGAGAATAGAATGCGTAGAATACGATTAGTATTAATGGACTTTAAGTTCATGGACTTTGTAGAATCCAATTGGACTTGGATTATGTCAAGCCCAATGCTTTGTGAAATCAAGCCCAAGATAGGCTCAATAAGAATTAGGGTTAAGGCTCAAACCAAGAAAAGAAACCGCGGATCGAACCGATGGGTAAACGGATGGGTAATAACCATTGGGGCAACCCATGGGTTGACCCATGGGCATGTGGGCCGGCCATTTGGCCACCAAGTAAACTTGGTGGCTTAGTATTAGAGGAGGTGTGAATAGTAAGGAGGTTGGGGGGCGAAATGACCAAATTACCCCTAGCTTTGGTTTTCTATAAATAGGAAGCTAACTTTCATTTTTGTGGGACTTTGAAAATCCTACAACTTAGAGAGAGAGAGAGAGAGAGAGAGAGCTCGGTTGGGATAGGAGAAGGAAGAGAATGATCATGATTGATCAGATCGAAAGTGTTCGTGAAATAACAAAGCTTGCAAATCGCCGGCTTTGTATAACGGGAGAGGATTAAAGAAGAACGGTAATCCGAGCCATAGTTTCTTCTAATATTTTCTTTAAGATTTCTATGTCAAAAACATAGCTTAATGAGATTAAGGAATAAAAGAAGATTGGAATGATTTCATATGGTTGAAATCATGAGAAAAGAAGAAATAAGAACTTAGAAATTTAGTTAATAAATTTCTTAAGGAAGTATAAGATTCGTAATGAATTTGAACGATCCGAGTGGATTATATGAATAAGTAGGTTTAATAAGTAAGGAATGTTGTTCTATAACATCAAATTCCAATAAAAAGTGGAATCCTAATCCAAAATATCGATTAAAACGAAGAACACGAAGAACACGCGAAGAACACGAAGAACATTGTTGATGAACAAATTTAAAACCATCATAGTTTAATTGTTGTTGATGGACAAGTTTAAAACCATCGTGTATAAGTTAGTTGCATATTGCTTGGTTAGGAACGGTAGAAATGTTCATGAAGAACGGATTAAAACTTAGCTATAACGAAGTTATGGCGAAATTTCGTAAAAGACGAACGAGAATTAGGAAGTAAGTAAATGAACCCGAGTGGGTACGGTTTCCTAAATATGTAAGAGAACATAGAAAACGTGAGTCGTGGACTCAAGAATGAATTAGTTCCGAGTTTGGATGACCGAATTACGGACGAACAAACGAAAAGCGTTAAAAGCGTAAAAATAAACAAAGGGTGAAGATCAACCAATCGAATGGCACGTTAACAGATTTAGAACGAAGTTTTGTCCAAGGGGTATTGAAGTACGTAAGATAAGGAAGGGAATGGCTTTGGAACGACCTCGTTCTGAGTTATAACGAAGGAGTTATGAGATTGGGAAGTGACCGTCTCAAAGAATTTATTTAAAAACTTAGAAAACTTTTCTAGGGTTTTGTCTCGGCGCCGCAACGCCAGAAGTGGCGCCGCAGCGCGAGCTCGGCCATCAACTTCTGGAGAGTGGTGCCGCAGCGCGAGAGATAACAAAGGACTTGGCGCCCCAGCGCCAACCTGGGAAGAGAGGAGAGAGAAATAGGTCGCGCCGCAGCGCGAGAGGAAGGAAGGGGCACGGCGCCGCAGCGCCGGTGTAGGGCAATGCCCAGAAATGAGATTTTAAATGCTCAAGTACAGGGGGATGTGCAAGAAAGAAATATGAACATATAGTTCACTTAAAATAACACTTAAGCAAATGACTTAAACCTTTATTAAAGGTTGAACGTAAAGATTAAACGAGATTAAAAGACAAAGAATATAAACGCGGATTACATAACCGATATCCGGGGACCGTAGTCGCGATGAACGAACGTGAGGGATTGCTATGATTGTGATTCCATAAACGTTAAGCGACGAGGGTAATGAATAACATTTCAATGTTATGTCGTGACAATGAGAGAGAAGTGTGAAGCGTATAGACGCTGTGAACGCAACGTCGTTGCGATGGACGTTTGGTCTTAGCATACAATGATCGGTATGGCTTGGACATTAAGAACGAGTAATGAACATGGGGTTTATATAATGGATAACGAAAGTATTAAATAGTATATGAATTATCGAGAAAGCCGTAACAAACGGTAATAAGATTAATGGAAGCCGAATGTGATTCGAGAAAGAATGAATCCGGAGGGATGACATTTAGTTGTCAGAAAGTCGTAAGAAATAAGAAATTGACTTAATTGAACATTATAGTTTAATAGTTCGTATAAGTTAAGAGAAGTTAGGTTGTGGTGCAATCGTAACCTTTGATGGTTGACATATGGGAGCTGGGCTAAACAATTCCTTCAGAGAGCGAAGGTATATACAAAACTGGCAACCGATCTAACTCACTGTGATGGCAGTGTAGATGAGACGGGAACTTATTTGTTGGTTGTTTGTGGAAAACCACTCAGAGTACCATATGGACTACTAGCAGAGACGCGATGTGTGCTGAGTCTTAGAAAAGTTATAAGAAGAAGATAAGAATGTAAATCATCAAAGATGATGAACGTATTGAGTAAGACATCTCCGTATGTTAGGAAGCCGTTAACCGGTAAAGGAAGTTGGCTGCGTAAACTTACATTATAAGAACGCGAACCCTAAGAAGTAAAGTTAATTAAACCAATGCGTAAGTTCAATATATGACTAATTGGTACATGTTGTTTTTCCTTATGTGTTATATAGGAATTGGATGAGCAGTTCAGCGTAAGCTGTAGCTGGGCGTAAGGCAAGTTTCTTAACTTCATTCATGTTACATGAATGCTAGTTTCTTAAACTTCTCAGATGTTGTACTTGAGAAGTCTTGTCTATGTGCATATGTGCAATGTATGTACAAGGTGGTAGTATGTATAAGGCCTTGTGCCACAATTTGAACACTTCGGTGTTTCTATGATATTAATTATTCTGTGATTGAGCTGTTCAAATACAAGTATGTTCTGTTTATACATGAACCGTTATTGTGAAGTCTGTGCTAATGATTCTAGCCAGACAGGATGTGTATGAAAAAGGTAGAGGGAGGAAAGTATTTCAAAGTGAAAATAATTGATGTTTTAAGATGATAGGAATCGAGACTATTCCTATTATTCAAGCTGCTTCATAACCTTTGTTCGGTTATAGAAGTTCTAAAGAAATATTTTAATTCTGAAGTTGTTTGTTCAACTGTTATGACTTACTGGGCAATTGAATGCTCACACTTGCTATAAATGAAAAAAAAAATCAGCGATCAAGGTTAGAAGACATTAAGGATTTCGTAAAGATCAAGCTGACGGTATCCAGATAAAGTTCCATTCAGAAGGTGAATGAGCGAGAAGATCAAGTGAAGACTTGTAATCTAGAAAGATGAACTGAACTCTAGACTAGTTAAGGAATTGTTATGTATCCTTGGTGGCGGATAAAAGTCACTCTTGTAAGATGAAATGAATAATGTATTTATCATTATTTGTAATGAAAGAGGTTATAAGGTTTTCAGAACCTGGGATTTGAGAGTGTATGTCATTATATTTCGGTATATAATGATGTATGTTGGATGAAGGATGTACTCGTGATGTACGGAGTCCGGGTGTGAAGATAGACCGGATTTCGGGGCGTCACAAGTTGGTATCAGAGCCGATAGGTTATAAACCTAAGGTAGGAGTACCTAAGACTATAATCGTAGAGAGAAGTATAAGAAGATCACCACGTGATCAAAGTGACTCATAGTATCAGATGGGTTGTTAAACGATGAATGATTTATAGGTATGGCTATGAATGAAAGGTACTATGAAGTAGTACGGGAAGAAGAACTTAGATTGAGTTATGAAGGATAGTATATGAATTAAAGAAAATTCGTATTAAGTAGAGAGAGATTTAGAAGTTGTAAAATTTTAATTGAGGACTCATATCAGCAGCTGAGTCGTATGATTCCTTGTATGGGCGGGGAAATTGTACGTGGTTTTAGAACCACTTGGCTTCTTATGCGATATAGTTGTTAAGTTGAACAATTCTTTGTATGGGCGGAGAATTGTTCTTGGTGTAACAACCGCTTAGCTTCATATATCGGTCAGTAGCTGAGTTGACCAATTTTCTGTATGGGCAGAGAATTGTGTTTGGTTCTACAATCACTTAGCTTCTGGTAGTGATAATCATTGGGATTGGTCGCGCTATCAAGATGTATATGATGAGAAGATGAATCTTTTCTAATGTATATACTTGATAGGTAGAGAACGATAAGGTAGGTGCAATTTCTTGAAACTCATACTTATGGTAAGTTCGTGACTCATAATAGTATGGTATGTTTTCGAACGTCTCAGCGAATGGACGCTTATGGTCTATCTGGATGTTCTTAAACTCATATTATTGTGGAAAGTTCCTGAACTCATAATGTGTGGTAAGTTGATGGACTGTACTAAGGTATAGGAATGTTTAGACTGAAAATGAGTTGTTTTTAGTAGGCTTAGTATTTAAGGTGCTAGAGAAGATTAAGTATTGTCGCAGTAAGATAATGAAGGAAGATGAAGAAATAATATATTCCAAGTCATCTAGCTATGCTAGATTTTGAACTTTATTGAACTCGTGCTGATATGTACATTTTGAAAAGGAAAGGACTGGTTCAACTTTTGGAACCAACGTATTTTAAAAGAGCTATTCTTGATATGTCTATGCTAATTGCTTCGGCTAGACAGAAATTGACTTGAAAATATTCAAAATAAATTTTATATCATCAGTGCATTCGATGCAAGGATGGTAAAAAGATGGAGTTATTAATGCAATTGAACCTGGTATTGGATGTGATCTTAGGATCAACAACCCGCTATGGTACGATGTATAATGACGAAGTCACAAACTGACGAAGTCCTCAACGTACTGTGAAAAGTACGGTATCATAACGTCATAAAATGTTTTAATGTATTACGAAAAGAATTTAAAGAAGTAGTCAATGTCAATTGAGTTGACTAGACGAATGTTTCCAATTGATATCCAATTTATTGGTATGGTCTAAGCTATTTGATTCGGCTAGACAAATGGTATGTCATCGAGCTTTCTTTGAGAATTTGTGCCAAACCAAATTGTATTGGTGCGGAATCTAATGATCAAGTCTGAGGAGAACATGGAAGAGGTAGTTTACTTTCTTTGTGATTGTAAACAGACCGTTAAAGAAGGGCTTACGGTGAAATGATGTTTAACCCAGTAAGAGTTCATGGTCGATTTGACCCCTCAGTAAAAGTATGAAACGTTTTAAGGAAAAATTTTATATTCCTCGTTATTCCTTCTGCTTCATGATTCTTGATAGGTTATGGGGGTTAGGAATGAGGGAAAGATAAGAACTCCGTTGAAGTGAAGTTGAGAAGAAAGGTAGGCTAAAATTTCGAGGACGAAATTCTGTGAAGAAGGGGTGAATGTGATGACCCGGGTAAGGGTGTGGTTTTAAGAAATTCCGAGGACGGAATTTTTATAAGGAGGGAAGAGTGTGACGACCCGAAAATTCGGGTTGTCCAGAATTTAGGTTTAAAGAATTAGTTATTAATAAAAGGAATTTTTATTAATACTATTTTGTGCTATGACTTTATTAATCGTTGTATAACCTAGGATGATTATAAGTCAGGAGTATTCTGGCTACAAGCTAGATTGAACGAATAAGAATTTTCAAGACGAAAATGAAAGTTTTTCGGGAACAAAATATTTTTGGGGAAAAAGACGAAATAGGCACTATTCATCCGTTTCTGCTCGGAGATTTATTTTGAAATTCCGAGAAGTTGTAGAGTATGTTTAATTTTGAGACGTAATGAAATATTCAATAATATTTCAGTTATGGGAAAAACGAAGTTTTCGCCTGCGGACTCAAAACCTAAGGGTTAGGGAAAGTGAGTTTCGAGAATGTAATGAGTACGTATAATAACTAGGGTTCTTATGCGTGAGAAATATGAGTATGATACGAGCTATTATACGAGTATATTATGAAGATTAGTACGACGTAAAATACGAATATCGTACGAACAATATACAAAGAGATTACGAGAATACGAGAATAGAATGCGTAAAATACGATTAGTATTAATGGACTTTGAGTTCATGGACTTTGTAGAATCCAATTGGACTTAGATTATGTCAAGCCCAATGCTTTGTGAAATCAAGCCCAAGATAGGCCCAATAAGAATTAGGGTTAAGGCCCAAACCAAGAAAAGAAACCGCGGATCGAACCGATAGGTAAACGGATGGGTAATAACCATTGGGGCAACCCATGGGTTGACCCATGGGCATGTGGGCCGGCCACTTGGCCACCAAGTAAACTTGGTGGCTAAGTATTAGAGGAGGTGTGAATAGTAAGGAGGTTGGGGGGCGAAATGACCAAATTACCCCTAGCTTTGGTTTTCTATAAATAGGAAGCTAACTTTCATTTTTGTGGGACTTTGAAAATCCTACAACTTAGAGAGAGAGAGAGAGCTCGGTTGGGATAGGAGAAGGAAGAGAATGATCATGATTGATCAGATCGAAAGTGTTCGTGAAATAACAAAGCTTGCAAATCGCCGGCTTTGTATAACGGGAGAGGATTAAAGAAGAACGGTAATCCGAGCCATAGTTTCTTCTAATATTTTCTTTAAGATTTCTATGTCAAAAACATAGCTTAATGAGATTAAGGAATAAAAGAAGATTGGAATGATTTCATATGGTTGAAATCATGAGAAAAGAAGAAATAAAAACTTAGAAATTTAGTTAATAAATTTCTTAAGGAAGTATAAGATTCGTAATGAATTTGAACGATACGAGTGGATTATATGAATAAGTAGGTTAAATAAGTAAGGAATGGTGTTCTATAACATCAAATTCCAATAAAAAGTGGAATCGTAATCCAAAATATCGATTAAAACGAAGAACACGAAGAACACGCGAAGAACACGAAGAACGTTGTTGATGGACAAATTAAAAACCATCGTAGTTTAATTGTTGTTGATGGACAAGTTTAAAATCATCGTGTATAAGTTAGTTGTATATTTCTTGGTTAGGAACGGTAGAAACGTTCATGAAGAACGGATTAAAACTTAGCTATAACGAAGTTATGGTGAAATTTCGTAAAAGACGAACGAGAATTTGGAAGTAAGTAAATGAACCCGAGTGGGTACGGTTTCCTAAAAATGTAAGAGAACATAGAAAACGTGAGTCATGGACTCAAGAACGATTGAGTTCCGAGTTCGGATGACCGAATTACGGACGAACAAACGAAAAGAGTTAAAAGCGTAAAAATAAACAAAGAGTGAAGATCAAGCCAATCGAATGGCACGCTAATAGATTCAGAACGAAGTTTTGTCTGAGGGGTATTGAAGTACGTAAGATAAGGAAGAGAATGGTTTTAGAACGACCTCATTCCGAGTTATAACGAAGGAGTTATGAGATCGGGAAGTGAGCATCTCAAAGAATTTATTTAAAAATTTAGAAAACTTTTCTAGGGTTTTGTCTCGGCGCCGCAGCGCCAGAAGTGGCGCCGCAGCGCGAGCTCGGACATCAACTTCTGGAGAGTGGCGCAGCAGCGCGAGAGATAACAAAGGACTTGGCGCCCCAGCGCCAACCCGGGAAGAGAGGAGAGAGAAATAGGTCGCGCCGCAGCGCGAGAGGAAGGAAGGGGCACGGCGCCGCAGCGCCGGTGCAGGGCAATGCCCAGAAATGAGATTTTAAATGCTCAAGTACAGGGGGATGTGCAAGAAAGAAATATGAACATATAGTTCACTTAAAATAACACTTAAGCAAATGACTTAAACCTTTATTAAAGGTTGAACGTAAAGATTAAAAGATAAAGAATATGAACGCGGATTACATAACCGATATCCGGGGAACGTAGTCGCGATGAACGAATGTGAGGGATTGCTATGATTGTGATTCCATAAACGTTAAGCGACGAGATTAATGAATAACATTTCAATGTTATGTCATGATAATGAGAGAGAAGTGTGAAGCGTATAGACGCTGTGAACGCAACGTCGTTGCGATGGACGTTTGGTCTTAGCATACAATGATCGGTATGGCTTCGACATTAAGAACGAGTAATGAACATGGGGTTCATATAATGGATAACAAAAGTATTAAATAGTATATGAATTATCATGAAAGCCGTAACAAACGGTAATAAGATTAATGGAAGCCGAATGTGATTCGAGAAAGAATGAATCCGGAGGGATGATATTTAGTTGTCAGAAAGTCGTAAGAAATAAGAAATTGACTTAATCGAACATTATAGTTTAATAGTTCGTATAAGTTAAGAGAAGTTAGGTTGTGGTGCAATCGTAACCTTTGATGGTTGACATATGGGAGCTGGGCTAAACAATTCCTTCAGAGAGCGAAGGTATATACAAAACTGGCAACCGATCTAACTCACTGTGATGGCAGTGTAGATGAGACGGGAACTTGTTTGTTGGTTGTTTGTGGGAAACCACTCAGAGTACCATATGGACTACTAGCAGAGACGCGATGTGTGCTGAGTCTTAGAAAAGTTATAAGAAGAAGATAAGAATGTAAATCATCAAAGATGATGAACGTATTGAGTAAGACATCTCCGTATGTTAGGAAGCCGTTAACCGGTAAAGGAAGTTGGTCGCATAAACTTAGATTATAAGAACGTGAACCCTAAGAAGTAAAGTTAATTAAACCAATGCGTAAGTTCAATATATGACTAATTGGTACATGTTATTTTTCCTTATGTGTTATATAGGAATTGGATGAGCAGTTCAGCGTAAGCTGTAGCTGGGCGTAAGGCAAGTTTTCTAACTTCATTCATATTACATGAATGCTAGTTTCTTAAACTTCTCAGATGTTGTACTTGAGAAGTCTTGTCTATGTGCATATGTGCAATGTATGTACAAGGTGGTAGTATGTATGAGGCCTTGTGCCACAATTTGAACAATTCGGTGTTTCTATGATATTAATTATTCTGTGATTGAGCTGTTCAAATACAAGTATGTTCTGTTTGTACATGAACCATTATTGTGAAGTCTGTGCTAATGATTCTAGCCAGACAGGATGTGTATGAAAAAGGTAGAGGGAGGAAAGTATTTCAAAGTGAAAATAATTGATGTTTTAAGATGATAGGAATCGAGACTATTCCTATTATTCAAGCTGCTTCATAACCTTTGTTCGGTTATAGAAGTTCTAAAGAAATATTTTAATTCTGAAGTTGTTTGTTCAACTGTTATGACTTACTGGGCAATTGAATGCTCACACTTGCTATAAATGAAAAAAAAAATCAGCGATCAAGGTTAGAAGACATTAAGGATTTCGTAAAGATCAAGCTGACGGTATCCAGATAAAGTTCCATTCAGAAGGTGAATGAGCGAAAAGATCAAGTGAAGACTTGTAATCTAGAAAGATGAACTGAACTCTAGACTAGTTAAGGAATTATTATGTATCCTTGGTGACGGATAAAAGTCACTCTTGTAAGATAAAATGAATAATGTATTTATCATTATTTGTAATGAAAGAGGTTATAAGGTTTCCAGAACCTGGGATTTGAGAGTGTATGTCATTATATTTTGGTATCTAATGATGTATGTTGGATGAAGGATGTACTCGTGATGTACGGAATCCGGGTGTGAAGATAGACCGGATTTCGGGGCGTCACATATTCCATGACAATTAATTAATATTAATTAATGGATTAACAATTCCGTGGTTGGACATAACATATTGCAATATATTCCTATCATATGGTTTCATCCATGTTACACATATCACATTTGTATCCCTAATTCAGTGCTACTGTAGAAAGTAACCAACTCTAACTGACTGATGGCGCAGCTGCGCCAGTTTGTACTGTTGGGACGGCGCAGCAGCGCCGTGCCCTGACAATGCCAGGACTGGTGCAGTTTCTGCCCGTGTCAGTTTTCGACGCTAACTTGTTTTGTATTACATGAAATGATGTGCACACGAGTGTTGCTACGAGTCTACGAGTGTATTGATTATCTATATAGAATCTCATGATCATACCCGATTAACCTTCCTAATTCCCGGGTTAACTTACTTAGTGATTTTTCTCGTTTCGCATTAGGCCACACAAGGCATTTCACAAATCTCTTTGCCACTTCACACATCTTAACATGCATTGATCAAATACAATCAATTGTATTATCCAACTCATAAATCAATAACACCTATTTTCACATAAATAGTATTTCCATTAATATATTCATTTAATAATACGTGGAAATTCTTGGGTATTACAAGTACTACAACCATACAAAAGTTGCATGACCAAAATCTAACACAACAGAGAGATTAAGGCTGCAGAAATCGTTGTCAAAAGTTGTTCTTCATTTCTAGGTTTTCCAGAAATGAAGAACAGTTCGAGCTGACCACTTGTGATCTTAATAACTTGCATCCTGAGCTTGATTAATGTGATATTAAGGTTCCAATGTGTAGTAGAGATGTAAGTGAACAACTCTATATCCTCAGATTAGTCTAACAACAACATCAAACGAAGATTTAGGACGGTCAAACTACCTGTCAGGAACTTCTTCTTGAAGATTCTGGGTTTTCCAGAATCTTCATCCGGGCAGATCGATCAACCTAGTTTGACCAAGTTTAATTTACATTATGTTCATGATATGAGTAATATAAAAGAAGATATGTGTAGAACGCATGTCAGGCTACAATATTAAATCACTAACACTGACTAAAACACAAACAATGGTAAGATCTGAAGCCCAGAAAATGGTTGTCAGAGTTTCTGGGAAATCTGGGTTGCCCAGAAACCAGACTTTGTGTTCGGTCAACGCTGTTTGACTGATCATAACTTGAAATCTAGACACCATCCAACCCTGATTCAAGTTGCAGAACAAAGACCACATGACATACTATAGATTCATAATATAAAACACCACAAACATCTAACCCAGAAGAATCTAAAGGCTCTGACATTGACTTGTCAGGCCTTATTTTTCCATTTTTCCAGAATTGATAAATCTTTAATTCGAGGACTTTGATGTTATGGATCTGGGATCTAACAACCCAGATCACTAATTAACACCCTCTAACACAACTTTAAACAACAAATCATAACTTCTAACATCAAATCTAAGGATTTCTAAAATTAGAGTTGTATACCTCTTTTACACATTGATCTTGATTCTAACTTTTGGTTGCTGATCATGGAGTGTTAAGATATGATATTGTCTCAACTGATCACTCACTATCAATCTACTTTTTCAAAATTGGAGAGAGAAGGGTCTAGGAGAAAAATGTAAAGTAAAGTGAGCATTACTCTCTCTCTCTCTAATAATCTATATGTATGATTGATGCAATGAAATGGCTGGCAATTGATGGCTGAGAGCTGGACCAATAAGTCTCATGCTAGTGCTAGGGTGGCTCACCCACTTCACTAGGACAACTCTTGCAAGTTAAGTCACAATAATGCAACAAAGGGTAAAAATTTCATTTTGCACACAAAATTAATGGCATACTTGTCTTTGTCCAAACCCTTAAAGTTTAGGGTTTGAACCCTTAGGTTTTGGCAATTTGATTTCTAAAATTTCCAATTTAGGTTTTAAAAATTGAAAATTAATATTTCTAAATTATAATTAGAATTTTCTAATTATATTAAAATTTCTTAATCATAATTTAAATCTTGCTAATTAGGATTAATAATTCCTAATTAGAATTGCTAATTTTAGCAATTAGGGTCAAAATTGGTCATTAGGGTTTATAACCCAAAAATTAGGGTTTCTAATAGAAAATAAATTTTCTAATTTAGAAATTAGATTTCGTAATTAGATTATGATTTTCTAATTACTTATAACTTTAAAATTAAGATTAATATTTTCTAATTAACATTAAAAGTATTAAATTGACTCTTAGGTTTTCCCTAATTATAAATTAGGGTTTAAAATTTGAAATTAGGGTTTGCTAAATAATTAAGCTTTACCCTAATTAATATTATAATTAACAACACTTGAGCATTATAATTATCCTTTAAGTTTCCAGATTAAGGTTTTAAATTCCGAATTAGGGTTTCGAATTTCCGGAACTGAAATTAGGGTTTCCAGAACCGGTTTCTAGGATTTCTTATAATTCGCTAGGGTTTTCTAACCGAATGTTGATGTTCTTAATATATACCTAGGGTTTGTTACAGATATCGTTTATCTGGTCAACCCTTGACCCTTAATCACATATTGTATGCATACATAACTATATTCACAGAACATATTCACGTATTCCCTTAATCCTGAATAATTCACCTAAATCCTTCACAAAATTTTGAAATCCTAAAAATTCCTTCTTAAAAATATCAAACGCATACACTTATTTTCAGTCTAGGTTCTAATATTGAACCTTAAACCAATTAATTAAAATTTTAAAATTTTTCTAAATTCTCGTGTTATCACAGATCAAGCTATACTGCATCAAGATGAGGATCAATGTCAAAACCATCCACTGCAACATCTCTCAAAAGTTGATCGTTAAGTCAACAAAGGAAAACGTAGAGTCCATAGTTGCTCTACCATGTTACTCTACGAACCAAAAAGGTCAACGGTCAATCCACGTCAATTAAACGTCTACTATCCTAAAGGAAATATCTAACTGAAAAGTTATGGGGAGTTACAGCTCATTACTGGACATCGTGCAACTAATGGTTGGTTGACACATCACTGATTATGCAGAGTTAGAAGGAAATGTCATTAAGACAAATTCAAAATCTGCAAACAGTTATCAGAAACCATCGAACCTTTCTCCCTCCCATTTTCAAACCCTAGAATCCTCATCGAAGCCAAAATCTATTAATCCTCCATAACCTTGCCCAAATCACAATCAGCCAGCCCTCATAGATTCCTCTAAATCATATACCCATATTCCTCGAACTATTCAAATGGAAGATTGGCGAGTAATCACTGGCATTCAGCTCAGGACCAAGTCGTTTGAGAAATCCAAAAAGAAGTTCAGAGACATTCTCGAACTTGTAAAGAAAGATGGATTCTCAGAATGTCTTGAGGCAAGCACTCGAGTATATGTTAACCTGATTAAAGATTTCTACTCAAATGCTTCCATAAACTCCGGTACCCTTTTTACCAAGGTCAAAGGTCAGTCTCTAAAGCTGAAATCTTCAGACCTCAATTAATGCTTAGGTTTTCCTGACCAAGGACTGAAGAGCCTTGACGATATCGATATGAAACAAGCAAAGGAGATCATGGGGTACCAAAGAAACCCTAGTCTGATGGACATGAAGAAGGAGTTTCCAGAGGAGTTTGAGTTCCTTGTAGAGATAGTGGGCAAATGTATATTGTGCAAGGATACTGCACATGATACTGTGCTTGATCAACAGTTAAAGATTATTTCTGCAATAGTTTTGAAGAAGCGAGTCAACTTTGGAGCAATCTTGTTCGATCAGATCTCCAAATGGGTAGAAAAGGCTGAGCTAAAGAAGTCTACAGAAAAACCTCTGACAAAGGTTGTTAGTTCTTAATAGGCACAAGTTATCTAGAAGGGGGGTTGAATAGATATTTTAAAAACTTTTCTGTTTTAAACTTGTTCGTAGATAGTGATTAAAACTTAGCGGAATTAGTATTTATTTTAATCTTCTTAACCAAGCAGTATAGTTATGAACGAGTAAGGCAGTTATAGCAAATATAGCAGTTATAGCAGGAATGTAAATGACACAGCTATTTTTAAGTGGTTCAGGGCACACAAGGCTCCTATTCCACTCTTCTACTCAACGAGTAGGATATCCACTAAGGATGTCTCTTACAAACTTCTGAATCACACTGGATTCCTTCTAGACCAGCAGTCTAGGAACTTCTCTAGTTCACTCTTGAACTCTTCAAGTCCAGCAGACTTGGCTATCTTACAGTTCACTCTTGAACTCTTCAAGTCCAGCAGACTTGGTACTCTTCTTCAGTTGATTGATGATTTTTGTTTCATTCCGAAGGTTTCTACTCAGTTTGCTGTGTAAGCACTGGTTTGTTTATGAACTGAGTAGCTGAGCAAGCTTTGCACTTATCTCAGATCGTAGAGTTGAGCCTTAGAGAATTGTTCACATTGAATATTTGATTGGTTACTTCTATTTTTTCTCTCATCTGTCTGATCTGTATATATGTGACACAAAAAACTTTCCGTTTGAATCCATCCGTTGTGGCATTAAATGCGTCTGAACTTTCTGTGCTATGATGGAGACGTTTCTGTACATCTCTGAATTCTGTATTTTGGACCACTGACACTGCAGGTTGCCTTCCCACCTACCACCTGAAAAGGTGTTTCATCCCTCTTATCCATAGTACTATCCTTAGCTTCTTCAATACGCTTCTTTGTTGCATACTAAGGATATTGCATATATTCTGGGACTGATGGGCACTGCAGTTTCTCGGATTCATTCCTCGTATCTTGAATTAACAACTCATGAGGCTTGACGTTTTCTGACTGAGACAAATGAGCTCTACGATTTGGATCGTGATGCTCTACGATTTAGATCGTAGCGTCACTTCTTGAACACTACGATGCTAACAATTGATGGCACTACGTTCTTCACTTCATCGTGTCTTTAACTTTACGTTTCTGAGAGCACTCTACGATTGTTGACTTGCTCGTGTAGTTTATTCTACGTTCCCGAGAGCACACTACGATTCTTGACTTGCTCGTATAGTTTACTCTACGTTCCCGAGAGCACACTACGATTCTTGACTTGCTCGTATAGTTTACTCTGCGTTCCTGAGAGCACACTACGATTCTTGACTTGCTCGTATAGTTCACTCTACGTTCCCGAGAGCACACTACGATCATTGACTTGTAAACTCCATGTTTTGTACAACATACTACGATCGTTGAGTTAGCTCGGCGAACGTTGGGACCACTCTACGATACCCGAAGAGTTCCCTTCAAGGCAGGCATACTACGATCTTCAGGCTCTACATTTTCTGCCTTGACTTCTGCAATGTTGGTCAGGTTGATGCACTACGTTCTCTTCATGACTAATCTATTACATCTCAAGATCAACTTAATAGATTTGATCTTTCTATCTATGCATTCTACAACAGAATGATACACGTTGAAAGCTTAGATCAACCTAACAATTTTGATCTATCACTAAGTCCTTGTACATATATCTTTTAAGGACCTTACAAATAATCATGACCACATGCATTAACATCAAATCTTAATATGCATTCTCCCAACAATCTCCCCCTATTTGATGTTGACATAACCAAGGAGATTTGTTGTTATGATTATTAGTGACTAGATGCATTTGCAGGAATTTTAAACATGACTTAGTATTTCAGTGAGCAGCTAAAATTTCTAGAGAATAAGCATGAATTTATTGATGATCAATAGATATTACAATATAGCAATTACATCAATAAAACTTTAACCTTTTAACTTATCTCTGTTTTCTTGGTCTTTTGTGAGGAGGTGGATTTGCATATTCTTCAGCCCTTCTCTTCCTTTGAGCTTCTTCATTTCTTGCCAACTCCTCTAGCTCGCTTCGACTTATAACTGGATTTTCCTCATGTCTGCGCATGAATGCAGGATCTCCAGTCGGCATTCTTATGCTTACCTTAGTCACATCTTGTGAGCTAGGAGTTAGTTGCTGATGACTCAGAGGAATAGCTATTACAATTGCCTGCTGACCAGATCGTGGAGTCTGTCTTCCAGGAGGGCTTCGTGAAGGTTGAGCATTAATTTGACTTCTTCCCCTTTCTTGAATTGCATGTCCTCCTCTGCCTCTGCTTTTCCCTTGGTCCCCTTTCCCTTTATCTTTCTCTCCCTTTATGTCAGCATCAAGGGTTCGAATATCTGCAGAGAGCCTGTTAACCCCTTGGACAAGCTCGTTGAGTTGGCTTTGAGTTTGAGCAATGTCCTCCTTATTCTCCTTGATCTGTTGTTCAGTTCTAGCTTCTTTCTTCTGGAGGACTATCAGAATCGTATCATTATACTTCTCTTGATTTGTATACGATTTTTGGAAGTCGTACACAGAAGCTTTTAAGTTGAGAATATTGTTCAGCATAATCTGATGTTGACGATCTTGATTTTTCTGTATTTCAAGCATAGCCTCTTTTTGTTTGGCAGCAACCTGGAAGTGGATCTCATCTCTGTCTGATATACTTTTCAGGATTTCTTTGATGATTTCCCTTAGCTTCGTAGAGAGCTCTGAATTCATTGTACTGGGGAATTTGATAGCAGCTTGTATCATCTGATTTAGTCGAATGTTCAGGAGATCAGAATGAGATTCCAGGCTTGCTTCAATGGATTTGACCATTTGCTCAGAGGTTGCTTTCAGATCATCCTTGGTGGGCAGGCTAGGGAAGGTATTATCAGGTTGAGGATTGTCTACTGGAGGGGTTCTTTGTTGATCTTGCAAGTTGTACACAGCAAGATCCAGACTGAAATAGTCATTTGATGAAGAGGATGGTATATCACTTGGGGGTGTTTGGGATTGGACATTCTGTATAGGCGACTCTACGATTTCGATGGTAGACTCTACGACTTGGTTGGAGTCTGAAATCGTAGTGTTGGTTATTGGAGGGAGTAGAGTAAGGGTGATTTCTTCTGGCACTTCAGCTACATAATTTTGGGATTCTGCAACTGGAAACTGGTTTATAGGATTCAGAATCACTTCTAGCCATTTAGGAAATTCATAGAATTGGCTAAATAGTGATGATGGCAAGTGATTTAGTCTAAAACTTGCAGGGATAGTCAATACCTCAGTTTTGGCATTGGATGAGGAATGATTTGTAATCAGCTCTTTGGCGAAGGTGACTTCCCTTGGAAATCCATGAGCTAGCACTGAAATTGCTGGATATTCCTTGAAGCTCCAGAACATATGATCCCATGAATTCAGAATTAGAGCTCGATGGTATGCCATCATGGGTAGGTAAGAGAACATTTGGTTGTACAGATAACTTTTGTATCCATCTTTCCCTACACTCGTGATCATAAGCTCATCATCACTGTCATCTTCTTCCTCTCCAATTTTTTCATTTGAGGATTCCATTATCTCTATGGCTTCTGGAATGTTTGGCCTTGTTTCAACTTTGTCTTGGGCAGGAACCTCTTCTTCTGCCATTGGTACATCTTGAGGCTCCCCCTCAGCTTGTACATGTTCTTCTAAATTCAGGAAGTCCCCTTCAGTTTGCACACTCTTTTGGGCTGTGGACTTCTCCCCCTCAGCTGGTGTATACTCAATCATGAGTATTTCAGGGTTCTCCCCATCAGCTGAAGCCTTTTCCTCCTCGGTTGTCTGGGTCAGATCTACTTTTTCAGCCATTTTCTTGGCTTCCTTCTTCAGAATTTTCTTATTCTCAAGAATGTACTTCTTAACCAGCCTTTTCTTTGGCTTGCTGGTTTTGGTTATCACTTGATCAACCACTGCCCTGGTAGCAGCTTCCTCTATTTCTGTCACACTTGGCCTAGACTCAGAGAACAGCAGGGTCTCTACGATTGAAGACACTGTTGGTCTTTTGAGCTTGTGACCAGTCTTGTTCTTCTTCAAGATTTGTGAAATGGTGGCCTGATCTTCTTCTGCTTCTTCTTGCAGTTGTATCTTCCTCAGCCTCCTTAGAGTCTCTATGTCAGAGGGCTCTATAGGAGTGTTGGTTGCAGATCCTTGAGCCTCTTCAGCTTGTTTTGCCCTTATCTTTCTCTTATTCTTGCTTTTTCTGTTGAGAGAAGAGGACTCTCCTTTATCAGCTTCACCTTCTTCCTCAACTTCTCTTACAACAGACATATCTCCTTGAAAGCCTGCTTTCTTTTGTTCCTCAGTTCTTCCACTTGACTCTGTCATCATTCGGATGAAGTCAGCAGGGTTTCTCTCCCAGTTCTCGAACAATTGTTGTGTCATTCTACGATTGGGGTTGATGGCTTCTCCTTCATTATCCCCAATTTTATCACCCACAGCAGATTGCAGAATGATGCTTATGAACCTCCCATACAGCATCTTTGGAGTGCTCTTTGACTTCTTCGAGCTTATGATCCACTTACCGATCCATTCGAGCAATATGGCCCCATAGTTGAGTTGGGTACCATACACTATGGCAGTCATGAGTTTGAACTGAGCCTCATTAACTGAGTCATGTCCTGAGCTCTTACAACAGATGCATTTTTCAACAATGTCAGCTAGAAATTCATACCTCTGAGGGAACTCCTTTTTCTTGTAGCCTTTCATAGAGGGGTTCTTTTTGTGATGCATCTTCTTCAGACCCTCTTAAAATCCCATATTGTCTAGAAAGGGATGCCCTGTATTTTTGAAACCTAGGGCCAGATTTACGTCATCTTCCCTTAGCTTTATTTCTACTCCTCGAACTCGCGTGGTGACAGTGTTGTTCTCATATGCTCCATTTTTGTAGAACTCCTTCACCAACTTAGGATAAATGAGCGTATCAGTGCTGAGCGCCTCTTCGAGGCCAGCCTTTTTCAGTAAGGCTAATATCTTGTGAAACTTGGGAGGAGCGGTTTTGAACTCATCAAAACAGAGTCTGTACCCCGAAATCACGTTGGAAGCAGCCATTGATTCAATAGTTTAGAAGAGAGATGGAACTGAGCTTTCTTCTGAGTTAGGGTTTTGCTTTTGAGAGTGAGAGAATGAGAGATAAGCTTTTGAACTTCAGTATTTCAAAATCAAAAATCCAATTTGTACTTATAACTTCCCTCTTCTTTTTTGACTTAATGGGACAGGTGTCTCCTTTTGTTTGGCTCTACGATCTTGTCAGTGTAGGAAAATACTGATTTGCCCTTTGAGTTTTCAGAGCTAAGGTGTCCTCAGTATGACTACGATCATAGAGGTAGTCTTCTGGTCATTGAGTCCGTTCTTCATTCGTAGAGTCTGTCTGTCGAGTCTGTCCTACGATCGTCGAGTTTGTTCGGCCGTCGTAGAGTCTGATCAGCATTCGTAGAGTCTGTCCTACGATCGTTGAGTGTGTCCTACGATCGTTGAGTGTGTCCTACGATCGTTGAGTCTCTCCTACGATCGTTGAGTCTGCACTAATGAAAGTTGAGTCTTTGCTACGATCGTTGAGGTAGTTTTCTGTTTAGTTCTACGATCGTCACCTTTCCTTTATCATGTCTATGATTTTGAGTTCAGCCTTTATATCTGTCATTGTTAGCACAGTCTAGAGCACTTTTTCATGATGATAGATTTAGCATGCCTAGCTCACTTATTAACTTATTAAATCTGGATTCATCTAGTGGTTTTGTAAACACATCAGCAAGTTGATCTTCAGTAGGGATATATTGTAAAGATATAGTTCCATTTTGCACATGATCCCTAATGAAGTGATACCTAATTTCTATATGCTTTGTTCTAGAATGCATGACAGGATTATGAGTTATAGCTATGGCACTTGTATTATCACAGTGTATAGGTATAGATTTAAAATCAAACCCATAGTCAGCTAGCTGATTTCTCATCCAAATGATCTGAGCACAGCAGCTGCCAGCATCAATGTATTCAGCCTTTGCAGTTGAAGTGGATACTGAATTTTTCTTTTTGCTGAACCAAGACACAAGTCTGTTTCCAAGTAGTTGACAAGTGTCACTTGTACTTTTTCTGTCTATTTTGCATCCTGCATAATCAGCATCTGTGTATCCTATTAGATCAAAAGATGATTCCTTGGGATACCATAGCCCCAAGTATGGTGTACCCTTAAGATACCTGAATATCCTCTTTACAGCAGACAAATGTGATTCTTTAGGGTTAGCCTGAAATCTAGCACATATGCATGTTGCAAACATTATATCTGGTCTACTGGCAGTTAAGTATAAAAGAGAACCTATCATACCTCTGTATTGAGTTATATCAATACTCTTACCATTCTCATCCTTGTCAAGCTTGGTTGCAGGAGCAATTGGTTTTTTCATGGAAGAGGTTGATTCCATGCCATACTTCTTTAATAAGTCTTTGATGTACTTGGCTTGGTTTATGAAAATTCCTGCTTCAGTCTACTTTACTTGCAGTCCAAGGAAGAAATTCAGCTCACCCATCATGCTCATTTCAAACTTGCTCTGCATTAGCTTAGAGAATCTCTTACGTAACTTTTCGTCAGTAGAACCAAAAATGATATCATCAACATATATTTGAACTAGTAAGACTTTGTCTTTATGCTTTCTAAGGAACAATGTGGTATCTATTCTTCCTCTAGTAAACCCATTTTCTATTAAAAAGTTAGTCAGTGTTTCATACCATGCTCTAGGTGCTTGTTTAAGACCATATAAGGCTTTTTCTAATCTATAGACATAATTGGAAAGAGATGGATTGATGAAACCTGGAGGTTGTTCTACATAGACTTCTTCTTGAAGCTCTCCATTTAGAAATGCACTTTTGACATCCATCTGAAAGACTTTGAACTTCATGTGGGCAGCAAAGGCAAGAAAGATTCTGATTGCTTCTAGTCTAGCAACAGGTGCAAATGTCTCATCATAGTCAATGCCTTCTTCTTGAGAATAGCCCTTTGCCACTAATCTTGCCTTGATTCTGGTAATGACCCCATCTTCATCCATTTTGTTCCTGAAGACCCACTTGGTTCCTATGACAGGATGACTCTTTGGTCTGGGTACCAATCTCCAAACTTTGCTTCGTTCAAACTGGTTGAGTTCATCCTACATGGCTTCTATCCAACTGGAGTCTTCCATAGCATCCTCTATCTTCTTTGGCTCTATCTGTGATAAGAAGCTTAGGTAGAAGCATTCGTTCTGAGTAGCAGCCCTTGTCTTGACTCTTACACTTGGTTCTCCAATGATTAGATCCTGAGTGTGATCTCTTGCCCATCTGTTCCCAGTTGGGACATCTGTCCTGATGCCTTCCTGTCTTAGACCTTCAAAGTTTATCTCTTCTTCTTGAAGTGGAGGCTCACTGTCTTGAATGGACCTCTCTACGATCTCATTATCATGCTCTATGATTTCACTATCTGGCATTACGATCGTAGTGTTGAGCTCTACGACTTCATTCGTGGTGTCTGTACTACCGGTCGTAGTGTTTAAAGGCACTGATTTGTCTAAGTCAGTTTCATCAAAGATGATGTGTATTGAGACTTTGACGCTCAGTGTCTTCTTGTTGAACACCCTGTAAGCTTTGTTGTCTGTGGCATATCCAAGAAAGATTCCTTCGTCTGACTTGGGCTGGAATTTTATCAGATACTACTTTCCATTGTTGAGAATATAGCATGCACAACCAAAGACATGGAAATAGCTGACACTTGGCTTTCTTCCTTTCCATAGTTCGTAGGGTGTCTTCTTGATCGTAGAGTGAATTAATGATCTGTTCTGAGTGTAGCATGCAGTGTTGATAGCTTCTGCCCAGAAGTATGCAGGCAGATGAGCTGCTGCTAGTAGAGTCCTTCCAGCCTCTATCAGGGTTCTGTTCTTTCATTCAGCAACTCCATTTTGTTGAGGAGTTCGTGGAGCTGAGAAGTTGTGATTGATGCCATTGTTTGTGCAGAACTGATCCATTTCTGAGAAATCAAATTCTCTGCCATGATCACTCCTTATGGCCTTGATTTTCTCTCCTTTTTCATTCATCACTAGTTTGAACATCTTGATTAACTCGGAGCACGTTTCATCCTTAGAAGTTAGGAAAAATACCCATGTGAATCTAGTGTAGTCATCAACTACAACTAGAGAGTATCTTTTTCCTCCAAGACTGGTTGTTGGGATTGGCCCGAAGAGATCCATGTGAAGCAACTGCAGGGGTTTGTCAATGGAGTTGGCAGTCTTGCTTTTAAATGAGCTTCTGGTTTGCTTTCCAAGCTGGCATGCGTTGCATGGCATTTCTTTCACAAAGTTGAACTTGGGTAGACCAACTACAAGATCTTTTGATACCAGTTTGGACATGTTCTTGAAGTTTAAGTGGGACAGCCTTCTATGCCATAGCCAGCTCAATTCCTCGGATGCTTTTGCCAGAAAACATATTGTTTCTTCAGAGCTAAGTTGACCAAGGTCTATAGTGTAAACATTTCCTTCTCTTGTTCCGGTCAGCTTTATAGCAGATGTCTTCAGGTCTCTAACTTGACATTGATTGTTGAGAAATGTTACTTGATGGCCCTTGTCACAAAGTTGGCTGATGCTTAGAAGGTTGTGTTGAAGTCCTTCCACATAGGCTACTTTGCTGAAAGATATTGCACCATTGCCAGCAGAGCCATAGCCTCTTGTCTTGCCCGAGCCGTTATCTCCAAAAATGACTGAGGGACCCTCCTTTTCTACATAGTTGGATAGTAGAGCTTTGGTCCCTGTCATATGCCTTGAGCATCCACTATCTAAATACCATGTTGAGGTCGTAGAGCTCTTTTCCTGTCAAAACATTTGAACCTTCATTTTGGTACCCATATTCGCATGGGTACTTCTTTGTTAGTTCCTTTGGGGACCCAAACTTGTCTAGTCTTGGGTCTCACATATATGGAGTTATAATAACATTTTGTAGCTCTATGACCATGTTTATCACATATGAAACATCTATTATGATGCACGCCTGTGTGTGTGTGATGATTCATCTTCCACTTGGACTTGTGTGATTCCTTAGTTGGTCTTCTGTTAAACTGATTCTCCCTCTTCCACGTGTTCTTTGGTTTCATAAATAGTGATGAGTGTACCTTACTTCTACTGTACCTTCCCAGTTGATTCGTAGAGTTAGTCTTTCTTGACTCTACGATTCTTCGAGGTTGATAAGTAGAGGTTGGGTTACTCTTCTCCTTTATAAAGCCTAGACCAGCGTTTGATCCCTTACTTCTTTGAGTATAACTAGAATCAGTGGAACATGGTTGAACTTGTTCTTCCAACTTTGAAGCTTTAACAAAAGCAATGCCTCTACTAAAACCTGAGACATTACTTGAGCTAGTTTCCATTGTCTTTTCCACACTTGGCCCTGGGATCGATTCCCCAAAGCCTAAGCTTGTTCTGTCTAATGTGCTTCTTTGACTAGATAATAGGTAGTCCATGGATGATGAGGATTTGTTCCATGCAAAGATAGTCTTTTCTAGATCCTCAATTTTAGAGGTTAGCTTAGACTCTCTTTGTGTGTGATGTGTGTTTATCTGCTTTAAAGTTTCATTCTTAGCTTCAAGCTTGGAGAGAAGATTAGAACTTAGAAGGGCTATTTCAAGCTCTTCTTGAACTTTCTTCTTCTCCTCTTGAAGGAGTGAATGATCCTTAGATAACACTCTGAACCACTTCATATATTTATGTAGATCATTGGTTATGCTACGCAGTGAAGTTCTTAAGTCATTCATATCTACATCAGGTGAGTTGAAGTCAAATACCTCATCGAGATCTACATTGTGAATGTTGAGGCTTTGTTCCTTTGTATGTTTGGCCATTAAGCACAGATTGGCCATTTGTGGTTCTTCCTCATCTCCAGGCTCAGCATTTGAGTCATTGTCTGAATCACTCCATGATCCTCCAACTACTAGGCCTTTGTCTCTTCTCTGAGGCCTCTTGCTTCCTTTGTATTCTTTCTTTCCATGTTGCTTCTTCTTTAGTTCTTCTCTTAAAGGTTTGTTGCAGTTGGCAGTGAAATGGCCAGGCTTTTTGCAGTTGTAGCATAGGTCATTTATTTGCTCCTGACTGGTGTAGTTGTTGACCTTCTTTTGCTTCCCAGCTTTGCCTTGGCGCATGAACCTTCTTAGTTTTCTTACCATCATGGCAAGATCGTCATCATCGTCTTCATCATCATCAGATTCAATATCAGTGATGACCTTCGAAACATTTTCAGTTGCTTTGAGAGCAACACCCTTTTCCTTCCTTCTTCCTTCTGAAAGGGTTTCAGCATGTTGAGTCAGTTCCAGCTCGTATGTCAGGAGATTGCCATACAGTTGTTGAACTGTCATCTCATTTATATTCTTTGACTCTTTTATTGCAGTGGTCTTGGCATCCCACTTGCTCGGTAGAGCTCTCATGAACTTTATGGTCAGATCTTTGTTAGGATAGATCTTTCCATATGCTCGTAGAGAGTTGAGCAGAATGTTGAATCTTTCATAAGTGGCAGTTACATTCTCTCCTTGCACATGAGCAAACATCTCGTACTGTTGTGTTAGAAGAGACTGTTTGTTCTCTCTAACTTCTTCAGTTCCTTCGTGCATGATCAGCAGTGCTCCCCAAACTTCCTTGGCTGTTTTGCAGTTTACAACATTTTCAAACAGATCGTCCTCCAAGGATTGAAATAAGATATTCTTAGCCTTCTTGTCAAGTTGGACAACTTTCTTTTCTGAGTCTGTCCATTCTTCCTTAACCTTGATTTGCACTTTGTTTGGCTCGTCAATGGTTGGTGCAAGCTTTGTTGGCATATAGGGCCCATTGAGTACAGTCTCAAATAGATCTTCATCTATTGAGTCCATGTAAGCTTGCATTCTGACTTTCTAGTTTGCAAATTTATCTTTGTTGCACATTGGTGGCTTGCTGCCTCCACCGGTCCTGGATTCACTTGGTACTAGTGCCATTTGGATCTACTAAAGCGTGCAAGCTGTAAAAATAGAACCTGCTTTGATACCAATTGTTAGTTCTTAATAGACACAAGTTATCTAGAAGGGGGGTTGAATAGATATTTTAAAAACTTTTCTGTTTTAAACTTGTACGTAGATAGTGATTAAAACTTAGCGGAATTAGTATTTGTTTTAATCTTCTTAACCAAGCAGTATAGTTATGAACGAGTAAGGCAGTTATAGCAGATATAGCAGTTATAGCAGGAATGTAAATGCACAGCTGTTTTTAAGTGGTTCAGAGCACACAAGGCTCCTAGTCCACTTTTCTACTCAACGAGTAGGATATCCACTAAGGATGTCTCTTACAAACTTCTGAATCACACTGGATTCCTTCTAGACCAGCAGTCTAGGAACTTCTCTAGTTCACTCTTGAACTCTTCAAGTCCAGTAGACTTGGTACTCTTCTTCAGTTGATTGATGATTGTTGTTTCGTTCTGAAGGTTGCTACTCAGTTTGCTGTGTAAGCACTGGTTCGTTTATGAACTGAGTAGCTGAGCAAGCTTTGCACTTATCTCAGATCATAGAGTTGAGCCTTAGAGAATTGTTCACGTTGAATGTTTGATTGCTTGCTTCTATTTTTTCTCTCATCTGTCTGATCTGTATCTATGTGACACAGAAAACTATCCGTTTGAATCCATCCGTTGTGGCATTAAATGCGTCTGAACTTTCTGTGCTATGATGGAGACTTTTCTGTACATCTCTAAATTCTGTATTCTGGACCACTGACACTGCAGGTTGCTTTCCCACCTACCACCTGAAAAGGTGTTTCGTCCCTCTTATCCATAGTACTATCCTTAGCTTCTTCAATACGCTTCTTTGTTGCATACTAAGGATATTGCATATATTATGGGACTGATGGGCATTGCAGTTTCTCAGATTCATTCCTCGTATCTTGAATTAACAACTCATGAGGCTTGACGTTTTCTGACTGAGACAGATGAGCTCTACGATTTGGATCTTGATGCTCTACGATTTAGATCGTAGCGTCACTTCTTGAACACTACGATGCTAACAGTTGATGGCACTACGTTCTTCACTTCATCGTGTCTTTAACTTTACGTTTCCGAGAGCACTCTACGATTGTTGACTTGCTCATGTAGTTTACTCTACGTTCCCAAGAGTACACTACGATTCTTGACTTGCTCGTATAGTTTACTCTACGTTCCCGAGAGCACACTACGATTCTTGACTTGCTCGTATAGTTTACTCTACGTTCCCGAGAGCACACTACGATTCTTGACTTGCTCGTATAGTTCACTCTACGTTCCCGAGAGCACACTACGATCGTTGACTTGTAAACTCCATGTTTCCTACAGCATACTACGATCGTTGAGTTAGCTCGACGAACGTTGGGACCACTCTACGATACCCGAAGAGTTCCCTTCAAGGCAGGCTGTGACGCCCCCAAAATTAGGTATACATCACCCATATTGGGTCGTCAGATACACAGTACAGAATACAAATGCAACTTACTAATACAACTGTCGTGTACAATACGACAAAACATAAACTGTGAGTTTGAATACAAATATTATCTTTTAGAGAGTATTCATACTCAAAAGGAGTCCTCATTACATTTATTAACACACTATTACATAGAATAGTGAGGACTACTAACTAATACTATCATTCGAACCATCACTTCGTTCCCCGACTTGCCCCAGCTACGTTCTCATTTCCTGAAGAGAACAGTGAAAGAAAGGGTGAGCTCAACTAGCCCAGTAAGAAATATTATGACTAAGATAATGCAGAATAAATTATCATTTGCCTTCAACAATGTTAAACTGATAAAATATAATAGACATCAAGTTTAACTCCTGTGACGCCCCAAAATTAGGTATACATCACCCATCTTGGGTCGTCAGATACATAGTACAGAATACAAATATAACTTACTAATACAACTGTCGTGTACAATACGACAAACATAAACTGCGAGTTTGAATACAAATATTATCTTCTAGAGAGTATTCATACTCAAAAGGAGTCCTCATTACATTTATTAACACACCATTACATAGAATAGTGAGGACTACTAACTAATACTATCATTCGAACCATCACTCCGTTCCCCGACTTGTTCCAGCTACGTTCTCATTTCTGTTTTAAAGAAGAGCTGAAATAAGGAAGTAGTTAAGTAGCAGAATACTCTTCTTCTCTCTCTCTATAGTTTCTCTCTATAGTTTCTCTCTCTAGAGTTCAGTGAATTCGTAAGAAATAATGAAGGAATGAGCTGCTATTTATAGAAAAATAGAATGCATAGTAACTAATCCATGAACGATCCAGATTGATTACTTTAATCTGACGGTCCATATTTAAAGAAAAATCTTTTAAATAAAATATAATATATTCTATTTATAGAATAACTTTAATAAAGTATTCTGTTTTATATAAAAAGATGTTTCTGTTTTATTACGTTAATAATACGAATAAAACAAAACGTCAGTATCGCTAAATAATTCATATTATTAACTGACAATAATTGAATCAAACTGAGTGACTTCTCACATAAGCATTAATAATCAATACCGTGTGCTACTATGCAACCACACGTATTACTGTACTTTTACTACCGAGTAGTTCAACAGTAACAATGGTAAAACTTCCGCTGTTATTTTTAATAAAATATTTTTGTCGTTTTCTCAATCCGACAATAATTCCGTTGTGGGGTCCACCAATGATTGTGTCGTTGTACGAATATTCCCTGTTAAAACGAATATTCTCCGACCAATCGAATATTATATAACAACTTGCGTACTTTGCAAAATTTATAAATATTACCCACAACTATAACATTATATCAAATTAACTCCATAATATTCAAAAATGATATTTATAGAAAATTCATCTTTATTTATAAAAGTTGGGGTCTTACATCTCCCCTTCTTATGAAATTTCGCCCTCGAAATTAGGGTACGTACCTGGTATGTCGAAGAGGTAAGGATACCTTAATTTCATTTCAGATTCTAACTCCCAAGTCATTTCCTCAACATCGTGGTTTCTCCACAAAACTTTGACTTGAGGTATAACCTTGGAGCATAGAATATGTTCCTTCTTATCCAAGATTTGAATAGGAACTTCTTTATACGTCAAATCCTCCGCTATTTCGTCCGGTTCTAACTCAATAATGTGGTTCGGGTCTTCCACATATTTGCGTAACATGGATATGTGAAAAACGTTATGAACACGAGACATACTTGGCGGTAAAGCGAGTCTATAAGCCACAGTTCCTACTCGATCGAGGATTAAAAATGGATCGATGAATCGAGGATTGAGCTTTCCTCTCTTTCCAAATCTCGTAACTCCTTTCCATGGAGCAACACGTAAGAACACATGATCTCCTACATCAAATTCCATGTCCTTTCGATGAAGATCAGCATAACTTTTTTGTCGATCTTGTGAGGTTTTTATACGTTGTCGGATCGTTTGAATCTTTTCTGTAGTCATACGTACCAACTCCGGTCCCAACAACGTTGCTTCGCCCACCTCATCCCAGCATACTGGAGAATGACATTTTCTTCCATACAATGCTTCGAATGGAGCCATGCCAATACTTGCTTGATAACTGTTGTTGTAGGAAAACTCCACCAATGGTAAGAACTTGTCCCAACTTCCCTTGAAGTCAAAGACACAGAGTCTTAATAGATCTTCAAGAGTTTGAATAGTCCTCTCTGATTGTCTGTCCGTCTGAGGATGATATGCTGAACTAAATCGTAACTCCGTGCCCATAGCTTTTTGTAAACTAACCCAAAATCGTGAAGTGAATCTTGGGTCTCGGTCAGAAACTATGGATACTGGCATACCATGCAGTCTTACAATCTCGTTTATGTACATACGAGTAAGACGTTCAAGTGTATAAGTTTCTCGTATCGGTAAGAAATGAGTAGACTTGGTCAATCTATCAACAATGACCCAAATCGCATCAATACCTTGAGAAACCCTAGGAAGACCGGTAACGAAATCCTTGGTAATGTGCTCCCACTTCCATTCTGGAATTTCAAGTGGTTGCAATGGACCTTTCGGTACTTGATGCTCCGCTTTGACTCGTTGACAAGTTAGACACCATGAGATAAACAACGCTATCTCTCTCTTCATATTGCTCCACCAAAATGTATGACGAAGATCATGATACATTTTGGTACTTCCAGGATGGATTGCAAACGGTGTGTTGTGCGCCTCCATCATGATTTCATACTTTAAATCAGAGTTGTTAGGAACACAAAGTCTGGAGTTGACTCGAAATATTCTTTCTTCATCGATTTTTGCTTCCGGCATAGCACCTTCTTGCACTTTCTTCCTCATACGCATCAGCTCCAGGTCTGTAGCTTGAGCAGCTTTAACTTTATCAATTAAAGTCGGTTCTACTCGTATATTCGCCATCATCACATGGGTCCCTGGAGTCTTTAACTCTATCTCCATCCTTTGCAAGTCACACAAAATGGGCCTTTGTGTTGACAATATTGCACTCATACTTGCATATGACCTTCTATTCAATGCGTCAGCTACCACGTTCGCTTTTCCAGGATGGTATTGAATGGTATGATCATAATCTTTCAACAGTTCAAGCCAACGTCGTTGTCGCATGTTGAGTTCCTTTTGAGTGAAGAAATATTTAAGGCTTTTATGATCCGTAAAGATCTCCACCTTCTCCCCATACAAGTAATGCCTCCAAATTTTAAGTGCAAAGACAACAGCTGCCAACTCTAGATCATGAGTAGGATAATTCCTCTCATATTCTTTGAGTTGTCTTGATGCATAGGCTATGACTTTTCCATGTTGCATGAGAGCGCATCCCAACCCTTTGCTCGAAGCATCACTATAGATGACAAATCCCTCCGAGCCAGATGGTATTGTTAGAACAGGTGCTGAAATGAGTCTCCTCTTGAGTTCTTCAAAACTCTTCTCACATTCTTTGCTCCAACCGAACTTTGTATCTTTCCGAGTCAGCTGAGTTAATGGAGTAGCGATTCAAGAAAATCCTTCTATGAATCTCCGATAATAACCAGCTAAACCAAGAAAGCTACGTACTTCGGTCACTGATTTAGGTTGCTCCCAGCTTTGAATAGCTTCAATCTTTGCCGGGTCAACCGATATTCCACGACTTGATACTACGTGCCCAAGGAATGCTACCTCCTCCAACCAGAACTCACATTTCTTCAACTTGGCATAAAGCTTGTATTCACGAAGCTTTTGGAGTACCAGCCTCAAGTGTTGCTCATGATCTTCACGGCTTTTTGAATAAATAAGGATGTCATCAATAAAGACGACCACAAAGTGATCCAAATATTCCTTGAATACCCGGTTCATCATATCCATGAAGGCAGCAGGAACATTAGTCAATCCAAAGGACATGACTAGGGATTCATAATGCCCGTACCGAGTTCTAAAAGCCGTCTTTGAAATATCCTCAGTTCTAACCTTCAGCTGATGATATTCAGAACGAAGATCGATCTTTGAAAAGAATTGTGCTCCTTGCAACTGGTCAAACAGGTCATCAATACGTGGAAATGGGTACCTATTTTTGATGGTGACATGATTCAACTCCCGATAATCAATACAAAGTTGCATACTTCCATCTTTCGTCTTCACGAATAGAACAGGAGCACCCCAAGGAGAAGTACTAGGACGAATAAAGCCAATGTCTAACTATTCCTGCAGTTGGATCTTTAACTCCTGAAGTTCAATAGGAGCCATTCGATATGGGGCTTTGGAAATGGGTTTTGTACCGGGTTCAAGGTCGATACAAAATTTAATTTCACGCTCTGGGGGTAGGCCAGGAAGTTCCTCAGGGAATACGTCAGGGAATTTATTAACAATAGAAATATCATTCAAAACTGACGTATTTTTGTTTAGATCCGTGACATGAGCTAAGAAAGCTTGACATCCGTTTTTCAATAAACGAATAGCTTTATGGCTTGAGATGACAGCGATTGATTTTAATGGTTTGGTTGCTTGAATTCGCATAATAGGTCGATTAGGAATATGAAAGCTAACAACCTTATGAAAACAATCAATTTTTGCATGATGAGTAGTTAACCAATCAATCCCTAGAATCACGTCAAATGCAAGTATTTTTAATAAAATCAGATCAACAGGTAATGTGTGGGTACCAACTTGAACCAAACAAGACTTATAAACCGTGGATGTAATGAAGGTTTCTCCCAATGGAGTTTCAACAGATAAGTCAAAGTCTAATTTCTCCGGAATCAAATTTAATAGATGAGCGCAAGTAGGAGAAATAAAAGAATGGGTAGAACCGGTATCAAATAAAGTATAGACTTCGTTAGAGTTTATGATAAGCTTACCCGTGATGACCTCATTCGGGTTCCTTGCTTTCTGGGAGGTCACAACAAACGCTCTCCCTTGCACTACCGGTTTTGACTTTTCTGGGACGGCCTTTGGCGTCTCCATCTTGGCTGAACTTGTTTTTGGTAAACGACAAAATCGAGCTAAATGACCTTCTCTTCCATAATTATAACATGCTTTAGACGGCATCACGCAGTTTGGACTGATGTGCCCCTCCCCTCCGCATTTGAAACATATGATAGGTGGTCGTTCTCCTTCTTTAACAACGGGTGCTGGTGCTGACGTCTTTCCATCATTGTTGAATCTTCTCTTCTTAAAATGACCATTCTTATTGTTTTGGCCCTGATTACCACCGAAGTGGTTACCATTTCTGGCCTGTTGATTCCCTCCACGCTTGTTGTCACCGCTTCGATGACTGCTCTCACTGGTATTATCATTTTGTCGACTGCTCTCTTTTTGTTGCGTTGACTCGTTATCGCGCTCCACTAACTGAGCCCTATTCACAACATCTGAATACAAATACAGTTTATGAGAAATAAGATGTTGACGTATCTCAGGTTTCAAACCTCGCAAAAACATTCGCGTCATTCGCTCTTCATTATCCACCAAGTGGGACGCAAACTGGGACAACTCAGCAAATTTAGCCTCATACTGCGACACGGTCATATTATTCTGCTCCAATTTGATGAACTCCACCTCCTTCATGTGACGAACACTTTCGGGAAAGTATTTGCCATTGAACAGCTCTTAGAACTTCTCCCAAGACATCTTCAGTGCGGCAGGTTGAGTACGCTTAATCGATTCCCACCAGTAATCTGCCTCTCCTCGCAACATAAAGGTGGCAAAGGGAACCTTTTGCTCCTCGGAGCATCCCAAGACATCAAATATCTTGGTAATCTGCTTTATCCATGTTTTCGCTATAAGTGGCTTTGGCTCTCTCTTAAACTCTGGTGGTCCCAGCTCCTTGAATTGTTTAGCGGTGACCGTCCGAGAGTTTTCAGTGTTTCCACCTATATTTTGGACAGGAGCCGCTCTCGCCTGCTGTTGCATGAACTACATAAAGTTTCTGAACATTCTATCATTCATCATCTGGTCAGTGTTGTTGTTTTCATGAGGATTGTCACCTTCCTGATGCACATTATCCTGATTATTGATATGTGGTGAATCAACAGTCACCTGTGCTCCATTGTTATTCTCAACATTCTCAGATGCCATTTTCAGATACTGCCACAAAATAAAAATTAATTGATATGTCATATATTATCCTTATATTATGACCGACCAATTAAATACCATGCAAATAAACTTAGGTAGGTCATACTAGCGAAGGAATTTCCCGTCTCTCCCCTCCTAGTTCTATTCTCACATCTTAGCCAGGAATCATATCCCTAAGCTCTGATACCAACTGTGACGCCCCCAAAATTAGGTATACATCACCCATCTTGGGTCGTCAGATACAAAGTACAGAATACAAATATAACTTACTAATACAACTGTCGTGTACAATACGACAAAACATAAACTGTGAGTTTGAATACAAATATTATCTTTTAGAGAGTATTCATACTCAAAAGGAGTCCTCATTACATTTATTAACACACTATTACATAGAATAGTGAGGACTACTAACTAATACTATCATTCGAACCATCACTCCGTTCCCCGACTTGCCCCAACTACGTTCTCATTTCCTGAAGAGAACAGTGAAAGAAAGGGTGAGCTCAACTAGCCCAGTAAGAAATATTATGACTAAGATAATGCAGAATAAATTATTGTTTTCCTTCAACAATGTTAAACTGATAAAATATAATAGACATCAAATTTAACTGCAGCGGAACAAGCAATCCATTAAAAGAGTCAAGTAGAAAATAAACTCTACTATCTTTTATGATTTAAAAGGTTTTTCAACACTGTTATCGCTGCGACTCATCTTAATAAAATAATCCACATCATCGAATCACCCCTGCACTAAGGCCAAGGATATTCGTGTATTCATTAATGGTCATGATCATGCCAACAACTGTCCATCAACGCACTACGGGCCAATGAGGACTTTTACCACATCATTTGTAACATTACGGTCATGATTATACTGAATAATCCCTGGTCATAATCATACCAAGTCCATCTATGCACTACAGGCCACAGATGACTTTTAACATTTTATAAACATGAGGATGATGACAATGATATAAGAATTCAATAAAACAAGTTCAAGAATTAATTTATCCAAGAATTAACAACGTTCAAATTGTCAACATGATACTGCTTTGTGGAGTAAAATTCAAGAATGCTTAGAAGAATATTTTCACGAAAAGATACTGGATGAAACGTAATTATCAAGGATATTCCACAAATTTTATGGAGTATAGAAGTCAAAACTTAACCAACTGAGTATAATAAAGAATGGAATAACAAAAGAAATCACCATGCATGCGATAGACCGCACAGACAGGTTATTCCAACAGAATAATAAATAATGGAACCAGGTCCGGCGTAAACGCACAGACATGATATTCCGACAGAATAATAAATAATGGAACCAGGTCCGGTGTAAAACACACAGACAGGATGTTCCAACAGAATAATAACAAGACGGAACCAGGTCCGGTGTAAAACACACAGACAGGATGTTCCAACAGAATAATAATAAAAACGGAACCAGGTCCGGTGTAAAACACACATACATGATGTTCCAATAGAATAATAGAAGAATGTCACCAAGTATAGGGTAGACCGCGTATACAGGTTATTCCAACAGAATAATAAGAAATGGAATAACAACAGTTCTCTTCATGAATAAGAAAGAATAACACCCCTTACCATTTTAAAGAAGAGCTGAAATAAGAAAGTAGTTAAGTAGCAGAATACTCTTCTTCTCTCTCTCTATAGTTTCTTTCTATAGTTTCTCTCTCTAGAGTTCAGTGAATTCGTAAGAAATAATGAAGGAATGAGCTGCTATTTATAAAAAAATAGAATGCATAGTAACTAATACATGAACGGTCCAGATTGATTACTTTAATCTGACGGTCCATATTTAAAGAAAAATCTTTTAAATAAAATATAATATATTCTATTTATAGAATAACTTTAATAAAGTATTCTGTTTTATATAAAAAGGTGTTTCTGTTTTATTACGTTAATAATACGAATAAAACAAAACGTCATTATTGCTAAATAATTCATATTATTAACTGACAATAATTGAATCAAACTGAGTGGCTTCTCACATAAGCATTAATAATCAATACCGTGTGTTACTATGCAACCACACGTATTACTGTACTTTTACTACCGAGTAGTTCAACAGTAACAATGGTAAAACTTCTGCCGTTATTTTTAATTAAATATTTTTGTCGTTTTCTCAATCCGACAATAATTCAGTTGTGGGGTCCACCAATGATTGTGCTGTTGTACGAATATTCCCTGTTAAAACGAATATTCCACGACCAATCGACTATTATATAACAACTTGCGTACTTTGCAAAATTTATAAATATTACCCACAACTATAACATTATATCAATTAACTCCATAATATTCAAAAATGATTTTTATAGAAAATTCATCTTTATTTATAAAAGTTGGGGTCTTACACAGGCATACTACGATCTTCAGGCTCTACGTTTTCTGCCTTGACTTCTGCAATGTTGGTCAGGTTGATGGACTACGATCTCTTCATGACTAATCTATTACATCTCAAGATCAACCTAACAGATTTGATCTTTCTATCTATACATTCTACAACAGAATGATACACGTTGAAAGCTTAGATCAACCTAACAATTTTGATCTATCACTAAGCCCTTGTACATATATCTTTTAAGGACCTTACAAATAATCATGACCACATGCATTAACATCAAATCTTAATATGCATTCTCCCAACAAAGGTGTTTCATGGAAGACTGCTGAGCATTGTAATGAAGAAGAAGCTGGGAGGCAAGATCAAGGATGATGAAGGAAAGCCTTTGAACGTTCACAAAGTGATGTCTCCACAACTATTTATGAATTAGAAGAAAAACCCCAAGGAGAACAGAAGGTTGACAACTGGGAGCAGTAGCAAGGCCTCTACAAAGAAGAGGAAGGCAAAAGAAGTGGAAAGCTCTGAGTCTGATAACTCTATACCAGCAGCAACCACACCAGCCAGAAAGAAATCCAGAGGTGTGAAGAAACCTCAGACTTCATCAAAAAGTCTCTCCATCAAAGATAAAGATGAAGAAGAAAAGATTCTGACTGTAGAAACCACAAAGAGAATAAGCAACAGACTGCTTCAAGGACCTTCAAATAAGAAAACTAAGGTGATAATCAGACCAGCCTCAGTTTCCCAAGATAGTACATCTGATGATGAGGAGGATGTAGAATCAAAAGAAGAAAAGGAAACTGACAATCTCAAGGCTGAGTCCTCACCGACCAAATCCAGCAATGAAGGTGAAGCTGGATTAATGAATGAAAATGCAGCATCTGCTGACGAAGAAGAATGCTTAAGCCTGTGGCTAATCCTCAGAGCATTCACTCTGATGATAAAGAAGAGATTTAAGATGACCCAACTCCATCCCTAAATGAAAATGCCCCAACAAGCTCAGATGATGGGTCAAATGATGCTGTTTCTAAAAAGGAAGAACGTGCCCATTCCAATCCTGAAAGCCCCCATAACGGCTCAAAGGGTGATGAGTTCACAGAAGAAGGGTCTGCCCCTATCAGTACTAAACCTCAAGAAAGTTCATCTAATGATCCAAAGGCTTCAGAGTCTGAAGAGGAAGAAGAGTCTGAAACTCCTATAGCTGAACTTCCAACAAGAAGGAAGAGCTACAGACTGCAAGCCAAATTTGGCTCTAAAAGGAGAAGCGATCACTCCAATGCTATCACTGAATTAAGTGATGATGAGTTTGTATCAAAAGATGAAAGTGCTAAAGATGGAACCAGTGGTGAAGAAGATGAATCAGAGGAAGATCTTGCTGAAGAAGTTTTTGAAAATGAAATGCAGCAAAAAGGATTCACTGTTGGAAATGATCAAGATGGTTCAGGCTCCGAAAGAGAAGAAATAGAGAATGATTCTAATTCTAAAAATCAGGAATCAGAGGAACCAGAACTCTATCCTTTCCTCTCTCCAGCAAATATTACCAGGAGAATAGTGGTGGAAGTCTCGAATGAACTACCAGAAGCACCACCAGACAGATGGGTGAACTATGGAGATGAACAACTCAGAGTAGTAAGGATGACTACATTTGATATAGTTAAAAACTGGAACAACATGGAACTAGACAGCACGACCATTCTCTACAACCCTGATGACCTGCTAATGAGATGGTTCTTCCAATGGATGCCATGGCTAAAGGCCCATACTGAAAGAGATGGAAGTTACTTCAGCTGGTGCTACTCTCATTTTCTAAGCATGGAGCTGGTGGCTCAGAACTTCCCAAGGGTAAAGAGTTTTGCTACGAAGATGATCACAAATAAGCCCCACTTCAAAGTCTATCACCATGCTGGAAATCACTATATTCCCTACGATCGTAGAGTGGGCTCTCAAGGGAAAAGGATCATGACCAAGGAGATGATCGTAGAGTCTGTTCACTCTACTACTGATGGTGTCCAAGTTCAATACCAGAAGCCTCCATCTGCTCAAGCACTACTGACAGACATTCCTTCATCCTCAACCAGCGATTGGAACTCAACGATTCTTCAGATTCTCAACACCTTTGAAAATCTGTCCAAGGATGCAGATCATAGAGTTCAATCTAATGCTCGACAGGAGACTGCTCAACCAGATGATCAAGTATCTGTGAAGAAGGAGTTGATGAAAAATTCTGATGAACTGATTGAGAAAATATCTCTATTCACGGAAGATTCACAGAAGCTGACAGCAGCAGGAGATAATTCATTCCAGAACAGACTTCAAGCTACTATAGCTGATGTATCTCTCAAACTCAAAGAGAGAGATAACATTTATCTGAAGGTCATGAATGATCAGAAGGCAGATGCACTACAAGTGAAGAAGGCCAGTGAAGAGCAGATCCAAGTCCTCTCTGACAAGATTGACAATATGAAGCAGTCTTTCTCAGTGTAACTTGAGCTAGGCCAACAGGAACTCAAGTTTAAAGTTGCTAACTCCTCCTACCTGATGGAGCAGCTTATGTCCAACATGGAGCAGCTCTCCCAAATGATTAATAACAAAAAGGGGGAGAAAAAGAGGCATAGAAAGAGGGAGATCAAGAGACACTCAAAGAAGAGCAGAAGGAAAGGAGAAAAAAAAGTCAAAGAAGAAGATAGCAGAAGAAGAGACAGAGTCATCTTTTGAGGGGGAGCCGAAGAATGATGAACCTATGTATGCCGAAGCTGAGGGGGAGCTAGAAGGAGAAAAAAGGAAAGTCATCATCTCAAGTAGAGCAGGAACAAGAAGGCCAATCAGATAATTAGCTGATCAACAGAATCCTAGAAACATACATGGAGCCAAAAGAGGTACATCTCTAACTAGTTAGTTATGTTCTGGATCCAGGATGTAAAATGTCAGGGTATTAAATTCCACATCATTATAAATAACATTCATGATTATCTGTTTTAGAAATACAGCTGCTCACTGTATATGAGATTCATTCATAACATGCATATGCACTTATTATTTTTATCATAATCAAATAGGGGGGATTGTCAGGAATAAGCATGTGAATGGTATTCCTATTTACATATGATTTGATTATGATATATATATTAATGAATATGCAAGTATACTTGCATTAAGAAAAGCTGTAAAGTCCCTTGATAGATAATAGAAATATGTGTACAAGGACTTAGAATGAATTGATCAATTATGTTAGGTTGATCCTACATAAGCAAAACAGCTTTGTAAAGTCCTTAAAAAGAAATGATGTACAGGAACTGTAAATATAGAAAGATCAAGAATGTTAGGTTGATCTTATGATGTAATAGATAGGCATGTCTGATCGTCGAGCACTGCACCAGAAATCGTAGTCTACTAGGAGAGTTAAGGAGAACTCGAGAGCTGTCGAGGCAGAGTCGTATTCTGCAAGATAGTAGATCTCGGAGTTCGTAGACTGCCAGGAGAGACGAGGAAGGATCGTAGTGTGTCGAGTAGAACTTCCTCGTAACCGAAGTCTGTTGAGGAAGTCATGTTTAGAATCATAGAGAGAGCCTGCCTACGAGCCGACCGAATATCTTCCGAAGCCAAATTAGAAACATAGACTACACTCGGAGTCGTAGAGTCTACTGATGTCGAAGCCAAGTCAAAGATTGTAGACTACACTCTGAGTCGTAGAGTCTATTGATTACATGCAGAGATCATAGTCGAGCAAGATCAGATGAAGACATCGAGCACAAAGACAGAAATCGTGGAGTGTCAAGATCTGATCCCAAAGTCATAGGGTCTGCACAACCAAAGCTGAATCGTAGAATGCAGAACTACGACCTCAACAGTTGTGCTCACAACGCCAAGGTAGAATCGTAGAGCAAATACGATTCTCAACAAATGAGCACTCCAAGAATATGCAAAAGAACCAAGCCTCTGGTTTAAGCTGCTATGTTACATCCAACTTTAAGGAAACCAGAGAGCACTCAACGAATGACATGAAAGCTAACAGAAGATATAAGCACCAACCTAATCAACATCAAGATTGAGTTGAGAAGCCATTCGAGATGAAGTCTTCCACAAGGAGATCAGAAGAAGACTTCAGTAACTGACGAAGAAAAGTCAGCAAGTGCAGTAGCTGTCAAGCAGACAGAAGACAACGATCTTGGAAGCAACCAGGATTGTAGTGTTTGCCAAACAAAGAAAGAACAGATGAAGTGCATAAAGAGATACTGGACAACTTCTGAAGAACAAGGCTAAAGTGATTAAGCATTGGGTCAGTCCATTGATGATAAGTGAACGGGAGATTACAAGGAGAAAGCGAGCTAGACACGCCACAAATCTGAAGTGTCTTGCTATTCAGAAGGGACCAGAATAAAGAAGTCAAGTCATCAGTATCTGAGAACTGTTGAGGCAAACAGAAGTGTTGAAGCACTGCACAAGAGAAGGAAGAGGTGTTCTACTTTGAAGATTCAATCAACACTCTTCAAGATCGTAGTGTTGTCTCTACCAGTCAACAAAACACTACGACCAGGTCCATGAAGACACTACAAGAAATCACACAAAAAATGACGCTAAAATTTGTCACATAAGAATCATTTTTCGTCACTAAAATATTTGGTGACGAGTGTTAATCGTCACAGAGACCGTCACCGTATGAGCGTGGTATTAGGTTTATTTGACATTATTTGATGTCGTCACTAATTGTTTTAAGTTATGGTGACGATCTACTTCATTGTCACTATAATTAATTACTTTTAGTGACGTTAATGGCGTCACTATTTGAATGAAACTTTCGTCACTCTATATTATGTTTCGTCATCAAAACTTGGTGCATTAAATGACGAAAATCATTTTTCGTCATTAAATGATATTGTTTTAGTGACGAAAATATGTTACTCTATTTAAATCATTTAATTTTAATGACGACAATATTGTCATATTTATGATTATTCTTTCGTCATGTTATTGTGTTTATCGTCACCAAAAATAAGAAAATAAATGACGACAGAACAATTCGTCACCTAATAATATATTTAGCATGACAATTATGTCGTTGTCATTTCATATTTTAAATACTATTACAAAGAAATTTGTCACCAAAGAGTTACTTTTTGGGATACATTTTTTAATGTCACTAATTGAATGCTTATGGTGACGATACATCTCGTCACAGAAAGAGTAATTAATAGTGACAAAATTAGTTGTAGCGACTAAATGAAAAACTAAATATAAAATTATAGATCTAGAAATAAGAAAAAAGATTACACCAAGATGATGACTAATAAATTCCAACCCTTTAAATAAAATCATCATGTTATTACAACAACACTAGAAGAACTAAGCAACAAACTCAGCCTTACCAACAGAAGAAAGCAGTTAATTAATACTCAAATACATGACCATGTGCATGAACTATTTTCACAATCAAGTGCAAAGTAATGAGCCAATGACCACCATGTGCATGAACTACTTTCATGTGAACTCCAAACGCACCAAAGTTTCTAATTTCATCCTTCAGCGCCTCTCTTTTCTGCTTTACATCACGTCGTCCCAAGATCTCTTCATATTTCTTCTGAATTTCTAGCTAAAAGGTCTCCTTGTTCTTTGCGGATACATTCTTGGCTTTAACTGAAGTATATTATTCTTGTAAAAGAACCAAGGTGAATGTCCTCACATTCATTGAATCAATAATTGCAGCCTTTATCTGTTGGGAGGTCTAATATGGATCTGCATGTGCACCAACAAGTAGTAACTAGGAAAGATAATATTATAGTATTATATATATATATATATATATATATATATATTGATAGTTTGATACAACAAAAAGGATAAAATATTTGCTATTATAAGTTATTGATAATTTTAGAGATGCATTATATCAAAACCACGACTTACCAAACCAACAAAATTAGAAGGCCATAGACTATCGTTGGTCCCCATACTAGGTTAAAGCATAAAAATTCTAATGTTGTTTGCAGGGAGCAATGAAATAACTATCAAGCACCCCCCTTTTACCTGCAAAATAAAAGACATCCTTTCCCAAAAGGAAAAAAGAGTAAAAAGAAATAAATGTGGAGTTTTTACCTCTTATTTTTGAAACCTTCCCATCAAACATGTGGATAAAGCAGCAGCTTATGACTTATTTTCCATCTTTGGTGTCAATGAAACATTCATTTGGCCTTCTACTAGGTTTATTTTTAGTCGCTTGAATAAACCTGAGGAACTTTAGCCTGACACTTCAACATGGGCCTCGTAACATTGGTTTCTGATGCAGTCCTCCCCTGGATTTAGGATATATAGTGTAAACCACAAGGAAGGATATGAATAGAGGAGAAATTTTGATTGCCTATTTAGAAAAAGTGTATACCTAAAATGCCATCATTTAGAAAATAACATTATATCATTGAAAATAAGCAATAAAATACCTTCTCATTGTCATTCTTGGAATTGTTGTTTAGACTAAAATATCATGGTAAAAACATAAAACTAAGGACAGAGAAACAAAGTTCCTGTGATACATGTAATGGAGACGTTAAGTGTCGCACCTTGGAAGATTGAATATGTTATCTTGAGTTAATACTATCATCTCTTTCAGCTGTATGACCACTACAGGATGAATCAATGGCACTAGAAGTCATATTGGCCTGTAAAACTTCCTCATGTAGGTCCTCTTCTATTTATGGTTCATCATTTATTTTAGGTAAAATTTCAGCATCACTTTGACGTGCTTCTTTAGACTTGACATGTTTTGTAACATTGTCCGCAACATCAACGCTGTTGATACCAGTTATAATATGACTTTCAGAATATAAGACTCCTGTACTCTCACTACTTGTGTTAGCTTTATGAACATGGTCACCATCATGGCCCTTCTTAAAGAAGACAGTACCATCTTCCAGCTTCCCAACCAATTTTACTATTAGATACGCATACAATAAATTGTTAGATAAGAAAAAGTTTGGCAACCACAACATTAATCATCTCAGTACTACTGGCATGAAACTAACCCTTGACAATAGCTCCTTCATTTGGTTTCTCATATCCCTCCCCTTCCTTCAGGATCTTTTAAATGCTCAGGTGTAGCTTGGCTCGATTCTTGATCCTTCATCGACAATGAATAAGTTGTCACTCCATTAAATTTGTTCAAATTTCCACTCTGACTCTCTGAACCAAATTCAGAGTTTTGCTGGAGATTTGAGGTTCCATTTGGATTTCCAGTATCTTTTGCACGCTTACTAGATTGAGGCAGCTGATGGTTGTGAACAGAGGATGCTTGCGAAATCCACCAAGAAATTATTAACTGCATTTGCTGAACTGGAGAAGGGCCTGTGCATGACATAGAACATAAATGCCACTATATTAACAAACATCCCAAAGTAAGCCATTCTATCTTATCTCATCTGTGTTACTCAGACTCGTGTACGGGTGTCGGGTGCGGGTACGAATCTAGGTGTCGGACACGTGAAGTCAAAAAATAGAGGATACGCGGATATGGATCCGAATTTGGACACGGGTGCGGGGATACGGTATTTTATGATTTTTTTAACAATAATGTTTTTAATTATATAACAAAGTTTTTTTGCTCTAGGGACTGAAGTGCAAAAAGTATAAAGAAACTGGGGTAAAAATGAAAAAAACAAAACTATAGGGACTGATATGTAATTTTTCAGCGGCTATTTTGAACTTTCAGAAAGCCTAAGGGATTAAATTAAAAAACTTTAAAAACTATGAGGTACCAAATTGTAATTTTCCATAGAATATGTAATAACCCTAGATTTTATCTCAGATATCTCACGCCTCTCTTCTTCAGATATCTCACGCCTCTTTTCCTCTTCCCCTCGACAGATAGAATCCTACTCGATAGTTGATAGACATCTCTTCTTCCTCCTCCTCTCGCGTCTTCTTCTCTTCCCAAACAACCATTCTTCTTCTTCCCCTCGACGCGATAGACTGCTCTTCTTCCTCCTCGGCAGTTGACTTGCGTCTCTTCTTCTTCTTCCCAAGCAGCCGTACCCGAATTTGTGTAGCCGAATCCCGTATGAATCCCGCACCCGTACCCGTGTCGTGTCGTGTCGACACGGGTACTCCACCAAAAATGGCGATTCCGAGTAACATAGTATCTCATTATATAATTTCAACATCAATGTTTGGAAGTCAGGATACAATGATCAGTGAGTATGCTTTGAGAATACACAACATATATTGTTATTTTGGCAGAGATTCCAGTTTCCACAACTTTGTTATGCACCACTGGCATATAAACGGGTCCATTCCTTCGCTGCATGCTTCACAAAAAACATAACCCCGTCAATATAACATAGTAACTTATTATACTCCTTTTCTGTGATGTCATCAATGATATTTGCCTCTGCCTTGACATTTCTACTGTTTGGAAAGATATTTAGACATACCTTCGCTTTTCAGATCTGATACAACAAACAAGTTCCAGCATTATGATCAATGAAATTGAAATCAATTTTACGGTGGTTTAACACAGGTGTGCAGATCACGTTGAACATTAAAGATAATAGTTCTCAAAAGTACTTTTCACATACACAAGCATATACAGGATTATGAGTAGTTTCAAATATTAAAGGAAGCTTATGTTCAACAAAAATGGCAAAAGGACATGAATAGTTACAAAGGAAGTCACTAATAATAAAAAATAATTGTGAAAAGAGATACACAATACTCTATATTCTTTTCAGGTCACCATACCAAGAAACGTTTACTGATTCTACTTTTATATGAAAACATAATCCTAACTGTTAGCATAAAGAGCTAATACCTAATTGTATATGTATTGCAACTCCTTGACTACTATGTATAGGTGTGTAGTAAGGTTTTTCATTTTTGCAACTTATCCTTGGCAAAAGTTAGCAATACCTTCGTTAGGCATACTTATGCATCATTACATCAAAAGTGAGATCACCTCTGAGTCTAAATAGGCATGACACAACTTTGAACAGGAAAGAGTCATGAATAGAGATTTAGCTAAACACAGTTAGCGAAAACCAACAATCTGAGCGAGCAAGAATTGAAACCCAATTTAGCCAGTCTAATTATATACTTTCATAGAACATCAACATATAATACATACTTCTGAGCAAGCAAAGACTTGAAGTAGAGAAGAAATACTCTCTTGCAGCTTGAATTACAAGATTTTCTGCCTTATCTGTTGCCAAAGCAACAGACCCGGTACCCTTCAAGTAGTTCCTCGCAAGTGAAAATTTCCCAGCTTTCAGCAATCCCCTACATAACTCCATCAATACATATTCTAGATCTAGAAAGGGAAATGCTTTTTCTTGCAAGGATTTCAAATCACGCCACATGTTTGCCCAATCATTATTTGATCAGCTCGGCAGTCGACAAATAAATTTAGAAAGTATAAGACGAAGAATCTGCTTTACACCCTTTTCGTCTAAATGTGGCTCCACAAGAAAACTAATTGGCTTTGGTACCTGCAAACAAATGTATGTAGACGCTAACTACAATCCATTAAACCACGTTCAAGCAAATATCACAATTTCAAACCCTAGATAGAGTATCAGAACAAACACAAATACACATATATAGAGATATAGGGACAATAAACTCTACTGCATTTGATTTCGCAATCAAGGTTCCATCCTCAAGTTGAACCTCGTAATTGACTACATTAATAGCATCAATGTAAGACGCCCACTGTAATTCATATGAAGCAATAATATCCCCAATTAAAAATTCTACGCATTGCCAAATAAAGATTAACAATGTACCTGACACTTCATCAAGGTCCTTAGGGTTCTCCCATTTCTCTCCCTCCTTGAGAATTTTCTTGAATATTCCACCATCCTTGCAGATGTCCTTAACGCTAACCCAAGTTAGCAGTTCAACATCAAACTGGAGAGCAGCATTGGGCGAAATGGCTGGATTCTCATCGTGAATCACTCAAACTTCTATACCTCCAGTAAAAATCTTTAGCAAATTCAACAAACAATTGATAGATATAGAAAAGATATTCATGCTCAAACAATTACAAACGTAATATACAGATGTAAAATAAAAGTTGGAGGGACGATTACAAAATTTTCATTCAGAATCTTAACTACCAATTACAAGTGAAGAATTAGCTAGGGCTTTGCCCTCTTTGGCAATTTTTTTTTGGTGGAATTAAGAAATTGAGGGTAGATCACAATCACCTTTCTACAAATCGGCACTGAGATGGTAGATCTGCATCTGCAGTGGCACAAAGAGGAGAGAGGACCGCCATTGTTGTGAAACGAGGGATTGTAGGACTTGGGCTCGACTGGATGTATTTTGAGCAAGTGATAGGACTCATATGTTCCAAAAATAAAACTTAGATAACATTTTAAAAAAACAACTCTTTTATAAACAATATTGTAAGTTACAATTATAATAAATAAATTTAATACTATAAAAAAATTAATATATTTATATTATAATTTATATTCACCACAATTAATTCTAAAAAATTATTTAGAACAAAACAACGACCAATTTTATCTCTCGCAAAAAAATCTGAACAATAATATATAGTGAGTAATAATTCATTCACTAATATTTTTTTCTCTCGCAAAATTTCATCATAAATTGGCTTCAAAAAGCCTTTTATCACTTCAATTTTGCGAGGAAAAAAATATAAATTGTGAAGGATTTTAAAAAAGATTTTATTTTTAAACAAATATTTTTTAAAAAATAAAAACTTCAACGACTACCGTTGGGAGTAAAGTCTCTCACATCTAATTTGGGAAAAACTACTAAACGCCATTTGAAATGACGTTAAATTATTAGATTTTTTTTGACTAAAAATCAGAAAGGCAACCAACGCCACTTTAAAAAAATATTTTTTTTAAGAAAACAAATTTTTTTAAAAATTATCTTAATTTTTTTAAAACTATTTTATTTTTTAAAAGAATTTTGAAAAAAAATAAAAATGTGATCCAATGCCAAACTAACCAGCATTGTAACTTTTTTAATTTTTTTTTATAAATCAAATTTGTAAAAAACAAGATTAAGATGTAACATCACTTTAACTGACGTTGGAATCTCTCTTTTTTTTTTAATTCTTTGATCTCTTGTAATTCTTTACAAACATCAATATTTTTTATGTTTATTCCCAGTCATCAGCATTGGAAATGAAAGAGTATATAAGACTTCAGCTATAAAAAAATAAAAATAAAAATTCTAACACCAATTAAAGTGACGTTACGTCTTACTCTTCTTTTTTTTACAAATTCATTTTTTTAAAACAAAATTAAATAAAATAGGGATAAAATTGATATTATATTAATATGGGTCAAACTAACTTATTAGGAATGACTTATAAGTCATTTTTAAATAACTTTTGTGACGCCCCCAAAATAGGTATACATCACCCATTTTGAGTCGCTAAATACATGATACAAAATTCAAATACAACTTAATTATACAACAGTCGTGTAAAATACGACTAAACATATGCTGTGAGTTTTAATATAAATATTGTCATCTAGACAATATACAAACTCAATGGGGTCCTCATTACATTTATTATCACACTATTTTACAAAATAGTGAGGACTACTAATCCACCATCTAGGACCATCACTCTGTTTCCCCTGACTAGTCCCTGCTACGTTCTCATTTCCTAAAGAGAACAATGAAAGCAAAAGGGTGAGCTCAACTAGCCCCAATAAGAAATATTATGACTAAGATAATACAGAATAAATTATTGTTAGCCTTCAACAGTGTTAAACTGATACAATTAATATAACAAACATCAAGTTTAACTGCAGCGGAATAAGCAATCCATTAGAAGAGTCAAGTAGAGAATAAAATCTACTATCTTCTATGATTTAAAAGGTTTTTCATCACTTTTATCGCTGAGACTCAGCTTAATAAATAATCCACATCATTAAATCATCCCTGCACTACAGGCCAAGGATATTCTTTAGTATCACGACCACGAATTATCCATGCACTACGGGCCAAAGATAATCGTGTTTTCATCAACGGTCCTGATCATGCCATAAAATAATTCTTCTTTGCACCCTTGGCCGAAGAGAATCCATAGCCATAATCATACCCAAAACTGTCCATCAATGCACTACGGGCCAATGAGGACTTTTTTACCACATCATTTGTAACATTACGGTCATGATTATGCCGAATAATCCCTGGTCATAATCATACCAAGTCCATCTATGCACTACATGCCACATATGGCTTTCAACATAATATAAACATGAGGATGATGACAATGATATAAGAATTCAATAAAACAAGTTCAAGAATTAATTTATCCAGGAACCAATAACGTCCAAATTGTCAACATGATACTTCTTTGTGGAGTAAAATTCAAGAATGCTCAGAAGAATATTTTCATGAAAAGATACTGGATGAAGCGCAAATATCAAGGATATTCCACTAATTTCATGGAGTATAGAAGCCAAAACTTTAACCAAAAGAGTATCATAGAATATATGAAACTGCAATGGATTTTCACCCGCTATGCGGTAATCCATGTAGACAGCTCATTTCCATAAATTTAATAAGAAATGAATACGAAGGGTCATTCACCATGCATGTGGCAATCCACATAGACATGTTATTCCAACAGAATAATAAAGAATGGAATAACAGAAGAATTCATCATGCATGTGATAAACCGCACAAACAGGTTATTCCAACAGAATAATAAATAATAGAACCAGGTCCGGCATAAACGCACAGACAGGATATTCCGAACAGAATAATAAATAATAGAACCAAGTCCGGCGTAAACGCACAGACATGATATTTCAATATAATAATAAATAACGGAACCAAGTCATGCGTAAACGCACCGACATGATGTTCCAACAGAATGATAAATAATGGAATAACAACAGAAATCACCATGCATGCGATAGACCGCACAGACAGGTTATTCCAACAGAATAAAAAATAATGGAACCAGGTCAGGCGTAATACGCACCGACAGTATATTCTAATAGAATAATAAAGAATGGAATAACAGAAGAATTTCACCATGTATGCGTTACTTTGCATAGACAGGTTATTCCAACATAATAATAAGGAATGGAATAACAGAAGAATTTCACTATGTATGCGGTACTTCGCATAGACAGGTTATTCCAACATAATAATAAGGAATAGAATAACAGAAGAATTTCATCATGTATGCGGTACTTCGCATAGACATGTTATTCCAACATAATAATAAGGAATGGAATAATAGAAGAATTTCACCAAGTATAGGGTATCCCACGTATACAGGTTATTCCAACAGAATAATAAAGAATGGAATAACATAAGTTCTTTTCACGAATAAGAAAGAAAGAATACCCCTTAGGAGTACAACAAATAATATCCCTTACCTTTGAAAGAAGAGTATTCCTACTGGTAGGGCGAGGATATACTTGAAGAAAACTTGTACTACGCTCAAAGCTTTCTTAAACTCTAAAGAAATACGCTGAAGATTATAGAAGAAGAACTCTCTCTATAGTTTCTCTCTCTAGAGTTTTAGTGAATTCGTAAGAAATAATGAAGGAATGAGCTTCTATTTATAGAAGAATGGACTGCATAGTAACTAATTCATGAACGGTCCAGATTGATTTACTTTTAATTGGACGGTCCATATTTAAAGCAAAATCTTTTAAATAAAATATAATATATTTTATTTATAATCTAATAAAATGAATAACTTTATAAAAGTATTATGTTTTATATAAAAAGATTTTACTATGCAAAACACTATGCATAATAGAATATAATATATTCTATTTATAGAATAACTTTATAAAAGTATTCTATTTTATATAAAAAGCTTTTCTGTTTTATTACATTACTAATACTAATAAAACAAAACTGAGTGACTTATCACGTAAACATTAATAATAAATACCGTGTGCTACTATGCAACCACGCGTATTACTGTACTTTTACTACCGAGTAGTTCAACAGTTTTAATATTGGTAAAACTTCCGCCGTTATTTTCATAAAAATATTTTGTCGTTTTCTCAATCCGATAATAATTCTGTTGTGGGGTCCACCAATGATTGTACCGTCGTACGGATATTCCCCAACCTATCGAATATTATACAACAACTTGCATACTTTTCAAAATTTATAAATACTACCCACAACTATAACACTATCTCAAATCCACACCATAATATTCAAAAAAATATTTCGAAAAAATTAAATCTTTATTCATAAAATCTGGGGTCTCAAAATCTCCCCTCCTTATGAAATTTCACCCTCGAAATTTACGTACGTACCTGGTATGCCGAAGAGGTGATGATACCTTGACTTCATTTAGATTCTAATTCTTGAGGTATAACCTTTGAGTGTTGAATACGATCCTTCTTATCCAAGATTTTAACACGTATATCCTCATACGTTAAATCTTCTGCTATATCGTGTAGTTCTAATTTAATAATGTGGTTCGGGTCGTCCACATATTTACGTAACATCGATACGTAAAAATGTTCTGAACACGCAACATAAAATGAGTCTATAGGCCACAGTTCTTATTTCATCGAGGATTTCAAATGGGCCAATTAAATCGAGGGTTGAGAGTGAGGGGGTTCAGTTTCATTCTCGGAGTGAGGGAGTACTTGTAAGTATATCCTACTTCTATCTAGAAATAGGAAACATTGGGAAGCATTCAAATGAATTTCCCCCTACCGCTACAGGCTGTAGCGACATGAGAAATTACTCATTTGCTCATGTGCTACACTATCTACCGCAACAAGTTACGGTGGTAGTTTAGTTAATTAATAAATTAGAATGACTCAATGATAGCTTAATGGTCCAATAACCTATAGGTCTTAGGTTCAAAACCTAACTGTGATTTTTTTTGCTTCTTATGTTATATTTTTTGTATATTAGATAAATTCTATTACCATCTATATATATATACTCATCTTAAATCTCCACATTAAACTAAATATATATAAAGTAACTATGAATATTTATATAACGTAACTATTAATATTTTATATATATATATATATATATATATATATATATATATATATATATATATATATATATATATTTATCTCTAAATATTCATATAAATATTTATAAACAAATATTCATATAAATTTATCTTTAAAATTTATAAACAAATATTTATTTACAAATTTATAAATATTTCATCTAAAATTTATAAAATTTAGATATGAATATTTTTTATAAATATTTATATGAATATTTAGAGATAAATTTATAAATATTTATATGAATATTTGCTTACACACACACACACACACACACACACACACAACACACACACACACACACACACACACACACAACATATATATATATATATATATATATATATATATGGTAGTAAAATTTATCTAATACATAAAAAATATAGCACATGAAGCATATATGTAAAATAACGAGTTACAAGAAAAATGCATATAAATTATTTTAGAAATTAATTATATTTTTTTTTCAAAATTATAAGTGTACGAATATGATCATTATAAACTACATCCAATTAACTACAAACTTTAATTTTTGTAAATTAGAAAATATATCTATATGTGCTCAAATTTAATTTCAAAAATTATAACTTTAAAAAAAATAAAACTGGGCATTTATTTTGAGGCGGACGGAGTAAAACATTTCACTGTATAAAATTGTATCTAAATAAATAAATAAAATTTAAATGAAAAATGATACATTTTGGGGGGAACAAAAGAGGCATGCTTATTGGGTTTACCTTAATTTTGGACAATAATTTACTAGTTTTTGCAAAACAATATATATTAAATACGCAACGAAAAAAATTTGTCGCCAAATGTCTATTTTTTTGTAGTGTTTGTTTGGGAAATTTTTTGCCTCCATATAAAAATGTGACGTCTTTGCATACTTTGTCACTAAATATAATGATTTATGACGAACCAGTGTTGTCACTTATCCACTCATCTAATTAGTGACGCACTATTATCTCGTCATATAAAATTGGTATTTGTGATAATAAAAATAGTCATAATTTATTAATTTTTCGTCTTTACAAAATTTGCCTCCAAAATTTCTTAAATTCTTTTACCTCCAAATCAAATTGTGACGATATACGTACTTTGTCACTAAATATAAGAATTTATGATGAACCATTTTTGTCATTTATCCACGCATCTAGTTAGTGACACATTATTATCTCGTCATATAAAATTGGTATTTATGACAATACAAATTGTCATACATTATTATTTATTCGTCTTAAAAAAATTTCCCTCCAAATTCTTTCAGAATATTTTTGCCTTCAAATAAAATTGTGACGATATTACGTACTTTGTCACTAAATATAAGAATTTATGATGAACCATTTTTGTCACTTATCCACTCATCTAATTAGTGACAAATTATTATCTCGTCGTATAAATTTGGTATTTATGACAATACAAATTGTCATAAATTATTATTATTTTCGTCTTTAAAAAATTTTCCTCCAAAATTTTTCAAAATTTTTTTGCCTCCAAATAAAATTGTGATGAATTTGTATTTTGCGTCACTAAATGTGAACATTAGTGACGAAAGCACATTGTCACTAATTTTTTCAAATAATTAATGACAAACTATTATGTTGTCATCGAAAGAAATATTGTGTGACAATAAATATTGTCATTAAGAAGTTTCCCTCCAAAATTTTGGTACGAAATTCTCCAAAATAACTTGTGACGAAATTTTGTTAATCGTCACCAAATGTGTAAATTAGTGACGATATAAATGATTAATAGTGACAAAATTAAAGGTCGTCGCAAAAGCAAAAGTTTTAGTGACGATTATGAATATCGTAATTATTAATTAACAAATTGTGATGAAATTTTATGCGTGGCAAAAAATTCGTCGTAAAATGTGTGATTTCTTGTAGTGAGACATGCATCATAATCGTAGAGTACGAATGACTGAAGATTGAAGCATTGGCAACGGTTCAATCTGAAGGTTGATATTTGCACAAAAGCTTATTGAGAGCATCGATGCAAAAGGACAACCTCTGTTCGAGAAATCAGAAGGAGGAAATAAAGTCTTTGACCTGCCCAAGACATTAAAGTGACATCTCTGACGGGGTAGGTGAAACAGTAGATTGCAGTATCAAAAAGTTAGAAAACGTTGTCATGTCACATCTACAGTCTGCACCAAGCAACTCGAGATCTGTGAAGCACTTCAAAGAGCTTTCAACGGCTGCTCTCCAATGGGAAGATTGGGAAGGAGTATAAATCTACTAGAGCTTCAGAGATCAAAGGCTGCTGGAGTTGCCAAGTTTGGAGTAACGGTGGACTGTTCTAAACCATGTAAGATAGTGAGTCCGAAGGCTCACTCTACGATCCACCAAGAACACTTAGAGACATACAAAGAAAGAAGTAGAAGTAAGAGTTCTACTACATGAAGAGTGTTCTGAACTACCGAGAGAAAGAAGAGCATTAATGATATCTTGATGTTCATCATGGAAAGACTCTAAGTACCATAGTCCATCATGAGAAGGCATCAAGTATCAAGAAAGGAGATCACAAACGTCATCATGGTGGCAAGCATGAGAAAGTTTCCAAGTACCTAGAAGAAGAGCTTACAGTCATCTTAGAAACCCATCATGTGCAGCCATCACGTATCAAGAGGAATGATCTTCAAGGCAGTTCATCAAGGGATCATCAGAAGAGGTTGAGTAACTGAAGAAGCAGAGCATCATGTAACACTCAACTGCACTTCAAGGATGATCACGCCAAGTTGCTAAGTACAGAAGATGTTCAAAGCATAAAGACATCTTAGCAGCTCAACACCAACTCTAACAAACAAACAAACAACTCAACGAAAAGCCAGAGCTTGAGGGGTTCTTGTCCGGAGGGACTAAATGAAGTTCCAACCCTGCTGGGCTTGAAGAGTTCCTAGGGAACTAGAGGAGTTCCAAGGCTGCTGGCCTTGAAGAGTTCTTAGTGAACTGAAGTCCCAAGGCTGCTGGCCTTGAAGGAATCTTAGTGATTCAGGGTGCTGCTCTTCCTTAGTGGAAATCCTGTTAGTTGAAAGTAGAAGAGTGGATTAGGAGCTTGAGTCTCTGAACCACGTAAAACCCCTTGTGTCTTTTACTTTATGTCATTTACATTATGTCATTTATATTATGTCTCTTAACTGCTATAACTGCTATGTATGTTTTAACTCCTTACCATTGAACTAACTCTACGAACAATGTATGTATGATTATGAATATATCAATGAAGGGGATCTTTTACTTATTCCGTTGTGCTTGAAAAGATTCTGATGTTTGTTATATGCTAAATTATGAGCAATACAAAATAAACCAGAAAAGTATTTGAAATTAAAAAGGATCTATTCAACCCCCCCTTCTAGATCTATTGTGCCTACTGAGAACTAACAAAGGTGATCAGCCTTTCATACATGACTTATACATGCAATATGTACAGAGTACAATTCTACAATGGAAATCAGCAATGATTAACCATAAGCATATCTGAATGAAACAACTCTAAGTAGAGTTAAGTAAAACTTGCCTGAACCGTCGATTGCTAAGTTAGAATAATATCATCACAATATATAAAATAACCTAAACACATTATCACGTAATCATATCCGTCTATAACACACATAAGACTTAACCTCAAGTCAAACTTTTACAGTCTGAGTCGAGTTCGGTACAATTCTGACATCCCGACTGTCTAGTAGGACAAAATTTCGAGTTTAAGTTCAATTAAACTTTGTCTAAACACTTAACTATTATCTAAGATAATTTATTAACCGTCAAAATATTTTTCGTAAGCTCGTAATAATTTTTAAATAATTATTATCACTCATCTTGATTTTTCAATCATTAAAATCGTATTTATATAAATTAAATAACACATAATTTATTTATCATTAATATTTATTTATTATCAAATATTAATGAAATACATGTCATAATATTAGGGATAAATCAACTTTTGGTATCTGTACTGTGACACGACTTACAATTTGGTACCCGAAGTGAAAAAAATTACAAACTGGTGATTGTACTCGAAAAATATTACACTCCGTTAAAATATTAGGGACACGACTTACAATTTGGTACCCGGAGTGAAAAAAGTTACAAACTGGTGATTGTACTCGAAAAATATTATACTCCATTAAACAGTAGGATTTCATCTTTATTCTGTTTGAAAATTAGGGTTCTCTTCTTCTGTCCTTCTTCTCTCATTCTTCTTGTCTCGATCCTCCATGGATTACTGGTTCCCATATATTTATTAAAGGGTTTTCAGTGTTTAATTGAAAGGATGAGCTCGTTTTGGAGTGGAATCGTAAATGAAATTGGGGAAGGAGATTGTAGTTCATACAACAAAAATGAATGGATTACACCAGAGTTCCCAAGTCGGTGCCACTGTGGAGCAATGGTGCGAATGTGGGAGGCAAGAAAAGATGGAACAAAACATCGAGGACCATGTTCGCGTCGACTTCGCTTCTCTCTCTGTATGGTTGTCTCTCCTGTTGGATCAATTTTAACGATTATTTAAAAATTGGAAAGTACAAGCACCAGATCACAAAATATTTTGAGTATAATCACCAATTTGTAACTTTTTTCACTTCGAGTAACAAATTGTAAGTCGTGTCCTTAATGTTTAACGGAGTGTAACATTTTTCGAGTACAATAACTAGTTTGTAACTTTTTTCACTTCAGGTACCAAATTGTAAGTCGTGTCCCAGTACAGGTACCAAAAGTTAATTTATCCCCATAATATTATAATATATTTATAATATCACAAAGTATTTTGAATACTTTAAAATCACCTTTATATGATTTTTAAACAATTAAATTCATTATCCGATAATTGCTATTAATATTAAAATATTAATATTTTCATGACAAAATATCAAAAGTTAAATTTTATAACTTCAAATATTTTTATAATACTTAAATCATTTTTATATGATTTTTAAATCATTAATTCTATTTTTCACAACTTATTCAATATAGTTATTAAATAAATTAATTATCATTAATATTAATTAATTAATGAAATTCCTCACAAAATATTAAAAGTCACTTAAAATAACTTAAAATATTTTCTTTTACCTTAATATATTTTTTCATGATTTTTCATGTATTAAACTCATTTTTAAATAATTTATTTAATATTATAATTAAATAAATTAAATACCTTTCATATTACAAAAATATTAAATATTTATGAAATATACTCAAAATAATTAAAAACTATTTTTTGAATTTTAAAATATTTTTTAGGAATTTATTTTGTATTTTTAATAATTAAAAACTATTTATTTCAATTTATTTAATTATATATTAATTTTCAGAAATTAGTAATTAATACAGGGGCCCTATAGCGACAGAACCGTCGCTATAGGTGTTCTTGGTGTTCATGAGCAAGAATCCAGAAACTCATAGGCAGTTACAAGGTACCACGTTTGACCATGCATATATTCTTGGTCTTCATGATTCTGAGTTATCTAAAGTGTTACACATGTAGTATTTATGTCATACTACATAAACAAACTGATTCCAGGGTCATACAACATCATATCAGAGAGTTATGATCAATCAAAAAGTCTGACAAGACTGTTCTTCATTTCTGGGTTTTCCAGAAAATGAAGAACATCACAAGGTGCTATATTTAGATCTTTGTAACACGCGTCCTGAGCCGTCCTTGTGTGATATGAAGGTTCAAGTATGCATTATAGATGTCAGTGTACAATGTTATAACAACAGATCCTCATAACAACAAATAATGCTAAGAGATCATGGCCGGTCAAACTCTGACAAAAAAACACGTTCTTGAAGATCTGGGTTTTCCAGAAATGCAAGAAAACGTATGGTCAACCTTACTTTGACCAGTAATAGTTTTGATTCTAGGTAGGATATAAGTGTTATAGAGGCATTATCATGTAGTCTATATGTCAGTCTACGGATCCATTACAAAAACATGGCCGAATCACTTATCAGTAGCAAGATCAGAGGTCATCAAAACGTTGTCAGACGAGATATGGGTTTCTGGGTTGCCTAGAAACTCCGTCTTCGTGAACGGTCAACGAGTTTTGACCACTGATAACTTTTAATCTACACTTGATCTGGACTTGATTCAAGTTCCAGATCAAAATCCTTACAACATACTACAAATTAAAACTTTTAAAACACAAAAACCATTAATAGATTAAGATCTATGGGCCCTGACATATGGATGTTAGGCCATATTTTAATATTTCTCCATATTTATAAAATTATCAATTTCGAGCATTTTGATGTTACGGATCTGTGATTTAACAACCCAGATCACCAAAAGACACCTTATTACACAACATTAAACAAAAAATCATAACATCTAACATCAAATCTAAGGATTTTGAAAATTAGGGTTTTATACCTTTAAAACTTTGATCTTTGATTTCTAATCATTGAATCTGATTATGGAAAGCTATACACTGACCATGGCTCAATATTTCACTCTCTCTCACTCTAGGTTTCGGATTTTAAGAGAGAGGAGGTTGGCAAAAATGAAAAAAATAAAGTGAGCATTTCTCTCTCTCTAATCTTTATATTTGATATGATGCAATGTATATGGCTGAGGAAATGTCTGATGGATGTGATATTTAGCACATGGATCAGTGGTTAGAGTTGGCGATCAACCTTTATTTGGCAAGATTGACAAGCTAATTCCAAATAATGCAAAAGGGTAAAATAGTCATTTCATATTTAGTTTTAATGGCATTTTTGTCAATTGCCCTAACCATTAGGGTTTAGGGTTTGAACCCTTAGGTTTTAAAAATAAATTATAGAATTTTCAAATTAAGTTTTTAAAATAAAAAATTAATATTTCTAAATTATAATTAGAATTTTCTAATTATATTAAAATTATCTAATCTTAATTTAAATCTTGTTAATTAGGATTAGTATTTCCTAATTAAAATTGCTAATTTAACAATTAGGGTCAAAATTGGTCATTAGGGTTTATAACCCACGAATTAGGGTTTTAAATAGAAAACTAATATTTCTAATTTAGAAATTAGGTTTCCTAATTAGATTAGGGTTTTTTAATTACTTATAACTTGAAAATTAGGATTAAGGTTTCCTATTTAACATTACAATTATTAAATTAAGAATTAGGTTTTTCTTAATTATAAATTAGGGTTTCTAATCCACAAATTAGGGTTTTCTATATCAATTAGGGTTATCCCTAATTAGGTTATTATTAATAATATTTAAACCTTATACTATCATTTGCATTCCCAAACTATGGTTTTATATCTTCAAATTAGGGTTTCGAATTCCCGGAACTGAAATTAGGGTTTTTAGAAACGGTTTCTAGGGTTTCTTGTTAATCGTATGAATTTTCTAACTAAACGTTGACGTTCTTAATATAATATTAGGGTTTATCTGGTCAACCCTTGACCCTTAAACACATAATATACGCGTATAATAACATTTACACAAAACATATTCACTTATACCCTTAATCTTGAATAATTCACCTAAATCCTTCATAGAGTTTTGAAATCCTCAAAATTCCTTCTTAAAAATATCAAACGCATACACTTATTCACGTATGCATTTGATATTTTTAAGAAGGAATTTTGAGGATTTCAAAATTCTGTGAAGGATTTAGGTGAATTATTCAGGATTAAGGGTATACGTGAATATATTTTGTGTAAATGTTATTATACGTGTACAATATGTGTTTAAGGGTCAAGGGTTGACCAGATAAACCCTAATATTAAATTAAGAACGTCAACGTTCAGTTAGAAAATTCGTAAGATTAACAAGAAACCCTAAAACCGGTTCAGGAAACCCTAATTTCAGTTCAGGGAATCCGAAACCTTAATTTAGAAGTTGAAAACCCTAATTTGGGAATTCAAATGCTAGTATAAGGTTTAAACGTTATTGATAATAACCTAATTAGAGATAACTCTAATTGATTTAGAAAACCCTAATTTCGAGATTAGAAACCCTAATTTATAATTAGGAAAAACTTAATTGTTAATTTAATAATTTTAATGTTAATTAGGAAACATTAATCCTAATTTTCAAGTTATAAGTAATTAGAAAATCCTAATCTAATTAGGAAACCTAATTTCTAAATTAGAAAGATTATTTTTCTATTTAAAACCCTAATTCTTGGGTTATAAACCCTAATGCCCAATTATGACCCTAATTGCTAAATTAACAATTTTAATTAGGAAATAATAATCCTAATTAGCAAGCTTGATTTATGATTAGTAAATTTTAATATAATTACAGAATTCTAATTCTAATTTAAAAATATTAATTTTCTATTTTGGAAACCTAATTTGGAAATCCTAGAATTTAATTTTAAAATCTTAAGGGTTAAACTCTAAACCCTAAGGGTTGGACAAATGTCTAGTTTGCCATTAAAATTGCATGTACAATGACCAAAATGCCCCTTTTGCATTACTTCAATTGGTAACTTGTAAAATTTGACAACACCTTTAGTGGTTCACCAACTAATTTGACTTGCATGACCTAAAATCTCCAGCAAATCTAGCAAAGTTATCAACCATATGCATTATATCACATTATATAAGAGATCTAAGAGAGAGAAAGTGCATGTATTTGGCTTATTTTATATCTAAGCTCTCAACAACTCTCTCTCTCTCTCTTTCTAAACCTCCGAATTTATCAAGTGTCTCAGTCACATAAACAACCCCTAGATCATCAATATCAGCTAAGGAGATCATAGATCAAAGATTTGAAACTAGAATGTATAAACCCTAATTTGAATCCTGATCTTTCATGTTAAGACAAAAGTTATGTTTTTGTGTTTAGAATCTTGCTGGATGATGTTTTATGATGACCTATGATGATCCGTCATGGATTCATAGCATTAAAGTGCCTTAAAATGATGTTTTTGAAAAAACTGTTCTTGAACCTCAAAGTTGTCTGACAACCATATATCAGTGGCCGTAGATCTCTTTCTGTTTTTGAGTTTTCTTGTTTTATGTTTTGAATCGATAGTCTGGTATTAGATCTTTGTTCTGAAAGTGAAATCACAGTCATTTGATGTCTATAGTGTAAGTTATAACCGGTCAAAACTCGTTGACCGGGCATGACCAGATGAATTCTGGGTAACCCATAAAGCAGTTTCCAGAGTCTGACAAGATTTTCTTAGCTATAGATCTGGCAGGTGTTATGAGTTATGTTGATGTTGTTGTAACTGGCTTGCAGTATGTTATATGTACTCTCGATCCATGCCTTTAGATTCCATAAAAACAAATAGATTGATTGTAAGGGTTGGTCAAAGTAGCCCATCTGATCACGAAGACACTTTTCTGGAATTTCCAGAAAGTGTATGAACAAGGTTTCTGACCATGTTTGATCGAACTTAATCTAGATAAATTGTTATTGTTTAATTGATCTGTTGTTATAGTAATGTTCCTTAACATAAGGACTACATATTTGAACCATTATATCACATGAATCGTGACTGAAACCTAGATTAAATCGAGCAACAAGTTATGGCCACTCGAACTGTCTGGGTTTCTGGAAAACCCAGGTAACGTCTGACAGTGACTTTGAATGCCCAGATCTTCATGATATGATCTGTTATGACTCCGATGATGATTACAACTTGTAGTACTACATACCTACTACAAGATCAATGTTCAAACAAACCTAGAAACAAAATAGATAGAGAATTAAACACGGTCAAACCATGACCATTGAGAACCGGCCTGTCAGTGTTCTTGCGGCTCAAGAGCACCAACAACGACGGATTTGTCGCCTAAAGCCCCTATAGCGACACTTAATTTCCGAAATTAATTATTTTAATTATTAAATAGAAAAAATGGTTCTTAATTTTTAAAAAATACTAAATAAATTCCTAAAAATTATTTTAAATCCTGAAAATTAGTTTTTAATAATTCTCAATATATTTCATAAATATTTAATATTTTTGAAATATTAATGGTATTTAATTTATTTAATTATAATATTAAATAAATTATTTAAAAATTATTTTAAAAGATGAAAAATCATGAAAAAATTTATTATGGTATAAGAAAATATTTAAGTTATTTTTAGTGACTTTTAATATTTTGTGATGAATTTCATTAATTAATTAATATTAGTTATAAGTAATTTATTTAATTAATATATTAAATAAATTATGGAAAAATAGAATTAATGATTTATAAATCATATAAAAATGATTTGAGTATTATAAAAATATTTTAAGTTATAAAATATAACTTTTGATATTTTGTCATGAAAATATTAATACTTTAATATTAAAAGAAATTATCGGATAATGAAATTTAATGGTTTAACAATCATATAAATATGATTTTAATGTATTAAAAATACTTTGATATATTATAAATATATTATGATATTATGACATGTATTTCATTAATATTTAGTATTAAATAAATATTAATGATAAAGGAATTATGTGGTATTTAATTCATATAAATACGTATTAATGGTTGAAAATTCATGATAAATGATAAAAATTATCTGAAAATTATTACGAGCTTATGAAAATTATTTTGATTGATAATATAATTATCTAATATAATTGTTAAGTGATTAAGCAGAGTTTAATGAAACTTAAACTCGATATTTATTCGAATAAGCCGTCGGGATGTCAGAATTGTGTCGAACTCGACTCAGACTGTAAAAGTTTGACTTGAGGTTAAGTCTTATGTGTGTTACAGACGGATAAGATTATGTGATAATGTGTTTAGGTTATTTTAAATACTGTGATGATATTATTCTAATTGGTATATCAGAATTATTTATATATTAGGTCTTCAGACAAAGCTTATTAAAATGTGTAACGATAATCAACGGTTCAGGCAAGTCTTTCTTAACTCGACCTCGAGTCGTATTATTCAATTATACTTGTGGTTAACCATTTTTGATTGCCATGTTTAAGAATTATTAAATTTCACTCTGTGCATACTGCATGTATTCATCAGGTATGAAAGGCTGATCACCTACATTACCATTCGGTCCAGATATATTTGTTCATGTTCAATGCTCGTTCAGTTATAAAAATTTGTTCATGTTAATTCACAAAAATATTGTTAAATTATAAGCCAGCTTATAATTATTCAAATTCTTTCAATCATGATATATCCTTAAATAAACTTATACTTGTTGGGCAAACTTATTGCTCACCCTTGCTATATCATGATTAACATTGCAGATTAAGACGAATACGTCGGATACAGGAAAGGACAAAGCCAAGTTTAGCTTGGAATTATGTGTGCAGTTAAATTGTAATAGTTGTAAGACCCCAACTTTTATAAATAAAGATGAATTTTCTATAAATATTATTTTTGAATATTATGGAGTAAAATTTGATATAATGTTATAGTTGTGGGTGATATTTATAAATTTTGCAAAGTACGCAAGTTGTTATAAAATATTCATTTGGTCGGGGAATATTCTTTTTGTCGGAGAATATTCGTACGACGGCACAATCATTGGTGGACCCCACAACGGAAGTATTATCGTAGTTAGAAAACGACAAAATTATCTTTATAAAAAAATAACGGCGGAGGTGTTACCGTTAAAACTATTGAACTACCCGGTAGTAAAAGTACATTAATACGCGTGGTTGCATAGTAACACACGGTATTGATTATTGATGCTTACGTGAGAAGTCACTCAGCTATACTTAATTATTGCTACAGTAATTGCTGCATCATATCTCTTATATTATTGATTCAATTATTGTAACATTATCATCTGTATAATATGTTATATTATTAAATCAATAATTGAGACGACAAGTTATAAATGTTTAATAATTATTGAAAGATTAAATATGTGTTGATCAAAAATAAAATGATTTCTGGTATTTTTTATTCAATCTTTGATGTATATAAAGAGTCTATTATGAGACGTTTGTGATAAGTTTAATTATTTATGGGGGGCCATATGTCATCATCTAAGAGTCTCTTTCGTAAATAGTAATTACCTTCATAAATAGTAATTATCGTCGTAAATAGTAATTACCTTCGTAAATAGTAATTACCTTCGTCAAATAGTAATTACCTTCGTTAATAGTAATTATCTTCGTAAATAGTAATAAATCTTTTATAAATAGAGGCCTAGGGCTTCATTATTTTTCACGAATTCATTCAGCTGTAGAGAGAGAAAGTATAGAGAGAATAAGAGAGAAAGAAGAAGAGTATTCTGTTACTACACTACTGCAGTATTCAATCTCCTACTAATGTAAGGGGTGTTATTCTTTCTTATTCTTGAAGAGAACTGTTGTTATTCTATTGTTTATTATTCTGTTGGAATAACCTGTATGCGCGGTTTACCTTATACTTGGTGACATTCTTCTATTATTCTGTTGGAACATCATGTCTGTGTGTTTTACACCGGACCTGGTTCCGTCTTTATTATTATTCTGTTGGAACATCCTGTCTGTGTGTTTTATACCGGACCTGGTTCCATTCTTTATTATTCTGTTGGAATATCCTGTCTGTGTGTTTTACACCGGACCTGGTTCCATTCTTTATTATTCTGTTAGAATATCCTGTCTGTGCGTTTTACGCCGGACCTGGTTCCGTTATTTATTTTTCTGTTGGAATAACCTGCCTGTGCGGTCTATCGCATGCATGGTGATTTCTTTTGTTATTCCATTCTTTATTATACTCAGTTGGTTAAAACTTTGACTTCTATACTCCATGAAATTAGTGGAATATCCTTAATATTTGCGCTTCATCTAGTATCTTTTCATGGAAATATTCTTCTGATCGTTCTTGAATTTTACTCTACAAAACAGTATCATGTTAACAATTTGGACGTTATTAGTTCCTGGATAAATTAATTCTTGAACTTGTTTTATTGAATTCTTATATCATTGTCATCATCCTCATGTTTATATTTTGTTGAAAGTCATCTGTGGCCTGTAGTGCATAGATGGACTTGGTATGATTATGACCAGGGATTATTCGGTGTAATCATGACCGTAATGTTACAAATGATGTGGTAAAAGTCTCATTTGCCCGTAGTGCATTGATGGACAGTTGTTGGCATAATCATGACCATTAATGAATACACAATAATCCTTGGTCATAGTGCCTGGTTAATCTGTGATCGTGATACTAAGAATATCCTTGGTCGTAGTGCAGGGGTGATTCGATGATGTGGATTATTTATTAAGCTGAGTCACAGCGATAACAGTGTTGAAAAACCTTTTAAATCATAGAAGATAGTAGATTTTATTCTCTACTTGACTCTTCTAATGGATTGCTTGTTCCGCTGCTGTTAAACTTGACATTTATTATATTTTATCAGTTTAACACTGTTGAAGGCTAATGATAAATTATTCTGCATTATCTTGGTCATAATATTTCTTACTGGGCTAGTTGAACTCACCCTTTCTTTCAATGTTCTCTTCAGGAAATGAGAATATAGCTGGGACGAGTCGAAGAACGGAGTGATGGTCCAGATGATAGTACTAGTAGTCCTCACTATTCTGTGAAATAGTGTGAAAATAATTGTAATGAGGACTCCTTTTGAGTTTGTATAATCTCTCGTAGACTATATTTGTATTCAAACTCACAGTTTATATTTTGTTGTATTGTACACGACAATTGTATTATTAAATTTATATTTGAATTCTGTACCATGTATCTGACGACTCAAGATGGGTGATGTATACCTAATTTTAGGGGTGTCACAGTTGGTATCAAAGCTTAGGGATATGATCCCTGGCTAAGATGTGAGAATAGAGCTAGGAGGGGAGAGACGGGGAATTCCTTCGCTAGTATGACCTACCTAATTTTATGTGGTATTTTATTGGTCGGTCATAATATAGGGATAATATGATATATGTCAATTAACCTTTGTTTTGTGGCAGTATCTGAAAATGACATCTGAGAATGTTGAGAATAGCAATGGAGCACAGGCGACCTTTTATTCACCACATATCAATAATCAGTATAATGTGCATCAGGAAGACGATAATCCTCATGCAAACAACAACACTGACCAAATGATGAATGATCAAATGTTTAGAGGCTTTATGCAATTCATGCAACAGCAGGCGAGAGCGGCTCCTGTCCAAAACGTAGGCGGAAATACTGGAAACTCTCGGGCGGTCACCGCTAAACAGTTCAAGGAGCTGGGACCATCGGAGTTTAAGGGATAGCCCAAACCACTTATAGCTGAAACATGGATAAAGCAGATCACCAAGATATTTGATGTCTTGGGATGCTCCGAGGAGCAAAAGGTTCCCTTTGCCGCCTTTATGTTGCGAGGAGAGGCGGATTACTGGTGGGAATCAGTTAAGCGTACTCAACCTGCCGCACTAAAGATGTCTTGGGAGAAGTTCCAAGAGCTGTTCAACGACAAATACTTTCCCGAAAGTATTCGTCACATGAAGGAGGTGGAGTTTATCAAGTTAAAACAAAACAATATGACCGTGTCGCAATATGAGGCAAAATTTGCGGAGTTATCCCGGTTTGCGTCCCACTTGGTGGATAATGAAGAAAGAATGACGCGAATGTTTTTAAGAGGTTTGAAGCCGGAAATACGTCAACATCTTATTTCTTATAAACTGTGTTTGTATTCAGATGTTGTGAATAGGGCTTAGTTGGTGGAGCGCGATAACGAGACAACGCAGAGCAGCCGGTAAAATGATAATACTAGTGAGAGCAGTCATCGAAGCGGTGACAACAAGCGTGGAGGGAATCAACATGCCAGAAATGGTAACCACTTCGGTGGTAATCAAGGCCAAAACAATAAGAATGGACATTTCAAGAAGAGGAGATTCAACAATGATGGAAAGACGTCAGCACCAGCACCTGTTGTTAAGGAAGGAGAAAGACCACCTATTATATGTTTCAAATGCGGAGGGGAGGGACACATCAGTCCAAATTGCGCGATGCCGTCCAAAACATGTTATAATTGTGGAAGAGAAGGTCACTTAGCCCGATTTTGTCGTTTACCGAAGATAAATTCAGCTAGGATGGAGGAACCGAAGGCCTTCCCAGAAAGGTCAAAGCTGATAGTGCAAGGGAGAGCGTTTGTTGTGACCTCCCAGAGAGCAAGGAACCTGAATGAGGTCATCACGGGTAAGCTTATCATAAACTCTAACGAAGTCTATACTTTATTTGATACCGATTCTACCCATTCTTTTATTTCTCCTACTTGCGCTCATCGAATAAATTTGACTCCAGAGAAATTATACTTTGACTTATCTGTGAAAACTCCGTTGGGAGAAACTTTCATTACCTCCACTGTTTATAAGTCTTGTTTGGTTCAAATCGGTACCCTCACATTACCTATCGATCTTATTTCATTAAAAATACTTGCATTTAATGTGATTCTAGGTATTGATTGGTTAACTACTCATCATGTTAAAATTGATTGTTTTCGTAAGGTTGTTAGCTTTCATATTCCAAATCAACCTATTATACGAATTCAAGCGACCAAACCATTGAAATCAATCACGATCATCTCAAGCCATAAAGCTATTCGTTTATTGAAAAATGGATGTCAAGCTTTCTTAGCTCATGTCACAGATCTAAACAAAAATACGTCAGCTTTGAATGATATTTCTGTTGTTAATAAATTTCCTGACGTATTCCCCGAAGAACTTCCTGGCCTACCCCCTGAGCGTGAAATTGAATTTTGTATCGACCTTGAAACCGGTACAAAACCCATTTCTAAAGCCTCATATCGAATGGCTCCTATTGAACTTCAGGAGTTAAAGACCCAACTGCAGGAATTGTTAGATATTGGCTTTATTCGTCCTAGTACGTCTCCTTGGGGTGCTCCTGCTCTGTTCGTGAAGAAGAAAGATGGAAGTATGCGACTTTGTATTGATTATCGGGAGTTGAATCTTGTCACCATCAAAAATAGGTACCCATTGCCACGTATTGATGACCTGTTTGACCAGTTGCAAGGAGCCAAATTCTTTTCAAAGATTGATCTTCGTTCCGGATATCACCAATTGAAGATTAGAACCGATGACATTCCAAAGACGGCTTTCAGAACTCGGTACGGGCATTATGAATTCTTAGTCATGTCCTTTGGATTGACTAATGCTCCTGTTGCCTTCATGGATATGATGAAACGAGTATTCAAGGAATATTTGGATCACTTTGTGGTCGTCTTTATTGATGACATCCTTATTTATTCCAAAAGCCGTGAAGATAATGAACAACACTTGAGGATGACACTCCAAAAGCTTCGTGAATATAAGCTTTATGCCAAGTTAAAGAAATGCGAGTTCTGGATTGAGGAAGTAGCATTCCTTGGGCACGTGGTATCAAGTCATGGAATATCTGTTGACCAAGCAAAGATTGAAGCTATTCAAAGCTGGGAGCAACCTAAATCAGTGACCGAAGCACGTAGCTTTCTCGGTTTAGCTGGTTATTATCGGAGATTCGTGGAAGGATTTTCTCGAATCGCTACTCCATTGACTCAGCTGACTCGGAAAGATACAAAATTCGGTTGGAGCGAAGAATGTGAGAAGAGTTTTCAAGAACTCAAGAGGAGACTCATTTCAGCACCTGTTCTGACAATACCATCTGGCTCGGAGGGATTTGTCATCTACAGTGATGCTTCGGGCAAAGGGTTGGGATGTGTTCTCATGCAACATGAGAAAGTTATAGCCTATGCCTCAAGAAAACTCAAAGAATATGAGAGGAATTATCCTACTCATGATCTAGAGTTGGCAGCTGTTGTCTTTGCACTTAAAATTTGGAGGCATTACTTGTATGGGGAGAAGGTGGAGATCTTTACGGATCATAAAAGCCTCAAATATTTCTTCACTCAAAAGGAACTCAACATGCGACAACGACGTTGGCTTGAACTGTTGAAAGATTATGATCATACCATCCAATACCATCCTGGAAAAGCGAACGTGGTAGCTGACGCATTGAGTAGAAGATCATATGCAAGTACGAGTGCGATATTGTCAACGCAAAGGCCCATTTTGTGTGACTTGCAAAGGATGGAGATAGAGTTAAAGACTCCAGGAACCCATGTGATGATGGCGAATATACGAGTAGAACCGACTTTAATCGATAAAGTTAAAACTGCTAAAGCTGCAGACCTGGAGCTGATGCGTATGAGGAAGAAAGTGCAAGAAGGTGCTATGCCGGAAGCAAGAATCGATGAAGAAGGAATACTTCGAGTCAACTCCAGAATTTGTGTTCCTAACGACCCTGATTTAAAGTATAAAATCATGATGGAGGCGCACAACACACCGTTTACAATCCATCCTGGGAGTACCAAAATGCATCATGATATTCGTCATACATTTTGGTGGAGCAATATGAAGAGAGAGATAGCGTTGTTTATCTCAAGGTGTCTAACTTGTCAACGAGTTAAAGCGGAGCATCAAGTACTAAAAGGTCCATTGCAACCACTTGAATTTCTAGAATGGAAGTGGGAGCACATTACCATGGATTTCGTTACCGGTCTTCCTAAGATTTCTCAAAGCATAGATCCGATTTGGGTCAGTGTTGATAGATTGACCAAGTCTGCTCATTTTTTACCGATACGAGAAACTTATAAACTTGAACGTCTTACTCGTATGTACATAAACGATATTGTAAGACTGCATGGTATGCCAGTATCCATTATTTCTGATCGAGACCCAAGATTCACTTCACGATTTTGGGTTAGTTTGCAAAAAGCTATGGGCACAGACTTACGATTTAGCTCGGTATATCATCCTCAGACGGACAGACAGTCGAAGAGGACTATTCAAACCCTTGAAGATCTATTAAGACTCTGCGTCCTTGATTTCAAGGGGAGTTGGGACAAGTTCTTACCATTGGTGGAGTTTTCCTACAACAACAGTTATCAAGCAAGTATTGGCATGGCTCCATTCGAAGCGTTGTATGGAAGAAAGTGGCGTTCTCCAGTATGCTGGGATGAGGTGGGTGAATCAACGTTGTTGGGACCGGAGTTGGTACGTATGACTACGGAAAAGATTCAAACGATCCGACAACGTATAAAAACCTCACAAGATCGACAAAAGAGTTATGCTGATCTTCATCGAAAGGACGTGGAATTCGATATAGGAGATCATGTGTTGTTACGCGTGGCTCCATGGAAAGGAGTCACAAGTTTGGAAAGAGAGGAAAGCTCAATCTTCGATTCATCGGCCCATTTTTAATCCTCGATCGAGTAGGAACTGTGGCCTATAGACTCGCTTTATCGCCAAGTATGTCTCGTGTTCATAACGTTTTCTACATATCCATGTTACGTAAATATGTGAAAGACCCGAACCACATTATTGAGTTAGAACTGGACAAAATAGCGGAAGATTTGACGTATGAAGAGTTTCCTATTCAAATCTTGGATAAGAAGGAACATATTCTACGCTCCAAGGTTATACCTCAAGTCAAAGTTTTGTGGAGAAACCACGATGTTGAGGAAATGACTTGGGAGTTAGAATCTGAAATGAAATCAAGGTATTATTACCTCTTCGACATACCAGGTACGTACCCTAATTTCGAGGGCGAAATTTCATAAGAAGGGAAGGTTGTAAGACCCCAACTTTTATAAATAAAGATGAATTTTCTATAAATATTATTTTTGAATATTATGGAGTAAAATTTGATATAATGTTATAGTTGTGGGTGATATTTATAAATTTTGCAAAGTACGCAAGTTGTTATAAAATATTCATTTGGTCGGGGAATATTCTTTTTGTCGGAGAATATTCGTACGACGGCACAATCATTGGTGGACCCCACAACGGAAGTATTGTCGTAGTTAGAAAATGACAAATTATCTTTATATAAAAATAACGGCGGAGGTGTTACCGTTAAAACTGTTGAACTACCTGGTAGTAAAATTACAATAATACGCGTGGTTGTATAGTAGCACACGGTATTGATTATTGATGCTTACGTGAGAAGTCACTCAGCTATACTCAATTATTGCTACAGTAATTGCTGCATCATATCTCTTATATTATTGATTCAATTATTGTAACATTATCATCTGTATAATATGTTATATTATTAAATCAATACTTGAGACGACAAGTTATAAATGTTTAATAATTGTTGAAAGATTAAATATGTGTTGATTAAAAATAAAATGATTTCTGGTAATTTTTATTCAATCCTTGATGTATATAAAGAGTCTATTATGAGATGTTTGTGATAAGTTTAATTATTTATGGGGGGGCATATGTCATCATCTAAGAGTCTCTTTCGTAAATAGTAATTATCGTCATAAATAGTAATTACCTTCATAAATAGTAATTACCTTCGTAAATAGTAATTACCTTCGTCAAATAGTAATTACCTTCGTAAATAGTAATTACCTTCGTAAATAGTAATTATTTTCGTAAATAGTAATAAATCTTCTATAAATAGAGGCCTAGGGCTTCATTATTTTTCACGAATTCATTCAGCTGTAGAGAGAGAAAGTATAGAGAGAATAAGAGAGAAAGAAGAAGAGTATTCTGTTACTACACTACTGCAGTATTCAGTCTCCTACTAATGTAAGGGGTGTTATTCTTTCTTATTCATGAAGAGAACTGTTGTTATTCCATTGTTTATTATTCTGTTGGAATAACCTGTATACGCGGTTTACCCTATACTTGGTGACATTCTTCTATTATTCTGTTGAAACATCCTGTCTGTGTGTTTTACACCGGACCTGGTTCCGTCTTTAATATTATTCTGTTGGAACATCATGTCTGTGTGTTTTACACCGGACCTGGTTCCATTCTTTATTATTCTGTTGGAATATCCTGTCTGTGTGTTTTACACCGGACCTGGTTCCATTCTTTATTATTCTGTTAGAATATCCTGTCTGTGCGTTTTACGCCGGACCTGGTTCCGTTATTTATTTTTCTGTTGGAATAACCTGCCTGTGCGGTCTATCGCATGCATGGTGATTTCTTTTGTTATTCCATTCTTTATTATACTCAGTTGGTTAAAACTTTGACTTCTATACTCCATGAAATTAGTGGAATATCCTTAATATTTGCGCTTCATCTAGTATCTTTTCATGGAAATATTCTTCTGATCGTTCTTAAATTTTACTCTACAAAACAGTATCATGTTGACAATTTGGACGTTATTAGTTCCTGGATAAATTAATTCTTGAACTTGTTTTATTGAATTCTTATATCATTGTTATCATCCTCATGTTTATATTTTGTTGAAAGTTATCTGTGGCCTGTAGTGCATAGATGAACTTGGTATAATTATGACCAGGGATTATTCGGTGTAATCATGACCGTAATGTTACAAATGATGTGGTAAAAGTCTCATTTGCACGTAGTGCATTGATGGATAGTTGTTGGCATGATCATGACCATTAATGAATACACAATTATCCTTGGTCGTAGTGCCTGGTTAATCTGTGGTCGTGATACTAAATAATATCCTTGGCCGTAGTGCAGGGGTGATTCGATGATGTGGATTATTTATTAAGCTGTGTCACAGCGATACCAGTGTTGAAAAATATTTTAAATCATAGAAGATAATAGATTTTATTCTCTACTTGACTCTTCTAATGAATTGCTTGTTCCGCTGCTTTTAAACTTGACATTTATTATATTTTATCAGTTTAACACTATTGAAGGCTAATGATAAATTATTCTGCATTATCTTAGTCATAATATTTCTTACTGGGCTAGTTGAGCTCACCCTTTCTTTCATTGTTCTCTTCAGGAAATGAGAATATAGCTGGGATGAGTTAGGGAACGGAGTGATGGTCCAAATGATAGATTAGTAGTCCTCACTATTCTGTTAAATAGTGTGACAATAATTATAATGAGGACTCCTTTTGAGTTTGTATAATCTCTAGTAGACTATATTTGTACTCAAACTCACAGTTTATATTTTGTCATATTGTACACGACAATTGTATTATTAAAGCTGTATTTGAATTCTGTACCATGTATCTGACGACTCAAGATGGGTGATGTATACCTAATTTTGGGGGCGTCACAATAGTATAGTATGATAATAATGTTATATGTTAGACATATTATGTATTGTGTATAAGTTAAGGTTACTCGACCTTGGGGATTAGTGTGTAAAGTTTATTGTATACACAATTTATGTTTATATCTTCCGCAATAGTGATAGAATGATTGTACCGGATCCGCGGTGATTTAGGACCCGAATTTGGGGCTGTCACAGTTGGTATCAAAGCTGTAGGTTATGAACCTTAGGTAAGAATACCTAAGATTAATAACCGCAGTGATTAGGATAAGTACTAACTCAAATTGAGTTAGTGTGTCGGTAAGATTCAAAGACGAATCTCGGCGAGTTATAAAGATACAGAGGTCCCTAACTCTAATAATAAAGTTAAATAGTAGTGGTGAATAGATAGAGTCTAAAAGACTAAAAGTAAAGTGATAGAAGATCGAAGAGCAAAACGATCAAGACATATAGAAATGAATCGTAATATATACGATGAGATCACCCCGTGATCTGATAAGGTTATAGTGTGGAGAAGGATTAAACGAATGATTGAAAAGTTTATGGCAAGAATACTGTGTGTCAGTTGTACTATGAATTGGTACAAATTCAGGAAAGGATTATGAATATGGGTTAAATGAAAATTCGTATTGAGAAGGGAGTTAAGATTAGGTTGGGATTTCAATTGAAAAATCTTGTCAGCAATTGAGTTGTATGATTCCTTGTTATGAGCGGGGAATTGTACTTGGTGTAACAACTTAGTTTCTTACACTGATAGTCATTGAAATGTCTGTGTCGCGCTATTTGCTATATGTATGTTGAGAGGGTGATTCTTTTCTCATGTGTATAACATATAGATAGGTTATAGGTAGAGAATATCAGGTTAAGTACGAGTTCTTAAAACTCATACTTATGGTACGTTCGTGACTCATGATTATATGAAATGTAAGACCCCAACTTATTATTAATGAAATTAAATTTCCTCTATTTATTATTTTAAAAATTGTTAAGGTTGATTTGATTAATGTGGTTAGTTATGGGTAAAATGCGCAAATATCTCAAATAAGCAAGTGGTTATAAAATATTCATTGTTGTCGGGAAATATTTGTTTGGTCGTGGAATATTCTTGCTGTCGGGGAATATTCGTACGACGGCGCAATCTTGTGTGGGCCCCATAACGGAAAGTGATTGGATGAAGAAAACGACAAGTATAAGTTGTTTATAAATAACAGCGCAGTTGTTACAGTTAATACTGTTGGAATACCTGGCGGTTAAAACACAGTAATACGCATTGTTGCACAGTAGCACACTGTATTGCACCAATTATTGATTCTTACGTAAGAAGGCACTATTCAATAATTGTTACAGTAATTATTGTTCAGTATTTTATTTTATTGATTCAATAATTGCTACGTTAATATTTTATATTACTATTGTTTCAATAATTGTCACTACACAATATTTTCCATTATCGAAGCAATAATTCATATTATCTAAATAATATTATTAGATAACATTATTGGCAATGTCTAGAAAGTTCTGTCTAAGGAGAGGTTTGGTCACCTAATTACGCGCCAGTAAGGAGAAATCCTTATTGGAAAGCCCCCTCTTTCCTGAGAACTGCCTGGTTGTCAGTATTGTGATTCTGTAATATTATTTGTGAATAATTAATTATTGATTTATATGATTAGGAAAATATTCATTTTATGTGGATAAAGATGGAGAAAATTTTTAAAGTGACAATTGTTGAAAATCGATATTTTATCTTTTTTGATAAAATAATATTTTATTATATTATTATAATATAATAATGATGATATTTTTACAATGAATGTGCAATATATGAGTATATGAGGAGGAAGAGTATTTTTGTTGCAAAAGTTGTTTAAAACATGTTAAACGTGTCCGTGGGCTCATTTCTTTACTGAAATTTGATTATAGCCTGTAGAATCGCCCGTTTGTGAATTTCAGTTAATTTATGTTTGGAATTGGGAAAAACTTTCTTCTACAAAGTTGTAGATAATGAAATTTCCTATGAAAAAGACAGGTGGTTCGAATTTTTCTGACAAAAGGACAATTTATTATGAATTATTGAAGTTTTGAAGTTCCGGAATAATAAAATTTTAAGTTTAAAATATTTTAATTCACAAAAACGTTTTTTGTGATGTAGGCTACTTGAGTGGCTGATCTTTGACTAAAAAAGTGGGCGTAGGAAATTGATATATATATATATATATATATATATATATATATATATATATATATATATATATATATATATATATATTATCAAATTTTCTGCTTTGGTGTTCTAAGTATTTTCCTATAAATAGGGTGCTTAGGTTAAAATTGAAAATCACACCAAAAAGTAAAGATTTCTCCCTCTTTCTCTCTCTATAATATCGAGCGTATTTTTGTGAGTATTTTAGTACTTTGAGTATTGCTATACGGTGCAAGTTCTTTCAGCACTATATCCAGTATTCCAGTCAGAAATACTATCCTTTTGAGGTAAGGAATGTTATTTTCTTCGTAAGTGATATTATTTCTTCAATATCATTATGCCGAAATATTGGTTGGAACATTTTATCAAATTTAGAACTTTTTCATGTCGGTGTTACTATTCATGAGTTACTATTCATGAGTTACTATTCACGAGTTACTATTCATGAGTTACTATTCACGAGTACTATTCACGAAGCATGATGATTTTTTTTTGTAAAATTTCTATCTTTTAGTGTCGGAGTTACTATTCACGTATACGACACTATTCACATATACGACACTATTCACGAATACGACACTATTCACAGAAAAATTAAATTTTCTTTTCTGTGTCCAAGATTGTATGTTATAGTTCCTATCTTTGATTGGATCTATGTTTTGGTCTTCATTCTTGAATTTTCTCCACTCTGGTTATTTATGAAGTATTTTTGAATTTGGATCGTTTAAAGTACTAATCCTTAATATTTGTTCTTTTGTTTCACTGGATTCGTTTTTTTTAAAATATTTTTCATCATCCTCAGTCCTAAATGATGATATAACTGAATAACTTTGGCCTGTAGTGCAAAGATGAATGATTTCTGATGAATATCTTTGGCCCGTAGTGCAAAGATGAACAGGTGTTTAGATGAACATGACCAACTGGTGAATATCTTTGGCCTGTAGTGCAAAGATGAATATTTGATTCCAGATATATATTGATTGATATTGCAGGGGTAAAAGATAGACGATGAACTTTTAAATTTATATATAGAAGATAGTAGATTTCATTCTCTACTTAACTCTGCTAATGAATTATTATTTTGCGCTGCGAATATCGATTTAAAACTTATTGTCTATTGTATTCTATTAGATTTTTCCCTGTTGAAGACTAACGATAATTTGTTTTATATTATCTTAGTCATAATGTTCTTTACTTGGCTTGTTGAGCTCACTCTTTTCCTTGTTGTTCCATTTTTCTTCTTAGGAGGCGAGAATGTAGTGAGTACTAGTCGGTGTGTGGAATGATGGTTCTAGAAGTGGTTTTAGTAGTCCTCACCATTTTTGTAAAATAATGTATCAATAATTATAATGAGAACTTATATGAGTGTGGATATTGTCTACATGATAATATTTGTTTTTAAACTCACAGTTTAAGTGTTGTCGTATTTTGCACGACAATTGTATTAATAAAGTTGTAGTTATTTCTGTGCCATGTATTTGGCGACTCAGAATGGGTGTTGTATACCTATTTTTGGGGGCGTCACAGTTGGTATCAGAGCTTAGGGATATGGTCTCTGGCGGAGATCGGGGAATAGTATTAGGAGGGGAAAGACGAGTAATCCTTCGCTAGTGTGTCATACCTAAGCTTATTTGTTGGTCAGTCGAAGCATATGGCTAATATGTGATATGTTAATTTGTTTAATTAACCCTTGTTTTATGGCAGTAATTAAGAATGACAGCTGAGAATATTAACGGTGGAGTTAATGAGACCGTGGAAACACCTTTAATCACCACCCAGGGAAACGTGCAACAGGAAGGCAATATTCCTCCTGTAAACAACACCATTGAGCAGACAATGAACGAGGAGATGTTTAGGAGCTTTTTGCAGTTCATGCAAAACCAGACGAGGGAGACTCGTGCACAGAATACGGGTGGGAATGATAGCAACGCGTGGCTTTTCACAGCCAAGCAGTTCAAAGAGTTGGGACCACCATAATATCAGGGAAAGCCGGATCTAATCAAGGCGGAAATGTGGGTCAAGAAAATTACTAAGATATACGATGTCTTGGGATGCACGGAGGAACAGAAGGTTCCATTCGCCACCTTTATGTTCCGCGGTGAGGCAGATTACTGGTGGGAATCTGTGAAGCCTACCCATCCAGCCGCACTCAGCATGTCTTTGGAGACATTTCAGAAACTGTTCAATGACAAATACTTTCCTAAAAGTGTTCGTCATATGAAGGAGGCGGAGTTTATTAGATTGGAACAAAACAACATGACAGTGTCCCAATACGAGGCGAAGTTTGCAGAGTTATCCAGGTTTGCACCTCATTTGGTGGAGAATGAGAAACGTATAACGCGGATGTTTCTGAGAGGTTTGAAACCCGGCATACGTCAATATCTCATTTCTCATAAATTTTCTCTCTATTCAGATGTTGTCAACATGGCTCAATTATTAGAGCGAGATAACGAGTATGGTCAACCGAGGAACCACAACCAGGACCATACCGGTGGCGGCAGCCATCGGAGCAATGAAAACTAGAGGGAAGGAAAGTATTCAGACAAAAGCGGTAACCACTCTGGTGGTAATCGTGGCCATGATAATAGAAGGAGCGAGTCGGGAGGAGATTTTAAAAAAAGGAGATTCAACAATGATAATATGAAGACGTCAGCACCAGCAACAACTGATTTTAAGGGAGGAGAACAACCACCGGTCGTATGCTATAAATGTAGAAAAGAGGGACACATCAGCCCAAACTGTCCACAACAGTTCAAGGTATGCTATAGTTGTGGAAAGGAAGGACATATCGCTCGAGATTGTACGGTAGCGAAATCATATCCAGTGGGGATGGTGACTCAAAAGGCTGTCCCAGCAAAGTCAAAGTCAACGGTTCCTGGAAGAGTATTTATCGTGACTAGTCAAAGTGCGAGGAACCCAAACGAGGTGATCACGGGTAAGCTAATCATAAATACATGCGAAGTTTATACCTACTAGATACCGGTGCTACCCATTCATTTATTTCTCCTGCTTGTGCTCAACGTTTAAACTTGACTCCGGAAAAATTAGACTTTGATTTATCTGTGGAGACTCCGTTAGGAGAAACTTTCATCACATCCACTGTTTATAAATCTTGCTTGATTCAAGTTGGAACCATCACCTTACCTGTTGACCTTATCTCTTTAAAAATACTTGTATTTGACATGATTTTAGGGATTGATTGGTTAACTACTCATCATGCTAAAATTGATTGTTTTCGTAAGGTTGTTAGTTTTCATATTCCTAACCAACCTGTTGTGCAAATTCAAACAGCTAAGCCATTAAAATCAATCACTATTATATCAAGTCATAAAGCTATTCATTTATTAAAAAACGGATGTCAAGCTTTCTTAGCCCATGTTATGGATTTGAATAAAGACACGTCATATTTGAATAATATTCCTGTTGTTATTGACTTTTCTGACGTATTTCCTGAAGAACTTCCCGGTCTACCCCAAGAACGTGAAGTTGAATTCTTTATTGACCTTGAACCTGGTACAAAGCCCATTTCTAAAATCCCATATCGAATGGCTCCTATTGAACTTTAGGAGTTAAAGGTCCAACTACAGGAGTTGTTGGACATCGGTTTCATTCGTCCTAGTACATCTCCTTGGGGTGTTCCTGTTTTGTTTGTAATGAAGAAAGATGGGAGTATGCGACTTTGTATTGACTATCGGGAATTGAACCATGTCACTATCAAGAATAGGTATTCGCTACCTCGTATTGATGACCTATTTAACCAATTGTAAGGAGCACAATTTTTTTCAAAAATCGATCTTCGTTCTGGATATCATCAGCAGAAGGTTAAAACTGAGGATATTCTAAAGACTGCCTTTAGAACTTGGAACGGGCATTATGAATTGTTAGTCATGTCTTTTGGATTGACTAATGCTTCTGCTGCTTTCATGGATATGATGAACCGAGTATTCAAGGATTATTTGGATCAGTTCGTTGTTGTCTTTGTTGATGACATCCTCATCTATTCCAAAAGCTGTGAAGATCATGAGCGCCATTTGAAGTTGGTACTGCAAAGGCTTTGTGATAACAGGTTATATGCCAAGCCGAAGAAATGCGAGTTCTAGCTTGAGGAAGTATTATTCCTTGGGCACGTGGTGTCAAAACATGGAGTGTCTGTTGACCCGGCGAAAATTGAAATAATACAAAGTTGGGAGCAACCGAAGTCGGTGACCGAAGTACGTAGCTTTCTGGGCTTAGCTGGTTATTAGCGAAGATTCGTGGAAGGATTTTCTTGAATCGCTACTCCGTTAACTCAGCTGACTCGTAAAGATACAAAATTCGTATGGAGCGAGGAATGCGAGAAGAGTTTCCAAGATCTCAAGAGTAGACTCATTTCAGCACCTGTTTTGACAATACCATCTGGTTCAGATGGATTTGTTATCTACAGCGATGCTTCAGGCAAAGGGTTATGATGTGTTCTCATACAATGTGGGAAAGTCATAGCCTATGCCTCGCGACAACTTAAAGAATATAAGAGGAATTATCCTACTCATGATCTAGAGTTGGCAGCAGTTGTTTTCGCGCTAAAGATCTGGAGACACTATCTATATGGGGAGAAAGTGGAGATATATTCAGACTATAAAAGCCCCAAATATTTCTTCACCTAAAAAGAACTCAACATGCGGCAACGACGTTGGCTCGAGCTGTTGAAAGACTATGACCACACTATTCAATACCATCCTGGAAAAGAGAACGTGGTAGCTAACGCATTAAGTAGAAGATCTTATACAGGAACGAGTACGATGTTGTCAACACAAAGGCCCATTTTGTGTGATTTACAAAAGTTGAAGATAGAATTCAAGACTCCGGGGACCCATGTGATGATGTCAAATATACGCATAGAACTGACTTTAATCGAAAAAGTTAAAGTTTCTCAAGCCACAGACCCGGAGCTGATGCGTATGAAGAAGAAAGTACAAGAAGGTACTATTCCAGAAGCAAGAATCGATGAAGAAGGAATACTTCGAGTCCACTCCAGACTTTGTGTTCCTAACGATTCTGACTTGAAGCATAGAATCATGATGGAGGCACACAACACACCATTTTCAATCCATCCTGGAAGTACCAAAATGTATTGTGATCTTCGACATACATTTTGGTGGAACAATATGAAGAGAGAGATTGCAAAGTTTATCTCGAGGTGTTTAACTTGTCAACGTGTAAAGGCGGAGCATCAAGTGCCAAAAGGTCCATTGCAACCACTTGAGATTTCGAAATGGAAGTGGGAACACATTACCATGGATTTCGTTACGGGTCTTCCCACAGTTTCTCAAGGCATAAATACTATTTGGGTTATTGTTGATAGATTAACCAAGTCTGCTCATTTCTTGCCGATACGGGAGACTTATTCCCTTGAACGTCTTGCTCGTATATACGTAGATGAGATTGTGAGATTGCATGACATGCCAATATCCATAGTTTTGGATCGTTACCCAAGATTCACTTCAAGATTTTCTGTTAGCTTGTAGAAAGCTATGGGCACAGATTTACGATTCAGTTCGGCATACCATCCTCAAACGGACGGACAATCAGAGAGGACTATTCAAACTCTTGAAGATCTATTAAGACTTTGTGTCCTAGATTTTAAAGGGAGTTGGGATAAGTGTGACGCCCCCAAAATTAGGTATACGTCACCCATCTTGGGTCGCCACTTACATGGTACAAAATTCAAATACAACTTAATTATACAACAGTCGTGTACAATACGACAAAACATATGCTGTGAGTTTGAATACAAATATTGTCATCTAGAAATTACACAAACTCAATAGAGTCCTCATTACAATTATTATCACACTCTTTCACAGAATAGTGAGGACTACTAATGCATCATCTAGGACCATCACTCTGTTCCCTGACTAGTCCCAGCTACGTTCTCATTTCCTGAAGAGAACAGTGAAAGAAAGGGTGAGCTCAACTAGCCTAGTAAGAAATATTATGACTAAGATAATGCAGAATAAACTATCATTAGTCTCCAATAATGTTAAACTGATAAAATATAATAGACATCAAGTTTAACTGCAGCGGAACAAGCAATCCATTAAAAGAGTCAAGTAGAAAATAAAATCTACTATCTTTTATGATTTAAAAAGTTTTTCATCACTGTTATCCCTGAGACTCAGCTTAATAAATAATCCACATCATCCCTGCACTACGACCAAGGATATTCATTAGGGTCACGACCACAAATTCCATGCACTACGGGCCAAGGATATTTGTTTATTCATCAATGGTCATGATCATGCCAACAACTGTCCATCAATGCACTACAGGCCAATGATGACTTTTACCACATCATTTGTAACATTACGGTCATGATTATACCGAATAATCTCTGGTCATAATCATACCAAGTCCATCTATGCTATACAGGCTATAGATGACTTTCAACATTTTATAAACATGACGATGATGACAATGATATAAGAATTTAATAAAACAAGTTCAAGAATTAATTTGTCCAAGAACCAATAACGTCCAAATTGTCAACATGATAATTCTGTGTAGAGTAAAATTCGAGAATGATCAGAAGAATGTTTCCATAAAAAGATACTAGATGAAGCGTAAATATCAAGGATATTCCACTAATTTCATGGAGTATAGAAGTCAAAATTTTAACCAACTGAGAATAACAAGGAATGGAATAACAACAGAAATTACTATGCGTGCGGTACTTTGCATAGACAGGTTATTCCAACAGAATAATAATAATAGAACCAGGTCAGGTAAAAATCACACCGACAGGATGTTCCAACAGAATAATAAATACAGGATAATGAAGACGGAACAAGGTCTGGTGTAAAACACACAGACATGATATTCCAACAGAATAATAAAGACGGAACCAGGTCCGGCGTAAAGCACAGACAGGATGTTCCAACTGAAAATAAAGACAGAATAATAAAGACGGAACCAGGTCCGACGTATAGCACAGACAGGATGTTCCAACAGAATAACAAAGACAGAATAATAGATGAATGTCACCAAGTATAGGGTATTCCGCATATACAGGTTATTCCAACAGAATAATAAATAAATAGAATAACAGAAGTTCTCTTCTTGAATACAAAAGAATAATATTCCTTATCGTTTTAAAGAAGAACTGAAATAAAGAAGTAGTTAAGTAGCAGAATACTTTTCTTCTTTCTCTCTATAGTTTCTCTCTCTAGAGTTCAGTGAATTCGTAAGAAAATAATGAAGGAATGAGCTTCTATTTATAGGAAAATAGAATGCATAGTAACTAATCCATAGAATGCATAGTAACTATATTCTATTTATATAGAAAGATTTTTACTATGCAAATACTATGCAACACTATGTAAAATACTATGTAACACTATGCATAATAAAATATAATATATTCTATTTATAGAATAACTTTAATAAAATATTCTGTTTTATATAAAAAGATATTTCTGTTTTATTACGTTAATAATACGAATAAAACAAAACGTCATTATCGTTATAATAATTCATATTATTAATCAACAATAATTGAATCAAACTGAGTGACTTCTCACATAAATATCAATAATCAATACCGTGTGCTACTATGCAACAACACGTATTACTGTACTTTTACTACCGAGTAGTTCAACAGTATCAACGGTAAAACTTTCGCCGTTATGTTTAATAAAATATTTTTGTCGTTTTCTCAATCCGACAATAATTTCGTTGTGGGGTCCACCAATAATTGTACCGTCGTACGAATATTTTTCGACACAAAGAATATTTCCTGACCAATCGAATATAATATAACAACTTGCATACTTTGCAAAATTTATAAATACTACCCACAACTATAACATTATCTCAAATTCACACCATTATATTAAAATATTATTTCGAGAAAATTAATTCTTTATTCATAAAATCTGGGGTTTCACAATAAGTAGCTACCTTTGGTGGAATTCTCCTACAACAACAGTTATAAGGCAAGTATAGGTGTGGCTCCATTTGAAGCATTATATGGACGGAAGTGTCGCTCTCCAGTGTGTTGGGATGAGGTAGGTGAAGCAACATTGTTGGGACCAGAGTTGGTACGTATTACTACAGAAATGATCCAAATGATTCAACAACGTATACAAACGGCACATGATCGACAAAAGAGTTATGCGGATCTTAATCGAAAGGACGTGGAGTTTAGTATTGGGGATCATGTATTGTTGCGTGTGGCTCCATGGAAAAGAGTTACAAGATTCAGGATGAGAGGAAAGCTCAATCCACGATTTATTGGTCCATTTCAGATTCTTGGCCGAGTAGGAAATGTGGCCTATAGACTCGCGTTACCTCCAAGTATGTCTCGTGTTCATAATATTTTTCACGTATCCGTGCTTCGTAAATATGTGAAAGACCCGAACCACATTATTGAGTTAGAACCAGATGAGATAGCCAAAGATTTAACGTACGATGAGGTACCTGTTAAGATCTTGGATATGAAAGAGCATGTCCTACGCACCAAGGTTATACCACAAGTTAAGGTTTTGTGGAGAACCCATGCTATTGAAGAAATAACCTGGGAGTTGGAAACGGAAATGAAAGCGAGGTATCCTCACCTTTTCGAAACACCAGGTACGTACGTCAATTTCGAGGACGAAATTTCATAAGGAGAGGAGGTTGTAAGACCCCAACTTATTATTAATAAAATTCAATTTCCTCTATTTATTATTTTGAAAATAGTTAGGGTTGATTTGATTAATGTGGTTAGTTATGGGTAAAATAAGCAAATATCTCAAATAAGCAAGTGGTTATATAATATTCATTGTTGTCGGGGATTATTCGTTTGATCGTGGAATATTCTTGTTGTCGGGGAATATTCGTACGACGGCGCAGTCTTGTGTGGGCCCCATAATGGAAAGAGATTGGATGAAGAAAATGACAAGTATACGTTGTTTATAAATAACGGCGTAGTTGTTACCGTTAATACTGTTGGAATACCCGGTGGTTAAAACACAGTAATACGCGTTGTTGCACAGTAGCACACGGTATTGCACCAATTATTGATTCTTACGTAAGAAGACACTACTCAATAATTGTTACAGTAATTACTGTTCAGTATTTTATTTTATTGATTCAATAATTGCTACGATGATATTTTATATTACTATTATTTTAATAATTGTCACTACACAGTATTTTTCATTACCGAAGTAATAATTCATATTATCTGAATAATATTATTAGATAACATTATTGGTAATGTTTAGAAAGTTCTGTCTAAGGAGAGGTTTGATCACCTAATTGCACGCCAGTAAGGAGAAATTCTTATTGGAAAGCCCCCTCTTTCCTGGGAACTGCCTGATTGTCAGTATTGTGATTCTGTAATATTATTTGTGAATAATTTATTATTGATTTATATGATAAAATATTATATTTATTTTATATATGGAAAATTTTTTTAAAGTGACAATTAATTTGATAAATAATTTTCTGATAAATAATAAAATAATATTATTATTATAATAAAATAATAATATTGATATTTTATAATGAATGTGGGATATATGAGTATATGAGGAAGAATAGTATTTTTGTTGCAAAAATTGTTTAAAACATGCTAAACATATCTATGGGCTCATTTCTTGATTGAAATTTGATTATAGCATGTAGAATCGCTCGTTTGTGGATTTCGGTCAATTTCTGTTTGGAATTTGGAAAAACTTTCTTCTGCAAAGTTGTAGATAATAAAATTTCCTATGAAAAAGACAGGTGGTTCGCATTTTTCTGACAAAATGACTATTTATTATGAATTATTCAAGTTCTGAATTTTTGAAATAATAAAATTTTTAAGTTTAAAATATTTTAATTCACAAAAACGTTTTTTGTGATGTAGGCTACTTGAGTGGCTGATCTTTGACTAAAAAAGTGGGCGTAGGAAATTGATATATATATATATATATATATATATATATATAATATATATTATTAAATTTTTTGTTTTGGTGTTCTAAGCATTTTTCTATAAATAGGGTGCTTAGGTTAGAATTGAAAATCACACCAGAAACTAAAGATTTCTCTCTCTTTCTCTCTGTATAATATCGAGCGTATTTTTGTGAGTATTTTAGTACTTTGAGTATTGCTATACGGTGCAAATTCTTTCAGCACTATATCCAGTATTCCAGTCAGAAATACTATCTTTTTGAGGTAAGGGATGTTATTTTCTTCGTAAGTAATATTATTTCTTCAATATCATTTTGCCGAAATATTAGTTGGAACTTTTTATCAAATTTGAAACTTTTTCATGTCGGAGCTACTATTCATGAGTTACTATTCACGAGTTACTATTCACGAGTACTATTCACGAAGCATGATGATTTTTTTTATGAAATTTCTATCTTTTAGTGTCAGAGTTACTATTCACGTATACGACACTATTCACGTATACGACACTATTCACGAATACAACACTATTCACAGAAAAATTAAATTTTCTTTTCTGTGTCTAAGATTGTCTGTTATTGTTCCTATCTTTGATTGGATCTATTGATAAGTGCATATTATTCATTTATTTTGATTCCATTATATTTAGTTGTATTGCATGTTTCATGTGTATATGAGCTTACTATGGTGTTTAATGATTTCAGGAGGAATTAGAGCTGAAATGAGGAAAAAAGGAAAATTGCAGGGTTTTTAGCATTAAGTTGCATGCATGGTCTTGTCTTGGGACTTGGATTTTATTGTAGAGCTCTTCCTTAGCTTTAACATCTTGAATCGTCCCAATCGGAGTTCGTATGAAATAGTTATTATCTTTTTACCAGACGGAAGTTGAACCTCAAAGTTTGGAAGTTGGAATTTGCACAACAGTCACTTGAAGCCCAATTTCGACCATGATGGAGCCAAAATCTGTCAAATCTCAAAGAATACAAGTTGTAGATCTCGTCGATATCTTCATTTTGATAGGTAGCAGGCCCCGTAACTCCGTCCGGATCAAAAGTTATGGTCTTTTTAACAAAGGACGTCGCAACAGAAAATGGAAATTTGCTCCAGCGATTTTGAGCGTGAAAATTGGAAAATCTTGGATTTTTGGAAAGTTTCTAAATGCAAATTTTGGCAGATTTCAACATGGAATGGGATTATTATTTCTATTAGCTTTAGAATTTACTTTATACTAAGATTTATTTCCAAATTAGATTCTATTTATTTATGGAAACTAGTTATGATTTGTAATTCCTTTTAGGATTTGGATTTCTACTTCCTATAGGATTTAGGACTCTGTCTAGCACTATAAATAGAGGATGCTAGTCAGGGTTTTATTCATTGAATCATCTACTATATTCTCTCATCTACAACATTGGAGGATTGAAGACATGAGCTAAGTTATTTTTATTCAGTTCTAAGGGATGTTGAACCTTATTTATAATTAATGGTTAATTGAATATTCATTATTTATTCCTTCTCACATGAAATTCATTCTTGATAATCTGATTTAATTTCTGAATGCTATTTGGCTTAACTGATTTGATTTCTGTAGGATTGAGTTGGTTAACAAATATCATATGCTAGATCAAGGAATAATATTACGTGTAATTGATATTGTTTCTAATCACAACTAGTAATTAGTAATATCTGATTGTGGACAAGCTTTTGAGTATTGCTATGATTATCAGAATATAAGTTAAAGAATCCAAGTTTATGTGTTTGTTGCTTGGAATAGTCTAATTCCCTAGTTCTTAATGCTGATATTATATTAAATCTAGAGAGCTTATTCTAGGTTATATAATTGTTAGAATCTTGTGAAGAGCTTATTTCATTGAGTGACAATCTAAGGGGAGTTTCGGGTAGCAGAGCTTGTTGTTATCTAGGGCTATTAGTTTCATTGAAGGGTAAATAATGTTACACTTGATTAATCTATTATTGTAAAAAGGTGATACTGAACTGAAGCTTTTTATTCATTGTTTATTCTTATTAGTTTATTCTTGTTAATTTAATTAATTAATTCAAAATTCCCTTTTCATTAGAAATCATAGGATAAATATAAAACAAATCACTCTTTGTGGGATCGATCCTTGCTTACTATTGTGCTAATTGTTTAAATTTGTAAAGTGAAAGTGATGTTAATTTAGGAGTGTAAACGACAGCTCCCAAATTTTGGCGCCGTTGCCGGGGAGTGTTATTTGTTTTTATTTATTCTTTATTTTCTTTTATTTTTATTATTTTGTTTTTCTTTTTGTTTTATGACTCAATCCTTTAACTTTGTTGGCTTAAATTTTGATTAAGAGATAGAGAAAACTGCATATACAAAAGAAGCTCTTGTCCCATCACTTGAAGTGGAAGAGATGGCGGTGCCACATAATAAAAAAACTTTGAAAGAACTGGCTACTCCTGATCTGACTCAACCAGCTTTTTGTATTGAGTATCCTACTTTAGATGTTGCTTTTGAACTTAACTCTAGACTAATTCATCTTTTGCCTACTTTTCGTGGTCTTACAGGTGAAAATCCATATAAGCATCTAAAGGAGTTCCATGTGGTGTGTTCCACGATGAAAGCACAAGGAGTGGAGAGGAGCAGATCAAGCTTATACTTTTTCCATTCTCATTAGCAGATTTGGCTAAAGACTAGTTATACTATCTACCTGCAGGATCAATACAATCATGGACTGATATGCAAAGGTTATTCTTGGAGAGGTATTTTCCTTCATCAAGAGTTACCGATATAAGAAAGGAGATATGTGGGATCAGGCAGTTTAATGGAGAAAATCTATATGAGTATTGGGAAAGGTTCAAGAAGTTGTGTTCTAGTTGTCCACCTCATGGAATTGATGAACATTACTTGATCCAGTACTTCTATGAGGGGTTGCTACCAATGGAAAGAAGCATGATTGATGCAGCAAGTGGAGGAGCACTGGTAGACAAGACTCCAGAAGCGGCAAGGAACTTAATTGCAAACATGGCAGCTAACTCACATCAGTATGGAACTAAGATGGATCACACACCACAAAGGGTAAATGGGGTAAGCACGAGAGACTTGGAGCAGCAGATTTCTGATTAGCAAGCTCAACCTCAATACCACACAGAAAACCAAGAAGTACCTATCAATTCTGGGACATCTATGGAGGATATGTTCAAGGCATTCATGAACCAAACACAACAGTTCATGTGTCAGACACAGCAATTCTAGTAGGAGACAAGAACTTCTGTTCAAGATCTGAAGGACCAAGTTGGTCAACTTGCAACCACAGTAAGAAGGTCACTTTCTCAAACTGTTGAAAATGTAAGTGCCATAACATTGAGATGTGGTGCAGAGGATCAGCAACAAGAAAAGTCAATACAAAGCAAGTCCGATAATAGTGAAATAGGCAGCAGTGATGTACTCTAGCACAAATTTCCACCTCTTTCTGCTTATGAAACGAAACTACCTTTTTCCAAAGTTCTAACAAAGAATTGGAAAGTTGGAAAAAATTCAACGTGGTCTACAGAGTCTAATGAAAAATTCCTCGAAGAAATGGCGAATAGGGGACAAGAACTTAAAGATGATAAGGAGTTCACTAGTGGAAACCATTTGGATGTGCTCGAGACTACTGCTAAATTTGAAGAAATTAGGTATTCAAAGTCTGAAAAGGATGAACAAGAGGTAGAGATGGAAGAATTAATAATTCCTGCAGATTTGTATAAGGAGAACATAGATGATGATACTTTTCTTGTTCCAGTAACAACACACAATGATAAACACCATGGGGCCTTACATATGGAAATAGACGACGCACATGTCCAGTTCGACATATATAAGGTTAAGAGGTATCTTGGTAATGTTAATTCAATTTTTTCTATTGATGTTGTTGACTCTACAGTGCAGGAATCTCTTAAGCAAATATACAAGGAGGATTTGAGGGCTGGAAGTGTGCAAAATCAGGATCTGAAAGATGCTCCTAATGAAGAATTGAAATTGTTACCAGTCCACTTGAAGTACACAACTCCAATTATATAGGATGAGAAGGATGATGTCAAGCCAATGACAATAAACAAGGGCAGCTGCTTGGGAGGCAACCCAAGATTTCAGATTTAATTTTTCTATCCCTTTACTTTTTAGTTTTTTTTATTACATGTTAGCTAGTAGTATTTTCTTCTTTACATAATTTTCTTACATTGGAGACAATGTAAGGTTTGAGTGTGGGGGGAAGATTTATGTTTTTATTTTATTTAGGAATATTGATCCGATTTTGATGGGAAATTTAAAAAAAAAATTAATGCTTTTGAAAATTTTGATTTCATGATTCTATCTGGCTATGTGTTAAAAAGATTAAAGTCAAATATTGAAAATTAATGCTACATTTCAAAATCCATTTAATGCTTAGTTGGTTAATGAATGATGAAGACTAAGCTCTGATCCATAATAACTGATTTGAATTGAATTTGTGATACATGAGTACTTGAATATGAGAAGCATGTTTTTTTGGCTAAGTTATTTGTGGAGTTGTCTATGTGCACTGATTTCATGACTTAGAACTGTTTAACTTGCTTATGTTGTTGCAGAAACATGTGAAAAAAATGATGAATGAAAAAAAGAAAAAAAAAAGGGAAAAAAAAAGAAAATTAAAAATCTGCTTCAATGTCCATTGTGCGAAATAACTGGGTATCTAAGCCTCGGGAAGCATCGGTATGCACGCTGAAAAGTGCGATAAATAAAAGCAGCTTGACTAGTCAACTTTTGTGGCCTTTGTTACTTGAATAAGTAAGCCTTAGGGGTGTCTCTACACCTAGCGCCCTAAGATTATCTGGTTTGGGAGTCGTTGGTGGAAAGTTCGCTAATGGGTAACTCTAAAAAGCCTAAGAAAAGGAGATATTGCACATGTCAAGAAAAGAAAAAGAACTATACGAAAAAAAGAAGCATGAAAATACATTCATCTGTGCTAAAAAGAAGGTTCTATGAAAAAACTTAAAAAGCAAGAAAAATTTGTTCTTGGTTGTGAGTTAGTGTGCACGATTTTTGCTCCATGGTAACTAAGTTAATTAAGTATGATGATTTTTGGAAAGTTTCTTATGTGGTTATAGTTTGATTTAATGAAATTCATTGATGAAATGGTAAGGTTGGTAATTGTGAGTTGATTGATAAGGCGCTGATTAGATTTTTGCAAATTTAGTGTTGATAATCATGATTTGTACCTTGAAATCTTTTGACATGATGATTGAATAGAATTTTTCTGGAAATTAAACTTTTGGTTTACACGATGACGTGTAAAAGGCTAAGTGTGGGGGAATTTGATGAGTGCATATTATTCATTTATTTTGATTCCATTTTATTTAATTGTATTGCATGTTTAATGTGTATATGAGCTTATTATGGTGTTTAATAATTTCAGGAGGAATTGGAGCTGAAATGAGAAAAAAAGGAAAATTGCAGGGTTTTTAGCATTAAGTTGCATGCATGGTCTTGGCTTGGGACTTGAATTTTATTATAGAGCTCTTCCTTAACTTTTCGGAACATCTTGAATCGTCCCAATCGGAGTTCATATGAAAAAGTTATTATCTTTTTACTAGACGGAAGTTGAACCTCAAAGTTTGAAAGTTGGAATTTGTACAGTAGTCACTTGAAGCCTAATTTCGACCTTGATGGAGCCCGAATCTGTCAAATATTAAAGAATACAAATTGTATATCTCGTCGATATCTTCGTTTGGATAGGTGGCAGGCCCCGTAACGCCTTCCGGATCAAAAGCTATGGTCGTTTTAACAAAGGACGTCGCAACAGAAAATGGAAACTCGCCCCAGCGAATTTGAGCGCGAAAATTGGAAAATCTTGGATTTTTGGAAAGTTTCTAAATGCAGATTTTGGCAGATTTCAACATGGAATGGGATTATTATTTCTATTAGCTTTAGGATTTACTTTATACTAAGATTTATTTCCAAATTAGATTCTATTTATTTATTTATGGAAACTAGTTATGATTTATAATTCCTTTTAGAATTTGGATTTCTACTTCATATAGGATTTAGGACCCTGTCTAGCACTATAAATAGAGAATGCTAGTCAGGATTTTATTCATTCAATCATCTACTATATTCTCTCATCTACAACATTGGAGGATTGAAGACATGAGCTAAGTTGTTTTTATTCAGTTCTAAGGGATGTTGAACCTTATTTATAATTAATGGTTAATTGAGTATTCATTATTTATTTCTTCTCACATGAAATTCATTTTTGATAATCTAATTTAATTTCTGAATGCTATTTGGCTTAACTGGTTTGATTTCTGCAGGATTGAGTTGGTTAACAAATATCATATGCTAGATCAAGGAATAATATTACGTGTAATTGATATTATTTCTAATCACAACTAGTAATTAGTAATATCTGATTGTGGACAAGCTTTTGAGTATTGCTATGATTATCAGAAGACAAATTAAACAATCCGAGCTTATGTGTTTGTTGCTTGGAATAATCTAATTCTCTAGTTCTTAATGCTGCTATTATATTAAACCTAGAGAGCTTATTCTAGGTTATATAATTGTTAGAATCTTGTGAAGAGCTTGTTTCATTGAGTGACAATCTAAGGGGAGTTTCGGGTAGCAGAGCTTGTTGTTACCTAGGGCTATTAGTTTCATTGAAGGGTAAATAATGATACACTTGATTAATCTATTATTGTAAAAAGGTGATACTGAACTGAAGAACTGAAGCTTTTTATTCATTGTTTATTCTTATTAGTTTATTCTTGTTAATTTAATTAATTAATTCAAAATTCCCTTTTCATTAGAAATCATTGGATAAATATAAAACAAATTACTCTCTGTGGGATCGATCCTTGCTTAATATTGTGCTAATTGTTTAAATTTGTAAAGTAAAAGTGACGTTAATTTAGGAGTGTAAACGACAGCTCCCATCTATGTTTTGGTATTCATTCTTGAATTTTACTCCACTCTGGTTATTTATGAAGTATTTTTGAATTTGGATTGTTTAAAGTACGAATTCTTAATATTTGTTCTTTTGTTTTACTGGATTCGTTTTCTTTAAAATATTTTTCATCATCCTCAGTTCTAAATGATGATATAACTGAATATCTTTGGCCTGTAGTGCAAAGATGAATGATTTCTGATGAATATCTTTGGCCCGTAGTGCAAAGATGAACATGTGTTTAGACGAACATGACCAACTGATGAATATCTTTGGCCTATAGTGCAAAGATGAATATTTGATTCCAGATATATATTGATTGATGTTACAGGGGTAAAAGATAGACGATGAACTTTTAAATTCATATATAGAAAATAATATATTTCATTCTCTACTTAACTCTTCTAATGAATTATTATTTTCCGCTGCGAATATTGATTTAAAACTTATTGTCTATTGTATTCTATTAGATTTTTTCTGTTGAAGACTAACGATAATTTGTTTTATATTATCTTAGTCATAATATTCTTTACTGGGCTAGTTAAGCTCACCCTTTTCCTTGTTGTTCCATTTTTCTTCTGAGGAGGCGAGAATGTAGTGAGTACTAGTCGGGGTGTGGAATGATGGTTCTAGAAGTGGTTTTAGTAGTCCTCACCATTTTTTGTAAAATAATGTATCAATAATTGTAATGAGGACTTATTTGAGTGTGGATATTGTCTAGATGACAATATTTATTTTTAAACTTACAGTTTAAGTGTTGTCGTATTTTGCACGACAATTGTATTAATAAAGTTGTAGTTATTTCTGTACCATGTATTTGGCGACTCAGAATGGGTGTTGTATACCTATTTTGGGGGGCGTCACATGAAATATTTATGAACCCCTCAGCAAATGGATGCCAAAGGTCTGACTAGGACAAGTTCTTAAACTCATATGATTGTGAAAATTTCCTGAACTCATGAGTGTGGTTTGATGAACTGAGAATAGTTATGTGTATTGAGGATAATAGGAATAGTTAGATTACTAAGCAATTAATTATTAGTGGAGACATAAATTTTCCAAATCTTCTAGCTACGCTAGACTCACAATTTTTGACATCAAGTTAAATACGCACTATGTACTTTTGAAAATAAATTTTATTCTCCACTCCGGGTGACCATTGTGTATGAGTGGACTTCGGGCCACCGACACATCGTTACCTGTTGAGGTAATAAAACAAATTTGTAATGATTTTTGGAATGTTTAAAGTATAGTATATGCTACTTATTTCAACTAGACGATAATGATTTGAAATATCAAATATATTTTTATTTATCGCTTATAAACCATTTAACCTGGTGTAGAGATGATAAAAAGTTGATGGAGTTGTAAATGCAGAAATACTTAGTGTTGAATTTGATCTAAAATCGTTATTCCACTATGGTATGATGTGTTATGACAAAGTCACTCGATGACGGCATCCTCAAACGGGCTGTTAATACAGTACGACATCATGCTGTCATTTTCAACAAAATTTTAAAAATTTTAATTTGCCAACTGATGAGTGAGTTTTATACACATGAATTGGATACATTCGGGCTTAATTTATTATTGTTCTCAAGTCTTTTAGAATAGTTTTTAAGTGTTTGTGTCCATTCATGCATGTTTTACATTGTTTTATAGGAATTGGGACAAAAGTTACGTGGATCGACGTTCGGGGTGGCTAGATTCGCGTTTTTGGCTTGCTATTTACACAGCAGTCACTTCAGAACAAATTTGAGTATTTCTAAGGACCTTATTTCGAAACACTTAAAGAATAAAAGTTGTATATCTACTTCTCCTCTTTCCGGAACATCTTGAATCGTCAAAATCGGAGTTCGAACGAAGAAGTTATGGTCATTTTCCCAAAAGATGTCGGAGCAAAAAATTTCCAAAAAAAGCACTAGCGCCGGGGTGCTAATTTCAAGGCAATTTCCAGCGCCAGGGCGCTATAAGGTAGAGTTTGAGCGTCAAGCCCAGCGCTGGGGCGCTGGGGGAAGAGGTTGGTGCGGCCTGGACGCGTTTTAGGCGAATTTTGACACCTTTTTGACTCCAAATTGGATTGGGTTTGTTCCTAAGCTCAAAATTGGACTTGTAACCTATAAATACATAATGGGAGGCATAAAATAAAGGGGAATTACATAGAGTAGACTAGATTAAACACTCCATTAGATTAGATATTAACCCTAGTTCTTATTAGTTTAGGAGATTGAAACAACTTGGGGATCATTGAAGATCAAGAGCAAGAGCAAGAGGGGGCATCAGATTTACTGACAACAGATTCTATTATCTTCTCTTATCATACTTTTATCTTTTAATGTCTATTCAATTGTGGATTCTTGGTTTTAATTCATTAATTATGAACTAACTCTTTTATTAAGATTTAAATCGAACTTTTTTTGGTTATGAATTGATTATTTATTTTATTCTAATTATTTATGTTGAAGTGAATTGTTCATCTTGCTTTGAGCTTATTGATTAATTATCTGATCAGTAATTACCTTGTTACTCTAGAAGGAATTGGGAAAGGAATTCTAGGATTAGAACTGGGCTTGGTGACATGTGACTTAGTTATTTACACAGTGAATAATTAGGTTTGTGAATAGAATGAGAATATCTATTTGTCGCATGTAACATAAGAGGAATTGGGTTTGTAGCGAGTTTATTTCAATTGTTTTGCATAGAGATATAGCAAAATTAATCTGGGTTAAATAAAAGGCAATTGAGCACTCGAGAGAGGGCTTTTGGCATTTGAGAATTCTTATTAACAATTCAGTAGATATAATAATTGGGATAGTTGAATAATTGATTTCTAATTCATAATTGGGGATATTGGAGTCTTAATTCTTATTTATCTGAATTCCATCAATTATTAGTTGTTTATTTGCTTTCTTTTAGAATAATCTTTTTGTTTTGTTTAATTTAGTTTTCTTAAATCTAGAAATCACAATTATTGGTTGTTTAAATAAAATTGATTTGGTTAAGAATTAGTACTTGGTGATTTTTATTAAATAATTCCTCGTGGGAACGATACTCTACTTTCACTTTATTACTTGTTGACCGTGTATACTTGCACGTATTCATTGATTGTGAAATCAATCAACACCAACGGGGTTTTGGCTACACACATTCGTAATTCGATTGAAGTTGATTATTGATATGAGTCTAAGCTATTTGATTCGGCTAGACCAACGTTTATAAAAATTCTAAGCGTTATTTGAAAATTTTCCCAAAACAAATTATTTTGGTGCGGAATCCGATAAGACTGAGGTAAAATTTTTGTGCCTATGGCAGTGACGAGAAACATATTCGACCAGCAGTACTTAATAAGTACAGTGCATACCGGGCTAATTACCCACTATGTCCATAAGTTATGACGGTTTGCGGATGAATTTCCACATAACCTTTGCGAAAATAACAGGCAATAGTCTATATAACTCCTCAGCAATATTTGAAATTTTTTACACTTATGAGGAATGTATTGGGTAACATGTGATGATGAGAATGAATGGTGAACGGTATAAGGTGTAAGGTAAATTTCGGGGACGAAATTTTTATAAGAAGGGATGAATGTGACAACCCGATAATTTGGATATTTATAAATTTTTAAAAGATTGAATTTAGGTTAAATAATAAACCTAAACAGAAAAAAAAAAGTGAATGGATTTGAGATTTACGAGAAGGAATTTCGTGAATTTAAAATTTTTGGGGTGAATTATTCAGGATTAAGGGTATACGTGTATATATTCTGTGTATATGGTATTATATGTGTACAATATTTGGTTAAGGGTCAAGGGTTGACCAGATAACCTATATCAGTGGCAAACCCTAATATTATATTAAGAACATCAACGTGCAGCTAGATAAATCTAACGATTTATAAGAAACCCTAAAATCGGTTCTGGAAACACTAATTTCAGTTCTGGGAATCCGAAACCCTTATTCGGAAGTTGAAAACCCTGATTTGGGAATTTAAATGCTAGTATAAGGTTTAAACGTTATTGATAATAACCTAATTAGGGATAACCCTAATTGATTTAGAAAATCCTAATTTCTGGATTAGAAACCCTAATGTATAATTAGGGAAAACTTAATTGTTAATTTAATAATTTTAATGTTAATAATTAGGAAACATTAATCATAATTTTCAAGTTATAAGTAATTAGAAAACCCTAATCTAATTAGGAAGCCTAATTTCTAAATTAGAAAGATTATTTTTCTATTTAAAACCCTAATTCTTGGGTTATAAATCCTAATGACCAATTATGACCCTAATTGCTAAATTAGCAAATTTAATTAGGAAATAATAATCCTAATTAGCAAGCTTGATTTATGATTAGTAAATTTTAATATAATTAGAGAATTCTAATTATAATTTAAAAATATTAATTTTATATTTTGGAAACCTAATTTAGAAATTCTAGAATTTATTTTTAAAACCCTAATGGTTAAACCCTAAACCCTAAGGGTTGGACAAATGTTTAGTTTGCCATTAAATTGTATGTACAATGACCAAAATGCCCTTTTTGCATTACTTTAATTGGTAACTTGTAAAATTTGACAACACCTTTAGTGGTTCACCAACTAATTTGACTTGCATAACATAAAATCTCCAGCAAATCTAGCAAAGTTATCAGCCATGTGCATTATATCACATTATATAAGAGATCTAAGAGAGAGAAAGTGCATGTATTTGGCTTATTTTTTATCTAAGCTCTCAATAACTCACTCTCTCTCTCTAAACCTCCGAATTTATCAAGTGTCTCAGTCACATAAACAACCCCTAGATCATCAATATCAGCTAAGGAGATCATAGATCAAGGATTTGAAACTAGAAGGTATAAACCCTAATTTGAATTTTGAACTTTCATATTAAGACAAAAGTTATGTTTTTGTGTTTAGAATCTTGCTAGATGATGTTTTATGATGATCTATGATGATCCATCATGGATCCATAGCATTAAAGTGCCTTAAAATGATGTTTTTGAAAAATCTGTTCTTGAACCTCAAAGTTGTCTGACAACCATATGTCAGTGGCCGTAGATCTCTTTCTGTTTTTGAGTTTTCTTGTTTTATGTTTTGAATCAGTAGTCTGGTATGAGATTTTTGTTCTTCAAGTGAAATCACAGTCATTTGATGTCTATAATGTAAGTTATAATCGGTCAAAGCCCGTTGACTGGGCATGACCAGATGAATTCTGGGTAACCTAGAAAGCAGTTTCCAGAGTATGACAAGATTTTCTAAGCTATAGATCTGGCAGGCATGTTATGAGTTATGTTGATGTTGTTGTAACTAGCTTGTAGTATGTTATATGTACTCTCGATCCATGCCTTTAGATTCCATAAAAAACAAATAGATTGGTTGTAAGGGTTGGTCAAAGTAGCCCATCTGATCACGAAGACACTTTTCTGGAATTTCCAGAAAGTGTATGAACAAGGTTTCTGACCATGTTTGATCGGACTTAATCTGGATAAATTGTTATTGTTTAATTGATCTGTTGTTATAGTAATGTTCCTTAACATAAGGACTACATATTTGAACCATTATATCACATGAATCATGACAGAAACCTAGATTAAATCAAGCAACAAGTTATGGCCACTCGAACTGCCTGGGTTTCTGGAAAACCCAGGTAACGTCTGAAAGTGACTTTGAATGCCCAGATCTTCATGATATGATCTGTTATGACTCCGATGATGATTACAACTTGTAGTACTACATACCTACTACAAGATCAATGTTCAAACAGACCCAGAAACAAGTTAGACAGAGAATTAAACACGGTCAAATCATGACCTTTGAGAACCGGTCTGTCAGTGTTCTTGAGGCTCAAGAACACCAACAACGACCAATTTGTCGCCTAAAGCCCCTATAGCGACACTTAATTTCTGAAATTAATTATTTCAATTATTAAATAGAATAAAATAGTTTTTAATTATTAAAAAATAATAAATAAATTCCTAAAAATTATTTTAAAGCCTGAAAATTAGTTTTTAATTATTCTAAATATATTTCATAAATATTTAATATTTTTAGAATATTAATGGTATTTAATTTATTTAATTATAATATTAAATAAATTATTTAAAATGATTTTAATACATGAAAAATCATGAAAAATTGTATTATGGTATAAGAAAATATTTAAGTTCTTTTTAGTGACTTTTAATATTTTGTGATGAATTTAATTAATTAATTAATATTAGTGATAAGTAATTTATTTAATTAATATATTAAATAAATTTTGGAAAAATAGAATTAATGATTTATAAATCATATAAAAATGATTTAAGTATTATAACAATATTTTAAGTTATAAAATATAACTTTTGATATTTTGTTATGAAAATATTAATATTTTAATAGTAAAATAAATTATGGGATAATGAAATTTAATGGTTTAACAATCATATAAACGTGATTTTAAGGTATTAAAAATACTTTGATATATTATAAATATATTATAATATTATGACATGTATTTTATTAATATTTAGTATTAAATAAATATTAATGATAAATGAATTATGTGGTATTTAATTCATATAAATACGTTATTAATGATTGAAAATTCATGATAAATGATAAAAATTATCTGAAAATTATTACGAGCTTATGAAAATTATTTTGATTGATAATATAATTATCTAAGATAATTGTTAAGTGATTAAGCAGATTTTAATGGAACTTAAATCTGATATTTATTCGAATAAGCCGTCGGGATGTCAAAATTGTGCCGAACTCGACTCAGACTGTAAAAGTTTGACTTGAGGTTAAGTCTTATGTGTGTTACAGACGGATAGGATTATGTGATAATATGTTTAGGTTATTTTAAATACTGTGATGATATTATTCTAATTGGTATATCGAAATTATTTATATATTAGGTCTTCAGACAAAGCTTATTAAAATGCATAACGATAATCAACGGTTAAGGCAAGTCTTTCTTAACTCGACCTCGAGTTGTATTATTCAATTATACTTGTGGTTAACCATTTCTGATTGCCATGTTTAAGAATTATTAAATTACACTTTGTGCATACTGCATGTATTCATCAGGTATGAAAGGCTGATAACATTCATTACCATTCGGTCCAGATATATTTTTTCATGTTCAATGCTTGTTCAGTTATAAAAATTTGTTCATGCTAATTCACAAAAATATTGTTGAATTATATCCAGCTTATAATTATTCAAATTCTTTCAATCATGATATATCCTTAAATAAACTTATACTTGCGGGGTAAACTTATTGCTCACCCTTGCTATATCATGATTAACATTGTGGATTAAGACGAATACGTCGGATACAGGAAAGGACAAAGCCAAGTTCAACTTGGGATTATGTGTGCGCAGTTAAATTGTAATAGTATAGTATGATAATAATGTTATATGTTAGACAGATTATGTATTGTGTATAAGTTAAGGTTACTCGACCTTGGGGAATAGTGTGTAAAGTTTATTGTATAAACAATTTATGTTTATATCATCCGCAATAGTGATAGAATGATTGTACCGAATCTGCGATGATTTAGGACCCGAATTTGGGGCTGTCACAATAGTCTTATCGGTTTTCACACCAAAATAAGTTTCATCATATATATCTGCACCAAAATAATTTTCATCATATAGATCCGAACCAAATGACTGTACCGGATCCTGTAACGCCCGAGAAAATCGAATTTTTGAGAATTAAATTTTTATTTTTATTAAATGAATTTAATTGATTATTTATGGAGCAAGCTAATCGAAGGTCGTTATATGACCTAGATATGTCAGAACATCGTAGTATTTTGGCTACGTGATAGAATTAAAGTGTTTGAATTTTCAAGATGAAAATAAAAGATTTCCGAGAAAGTTTCTGAAAAATACTATTCACGCATTTATGCTTGGGAATTATTTTTGAACTAACGATAGAATATTGAGGCGTGATGGAATATTCAATAATATTTCAGTTATGGCAAAAATGAAATTTTTGCCTGCGGACTCAAAACCTAAGGGTTAGGGAAAGTGAGTTCCGAGAATGTAATGAGTACGTATAACAACTAGGGTTATTATGCGTGAGAAATACGAGTCTGATACGAGTAATTATACGAGTATATTACGAAGATTAGTATGACGTATAATACGAATATCGTACGAATAATATACGAAGAGAAGACGCGATTACGAGAAGGGAATGCGTAGAATATGATCGTAGAATACGATAAGTCTTAATGGACTTTATGTTCATGGACTTTGTAGAATCCAATTGGACTTGGATTATGTCAAGCCCAATAATTTGTGAAGTTAAGCCCAAGTTAGGCATAAAAAGAATTAGGATTAAGCCCGATTCAAAGAAATTAACCGCGGATCGAACAGATGAGTCACCGGATGGGTAAAAACCTATGGGGCAACCCATGGGGATGACCCATGGGCATAAGGGGCGGCCACTTGGTCACCAAGTAAGGGTGGTGACCAAGTAAACTTGGTGGAAAAGTTTGGAATAGTAAGGAGGTTAGGGGCAAAATGGCCAAATTGCCCTAGCTTTGGTTTTCTATAAATAGAAACCTAGAATTTCATTTCCTAGGATTTTTGAAAGTCCTACCTTGAGAGAGATAAAGAGAGCTCGATTGGGAGAGCAAGAGGAAGAGCGTGAAAATGAATGCTCGGATCAAAAGTGATCGTGAAATAGAAAAGCTAGCGAATCGCCGGTTTTGTATAACGGAAGAGGATTAACGAAGAACGGTAATCCAAACCCTAGTTTCTTCTAATATTTTTCTTTAAGTTTTCTATGTTTAAAACATAGCTTAAGGAGAATAAGAAGTAAAAGAAGTTAAGAATGATTTCATATGGTTGAAATCATGAGAAAACAAAGAAATAAGAATAAGAAATTTAGTTTATAAATTTCTTAAGGATGTATAAGATTTGTAAGGATTTTGAGCGATCCGAATGAATCTTATGAATGAGTATGTCAAATTAGTAAGGAATGATGTTCTATAATATCAAATTCTAAGAAAAAGTAGAATCGTAATCCAAAATATCAATTAAAACGAAGAACGAACGAAGAACGCGAAGAACACGCGAAGAACACGTAGAATGTTGTTGATGGACAAATTTAAAACCATCATAGTGTAAATGTTGTTGATGGACAAGTTTAAAACCATCGTGTATAAGTTAGTTGCTTCTTGCTTGGTTAGGAGCGTTAGAAACGTTTATGAAGAACGGATTAAAATTGAGCTATAACGAAGTTATGGCGAAATTTTCGTAAAAGTCAAGCTAGAATTTGAAAGTTAGTAAATGAACCCGAACGTGTAGGGTTTCATTAGAATGTAAGAGAACGTAGAAAACGTGAGTCGTGGACTCAAGAACGATCGAGTTCTGAGTTCGGATGACCGAATTACGGACGAACGAGCGAAGAACGTTAAAAGCGTAAAATAAACGAAGAGTGAAGTTTAAGCCAATTGAATGGCACGTTAACGAGTTTAGATCGAATTTCTGCTCAATGGGTGTTAAAGTACGTGAGATAACAAAGAGAATGGCTTTAGAACAACCTCGTTCTGAGTTATAACGAAGGAGTTATGAGATCGCAAAGTAAGCATCTCAAACTTGATTCCACACTTAGAAAAAATTTCTAGGGTTTAAGCTTCGCGCCGCAGCGCCAAGAAGTGGCGCCGCAGCGTGAACTCGGGCTTCAGGTGCTGTTTAGTGGCACCGCAGCGTGAGAGATAATGAAGGGTTTGGTGCCACAACGCCAGACCAAGGGAGGAGATAGAAGTAGGTCGCGCCGCAGCGTGAGAGAGAGAGGGAAGGATGGCGCCGCAGCGCCGGTGCAAGGCAATGCCCATAAATGAGAATTTTATTTCTCAGATACTGGGGGATGTGCAAGAAAGAAGTATGAACATATAGTTCACGTAATGTAACATTTAGTCAAGTGTTTTAAACCTTTAGCAAAGGTTGAACGAAAAGATTTAACGTGATTAAAAGACGGAGAATGTAAGTGCTAGATTACGTAACCGATATCCGGGGACCGTAGTCGCGATAAACGAACATAGGGATTGCTATGATTGTGATTCCTAAGACGTTGAGTGATAAAGGTAATGAATAACATTCCGATGTTATGTCATGGTAATGAGAGATTAAATGAGGAACAAGTGAACGTCGAATACATAACGATCCTCGTGAATCGAATTCGTATTGGACGAACATTCTAAGTATACCCTAGTTGTATGACTTAGACGTTGACGAAGGTAGTAAGTAAGATATGAATTATCAAGGAAAGCCGTAACAACCGGTAATGAGATTAAAGAAAGTCCGAGTGTGAGTCGGATAGAGAATGTTAGAAGATTATGTATGGTTTAACCATAATTAAACAAAGAACGTAAGAGGGTAATAAGTAAACCGTGAATGATGTTCAACGTTGGTAGTTCACCAACGATGATCGAATGTTGGTTAATAATGTAAGAACGTTAATGAGCCGTAACGAAGCATAAAGAGTCGATTTGACTTTATTAATGAAATAAGTATGATTAAGTATACAAGATGAAAGATAGTTAATTGATGATGAATTAATTAACTTAAAGTAACATCTACGATGATGACAATAACGTTGAGAGTTACAACAAAAAGTTGTTGAATATTACGTGAATGGTATGCAATAAGTATACTTAACCAATAATCGATCGAATTTTGATTGATAACGAAAGAACGTTAATAAGCTGTGAGGAAGGACGATTAATGTAAAACGAGTGGTATTAATGAAGTAAATCCACTTACAACATAGAAGAGAAAGAAGTTGGTTATAAACGGCAAGCCGGACCAATAGTAAATAATCTAATAAATTATTAGATTGAGAAGAAGGGTAAGATTCATTAGGAATCATGTATGTTCGTTCAAAACCTAATGTAGTATGTTATGTGATTATATGTTGTAGAGACTATAAAGACTCAAAGGGAAGGTAATTATACTGTAGCAGACGCTTAAAGGCAAGTCTTTCTTAACGCTTGTCTAACCTTCGTATTAGCCAAGTTTTATGTGATGCCTGTTATACAATGCATGAATGGTTTTAAAGGAAGAGTCGATGCCTGTTTTAACTTGGCTAGACTATTCATAATATATAGATTGATTATTATTCATATCATTCTATATAGAAATGCTAACGCTATCCTATGCCAAGTAATTGATACGGACGAGAAGGTAAGTTTGTCTATGAACAAACAAAAAGTATTTTTCATCAATATTTCGATGGGCACACGAGTTTGCCAAAAATATTAAACATAAATACGTTTAATGAATGTAGTGTTGATCAACATAGGGTACTATAGGCTGATTACCTAGACGTACTCGTAAGTTATACGGATGAACGACCTTAGTGATGTGGACTCCTTTTCAAGTATGAAAACTAAAAGTTACTGTTCATGGTCTATCGACCGGTTCAGAATTTCTAAGCTATTATATAGATACTTTGGAATTATTGTTATGATATGAGAAGTACCAGTCAAATGTTTCATAGTGCTTCGTAGTTAATTGTTCAGTTAACGGGAATAAAGCATGTAACTATTAATGTGATAGTCATATGATTCGTTGTTAAGACTTGCTGAGCTAGTTATGCTTACTCTTGCTTGAACCATATGTTTGTAGCTAAAGCCGAATGAACTGAGAGTTCTAAGAGAGATAAAGGCAAGGCTAAGACGAACAAGTAATCGTCCTGTAATAGATTATTGTAATTGTATGTAATATACTTATGAAGAAAAAAGAATGTATTCGATTTATGAACCTGTGAAAGGATTTGTTACAAATGTAATACACAGATAGTAATTACACTCATTTTGTTGTTATTTCAATGGAATGATTGTATGGATTGTAGCATCGTGGAGCACCATCTGTCGGGTTGGAAGATACCCAGATTTGGGGGCATCACAGATCCGCGTTGTTGTATAGATCCAAATATTTTCTTGATTATTATGCACAAGCTATAGACTCGGAATTGATAAATATGATGAAAAAGGTACAATAAAGTTATTCCGGAAGCAAGAATCGACGAGAAAGGGATACTTCGAGTTAATTCTCGGCTCTGTGTCCCTAACGACCCTGAATTGAAACATATAATCATGATGGAGACACACAACACATCGTTTGCGATCGACCCTGGAAGTACCACAATGTATCCTGACCTTCAACATATATTTTGGTGGAGCAACGTAAAGAGAGAGATCATAGAGTTTATTTCAAGGTGTTTAACTTGTCAACGTGTCAAGACAGAGCATCAAATACCTAAGGGTCCATTGCAACCACTCAAAATCCCAGAATGGAAGTGAGATCACATCAATATTGATTTCGTTACAGGTTTTCCCAAAGTTTCTCAAGGATTTGATGCAATTTGAGTCATTGCGGATAGATTGACCAAATCTGTTTATTTCTTACCCATACGAGACTATTCACTAGAGCGTCTTGCCAATATATATTCTCGCCTCCTAAGAAGAAAAATGGAACAAAAAGGAAAAGGGTGAGCTCAACTAGTCCATTAAAGAATATTATGACTAACATAATGTAGAACAAATTATCGTTAGCCTTCAATAAATCAGATAAAATATAATGAACAACAAGTTTTAGATCAATATTTGCAGCGGAAATAACAATTCACTAGAAGAGTTCAGTAGAGAATGAAGTCTACTATCATCTATGATTTAAAAGTCCATCATAAATATTTTATCCCTGTAACATCAATCAATATACATCATGAATCAAATATTCATCTTTGCTCAACGGGCCAAATATATTCATTTGTATCATAAGTTGGTCATGTTCATCTCAACAGCTGTCTATCTTTGCACTACGGGCCAAAGATATTCATCAAGTAATCATTCATCTTTGCACTACAGACCAAAGATATTCAGTTATATCATCATTTAGGACTGAGGATGATGAAAAATATTTTAAAGAAAACGAATCTAGTGAGATAAAATGACAAAGATTAGGAATTCATACTTCAATTTATCTAAGTTCATAAATACTCCATAATAATAATCGTGGAGCAAAATTCAAGAATGAAGATCAAAATATGGATACAATCAAAGATAGTAACCACAATAGACAACTTGGACAAAGAAAAGAAAATTTATTTTTTTTGTGAATAGTGATGTATACGTGAATAGTGTCGTATACGTGAATAGTAACCCCGGCACAAAAAGGTAACAATTTCAAAATAAAATCATACTTCGTGAATAGTACCGTATTCGTGAATAGTGCCGTATTCGTGAATAGTAACCTTGACATGAAAAGGTAAAAATTTCAAAATAAAATTCATACCAATATTTTTGTATAATGATATTAAAAGAAATAACATCATTTACGAAGAAAATAACATCCCTTACCTCAAAAGAATATTACTTCTGGCTGAAATATCGGATATAATGCTCAAAGAAACTTGTACTGAATAGTAACACTCAAAGTATTTAAATATTCACAAAAATACGCTCGATATTATAGACAGAGAAAACTCCTGATTCTGGTGTGATTTTTAATTCTAACTAAGTACCCTATGTCAGGAATAAGCATTTGAATGATATTCCTATTACATATGATTTAATTATGATATATATATATATTATATATATTATATATATATATATATATATTATAATATATATATATATATATGAATGAATATGCAAGTATGCTTGCATTAAGAAAAACTGTAAAGTTCTTTGATAGATAATAGAAACATGTGTACAAGGACTTAGAATGAATTGATCAAATATGTTAGGTTGATCCTACATAATCAAAACAGCTTTGTTAAAGTCCTTAAAAAGAAATGATATACAAGGACTATAAATGTAGAGAGATCAAGCATGTTAGGTTTATCTTATGATGTAATAGATATGCTTGTCTGATTGTCGAACACTGCACCAGAAATCATAGTTTGCTAGGAGAGTTCAGGAAAACTTGAGAGCTATCGAGGCAGAATCGTAGTCTGCAAGATAGTAGATCTCAGAGTTTGTAGACTTCCAGGAGAGACGAGGAAGGATCGTAGTGTTTTGAGGAGAACTTCCTCAGGGCCGTAGTATGCTGAGAAAGTCATGTTCAGAATCATAGAGACAACCTGCCTACGAGCCGACCGAGCATCTGTCGAAGCCAAGTTAGAAAAGAAAACTACACTCGGAGTCGTAGAGTCTACTGATGCCGAAGCCAAGACAAGGATCGTAGACTACACTCTGAGTCGTAGAGTCTACTGATTACATGCAAAGATCGTAGTCGAGCAAGATCAGATGAAGACAACGAGCACAAAGTCAGAAATCATAAAGTGTCAAGATCTGATCTCGGAGTCGTAGTGTCTGCACAACCAAAGCTGAATCGTAGAGTGTTGAACTGAGACTTCAACATATGTGCTCACAATGCCAAGGCAGAATCGTAGAGCAAATACGACTCTCAACAAATGAGCATTCCCAGAATATCCAAAGGAATGAAGCCTCTGGTCTAAGCTGCATAGATACATCCCACCTGAAGGAAACCAGAGAGCACTCAACGAATGACATGCAAGCTAATAGAAGATCTAAGCATCAATCCAATCCGCATCCAGATTGAGTTATGAAGCCATTCAAGATGAAGTCTTCCACAAGATGATCATAAGAAGACTTCAGTAGCTGACTAAGGAAAGTCAGCAGGTGCAGTAGCTGTCATGTGATAAGATGACAACTATCTTGTAGATATCTTGGATCGTAGTGTTTGCCAAACACACAAATAACTGATGGAGTATACACAGAGACACTAGTCAGCCTCTGAAGAACAAGGCTAATGTGATTAAGCATTGGGTAAGTCCATTGATGATAAATGAACGGGAGATCACAAGGAGAAAGAAAGCTGGACACGCCACAAATCTGAAGTGTCTTGCTATTCAGAAGGGACCAGAACAAAGAAGTCAAGCCATCAGCATTTGAGAGCTGTCGAGGCAAACAGAAGTGTTGAAGCACTGCACACGTAAAGGAAGAGGTGTTCTACATTGAAGATCCAATCAACACTCTTCAAGATCGTTGTGTTGTCTCTTCCAGTCAACAAGACACTACGATCAGGTCCATGAAGACATGAATCAGAATCGTAGAGTTCGAACAGCTGAAGATTGAAGCATTGGCAACAGTTCAATCTAAAGGTTGATATTCGGACAAGAGCTTATTGAGAGCATCGATGCAAAAAGACAACCTCTGATCGAGAAATCAGAAGGAGGAAATAAAGTCATCAACCTGCCCAAGACATCAGAGTGACATCTCTGATGGGGTAGGTGAAACAGTGGACTGCAGTGTTAGAAAATCAGAAAAGGAGATGTCATGTCACATCTGCAGTCTGCACTAAATAACTCGAGATCTGCGTAGAAAATCTAAAAGATTTCAACGACTACTTTCCAACGGGAAGATTGGGAAGAAGTATAAATCAACTGAGCTTCAAAGATTAAAAGAGGCTGATGATTGCTTTGTTGCAGAATCGTTGAGTTGGTAAAATGCTAACGTTGACTCTACAAGTTCCAGTTGAGCTTTAAATAGAACAAGTCTCAGTGACAGTGAGACTACGAAGGTGGAAATGAAGCAGCTTTGAAGGACTTAAACAAATCAAAGCTTCACTCAACAAAGATGAGAATGCCACTTGAATTGGCATCTAAGCTAAGAGCCGAGAAGGACAAGAAGATTGCATTCAGAAGAGTTACAAAGCACAAGACAGATCTTAAGAGCCACTCTATGATTCACCATGAACCCAAAGCTGAAGTAGAGCGAGTGTAGAACCTTGTCTGCCAACATGTTAAGAAGGGTTCAAGAAATGGTGATGGTGCACAACTGACACTACATGAAGATGGGAAGAACAGAATAAGATCAGCTGCACCAAAGATGATGTGGTCCAGTCTCGAAGCTGAATGCAAAGAGGACCACGCCAAGCTGCTAAGTACAAAAGATGATCAAGCTTAAAGACATCTTAGCAGCTTAGCACCAACAACAACAACAATAAGAAGCCAGGGCCTGAGGAGTCCTTGTCCGGAGGGACTAAATGAAGTTCCAAGCCTGCTGGGCTTGAAGAGTTCTTTGGGAATTAGAGAAGTTCCAATGCTACTGGCCTTGAAGAGTTCTTAGTGAACTAAAGTCCCAAGGTCGCTGGCCTTGAAGGAATCTTTGTGATTCAGGGTGCTGCCCTTCCTTAGTGGAAATCCTGCTAGTTGAAAGCAGAAGAGTGGATTAGGAGCTTGAGTCTCTGAACCACTTAAAACCCCTTGCGTATTTTACTTTTTTTCATTTACATTATGTACTATAACTGTTATAACTGCTATGTATGTTTTAACTACTTACAACCAAACTAACTGTGCGAACAATGTATGTAGGATTATGAATATATCAATGAAGGGGATCTTTTACTTATTCCGCTGTGCCTGAAAAGATTTTTATGTTTGTCATATTCTAAATTATTAGTTATACAAAATAAAAGTATAAAAGTATTTGAAATTAAAAAGGATCTATTCAACCCCCCCTTCTAGATCTATATTGTGCCTACTGGGAACTAACAATTGGTATCAGAGCAGGTTCTCATGCTATATTCAAAAGCTAATCTCTTTGAGTCTGATCCTAAGCACAAACATTGTTCTAAACTTAGTTTAGTAGTAAGTCACTTGTTATATGTAGATGAGATCACACGTTTGAAATATTGTGTATAGGTTAATGTGTATATACACCTGAAGCTACTCAGATTGGTCCATGTTCTTGATTGCCATATCAACAAGATCAATCCCTGCCCACAGTCAATTTTGTAGTCTGAAGACTAGGGTAGAAAGCTCAAAACATAAACTGTGAGTTTGAATACAAATATTATCTTCTAGAGAGTATTAATACTCAAAAGGAGTCCTCATTACATTTATTAACATACTATTACATAGAATAGTGAGGACTACTAACTAATACTATCATTCGAACCATCACTCCGTTCCCCGACTTGGCCCAGCTACGTTCTCATTTCCTGAAGAGAACAGTGAAAGAAATGGTGAGCTCAACTAGCCCAGTAAGAAATATTATGACTAAGATAATGTAGAATAAATTATCATTAGCCTTCAACAATGTTAAACTGATAAAATATAATAGACATCAAGTTTAACTGCAGCGGAACAAGCAATCCATTAAAAGAGTCAAGTAGAAAATAAACTCTACTATCTTTTATGATTTAAAAGGTTTTTCAACATTGTGATCGCTGGGACTCAGCTTAATAAAATAATCCACATCATCGAATCACCCCTGTACTACGGCCAAGGATATTCGTGTATTCATTAATGGTCATGATCATGCCAACAACTGTCCATCAATGCACTACTGGCCAATGAGGACTTTTACCACATCATTTGTAACATTACGGTCATGATTATACCGAATAATCCCTGGTCATAATCATACTAAGTCCATCTATGCACTACAAGCCACAGATGACTTTTAACATTTTATAAACATGAGGATGATGACAATGATATAAGAATTCAATAAAACAAGTTTAAGAATTAATTTAAGAATTAATCCAAAATTGTCAAATTGTCACATGATACTGCTTTGTGGAGTAAAATTCAAGAATGCTTAGAAGAATATTTTCATGAAAAGATACTGGATGAAATGCAATTATCAAGGATATTCCACAAATTTCATGGAGTATAGAAGTCAAAACTTAACCAACTGAGTGCAATAAAGAATGGAATAACAAAAGAAATCACCATGCATGCGATAGACCGCATAGACAGGTTATTCCAACAGAATAATAAATAATGGAACCAGGTCCGGCGTAAACGCACAGACAGGATATTCTGACAGAATAATAAATAATGGAACCAGGTCCGGCGTAAACGCACAGACATGATATTTTGACAGAATAATAAATAATGGAACCAGGTCCGGTGTAAAACACACAGACAGGATGTTCCAACAGAATAATAACAAGACGTAACCAGGTCCGGTGTAAAACACATAGACAAGATGTTCTAACAGAATAATAATAAAAACGGAACCAGGTCTGGTGTAAAACACACAGACAGGATGTTCCAATAGAATAATAGAAGAATGTCACCAAGTATAGGGTAGACCGCATATACAGGTTATTCTAATAGAATAATAAGAAATGGAATAACAACAGTTCTCTTCATGAATAAGAAAGAATAACACCCCTTACCGTTTTAAAGATGAGCTGAAATAAGGAAGTAGTTAAGTAGCAGAATACTCTTCTTCTCTCTCTCTATAGTTTCTCTCTCTACAGTTCAGTGAATTCGTAAGAAATAATGAAGGAATGAGCTGCTATTTATAAAAAAATAGAATGCATTGTAACTAATCCATGAACGGTCCAGATTGATTACTTTAATCTGACGGTCCATATTTAAAGAAAAATCTTTTAAATAAAATATAATATATTCTATTTATAGAATAACTTTAATAAAGTATTCTGTTTTATATAAAAAGATGTTTCTGTTTTATTACGTTAATAATACGGATAAAACAAAACGTCATTATCGCTAAATAATTCATATTATTGACTGACAATAATTGAATCAAATTGAGTGACTTCTCACATAAGCATTAATAATCAATACCGTGTACTACTATGCAACCACACATATTACTGTACTTTTACTACCGAGTAGTTCAACAGTAACAATGGTAAAACTTCCGCCGTTATTTTTAATAAAATATTTTTGTCGTTTTCTCAATCCGACAATAATTTCGTTGTGGGGGCCACCAATGATTGTGTCGTTGTACGAATATTCCCTGTTAAAATGAATATTCCCCGACCAATCGAATATTATATAACAACTTGCGCACTTTGCAAAATTTATAAATATTACCCACAACTATAACATTATATCAAATTAACTCCATAATATTCAAAAATGATATTTATAAAAAATTCATCTTTATTTATAAAAGTTGGGGTCTTACACCAATGATTTGTGAAGTTAAGCCCAAGTTAAGCCCAAGCTCGATCCAAAGAAATTAATCGCGGATCGAACCGATGAGTCACCGGATGGGTAAAAACCCATGGGAAAACCCATGGGGATGACCCATGGGCATAAGGGGCGGCCACTTGGTCACCAAGTAAGGGTGGTGACCAAGTAAACTTGGTGAAAAAGTTTTGAATAGTAAGGAGGTTAGGGGCGAAATGACCAAATTGCCCTAGCTTTGGTTTTTTATAAATAGAAACCTAGAATTTCATTTCCTAGGATTTTTGAAAGTCCAACCTTGAGAGAGATAGAGAGAGCTCGATTGGGAGAGCAAGAGGAAGAGCTTGAGAATGAATGCTCGGATCAAAAGTGATCGTGAAATAAAAAAGGTAGCGAATCGCCGGCTTTGTATAACGGAAGAGGATTAACGAAGAACGGTAATCCGAACCCTAGTTTTTTTTAATATTTTTCTTTAAGTTTTCTATGTTTAAAATATAGCTTAAGGAGAATAAGAAGTAAAAGAAGTTAAGAATGATTTCATATGGTTGAAATCATGAGAAAACAAAGAAATAAGAATAATAAATTTAGTTTATAAATTTCTTAAGGATGTATAAGATTCGTAAGGATTTTGAGCGATCCGAATGAATCTTATGAATAAGTATGTCAAATTAGTAAGGAATGATGTTCTATAATATCAAATTATAAGAAAAAGTAGAATCGTAATCCAAAATATCAATTAAAACGAAGAACGAATGAAGAACACGAAGAACACGCGAAGAACACGTAGAATGTTGTTGATGGACAAATTTAAAACCATCGTAATCTAAATATTGTTGATGGAAAAGTTTAAAACTATCGTGTATAAGTTAGTTGCTTCTTGCTTGGTTAGGAGCATTAGAAACGTTCATGAAGAACGGATTAAAATTGAGCTATAACGAAGTTATGGCGAAATTTTCGTAAAAGTCAAGCGAGAATTTGAAAGTTAGTAAATGAACCCGAACGTGTAGGGTTTCATACAAATGTAAGAGAACGTAGAAAATGTGAGTCGTGGACTCAAGAACGATCGAGTTCTGAGTTCGGATGACCGAATTACGGACGAACGAGCGAAGAACGTTAAAAGCGTAAAATAAACAAAGAGTGAAGTTTAAGCCAATTGAATGGCACATTAATGAGTTTAGATCGAATTTCTACTCAATGGGTGTTAAAGTATGTGAGATAACGAAGAGAATGGCTTTGGAATAACCTCGTTCCGAGTTGTAACGAAGGAGTTATGAGATCGCAAAGTAAGCATCTCAAACTTGATTTAACACTTAGGAAAAATTTCTAGGGTTTAAGCTTCGCGCCGCAGCGCCGAGAAGTGGCACCGCAGCGTGAACTCGGGCTTCAGGTGCTGTTTAGTGGCGCTGGAGTGCGAGAGATATCGAAGGGTTTGGCGCCGCAGCACCAGACCAAGGGAGGAGATAGAAGTAGGTCGCGCCGCAGCGTGAGAGAGAGAGGGAAGGATGGCGCCGCAGTGCCGGTGCAAGGCAATGCCCAGAAATGAGAATTTTATTTCTTAGATACTGGGGGATGTGCAAGAAAGAAGTATGAACATATAGTTCACGTAATGTAACACTTAGTCAAGTATTTTAAACCTTTAGCAAAGGTTGAATGAAAAGATTTAACGTGACTAAAAGACGGAGAATGTAAGCGCTAGATTACGTAACAGATATCCGGGGACCGTAGTCACGACAAACAAACATAGAGATTTCTATGATTATGATTCCTTAGACGTTGAGTGATAAATGTAATGAATAACATTTCTATGTTAAGTCATGGTAATGAGAGATTAAAAGACGAACAAGTGAACGTCGAATACATAACGATCCTCGTGAATCGTATTCGTATTGGACGAACGTTCTAAGTATACCCTAGTTGTATGACTTAGACGTTGACGAAGGTAGTAAGTAAGATATAAATTATCAAGGAAAGCCGTAACAACCGGTAATGAGATTAAAGAAAGTCCGAGTGTGAGTCGGATAGAGAATGTTATAAGATTATGTATGGTTTAACCATAATTAAACGAAGAACGTAAGAGGGTAATAAGTAAATCGTGAATGATGTTCAACGTTGGTAGTTCACCAACGATGATCGGATGTTGGTTAATAACGTAAGAACGTTAATGAGCCGTAACGAAACATAAAGAGTCGATTTGACTTTATTAATGAAATAAGTATGATTAAGTATACAAGATGAAAGATAGTTAATTGATGATGAATTAATTAACTTAAAGTAGCATCTACGATGATGACAATAACGTTGAGAGTTACAACAAAAAGTTGTTGAATATTACATGAACGGTATGCAATAAGTATACTTAACCAATAATCGATCGAATTTCGATTGATAACGAAAGAACGTTAGTAAGCTGTGAGGAAGGACGATTAATGCAAAACGAGTGGTATTAATGAAGTAAATCAACTTACAACATAGAAAAGAAAGAAGTTGGTTATAAACGGCAAGCCGGAACCAATAGTAAACAATCTAATAAATGATTAGATTGAGAAGAAGGGTAAGATTCATTAGGAATCATATTTGTTCGTTCATGACCTAATGTGGTATGTTATGTGATTATATGTTGTAGAAACTATAAAGACTCAAAGGGAAGGTAATTATATTGTAGCAGACGCTTAAAGGCAAGTCTTTCTTAACTCTTGTCTAACCTTCGTGTTAGCCAAGTTTTATGTGATGCCTGTTATACAATGCATGAATGGTTTTAAAGGAAGTGTCGATGCCTGTTTTAACTCGGCTAAACTATTCATAATATATAGATTGATTATTATTCATATCATTCTATATAGAAATGCTAACGCTATCCTATGCCAAGTAATTGATACGGACGAGAAGGTAAGTTTGTCTATGAACAAACAAAAAGTATTTTTCATCGATATTTCGATGGGCACGCGAGTTTGCCAAAAATATTAAACGTAAATACGTTTAATGAATGTAGTGTTGATCAACATAGGGTACTATAGGCTGATCACCTAGATGTACTCGTAAGTTATACGGATGAACGACCTTAGTGATGTGGACTCCTTTTCAAGTATGAAAACTGAAAGTTACTGTTCATGGTCTATCGACCGGTTCAGAATTTCTAAGCTATTATATATATACTTTGGAATTATTGTTATGATATGAGAAGTACCAGTCAAATGTTTCATAGTGCTTCGTAGTTAATTGTTCAGTTAACGGGAATAATGCATGTAACTATTGATGTGATAGTCATATGATTCGTTGTTAAGACTTGCTGAGCTAGTTATGCTCACTCTTGCTTGAACCATATGTTTGTAGCTAAAGCCGAATGAACTGAGAGTTCTAAGAGAGATAAAGGCAAGGATAAGACGAACAAGTAATCGTCCTGTAATAGATTATTGTAATTGTATGTAATATACTTATGAAGAAAAAAGAATGTATTCGGTTTATGAACCTGTGAAAGGATTTGTTAAAAATGTAATACACAGATAGTAATTACATTCATTTTGTTGTTATTTCAATGGAATGATTGTATGGATTGTAGCATCGTGGAGCACCATCTGTCGGGTTGGAAGATACCCGGATTTGGGGGCGTCACAGATCCGCGTTGTTGTATAGATCCAAATATTTTCTTGATTATTATGCATAAGCTACAGACTCGGAATTGATAAATATGATGAAAAAGGTACAAGAAAGTTATTTCGGAAGCAAGAATCAACGAGAAAGGGATACTTCGAGTTAATTCTCGACTCTGTGTCCCTAACGACCCCGAATTGAAACATAAAATCATGATGGAGACACACAACACATCGTTTGCAATCGACCCTGGAAGTACCACAATGTATCCTGACCTTCAACATACATTTTGGTGGAGCAACATAAAGAGAGAGATCATAGAGTTTATTTCAAGGTGTTTAACTTGTCAACGTGTCAAGACATAGCATCAAATACCTAAGGGTCCATTGCAACCACTCAAAATCCTAGAATGGAAGTGAGATCACATCAATATGGATTTCGTTACAGGTTTTCCCAAAGTTTCTCAAGGATTTGATGCAGTTTGAGTCATTGCGGATAGATTGACCAAATTTGTTTATTTCTTACCCATACGAGAAAACTATTCACTAGAGCGTCTTGCCAATATATATATATATATATATATATATATATATATATAAGTGAGATTTCGAGATTGCATAACATGCTAGTGTCTATAGTTTCTGATCGAGACACTAGATTCACTTCATAATTTTGGATTAGCTTACAAAAAGATATGGGCATCGAGCTACGATTCAGTTCTATATATCATTCCGAAATGGATGAACAATCGGATTGGAAAATTTAAACTCTTGAAGATCTATTGAGACTTTATGTACTAGACTTCAAAGGAAGTTGGGACAAATACTTACCATTGGTTGAATTCTTATACAACAACAGTTATCAAGCAAGTATAGGCATGACCCCCAAGTTAGTGTGCATGACAACAGAAAATATCCAAATGATTCGACAACGATTACAAACAGCTCAGGAACGACAAAAGACTTATGTAGATCTTCATCAAAGGGACGAAAAATTCAATGTTAGAGATCATGTATTTTTACGTGTTTCTCAATGGAAAGTAGTTATGAGATTCGAAAAAAGAAGAAAGCTCAACCCTCGATTTATTGGCTCATTTAAAATAGTAGGAACTGTGGCTTATAGACTTGTCTTACCGCCAAACATGTCTCAGATTTATAACGTTTTTCAGTTATCCATGTTTCATAAGTATGTGAAGGATCCTAATCACATCATTGAGTTAGAGCCATATTTAATAATAGAGGATTTAACTTATGAAGAAGTACCTGTCAATATTTTAGATAAAAATGAACAAATTCTACGCTCAAAGGTTATACCTCAAGTTAAAGTTTGTGGAGAAACCAAGATACATAGGAAATGACTTAGGAACCAGAATCTAAAATGAAAGCTAAATATCCTTACCTCTTCGAAATGAATGTCGAATGTCAGGTACGTCAATTTCGAGGACGAAATTTCATAAGGAGAGGAAATTGTAAGACCCTAAATTTTATGAAATAAAAGTATTCAATTTTCCTTATAATTACTATTCTATTAACTAAATGGTTAAATTGATAAAATGTTAAAATTAAGGGTGATATGTGTAAATTATAAAAGTATATCGGGGAATATTCGTTTTGTCGGAGAATATTTATTTTGTCGGGAATATTAGGTAAATGTGCGACGTCGCCGAAATAACCAATCATTGGTGTGCACAACGAAATATTGTCGGATGCAAAAAATGACATAAATAACATTTTTAATAAAAAAAAAAGTATAGTCAACGGTACTATCATTTTTACTGTTTAAATAACTGGTGATAAAAGTACAGTAGCACGCGATTTTCTACTGTGACACACGACATTCTATAGTATCACACAGTATTGCACAATATTTCATATTATTGATTCAATAATTGTTACAGTTGCAACTGCATAATATTTCATATTATTGAACTCAATAATTGTCACAGTAGCAAATGTACAGTATTTCATATTATTATAATTGACATGACATAGTAACTCATTTTATCTGATATGATATTGTTAGGCTAATTAACATTATTAACAATGTCTAAAAAATTCATTCAAGGAAATATGTTATTTAATTGAGCGTCGTTTATACAGAAGGCCCCCTCTTTCCTAGGAATTATCTAGTTGTCAATATTATAAATATATAATAATTATACTTAGAAGAAATTAGTGAACACCAGTCCATTGTAACAAGTACATGGATTTATGGATGTCACAATATCGTATATTATTGAACCAATAACTGATATCGTAGCAAGGGTAGTAATGGATAGTTGCATAAATGGAAGTCACGGGTTTTAAATAGTTAGGTTGACTCATTATTTGAAGAACAATAATATCTGTGATATTAATACATTAAGTCAATAATGTAGAAGATGAATAATATACTTAAAATGGAATACTCATTTTGATAATATATTTATCTTTTTGAATAAATAATGATAATGAATAATCTTTTTGATAATAAATTTATCTTTTTGAATAAATAATTATAATGGAATAATCTTTTTGATAATGAATTTATCTTTTTGATTAATATTGGTAATGGATTGTTCTTTCTGAATAAAGTAAAGATAATGGATGAAAATGAGTAATGATTATGTTTAAAGTAAAGATAATGGATGAAAATGAGTAATCATTATGTTTAAAGATAATGATAATGGACGAATAGTATATTTATAAAATGTGGGATATTTTGGCTATAAATAGGAAGGCTTAACATAAGTTAATTCATAACTTTCTTACTTATACTTCCTTCCACTTTCGAAAAATTTCTTAGTGTAAGTTATCTCTTAGTGTGTTAACTTATCTTGAGTATTTGCGAAGATCAGTAAGAGTATGAGTATTGTTTAAGTAAGTATTTTCTATAAAAGTTGGTCAAACACTCACACACATCACATGGTGTTTAATTATTCCTTTAGAAGAGTAATTTTGAAAAATTTCATTTGGAAGATTTTGTTTTGAAATATTATTTTGAAGCTTATTATGGACACTACACAAATTTATACTATATAGCCACTTTTGATAAATTCATAATATACGAGTTACTAATTAAAGTATAAATATATTTAGGTTGATAAACTTCGTAGAAAGCAACATCAAATCACTTGTTAATTGAGGTAAGGGATATCATTTTCTTTCATACTCCATATTATGGTAAGAAATTATTATTTTTTTTGATAACTTTTTAATTGAACGGTGAAAAGTCCTAAACTATTTAGAACTTCCTTAACAGTTTGCGCTTCATCTGATATCTTTTAACCTAAATCTTCTTATTGCACTTTACATGTGATTCATCTAATATCTTTTCAACTGAATCTTCCTATTTTGTTTTACACGTGATATTTGAATTTTGAATCTTATTTATCCTATTCTTGAACTCTAATCAAATGTCTTGATATCATATTGACATTTGGACATTATTGAACTCTGGATAAATTTAATGTCAAATCTCATATGTTGATTCTTTTATGTTATTATTCTTACAACTTATGTTCATTTTTATATCATTGTAATTTGTACTAATCATCAAAGAATCAAGTTATGGCAAATGTCTTTGGCCTAGGTGTAAAGACGATATGATTGTTGAGGTGTCTTTGGTCTATATGACAATGACACGTGATGAAAAGTTCTCTTTGGGCCGTAGTGCAAAGATGGACTGTGGATTGGCATGATCATGACCATTGGTGTTACAATTGAATATCTTTGGCCCATAGTGCAAAGATGAACTGTTGATTTGTATGATTATGATTAGGAAATATTGATTGGTGTTACAGGGATAAAATATTGATGGTGAACTTTTAATTTAGAGAAGATTGTGAACATCATGATCTATCTTACTCTCTTAAATAATTGATTGATATTTCCGTTGCAGCTGTTGATCTAAAACTTGTTGTCTATTATATTCTATCAAAATTTTTACTATTGAAGGCTAAGGATAATATATTCTTCATTATCTTAGTCATGATATTCTTTACTGGGCAATTTGAGCTCACCCTTTTTCTTTTTGTTCCATTGTTCTTCTCAAGAAATGAGAATGTAGGTGGGACTAGTCGGGGTGTGGAGTGATGATCCGAGATAGTTTCTATAGTTATCTTCATCATGTTGTTAAATAATGTGTGTCGACGCTGGGAAGGCTCTTTTCAAGTGCTACGCAATGAAATAGGGCTTGCCATTTTCTGAATCCGGGAAGATGGGTCCATGACTAAATTGGCATCTTCGGGTCTTCGCAGGAAGTCTGTTGAGCTGTTTTTGCATAGTTTGCGCTCGGAAGTGCTGCAATGGCTCTTTGTGACCCTATCTACAGCTGTACTGTGTTTGTTGATGTTGTCTTGTCAAAATGACCTTTTTCCCCTCCCGGAGTTGTCTCCAAGGTTGGTGGGGCTTTTGGATGTCTCTTGGGGTTGTCTCCGGGATTTGATTGCAGCCTATTATGTTCTTCCTCAAGGTTGTTGTGACGTCTCCAAAATAGGTCCACACAACCAATTCTCTGTTGCCAAATTCATGGTACAAAAAATAACTACAACTTCATTATTACAATTGTCGTGCAAAATACGACAACACATATACTGTGAGTTTAAATACAAATATTATCTTCTAGACAATATCCAAACTCAAATAAGTCCTCATTACAATTATTCATACACTATTTTACAAAAAAATGAGGATTGCAAAAACAACTGTATTGAAACATCACTCCACACCCCGACTAGTTCCCGCTATATTCTCGCCTCCTAAGAAGAAAAATGGAACAAAAAGGAAAAGGGTGAGCTCAACTAGCCCAGTAAAGAATATTATGACTAACATAATGTAGAACAAATTATCGTTAGCCTTCAATAAATCAGATAAAATATAATGGACAACAAGTTTTAGATCAATATTTGCAGCGGAAATAACAATTCATTAGAAGAGTTCAGTAGAGAATGAAGTCTACTATCTTCTATGATTTAAAAGTCCATCATCAATATTTTATCTCTGTAACATAAATCAATATACATCATGAATCAAATATTCATCTTTGCTCAACGGGCCAAATATATTCATTTGTATCACAAGTTGGTCATGGTCATCTCAACAGCTGTCCATCTTTTCACTACGGGCCAAAGATATTAATCAAGTAATCATTCATCTTTGTACTACAGGCCAAAGATATTCAGTTACATCACCATTTAGGACTGAGGATGATGAAAAATATTTTAAAGAAAACGAATCTAGTGAGATAAAATGACAAAGATTAGGAATTCGTACTTCAATTTATCTAAGTTCAAAAATACTCCATAATAACAATTGTGGAGCAAAATTCAAGAATGAAGATCAAAACATGGATACAATCAAAGATAGTAACCACAATAGATAACTTGGACAAAGAAAACAAAATTTATTTTTTTTTGTGAATAGTGATGTATACGTGAATAGTGTCGTATACGTGAATAGTAACCCCGACACAAAAAGGTAACAATTTCAAAATAAAATCATACTTCGTGAATAGTACCGTATTCGTGAATAGTGTCGTATTCGTGAATAGTAACCTTGACATGAAAAGGTAAAAATTTCAAAATAAAATTCATACCAATATTTTTGTATAATGATATTAAAAGAAATAACATCATTTACGAAGAAAATAACATCCCTTACCTCAAAAGAATATTACTTCTGGCTGAAATATCAGATATAATGCTGAAGAAAACTTGTACTGAATAGTAACACTCAAATCATTTAAATATTCACAAAAATATGCTCGATATTATAGACAGAGAAAACTTCTGATTCTGGTGTGATTTTTAATTCTAAATAAGTACCCTATGTCAGGAATAAGCATTTGAATGATATTCCTATTACATATGATTTAATTATGATATATATATATATATATATATATATATATATATATATATATATATATGAATGAATATGCAAGTATGCTTGCATTAAGAAAAGCTGTAAAGTCCTTTGATAGATAATAGAATCATGTGTACAAGGACTTAGAATGAATTGATCAAATATGTTAGGTTGATCCTACATAAGCAAAACAACTTTGTTAAAGTCCTTAAAAAGAAATGATATACAAGGACTATAAATGTAGAGAGATCAAGCATGTTAGGTTTATCTTATGATGTAATAGATAGGCTTGTCTGATCGTCGAACACTGCACCAGAAATCATAGTTTGCTAGGAGAGTTCAGGAAAACTTGAGAGCTATCAAGGCAGAATCATAGTCTGTAAGATAGTAGATCTGCAGTGTTAGAAAATCAAAAAAGGAGATGTCATGTCACATCTGCACTCTGCACCAAATAACTCGAGATCTGCGTAGCAAATCTAAAAGATTTCAACTGATCTTCAAAGATCAAAAGAGGCTGATGATTGCTTTATTGCAGAATCGCTGAGTTGGTAAAATGCTAACGTTGACTCTACAAGTTCCACTTGAGCTTTAAATAGAACAAGTCTCAGTGACAGTGAGACTACGAAGGTGGAAATAAAGCAGCTTTGAAGAAGGACTTAAACAAATCAAAGCTTCACTCAACAAAGATGAGAATGCCACTTGAATTTGCATCTAAGCTAAGAGCCGAGAAGGACAAGAAGATAGCATTCAGAAGAGTTGCAAAGCACAAGGCAGATCTTAAGAGCCACTCTATAATTCACCATGAACCCAAAGCTGAAGCAGAGCAAGTGTAGAACCTTGTCTGCCAACATGTTAAGAAGGGTTCAGGAAATGGTGATGGTGCACAACTGACATTACATGAAGATGGGAAGAACAGACTAAGATCAGTTGCACCAAAGATGATGTGGTCCAGTCTCGAAGATGAATGCAAAGAGGACCACGCCAAGCTGCTAAGTACAAAACATGATCAAGCTTAAAGACATCTTAGCAGCTCAGCACCAACAACAACAACAATAAGAAGCCAGGGCCTGAGGAGTCCTTGTCCGGAAGGACTAAATGAAGTTTCAAGCCTGCTGGGCTTGAAGAGTTCTTAGGGAACTAGAGAAGTTCCAATGCTACTGGCCTTAAAGAGTTCTTAGTGAACTAAAGTCCCAAGGTCGCTGGCCTTGAAGGAATCTTAGTGATTCAGGGTGCTGCCCTTCCTTAGTGGAAATCCTGCTAGTTAAAAGAAGAAGAGTGGATTAGGAGCTTGAGTCTCTGAACCAGTTAAAACCCCTTGTGTCTTTTACTTTATTTCATTTACATTATGTACTATAACTGTTATAACTGCTATGTATATTTTAACTACTTACAACCAAACTAACTGTGCGAACAATGTATGTATGATTATGAATATATCAATGAAGGGGATCTTTTACTTATTCCGATGTGCTTGAAAATATTTTTGTGTTTGTCATATTCTAAATTATTAGCTATACAAAATAAAAGTAGAAACGTATTTGAAATTAAAAAGGGTCTATTCAACCCCCCTTCTAGATCTATATTGTGCCTACTGGGAACTAACAATTGGTATCAGAGCAGGTTTTCATGCTATATTCAAAAGCAAATCGCTTTGAGTCTGATTCTAAGCACAAACATTGTTCTAAACTTAGTTTAGTAGTAAGTCACTTGTTATATGCCGATGAGCTCACACGTTTAAAATATTGTATATAGGTAAATGTGTATATACACCTGAAGCTGCTCAGATTGGTCCATGTTCTTGATTGCCATAACAACAAGATCAATCCCTGCCCACAGTCAATTTTGTAGTCTGAAGACCAGGGTAGAAAGCTCAAAAGACATCAACAGAAAAGAGTCAAATATCGTCCAGCCTGAAAAGATGAAAAGGCCATACATGCTAAGAAATGATTATTCAAAGAGGAACTTCTCAAACATGTATCTGATCAACCAGTAGCTGGATGTAAACCTTGTGAACTCAAGGATGTCAAAGAACTAAAGATGCTGAGATTTTCTTAGCATGCATCTTCAAGACCACGACTGATTGATTGAAGGTCAAGAGGAGCAACAAGCTGTCAGGAGCAAATGAAAAACTATGCACATCAATGCCTAACCTCAGTATGTCTAAGTTAAATGACTGTTAAGAAACTGACAGTAGAAAGGTACGATTCCTCACTAATATAATTACATACATCATGTTACACCTCCTTACGTACTATAACAGTATCCTGTCAAGAAATCATAATCTACCTAAAAAGGTGAAGAGAGAAAGTACACTGAGATTGGAAACTCAAATGCTTACAAACTTTCTCTCCATCCAAGTTTTAGGTTGAAGATAACATCTTGAAAGAAATCTGAAATAGGTCATAAGCATATCAAAGGTTAAATCAATTTTATATGGAGTAATCTTTGCTGATAGGTTAGTATGTATGTGTGACGAACAAGATTTTGTAAATTAATTTTAATATTTATTGAATTAAATAAATATTTTTTGATGATTTAATTATTAGATTTAATAATTAATTGATGCAATTGTGGTAGATTAATTTAATTATATGTGTTACATTTATTAAATTAATGTAGAGAATATTTATTATTCAATTATGTATTTATGTGAGCTTATTGAATTAAATGAATTATTTAGATAAGCATGGTGTTATTTTAATTAATGTAATAATTAATTAGAGATTTAATAATTTGATATAATTAATTTATGAGAAAATGAATTATATGTTTATGTGAATTTATGATAGATTATTATATGTTAGTTAATTAATTTAAATAAGATATTTGAATTGGATGTGACATGAATTAAACTATATGATAAAACTTTATTAAATTAAATAGTTTTGTAATCTATTAAAGCTAGCCAAACATGGCACTAAGGGAGGTTGGGAGCAGTTACCCATGTTTGGGTTAACTGACCATTATGCTCGTCAGTGCTTTATTATATTATACGTAGTCTCCTTTTTCTCTTATTATTTTCTAAGTCTGGAAAAGCAGAGGGGGGAGTGTTTGAGAAATTCAAAGAGAAAATTATATCTGTTAAAGAGAAATTGTAAGTGTGTAATCAACAGGTAATTGGGAAAGGATCATCATTGATCACCTCTTCTAAATTATACTCAGGTTAATTTCTCCAAACCCAATTTATATTTTACGTTGTTTGAGTTTTACGAAAATGGCTTTCATAGTTTTCTGTAAAGTCTCTATGATGGGAAATTGTAAGGCTTATGTGCATATATAGGTTAAGATGTTATCAAATCATATTTAAATTATATATATTTTATAAACCATAACATCAGTTTCATGAAAATACGTAGTATATGATTTCTACAAAATTACAGAGTATGGGTTTTGGCCTAATGGCCTTATACGTGTTATTTCATGTGTTGATCGTATATTATCCCTAAATTTTACACTAGTATGTTGTTATGCATGTTGATACGAAGAGACCAAAGTTTAAATAAATGAATTCGGTGTTATAACGAATCCGTAGTGACAATTTTCATGTTTTATTTTCAAAACCTTCAAGAACATCAAAGTCTGTGAAATTATAGATTTGAACTCTGTGATTATGTGTTTTAATGGGTTAAAATCATTCTATAAGTGTTGAGTATTGATTATATATGAATTATAACATGTGAGTATGATTAATTTCGTGTAGTAGTAATTTAATTGGAGTTTTTTGGCTGTGTTCAGCAATTTTCACGAATTACAGAACAGTTTCTGGTTCGCCGTGCCGCAGCGCCAGTCTCAAGCCTTATGTCCCGCGCCGCAGCGCCACCGCGCCAGGTCTCAAGCCGCAGCGCCATGGCGCCGCAGTGGGAAGCCTTAGTACAAAAGTGGCGCCGCAGCGCCACTCCCTAGAAAGTTCAGAAACGAAAATTTTAAAGTGTTAAAGTCCATGAATGTGATGTTAACTTAATGTAATGAACATAAAATTATGTTATAAGTATAAAGAGATGTAAAAATAGATACTTAGCATGTAAATAACATATATGATTACATGTAGATTGAGTTATGGAATACATAATTAAATTATTATTCATGAAGTGATTTTTATGTGACAGTAAATGTTATAATTTGACTAAGTATAGTCATAACCAAAGTTTAGACAAAAGAATGATCATTGATGATTAGTTAAGTTATAATTAACTGGTATTATGAATGTGAATAGTATGTAGGATTAAATTCAAAGAACATGCTTAGTTAAAGTGTAATCTACGCACGAGGCAAGTTTCCTAACCTTATTTGTCATTACTGTTCAAGTTATTAGTTACCTTGAGTAAATTATCATTACTATTATTCAAGTTCAATTGTTATATTAAAGATTTATTATCTTTTCAAAGCATGATTCAGTTATACAATAATTGTCCTATTATATACTTCTTGAGATTATTATTCAAATCAAATATCATTATTGTTAAACCTTATTAGACTAGTGAACTTTATTGATTCAACTAGTCCTTAGTTGATGAACGTTCTAAATTTTAGAACCCTTATTGAATTAGCCAAACCAAACTACCTTTGGGGCGGACTTGAATATCAAACTGAGATGAACAACCCTGCAAATGGATTTACTTATGCGTTAGCATTAAGATATTGTGCACGGTATGGTACTAAGGGTTGATCCCCCTAAGTACGAGTAGAAAAGTCCATAGTCTTATGGCTATTAAAGGTTTCAAGTATAACCCTTGATAACCTAGGACATAGTTCAAGGTCTTATGACCCTCAAAATTCTTTTGATTCTTGTTATTCATTCTTGATTCAAAAGTTGAGCTTTTATTCAGATGTCTTTGATTTACTCGCATATTATTATACTGTTATTTCATTATTATACTTGTGGGAAATAGTGCTCACTCTTGCTTAATAATAACATTGCAGTTAAGAATGAAAGAGCTGATGAAACTTCCACTAGTAAAGGCAAGGGCAAAGTTAGCAAGTGATGAAGACTTGTTATTTTTATTAGATGATGTATTTATGCTTTAGACTTGAGTTAATGATGCTGTTTAAGACTTAATTATTTATGATTCCGCACAGATGTTTAAGGTTAGTTTAACCTGGGATTATATTATTATTATTCGGATGTTGTAACCCTTAAAGGGAATATTTTTATTCTATCTATTGCATGATTTGCATTTATTATGGGTAGATAGATAGATGATATTTGTAAAGTGAACAAAAAATCCCGTGGAATTGAAGTACCCAGATTTGAGGGTGTCACAAGTTGGTATTAGAGATGTAGATTATTAACCTTAGGTGGGGGAACAACCTTAGGTAGTAGCCTTATAGAAAGAACATAGTGATGGAAAACTCTTATCGAGTTCTAGGAAATGAATTTCTGTAATTCATTGAAGATAATAAAAGGCTTTATGTGTATGCGTTAGATGATACGACTTAGTAACTAAAACTTAAAATTTTGTTGTCAGGATGTCGAATGTTGGAGAAGCTAGTCAAGCTGGGGAGGAAGAACCACGTGTACCTATAGTACCGACAGAGGAGGAACCCCGAGACATTAATGTCGTTAGGGAGCAGCTGGTGCAGAGGGAATCATCTCCATTGATCACCGTTGTTGGTCAGGAGCATGAACCCGAGACTGATCCTGAGGAGGAATTTAACTAGGAAGAGGAAGAAGAGGAGTTACCACGGTACACCGTTGATGCTGAGATGTATGACACATTATACGACCGTAATGTGGAGTTACGAGATGAGGTGCAAGATCTGACTGACCGAGCTATTATTCAGCAGATTACTCTAGAGGAGAAGGAGATGGAGATTTCGACTCTTCACTCACGACTGGGAAATGTAGAATGGGATTTGGTCCATGAGAAGGGTCAAAATGAAGATAAGACCGAGGAGATAGAGAAACTGAAGAAGGAACTGAAGGAAACCTCCGATAGACTAAAAATAGCATAAGAAGGCTGGGTAAGAGAATCACGTCGAGCTGATCGTGCAGAAGATGATGGTCGTGCAAAGAAGGCAAAGATTGGGGAGACATATTCTACACTTAACAAGGCAATGAATGAGACCCAAGATCGAGTTTTGAGGTAACCAATCCAGTTTGAAGGACAACCATTGTACATGATGGATCGCATGACGATGTATCGCATCTTAGAGAGGAGCGTAGCAAGGCTATTCAGCACCTTAACCGGCAGTGATATGATTTGCTTAATTATGTGAAAGACTTAGTTAATTTTATATGTAAATTCCGATATGTTATGAACGAAGGAATATTTTAAATGTTTTAAATCATGTGGATTCTTTATTCCAGGATAATTGATGTAAATAGGAGTGATGCTATAGTTTGATGCTAAAACTTTTGATTTGAATGAAAATATATCAAGTTGTTTGAGATGATGTGTTAAATGAGTATGTTAAATTGTTAAGTAATGCCTTAACAATTTAGGGAAATAAATAAAGTTCTAATAAGCGTTTATTTAACAGAAAAATGCCGCCAAAGAGAAGACAACAACGTCATCCGGCTCAGGAAGAGTCAACCAATAACAACAATAATGCCAATGATAATCCCGTTCAGCAGTTGGTGAACTTACTGACTGGAGCCATGAATAATCAACCTCAAGCTCCACCAAACACAACGTTTAAAGACTTCAAGGCGGTGGGACCGCCAGAGTTCAAAGGTTCCATGAACCCAATCGAGGCTCAAACGTGGGTTATGGAAATGGAGAAGGTTTTCGACGTTGCTAGGGTTAGAGAAGACCAGAAGACCGCTTTTGCAACGTTTATGCTGAAGTCTGAGGCTAGCTACTGGTGGCAAGCAAACAAAGTGCGAGGAGGTGAAGGTGTAATTACGTGGGAGAGATTTAGAGAGATGTTTTTCGAAATGTATTTCCCAACTAGTTCACAGAATCAGATGGAGGTTCAATTTCTGGAACTGAAGCAGGGAAACATGAGCGTACCTGACTACGCGGCTAAATTCAATGAGTTAGCGAGGATCGCCCCATATCAAGTACACACGGATGAAAGAAAAGCCAGAAGATTTGAATAAGGACTAAAGCCTTGGGTGTACAGCAAGGTATCAATGTTTCAGCTAAACACATTTGCTGGATTACTGGAAAAGGCCATCCTCGCTGAAGGAGGAAGCGATGCGGTGACCAAGTACAATCAAGATCAGAAGAAGAAGAAGAAGAAGAAGAAGAAGAAGAGTGAAGGTGAAATTAATAACAAGGCCAGTGGAAGTGGCACAGGAGGTGGAAATTTCAATCAGAAGAAAAGGTGGAACGACAGCTCATCATCGGGGAATCAACAAGGTAATCAGAAGAAAAGAATCGAAGCATGCCCGACTTGCGGGAAAGCCCATCTTGGAGTTTGTATGGAAGGAAAAAGAGTGTGCTACAATTATGGTCAGGAAGGCCACAGAGCACCAAACTGTCCAAACCCAAAGAAGGGTGCTTGTTTTACTTGTGGTTCGAAGGACCATCTGGCAAGAGATTGTCCCAAGACGGGATCGGGAGGGTCAGGATCAGGAGGAAACCGGGGAAATAACAGTGGAAATGCCTTAACCATCACTAGACCAACCGCAACAAACTGACCGACCGCCCGGACTTTCAACATGATGGTACAAGATGTAGTTCAATCCCGTGATGTGGTTTCAGGTATCATTCCGATCAATAAAATTAATGCTTATGTTTTATTTGATTTGGGTGCTACTTGTTCCTTTATATCCGATGATTTTGCCAAGAATTTAGATTTGCCTAAGAATGAATTGGATTACCCCATAAACATATAAATTGCGAATAGAGAAATAATCCCTGTTAAGTACGTACATAAGAACTGTAGAGTGGATATTAAGGGTAATATCATTATCGTAGACCTTATCCCTATTCGACTTGGGGAATTTGACGTTATATTGGGAATGGATTGGTTATTCAATTACGGGGCTGTAATTGATTGCCGAAAGAAGCGTATTAACCTTATGACTCCGTCAAATGTTGTGTTTTATGGTAGCAAGTCGCCTAGACAAGCGAGTTGTCTGATGATGATGCAAGCCAGGAAGTTATTAAGACAAGGCTGTGTAGGATACTTAGCTTACATAGTCGATAGTCGAAAAGAGAACCTGAAGGTAGAAGAAATACCGATTGTGATGGACTTCGTCGACATATTTCTAGACGATTTACCAGGACTTCCATCAGATAGAGAAGTAGATTTTGTGATCGATTTGGCGCCCAGAACTGCTCCAATATCGAAGGCACCATACCGAATGGCACCAGTAGAGATGAAAGAACTAATGGTACAACTATAAGAATTGTTGGACAAGAAGTACATTCAACTGAGCGTATCGCCTTGGGAGCGCCGATGTTGTTTGTGAAAAAGAAGGATGGATCGATCCGGCTCTACATTGATTATAGAGAACTGAACAAGGTCACGATTAAAAATAGATATCCATTACCAAGGATTGACAACCTGTTTGACCAATTAAAGGGAGCGAGATACTTTTCCAAGATAGACTTGAGAAGCGGTTATCATCAACTGAAGGTGAGGCCAGAAGATGTACCGAAGACAGCGTTCAGGAAGCGATATAGTCACTACGAATTTTTAGTAATGTCGTTTGGTCTTACGAATGCTCCTGCAGCATTTATGGGACTAATGAATGGTGTGTTCAAGCCTTTTTTGGACAAATTCGTGGTGGTATTTATAGACGATATTTTGGTATATTCCAAAACCAAAGAAGAACACGAAGAACATGTGAGGTTAACATTGGAAGTATTAAGAAGGGAAAAGTTGTACGCTAAATTTTTGAAATACGAATTCTGGATCGAGCGAGTACAATTTCTTGGTCATGTGATCGATAAAAACGGAATCTCAGTAGATCCATCTAAAGTAGAAGCCGTGATTAACTGGGATCAGCCGAGAACGCCGTCAGAAGTAAGAAGTTTTCTTGGATTAGCAGGATATAATAGAAGATTCATACAAGACTTTTCCAAGATCGCAACTCCGCTAACGAATTTAACTCGTAAAGCTGTGAAATTTATTTGGACGGAGTAGGGTGAGGAGAGCTTTCAAGAATTAAAGAAGAGATTGAGTACGACACCTGTGTTATCCCTTCTGGATGATACAGGAAATTTTGTTGTTTTTAGCGATGCGTCGTATAAAGGACTTGACTGTGTGCTTATGCAAAACGGCAGAGTCATTGCGTATGCATCACGATAGTTGAAGGATTACGAGAAGGGATACCCGACCCATGATTTGGAGTTAGCTGTAGTTGTTTTTTCTTTGAAAATTTGAAGGCACTATCTCTACGGGGAGAAGTGTGAAATATATACGGACCACAAGAGTCTGAAATATATTTTTACACAGAAAGATTTGAATATGCGTCAAAGAAGATGGTTAGAATTAATTAAGGATTACGATTGTGAGATTTTATACCATCCGGGTAAAGCAAATGTGGTTAATGACGCCTTAAGTAGAAAGGGTCGAGAGAAATTGATGATGTTGACTGCTCAGGAGGAGCTAATTGTGGAAATGGAGAAACTAGAGTTGGAAGTGAAGTATCCTATGGAGATTGATGAAAAGATATTTCAGATGCAATCTGGTACAACTCTACTAGATAAAGTAAAGGAGGCTCAACTTCAGGACGAAGAATGTAAAAAGATGACAAAGAAGATATCTGAAGGAACCGAACCGAGATTTAAGATGGATAAGGAAGGAATACTGAGATTTGAGAGTAGAATTTGGGTACCGCCAGTACAAGAAATTAAGGAAGACATTTTGAGCGAGGCTCAAAGTTCACGATATTCGATTCACCCTGGTAGTACCAAGATGTATCAAGATCTTCGACAACATTTCTGGTGGCCGAATTTGAAACGTGATGTTGCAGAATGTGTTTCCAAGTGTCTGACCTGTCAGAAAGTGAAAGCAGAACATCAGAGACCGAGTGGATTGCTACAACCGTTAGAGATCCCAGAATGGAAATGGGAACATATTACAATGGACTTCGTGGTTGGCCTTCCGACGACTAAGAAAGGCTAATACGCAATATGTGTTATCGTTGACCGACTGACGAAATCTGCACACTTCCTTTCGATCAAAATAAGATTCAACTTAGATCAGTTGGCAAGGCTATACGTAAAAGAGATTGTTTTGAGGCACGGAGTTCCGGTATCAATTGTTTCAGATAGGGATCCGCGCTTCACATCAAATTTCTAGAGACGTCTTCAGGAATGCATGGGTACGCAATTGCGAATGAGTACAGCTTATCACCCTCAAATAGACGGATAGAGGGAACGAACAATTCAAACGTTAGAAGATATGCTAAGAGCCTGTGTGATGGACTTCAAAGGAAATTGGGATGATCACCTACCGTTAGTAGAGTTCGGCTACAACAACAGTTACCACGCTAGTATTGGCTTGCCGCCTTACGAAGTGTTATACGGCAGAAAGTGCAGAACTCCGCTTTACTGGGATGAAGTTGGTGAAAGACAATTGCTAGGGCCATAATTGGTATAGCAGACGACAGAAATAGTCAAAGTGATCCGAGCACGACTGGTAGCGGCTCAAGATCGACAGAAGAAATACGCTGATCCACATCGTAAAAATATCGAGTTTGAATCAGGTAGTTATGTTTTCTTGAAGGTCTCTCCTTGAAGGGGAAGATCAGGTTCGGAAAGAAAGGAAAATTGAGCACAAGATTTATTGGACCCTTTGAAGTATTGCGTAGAATTGGTGAAGTCGCGTACGAGGTAGCCTTACCTCCATCACTCGAGAATGTCCACAATGTTTTCCATGTTTCTGTGTTACGACCCTACAAGGCCGATTACAAGCATGTAATTGAATACGAACCCCTGCATTTTGAGAAAGACTTATCTTACGAAGAAATTCCTGTCCAAATTGTCGACCGAAAAGAACATGTTCACAGAAATAAAGTTATACCTTCTGTTAAGGTAATTTGGAGGAACCACAACGCTGAAGAAGCTACGTGGGAACTCGAAGAGAATATGATGAAGAATTATCCTCATTTATTTACTTAATTATGTGTAAACGATTCTGGGGACAGAATCTTTGTAAGGGGGGGGGGGAGAATGTAACAGGTCGAATTTATTGAGTCGTGATTCTGGGGACATAATTCTTTTAAGGGAGGAAAGATGTGACGAACAAGATTTTGTAAATTAATTTTAATATTTATTGAATTAAATAAATATTTTTTGATGATTTAATTATTAGATTTAATAATTAATTGTTGCAATTGTGGTAGATTAATTTAATTATATGTGTTATATTTATTAAATTAATGTATAGAATATTTATTATTCAAGTATGTATTTATGTGAGCTTATTGAATTAAATGAATTATTTAGATAAGCATGATGTTATTTTAATTAATGTAATAATTAATTAGAGATTTAATAATTTGATATAATTAATTTATGAGAAAATGAATTATATGATTATATGAATTTATGATAGATTATTATATGTTAGTTAATTAATTTAATAAGATATTTGAATTGGGTGTGACATGAATTAAACTATATGATAAAGCTTTATTAAATTAAATTGTTTTGTAATCTATTAAAGCTAGCCAAACATGGCACTAAGGGAGGTTGGGTGCAGTTACCCATGTTTGGGTTAACTGACCATTATGCGCGTCAGTGCTTTATTATATTATACGTATTCTCCTTTTTCTCTTATTATTTTCTAAGTCTGGAAAAGCAGAGAGGGAGAGTGTTCGAGAAATTCAAAGAGAAAATTATATATGTTAAAGAGAAATTGTAAGTGTGTAATCAACAGGTAATTGGGAAAGGATCATCATTGATCACCTCTTCTAAATTATACTAGGGGTAATTTCTCCAAACCTAATTTATATTTTACGTTGTTTGAGTTTTACAAAAATGGCTTTCACAGTTTTCTGTAAAGTCTCTATGATGGGAAATTGTAAGGCTTATGTGTATATATAGGTTAAGATGTTATCAAATCATATTTAAATTATATATATTTTGTAAACCATAACATCAGTTTCATGAAAATACGTAGTATATTATTTCTACAAATTTACAGAGTATGGGTTTTGGCCTTATGGCCTTATACGTGTTATTTCATGTGTTGATCGTATATTATCCCTAAATTTTACACTCGTGTGTTGTTATGCATGTTGATACGAAGAGACCGAAGTTTAAATAAACGGATTCGGTGTTATAACAAATCCGTAGTGACAATTTTCATGTTTTATTTTCAAAACTTTCAAGAACATCAAATTCAGTGAAATTATAGATTTGAACTCTGTGATTATGTGTTTTAATGGGTTAAAATCACTCTATAAGTGTTGAGTATTGATTATATATGAATTATAACATGTGGGTATGATTAATTTTGTGTAGTAGTAATTTAATTGAAGTTTTTGGGCTGCGTTCTGCAATTTTCACGAATTACAGAACAATTTCCGGTTCGCCTCGCCGCTGCGCCAGTCTCAAGCCTTATGTCCCGCGCCGCAGCGCTACCACGCCGCAGCGCCAGGTCTCAAGCCGCAGCGCCACGGCGCCGCAGCGCGAAGCCTTAGTACAAAAGTGGCGCCGCAGCGCCACTCTCCAGAAAGTTCAGAAACGAAAATTTTAAAGTGTTAAAGTCCATGAATGTGATGTTAACTTAATGTAATGAACATAAAATTATGTTATAAGTATAATGAGATGTTAAAATAGATACTTAGCATGTAAATAACATATATAATTACATGTAGATTGAGTTATGGAATACATAATTAAATTATTATTCATGAAGTGATTTTTATGTGATAGTAAATGTGATAATTTGACTAAGTATAGTCATAACCAAAGTTTAGACAAAAGAATGATCATTGATGATTAGTTAAGTTATAATTAACTGGTATTGTGAATGTGAATAGTATGTAGGATTAAATTCAAAGAACGTGCTTAGTTAAAGTGTAATCTACGCACGAGGCAAGTTTCCTTACCCTATTTGTCATTATTGTTCAAGTTATTAGTTACCTCGAGTAAATTATCATTACTATTATTCAAGTTCAATTGTTATATTAAAGATTTATTATCTTTTCAAAGCATGATTCAGTTATACAATAATTGTCCTATTGTATACTTCTTGAGATTATTATTCAAATCGAATATCATTATTGTTAAACCTTATTAGACTAGTGAACTTTATTGATTCAACTAGTCCTTAGTTGATGAACGTTCTAAATTTAAGAACTCCTATTGAATTATCCAAACCAAACTTCCTTTGGGGCGGACTCGAATGTCAAACTGAGATGAATAACCCTGCAAAGGAATTTACTTATGCGTTAGCGTTAAGATATTGTGCACAGTATGGTACTAAGGGTTGATCCCCCTAAGTACGAGTAGAAAGGTCCATAGTCTTATGACTGTTAAAGGTTTCAAGTATAACTCTTGATAACCTAGGACATAGTTCAAGGTCTTATGACCCTCAGAATTCTTTTGATTCTTGTTATTCATTCTTGATTCAAAAGTTGAGCTTTTATTCAGATGTCTTTGATTTACTCGCATGTTATTATACTGTTATTTCATTATTATACTTGTGGGCAATAGTGCTCACTCTTGCTTAATAATAACATTGCAGTTAAGAACGAAATATCTGATGAAACTTCCACTAGTAAAGGCAAGGGTAAAGTTAGCAAGTGATGAAGACTTGTTATTTTTATTAGATGATGTATTTATGCTTTAGACTTGAGTTAATGATGTTGTTTAAGACTTAATTATTTATGATTCCGCACAGATGTTTAAGGTTAGTTTAACCTGGGATTATATTATTATTATTCGGATGTTGTAACCCTTAAGGGGAAGATTTTTATTCTATCTATTGCATGGTTTGCATTTATTATGGGAAGATAGATAGATGATATTTGTACAGTGAACACCAAATCTCATGGAATTGAAGTACCCGGATTTGGGGGTGTCACAGTATGTACAAACCTATGTTCTAAGTGTTTGATAACATTCAGAGTATGATCAGTTCTACAAGAGTATCTTGAGGATTCGCATAAACTGATCACCTCTATGAATTAACCAGATACGCATAAGTAATAGTGTTGACTTTCCTTTTGTAAACATTTAAACTCTGTGAACATAACCAAAAAAATGATGAATCCATCAAATGAAAAGAGTCTTTTATTAAAATGGCAAATCTTACACACACTCATTATCATGCATCTCAAAATGTAATATCCAAATTAGTTGCATGCATGAATTTGATTGTTGGTGATCAATATGATGTCAATTCTAATATATGAGGAATAGGGTTTTTGAAACTAACCTAGCAGGACCCATTTAACTATTGGTACCGAAATAGAAATATATCTAACCTATAGGTACTTGGTCCAACTGACCACACTAAGGAATGATGAAGCAAGAGACTTCAGTAAAAGAAAGATTCAACCAGCATAAGGTTTAAGACTGTTCAGAAATGATTTTGATAAAATTCCTATATGTCAAAGCTTGCCCTTAAAGACCTGCTGAGCTAATCCAAATAAAGCTCACTTGGCTGCTGATACTTATATGGAAGCAGGCCATTCAACCAAAGATGGAAAGGGTCTTATATGCTCAATCATGCAAAGCATGTCATATGAGAAGAATCCTCAAGGAAGCTCATCACAAAGGATCATCGAGCATCAAACATGAGGAACTCATTACGGGAGCAGAACTCAACGAGCACGTTCTGACAAAGAATACTACGTTCATAGTGCTGACAAATGATCATAGAATGATCAGTCCTGGAGATATCTATGTCTACGATGAAAACATATTTGACTGTCAGTGGTGATTCTAGTCAGAAAGAAGCAGGCAAGGATGTCTCCTAACACACATAAAGAAAAGGAAATCACACCTCACTGAGAAGATAATATGAACATGGGGAAGCAGTGATCTGTTAAGAAACAACATCACTGAGTTATACTATGAAGCAGTGTTCCAGCTACAGAGTCCCAAAACTTTGTGGCTGATGAACCAAATAAAGAACCATAGTCAGTAGGAACGTCTCAAAACGTACTACTGATAACCTTTCAGCCACCCAACCCAAAATCATGGAGTGCCTATGATCAAACATCTGATTGTAGTGTAAGAGCAGGAGGACACCACGATAACAGCGAATGCAATTGTCTAAAGTCAGCAGAGGACCTCCATACCAGAAAAGGTCAAATGAGATATCAGTGCAAATCACTTATAAAGTGCTTCATCTGGAAAGCGCCTCAGGGACAAACCTAACCCTTAGCTCAATCTAAGAGGTTGGCCATTTCTGAGCTACCTTAGCCCAGAAGGATTGCTTAGTCAAGTCCATCTCAAGGACCAAGACAGTCAATGATCGTAGAGTAGAGTTTGAAGAGAACTCAACGAACGTGGTGCATCCTCAACGATCGTAGAAGCAGGCTCGACGATCATTGTCTTACCAAAGGAAACTCTAGCTCTTGAGGAGCTTGGAGGAACTGGACAATTGCTCAACCATTCAGATTAAGAGGAGATGAGTTATAATACAGCTTGGAAAGATATCATGCAAATGCACCCTAGAACTTAAAGTGCCCAAACTGGTATGAGATACAACAGTGATCAAGCTATGCTGTTTCAAAATGAGGATTAATGTTAAAACCATCCACTGCAACATCTCTCAAAAGATGATCGTTGAGTTAACAAAGGAAAACGTAGAGTCCATAGCTACCTTACCATGCTACTCTACGAACCAAAATGGTCAACGGTCAATCCACATCATTGACGCCTATTTGTTTTGAAAAGAGATATTAAACTGAAGAGTTAATGGGGGAGTTACAGCTCATTACTGGGCATCGTGCAACCAATGGTTGGTTGACACATCACTGTTTATGTAGAGTTAGAAGGGACTACCATAAAGGAAAATTCAAATTAGCAAACAGTTATCAGAAGCTATCAAACCTCTCTCCCTCCCATTTTAAAACCCCTAGAATCCTCTCAAAAGCCAAAATCAATTAACCCTCTAGAGCCTTGTCCAAATCACAATCAGCCATCTCTCATAGACTCCTCTGAATCAAATACCCATATTCCTCGAACTATTCAAATGGAAGATTGGCGAGTAATCACTGACATTCAGCTCGGAACCAAGTCGTTTGAAAATTCCAAAACGAAGTTCAGAGACATTCTCAAACTTGTGAAGAAAGTTGGATTCTCAGAATGTCTTGAGTCTAGCACTCGAGTATATACGGAACTGATCAAGGAATTCTACTCAAATGCATCCATAAATGTCGGAACCCTTTCAACCAAGGTTAAAGGTCAGTCTCTTAAGCTGAAATCATCCGATATTAATCAATGCTTAGGTTTCCCTGACCTAGGACTGAGAAACCTTGATGATATCAACACTGAGAAAGCAAAGGAGATTATGGGGTACCAAAGAAACCCTAGTCTAAAGGATATGAAGAAAAAGGAGTTTTCTAAGGAATTCGAGTTCCTTGCTGAAATAGTGGGAAAATGCATACTAAGCATGGATACTGCACATGTCACTGTGCTTGATCAACAGTTGAAAATCATTTATGCTATAGTTCAGAAGAAGCGAATCAATTTTGGAGTTATCCTGTTTGATTAGATCTCCAAATGGATAGAAAAAGCTGAGTTGAAGAAGTCTACAGAAAAACCCCTGACAAAGGTGTTTCATGGAAGACTGTAAATATAGTGCTTGTAACACCCGAGAAAATTGGATTTTTAGGAGAGTTAAATTTGTTTATTTGATTATGTGAGTTAAATAAATTTAATTGATTATTTATGGGGGTAAGCTAATTGAAGGTCGTTATATGACCTAGATATGTCAGAACGTCGTAGTATTTTGGCTACGTGGTATAATTAAAGTGTTTGAATTTCCAAGACGAAAATAAAAGCTTTTCGAGAAATTTTACGAAAAACACTATTCACGTATTCTTGCTCGGGAATTATTTTTGAACTACTAAAAAATAAGTAACGATAGAATATCGAGGTGAGATGGAATATCCAATAATATTTCAGTTATGGCAGACACAGTTTTTTGCCTACGGACTTAAAACCGAACGGTTAGGGAAAGTGATTTTTGAGAAGGAAATGAAATGCGTATAATGAGTTAATGCAATGATCGTATAATACGAAGGTATTATACGATGTAATGAATACGAGTATGATACAAAGTATTATACGAGTATGTATGACTGATAGTATATCGTATAGTATGAATCAGTATACGAGTTAGAATACGAGATTAATACGTAAATTATACGTTATAAGGCTTTAAGCAAATGGATTTGACTTGTAGGATGTGTTAAGAATTATACAAGCCAAGTATAGGAATGGTTAAGCCTAATGGTAGAAATGGTTATGGTCCAAAGTGATTTAGTGAACAAGCCCATGTGTTTGTTAAATGAAAGCCCAAAGTATGAGATAAGATAATTAAGCTAAAAGCCCAAAGTAAGAATCCAATGGATTAGGGTGACCCATGGAGCAACCCTTGAATTTATGGTTAATCTTGGTGATCAGGATTTGGTGTGATGACCAAGTATTTTGTGTAATGAGCAAGACACGTAAAGGATAAGCAAAGTGCTTATGTGTGATGAGCAATTAAAGTACTTGGTGGCTAAGCAAAGGATAAGTTAATTAATGACCAAGTAATGCTTATGCTTGGAGGCTAAGTAAAGTGATTATGCTTGGTGGCTAAGTAAATGTGATGAGCAAGCAAGAGATAAGCTAGGTGATTAACAAGTAAGCTTAATGGCTAAGTAAGGGTGGTGATCAAGTAAGCTTAATGTCCAAGCAAAGAGTGTGGTGGCCAAGTTAACTTAAGAACTAAGTAAGGAATAGTAAGGAGGTGATTAAGGAGTTGGAATGGCTTATTGACCATTAAGCCCTCACTTTGAGATTCCTATAAATAGAAGCTTGGTTAATTCATTTGAGAGGTTACAAATATTAGCCAACATATATTGAGAGAGAAAAAGAGCTAGAAACAAGTGATCAACCTACTTTGAAGCAAAACATAAGAAGTTTAGCAAGAACGTGAAGAACGAAAAATGTAATATTTATAAACATTAGTCTTCATCTTTTTCGATTTCTTTCTCGTAGAGAATCGTAGATTGGTGGAGCATGTTAGTGAGGAGGAATAAGGATGACTATTAATAATGAAAACATTGATAAGTCATGATCGAATGGAAATTGTAAATGTTTACGTAAGTTCAAAACCGTAGAAATCGTTGACTGTTAATATGGTTGTTGATGGACAAATTGAAAACCATCATAGATAAGGTATGTGCATCTTGATTGGTTAGGATATAGATAATGAATCAATGGAGTGTTCCATTTGATTTGGCTTATAGAACACGAGTAACGAAGTTATGGTGAATTTTGCGAAAATAGACGTTAAACGTCGAAAACGTAAAAATCTCGGATTAAATGTTAAAAGTTGTTGTGTGACTTGAAAACGTTGGTTTCCAATGTCAACATGTGAGATAAGGTAATTAAGAGTCATTGGCACAAGAATCATCGAATTCCGACTTATAACGAAGAAAACGAGTATTGAACGGTCGAAAAAGTTAAACGAACGCTCAAAAATGAACTCAAAGATGAATTCCGAGTTAACGGATTCGATAGTGTAAAATTCTTATGCGAACACATAAAGGATGTAATTTGTGAGTTTTAGGCTTTCGAATGAGTCAATCCGATGTAAAACGAAAAAATTAGGAAGTCAGGAGTTTCGTTAAGAAAACAAACTGTTTTGGCCAACTGGTGCACAGGAGTGGCGCCGCAGCGCCAACCTAGCACAAATGATCTGTGTAACGATCGAGAAATTCGGATCTTATTGTAAGACGATTTTATTAAATTAAATAATAATAAAATCATATTCTATGTGTTAGCAAGATGGTTGTCATTGTATAACCTATTGATGTTAGAATGTTGTAGTATTTGAGCTACGTGGATGAATTAAAGTGTTTGAATTTCCAAGATGAAAATAATAGTTTTCTGAGAAATTTTCTAAAAAATACTATTCATCGATATTTGTTCGGGATATATTTTTGAGTTTCCGAGAAATACGTGTTGGGAGAATGCATATTAAGATTTGATGTTAATGTATGTGTTCATGATTATTTGTAAGGTCCTTAATTGAATATATGTACAATGACTAAGTGATGGATCAAATTTGTTAGGTTGATCTAAGCTTTCAAAGTGTATCATTCTGTTTAAGAATGTATAGATAGAAAGATCAAAACTGTTAGGTTGATCTTGAGATGTAATAGATTAGTCATGAAGAAATCATACTGCATCAACCTGATCAACGTTGCAGAAGTCAAGGCAGAAAACGTAGAGCCAGAAGATCGTAGTGTGCCTGCCTTGAAGGGAACTCTTCGAAATCGTAGAGTAGTCCCAACATTTGCCGAGTCAAACTCCAAGAACGTAGAGTGCTCTCGGGAACGTAGAGTGCTCTCGAAAACGCAGAGTTAAAGCTACGAATAAGTGAAGAACGTAGAGTGCTCTCGGGAACGTAGAATGCTCTCTGAAACGTAGAGTTAAAGCTACGAACAAGTGAAGGACGTAGAGTGCTCTCGGGAATGTAATCATTGGACTCCAACACAACCTTCTAATCAGGACAATCACACTCAGGATCTAATCATTGGAGATCCAAGTGCAAGAGTCAAGACAAGGGCTGCTACTCAGAACGAATGCTTCTACCTAAGCTTCTTATCACAGATAGAGCCAAAGAAGATAGAGGATGCTATGGAAGACTCCAGTTGGATAGAAGCCATGCAGGAAGAACTCAACCAGTTTGAACGAAGCAAAGTTTGGAGATTGGTACCCAGACCAAAGAGTCATCCTGTCATAGGAACCAAGTGGGTCTTCAGGAACAAAATGGATGAAGATGGGGTCATTACCAGAAACAAGGCAAGATTAGTGGCAAAGGGCTATTCTCAAGAAGAAGGCATTGACTATGATGAGACATTTGCACCTGTTGCTAGACTAGAAGCAATCAGAATCTTTCTTGCCTTTGCTGCCCACATGAAGTTCAAAGTCTTTCAGATGGATGTCAAAAGTGCATTTCTAGATGGAGAGCTTCAAGAAGAAGTCTATGTAGGACAACCTCCAGGTTTCATCAATCCATCTCTTTCCAATTATGTCTATAGATTAGAAAAAGCCTTATATGGTCTTAAACAAGCACCTAGAGCATGGTATGAAACACTGACTAGCTTTTTAATAGAAAATGGGTTTACTAGAGGAAGAATAGATACCACATTGTTCCTTAAAAAGCATAAAGACAAAGTCTTACTAGTTCAAATATATGTTGATGATATCATTTTTGGTTCTACTGACGAAAAGTTACGTAAGAGATTCTCTAAGCTAATGCAGAGCAAGTTTGAAATGAGCATGATGGGTGAGCTGAATTTCTTCCTTGGACTGCAAGTAAAGTAGACTGAAGCAGGAATTTTCATAAACCAAGCCAAGTACATCAAAGACTTATTAAAGAAGTATGGCATGGAATCAACTTCTCCCATGAAAACACCAATTGCTCCTGCAACCAAGCTTAAAAAGGATGAGAATGGTAAGAGTATTGATATAACTCAATACAAAGTTATGATAGGTTCTCTTTTATACCTAACTGCCAGTAGACCAGATATAATGTTTGCAATATGCATATGTGCTAGATTTCAGGCTAACCCTAAAGAATCACATTTGTCTGTTGTAAAGAGGATCTTCAGGTATCTTAAGGGTACACCCTACTTGGGGTTGTGGTATCCCAAGGAATCCTCTTTTGACCTAATAGGATACACAGATGCTGATTATGCAGGATGCAAAATAGACAGAAAAAGCACAAGTGGCACTTGTCAACTACTTGGAAATAGACTTGTGTCTTGGTTCAGCAAAAAGCAAAATTCAGTATCCACTTCAACTGCTGAAGCTGAATACATTACTGCTGGCAGCTGCTGCGCTCAGATCCTTTGGATGAGAAATCAGCTAGCTGACTATGGGTTTGATTTCAAGTCTATACCTATACACTGTGATAATACAAGTCCCATAGCTATAACTCATAATCTTGTTATGCATTCTAGAACAAAGCATATAGAAATACGGTATCACTTCATTAGTGATCATGTGCAAAATGGAACTATATCTTTACAATATATCCCTACTGAAGATCAACTTGCTGATGTTTTTACTAAACCACTAGATGAATCCAGATTTAACAAGTTAATAACTGAGCTAGGCATGCTAAATCTATCACCATGAAATATATGCTCTAGACTGTGCTAACAATGACAGATATAAAGGCTGAACTCAGAATCGTAGACATGATCAAGGAAGTACCACGATCGTAGAGCTGAACAGAAATCTAACTCAAACGATCGCAGCAAACACTCAATTGTCATAAGTGCAGACTCGACGATCGTAGGACAGACTCGACGATCGTAGAGCATACTCGACGATCGAAGGACAGACTCTACGAATGCTGATCAGACTCAATAACTACCGGACAGACTCAACGATCGTAGTGCATACTCGACGATCGTAGGGCAGACTCGACGATCACAGAGCAGACTCGACGATCGAAGGACAGACTCTACGAATGCTGATCAGACTCAACAACTGCCGGACAGACTCAACGATCGTAGTGCATACTCGACGATCGTAGGGTAGACTCGACGATCATAGGATAGAGGACAAACTCAACGATCGTAGTCATACTAAGGAAACCTTAGCTCTGAAGACCCAAAGGGAAAATCAGTACATTCTTACAAAGACAAGATCGTAGAGCCAAGCAAAATGAGACACCTGTCCCACTAAGTCAAAAAGGGAGAGGGAAGTTATAAGTACAACTTGAATCTTTGATTTTGAAATACTGAAGCTCAAGAGATTATCTCATTCTCTCTCTCTCTCTCAAAGCAAAACCCTAACTCAGAAAAAAGCTCAACCGTATCTCTCTTCTCACCATCAGAATCAATGGCTGCTTCTAATGTGATTTCTGGCCATAGACTCTGTTTTGACGAGTTCAAAACTGCACCTCCTAAGTTCCACAAAATCTTAGCCTTACTGAAGAAGGCTGGTTTCGAAGAGGCGCTCAGCACTGATACACTCATCTATCCTCAACTGGTGAAGGAGTTCTACAAGAATGGAGTGTACGAAAACAACACTGTCACCACTCGAGTTAGAGGAGTTGAACTAAAGCTAAGGGAAGAAGTTGTCAATCTGGCCCTAGGCTTCCAAAATGTGGGACACCCAATTCTGGACAACATAAGATTTCAAGAGGGTCTGAAGAAGATGCATCATAAGAAGAACCCCTATGTCAAAGGTTACAAAAAGAAAGAGTTCCCTCAGAGGTATGAATTTCTAGCTGACATTGTTGGAAAATGCATCTGCTGTAAGAGCTCAGGGCATGACTCTGTTAATGAGGATCAACTTAAGATCATGACTGCTTTGGTCCATGGCACCCAACTCAACTATGGGGCCATATTGCTCGAGTGGATCGAAAAATGGATAATAAGCTCGAAGAAGTCAAAGAACACCCCAAAGATGCTGTATGGGAGATTCATAAGCATTATTCTGCAATCTGCTGTGGGTGAAAAAATTGGGGATAATGAAGGAGAAGCCATCAACCCCAATCGTAGAATGACTCAACAGATGTTCAAGAACTGGGAGAGAAACCCTGCTGATTTTGTTCGAATGATGACGGAGTCAAGTGGGAGATCTGAGGAGCAAAAGAAAGCAGGCTTTAAGGGAGATATGTCTGTAGTCAGAGAAGTTGAAGAAGAAGGAGAAGCTGATAAAGGAGAATCCTCTGCTCTTAACAGAAAAAGTAAGAGTAAGAGAAAGATGAGGGCAAAATAAACTGAAGAGGCTCAAGGATCTGCAACCAACACTCCTGTAGAGCCCTCTGCCATAGAGACTCTAAGGAGGCTGAGGAAGATACAACTGCAAGAAGAAGCAGAAGAAGATCAGGCCACCATTTCACAAATTGTTAAGAAGAACAAGACTGATCACAAGCACAAAAGAACAACAATGTCTTCAATCGTAGAGACCCTACTGTTCACTTAGTCTATTCCAAGTGTGGCAGAAATGGAGGAAGCTGCTGCCAGGGAAGTGGTTAATCAAGTGATGACTAAAACCAGTAAACCAAAGAAAAGGCTGGTCAAGAAGTACATTCTTGAGAATAAGAAAATTCTGAAGAAGGAAGCCAAGAGAATGGCTGAAGAAGTAGATCTGACCCAAACAACCGAGGAGAAAAAGGCTTCAGCTGAGGGGGAGAACCCTGAAATACTCATGATTGAGTATACACCAGCTGAGGGGGAGAAGTCCACAGCCCAAAAGGATGTTCAAGCTGAAGGGGACTTCCTGAATTTAGAAGAAGATGTACAAGCTGAGGGGGAGTTTTTAAACCTCCAAGAAGCTGAACATATTGAGGGGGAGCCTCAAGATGTACCAATGGTAGAAGAAGAAGTTCCTGCCCAAGACAAAGTTGAAACAAGGGCAAACATTCCAGAGGCCATTGAGATAATGGAATCCTCAAATGAAGAGATTGGAGAGGAAGAAGATGACAGTGATAATGAGCTTATGATCACAAGTGTAGGGAAAGAAGGATACAAAAGCTATCTGTACAATTAGATGTTCTCTTACCTGCCTATGATGGCATACCATCAAGCTCTGATCCAGAAATCATGGGATCACATGTTCTGGAGCTTCAAAGAATATCCAGCAATCTCAGTGCTAGCTCATGGATATCCAAGGGAAGTCATCTTTGCAAAGAAACTACTTACTAATCAGTCCTCATCAAAAGCCAAACTTGAGATATTGACTATCCCTACAAGCTTTAGAGTAAATCACCTGCCATCATCATCGTTTGGTTATTTTAATGAATACCCTAAATGGCTAGAGGTGATTCTGAATCCTGTAAACCAGTTTCCAGTTGCAGAATCCCAAAATTCTGTAGCTGAAGTACCAGAAGAAATCACCCTTACCCTACTCCCTCCAATATCTAACTCTACGATTTCAGACTCAAACCAAGTCGTAGAGTCTAACATCGAAATCGTAGAGTCACCTATACAAAATGTCCAAACCCAAGCACCCCCAACTGATATACCATCCTCTTCATCGAATGATTATTTTAGTCTGGATCTTGTTGTGTACAACTTGCAAGATTAACCAACAACCCCTCCAATCGAAAATCCTCAACCAGATAATACCTTTCCAAGCCTACCCACCAAGGATGATCTGAAAGAATCCTCTGAGCACATGATAAAGTCCATTGAAGCAAGCCTGGAATCTCACTCTGATCTACTCAACATACGCCAGAATCAGATGATACAAGCTGCTAACAAATTCCCTAGTACAATGAATACAGAGCTCTCCACTAAGCTAAGGGAAATCATCAAAGAGATTCTGAAGAGCATATCAGACAGAGATGAGATCCATTTCCAGGTTGCTACCAAACAAAAAGAGGCTATGCTTGAAATACAGAAAAATCAAGATCGTCAACATCATATTATGCTGGACAATATTCTCAACTTAAAAGCTTCTGTGTACGACTTCCAAAAATCGTATACAAATCAGGAGAAGTATAATGATACGATTCTGACAGTCCTCCAGAAGAAAGAAGCTAGAGTTGAACAACAGATAAAGGAGAATAAGGAGGAAATTGCTCAAACTCAAAGCCAACTCAACGAGCTTGTCCAAGGGGTTAACAGGCTATCAGCAGATATTCGAACCCTTGATGCTGACATAAAGGGGGAGAAAAATAAAGGGAAAGGAGATCAAGAAGGGAAAGGAAACCAAGGGAAAGGCAGAGGCAGAGGAGGTCATGCAATACAAGAAAGGGGAAGAAGCCAGTTTCATGATCAGACATCACGAAGCCCTCCTGCAAGACACACTCAACGATCTGGTCAGCAGGCATTTGTAACAGCTATTCCTCTGAGCCATCAGCAGGCAACTCCTAGCTCACAAGAAGTGACTACTGTATGCATTCGAATGCCAACTGGGGATCCTGCATTCATGCGAAAACATGAGGAGAATCCAGTTATAAGTCGAAGCGAGCTAGAGGAGTTAGCAAGAAATGAAGAAGCTCAAAGGAAGAGAAGAGCTGAAGAATATGCAAATCCACCTCCACACAAGAGACAAAGAAAACAAAGATAAGTTAAAAGTTTAAAGTTTTATTGATGTAATTGCTATATTGTAATATCTATTGATCATTAATAAATTCATGCTTATTCTCTAGAAATTTCAGCTGCTCACTGAAATACTAAGTCATGTTTAAATTTCCTGCAAATGCATCTAGTCACTAATAATCATGACAACAAATCTCCTTGGTTATGTCAACATCAAATAGGGGGAGATTGTTGGGAGAATGCATATTAAGATTTCATGTTAATGCATGTGTTCATGATTATTTGTAAGGTCCTTAATTGAATATCTGTACAAGGACTAAGTGATGGATCAAATTTGTTAGGTTGATCTAAGCTTTCAAAGTGTATCATTTTGTTTAAGAATGTATAGATAGAAAGATCAAAACTGTTAGGTTGATCTTGAGATGTAATAGATTAGTCATGAAGAAATCATACTGCATCAACCTGATCAACGTTACAGAAGTCAAGGCAGAAAACGTAGACGCAGAAGATCGTAGTGTGCCTGCCTTGAAGGGAACTCTTCGAAATCGTAGAGTAGTCCCAACATTTGCTGAGTCAAACTCCAAGAACGTAGAGTGCTCTCAGAAACGCAGAGTTAAAGCTACGAACAAGTGAAGAACGTAGAGTGCTCTCGGGAACGTAGAGTGCTGTCGGAAATGCAGAGTTAAAGCTACGAACAAGTGAAGAACGTAGAGTGCTCTCGGGAACGTAGAATGCTCTCGGAAACGTAGAGTTAAAGCTACGAACAAGTGAAGGACGTAGAGTGCTCTCGGGAACGTAGAGCGAACAACACGAGCAAGAAGATCGTAGTGTTTAAGAATGACGCTACGATCAGAATCGTAGAGCATCACGATCCAAATCGTAGAGCTCATCTGTCTCAGTTAAAAAATGTCAAGCCTCATTAGTTGTTAATTCAAGACACGAGGAATGAATCCGAGAAGCTGCAGTGCCCATCAGTCCCAGATTATATGAAATATCCTTAGGACGTAACAAAGAAGCGTATTAAAGAAGCCAAGGATAGTACTATAGAAAAGAGGGACAAAACACCTTTTCAGCTGGTAGGTGAGAAAGCAGCCTGCAGTGTCAGTGGTCCAGAATGCAGAAATTAGAAGATGTGCAGAAATGTCACCATCATAGTACAGAAAGTTCAGACGCATTTAATGCCACAACGGATGGATTTAAACGGATAGTTTTATGTATCACATATATACAGATCAGACAGATGAGAGAGGATTAAGCAAGCAATCAAACATTCAATGTGAACAAATTCTTTAAGGCTCAACTCTACGATCTTGAGATATTACAAAGCTTGCTCAGCTACTCAGTTCTTAAACGAACCTGTGCTTACATAGCAACTGAGTAGCAACCTTCAGAATGCAACAACAACCATCAATCAACTGAAGAAGTGTACCAAGTCTGCTGGACTTGAAGAGTTCAAGAGTGAACTGTAAGATAGCCAAGTATGCTGGACTTGAAGAGTTCAAGAGTGAAGAAGAGAAGTTCCTAGACTGCTGGTCTAGAAGGAATCTAGTGTGATTCAGAAGTTTGTAAGAGACATCCTTAGTGGATATCCTACTCGTTGAGTAGAAGAGTGGACTAGGAGCCTTGTGTGCTCTGAACCACTTAAAACAACTGTGTCATTTACATTCCTGCTATAACTGCTATATCTGCTATAACTGCCTTACTCGCTCATAACTTCACTGCTTGGTTAAGAAGATTAAAACAATAATAATTCCGCTAAGTTTTAATCACTATCTAAGAACAAGTTAAAAAAAGAAAAGATTTTAAAATATCTATTCAAGTCCCCCCTTCTAGATAACTTGTGCCTACTAAGAACTAACAATACGTAATGATAGAATAACAAGGTAAGATGGATTATGTAATAAAAATCTAGTTATGAAAAATGTAATATTTCGCTTGTGGACTTAATTTATAAAAGTTAAAGAAGGCGAAGTAGTAATTAATAAGTGATAATGGTATGATACCTAGGTATTGTACAAAGTAATGAAAATGAGTATAATATGAAGTATTATACGAATTTGTATGAAGGAAGAAATATTGTATATAATTCTATATGAATTAGAATACGAAAATAATATATAAACTATATGCATATGTATTAAGAAATGTTAATGGACTTGGAAAGATTGATAAGAGTTAATATAAGTCCAAGTGAATTAAAGGAAGAGGACTAATAATTGATAAATGAACAAGCTAGTGTTTATTAATGCAAAGTCCAAGGATTTATTTAATCCAAGCCCAAGCTAGAGTCCAATGAATTAATTGACCCATGGACCCATGGGGCAAACCATATTAATATGGTTGAATGTGGTGACCAAGTAATGTGGTGACCAGGTATTGTGATGATCAAGTTAATGTAATGACCAAGACTTATGAGTGGTGGTCAAGCATAAGATAAGTGTTGTGCTAGACAAGTAATGAATAGTAAGGAGGTGGCTTAAGGAGGTGGGATGTTTTAAAGACCAAACTACCCTAACCTTGGAAAATCTATAAATAGAGAAGACTTACAAGCCATTTGTTGGTTGTTCAAATAATCTAGACTTCACAAAGTGCTTAAGTATTAGAGAGTTTAAGTCACAAATAAGTCACTTCAATAAGTAAGAAGAAGAAGCAAGCTACCTTACCAAGACTTCAAAAGAGTAAGACTTCTTCAAAATTATCTTCTATCTCTACCATGATAGGATAATAAGAAAAGTTGGATTAAGAAACATGAATGAGTAAGTAATGAACTTAAGCCAATTAAGTTGGTAATAAGTCATTTAAGCTAGCATAAGTTATAAACTTATGTGAAAATAATATGAACTTGTAAGGAGTTTATTAAGAGAAATGCGATGAATGTAAAAGAAATTATATGATCATATGTATCATGTATACCTAAGTTAAGTTATATGTTAAGAACATATAAGAAATGATGTTTAAGAAACTTTAATTGTTATAAGTCATTAACAATGAAATCTTAAGTAGTTTATAGTTTGACAAGTTATAAACTTATGAAGAAATAAGACTAAAAATCCAACAATGAACATAAGTGGTTGTAATAAGTATGTTGAGATGTTCACATGAAGAATGGACTTCATTTGTAATGTTGAACAAATCATAAGAAGGAAGATTTGTCGCAAATTGCACGATTGGACGATAATCGTCGAATTCGTAAAATTCTCAGAATGGAAGTCAAATTTTGTGTTTTAACTCGAAACCATTATTTTCCAATGGAGACAAGTCATATTTGGCATTTAAGAGTTGCGGACTCAAAAATGACCGGATTCTGACTTAGAACGAAGAAACGAGCGATGAACGTTCACGAACGTTTATCGTTTTCGTTAAAAATGAACCAATAGGTGATTTTTTAGAAAACGAAGTCAAATAGATAAAATTCTTACATAAACGAATAGAGTACGTAATTTGTGAACCGTATGCTTTTGAACGAGCCAATTCAAATTTATAACGAAAAAGTTATGTGTCCGGGAAGTTCACAAAATTTCAAAACTGAAATTGTTTTCTGGTGCACAGAGTTGGCGCCGTGGCGCCAACCCTAGGCAAAATGACCCGCGCCGTAGTGCTGAACAGTAACCGAGCACACTGTAAGAGTTCGCCGCTGCGTGAACTATTGTACATATTGTGGCGCCGCAACGCCATGAACAGTACAAAAAACCTTTGGAGTGTGGCGCCGCAGCGCGACCCATTAAGTAAGGAATCGCGCCGCAGCGCCAAGTCCAGGACATTGCTAGTATAAGGCTCGCGCCGCATCACGAGATGTAAGTATAAAGCTGGCGCCGCAGTGCCAGTCTCAGAACAAGAATAGTAATGAAGGTTTCTAAGTACAAAGAAAAGAAAGCTAATTGATTTAAAAGTAAACACAACTTAAGGAATGTAATGTAACATTGTTTAAACTTTGTTAAGCCTTAAGGATATTGTATAAAGGTTGAGATAACCTAGTCGAATATAAATGCAAGGATAATGATAAACTGGAACGCATAGTAACTGAATCTAATACACAATTAGATTGAAATAAAGGGTATGATATAGTCATATACATACTTGATTATATGTGACCTAATGTAAGGCATTATGTGATCATGTATTGTAGAGACTTGAAAGACTTGAACATATAGTTAATATACCGTAGCAGATGCTAAAGGCAAGTATTCTAACTCTTGTTTCAGTTCAATCTGAATAAGTTTTTGAGGTTCATGTATTCTTTCGCATGAATTGAGGTATGTTGAAGTTGTAGCCAATTCCTTTGGCTAGACTTGATGTATTGATAATCTACTCATGTATTATCAATGTTGCTATCTTTTGTCAACTACTTGATATGGTTTTCAAAAGAAGACTGACATGTTAAACAAATATTTTGTCAGTAAAACGACAGGCACGTGAGGTTGCCAAATGCTTAAACGTGCATACGTTTAATGGATGTAGTGTTGATTAACATAGAGTACAATAGGCTGATCTCTTAGAATTGCTTGTAAGTAATATCGGGCTTACAGATTTGCTTCCAGGTTGTCCTTTTTCAAGAAAGAATGAATACTCGAGGTCTTTAACCGGGGTGAATGTTTTAGTAAATATTGTTATTATTGTGAAAAATTTTAAAAAAAAGAAATATGAAGTGCTATTTTGAATTATCAATAGTACTTCATAACTATTGTTCAGTTATTGAAGATATACGATTCATATTTGTCAAGCATGTTGTTATTGAATTGTTATACTTGCTGAGCTAGTTATGCTCACTTTTGCTTGAACCATATGAATGCAGCTAAGACTGAACGTCCCGAAGGATCAGGAAAAGATAAAGGAAAAGCTAAGGCAGATTACTAAGCTATCTTGTAATAGTATAGGTCTATTATTATAATATAACTGATATTATGACAAAGAACTTTTGTAATGGGTTTAGAACTTGGGAAATGTAAATATTACCTTGAATATATAGAAGTTATGTTCGTTCTTTGAGACTTTTTAATTGAATGAATAAATGAATGTTATACAGTATAGCACCATCTGTCGGGTTAAAAGATACCCGGATTTGGGGGCGCTACAAGTTGGTATCAAAACCTAGGTTATAAAACTTAAGGGGGAAATTAGAACCTTAAGTCATAACCTTAAGAAAGAATAAAGAAGTAAAAGATGGAAAGTAACCCTATAAAAATGTATTATATTATGTTATGTATTTCTATGATTTTACTGACGTGTACTAATCAAACTATATTGTTTTATTGTAGATGTCAGGAGAAAATGATATGTATAGAGATATATATGTAGTGAGCGAGGATTCAGTTTATCGGGTAGAGATACTACCAAATCCCATAGCAGTAGAACCAGAGTTAGTGACAATCGAGTCTGGAGACTCGGATGATTTAGACTACATGTCTATATTTGATGGCATGCTAGAGGAGGAGGTGGACATGATGTCCTTTGACTAGGTTCCACCTACAGAAGCCCAAGTTCCACCTACAGAGGAAATGTCTACGGGGGAATCAATGAAGGCACTGTTTATGTCGGTAATAAATAGGAATGTCCATTATTGCCAAGAGGTTAAGGAGTTGAAAGAGGAACTCCAAGCTGTCCGTGAGGACAAGACTAGTATGGAAGGAATGTGGGAAGAGGAGCACGATGATAGAGTCCTAGCTATGAGCAAGGTCCGAGATTTGAGAGGTGAAGTCTTTGAGCTCAAGCAAGAGCTAAAGACTAAAAAGAGGAAGTTGGAGAGGATGTCCTATATACATAAGAGTTCTCATGTAGATTTCCAGCAGCAGGTAGCTGGATATCAGGTAGAAGCAGGACAGACCCGTCATACCATCAGTAGAGATGTTATTGCCGGTTTGGCCAAAACAGATTTTGAGAATGCCTTACGGCAGATGTAATCTAGCAATAGCTAGAGTAGCATAGATATGTAAATATTATGTATCTAGTAGTGACGTAAAACCCACTTTTGTATAACAAAGGGTAGTCTTTTGTAAATTCCAATTTTTGGAAAGTAATTATGGGATGGTAATGTAATCAGCTAAGGCTGAGTAATGTAAATAATGTAGTGTTATACTACAAGTTATGAATCAATATAAGTCTTTTTATGGAATATGTTGAGTAATGAGTATGAGTTGTTGTTTTATTACAAATAATAACAAACCAATGAGAATAAAGTAATAATGATGTGTTGTTTTCTTAACAGCAAAATGCCGCCAAGAAGGAGAGAACGAAATCAGGGCGCTAATGTTAACCAACCGGAGGGTGGTCCGGTTAATCCAATGCTGGAGTTCGTTAATCTTTTAACGGCTGCATTTAATAGAACGGGAGCTAATGTACCCGTGATTCCTAGGGTAGTACGAGCTACTACTTTTAAGGACTTTAAGAGTGTAGGTCCACCGGAGTTCAAAGGGACTACGGACCCTATAGAAGCCTAGACATGGGTAAAAGAAATCGAGAAAGCATTTGTAATAGCAAATGTTGAGGAGGGTCAAAAGGTTTCCTTTGCAACCTATTTGATGAAAGGAGAGGCCAACTTCCGGTGGGAAGCACACTAGGCTAGGGCCGATATAGGAAACCTAACGTGGGAGAGGTTCAAGGAGATTTTCTTCGAGAACTACTTTCCCACGAGTATGCAATGGAGGATGGAAATGAGGTTTCTTGAATTGAGACAAGGGGATATGACAGTTCCCCAGTATGCTGCCAAGTTTAATGAACTGGTACGATTTGTTCCACATCAAGTGGACACTGAAGTGAGAAAGGCTAGAAGATTCGAGCAAGGCTTGAAACCTTGGCTCTATAGCCGAATCTCTGTGTTCCAAAGTACTTCCTTTGGAACCATACTAGAAAAGGTAATAATTGCCGAAGGTGGGAATGAGGCGCTCAGCTAGTACCACAAGGATACAAAAAGCAAGAGTAAGGTTGATGGAGGAACTAAGACTGAGGGAGCCAGTGGAAGTGGCAACGGTCAGAAGAGGAAGGCTTTAACTCTGGGAATACCAGAGTAAAACAAGGGGACTCTAAGTGGAGGATGGAGGTCTGTAAAACCTGCGGGAAGACTCACTTAGGAGTCTGTCTCAAAGGAAAGGCGGTATGTTATAAATGTGGACAGGAAGGGCACATTTCGCCTAACTGTCCCAATCCGAAGAAAAATTACGGATGCTTTGTATGTGGATTAACTGACCACATAGCAAAGAACTGCCCGAAGAAGGGGATAGAAGGAAATAAGGGAACTAATAGCGGGAAGTTAGCTATTGGTGGTCCATCTCAGCCGGGGAAATCAATGGCCCCCGCTTTTAATATGACGGTCCAAGATGCGGTAGCATCAGGGGATGTAGTTGCAGGTATTATTCCAATCAACAATATAAATGCATACGTGCTATTTGATTCAGGTGCTACTTGTTCGTTTATAGCATGTGATTTTGCTAGACGACTAGAATTATTTCCCGAAAAATTGCCTATACCTTTGAACATTAGGGTAGCAGACGAAGAAATAATTCCTGTTAAAGATATTCATAGGAGTTGTTGCGTAGATGTACGTGGGTGTAAGTTGTCGGTAGATTTAATACCGATAAAGTTAGGAGAATTCGACGTAATTCTCGGAATGGATTGGTTGATTAACCATGGAGCAATTATAGATTGCCAAAAGAAATATGTGAGCATCAAGATGTTGAAGCAACCTCCTGTAGTATTTTACAGTAGTAAGTTGCTGGGACGTCCGTGTTGCCTTACGATGACACAAACTAGAAAACTATTGAGGAAGGGTTGGGTAGGTTACCTATGTCATGTTGTTGATACCCAGAGAGTGAGAGCAACCATGGAACAAATACCTATAGTAAACGAGTTCATGGATGTATTTCCAAGTGAGTTACCGGGTTTACCGCCGGATAGGGAGATCGATTTTGTGATAGACACTGTGCCAGGAGCGGCACCAGTCTCAAGGGCACCGTACCGTATGTCGCCTATGGAAATGAAGGAACTAATGGTTCAGCTACAGGAACTATTAGATAAAAAGTACATTCAACCAAGTGTTTCTCTGTGGGGGGCACCGGTGTTGTTTGTCAAGAAGAAAGACGGATCGTTAAGACTATGTATCTACTATCAGGAGTAGAACAAGTTAACGATAAAGAATAAATACCCATTGCCCAGGATCGATGATCTCTTTGATCAATTGAAAGGGGCAAAGTATTTTTCTAAAATAGATTTGCGGATGGGGTATCATCAGTTGAAGGTTAGGAAGGAAGATGTACCAAAGACTGCATTCAGGACTCGTTATGGTCATTACGAGTTTCTGGTGATGTCATTTGGATTGACGAATGCACCTGCTGCATTTATGGATATGATGAACAGGGTGTTTAAATTATATTTGGACAAGTTCGTCGTGGTGTTTATCGATGATATTCTAGTCTATTCTAAGACGCCAGAAGATCATGCTGAACACTTAAGATTAGTGTTGGAGACACTAAGGAAGGAGAAGTTATACGCGAAATTTACCAAATGTGAATTTTGGCTAGAAAAGGTACAGTTTTTAGGTGATGTCATTGACTAAGAAGGGATTTCAGTGGATCCAGCGAAGGTGGAAGCAGTAATGAATTGGGAACAACCAAAAACGCCGACTGAGGTGCGAAGTTTCCTAGGGTTAGCAGGTTACTGTCGAAGATTTATCCAATATTTTTCGAAGATAGCTACCTCGTTGACAAATTTAACAAGGAAGACAGTGAAATACGTATGGACGGATAATGTGAAGACAATTTTCAAGAACTGAAGAAAAGATTAAGTGAAGCGCCGGTTTTGTCATTGCCAGATGACACAGGAAATTTTGTAGCGTATAGTGATGCTTCGCATAGAGGACTTGGTTGTGTGCTTATGCAGCATGGCAAAGTCATTGCGTATGCATCTCGGCAGTTGAAGGATTATGAGAAATTTTATCCTACTCATGATCTGGAACTGGTCGCGGTAGTGTTTGCCCTAAAGATATGGAGACATTATCTTTATGGGGAAAAATGTGAGATATATACGGACTATAAAAGTCTAAAGTATATCTTCACTCAGAATGAGTTAAATATGAGACAGAGAAGATGGCTAGAGTTGATAAAGGATTATGATTGTGAAATTCTGTATCACCCTGGAAAGGCCAATGTAGTTGCCAATGCCTTAAGTAGGAAGGGTCGGGAAAAGTTGTCTATGTTAACGGCTCAAAATGAGTTAATAACAGAGATGGCTAGGATGCAAATAGAAGTAAAGATGCCGAGTGATTCGGGGCAGTTACTCTTTGTGATGGAGATGCAATCTACCATCATAGAAAGAGTCAAGGAGGTACAACTCGAGACCGACGAGTGTAACCAAATGAAGAAGCGGTTATCCGAGAAGGAAGATGCTAAGTACAGTCTTGATAATGAGGGATTATTAAGATTTGAGGGAAGAATTTGGGTTCCGAATGCGACGGAATTAAAGGAGCAAGTGTTACAAGAAGCTCATAGTTCGAGGTACTCGATACATCCTGGTAGCACTAAGATGTATCAAGACATTCGACAGAGTTTTTGGTGGCCGAACATGAAGAGAGAAATAGCGGAGTATGTGAGTAGGTGCTTGACTTCTCAAAAAGTTAAGGCTGAACATCAACGACCCAGTGGCTTATTACAGTCATTGGAGATCCCAGAGTGGAAGTGGGAGCATATCACGATGGACTTCGTGGTAGGACTTCCGACGACGCAAAAAGGGTACAATTCAATTTGGGTAATAGTGGACCGATTGACGAAGTTGGCTCACTTTTTGCCAATTAGGGTCAAGTATAACTTAGACTAGTTAGCTAAAATTTATGTTAAGGAAATCATTTCCAGACATGGAGTACTGGTATCGATTATGTCAGATCATGATCCAGGATTCACATCGAACTTTTGGAGGAGTTTGCAAGAGCAGTTGGGAACACAGCTGAGGTTAAGCACATCTTATCATCCACAAATCGATGGGCAAAGCGAAAGAACAATTCAGACGCTTGAAGACATGTTGAGGTCATGCGTCATAGATTTCAAGGGTAGTTGGGATGATCACCTACCACTAGTAGAGTTTGCGTATAACAACAGTTAACACGCAAGCATAGGTATGCCGCCGTATGAAGCTTTGTATGGAAGAAAGTGCAGAACACCTTTGTGTTGGGATGAGGTGGGAGAACGCCAGATGCTAGGACCAGAATTGGTGCAGCAGACAGCTGATGTGGTAAAGTTAATTCGGATACGTCTCGTCACAGCTCAGGACAGATAGAAGAAGTATGCGGACTCACATAGACTGAGTCGAGAGTTTGAGGTGGGCTCGTATGTGTTTCTAAAGGTATCTCCTTGGAAAGGAAAGATACACTTTGAAAAGAAAGGAAAGTTAAGTCCAAGGTTTATAGGACCTTTTGAAGTATTAAAACGGGTGGAAGATGTAGCTTATATGATAGCATTGCCTCCAGACCTAGAACGAATACATAACGTGTTTCACGTATCTGTATTACGTCCATATAAGCCGGACTATAAGCATGTAATCAAGTATGAGCTGATTCATATCGAGAAAGACTTAACATATAAGAGTTACTGATGCAGATCATTGATAGAAAGGAACAAGTTCTGAGGAACAAGGTAATACCATCAGTAAAGGCATTATGGAAGAACCACGATGCTGAAGAAGCAACGTGGGAACCAGAAGAAAAGATGAAGAAAAATTTTCCTCATCTATTTGAATAAAGTAAGACGAGATTCTGGGGACAAAATCTTTATAAGGGAGGAAGAATGTAACGACCGAGAAATTTGGATCTTATTGTAAAACGGTTTAATTAAATTAAATGATAATAAAATCATATTCTATGTGTTAGCAAGATGGTTGTCATTGTATAACCTATTGATGTTAGAATGTCGTAGTATTTGAGCTACGCGAATGAATTAAAGTGTTTGAATTTCCAAGACGAAAATAATAGTTTTCTGAGAAATTTTTCGAAAAACACTATTCATCGGTATTTGCTCGGGATATATTTTTGAGTTTCCGAGAAATACGTAATGATAGAATAACAAGGTAAGATTGATTATGTAATAAAAATCCAGTTATGAAAAATGTAATATTTCGCTTGTGGACTTAATTTATGAAAGTTAAGGAAGGCAAAGTAGTAATGAATAAGTGATAATGGTATGATACCTAGGTATTGTACAAAGTAATGAAAACGAGTATAATACGAAGTATTATACGAGTTTGTATGAATGATGAAATGTTGTATATAAATTCTATATGAATTAGAATACGAAAATAATATATAAAATATATGCATATGTATTAAGAAATGTTAATGGACTTGGAAAGCTTGATAAGAATTAATATAAGTCCAAGTGAATTAAAGGAAGAGGCCCAATAATTGATTAATGAACAAGCTAGTGTTTATTAATGCAAAGTCCAAGGATTTATTTAATCCAAGCCCAAGCTAGAGTCCAATGAATTAATTGACCCATGGGGCAAACCATATTAATATGGTTGAATGTGGTGACCAAGTATTGTGATGATCAAGTTAATGTAATGACCAAGACTTATGAGTGGTGGTCAAGCATAAGATAAGTGTTGTGCTAGAAAAGTAATGAATAGTAAGGAGGTGGCTTAAGGAGGTGGGATGTTTTAAAGACCAAACTACCCTAACCTTGGAAAATCTATAAATAAAGAAGGCTTACAAGCCATTTGTTGGTTGTTCAAATAATCTAGACTTCACAAAGTGCTTAAGTGTTAGAGAGTTTAAGTCACAAATAAGTCACTTCAATAAGTAAGAAGAAGAAGCAAGCTACCTTACCAAGACTTCAAAAGAGTAAGACTTCTTCAAAATTATCTTCTATCTCTACCATGATAGGATAATAAGAAAAGTTGGATTAAGAAACATGAATGAGTAAGTAATGAACTTAAGCCAATTAAGTTGGTAATAAGTCATTTAAGCTAGCATAAGTTATAAACATATGTGAAAATAATATGAACTTGTAAGGAGTTTATTAAGAGAAATGAGATGAATGTAAAAGAAATTATATGATCATATGTATCATGTATACCAAAGTTAAGTTATATGTTAAGAACATATAAGAAATGATGTTTAAGAAACTTTAATTGTTATAAGTCATTAACAATGAAATCTTAAGTAGTTTATAGTTTGACAAGTTATAAACTTATGAAGAAATAAGACTAAAAATCCAACAATGAACATAAGTGGTTGTAATAAGTATGTTGAGATGTTCACATGAAGAATGGACTTCATTTGTAATGTTGAACAAATCATAAGAAGGAAGATTTGCCGGAAATTCCACGATTGGACGATAATCGTCGAATTCGTAAAATTCTCAGAATGGAAGTCAAATTTTGTGTTTGAACTCGGAATCATTGTTTTCCAATGGAGACAAGTCATATTTGGCATTTAAGAGTTGTGGACTCAAAAATGACCGGATTTCGACTTAGAACGAAGAAACTAGCTATGAACGTTCACGAACGTTTATCGTTTTCGTTAAAAATGAACCAATAGGTGAATTTTTAGCAAACGAAGTCAAATAGATAAAATTCTTGCATAAACACATAGAGTACATAATTTATGAACCGTAGGGTTTTGAACTAGCCAATTCGGACTTATAACGAAGAAGTTATGCGTCCGGGAAGTTCATAAAATTTCAAAACTGAAATTGTTTTCTGGTGCACAGAGTTGGTGCCGTGGGGCCAACCCTAGGAAAAATGACCCGCGCCGTAGCGCGGAACAGTAACCGAGCACACTGCAAGAGTTCGCCGCAGCGCGGCCCATTAAGTAAGGACTCGCGCCGCAGCGCCAAGTCTGGGACAATACTAGTATAAGGCTCGCGCCGCAGCGCGAGAAGTAAGTATAAAGCTGGCGCCGCAGCGCCAGTCTCAGAACAAGAATAGTAATGAAGGTTTCTAAGTACAAAGAAAAGAAAGCTAATTGATTTAAAAGTAAACACAACTTAAGGAATGTAATCTAACATTGTTTAAAATTTGTTAAGCCTTAAGGATGTTGTATAAAGGTTGAGATAACCTAGTCGAATATAAATGCAAGGATAATGATAAACCGGAACGAATAATAACTGAATCTAATACACAATTAGATTGAAATAAAGGGTATGATATAGTCATATACATACTTGATTATATGTGACCTAATGTAAGGCATTATGTGATCATGTATTGTAGAGACTTGAAAGACTTGAACATAAAGTTAATATACCATAACAGACGCTAAAGGCAAGTATTCTAACTCTTGTCTCAGTTCAATCTGAACAAGTTTTTGAGGTTCATGTATTCTTTCGCATGAATTGAGGTATGTTGAAATTGAAGCCAATTCCTTTGGCTAGACTTGATATATTGATAATCTACTCATGTATTATCAACGTTGCTATCTTTTGTCAACTACTTGATATGGTTTTCAAAAGAAGACTGACATGTTAAACAAATGTTTTGTCGGTAAAATGACAGGCACGTGAGGTTACCAAATGCTTAAACGTGCATACGTTTAATGGATGTAGTGTTGATCAACATAGAGTACAAATAAGCTGATCACCTAGAAGTGCTCGTAAGTAATATCGGGCTTACGAATTTGCTTCCGGGTTGTCCTTTTTCAAGAAAGAATGAATACTCGAGGTCTTTGACCGGAGTGAATGTTTTACTAAATATTGTTATTATTGTGAAACATTTTAAAAAAAAGAAATATGAAGTGCTATTTTGAATTATCAATAGTTCTTCTTAACTATTGTTCTGTTATTGAAGATATACGATTCATATGTGTCAAGCATGTTGTTATTGAACTGTTATACTTGCTGAGCTAGTTATGCTCACTCTTGCTTGAACAATATGAATGCACCTAAGACTGAACGTCCAGAAGGATCAGGAAAAGCTAAGGCAGATTACTAAGCTATCTTGTAATAGTATAGGTCTATTGTTGTAATATAACTGATATTATGACAAAAAACTTTTGTAATGGGTTTAGAACTTGGGAAATATATATATTACCTTGAATATATAGAAGTTATGTTCATTCTTTGAGACTTTTCAATTGAATGAATGTATGAATGTTGTACAGTATAGCACCATCTGTCGGGTTGGAAGATACCCGAATTTGGGGGCGCTACAATCTGCGCCGTAGCGCCAGATCCGGCAGAGTCCCCTGTTAATTGGCACCGCAGCTCCGAGTTTACACTAGGGATGCCGCGCCGCAGCGCCGGCAGTGTAAAATGTTGACCAAGTTAGGTTTTCATTCCTTTTGGATGTAGACCAAAAGTAAGACAATAAAGGTACTTAATATACATAATACGATTGACTTTAAATCACTTATAAGGTGATAACGCTAGAAGATTATGTATGGTTTAACCATAATTAGACGAAGAACGCAAGAAAGTAATAAGTAAACCGTGTATGATGTTCACCTTTGGTACTTCACCAATGATGATCGGGGGTTGGTTAATAATGTAAGACCGTTAATGAGCCGTAATGAAGCATAGAAAGTCGATTTATCTTTATTAATGAAATAAGTGATTAAGTATACAAGATGAAAGATAGTTAATTGACGATGAATTAATTAACTTAAAGTAGCATCTTCGATGATGACAATAACGTTGAGAGTTACAACTAAAAGTTGTTGAATATTACGTGAACGGTATGCAATAAGTATACTTAACCAATGACGATCGAATTTCAATTAATAATGTAAGAACGTTAGTAAGTTGTGAGGAAGGATGATTAATTCGAAACGAGTGGTATTAATGAAGTAAATCCACTTACAACATAGAAGAGAAAGAAGTTAGTAAGAAAGTTGTAAACGGCAAGCCGGAACCAATAGTAAACAATCTAATAAATGATTAGATTGAGAAGAAGGGTAAGATTCATCAGGAACCATATATGTTCATTCATGACCTAATGTGGTATGTTTTGTGGTTATGTGTTGTAGAGACTGTAAAGACTCAAAGGGAAGGTAATTTATATTGTAGCAGACGCTTGAAGGCAAGTCTTTCTTATCGCTTGTCTAACCTTCGTGTTAGCCAAGTTTTCTATGATTCATGTTATGAAATGCATGAATGATTTTAAAGAAAGGGTTGATGCCAGTTTTAACTCGGCTAGACTAATTTTGAAAGATTGATTTATTTATTTACAAGTCTTTCAATATAGAACTGTTAATGTTATCATATGCCAAGTATTTGGTATGGATGTAAAGATAAATTTGTTTATGAACAAACAAAAAAAGAATTTTCATCGATTATTCGATGGGCACACGAGGTTGCCAAAACTTAAACGTAAATACGTTTAACAGAAGAGTGTTGATCAACATAGGGTACTATAGGCTGATCACCTAGACGTACTCGTAAGTAAAGTCGGATGGATGGCCTTAGTGCCGAAAGTCCTTTTCAAGTATGAAAACGGAAAGAGTATGTTCTTGGTCTTTTGACAGGTTCAGAATTCCTAAGCTATTATATATACTTTAGAATTGTTGTTATGAAATGAGAAGTGCTAATCAAATGTTTCATAGTGCTTCATAGTTAATTGTTCAGTTATGGAAGATAAGCATGAAATCCTCAATGTGATATTCATATGATTCTTTGTTAAGACTTGCTGAGCTAGAAATGCTCACTCTTGCTTGAACCATATGTTTACAGCCAAAGCCGAATGAACTGAGAGTTCTAAGAGAGATAAAGGCAAGGCTAAGATGGACAGTTAATCGTCCTGTAATAAATTAGTGTATTTGTATGCGATATACTTATGAAGAACAAAGAATGTATTCGGTTATGAACCTGGAAAAGGATTTATTACAAATGTAATAAGAATATAGTAAATACAATCATTTTGTTGTTGTCTCAATGGAATGACTGTATGAATTGTAGTATCGTGGAGCACCATCTATCGGGTTTGAAGATACCCGAATTTGGGGGCGTCACAGGTTGGTATCAAAGCATTAGGTTATAAAAGTTAAGGGGGGAAGAACCTTCGGCTAATAACCTCGTTAAGGAAGGAAAAGTTCGAAGGAAGTAAACTTAAGTTTTACTTAAGTCGAATGAGTTAATACGGTATTGTGGAAACTCAGTACCGAAAGATTTAAAAGATGGAAGTTAACCCTAAATAAATTAAATGTGATTTGTGTTTATACTAATGTGTATTATGTACTAATCAACATGTTATGTGTTATGGAAGGATGTCGATCGATAGTTTGATGTATAGTGACATACACGCGATGAGTGAAGAGTTTGTGAACAGAGTAGAGCATGACCTATGCCAGTGGCGGAGGTACCATTAGTAATTCTAGAAGAGTCGGAGCCAAAGGAGTACTTTTCTGAGGAAGACTACTCCGAGGGAGATATAGCTTTGACATCATACTTTGATATGATGATCTATGTGGATGAGAAAATAGAGGTAACATTGGTTAATACGGTGGTACCTACATTAGAGTCAACATCTCCAGATGCAATGAGAGCATTGTATCTGGCAGTGTTGGACCGAAATGTGCAACTGAGTACAGTTGTGCAGAACCAGAATGAAGAGATTGATTATCTCAATGAAGCTAAGATGTCTGCAAAAGCAGATTTTGAGTTAGAGCACGATAAACATGTGCTTTCGACAGAGCAGGCTAGGAACTATAAGGATGAGGCCGATGAGCTTCGTAAGAAACTGGTTGAGAAAGACTAGAAGATAGCACAGATGTCTTACATCCATGAGAGTGCTCATAGGGATTTCAAAAGTTGCGTCTTATTCTAATGAGTCGGGATAGACTCGACATACTATTAGTCGGGATACTATAGTGATGATTGTGAATGAGGAACTCAAGGATGATGTTATGCATTATTAGGAGTTTAGAGTTTTAAACATGTGTGTAGTGACGTAAAACCCTCTTTTGTAAAAAAAGGGTAGTCTTTTTGTAAATCCCAACTTTTGTGAAGTTCAATTGTGGGATAGAAATGTAATAGCTCTTGGCTATAGAAGAAAATTGTAAATAGTTTCAAACTATGAAGAAGCATATTAATATAATGAAGTTTTTATTTAATGTGCTTCGATGTGGCATGAGTTATTATTGTGGAATGATAACCAAGGGGGTAAGAACAACCCTATGCAAGAGTTCGTTAATTTATTAACGGCTGCATTTAACAAAACCGGTGGTAGAGTACGGACGGGACCTAGGGTAGCCAGAACGACTACCCTTAAAGAATTTAAAATCGTAGGTCCACCTGAGTTTAAAGGAACGACGGACCCATTAGAAGCCCAGACATGGGTAAAAGAAATAGAGAAGGCGTTTGTTATTACGAACGTAGCTGAGGCGCAAAAGACTTCTTTTGCGACCTATATGAAGAAGGTAGGAGCCAACTTTTGGTGGGAGACTCACCAGGGCGAGGCTAGAACAGATGCGGTAACATGGGAACAATTCAAGAAAGTTGTCTTCGAGAATTATTTCCCTACAAGTATGCAGGGGAAGATGGAGATTAAGTTTTTAGAACTAAGCAAAGGGATATGACAGTTCCCCAATATGCGGCCAAACTTGGTAAGGTTTGCCCCACACCAAGCGGACACTGAGGAGAGGAAGGCTCGTAGGTTTGAGCAGGGTCTAAAACCCTGGCTCTATAGTAGGATTTCAGTGTTTCAGAGTGCTTCCTGTGGGACCATTCTGGAGAAAGCAATTATAGCGGAAGGTGGTAGTGTGTCATAGACCCAATACCACAAAGAGAGAAAGAATAAGAGCAAGGGAGAGGGAGGAACTAAGGCAGAGAATGCCGGTGGTAGTGGCGATATGCTGAAAAGAAAGAATTTTAACTCCGGGAATACTGGAGTAGTACAAGGGGATCCTAAACATAGGATGGAAGCATGTAAGATATGTGGAAAGACTCCTTTAGGAGTTTGTCTGAAGGGGAAATCAGGTTGTTATAACTATGGACAGGAGGGTCATATAACACCTAATTGTCCTAATCGTAAGAAAAACTATAGTTTATTTGTATTTGGGTCTTTGGACACATGGTAAGAAATTGCCCAAAGAAGGGGTCGGTGGAGAGTAAGGCTGTTAGTAGTGGTAAATTGGCCATCACTGGACCACCATCATCGGGTATACCTATGGCCCGTACTTTTAATAGGACTGTCCAAGATGCTGTTGCATCAGCGGATGTAGTAACATGTATCATTCCAGTCGATACAATGAATGCTTATGTGCAGTTTGATTAAAGTGCTACTTGATCTTTTATAGCATGTGAATTTGCTAAGTGATTAAGTTCATGTCCGAAAACGATTATAAATACCTTTAAATGTTAAGGTAGAGAATGAGGAAATAACTTTCGTTGATGGTATTCGTGGAAATTATTTCATGAATAAAAGGGTAAGTAAGTATCGGTAGATAAAAACCGATAAAGTTGAGAGAATTTGAAGTAATTCTCGATATGAATGGGTTGATTAACCATAAAACCTTAATAAAAGGTCTAAGGAAAAGTATGAATCTTCGGTTTTCTAAGAAACCCAAGGTAGTAAGTTACGGTAATAAATCACCGGAACATTCTTGTTGTCTAATCAAGGCGCAATCAAGAAGGATGTTAAGATAAGTTTAGATTATGGTACAATCGTAACCTTTGATGGATGGCATATGGGAAATGGGCTAAACAATTCCTTTAGAGGGCGAAGGTATACACGAAACTGACAACCGATCTAACTCACTGTGATGGTAGTGTAGATGAGACGAGAACTTCTTTGTTGGTTGTTTGTGGGAAACCAACAAGAGTACCATATGGACTATTAGAAGAGAAGCGATGTGTGCTGAATCCTAGAGAAGTAGTAAGAAGAAGATAATAATGTAAATCATCAAAGATGATGAACGTATTAAGTAAGATATCTTCGTATGTCATGAAGTTGTGAGCCGATAATGAAAGTAGGTCGTGAAAAATTAGGTTGAAAGAACGTGAACCCTAAGAAGTAAAGTAAGTAAACCAATGCGTAAGTCAAATATATGACTAATTGGTTAGCGATTAAGAATAAATACCCATTGCCCAGGATCGATGATCTATTTGATCAGTTGAAAGGGGCAAAGTATTTTTCCAAGATAAATTTGTGTACGGGTATCGTCAGTTGAAAAGTAAGAAGGAGGTACCTAAGACTACATTCAGAACTCGTCTCGTTATGGTTATCACGAGTTTCTGGGTATATCGTTTGGGTTGACTAATGCATTGAAGTAAGACTTTCCGTAAGGGGCACCAAGCAAGTCGATGGTAAGCTGATAGGTACTCTTGTGAGGTGCTATGGTTGAAAGTACCATTAGCATCGCAGAGTGTTCGAATAATATTTGGACGAGTGTGTTGTAATGATCATTAGTGATATTCTAGTCTTTCTAAGACGTCAAAAGATCATGATGAACATATGAAGATAGTGATGGAATCACTACGAAGGGAGGAGTTGAATACGGAATTCACTAAGTGTGAATTTTAGCTTAAAAGATATGAAGATTTGTTATTGATAAGTATCATGGGAATGAGAAGGGAGAAAAATAGTTTTCAGGAACTAAAAAGGAAGGTTAAGTGAAGTGCCCGTATTGTCTCTATTAGATAATACAGGGAATTTTGTAGTGTATCTCGATGTTTAGCATAGATGATGAGATTGCGTGCTCATGTAGCATGGCAAGGTCATTGTGTATGTATCACGCCAGTTAAAGGATTAGGAGAAGATCTATCGTACTTGTGATCTATAATTAGCAGCTGTAGTTTTGGATTTAAAATTTGAAGATAATATTTATACGAGGAGAAGTATGAGATATATACGGGCTCTAATAGTCTGAAATATATCTTCTCATAGAAGGAGTTGTATAGGAGGTAGAGAAAGTGGTTAGAATTGATAAAGGATCACGACTATGATATGTTATATCATTCAGGGAAGATGAATGTAGTAGACGATGCATTAAGTAGGAAGGGTAAGGGAAAAGCTATCAATGTTAGCGACTCAGAATGAGTTAATAACGGAGATTGCGAGAACGGAGTAAGAAGTTAAATTACGAATGAAGAGGTAGAAATGGTATTTATAATGAAGAGTCAATCCACGAAAATGGAACGAGTTAAGGAAGTACAACTAGGTAACGAGGAATGTAAGCAAATGAAGAAGATGATGAAGGATGAAGAGAAGATTAAGTATAATCTTGTTTTGAAGGAGGAATTTGAGTTTCATATAACTCTGATCTAAAGAAAGAATTAGTAAAAGATAATATCTTTAGTGAAGGTAAAGGTGAGGAACCACAATGTCAAAGAAGCATTGTGGGAACTCGAGATTAAAATGATGGAAATTTTTTCCTCATTTAGTTTTATAATTGTAGCAAGATTCTGGGGACAGAATCCTTATAAGGGGGGAAGAATGTAATGCCCGAAAATTAGATTTTTAGGAGAATTAATTTTTTTTATTTGATTATGTGAGTTAAATAAATTTAATTGATTATTTATGGGAGTAAGCTAATTGAAGGTCGTTATATGACCTAGATATGTCAGAACGTCGTAGTATTTTGGCTACGTGATAGAATTAAAGTGTTTGAATTTCAAAGAGGAAAATAAAAGCTTTCTGAGAAATTTTCTGAAAAACACTATTCATGTATTCTTGCTCGGGAATTATTTTTGAACTTCCAAAAAATATATAACGATAGAATATCGAGGTGAGATGGAATATCCAATAATATTTTAGTTATGGAAAACACAGTTTTTTGCCTGCAGACTTAAAACCTAACGGTTAGGGAAAGTGATTTCCGAGAAGGAAATGAAATGCGTATAATGAGTTAATGCAATGATCGTATAATATGAAGGTATTGTACGATGTAATGAATTATATGAGTATGTATGACTGATGGTATATCGTATAGTATGAATCAGTATACGAGTTAGAATACGAGATTAATACGTAAATTATACGTTATAAGGCTTTAAGCAAATGGATTTGACTTGTAGGATGTGTTAAGAATTATACAAGCTAAGTATAGGAATGGTTAAGCCTAATGGTAGAAATGATTAAGGTCCAAAGTGATTTAGTGAACAAGCCCATGTGTTTGTTAAATGAAAGCCCAAAGTATGAGATAAGCTAATTAAGCTAAAAGCCCAAAGTAAGAATCGAATGAATTAGGGTGACCCATGGAGCAACCCTTGAATTTATGGTTAATCTTGGTGATCAAGGATTTGGTGTGATGACCAAGTATTTTGTGTAATGAGCAAGATACGTAAAGGCTAAGAAAAGTGCTTATGAGTGATGAGCAATTAAAGTACTTGGTGGCTAAGCAAAGGATAAGTTAATTAATGACCAAGTAAAGTGCTTATGCTTGGAGGCTAAGTAAAGTGATTATGCTTGGTGGCTAAGTAAATGTGATGAGCAATGTGACGCCCCCAAATCCGGGTATCTTACAACCCGACAGATGGTGCTCCACTATACTAACATCCATACCATCATTCCATTGAAATACAACAAAATGATAGTAATTACTATATTCTTATTAAAATCAAAGTATAATCCTTCCCAGGTTCATAAACCGGTTACATAGTTCATTGTTTATAAGTTATAATACACACAAACTTACTAAACTATTACATAATGCCTAAGCATCCATCTTAGCTTTGCCCTTATCTTTCTTGGCATTCTCAGTACGTTCACCTTTAACTGCAGTTATATAATTCACGCAAGAAGTGAGCATGACAGCTCAGCAAGTTTAATCAAGGATAACAGAAATACCACATTCGCGAATTATATAACAATTCCGACATAACTAAACAATAGTTATGAAGTATTATGAATCAATACTAACATAACAGTATATAACATAAATTCCCAGTGTATAGAATAGATTAGGAATTTTGAACCGGTCGATAGACCATGAACATTAAATTTTAGTTTTCATACTTGAAAAGGAGTCCACAGCACTAAGGCCGTTCATCCGTATAACTTACGAGCACTTCTAGGTGATCAGCCTATAGTACTCTATGTTGATCAACACTACATTCATTAAACGTATTTACGTTTAATATTTTTGGCAAACTCGCATGCCCATCGAAAATATCGATGAAAAATACTTTTATTTGTTCATAGACAAACCTTACCTTCACATCTGTACCAATTACTTGGCACAGGATAGCGTTAACATTTCTATATAGAATGATATGGAAAATCATCAATCTATACCTTATGAATAGTCTAGCCGAGTTAAAATCTGGCATCGACCCTTTCTTTTACCACAAAGCTTGGAATTCAGTTCAATGAATCACATAAAACTTGGCTAACTTAGAAGTTAGACAAGCGTTAAGAAAACTTGCCTTTCAGCGGCTTCAAATAACTTACTCGACTGACCACAGCCTTTACAGAATCTACATGATATATTCACATAGCACACCGTAATTAGCTATGAAATAACTATTCACCTTGTTCCTACTAGCTTCTTTCTCTTCTATGTCTTTGTTAGCATAATATTTTTATTAAAGTCAACATGACTTATTACCCTTCGTCTTGGTTTATCTTTCTATGGACGTTTTATTAACCGGACTTAACTTCATTAATAAAGTATTACTTCGTTCATTTTACATATTTTGTTTATTTATCTTAGACTCCTAATTTTCATATCATATACCTTAGTATAGGTAGTGTAGGATTAGTCTTTATACATTCATTGAGTATATAAACTCGACTCCGATTGATCCCTAACCCACTGAAGTCTAAAGCATAACTAGGTCAAGTTTTTCTTACTGCCGGCGCTGCGGCGCGGCACCTTGGCACTGGGGCGCGGCACCTGCACACATTGGTGCTGAGGCGCGGCATATTAGCGCTGGGGCGCGAGTTTGCAGAAGCTTGGCCGAGTCTGGCGCTGCGGCGCCACCATTTTGTAATGGTTTTGGCGCTGCGGCGCCGAGCATGTGCACCAGTTGACAAACCAATTTTGGTTTTCTAACGAAACTCCCAACTTCCTAATTTGTTCGTTTTACATCCGAATTGACCCATTCAAATTCCTACAAGTCAGGAATTACATCTTTTATGCGTTCATATAAGGATTCAACACTTTCGAATCCGTTAACTCATAATTCACTATTGAGTTCATTTTATATACGTTCGTAAACGTTAAGGAGCGTTCAATGCTCGTTTTCTTCGTTTTAAGTCAAAATCCGACGATTCTCGAACCCATGACTCTTAATCACCCTATCTCACGTGTTGACATTGAAAACCAACATTTTCAAGTCTCATGGCAACTTTTGACTACCAATCCGGAATTTGTACGTTTTCGACGTTTAACGTCTATTTTTGTAAAATTCCTCATAACTTCATTACTAATGTTCTCTGAGCCAAATCACATGGAATACTCCATGGATTTCATATCTACATCCTAACCAAGCAAGATGCAATTACTAACGGATTGATAGAGTCCAATCGTTTATAAACGATCAATCTCCACTATCCATATTTTCATGGTTCAAAACTATTTCAAACCTTATTATTTTTATAACCTCATGACTTATAGAGATTGAATCTATGGTAAGTCATCTTTAATCCCTCATACAAGGCGTATACCATCCCTCTATGGTTCTCCAATATAAAAGACAAATCAAAAAGAAATGGAGATGAAAGATAAGGATTATACCTTAAGAACTCTTGGAAATCTCTTGGGAGAATATAAATATAAGCTTCCAAAGTGTATGTTTGCAAGTGTAGCTCTCTTTTCTCTCTCAAATAATCTAAGTTGAGTCTTGGTAAAAATCTCAAATGAATCAACCTAGCTTCCTATTTATAGAATTTAGAATGGAGGGCTTAATGGCCAATATACCCCCCCCACCTCCTTACTATTCATGTGTGGTCACCAAGTAAGATACTTGGTGACCAAGCCTTATGCTTGGCTTGCACACCAAGGTGGCCGGCCCACCTCCCCTTTATGACATCCCATGGGTTGCCCCATGGGTTTTACCCATTGGGTGACCCACCGGTTCGACCCACGATTTGGTTTTGTGAATTGGGCTTAATTAAATAAATATTGGGCCTTGACTTTGACTTAACCCACCTAACTCATTGGGCTTAGTTCTTCAATTAGTTGGACTAACTTATAACCCAACTCAATGAATTAATCATTAAGTCATAACTTAATTCTATAATACGTATCGTATTCTACACATATGATTCACGTATTCCTTTCGTATACCATAAGTACAATAAACGTATTGTACCTTGTATTTACTTAACGTATTATACATAGGTACTAACTAGCACCACCAATTGTATAACACTTGAATAAAACCTAACGCCATTCCTTCTACACATATTATTTCCTTCTCGGAAATCGATACACTAAACCCTTAGGTTTTAAGTCCGCAGGCGAAAACTTCGTTTTTGCCATAAATGAAATATTATCAGCTGTTCCATCTCATCACGATATTCTATCATTACGCGTTTCTCGGAATTCCAAAATAATTCCTCGAACAGAAACGGATGAATAGTGTTTTTACTGAAACTTCTAAGAAAACAATTATTATCGTCTTGGAAATTCCAAACAACTATTTCTACCACGTAGCCAGAATACTAACCACGTTAGCACATTCTAGGTCATAGAACGACCTTCACATAGTTTACTTCACAAAGAATTCAATTAAATTCATTTAGTTCACATAATCAAATAAAAATTTAATTGTCATAAAAATTCGATTTTCTCGGGCGTTACATTCTCTCCCCCTTATAAGGATTCTGTCCCCAGAATCTTAGCTTATAATTACATAAACAAATGAGGAAAATCTTCCTTCATTTTACTTTCGAGCTCCCACGTTGCTTCTTCAACATTGTGGTTTCTCCATAACACCTTCATTGAAGGTATGACCTTATTTCTTAAAACGTGTTCCTTCCTATCAATAATTTGAATTGGAAGTTCCTCATAGGAGAAGTCCTTCTCTAAATGAATAGATTCATACTCTATCACGTGTTTATAGTCCGGTTTATAAGGACGCAACACTGACACATGAAACACATTATGAACGTGGTTCATCTCTGGAGGTAAAGCTACTACGTAAGCCACCTCCCCTATCCTTTTTAAAATCTCAAAAGGTCCTACAAACCTTGGACTTAACTTCCCTTTCTTTCCAAAATGTATTTTCCCCTTCCAAGGTGATACTTTCAAAAAAACAAAAGATCCTACATCGAATTCTCTATTTTCTCTGTGAGGATCTGCATACTTCCTCTGCCGGTCTTGAGCCGCAACTAATCGAGCACGTATTAATTTTACCATGCCCGCCGTCTGCTGAACCATCTCTGGTCCCAACATCTGACGTTCACCCACCTCATCCCAACACAATGGAGTTCGGCACTTCCTACCATACAACGTTTCGTAAGGCGGCATGCCTATACTAGCGTGAAAACTATTGTTGTACGAAAATTCTACTAATGGTAGAAATTCGTCCCAACTCCCTTTGAAATCCATAATGCAAGATCTTAACATATCTTCAAGCGTTTGAATTGTCCGCTCACTCTGACCATCCGTCTGAGGATGATACGCCGTACTTAATCTTAACTGCGTTCCCATTTGTTCTTGCAAACTTCTCCAAAAGTTCGATGTGAATCGTGGATCACGATCTGACACAATCGACACAGGCACTCCATGTCTGGAAATAATTTCCTTGACATACAGCTTAGCTAACTGATCTAAGTTATACCTAATTCCTATTGGTAGAAAATGAGCCAATTTCGTTAATCGATCCACTATTACCCAAATAGCATTGTATCCTTTTCTTGTTGTTGGAAGTCCCACCACAAAATCCATCGTGATGTGCTCCCACTTCCACTCTAGAATATCTAACGGTTGTAACAACCCGCTCGGTCGTTGATGTTCAGCCTTAACTTTTTGACAAGTTAAGCACTTACTAACATATTCTGCTATCTCCCTCTTCATATTCGGCCACCAAAAATTCCGACGAAGGTCTTGATACATCTTCGTACTACCGAGATGTATCGAGTACCTCAAACTATGGGCCTCCATCATAATTTCTTCTTTTAATTCGGGATCATTAGGAACCCAAATTCTTCCCTCAAAACGAAGTAATCCCTCCTTATCGAGGTTATACTCAGTTTTTTCTTCGTTTTCTATCTTATTCAGCATCTTCTTGCACCCCTCATTGCTCAGTTGTACTTTCCTAACCTTCTCCACTATGGTAGGTTGGGTTTCCATGGAAAATAACAATTTTACCGATTCCCCCGATAACTTAACTTCTAGTTCCATTTTTGCCATTGCTGTTACCAACTCATTCTGAGTTGTTAACATTGATAATTTCTCACTATCCTTTCTACTTAGCGCATCTGCTACTACATTTTCTTTTCCTGGATGATATAAAATATCACAGTCATAATCTTTTATTAACTCCAACGACCTTCTCTGTCTCATGTTCAACTCCTTCTGTGTGAAGATATATTTCAGACTTTTGTGGTCCGTGTATATCTCACATTTCTCACCATAAAGATAATGTCTCCATATCTTTAGGGCAAAAACTACAGCTGCCAATTCCAGGTCATGAGTAGGATAAATCTTCTCATAATCCTTCAATTGGCGTGATGCATACGCAATGACCTTGCCATGCTGCATGAGCACGCAACCCAATCCTTTATGCGAAGCATCGCTATACACTACAAAATTCTCGGTATCGTCTGGTAAGGACAATACCGGTGCCTCACTTAATCTCTTCTTCAATTCCTGAAAACTGTTCTCACATTTTTCAGTCCACACATACTTCAATGACTTTCTTGTCAGATTGGTTAACGGAGTAGCTAATTTAGAAAAGTCTAGAATGAACCTTCTATAGTATCCTGCTAACCCCAGAAAACTCCAAATCTTAGTCGGCGTCTTCGGTTGCTCCCATTCGTTTATTGCTTCTACTTTGGCCGGATCTACGGAAATGCCATCCTTATCAATAACATGCCCTAGAAACTGCACTCTCTCAAGCCAAAATTCACACTTTGTGAATTTCGCATACAACTTCTCCTTCCTTAGCGTTTCCAACACTATTCTTAAATGTTTCGTATGATCTTCTAGCGTCTTTGAATAGACTAGAATATCATCAATGAATACTACGACAAACTTGTCCAAATATTGTTTGAACACTCTGTTCATCATATCCATAAATGCGGCTGGCGCATTAGTCAACCCAAACGACATTACCAGAAACTCGTAGTGACCATAACGAGTTCTGAATGCGGTCTTAGGTATATCTTCCGTCCTCACCTTCAACTGATGATACCCCGTGCGCAAATCTATTTTAGAAAAATACTTTGCCCCTTTCAACTGATCAAATAGATCATCGATTCTGGGCAAAGGGTACTTATTCTTAATCTTTAACTTGTTCAACTCTCGATAGTCGATACAAAGTCTCAACGACCCATCCTTCTTCTTTACAAACAACACCGGTGCTCCCCAAGGAGACATACTTGGTTGAATGTACTTCCTATCTAACAGCTCTTGTAATTGAATCATTAACTCCTTCATTTCAACTGGCGCCATTCTATATGGTGCCCTTGAAACTGGTGTCGTTCTCGGTAACAAATCAATTACAAATTCTACCTCCCTATCCGGTGGAATACCCGATAATTCCTCCGGAAATACATCCACGAACTCTTGCACAACTGGTATCTGATCCAAGGATGTCCCCACTCTTTGGGTATCCACCACATGGCATAGGTAACCTACACACCCTTTTATTAACATCTTCCTAGCATGTGTCATAGACAGACAACAAGAGTGTCTAGGTGAATTACTACCGAAAAACACTACCTTAGTTTTCTTAGAAAGCCGAAGGTTTACACTTTTCCTATGGCAATCTATAATTGCCTCATGGTTCACCAACCAATCCATACCAAGAATTACATCAAATTCTTTTAGCCTTATCGGTAACAAATCTACCGATAACTTATTTCCCCTAATTTCTACGCAACAGTTCTTATGAATATGTTCAATGAGGATTATCTCCTCGTTTGCTACCTTAACGTCTAAAGGTATAGGTAACTTCTCAGGAATTAACCCTAATCGTTTAGCAAATTCACATGCTATAAAAGAACAAGTGGCACCCGAGTCAAATAGCACATAAGCATTTATCTCATTGACCGGAATGATACCTGCTACCACATCTATTGATGCAACTGCATATTGAACAGTTATATTAAACGTACGAGACGAGGGTCTACCCACTAATGGTGTTGGTCCAGTAATGGCTAATTTACCACTACCAGAACTCTTATTTCCCTCTAAACCCTTCTTTGGGCAATTTCTTGCCATGTGGTCCTTTGACCCACAGACAAAACACCCCTGATTCTTCTTAGGGTTAGGACAATTGGGTGACAAATGTCCCTCCTGCCCACAGTTGTAGCATACTGCTTTCCCCTTTAAATAAACTCCCATGTGAGATTTTCCACATGTCTTACATGCTTCCGTTCTCCTTTTGGGATCTCCCTGTTTTACCCCGGTATTCCCGGGATTAAAACCCTTCCTCTTTGGCAAGTTGCCGCTTCCGTTGGCAACTTCAGCCTTATTACTTCCTTCTATCTTACTCTTAATCTTCCGCTCTTTGTGGTACTGAGACAAGGCCTCACCACCACCTTCAGCTATTATCGCCTTCTCTAGAATGGTCCCATAGGAAGCACTCTGGAAAATCGATATTCTACTATAGAGCCAAGGTTTTAAGCCCTGCTCAAATCTGCGCGCCTTTCTTTCCTCCGTATCCACCTGATGTGGAGCAAATCTTGCTAACTCATTAAATTTGGCAGCATATTGGGGAATAGTCATATCCCCCTGCTTAAGTTCTAGGAACTTAATTTCCATCCTACCCTGCATGCTAGTAGGGAAATAGTTCTCGAAGAAAACCTTCTTAAACTGTTCCCACGTAACAGCCTCTGTCCTAGCCCCACCCTGGTGAGCTTCCCACCAGTAGTTGGCTTCTCCCTTCATCATGTAAGTCGCAAAAGAAGTCTTTTGCGCCTCACCTATGTTTGTTATCACAAACGCCTTTTCAATCTCCCTAATCCATGTTTGGGCTTCTAGTGGATCCGTCGTTCCTCGGAACTTGGGAGGACCCACACTTTTAAAGTCCTTAAAGGTAGTTGTTCTTACTACCCCAGGAGCTACAGGAATCCCACCCCCCACTTGGTTAAATGCAGCCGTTAATAAATTAACGAACTCTTGCATAGGGTTATTAGGACCCCCTTGATTTTCATTATGAGACTCGGCCTCTTGGTTCCGTTGTCTCCTTCTTGGCGGCATAATTCTGATTAAATAAATAAAGTTTCGTTATTATCTATTTAATTACTCGATTATCATTTTAAATTAACAACAACCATTCATACCACACAAGCATGTTAAATCAAAACGTCATTATATTAATATGCTTTCATAGTCAAAACTATTTACATTATGTTCCCTTTGCCAAAAGCTATCATATACTATCCCGCGATTGCCTTCTACAAAAGTTGGGATTTGCTAAAAGACTACCCTTAATTATACAAAAGAGGGTTTTACATCACTACTTATATACAAAAAGTTCTAGCGACCTTCTAACACTGTCGAACGACATTCTCATATTTCTGATTTGCCAGAATCGACACTATATCTTGACTTATCGTATGTCGAGTCCGCCCGGACTCAATAGAATAACAAGTAATTTTCAGCTTAAAATCCTCATGAGCACATTCATGAATGTATGACATCCTAGCTATTTTTTGATCTTTCTCAACCAGTTTCTGCTTTAGCTCGAGGACCTCACCCTTATAGCTATGAGCCTTATCAGTCATAAGAACTTTTTCATTGTGCTCTGACTCAAAATCTGCCTCTGCAGATTCTTTCGTCTCATATAGTGCAGTTATCTCCTCAATTTGTGCCTCTACCTGAGTACGTAGGTGCACATTCCTATCCAACACCGCTAGATACAGTGCTCTAGTTGCATCCAAAGATGCTGGCTCCAGAGTAGGTAACACCGTGTTAATCGATGTCACCTCCATTTCCTCCTCCACATCTAGCATCTCCTTAAGGTATGATGCTAATTCCATAGTCTCCTCAGAGTACTCCTCCTCGGAGATGTACTCCTCAATGTCTGAGTCTTCTAGTACCACTATCGGTACCTCCATCACTGGCATTGGTACTACCTCAACTTGGTTAACTGAGTCCTCACTTATCATTTCCACGTTTCTAAACATCAAGCTATCGGTTGACATCTATAAACACATAACACGTTGATTAGTACATAATACACAATAGTATAAGCACAAATCACATTTAATATCTTTAAGATTAATTTTCATCTTTTAATTCTTTCGATGCTGAGTTTTCTCAATATCTTCTTAATTCAATAGTTTTGAATTTCATTTCTCGGACTTTACCTTCCGTACAAGGTTATTAGCCTAAGGTTTTCCCCCCCTTAAGTTTTATAACCTAAAGCTTTGATACCAACATGTGACGCCCCCAAATCCGGGTATCTTATAACCCGACAGATGGTGCTCCACTATACTAACATCCATACCATCATTCCATTGAAATACAACAAAATGATAGTAATTACTATATTCTTATTAAAATCAAAGTATAATCCTTCCCAGGTTCATAAACCGGTTACATAGTTCATTGTTCATAAGTTATAATACATACAAACTTACTAAACTATTTCACAATGCCTATGCATCCATCTTAGCTTTACCCTTATCTTTCTTGGCATTCTCAGTACGTTCACCTTTAACTGCAGTTATATAATTCACGCAAGAAGTGAGCATGACAGCTCAGCAAGTTTAATCAAGGATAACAGAAATACCACATTCGCGAATTATATAACAATTCCGACATAACTGAACAATAGTTATGAAGTATTATGAATCAATACTAACATAATAGTATATAACATAAATTCCCAGTGTATAGAATAGATTAGGAATTCTAAACCGGTCGATAGACCATGAACATTAAATTTTAGTTTTCATACTTGAAAAGGAGTCCACAGCACTAAGGCCGTTCATCCGTATAACTTACGAGCACTTCTAGGTGATCAGCCTATAGTACTCTATGTTGATCAACACTACATTCATTAAACGTATTTACGTTTAATATTTTTGGCAAACTCGCATGCCCATCGAAAATATCGATGAAAAATACTTTTGTTTGTTCATAGACAAACCTTACCTTCACATCCGTACCAATTACTTGGCATAGGATAGCGTTAACATTTCTATATAGAATGATATGAAAAATCATCAATCTACACCTTATGAATAGTCTAGCCGAGTTAAAATCTGGCATCGACCCTTTCTTTTACCACAAAGCTTGGAATTCAGTTCAATGAATCACACAAAACTTGGCTAACTTAGAAGTTAGACAAGCGTTAAGAAAACTTGCTTTTCAGCGTCTTCAAATAACTTACTCGACTGACCACAGCCTTTACAGAATCTACATGATATATTCACATAGCACACCGTAATTAGCTATGAAACAACTATTCACCTTGTTCCTACCAGCTTCTTTCTCTTCTATGTCTTTGTTAGCATAATATTTTTATTAAAGTCAACATGACTTATTACCCTTCGTCTTGGTTTATCTTTCTATGGACGTTTTATTAACCGGGCTCAACTTCATTAATAAAGTATTACTTCATTCATTTTACATATTTTGTTTATTTATCTTAGACTCCTAATTTTCATATCATATACCTTAGTATAGGTAGTGTAGGATTAGTCTTTATACATTCATTGAGTATATATACTCAACTCCGATTGATCCCTAACCCACTGAAGTCTAAAGCATAACTGGGTCAAGTTTTTCTTACTGTCGGCGCTGCGGCGCGGCACCTTGGCACTGGGGCACGGCACCTGCACACATTGGCACTGAGGCGCGGCATATTAACGCTGAGGCGCGAGTTTGCAGAAGCTTGGCCGAGTCTGGCGCTGCGGCGCCACCATTTTGTAATGGTTTTGGCGCTGCGGCGCCGAGCCTGTGCACCAGTTGACAAACCAATTTTGGTTTTCTAACGAAACTCCCAACTTCCTAATTTGTTCATTTTACATCCGAATTGACCCATTCAAATTCCTACAAGTCAGGAATTACATCTTTTATGCGTTCATATAAGGATTCAACACTTTCGAATCCGTTAACTCATAATTCACTATTGAGTTCATTTTATATACGTTCGTAAACGTTAAGGAGCGTTCAATGCTCGTTTTCTTCGTTTTAAGTCAGAATCCAACGATTCTCGAACCCATGACTCTTAATCACCCTATCTCACGTGTTGATATTGAAAACCAACATTTTCAGGTCTCATGGAAACTTTTGACTACCAATCCGGAATTTTTACGTTTTCAACGTTTAACGTCTATTTTTGTAAAATTCCTCATAACTTCATTACTAATGTTCTCTGAGCCAAATCACATGGAATACTCCATAGATTTCATATCTACATCCTAACCAAGCAAGATGCAATTACTAACGGATTGATAGAGTCCAATCGTTTATAAACGATCAATCTCCACTATCCATATTTTTATGGTTCAAAACTATTTCAAACCTTATTATTTTTATAACCTCATGACTTATAGAGATTGAATCTATGGTAAGTCATCTTTAATCCCTCATACAAGGTGTATACCATCCCTCTATGGTTCTCCAATATAAAAGACAAATTAAAAAGAAATGGAGATGAAAGATAAGGATTATACCTTAAGAACTCTTGGAAATCTCTTGGGAGAATATAAGTATAAGCTTCCAAAGTGTATGTTTGCAAGTGTAGCTCTCTTTTCTCTCTCAAATAATCTAAGTTGAGTCTTGGTAAAAATCTCAAATGAATCAACCTAGCTTCCTATTTATAGAATTTAGAATGGAGGGCTTAATGGCCAATATACCCCCCCACCTCCTTACTATTCATGTGTGGTCACCAAGTAAGATACTTGGTGACCAAGCCTTATGCTTGGCTTGCACACCAAGGTGGCCGGCCCACCTCCCCTTTATGACATCCCATGGGTTGCCCCATGTGTTTTACCCATTGGGTGACCCACCGGTTCGACCCACGGTTTGGTTTTGTGAATTGGGCTTAATTAAATAAATATTGGGCCTTGACTTTGACTTAACCCACCTAACTCATTGGACTTAGTTCTTCAATTAGTTGGACTAACTTATAACCCAACTCAATGAATTAATCATTAAGTCATAACTTAATTCTATAATACGTATCGTATTCTACACGTATGATTCACGTATTCCTTTCGTATACCATAAGTACAATAAACGTATTGTACCTTGTATTTACTTAACGTATTATACATAGGTACTAACTAGCACCACCAATTGTATAACACTTGAATAAAACCTAACGCCATTCCTTCTACACATATTATTTCCTTCTCGGAAATCGATACACTCAACCCTTAGGTTTTAAGTCCGCAGGCGAAAACTTCGTTTTTGCCATAAATATAATATTATCAGCTATTCCATCTCATCACGATATTCTATCATTACGCGTTTCTCGGAATTCCAAAATAATTCCTCGGACAGAAACGGATGAATAGTGTTTTGACGAAAACTTCTCAGAAAACAATTATTATCGTCTTGGAAATTCCAAACAACTATTTCTACCACGTAGCCAGAATACTAACCACGTTAGCACATTCTAGGTCATAGAACGACCTTCACATAGTTTACTTCACAAAGAATTCAATTAAATTCATTTAGTTCACATAATCAAATAAAAATTTAATTGTCATAAAAATTTGATTTTCTCGGGCGTTACAAGCAAGCAAGAGATAAGCTAGGTGATTAGCAAATAAGCTTAATGGCTAAGTAAGGGTGGTGATCAAGTAAGCTTAAAGGCCAAGCAAATAGTGTGGTGGCCAAGTTAACTTAAGAACTAAGTAAGGAATAGTGAGGAGGTGATTAAGGAGGTGGAATGGCTTATTGACCATTAAGCCCTCACTTTGAGATTCTTATAAATAGAAGCTTGGTTAATTTATTTGAGAGTTTACAAATATTAGCCAACATATATTGAGAGAAAGAAAGAGCTAGAAACAAGTGATTAACCTACTTTGAAGCAAAACATAAGAAGTTTAGCAAGAATGCAAAGAATGAAAAAGGTAATATTTTATAAACGTTAGTCTTCATCTTTTTCGATTTCTTTCTCGTAGAGAATTGTAGATTGGTGGAGCATGTTAGTGAGGAGGAATAAGGATGACTATTAATAATGAAAACATTGATAAGTCATGATCGAATGGAAATCGTAAATGTTTACGTAAGTTCAAAATCGTAGAAATCGTTGACTGTTAATATAGTTGTTGATGGACAAATTAAAAACTATCATAGATAAGGTATGTTTATCTTTATTGGTTAGGATGTAGATAACGAATCAATGGAGTGTTCCATTTGATTTGGCTTATAGAACACGAGTAACGAAGTTATGACGAATTTTGCGAAAATAGACGTTAAACGTCGAAAACGTAAAAATCTCGGATTAAAGGTCAAAAGTTGTCATGTGACTTGAAAACGTTGGTTTCCAATGTCAACACGTGAGATACGGTAATTAAGAGTCGTTGGCACAAGAATCGTCGAATTCCGACTTATAACGAAGAAAACGATTATTGAACGGTCGAAAACGTTAAACGAACACGCTAAAAAATGAACTCTGTGACGAACGAGATTTTTGTAACTTAATTTTAATATTTATTGAATTAAATAAATATTTTTCGATGAATTAATAATTAGATTAAATAATTAATTAATGAAATTGTGGTAGATTAGTTTAATTATGTGTTATATTTATTAAATTAATGTGGAGAATAATTATTATTCAAGTGTGTACTTATGTGAGCTTATTGAATTAAATGAAATATTTAATAAGCATAATGTTATTTTAATTATTGTAATAGTTAATTAGAGATTTAATAATTTGACATAATTAATAAATAAAAAATTAATTATGTGATTATGTGAATTAATAATAAATATTTATATTTTATTTAAATTAAATTAAATTAAATAAGATATTTGGATTATTGTGTAAGGGTGTGACATGATTTAAACTATAGTATAAGAGATTTATTAAATTAAATGATTTTGAACCAATTAAGCCAAACCAAACATGGCCTTAGTGGGAGTTAAGGACAGTTAACCCATGATGGGTAACTGACCTCCACATCGCGTCAGTTCTTTATTTTATACGTCTTCTTTATTTCAATTTTTTTTCTAAGTCTGAAATATAGTTAGAGAGAATTTGAGAAATTCAGAGAGAGAATTCAGAGGATTTTGTGAGAAACTCTGTGATTGAAGAAGCTTTTAAAAAAAGATTTTTATCTCTACTCATTCACACTCAGGGTTATCTCCTTTTTTCCAAATTTTAAATTTTACATTGTTTAAGTTTTTAGAAAATGGCTTTATGCTTTGTTAAAAACTCTCTGAATGGGAAAAGGGTATGATTATGGGTTTGTGTATGTGTTAAGATTTATCATATCGTATTTGATTATATACATTGTATAAACCATATCATCAGTTTCATGAAAATACATCGTATATGGTTGCTTCAAAAATTACAGAGTATGGGATATGGCCAAATGGCCCTTATACGTGATTTTAATATGTCAAACATAAATTGTTTTGTAAAATTTACACTTGTATGTTATTATGCATGTTGATACGAAGAGACCAAACTTTAAATGAACGGATTCGGTGTTATAACGAATCCGTAGTGGTAATTTTTATGTTTTTTTTCAAAACCTTCAAGAACATCAAGAACAGTGAAATTTACATATTTTAATTATGTAATTATGTGTTTTAACGGGTTAAAATCGTTCTATAAATGTTGGGTAATGATTATGTATGAATTCTAGCATGTGGGTATGTTAAATTGGTGAAATTAATGATCATGTAGTGTTTATTTCGCTGAACTCTGTGTTCTTCGCGAACTGAGAATCAAAATCTGGAGTTTCGCGTCGCGGTGCCAACTGCAGAACTGAAGTACCGCGCCGCAGTGCCAAGCATCCGGCCGCAGCGCCAAGACATAGTACAACAGTGGCGCCGCAGCGCCACTTAGCAGAATGGCCCAGAAATGAGTTTTTAAAATGTTTAAGTCTAGCAATGTGTTATTAACTTAATCTAATGAACATAAAAACTTGTTAGACAAATAATGAGGTGTTAAAATTAATTTTTAACACGTCCATAACACAATTACGTGTGAATTGAACGATTGAATGCATAGTTGGCTTATTGTTCGTGAAGTCTTATTTTTTACAATAAGTGTAGTAATTGACTAAGTATAGTCATGAATTCGAGTTAGAAAAAAGAATAAACTTGTGATGACTAGTACATTATAATTGACTGGTATTATGAATGTAAATGATATGTAGGATTTTAATAAAGGAACACGTTTAATTAAAGTGTAATCTACGCACGAGGCAAGTTTCCTAACCCTACTTGTTATCGTTATATAAGTGATGAATTCACCTTTTTACATTGAGCAAGTTCTCATTATTATTGATCAAGTCTATTTTGTTATATTAAAGCCTATTAATCTTTCAAGCATGATGTTGTTATACAATACTTATTCTATTGTATTCCTTTGAGATTTTATTCAAGTTAAATATTCAGTTACTGTTAAACCTTGTTAGACTAGCGAACCCTTAATGATTCGACTAGTCCATAATTGATGAGCGTTCTAAATTTCAGAACCGCTGATGAATTATCCAAACCAAACTTCCTTTGGTGCGGACTCAAATGTCAAACTGAGATGAACAACCCTGTATAGGGGATTACTTATGCGTTAGCGTTAAGATATTGTGCATAGTATGGTACTAAGGGTTGATCCCCCTAAGTACGAGTAGAAGAGTCCATAGTCTTATGACTGTTAAAGGTTTCAAGTATGACCCTTAATAACCTAGGACATAGTTCAAGGTCTTATGACCCTCAGAAATCTTTTGATTCTTGTTATTCATTTTTGATTCAAAAGTTGAGCTTTATTTCAGAAGTCTTTGATTCATTCGCGTGTTATTATATATTGTTATTCCATTTTTATACTTGTGGGAAATCATGCTCACTCTTGCGTAATAATAACATTGCAGTTAAGAACGAAAGGTATGATGAGCCTTCTTCTAGCAAGGGCAAGGGCAAAGCTAATAAGTGATGAAGACTTGTTATTTAATTTTTGAATGTTATTGTAAAGACTTGATGTTGTTTAAGACTTATTTGTTTATGTTTCCGCACAGATGTTTAAGGTTAGTTTGACCTGGGATTGTATTTATTATTCAGATATTGTAACCCCATAAGGGGAGGATTTATTTCTATCTATTGCATGATTTGCATTTATTATGGGTAGATAGATAGATGATATTTGTACAGTGAACACCAAATCCCGTGGAATTTATGTACCCGGATTTGGGGGTGTCACAAACTCAAAGGTGAATTCCGAGTTAACAGATTTGATAGTGTAAAATTCTTATACGAACACGTAAAGGATGTAATTTGTGAGTTATAGGCTTTCGAATGAGTCAATTCGGATGTAAAACGAACAAATTAGAAAGCCGGGAGTTTCGTTAAGAAAACAAACTGTTTTGGCCACCTGGTGCACAGGAGTGGCACCGCAGCGCCAACCTAGCACAAATGATCCGCGCCGCAGTGCCAGATCCGGCAGAGTCCCCTGTTAACTGGCATCGCAGCTCTGAGTTTACACTAGGGATGCCATAATTAAACGAAGAACACAAGAGAGTAAATACAATCATTTTGTTGTTGTCTCAATGGAATAACTGTATGAATTGTAGTATCGTGGAACACCATCTTTCGGGTTTGAAGATACCCGGATTTGGGGGCGTCACAGGTTGGTATCAAAGCATTAGGTTATACAACTTAAGGGGGGAAGAACCTTAGGCTAACAACCTCGTTAAGGAAGGAAAAGTCTGAAGGAAGTAAACTCAAGTTTTACTTAAGATGAATGAGCTAATACGGTATTGAGGAAACTCAGTACCGAAAGATTTAAAAGATGGAAGTTGTTTGGTAAAATCTAATTACGCACAAGACGCAAGTATACGTGGTCAACAAGTAATAAAGTGAAAGTAGAGTATCGTTCCCACGAGGAATTGTTTAAATAAAAATCACCAAGTACTAACCCGTAATCAACTCAATCTTATTTAAATGAATGAATTTCAATTTATAATTAAACTAATTCTAATTACCACTAGTTAAATTAAGATTACGGAGATTTAAGAACACAACTTCACTTATTGCTTCATTTAAGTTAACACGCTTCTCATCAATTATTCTCTATCATGAATTGTTAATCAAGAACACTAAAGCAGATAAAACCATCTCTCGATGCATAATACCTATACTCACTTAAATCCATAGATGATAGAATTAAGCAAGACACCCTAATTAACTAATCCACTATATCTCTATGTGAATTACAATTAAAAATGATTTAAAGCACAAGTTCTCTATAAGATTACATATGGCGTAAAGGCATATCTCTATCCTAAACACGAATCATGAATTTCATCTATGTAGAAATAACAAACACATGCTATCATGATAAGATCTAAATTAATACTTCATCTCTCGAGTTCATATAGATTATCACGGTAATTAATGGCCAATCAATTAAACAATTAAGTCCAAATCATAATAGACAATCCTCATAATAGAACATAATAATTGATAGCGAAACATATTAAAATAAACTACACAATAAGATCCATTGTAATCTCAAACAAAGAATTAGTTCATTGAATTAAAACTAAGAATCCGCAATTAAGTAATCATTAAAAGATAAAAATAAGAGTAGAGTAAAGAATAAATTTGTTGTCAGGAAATCTCTCTCTTCCTCAAGCTCCTGCTCTTGATTTTCAATGGTCTCCAAGTTGCTTCAATCTCCCAATCCCATAAGAATTAGGGTTTTTATCTAATTTACTCTAATATAATCTAATGGAATCCTCCAAAACTAATCTATCTCTCCTCTCTTTTATGCCTCTCCTCATGTATTTATAGTTCTAATGGATATCCTAGCAAGTTAGGCAACTAAGAATCATATTCTAGCTCAAATTGGACATCAAATAACCTAAATAAGATGTTTCCCCGCCGCCTAGCGTGCCCCGCACTGCCCCTAGGCCATTTTGGGCGCTGGCCGCACTACAATGTCAGAAAATATGGTCACCCAGCGCGCCCTGCGCTGTGTATAACGCGGTCCGCGCTACCCTGTTTCCTGCTACGACGTCCTTTGGTAAAACACGCATAACTTTTGATCTGCTTGGAGTTACTGGGCCGGCCACCTATCAAATCAAAGATATCGACGAGATCTACAACTGTGATGCTTTGACAATGGACAGATTCGGTCTGGAACAAGGCGGAAATCGAGCTTGAAGTAGATGCTGTGTAAACGGCAAGCATGACAACTCTTAGCTTTGATCTTTGTTGATAAAAAAGCCATAACTCTCGCATCCGAACTCCGATTAGGACGATTCAAGATGTTCCAGAAAGCTAAGAAGTAGAAAAACCATAAAATCCAAGTTCCAAGCCAAGAACATGCATCCAACTTAGTGTAAAGGTCCTTCAATCATCCCTCCTTGTATTTGCTTGGGTATTTTAGTCCAAAAGATGTCCGAATTTCTTTCCCTTGCTTCTTCATGTCAATGTCATGTCATCGCCTAAAAAATAACATAAAATGTATGAAAAGTAACTAAGAAACATGAGATTAAGCAAATAATTCAACTAATAGATACCGGATAAGTAGGTATAAAACCTAATTATCAAATACCCCCAAACTTAAACCTTTGTTTGTCCTCAAGCAAAAATACAAAACAATAATGCAATGCAACTAATTTACATGTCTATGAATCCAGCATTAATGACATAAATAAGTCTATTCAACCGGCCTTAGAGAAATTAAGTAAACATGATAATACATCATATCAAAATAAATCATTGACTTCTCATTCAATCATTAAATCTTAGACTGTTATCACTAATATAGTGCGTGTGTGCTCCACAACAATGTTAACTGATATAAAATCAAATTTAACACATAATAAGTCTCTTCGAAGTCATTATACAATGTAAACTCAAGAAATCCAAAAACAAGCTAGATCCAACTAAAATTAAACAATTACCAATATCAAGGGTCAACATGGGATACTTATGCTTCATTTTTCATCTACGGGGGCTTTTTGCTCTTATTTCCCGTTTTATTCATATATTTTTTGGTTGATGGATAGTGAGTGCGTTTTACGCTCCATCTCACGCCTGTGTTTATGGGGAGTGCATTTCACGCTTCTTCTCGACCCACCACAGGACTCAATTTATTCAACTCAATATCTTTTCTTCTTTTTTTTTTCTTTTCCTAGAAGCTTATATAACACACTTTTTCCCCCAAACTTAGGTTCTTATCTAATTCTTCGCCTTCACTACCTATCCTTGTCATTCTCTTATTTAAACTAGCATTATCCTTTAGAATCTCATTATGTATCAATTTACTCAATCAAGCAACAAGTTGTTTTTACTATGATATCCTTATTATACCAGTTTCAAACAGAAAAAGACTCAATTCATAACAAGAAATCACATCAAAGCTCTAATAGTCAGTACTATACTTGTCTACCCAATTCCAATCTCATCATTGACCAAAATAAACTTAAACTATCAAACAGCTGGACTCATGCAAGATGTACTAAATGCTATATAAACATAGTAAACTAACTACTAATTTTTCAATTTTTCAATTTTTTTCTTTCAAGAATGCAAAAACTAAATGTAACTATACGAACTACAATGTAAATAATTAACTATATGCAATACAACACTAAAATGCCCCCAAACTTAAACTAGACATTATCCTCAATGGCTAAGATAGGAAAAATTAAAAGAGAGGACTTCCCTAAAAATAAAGCATTTTCCTCCTTGTCAACTAACTTTGGAGAATAGATTCAGCGCATGGAACAAATTGGGCACCACTTTGACTTGAATACCCTTTTCATAATCTTTTGCCTGTCCATTGAACCTCCAATACATACACTGAAGAGAGACAACATGGATTAGAATAGCACTTGGCTTGGTAAGAGAACTTAATAAGCAAATTAATTCCTATCTACTAAATAAACTAGTAAAGCAAATAAATAGAAAAATTCCTGGGTTGCCTCCCAGTTAGCGCTTGAATTATAGTCTTTCAGCCTGACTTTGTCTGGTCAACGCTATCCAATTCCTTTTCGAAAGTTGAGGAATCCTCTATCCATCGAAAATAATGTAGCTTTTGGTAGGTTCCCAATTACGATAGCCATTGCTTTAAAGTCACCTTGCATGTTTTGACTCGGTATAATCTCCATGAAGAAGAGCAAATGACTAGGTGTTATCTCCATTGTGTTTGTGATCATATATGGGCAAGGAAGTGTGTCAAACACAATGGGCTCTTCGTCTATCTTCTCTTTCTTTTTCCACCACGGCTTCATTGTTGCACCCGCTCTTATGTGATAAAGAGCTTCGCCGACGACATGACTACCAAGCGGGCATGATTTTGCAAATCTAACTGGACCCTTGAACTTCGGCGGAGAAGGAACTTGAGGCATTAATAACATCGGCTCATCCTTGTTGGTACTCATAGTTAGTTCTTTACCGACCTTATTTTCATTATCCCCACTTGTCTCCTCTTTTTCAACATCTTGTGTCTCATCCAGTTGTAGATTTGGCTCGGGCACTTCATCAATCTCGGAATCCTCGTCATAACACCAATTGTTTTGATGACAGTTGTTCAAGGCTTTGAACATTTGATCCATCTGGTTCTGCAGATTTTTAATTGATATCTCTTAATTTTGAATTGACCGCTCTTGATTAATCCTCCTCTCCTCGTTTGATGCTATGAACTTGGATAATAATTCCCCCAGCCTTGAATTTTTGGTTTCAGTCTCGGAAGCCATATATTGAAGACCAATGTTTGACGTAATGTTGAGTTGTTCCATCTGGTTCTGAAAATTAAAGCTCGATATTTCTTGACTCATCATCCTCTCCTCTTGGTCTGCTATGCCCTTCAGTATTACATCCATCGGATTTGGCTTTTCTTCTTGTGCAATGAAGGTGGACATGAAAATTCCGGTGTGTATGATTAATTTGGAGCGTAGTATTGGTCTTCATAATTGTAGCTCCATGACGAATCCGGGTGATACCCCCAAACTTGATGATAATTAGCATATGTATAATTGTTGAGGTATTCACCACCGTGTTGTCCCGGCCCAAAAACTAACGGTGCATTGATGACTCGGATGATTACCAGCACAATAATTGCAAGTAACGGCCACACTTTGACGACGTTGTGCTGCAAAAGCGTCCAACCTCCTCGAAAGTGTCCCAATCTGTGCTGATAATGCAGAAAGGGTCGCGGGTCCATTAATCTCCGCTCCCCTTGGCTGAGTCATTCTTGTAAACGACCATTGCTAATTAAATTCCGCCATGGTACCTGAAAAGAAAGAAAAATAGGAAGAGAATTAAATAAAAAAAATGTTTAAATTAAGACTAATTTGATTGAAGCTAATATTGGTAAATAATTATTAAATTAATTCCCCGGCAACGGCGCCAAAAACTTGTTTGGTAAAATCTAATTACGCACAACACGCAAGTATACGTGGTCAACAAGCAATAAAGTGAAAGTAGAGTATCGTTCCCACGAGGAATTGTTTAAATAAAAATCACCAAGTACTAACCCGTAATCAACTCAATCTTATTTAAACGAATGAATTTCAATTTATAATTAAACTAATTCTAATTACCACTAGTTAAATTAAGATTACGGAGATTTAAGATCACAACTTCACTTATTGCTTCATTTAAGTTAACACGCTTCTCATCAATTATTCTCTATCATGAATTGTTAATCAAGAATACTAAAGCAGATAAAACCATCTCTCGATGCATAATACCCATACTCACTTAAATCCACAGATGATAGAATTAAGCAAGACACCCTAATTAACTAATCCATTATATCTCTATGTGAATTACAATTAAAAAAGATTTAAAGCACAAGTTCTCTATAAGATTACATATGGCGTAAAGGCATATCTCTATCCTAAACACGAATCATGAGTTTCATCTATGTAAAAATCACAAACACGTGTTATCATGATAAGATCTAAATCAATACTTCATCTCTCGAGTTCATATTGATTATCACGGTAATTAATGACCAATCAATTAAACAATTAAGTCCAAATCACAATAGACAATCCTCATAATAGAACATAATAATTGATAGCGAAACATATTAAAATAAACTACACAATAAGATCCATTGTAATCTCAAACAAAGAATTAGTTCATTGAATTAAAACAAAAATTAGCAATTAAATAATCATTAAAAGATAAAAATAAGAGTAGAGTAAAGAATAAATCTGTTGTCAGCAAATCTCCCTCTTCCTCAAGCTCCTGCTCTTGATCTTCAATAGTCTCCAAGTTGCTTCAATCTCCCAATCCCATAAGAACTAGGGTTTTTATCTAATTTACTCTAATCTAATCTAATGGAATCCTCCAAAACTAATCTATCTCTCCTCTCTTTTATGCCTCTCCTCATGTATTTATAGTTCTAATGGATATCCTAGCAAGTTAGGCAACTAAGAATCATATTCTAGCTCAAATTGGACATCAAATAACCTAAATAAGATGTTTCCCCGCCGCCTAGCGTGCCCCGCGCTGCCCCTAGGCCATTTTGGGCGCTGGCCGCGCTACAATGTCAGAAAATATGGTCACCCAGCGCGCCCCGCGCTGTGTATAGCGCGGTCCGCACTACCCTGTTTCCTGCTGCGACGTCCTTTGGTAAAACACGCATAACTTTTGATCCGCTTGGAGTTACGGGGCCTGCCACCTATCAAATCGAAGATATCGAAGAGATCTATAACTGTGATGCTTTGACAATGGACAGATTCGGGCTGGAACAAGGCGGAAATCGAGCTTGAAGTTGATGCTGTGTAAATGGCAAGCATGACAACTCTTAGCTTTGATCTTTGTTGATAAAAAGGCCATAACTCTCGCATTCGAACTCCGATTAGGACGATTCAAGATGTTCCAGAAAGCTAAGAAGTAGAACAACCATAAAATCTAAGTTCCAAGCCAAGAACATGCATCCAACTTGGTGTTAAAAGTCCTTCAATCATCCCTCCTTGTATTTGCTTGTGTATTTTAGTTCAAAAGATGTCCGAATTGCTTTTCCTTGCTTTTTCATGTCAATGTCGTGTCATCGCCTACAAAATAACATAAAATGTATGAAAAGTAACTAAGAAACATGAGATTAAGCAAATAATTCAACTAATAGATACCGGATAAGTAGGTATAAAACCTAATTATCAAATGCCCCCAAACTTAAACCTTTGTTTGTCCTCAAGCAAAAATACAAAACAATATTGCAATGCAATGCAACTAATTTACATGTCTATGAATCCAGCAGTAATGACATAAACAAGTCTATTCAACCGGCCTTAGAGAAATCAAGTAAACACGATAATACATCATATCAAAATAAATCATTGACTTCTCATTCAATCATCAAATCTTAGACTGTTATCACTAATATAGTGCGTGTGTGCTCCACAACAATGTTAACTGATATAAAATCAAATTTAACACATAATAACTCTCTTCGAAGGCATTATACAGTGTAAAGTCAAGAAATCCAAAAACAAGCTAGATCCAACTAAAATTAAACAATTACCAATATCAAGGGTCAACATGGGATACTTATGCTTCATTTTTCATCTACGGGGGCTTTTTGCTCTTATTTCCCGTTTTATTCATATATATTTTTGGTTGATGGATAGTGAGTGCGTTTTACGCTCCATCTCACGCCTGTGTTTATGGGGAGTGCATTTCACGCTTCTTCTCGACCCACCACAGGACTCAATTTATTCAACTCAATATCTTTTCTTCTTTTTTTTTTCTTTTCTTAGAAGCTTATATAGCCCACTTTTACCCCCAAACTTAGGTTCTTATCTAATTCTTCGCCTTCACTGCCTATCCTTGTCATTCTCTTCTTTAAACTAGCATTATCCTTTAGAATCCCATTATGTATCAATTTACTCAATCAATCAACAAGTTATTTTTACTGTGATATCCTTATTATACCAGTTTCAAACAGAAAAAGACTCAATTCATAACAAGAAATCACATCAAAGCTCTAATAGTCAGTACTATACTTGTCTACCCAATTCCAATCTCATTATTGACCAAAATAAACTTAAACTCTCAAACAGCTGGACTCATGCAAGATGTACTAAATGCTATATAAACATAGTAAACTAACTACTAATTTTTCAATTTTTCAATTTTTTCTTTCAAGAATACAAAAACTAAATGTAACTATACGAACTACAATGTAAATAACTAACTATATGCAATACAACACTAAAATGCCCCCAAACATAAACTAGACATTGCCCTCAATGGCTAAGATAGGAAAAATTAAAAGAGTGGACTTCGCTGAAAATAAAGCATTTTCCTCCTTGTCTGCTAAGTTTGGAGAATAGATTCAGCGCATGGAACAAATTGGGCACCACTTTGACTTGAATACCCTTTTCATAATCTTTTGCCTGTCCATTGAACCTCCAATACCTACACTGAAGAGAGACAACATGGATTAGAATAGCACTTGGATTGGTAAGAGAACTTAATAAGCAAATTAATTCCTATCTACTAAATAAACTAGTAAAGCAAATAAATAAAAAAATTCTTGGGTTGCCTCCCAGTTAGCGCTTGAATTATAGTATTTCAGCCTGACTTTGTCTGGTCAACGCTATCCAATTGCTTTTCGAAAGTTGAGGAATCCTCCATCCATCGAAAATAATGTAGCTTTTGGTAGTTTGCCAATTACGATAGCTATTGCTTTTAAGTCACCTTGCATGTTTTGACTCGGTATAATCTCCATGAAGAAGGGCAAATGACTAGGTGTTATCTCCATTGTGTTTGTGATCATATATGGGCAAGGAAGTGTGTCAAACATAATGGGCTCTTCGTCTATCTTCTCTTTCTCTTCCCACCACGGCTTCATTGTTGCACCCGCTCTTATGTGATAAAGAGCTTCGCCGACGACATGACTACCAAGCGGGCATGATTTTGCAAATCTAACTGGACCCTTGAACATTGGCAGAGAAGGCACTTGAGGCATTAATAACATCGGCTCATCCTCGTTGGTACTCATAGTTAGTTCTTTACCGACCTTATTTTCATTATCCCCACTTGTCTCCTCTTTTTCAACATCTCGTGTCTCATCCAGTTGTAGATTTGGCTCGGGCACTTCATCAATCTCGGAATCCTCGTCATAACACCAATTATTTTGATGACAGTTGTTCAGGGCTTTGAACATTTGATCCATCTGGTTCTGCAGATTTTGAACTGATAGCTCTTAATTTTGAATTGATCGCTCTTGATTAATCCTCCTCTCCTCGTTTGATGCTATGAACTTGGATAATAATTCCCCCAGCCTTGAATTTTCTGTTTCAGTCTCGGAAGCCATATATTGAGGACCAATGTTTGACGTAATGTTGAGTTGTTCCATCTGTTTCTGAAAATTGAAGCTCGATATTTCTTGACTCATCATCCTCTCCTCTTGGTCTGCTATGCCCTTCAGTATTACATCCATCAGATTTAGCTTTTCTTTTTGTGGCAATGAAGATGGACATGAAAATTCCGATGTGTATGATTGATTTGGAGCGTAGTATTGGTCTTCATAATTGTAGCTCCATGACGAATCTGGGTGATACCCCCAAACTTGATGATAATTAGCATATGTATAATCGTTGAGGTATTCACCACCGTGTTGTCCCGACCCAAAACTAACGGTGCATTGATGACTCGGATGATTACCAGCACAATAATTACAAGTAACCGCCACACTTTGATGACGTTATGCTGCAAAAGCGTCCAACCTCCTTGAAAGTGTCTCAATCTGTGCTGCTAATGCAGAAAGTGTCGCGGGTCCATTAATCTCCGCTCCCCTTAGCTGAGTCATTCTTGTATACGACTATTGATAATTAAATTCCGCCATGGTACCTGAAAAGAAAGAAAAATAGGAAGAGAATTAAATAAAAAAAATGTTTAAATTAAGACTAATTTGATTGAAGCTAATATTGGTAAATAATTATTAAATTAATTCCCCAGCAACAGCGCCAAAAACTTGTTTGGTAAAATCTAATTACGCACAACACGCAAGTATACGTGGTCAACAAGTAATAAAGTGAAAGTAGAGTATCGTTCCCACGAGGAATTGTTTAAATAAAAATCACCAAGTACTAACCCGTAATCAACTCAATCTTATTTAAACGAATGAATTTCAATTTATAATTAAACTAATTCTAATTACCACTAGTTAAATTAAGATTATGGAGATTTAAGATCACAACTTTGCTTATTGCTTCATTTAAGTTAACACGCTTCTCATCAATTATTCTCTATCATGAATTGTTAATCAAGAACACTAAAGCAGATAAAACCATCTCTCGATGCATAATACCCATACTCACTTAAATCCACAGATGATAGAATTAAGCAAGACACCCTAATTAACTAATCTACTATATCTCTATGTGAATTACAATTAAAAAATATTTAAAGCACAAGTTCTCTATAAGATTACATATGGCGTAAAGGCATATCTCTATCCTAAACACGAATCATGAGTTTCATCTATGTAAAAATCACAAACACGTGTTATCATGATAAGATCTAAATCAATACTTCATCTCTCGAGTTCATATTGATTATCACGGTAATTAATGACCAATCAATTAAACAATTAAGTCCAAATCACAATAGACAATCCTCATAATAGAACATAATAATTGATAGCGAAACATATTAAAATAAACTACACAATAAGATACATTGTAATCTCAAACAAAGAATTAGTTCATTGAATTAAAACTAAGAATTCGCAATTGAATAATCATTAAAAGATAAAAATAAGAGTAGAGTAAAGAATAAATCTGTTGTCAGCAAATCTCCCTCTTCCTCAAGCTCCTGCTCTTGATCTTCAATGGTCTCCAAGTTGCTTCAATCTCCCAATCCCATAAGAACTAGGGTTTTTATCTAATTTACTCTAATCTAATCTAATGGAATCCTCCAAAACTAATCTATCTCTCCTCTCTGTTATGCCTCTCCTCATGTATTTATAGTTCTAATGGATATCCTAGCAAGTTAGGCAACTAAGAATCATATTCTAGCTCAAATTGGACATCAAATGACCTAAATAAGATGTTTCCCCGCCGCCTAGCGCGCCGCGCGCTGCCCCTAGGCTATTTTGGGCGCTGGCTGCCCTACAATGTCAGAAAATCTTGTCACCCAGCGCGCCCCGCGCTGTGTATAGCGCGGTCTGCGCTACCCTGTTTCCTATTGCGACGTCCTTTGGTAAAACACGCATAACTTTTGATCTGCTTAGAGTTACGGGGCCTGCCACCTATCAAATCGAAGATATCGACGAGATCTACAACTATGATGCTTTGACAATGGATAGATTCGGGCTGGAACAAGGCGGAAATCGAGCTTGAAGTAGATGCTGTGTAAATGGCAAGCATGACAACTCTTAGCTTTGATCTTTGTTGATAAAAAGGCCATAACTCTCGCATCCGAACTCCAATTAGGACGATTCAAGATGTTCCAGAAAGCTAAGAAGTAGAACAACCATAAAATCGAAGTTTCAAGCCAAGAACATGCATCTAACTTGGTGTTAAAAGTCCTTCAATCATCCCTCCTTGTATTTGCTTGCGTATTTTAGTCCAAAAGATGTCCGAATTTCTTTACCTTGCTTCTTCATGTCAATGTCGTGTCATCGCCTACAAAATAATATAAAATGTATGAAAAGTAACTAAGAAACATGAGATTAAGCAAATAATTCAACTAATAGATACCGGATAAGTAGGTATAAAACCTATTTATCAGAAGTTAACCCTAAATAAATTAAATGTAATTTGTGTTTATACTAATGTGTATTATGTACTAATCAACATGTTACGTGTTATGGAAGGATGTCGATCGATAGTTTGATCTATAGTGACATACACGCGGTGAGTGAAGAGTTTGTGAACAGAGTGGAACATGTACCTATGCCAGTGGCGGAGGTACCATTAGTAATTCTAGAAGAGTCGGAGCCAAATGAGTACTTTTCTGAGAAAGACAACTCTGAGGGAGATGTAGCTTTGACATCATACTTGGATATGATGATCTATGAGGAGGAGGAAATAGAGGTAACATTGGTTAATACGGTGGTACCTACATTAGAGTCAACATCTCCAGATGCAATGAGAGCATTGTATCTGGCAGTGCTGAACCGAAATGTGCAACTGAGTACAGTTGTGCAGAGCCAGAATGAAGAGATTGATTATCTCAATGAAGCTAAGATGTCTGCAAAAGCAGATTTTGAGTTAGAGCACGATAAACATGTGCTTTCGACAGAGCAGGCTAGGAACTATAAGGATGAGGCCGATGAGGTTCGTAAGAAACTGGTGGAGAAAGACCAGAAGATAGCACAGATGTCTTACATCCATGAGAGTGCTCATAGGGATTTCAAAAGTTGTGTGTTATTCTAATGAGTCGGGATAGACTCGACATACTATTAGTCGGGATACTATAGTGATGATTGTGAATGAGGAACTCAAGGATGCTGTTATGCATTATTAGGAGTTTAGAGTTTTAAACATGTGTGTAGTGACATAAAACTCTATTTTGTAAAAAAAGGGTAGTCTTTTTGTAAATCCCAACTTTTGCGAAGTTCAATTGTGGGATAGAAATGTAATAGCTCTTGGCTATAGAAGCAAATTGTAAATAGTTTCAAACTATGAAGAAACATATTAATATAATGAAGTTTTTATTTAATGTGCTTTGATGTGGCATGAGTTATTATTGTGGAATGATAACCAAGGGGGTAAGAACAATCCTATGCAAGAGTCCGTTAATTTATTAACGGCTGCATTTAACAAAATCGGGGGTAGAGCACCCACGAGACCTAGGGTAGCCAGAACGACTACCCTTAAAGAATTTAAAAGCGTAGGTCTACCTGAGTTCAAAGGAACGACGTACCCATTAGAAGCCCAGACATGGGTAAAAGAAATAGAGAAGGCGTTTGTTATTACGAACGTAGCTGAGGCGCAAAAGACTTCTTCTGCGACCTATATGAATAAGGTAGGAGCCAACTTTTGGTGGAAGACTCACCAGGGCGGGGCTAGAATAGATGCGGTAACGTGGGAACAATTCAAGAAGGTTGTCTTCCAGAATTATTTCCCTACAAGTATGCAGGAGAGGATGGAGATTAAGTTCTTAGAACTACGCAAGGGGACATGATAGTTCCCCATTACGCGACCAAACTTAATGAATTGGTAAGGTTTGCTCCACACCAAGTGGACACTGAGGAGAGGAAGGCTCGTAGGTTTGAGTATGGCCTGAAACACTGGCTCTATAGTAGGATTTCAGTGTTTTAGAGTGCTTCATATGGGACCATTCTGGAGAAAACAATTATTGGGAAAGGTGGTAGTGAGGCATAGACGCAATACCACAAAGAGAGAAAGAATAAGAGCAAGGGAGAGGGAGGAACTAAGGCAGAGAATGCCGGTGGTAGTGGTGATATACTGAAAAGAAAGAATTTTAACTTCGGGAATACTGGAGTAGTACAAGGGGATCCTAAACATAGGATGAAAGCATGTAAGATATGTGGAAAGACTCCTTTAGGAGTCTGTCTGAAGGGGAAATCGGGTTTTTTTAACTATGGATAGGAGGGTCATGTAACACCCAATTGTCCTAATCGTAAGAAAAACAATAGTTGTTTTGTATGTGGGTCTTTGGACACATGGTAAGAAATTGCCCAAAGAAGGGGTCGGTGGAGAGTAAGGGTGCTAGTAGTGGTAAATTAGCCATCACTGGACCACCATCATCGGGTATACCTATGGCCCGTACTTTTAATAGGACTGTCCAAGATGCGATTGCATCAGTGGATGTAGTAACATGTATCATTCCAGTCGATACAATGAATGCTTATGTGCAGTTTGATTGGAGTGCTACTTGATCTTTTATAGCATGTGAATTTGCTAAGTGATTAAGTTCATTCCCGAAAATGATTATAAATACCTTTAAATGTTAAGGTAGAGAATGAGGAAATAACTTTCGTTATTGGTATTCGTGGAAATTATTTCATGAATAAAAGGGTAAGTAAGTATCGGTAGATAAAAATCGATGAAGTTGAGAGAATTTGAAGTAATTCTCGGTATGAATGGGTTTATTAACCATAGAACCTTAATAAAAGGTCTAAGGAAAAGTATGAATCTTCGTTTGTCTAAGAAACCCAAGGTAGTAAGTTACGGTAATAAATCACCGGAACATTCTTGTTGTCTAATCAAGACGCAATCTAGAAGGATGTTAAGATAAGTTTAAGTTGTGGTATAATCGTAATCTTTGATGGTTGACATATGGGAAATGGGCTAAACAGTTCCTTCAGAGAACGAAGGTATATACGAAATTAGAAACCGATCTAACTCACTGTGATGGCAGTGTAGATGAGATGGGAATTTGTTTATTGGTTGTTTGTGGGAAACCACTCAGAGAACCATATGGACTATTAGAAGAGAAGCGTTATGTGCTGAATCCTAGAGAAGTAGTAAGAAGAAGATAACAATGTAAATCATCAAAGATTATGAACGTATTAAGTAAGATATCTCCGTATGTCATGAAGTTGTAAGCCGGTAATGAAAGTAGGTCGCGAAAAATTAAGTTGAAAGAACGCGAACCCTAAGAAGTAAAGTAAGTAAACCAATGCGTAAGTCAAATATATGACTAATTGGTTAGCGATTAAGAATAAATACCCATTGCCCAAGATCGATGATCTATTTGTTCAGTTGAAAGGGGCAAAGTACTTTTCCAAGATAGATTTGTGTACATGGTATCGTCAGTTGAAAGTAAGAAAGTGGTACCTAAGACTACATTCAGAACTCGTTATGGTTATCACGAGTTTCTGGGTATGTCATTTGGGTTGACTAATGCATTGAAGTTAGACTTTCCATAAGGGGCACCGAGCAAGTCGGTGGTAAGCTGATTGGTACTCTTGTGAGGTGCTATGGTTGAAAGTACCATTAGCATCACAGAGTGTTCGAATAATATTTGGACGAGTGTGTCGTAATGATCATTAGTCATATTCTAGTCTTTCTAAGACGTCAAAAGATCATGATGAACATATGAAGATAGTGATGGAATCACTACGGAGGGAGGAGTTGGATACGGAATTCACTACGTATGAATTTTAGCTTAAAAGATATAAAGATTTGTTATTAATAAGTATCATGGGATTGAGAAGGGAGAAAAATAGTTCTCATGAACTAAAAAGGAAGGTTAAGTGAAGTGCATGTATTGTCTTTATCAGATAATACAGGGAATTTTGTAGTGTATCTCGATGTTTAGCATAGATGACGAGATTGCGTGCTCATGTTCCATGGCAAGGTCCTAGTGTATGTATCACGCCAGTTAAAGGATTATGAGAAGATCTATCCTACTTGTGATCTATAATTAGCAGCTGTAGTTTTGGATTTAAAATTTGAAGATAATATTTATACGAGGAGAAGTATGAGATATATACGGGCTCTAAGAGTCTGAAATATATCCTCACACAGAAGGAGTTGTATAGGAGATAGAGAAAGTGGTTAGAATTGATAAATGATCAAGACTATGATATGTTATATCATTCAGGGAAGGTGAATGTAGTAGACGATGCATTAAGTAGGAAGGTAAGGGAAAAGCTATCAATGTTGGCAACTCAGAATGAGTTAATAACGGAGATTGCGAGGACGGAGTAAGAAGTTAAATTATGAATGAAGATGTAGAAATGGTATTTACAATGAAGAGTCAATCCATAAAAATGGAACGAGTTAAGGAAGTACAACTAGGTAATGAGGAATATAAGCGAATGAAGAAGATGATGAAGGATGAAGAGAAGATCAAGTATAATCTTTTTTAGAAGGAGAAATTTGAGTTTCATATAATTCTGAGCTAAAGAAAGAATTAGTAAAAGATAATATCTTTAGTGAAGGTAATGGTGAGGAACCACAATGTCAAAGAAGCATTGTGCGAACTCGAGATTAAAATGATGGAAATTTTTTCCTCATTTAGTTTTATAATTGTAGTGATATTCTGGGGACAGAATTCTTATAAGGGGGGAAGAATGTAACGCCCGAGAAAATTGGATTTTTAGGAGAATTAAATTTTTTTATTTGATTATGTGAGTTAAATAAATTTCATTGATTATTTATGGGAGTAAGCTAATTGAAGGTCGTTATATGACCTAGATATGTCAGAACGTCGTAGTATTTTGGCTACGTGATAGAATTAAAGTGTTTGAATTTCTAAGACGAAAATAAAAGCTTTCCGAGAAATTTTCTGAAAAACAGTATTCACGTATTCTTGCTCGAGAATTATTTTTGAACTTCCGAAAAATATGTAACGATAGAATATCGAGGTGAGATAAAATATCCAATAATATTTCAGTTATGACAAACACAATTTTTCTCCTGCGGACTTAAAACCTAACGGTTAGGGAAAGTGATTTCTGAGAAGGAAATGAAATGCATATAATGAGTTAATGCAATGATCGTATAATACGAAGGTATTGTACGATGTAATGAATAGGAGTATGATAAGAAGTATTATACGAGTATGTATGAATGATGGTATATCGTATAGTATGAATTAGTATATAATTTGGAATACGAGATTAATACATAAATTATACGTTACAAGGCTTTAAGCAAATGGATTGGACTTGTAGGACGTGTTAAGAATTATACAAGCTAAGTATATGAATGGTTAAGCCTAATGGTAGAAATGATTAAGGTCCAAAGTGATTTAGTGAACAAGCACATGTGTTTGTTAAACGAAAGCCCAAAGTATGAGATAAGCTAATTAAGCTAAAAGCCCAAAGTAAGAATCCAATGGATTAGGGTGACCCATGGAGCAACCCTTGAATTTATGGTTAATCTTGGTGGTCAAGGATTTGGTGTGATGACCAAGTATTTTGTGTAATGAGCAAGATACGTAAAGCATAAGAAAAGTGCTTATGTGTGATGAGCAATTAAAGTACTTGGTGGCTAAGCAAAGGATAAGTTAATTAATGACCAAGTAAAGTGCTTATGCTTGGAGGCTAAGTAAAGTGATTATGCTTGGTGGCTATATAAATGTGATGAGCAAGCAAGAGATAAGCTAGGTGATTAGCAAGTAAGCTTAATGGCTAAGTAAGGGTGGTGATCAACTAAGCTTAATGGCCAGGCAAAGAGTGTGGTGGCCAAGTTAACTTAAAAACTAAGTAAGGAATAGTAAGGAGGTGATTAAGGAAGTGGAATGGCTTATTAACCATTAAGCCCTCACTTTGAGATTCCTATAAATAGAAGCTTAGTTAATTCATTTGAGAGTTTAAAAATATTAGCCAACATATATTGAGAGAGAGAGAGAGAGAGCTAGAAACAAGTGATCAACCTACTTTGAAGCAAAACATAAGAAGTTTAGGCTGAACGCGAAGAACGAAAAATGTAATATTTTATAAACGTTAGTCTTCATCTTTTTTGATTTTTTTTTCGTAGAGAATCGTAGATTGGTAGAGCATGTTAGTGAAGAGGAATAAGGATGGCTATTAATAATGAAAACAATGATAAGTCATGATTGAATGGACATCGTAAATGTTTACGTAAGTTCAAAACCGTAGAAATCGTTGAATGTTAATATGGTTGTTGATGGACAAATTGAAAACCATCATAGATAAGGTATGTTTATCTTGATTGGTTAGGATGTAGATAATGAATCAATGGAGTGTTCCATTTGATTTGGCTTATAGAACACGAGTAACAAAGTTATAGCGAATTTTGCGAAAATAGATGTTACACGTCGAAAATGTAAAAATCTCGGATTAAAGGTCAAAAGTTGTCGTGTGACTTGAAAATGTTGGTTTCCAATGTCAACACGTGAGATAAGGTAATGAACAAATTAGGAAGTCGAGAGTTTCGTTAAGAAAATAAACTATTTTGGCCAACTGGTGTACAGGAGTGGCGGCGCAACGCCAACCTAGCACAAATGATCCGCGCCGCAGCGCCGGATCCGACAGAGTCCCATGTTAACTGGTGCCACAGTGCCGAGTTTACACTAGGGATGCCGCGTAGCAGCGCCGACAGTGTAAAAATGTTGACCAAGTTAGGTTTTCAATCCTTTTGGATGTAGACCAAAAGTAAGACAATGAAGGTACTTAATATACATAATAAGATTGACTTTAAATCACTTATAAAGTGATAACGTTAGAAGATTAAGTATAGGTTAACCATAATTAAACGAAGAACGCAAGAGAGTAATAAGTAAACCGTGTATGATGTTCACCTTTGGTACTTCACCAATGATGATCGGGGGTTGGTTAATAATGTAAGACCGTTAATGAGCCGTAATGAAGCATAGAAAGTCGATTTGACTTTATTAATGAAATAAGTGATTAAGTATACAAGATGAAAGATAGTTAATTGATGATGAATTATTTAACTTAAAGTAGCATCTTCGATGATGACAATAACGTTGAGAGTTACAACTAAAAGTTGTTGAATATTATGTGAACGTGAACGGTATGCAATAAGTATACTTAACCAATGACAATCAAATTTCGATTAATAACGTAAGAATGTTAGTAAGCTGTGAGGAAGGATGATTAATTCGAAACGAGTGGTATTAATGAAGTAAATCCACTTACAACATAGAAGAGAAAGAAGTTGGTAAGAAAGTTGTAAACGGCAAGCCGGAACCAATAGTAAACAATCTAATAAATGATTAGATTGAGAAGAATTATAAGATTCATTAGGAACCATGTATGTTCATTCATGACCTAATGTGGTATGTTATGTGGTTATGTGTTGTAGAGACTGTACAGACTCAAAGGGAAGGAAATTATATTGTAGCAGACGCTTGAAGGAAAGTCTTTCTTATCGTTTGTCTAACCTTCGTGTTAGCCAAGTTTTCTGTGATTCATGTTATGAAATGCATGAATGATTTTAAAGAAAGGGTTGATGCCAGTTTTAACTCGGCTAGACTAATTTTGAAAGATTGATTGATTTATTTATAAGTCTTTCAATATAGAACTGTTAACGTTATCTTATGCCAAGTATTTGGTACGGATGTAAAGATAAGTTTGTCTATGAACAAACAAAAAAAGTATTTTTATGGATTATTCGATGGGCACGCAAGGTTGCCAAAACTTAAACGTAAATGCGTTTAACGTAAGAGTGTTGATCAACATAGGGTACTATAGGTTGATCACCTAGATGTACTCGTAAGTAAAGACGGATGGATGGCCTTAGTGCCGGAAGTCCTCTTCAAGTATGAAAACGGAAAGAGTATGTTCCCGGTCTTTTGACCGGTTCTGAATTCCTAAGCTATTATATATTCTTTGGAATTGTTGTTATCAAATGAGAAGTGCTAATCAAATGTTTCGTAGTGCTTCATAGTTAATTGTTCAGTTATGGAAGATAAGCATGAAATCCTCAATGTGATATTCATATGATTCTTTGTTAAGACTTGCTGAGCTAGAAATGCTCACTCTTGCTTGAACCATATGTTTGCAGCCAAAACCGAATGAACTGAGAGTTCTAAGAGAGATAAAGGCAATGCTAAGATGGACAGTTAATCGCCCTGTAATAGATTAGTGTAATTGTATGTGATATACTTATGAAGAACAAAGAATGTATTCGGTTATGAACCTGGGAAAGGATTTATTACAAATGTAATAAGAATATAGTAAATACAATTATTTTATTGTTGTCTCAATGGAATGACTGTATGAATTGTAGTATCGTGGAGCACCATCTGTCAGGTTTGAAGGTACCCGAATTTGGGGGTGTCACAGTGCTAAAGAAGAAACTGAGAAGCAAAATCAAAAATGATGAAGGAGAGCCTTTAAATGTTCACAAAGAAATGTCTCCACAACTGTTTGTGAACTGGAAGAAGAACTCAAAGGAAAAAAGGAGGTTGACAACAACAGGGAGCAGCAGAAAGATCTCTGCAAAGAAGAGGAGGTCAAAGGAGGTGGAAAGCTCTCAATCCGATGACTCTAAACCAACAGCAATCACACCCAGCCGGAAAGAAATCCACATGTGTGAGGAAAACTGAGGCTCTACCAAGAAGTCTATCAACTGAAGACAAGGATGAAGAAGAAAAAGTCATGACTGCAGAAACCACCAAGAGAAGAAGTAACAGACTGCTTCAAGGGCCATCTAGAAAGAAAGCTAAGGTGGTAAACAGACCAGTCCCAGTTTCCCAAGATAGTACATTTGACGAAGAAGAGGACATAGAGTCAGAAGAAGAAAAAGGAACTAATGATGTCAAGACTGAGTCCCCAAAGAACAAATCCAGCGATGAAGGTGGAATCGGATTCATGGAAGATAATGCATATTCTAATGATGAAGAAGAATGCACAAGTTCTGTAACTAACTCTCAGAGTATTCAATCTGAAAATGAAGAAAGGCTGCAAGATGACAAAGCTGCATCTCCCACTGCATCTACTCCTGCGAGCCCACATAGTGACTCAAAAGATGACGAGTCCGAGGAAGAAGGACCTGCCCCCTGAAAAGGATGAACCTCATGGAAGTTCGTCTAATCCAAAGGCCTCAGTGTCTGAAGAGGAAGAAGAGTCTGACTCTCCCACAGCTGAACCCCCAAGGAGAAGGAAAAGCTACAAATTTATTGCTCAATTTGCCTCCAAGAAGAAAAGTGATCACTCCAATGCTGTCATTGAAGTAAGTGATGATGAATCCAAGGAAAACATTGCTAAAGAAGAGTCTGATAATGAAGATCAACAAGAAGGATTCACTGATGAATCTGATCAGAATGCTTCAGGCTCTGAAAGAGAAGAAATGGAGAAAGATTATGATCCTGCACATTAGGAATCAGAGAAACTAGAAGACTATCATGTCCTCTCTCCAGGAAAAATCACCAGGAGAATAGTGGTGGAAGTCTCAAATGAACCACCAGAAGCACCACCAGAAAGATGGGTGAACTATGGAGATGAATAGCTCAAGGTGGTGAGGATGACTACATTTGATGTAGTTAAAAATTGGAACAACATGGAATTAGACTGCATGACTATTCTCTACAATCCTGATGATCTCTTAATAAGATGGTTTTTCCAATGGATGCCTTGGTTAAAGGCACATACTGAAAGAGATGAAAGCTACTTCAGCTGGTGCTACTCTCAGTTTCCAAACATGGAACTGGTGGCACAGAACTTTCCAAGGGTGAAGAGATTTGCAACAATGATAATAAAAGACCAGCCTCACTACAAAGTCTACCGATATGATGACAATCATTATATTCCCTATGATCGTAGAATGGGCTCTAACGAAAGAAGAATCATGACCAAGGATACGATCGTAGAGTCCTTTCTCGCTATCACTAAAAATGATCAAGTTCAGTTTGAAGAGCTTCCCTCTGCTCAAGCACAGATGTCTAACATTCCTTCGTCCTCCAATGGTGACTGGTACTCAACGATTGTTCAGATTCTCAAAGCTTTCGAAAATCTATCTAAGGATGAATATCGTAGAGTCCAATCTAATGCTCAACAAGAGGCTGCCCAACCAGATGACCAAATTTCTATGGAGCAGGAGCTGTTGAAGAAATCTGATGAACTAGTCAAGAAGATATCCCTAATCAATGAAGAGTCAAAGATGGGGCTGACAGCAGCTAGAGATAATTCAGTCCATAACAGACTTCAAGCTACTTTGGCTGATATATCTCTCAAAATCAAAGAGAGAGATCACATCTATCTAAAGGCCATACATGATCAGAAGGCAGAAGCTCTACGAGCACAGAAGGCCAATGAAGAACAACTCCAAGTCCTCTCTGACAAGATTGACAACATGAATCAGACTTTCTTAGTGCAACTTGAGCTAAGCCAACAAGAACTCAAGTTTAAAGTTGCTAACTCCTCCTACCTGATGGAGAAGCTTATGTCCAACATGGAGCAGCTCTCCTAAGTGATTAATGACAAAAAGGGGGAGAAAAAGAGGTATAGAAAGAGGTAGAGTAGGAGGCACTTAATAAAGGGCAAGGAGGGAAGAAGGAAACAAGAGAAGAAGAAAAAGAAGAAGACAGAAGAAGAAGAAGAAAAGGAGCATACATCTGAGGGGGAGCAGACAAAAGTGATGAAGTTCATATCCCAGGGGGAGCAGGAGCAAACATGTCAAACAGATGATTAGCTGATCAACAGACATCCTGGAAACATACATGGAGCCAAAGAGGTACATCTCTAACTAGTTAGGCATGTTCTGGATCCAGGATGTAAAATGTCAATGTATTAAGTTCCATATTCTTAGAAATGACATTCATGATTATCTGTTTTAGAAATACAGTTGCTCACTGTATATAAGATTCATTCATAGCATGCATATGCACTTACTGTTTTTGTCATAATGAAATAGGGGGAGATTGCCAGGAATAAACATGTGAATGATATTCCTATTAAATATGATTTTATTATGATATATATATATATATATATATATATATATATATATATATATATATATATATATATATATTAGAATATGCAAGTATGCTTGCATTAAGAAAAGCTGTAAAGTCCTTTGATAGATAATAGAAACATGTGTACAAGGACTTAGAATGAATTGATCAAATATGTTAGGTTGATCCTACATAAGCAAAACAGCTTTGTTAAAGTCCTTAAAAATAAATGATGTACAAGGACTATAAATGTAGATAGATCAAGCATGTTAGGTTGATCTTATGATGTAATAGATAGGCTTATCTGATCGTCGAGCACTGCACCAGAAATTGTAGTCTGCCAGGAGAGTCCAGGAAAACTCAAGAGCTATTGAGGCAGAATCCTAGTCTGCAAGATAGTAGATCTCGGAGTTCGTAGACTGCCAGGAGAGATGAGGAAGGATCGTAGTGTGTTGAGGAGAACTTCCTCAGGGCCGTTGTAAGACCCCGAATTTTATGAAATAAAAGTATTCAATTTTTCTTATAATTACTATTCAGTAAATGGTTAAATTGATAAATATTAAAGTTAAGGGTGATATGTGAATTTTTTTTCAAAATAAGCAAGTGGTTATAAAATAATCATTGTTGTCGGAGAATATTCGTTTGGTCGTGGAACATTCTTTCTGTCGGGGAATATTTGTACGACGGCGCATCTATTTGTGGGCCTCATAACGAATAACTGTCAGGTGAAGGAAAACGACAAATTTGAGTTTTTACAAATAACGGCGTAGTTGTTACCGTTAACACTGTTGGAATACCCGGTGGTTAAAATACAGTAATACGCGTTATTGCACAGTAGCACACGGTATTGCACAGTATTTTTGAAATTATTGATTCTTACGTAAGAAGGCACTACTCAATAATTGTTACAGTAGTTACTGTTCAATATTTTATTTTATTGATTCAATAATTGCTGCGTTGATATTTTATATTATTGTTGTTTCAATAATTGTTGCTGCACAGTATTTTTTATTATCAGATCAATAATTCATATTATTTGAATAATATTATTAGATAACATTATTGGCAATGTCTAGAAAGTTCTGTCTAAGAAGAGGTTTGGTCATCTAATTGCGCGCCAGTAAGGAGAAATCCTTATTGGAAAGCCCCCTCTTTCCTGGGAACGGCCTGGTTGTCATAAATGTGATTATGTAATATTATTTGTGAATAATTAATTATTGATTCACATGATAAGGAAATATTTATTTTATGTGGATATAAACGAGGGATATATTTTTGTGGTTAAAAATGAAGGAGTTAATGTTGAGGTTTTTATCCGTATTTTTGTCGGAATGAAGGTATTAAAAATCAGGGTTTTTGAGATATTTTGCGGGGGTTATAATTTTTAATCCGACCGTTGGATCGTGGTAATTTTTGGATATGTTATACATATATAAGTTGAGTATATGTCCACAAATTTTGAACCGTTAAAAATGAACGTATGATTTATTATGAATTTTACGAGATGACTACTAGAAATTAGTTGAATTTTTTTCGGAGTTTATCATTTTTGTGGAAAATTCTAGAATTGGTGGGCCCCACTTGTGGTTGGTGAAAAAATGTGCTGAATTATATTTCAAATGTGGTGGGTGGGAATAGTAGCAGGTAAAGCCATCAGGTTGCAGGTCAAACCTACCAAAATTTTCCTATAAATAGAGGGCTAAGTTAAAATTGAAAATCACACCAAAAACATAAGCTTTCTCTCTTTCTCTCTCTATATTATGAAGCATATTTTGTGAGTATTTAGATACTTTGAGAGTTGCTATTCAGTGCAAGTTTCCTTCAGCTTTGCATACCGATCAGAAGTACTGCTCTTTTGAGGTAAGGGATTGTAAGGGATTGTAAGGGATATTAAGGGATTTTAAGGGTTGTTATGATTTTCAGTTTCGTAATTTTTCTGATCTTCAAAAATTCTGAAAAAATTTAAAATGATATTTTGATGAGTTTTCTTGATTGTGTCCAAAAATGGTGATTTTTGGATGTATAGATTGAGAGTTATGAATTTTATGAGAAAAGACTATTTTAAAAGTAACAGCTTATAATTCCTTGTGGTTAACTCCAAAATTGATGAAATTTTTATTGGGAGTACATGTATATGATAGAAGTATACTCTGTAAATTTCAGAATTTTTGGACAAAATTACAATTTTTGATAAATGTCTAAATATTCTACTATTTTGGCCATATGAAAAATAGTAAATGACTTTTAAAAATTCTGAGAAAAATATATGTTCACTATGGGACTATATTATGCTAAATCCCAGAAAAGAAATATTTTTGGAACTGATTTGGTATTTTTCATAAAAATGGTCTAGTTATGAGTAAATGAATTAAATATGTTTTGTGAAGAAAGAAAATTGGAAATAGGATTTTATGGCTTGAGAATCCTATATGAGGTATATGCAGATTTTTGATGAGGGTTTTGGTTATTGATGATGAAATTGTAAGAGTTGGCATTTTATGATGATTAAATGCATTAATTAGTAAAGTGTAAACAATTAAAATAAATTGCTTATAAATTTAAGTAATGTTATTCTTTCAATATCATTATACCGAAATACTGGTATGGATTTTATTGTGGAATTTCTACCTTTTTGTGTCGGGTTTACTATTTATGAGTTACTATTCACGAGTTACTATTCACGATAAAAATTAGTTTCTTTTTCTAACCAAATTATAGTTGATTTATGAATATTACTCTTGAGATTAAATCTAGATGTATTGATTATATTGATTTTATTATTATATATAACATTTTTATAACCCTAATGATGATATTTCTCTTTGACTTGAGTGTAAAGATGGGTAGATTTTTGGTATGATCATGACTATGGGTTATCTTTGGCCAGTAGTGCAAAGTTGAATCGTTGATTGGTATGATCATGACCATTGAATTTATAAGTGAATATCTTTAGCTTAAGTGCAAAGGTGAATTGATCAACATGGTTATAATTATTGTTTATATAAATTCTGAAATGATTATATATTTCTTTGAGATATTAATATATTTGGCCGTAGTGCAAATATGAACTGTTGAGGAATATCTTTGGCCTGTAGTGCAAAGATGAACTGTTGTTGAATATCTTTGGCCTGTAGTGCAAAGATGACATGTTGTTGAATATCTTGGCCAGTAGTGCAAAGACGAACAGATGTTGAGATGAACATGATCAACTGGTGATACAAATGAATATCTTTGGCCTTAGTGCAAAGATGAAGTTATTAGTATGATTATGAACAGGAAATGTGATTTGGTGTAACCATGATCTTTGATGTTTCAGGTAAAGATAGGTGATGAAAATTATCATCGTCCTGGATGAGAAGAGGAATTTAGAACTACAGTTATGATTATGAGTTATTCATATGATTGTGGACCAGAATTGTTGATTGATGTTACAGGGATAAAACATTGTTGGTGGATTTTTAACATGGAGAAGATAATAGACTTTATAGTCTATTTGACTCTTCTAATGGATTGCTCGTTCCGCTGCAACTATGGTTGAAATTTTTATCATTTACCATATGTTCTAAATCTCTGATTTATTATTGATGAAGGCTATTGATAATTGAATTATCTTTAGTTATGATATACTTTACTGAGCTAGTTGTGCTCACCCTTTTACTTCACAATTCCTTTCAGGTAATAAGAGTGTAGCTGGGTCGAGCGGGGGTAACAAGGGAATAGAACGGTGGTCATCATTTAGTAGTTATATTTGGTGAAGAAAATAGGGTGAGGCGAACCCAACGTTGGAAGGGTGTTTTGTCACTATCATACAAGATGTCTAATGACATACAACCTCGTGTCATCATAAGACAGGGTTGTGCTCATCCACTTGCTGAGTATCTTTACGAGCACTACCTATATAATCTTGGTGTTTGTTTGAAGTATAATTCTCAATTAGAGATAGTGGAGATAATGATAAGTCAAGAGAAGACTCACCATTGGGAAGAATATGATAGTAATCTTCTCGTTTTTCTTTGGGGTCTATTGGGTCAACCAAGGATAATTCTGTGGCCATATGATATCTATCATAACCTAGACGCGTGGCCTCCCATGTACGAAGGTTTCCTTGAGCACTTCCCAAAGATTCTAATTTCTAAAACAGTTTTTGACTATACCTTTATGTAAGGTGTTATTGTGAGGTGATGTCCACGGTTGGAACATGAGTCGCATTTGGTATATATTTGTATCCAAACTCACAGCATATGTGTTGTTGTATTTTGCACGACAATTGTTGTAATAAAGTTGTAGTTGTTTTCTGTACCATGTATTTGACGACTCAGAATGGGTTGGGTGGAATGAACCTATTTTGGGGTCGTTACATTTGGTATCAGAGCTATAAGTAAAGAGCCCCGAGCCTCTCGCTGGTGACTTCCTGTTGATGGGGGATGCACCGAAGCCTGACTCTCCGTAGGGGACACCGTTCTGCGGTGGCAAACTGAAAGGTACCATTGTGAGGTGTTGTGGTTGAAGCACCATGAGAGTTACATTTGGTATCAGAGCTTGGGGATATGATCTCTGGCGGAGATCGGGGAATATAACTAGGAGGGGAGAGATGAGTAAATCATTCGCTAGTGTGTCCTACCTAAGCTTATTTGTTGATCAGTCATAATATCGGGATATTATGTGATATGTTAATTTGTTAAATTAACCCTTGTTTTGAAGCTGTATTCTAGAAAGATATCTGAAATACAGAAGATGAGCAATGGAGAAATCATGATGATAAGGAAGATGGAATCTGAAATGAAAACAAGGTATTCTCAACTTTTCGAAATACCAGGTACGTAAATTTCGGGGACGAAATTTCATAAGGAGGGGAGATTGTAAGACCCCGAATTTTATGAAATAAAAGTATTCAATTTTTCTTATAATTACTATTCAGTAAATGGTTAAATTGATAAATATTAAAGTTAAGGGTGATATGTGAATTTTTTTTCAAAATAAGCAAGTGGTTATAAAATAATCATTGTTGTCGGAGAATATTCGTTTGGTCGTGGAATATTCTTTCTGTCGGGGAATATTCGTACGACGGCGCAGCTATTTGTGGGCCTCATAACGAATAACTGTCGGGTGAAGGAAAACGACAAATTTGAGTTTTTACAAATAACGGCGTAGTTGTTACCGTTAACACTGTTGGAATACCCGGTGGTTAAAATACAGTAATACGCGTTATTGCACAGTAGCACACGGTATTGCACAGTATTTTTGAAATTATTGATTCTTACGTAAGAAGGCACTACTCAATAATTGTTACAGTAATTACTGTTCAATATTTTATTTTATTGATTCAATAATTGCTGCGTTGATATTTTATATTATTGTTGTTTCAATAATTGTTGCTGCACAGTATTTTTTATTATCAGATCAATAATTCATATTATTTGAATAATATTATTAGATAACATTATTGGCAATGTCTAGAAAGTTCTGTCTAAGAAGAGGTTTGGTCATCTAATTGCGCGCCAGTAAGGAGAAATCCTTATTGGAAAGCCCCCTCTTTCCTGGGAACGGCCTGGTTGTCATAAATGTGATTATGTAATATTATTTGTGAATAATTAATTATTGATTCACATGATAAGGAAATATTTATTTTATGTGGATATAAACGAGGGATATATTTTTGTGGTTAAAAATGAAGGAGTTAATGTTGAGGTTTTTATCCGTATTTTTGTCGGAATGAAGGTATTAAAAATCAGGGTTTTTGAGATATTTTGCGGGGGTTATAATTTTTAATCCGACCGTTGGATCGTGGTAATTTTTGGATATGTTATACATATATAAGTTGAGTATATGTCCACAAATTTTGAACCGTTAAAAATGAACGTATGATTTATTATGAATTTTACGAGATGACTAGCTCAGAAATTGTTGAATTTTCGGAGTTTATCATTTTTGTGGAAAATTCTAGAATTGGTGGGCCCCACTTGTGGTTGGTGAAAAAATGTGCTGAATTATATTTCAAATGTGGTGGGTGGGAATAGTAGCAGGTAAAGCCATCAGGTTGCAGGTCAAACCTACCAAAATTTTCCTATAAATAGAGGGCTAAGTTAGAATTGAAAATCACACCAAAAACATAAGCTTTCTCTCTTTCTCTCTCTATATTATGAAGCATATTTTGTGAGTATTTAGATACTTTGAGAGTTGCTATTCAGTGCAAGTTTCCTTCAGCTTTGCATACCGATCAGAAGTACTGCTCTTTTGAGGTAAGGGATTGTAAGGGATTGTAAGGGATATTAAGGGATTTTAAGGGTTGTTATGATTTTCAGTTTCGTAATTTTTCTGATCTTCAAAAATTCTGAAAAAATTTAAAATGATATTTTGATGAGTTTTCTTGATTGTGTCCAAAAATGGTGATTTTTGGATGTATAGATTGAGAGTTATGAATTTTATGAGAAAAGACTATTTTAAAAGTAACAGCTTATAATTCCTTGTGGTTAACTCCAAAATTGATGAAATTTTTATTGGGAGTACATGTATATGATAGAAGTATACTCTGTAAATTTCAGAATTTTTGGACAAAATTACAATTTTTGATAAATGTCTAAATATTCTACTATTTTGGCCATATGAAAAATAGTAAATGACTTTTAAAAATTCTGAGAAAAATATATGTTCACTATGGGACTATATTATGCTAAATCCCAGAAAAGAAATATTTTTGGAACTGATTTGGTATTTTTTATAAAAATGGTCTAGTTATGAGTAAATGAATTAAATATGTTTTGTGAAGAAAGAAAATTGGAAATAGGATTTTATGGCTTGAGAATCCTATATGAGGTATATGCAGATTTTTGATGAGGGTTTTGGTTATTGATGATGAAATTGTAAGAGTTGGCATTTTATGATGATTAAATGCATTAATTAGTAAAGTGTAAACAATTAAAATAAATTGTTTATAAATTTAAGTAATGTTATTCTTTCAATATCATTATACCGAAATACTGGTATGGATTTTATTGTGGAATTTCTACCTTTTTGTGTCGGGTTTACTATTTATGAGTTACTATTCACGAGTTACTATTCACGATAAAAATTGGTTTCTTTTTCTAACCAAATTATAGTTGATTTATGAATATTACTCTTGAGATTAAATCTAGATGTATTGATTATATTGATTTTATTATTATATAAACATTTTTATAACCCTAATGATGATATTTCTCTTTGACTTGAGTGTAAAGATGGGTAGATTTTTGGTATGATCATGACTATGGGTTATCTTTGGCCAGTAGTGCAAAGTTGAATCGTTGATTGGTATGATCATGACCATTGAATTTATAAGTGAATATCTTTAGCTTAAGTGCAAAGGTGAATTGATCAACATGGTTATAATTATTGTTTATATAAATTCTGAAATGATTATATATTTCTTTGAGATATTAATATATTTGGCCGTAGTGCAAATATGAACTGTTGAGGAATATCTTTGGCCTGTAGTGCAAAGATGAACTGTTGTTGAATATCTTTGGCCTGTAGTGCAAAGATGACATGTTGTTGAATATCTTGGCCAGTAGTGCAAAGACGAACAGATGTTGAGATGAACATGATCAACTGGTGATACAAATGAATATCTTTGGCCTTAGTGCAAAGATGAAGTTATTAGTATGATTATGAACAGGAAATGTGATTTGGTGTAACCATGATCTTTGATGTTTCAGGTAAAGATAGGTGATGAAAATTATCATCGTCCTGGATGAGAAGAGGAATTTAGAACTACAGTTATGATTATGAGTTATTCATATGATTGTGGACCAGAATTGTTGATTGATGTTACAGGGATAAAACATTGTTGGTGGATTTTTAACATGGAGAAGATAATAGACTTTATAGTCTATTTGACTCTTCTAATGGATTGCTCGTTCCGCTGCAACTATGGTTGAAATTTTATTTTTATCATTTACCATATGTTCTAAATCTCTGATTTATTGTTGATGAAGGCTATTGATAATTGAATTATCTTTAGTTATGATATACTTTACTGAGCTAGTTGTGCTCACCCTTTTGCTTCACAATTCCTTTCAGGTAATAAGAGTGTAGCTGGGTTGAGCGGGGGTAACAAGGGAATAGAACGGTGGTCATCATTTAGTAGTTATATTTGGTGAAGAAAATAGGGTGAGGCTAACCCAACGTTGGAAGGGTGTTTTGTCACTATCATACAAGATGTCTAATGACATACAACCTCGTGTCATCATAAGACAGGGTTGTGCTCATCCACTTGCTGAGTATCTTTACGAGCACTACCTATATAATCTTGGTGTTTGTTTGAAGTATAATTCTCAATTAGAGACAGTGGAGATAATGATAAGTCAAGAGAAGACTCACCATTGGGAAGAATATGATAGTAATCTTCTCGTTTTTCTTTGGGGTCTATTGGGTCAACCAAGGATAATTCTGTGGCCATATGATATCTATCATAACCTAGACGCGTGGCCTCCCATGTACGAAGGTTTCCTTGAGCACTTCCCAAAGATTCTAATTTCTAAAACAGTTTTTGACTATAACTTTATGTAAGGTGTTATTGTGAGGTGATGTCCACGGTTGGAACATGAGTCGCATTTGGTATATATTTGTATCCAAACTCACAGCATATGTGTTGTTGTATTTTGCACGACAATTGTTGTAATAAAGTTGTAGTTGTTTTCTGTACCATGTATTTGACGACTCAGAATGGGTTGGGTGGAATGAACCTATTTTGGGGTCGTTACAGCCGTAGTTTGCTGAGGAAGTCATATTCAGAATCGTAGAGACAACCTGCCTACGAGCCGACCGAGCATCTGCCGAAGCCAAGTTAGAAACAAAAACTACACTCGGAGTCGTAGAGTCTACAGAAGCCGAAGCCAAAGACAAGGATCGTAGACTACACTCTAAGTCGTAGAGTCTATTGATTACATGCAGAGATCGTAGTTGAGCAAGATCAGATGAAGACAACGAGCACAAAGTCAAAAATCGTAAAGTGTCAAGATCTGATATCGGAGTAGTAGTGTTTGAACAGCCGAAGCTGAATCGTAGAGTGTAGAACTGAGACTTCAACATATGTGCTCACAATGCCAAGGCAGAATCGTAGAGCAAATACGACTCTCAACAAATGAGCATTCCCAGAATATCCAAAGGAATGAAGCCTCTGGTCTAAGCTACATATATAGATACATCCCACCTAAAGGAAACCAGAGAGCACTCAACGAATGGCATGCAAGTTAACAGAAGATCTAAGTATCAATCCAATCAGCATCCAGATTGAGTTTTGAAGCCATTCGAGATGAAGTCTTCCACAAGATGATCATAAGAAGACTTCAGTAGCTGACTAAGGAAAGTCAACAGGTGCAGTAGTTGTCATGTGATAAGATGACAACGATCTTGTAGATATCCAAGATCGTAGTGTTTTCCAAACAAACAAAGAACTGATGGAGTATACACAGAGACACTGGTCAGCCTCTGAAGAACAAGGCTAAAGTGATTAAGCATTGAGTCAGTCCATTGATGATAAGTGAACGGGAGATCACAAGGAGAACGCGAGCTGGACACGCCACAAATCTGAAGTCTCTTGCTATTTAGAAGGGACCAGAACAAAGAAGTCAAGCCATCAGCTTCTGAGAGCTGTCGAGGCAAACAGAAGTGTTGAAGCACTGCACAAGAGAAGTAAAAGGTGTTCTACATTAAAGATCCAATCAACACTCTTCAAGATCGTAGTGTTGTCTCTACCAGTCAATAAGACACTACGATCAGGTCCATAAAGACATGCATCAGAATCGTAGAGTTCGAACAGATGAAGATTGAAGCATTGGCAACGGTTCAATCTGAAGGTTGATATTCGGACAAGAGCTTATTGAGAGCATCGATGAAAAAGGACAACCTCTGATCGAGAAATCAGAAGGAGGAAATAAAGTATTCGACCTGCCCAAGACATCAGAGTGACATCTTTGATGGGGTAGGTGAAACAGTGGACTGCAGTGTAAGAAAATCAGAAAAGGAGATGTCATGTCACATCTATAGGCTGCACCAAATAACTCGAGATCTGCGAAGCAAATCTAAAAGCTTTCAATGGCTACTTTCCAACGAGAAGATTGGGAAGAAGTATAAATCAACAGAGCTTCAAAGATCAAAAGAGGCTGATGATTACTTCGTTACAGAATCGTTGAGTTGGTAAAATGCTAACGTTGACTCTACGAGTTCCACCTGAGCTTAAATAGAACAAGTCTCACTGACAATAAGACTAAGAAGGTAGAAGTGAAACAACTTTGAAGAAGGACTTAAACAGATCAAAGTTTCACTCAACAAAGATGAGAATGCCACTTGAATTGGCGACTAAGCTAAGTGCCGAGAAGGACAAGAAGATAGCATTTAGAAGAGTGGCAAAGAACAAGGAAGATCCTAAGAGACACTCTACGATTCACCATGAACCCAAAACTGAAGCAGAGTAAGTGCAGAACCTTGTCTGCCAACATGTTAAGAAGGGTTCAGGAAATGGTGATGGTGCACATCTGACACTACATGAAGATGAGCAGAACAGAATAAGATCAGCTGCACCAAAGATGACGTGGTCCAATCTCGAAGTAGAATGCAAAGAGGACCACACCAAGCTGCTAAGTAAAAAAGATGATCAAGCTTAAAGACATCTTAGCGGCTCAGCACCACCACCACCACCAACAACAACAACAAGAAGCCAACGCCTGAATGGTCCTTGTCCGGAGGGACTAAATGAAGTTCCAAGCCTGCTGGGCTTGAAGAGTTCTTAGGGAACTAGAGAAGTTTCAAGGATGTTGGCCTTGAAGAGTTCTTAGTGAACTGAAGTCCCAAGGTTGTTGGCCTTGAAGGAATCTTAGTGATTTAGGGTGCTGACCTTCCTTAGTGAAAATCCTGCTAGTTGAAAGTAGAAGAGTGGATTAGGAGCTTGAGTCTCTGAACCACTTAAAACCCCTTGTGTCTTTTACTTTATATCATTTACATTATGTACTATAACTGTTATGTATGTTTTAACTTCTTACAACCAAACTAATTATGCGAACAATGTATGTATGATTATGAATATATCAATAAAGAGGATCTTTTACTTATTCGCTGTGCTTGAAAAGATTCTTATGTTTGTCATATCCTAAATCATTAGCTATACAAAATAAAAGTAGAAAAGTATTTGAAATTAAAAAGGATCTATTCAACCCCCCCTTCTAGATCTATATTGTGCCTACTAGGAACTAACACCCTATTTATAGGAAATGCTTAGCACACCAAGATTGACAAAATCCCTGTGGTTGCTTCTACGCACCCCTACTTTGAAAAATGAGCACACCACTTTTGAAATAATTCTCAACATATTTCACACCAACAAAGGACAAGAGTAGGGCCCACCCATTCTAGAAAATCTCCACCAAAATATTTTAAATCTAAAAAATATTCAGAAACTTCAATAATTCATAATAAATAGCCCTTTTATCAGAAAAATATGAACCTTATGTCCATTCCATATAAAATTTAATTCTCTTCAACTTTGTAGAAGAAAGTTTTTCCAAATTTTAAACAAAAAATGACTGAAATTCATATACGGATGATTTTTAATACCCCCATTCTGACAACATACTGATAAAACACCTCAACATTAATTCTTTCATTTATATCAACATAAAAAAAATATTTCCTTATCATATAAATCAATAATTAATTATTCACAAAAAATATTACATAATCACAATAATGACAACCAGGTCGTTCCCAAGAAAGAGGGGGCTTTCCGATAAAGATTTCTCCTTACTAGCGCGCAATTAGGTGACCAAACTCCTTTCCTAGACTAAACTTCCTTAAACATTGCCAATATTGCTATCTAATAATATTATTCAAATAATATGAATTATTGATCTGATAATAAAAAATACTGTGCAGTGACAATTATTGAAACAATAATAATATACAATATCGACGTAGCAATTATTGAATCAATAAAATAAAATATTGAACAGTAATTACTGTAACAAGTTAGAGTAAGTCAACAATGATTAGAATTCCAATAATTTTGAATTTAAAACATGCCCAATGTAATAGATGAGATTTTGGAACTTGCATCATCATAAATAACTAGATACAAGAAACTTGCTTAATGTAAAAAGATAGGTTTAGAAACTTTCTCAATCAAAAGAATGAAGTTACACAATGTAATAATAGAACTAACTCAACAAAATTGTAGAGTTAGAAAACTTGCTTCGAGCGTAAGCTAAAATATTAAAACTCACGTTCACCTGTGACACTCCCAAATCCGGGTACTTCGATTCCACGGGATTTGGTGTTCACTGTACAAGCATCATCTATCTATCTACCCATAAATAATATCAAACCATACAATAGATAGAAATCATAATAAAATCTCTTCCCTTAAGGGTTACATCAACTGATTCATAAATAAATCCCAGGTTACTCTAACCTTAAAACATCTGTGCGGAATTCTAAACAAATAAGTCTTAAACAACAACATAACTCAAGTCTTAAACAAATACATCAGTTAATAAAAATAACAGGTCTTCATCATTTGCTAACTTTGCCCTTGCCCTTACTAGTGGAGGGTTCATCGCTTCTTTCATTCTTAACTGCAATGTTATTATTAAGCAAGAGTGAGCACAATGCCCACAAGTATAATAATGAAATAACATTATAATAACATGCGAATAAATCAAAGACATCTGAATAAAAGCTCAACTTTTGAATCAAGAATAAATAACATGAATCAAAAGAATTCTGAGGGTCATAAGACCTTGAACTATGTCCTAGGTTAACAAGAAATATACTTGAAACCTTTAACAGTCATAAGACTATGGACCTTCTTCTCGTACTTAGGGGGATCAGCCCTTAGTACCATACTGTGCACAATATCTTAACGCTAAAGCGTAATTAATCCCCTATATAGGGTTGTTCATCTCAGTTTGACATTCGAGTCCGCACCAAAAGAAGTTTGGTTTGGATACTTTCATCAAGGGTTCTGAAATTTAGAACGCTCATCAACTATGGACTAGTTGAATCAATAAGGTTCACTAGTCTAATAAGGTTCAACAATAATTGATATTTGATTAGAATAATAATCTCAAAAGTATACAATAGGACAATTATTGTATAACTGAATCATGCTTTGGAAAGATAATTAATCTTTAATATCATGCTTGAACTTGAATAATAACAAGGATAATTTATTCAAGGTAAATAATAAACTTGAACAATAATGACAAGTGGGGTTAGGGAAACTTGCTCGACATAAAAGTAACGTTTAAGTTTAAATAAACTTGCTCAATAGAATGGAGTTAGAGACAAGATACTTGCCTCGTGCGTAGATTACGCTTTAACTAAGCACGTTCTTTGAATTAAATCCTACATGCCATTCATATACACAATACCAGTTAATTATAAATTAACTAATCAATATAAACTCATTCTCGTTGTCTACTTTAATTATTGACTATACTTAATCAATTTTCACTTTGTCACATCATTTGTACTTCGTGAATTACCAAACTAATTATGAAATTTAATAATTCGAATCACATGTAATTATGTTATTTACATGTTAAACATCTATTTTATCATCACATTATTCTTCTAACATGTTTACATGTTCATTACAATAATCCACTAACACATTGTTAGACTTAATCATTTTTTTAAAAATACATTTCTGAATTTTCTGGGGAGTGGCGCTGCGGCGCCACTATTGAACTAAGGATTCGCGCTGCGGCGCCGTGGCACTGTGGCCGGGCCCTTGGCGCTGCGGCGTTGTGGCGCCGTGGCTCGAGTTATGGAGCTACGGCACGGTGGCGCTGCGGCGCGGGAAATGAACTGGTAGCCGGCGCTGCGGCGCGGCATACCAGACACAGAAATGGCTGTTCGCGAAAAATAGCAGAACATGTCAATTCCTCCCAATTTCTTATTTTCTACTCAAAATTAGACATACCCACAAGTTATAGTTCACGTATATTCATAATACAACATCTATAAAGTGATTTTAACCCATTAAAACATATAATCACAGATTTAAATCATGTAAAATTGGACTGTTCTTGATGTTCTTGAAGTTTTTGAACAAAACACATAATTTAGCCGTACGGATTCGTTATAACACTGAATCCGTTCGTTTAAGGCTTGATCTCTTCGCATTAACATGCTCAATAATATAAGGGTGTAAAAATTTAGGGATAATATATAATCAATACATCAATTATCATATATATGGCCATATGGCCATATCACGTACTCTGTTTATTTTGAAATAACATATGTACGACATGTTTTCATGAATTTGATGTTATGGTTTACAACATATACATAATTAAACACAATTCGATATAACATAACACAATTTCTCACTTCACAGAGATTAACAGAATATATGAAAGCCATAATCATAAAACTTAAAAAGACGTGAAATAAGAATTTGAGTTTGGAGAAAATTACCCAGAGTATGAATGAGTAGAATTAAAACTTTCTCAATTAATCCTTTAATTCACACAACTTACACTCTCCTTCAAAAATTTCTAAATCTCTCTCTGTGATGCTATGCCAGACTTAACAAATGAAGAAAAGAAAAGACGTCGATAAAAGAACTGGCGTATTATGGTCAGTTAACCCAGTCATGGGTTAACTGCCCATAACCTCCCTTAGTGCCATGTTTGGCTTAGCAAATTAATTCAAAACTATTTAATTTAATAGAGCTTTATAATATAGTTTAATTAATGACACACTCTTATAAGATAAATCTAATATTTTATTTAATTTACTTTAAATAAAATATAATAATTTCTCATAAATTCACGTAGTCACAATATTAATTATCTCTTTAATAAATAATAATAATTTATTAAATCTCTAATTAATAATTAAATTAATTAAAGTAACATCATGCTTAATTAAATAATTCATTTAATTCAATAAGCTCACATAATCACATACTTTGAATATTAAAAATTCTCTACATTAATTTAATAAATGTAACACATATAATTAAATTAATCTACCACAATTGCATCAATTAATTATTAAATCTAATAATTAAATCATCGAAAAATATTTATTTAACTCAATAAATATTTAAAATAATTTACAAAATTTTCGTTCGTCACATCTTTCCCCCCTTAAAAGGATTCTGTCCCCGGAATCACGACTCAATAAATTCGACCCGTTACATTCTCCCCCCTTACAAAGATTCTATCCCCAGAATCGCTAACAAATAATTAAGTAAATAAATGAGAGTAATTCTTCATCATATTCTCTTCGAGTTCCCACGCAGCTTCTTCAGCGTTGTGGTTCCTCCAAATTACCTTAACAGAAGGTATAACTTTATTTCTCAGAACTTGTTCTTTTCGGTCGACAATCTGGACAGAAATTTCTTCGTAAGATAAGTCTTTCTCAAAATGCAAGGGTTCGTATTCAATTACATGCTTGTAATCAGGTTTGTAAGGTCGTAACACAGAAACAAGGAAGACGTTGTGGATATTCTCGAGTGCTGGAGGTAAGGCTACCTCGTACGCAACTTCTCCAATTCTTCTCAGTACTTCAAAGGGTCCAATAAATCTTGGGCTCAATTTTCCTTTCTTTCCGAACCTGATCTTTCCCTTCCAGGGAGAGACCTTCAAGAAGACATAACTACCTGGTTCAAACTCGATATTTTTACGATGTGGACCAGCGTATTTCTTCTGTCGATCTTAAGCTGCTACCAGTCGTGCTCGGATCACTTTGACTATTTCTGCCGTCTGCTGTACCAATTCTGGCCCTAGTAATTGTCTTTCACCAACTTCATCCCAATAAAGCGGAGTTCTGCATTTTCTGTCGTATAACGCTTCGTAAGGCGGCATACCAATACTAGCGTGGTAACTGTTGTTGTAGCCAAACTCTACCAACGGTAGGTGATCATCCCAATTTCCTTTGAAGTCCATTACACAGGCTCGTAACATATCTTCCAGTGTTTGAATCGTTCGTTCGCTCTGTCCGTCTGTTTGAGGGTGGTAAGCTGTACTCATTCGCAGTTGTGTACCCATGCATTCCTGAAGACATTTCCAGAAATTTGATGTGAAGTGCGGATCCCTATCGAAAACGATAGACACCGGTACTCCGTGCCTCGAAATAATCTCTTTCACATATAATCTTGCCAACTGATCTAAGTTAAATCTGATTTTGATAGGAAGGAAGTGCGCGGATTTCGTCAGTCGGTCAACGATAACCCATACTGCGTCGTAGCCTTTCTGAGTCGTCGGAAGGCCAACCAAGAAGTCCATCGTAATATGTTCCCATTTCCATTCTGGGATCTCTAACGGTTGTAGCAATCCACTCGGTCTCTGATGTTCTGCTTTAACTTTTTGACATGTCAGGCATTTGGAAACACATTCTGCAACATCACGTTTCAATTTCGGCCACCAGAAATGTTGTCAAAGATTTTGGTACATTTTTGTACTATCAGGGTGAATCGAATATCTTGAACTATGAGCCTCACTCAAAATTTCTTCTTTAATTTCTTGTACTGGCAGAACCCAAATTCTGCTTTCAAATCTCAATATTCCTTCCTTATCCATCTTAAATCTTGGTTCGGTTCCTTCAGATATCTTCGATGTTACCTTTTTGCATTCATCATCTTGAAGATGAGCCTCCTTCACTTTATCTAATAGAGTTATACCAGATTGCATCTGAAATAGCTTCTCATCAATCTCCACAGGATACTTCACTTCTAACTCCAGTTTCTCCATATTTGCAATTAGCTCCTGCTGAGCAGTCAACATCATCAATTTCTCACGACCCTTTCTACTTAAGGCGTCGGCAACCACATTAGCCTTACCCGGATGGTATAAAATCTCACAGTCATAATCCTTGATTAATTTCAACCATCTTCTTTGACGCATATTCAAATCTTTATGTGTAAAAATATATTTCAGACTCTTGTGGTCCGTATATATTTCACACTTCTCCCCGTATAAATAGTGCCTCCAAATTTTCAAAGCAAAAACAACTGCAGCTAACTCCAAATCATGGGTTGGGTAACCCTTCTCGTAATCCTTCAACTGCCGTGATGCATACGCAATGACTTTGCCGTTTTGCATCAGCACACAGCCAAGTCCTTTATGCGACGCATCGCTAAAAACAACAAAATTTCCTGTATCATCCGGAAGAGATAACACAGGCGCTATACTCAACCTCTTCTTTAATTCTTGAAAACTCTCCTCACACTTCTCCGTCCAAACAAATTTCACAGCTTTTCGAGTTAAATTCGTTAACGGAGTTGCGATCTTAGAAAAATCTTGTATGAATCTTTTATAATATCCTGCTAATCCAAGTAAACTTCTTACTTCTGACGGCGTTCTCGGCTGATCCCAGTTAATCACAGCTTCTACTTTGGATGGATCTACCGAAATTCCATCTTTATCGATTACGTGACCAAGAAATTGTACTCTCTCGATCCAGAATTCGCATTTCAAAAATTTAGCATACAACTTCTCTCTTCTCAATACTTCCAACGTTAACCTCAAGTGTTCTTCATGTTCCTCTTTGGTTTTGGAATATACCAAAATGTCATCTATAAATACCACCACGAATTTGTCCAAAAACGGCTTGAATACACCATTCATTAGTCCCATAAATGCTGCAGGAGCATTCGTAAGACCAAACGACATTACTAAAAACTCATAATGACCATATCGCGTTCGGAACGCTGTCTTCGGTACATCCTCTGGCCTCACCTTCAGTTGGTGATAACCACTCCTCAAGTCAATCTTGGAAAAGTATTTTGCTCCCTTTAATTGATCAAACAGATCATCGATCCTTGGTAATGGATATCTGTTCTTAATCGTGACCTTATTTAATTCTCTGTAGTCAATGCAGAGCCTCATCGATCCGTCCTTCTTTTTCACGAACAACACCGGCGCTCCCCACGGCGATACGCTCGGTTGAATGTACTTTTTGTCCAACAATTCTTGTAGTTGTACCATTAATTCCTTCATCTCTACTGGCGCCATTCGGTATGGTGCCTTCGATATTGGAGCAGTTCCGGTCGCCAAATCAATCACAAAGTCTACTTCTCTATCTGGTGGAAGTCCTGGCAAATCGTCTGGAAATACATCGACGAAGTCCCTCACAATCGGTATCTCCTCTACCTTCGGGTTCTCTTTTCGACTGTCGACTATGTAAGCTAAGTATCCTACACAGCCTTGTCTTAATAACTTCCTGGCCTGCAACATCGTCAGACAACTCGCTTGTCTAGGCGACTTCCTACCATAAAACATAACCTTTGACGGAGTCATAAGGTTAATACGCTTCTTTTGGTAGTCAATTACAGCCCCATAATTGGATAGCCAATCCATACCCAATATAACGTCGAATTCCCCCAATCGAATAGGGATAAGATCTGCGTTCATGATATTACGCTTAATATCCACTCTACAATTCTTATACACATGCTTAACAGGAATTATCTCTCTATTCGCAATTTCTATAATCATGGGATATTCCAATTCATCCTTAAGCAAATCTAAACTATTAGCAAAGTCATCGGATATAAAGGAACAAGTAGCACCCGAATCAAATAAAATGTAAGCATTAATTTCATTGATCGGAATGATACCTGACACCACCTCACGAGACTGGATTGCATCCTGCACCGTCATATTTAAAGTTCTGGCGGTTGGTCGGTTTGTTGCAGGTGGTCCAGTGATGGTTAAGGTATTTCCACTGCTATTTCCCCGGTTTCTTCCTTGTCCTGATCCTCCCGATCCCTTCTTGGGACAGTCTCTTGCTAAATGATCTTTCGAACCACAGTTGAAACAAGCACCCTTCTTTGGGTTTGGACAATTTGGTGCTATGTGGCCTTCCTGACCACAATTGTAGCACACTCTCTTTCCCTTCAAACAAACTCCTAGATGTGCCTTGCCGCAAGTCGGACATGCTTCTATCTTTTTTTTTCTGCCCCCCGTGTTGACTTCCAGTTGTAGAGTTATCCGTCCACTTCCTCTTCTGATTATTATTATTCCCAATATTACTTCCACCAGTCTTGTTATTATCTTCATTCTCACTCTTTTTCTTTTTCTGTTCTTGGTTGTACTTAGTCACTGCATCACTTCCTTCTTCCGCGAGAATGGCCTTTTCCAAAACTCCCGCAAACGTGTTAAGTTGAAACATTAATACCTTGCTATATACCCAAGGCTTCAGTCCTTGTTCGAATCGTCTGGCTTTCCTCTCGTCAGTGTGTACTTGATACGGGGCAAACCTTGCCAACTCATCGAATTTAGCCGCGTATTCAGGCACGCTCATGTTTCCCTGTTTCAGTTCCAGAAATTGCACCTCCATCAGATTTTGCGAACTAGCTGGGAAATACATTTCGAAAAACATCTCTTTGAATCTCTCCCACGTAATTACACCTTCACCTCCTCGCATCTTGTTTGCCTGCCACCAGTAGCTAGCCTCAGACTTCAGCATAAATGTCACAAAAACGGTCTTCTGATCTTCTCGAACCCTAGCAACGTCGAAAACCTTCTCCATTTCCATCACCCACGTTTGAGCCTCGATCGGGTTTCTGGAACCTTTGAACTCTGGCGGTCCCACCGCCTTAAAATCTTTAAACGTAGTGCTAGGTGGAGCTTGCGGTTGATTATTCATGACTCCAGTTAGTAAATTAACTAGCTTTTGAACTGGATTAACGTTAGCATTATAGTTATTATTGGTTGACTCTTCCTGAGCCGGTTGACGTTGCTGTCTTCTACTTGGCGGCATTTTTCTGTTAAATACACACTTATTAGAACTTTATTTATTTCTCTACATAGTTAAGACATTACTCAACACTTTAACATATCACTTAACACATCATCTCAAACAACTTGATGTCTTTTCATTCAAATAAAAATTTTTAACATTAAACTATAGCATACTGCTATTTACATCATCTATCCTGGAATAAAGAATCCACAGGATTTAAAACATTCAAATATTAACATATTCCTTAGTTCATAAACACATCGGAATTTACATAAAACTATATAAGTCTTTCACATAAATAAACAGATTCTATTCCTGTCTTCCAAGGTGCTCAATAGCCTTGCCATGCTCCTCATTCATAATACGAGACATCGTCCTACGATCCAACATATACGATGGAAGTCCTTCAAACTGGATGGGGTACCTTAACACTCGCTCTTGAACCTCATCCATCGTATGATTAAGTGTGGCGTACGTGTCTTCAAGCTTTGCCTTCTTTGCACGACTATCATCTTCTGCACGATCAGCTCGATGTGATTCTCTTACCCATCCTTCCTCTGCTATTTTCAGTCTTCCGGAAGTTTCCTTCAGTTCCTTCTTCAACTTCTCTATCCCCTCGGTCTTATCTTCGGTTTGACCCTTCTCATGAATCAGATCCCACTCCACATTTCCTAAACGTGTATGAAGGGTCACAATCTCTCTATCCTTCTCCTCTAAAGTAGACTGCTGAACAGTCGCTCGCTCAGTCAATTCCTGAACCTCATCTTGTAACTCCACGTTACGATCATATAGTGTGTCATACATCTCAGCATCAACAGTGTACTGTGGTAGCTCCTCTTCTTCTTCCTCCTCATCAAACTCCTCCTCAGGACCCTCCTCAGGATCAATCTCAGGTTCATGTTCCTGACCAACAACGGTGATCAACGGAGATGAAACCCTCTGAACTAACTGTTCCCTAACAACATGTCTGTCTCAGGTCTCCTCCTCTGTCGGTACTATAGGTACACGAGTTCCTTCCTCTCCAGCTTGACTAGCTTCTCCAACATTCGACATCCTGACAACAAAATTTTTATGTTTTAGTTACTAAGTCGTACTATCTAACGCATACTTAACACATAAACACATAATGTATTTTATTATCTTCAATGAATTACCAAAAATTCATTTCTTAAGACTCGATAAGAGTTTTCCTTTACTATCTTCTTTCCATAAGGTTACTACCTAAGGTTGATCCCCCACCTAAGGTTCATAACCTACAGCTCTGATACCAACCTGTGACACTCCCAAATCCGGGTACTTCGATTCCACGGGATTTGGTGTTCACTGTAGAAGCATCATCTATCTATCTACCCATAAATAATATCAAACCATACAATAGATAGAAATCATAATTAAATCTCTTCCCTTAAGGGTTACATCAACTAATTTATAAATAAATCCCAGGTTACTCTAACCTTAAAACATCTGTGCGGAATTCTAAACAAATAAGTCTTAAACAACAACATAACTCAAGTCTTAAACAAATACATCAGTTAATAAAAATAACAGGTCTTCATCATTTGCTAACTTTGCCCTTGCCCTTACTAGTGGAGGGTTCATCGCTTCTTTCATTCTTAACTGCAATGTTATTATTAAGCAAGAGTGAGCACAATGCCCACAAGTATAATAATGAAATAACATTATAATAACATGCGAATAAATCAAAGACATCTGAATAAAAGCTCAACTTTTGAATCAAGAATAAATAACATGAATCAAAAGAATTCTGAGGGTCATAAGACCTTGAACTATGTCCTAGGTTAACAAGAAATATACTTGAAACCTTTAACAGTCATAAGACTATGGACCTTCTTCTCGTACTTAGGGGGATCAGCCCTTAGTACCATACTGTGCACAATATCTTAACGCTAAAGCGTAATTAATCCCCTATACAGGGTTGTTCATCTCAGTTTGACATTCGAGTCCGCACCAAAAGAAGTTTGGTTTGGATACTTTCATCAAGGGTTCTGAAATTTAGAACGCTCATCAACTATGGACTAGTTGAATCAATAAGGTTCACTAGTCTAATAAGGTTCAACAATAATTGATATTTGATTAGAATAATAATCTCAAAAGTATACAATAGGACAATTATTGTATAACTGAATCATGCTTTGGAAAGATAATTAATCTTTAATATCATGCTTGAACTTGAATAATAACAAGGATAATTTATTCAAGGTAAATAATAAACTTGAACAATAATGACAAGTGGGGTTAGGGAAACTTGCTCGACATAAAAGTAACGTTTAAGTTTAAATAAACTTGCTCAATAGAATGGAGTTAGGGATAGGATACTTGCCTCGTGCGTAGATTACGCTTTAACTAAGCACGTTCTTTGAATTAAATCCTACATGCCATTCATATACACAATACCAGTTAATTATAAATTAACTAATCAATATAAACTCATTCTCGTTGTCTACTTTGATTATTGACTATACTTAATCAATTTTCACTTTGTCACATCATTTGTACTTCGTGAATTACCAAACTAATTATGAAATTTAATAATTCGAATCACATGTAATTATGTTATTTACATGTTAAACATCTATTTTATCATCACATTATTCTTCTAACATGTTTACATGTTCATTACAATAATTCACTAACACATTGTTAGACTTAATCATTTTTTTAAAAATACATTTCTGAATTTTCTGGGGAGTGGCGCTGCGGCGCCACTATTGAACTAAGGATTCGTGCTGCGGCGCCGTGGCGCTGTGGTCGGGCCCTTGGCGCTGCGGCGCTGTGGCGCCGTGGCTCGAGTCATGGAGCTACGGCACGGTGGCGCTGCGGCGCGGGAAATGAACTGGTAGCCGGCGCTGCGGCGCGGCATACCAGACACAGAAATGGTTGTTCGCGAAAAATCGCAGAACATGCCAATTTCTCCCAATTTCTTATTTTCTACTCAAAATTAGACATACCCACAAGTTATAGTTCACGTATATTCATAATACAACATCTATAAAGTGATTTTAACGCATTAAAACATATAATCACAGATTTAAATCATGTAAAATTGGACTGTTCTTGATGTTCTTGAAGTTTTTGAACAAAACACATAATTTAGCCGTACGGATTCGTTATAACACTGAATCCGTTCGTTTAAGGCTTGATCTCTTCGCATTAACATGCTCAATAATATAAGGGTGTAAAAATTTAGGGATAATATATAATCAATACATCAATTATCATATATATGGCCATATGGCCATATCACGTACTCTGTTTATTTTGAAATAACATATGTACGACATGTTTTCATGAATTTGATGTTATGGTTTACAACATATACATAATTAAACACAATTCGATATAACATAACACAATTTCTCACTTCACAGAGATTAACAGAATATATGAAAGCCATAATCATAAAACTTAAAAAGACGTGAAATAAGAATTTGAGTTTAGAGAAAATTACCCAGAGTATGAATGAGTAGAATTAAAACTTTCTCAATTAATCCTTTAATTCACACAACTTACACTCTCCTTCAAAAATTTCTAAATCTCTCTCTGTGATGCTATGCCAGACTTAACAAATGAAGAAAAGAAAAGACGTCGATAAAAGAACTGGCGTATTATGGTCAGTTAACCCAGTCATGGGTTAACTGCCCATAACCTCCCTTAGTGCCATGTTTGGCTTAGCAAATTAATTCAAAACTATTTAATTTAATAGTGCTTTATAATATAGTTTAATTAATGTCACACTCTTATAAGATAAATCTAATATTTTATTTAATTTACTTTAAATAAAATATAATAATTTCTCATAAATTCACGTAGTCACAATATTAACTATCTCTTTAATAAATAATAATAATTTATCAAATCTCTAATTAATAATTAAATTAATTAAAGTAACATCATGCTTAATTAAATAATTCATTTAATTCAAGAAGCTCACATAATCACATACTTTGAATATTAAAAATTCTCTACATTAATTTAATAAATGTAACACATATAATTAAATTAATCTATCACAATTGCATCAATTAATTATTAAATCTAATTATTAAATCATCGAAAAATATTTATTTAACTCATTAAATATTTAAAATAATTTACAAAATTCTCGTTCGTCACATCACCTATACACGGTATTTAAACCACAACATCTATTAGATATACTAATATTCAATTTTAAATATAAAACGCATTACTAGCTAAATTTGTTATTTTAGCACAAGTCTTATGCTACCATATAAATTTCAGAATTCCCAAGTGTTAACATCCCAACACTTATCTAGCATTCATTGTATAAGCTAAGTTACGCATAACACGTTCGTAACTTACTAATCACTTTTACAACTTCGAATTTACAATCCTCCTAACACAACTTTGTTTAACCTTGTTGTTACATAGTTCTCACATTAACCTAACATTAAGCTAAGTTACGTTGAACGACCAAAGTCTGCAGAATTAGCAGACTTCATTGTCTGAGACTGGGCACTTGCGCGGCCGCGCCAGTTTTATACTGGTTTACTGCGCGCCCACGCCAAGGGGCTGCGCGGCCGCAGTACGCATAGATTCCAGTTTTGCAGAACATGGTTACGACACTTTTCATAAGCCAACTAACACGAATTTAACTCACCCAACAGTGATAATAACACGTACAAATGATATAGAACTATCACAAACATGTTTCCTCACATATATATCAATATAGAATAATTTAACAACAACTTAAGCTAGTTTAATTTCTCAAATTCCATGTTTTTCATATAAAACTCCATTTTTTTGATATTCGTCCCAAAAATCAACACTATGACTTCAATACTTGGACAAATCACTTCATTCAAATTACGTTATGCTCGTTTCTTAATGAACTAACAATATCAAGCTTCAATTTACAATTTCACATACTAATTGGCCACTACAATTGATACTTTTCATGAACCATATGAAAATACAAAAACTGACATTATTTTCTTCCTACTGTCAACGAATTTAGCATACACATTTCTTGTTTTAAAACATAACTCTAGCATTATAAGCATGTATCATCAGAATTTACCAAGTATATATCCACAATTCACCAATTGATTTTTTACAGAACATGAGGAAATTCTTGTCGTCCAACACATATACATATATATTATCAAAGTTGTGAACATACCTTCAAGTTAGCTCGCACAACCTTGCAAGTGCAGACAATTTCCTCAGGTTTCACTGTCAAACTCTCTCAATTCTCAATTCTCTGAACTATGAACTCTTCTCTACTCTCTCAGACTTAGCCAATATAGACACATAATGCGTAAAAGAAAAATTGACACCTTAATACGCATACTAATTATATTAACAGTTACAACATAAACGTATATAATATAAATATATTTTATTTATTATTTTAATTATATTTTTTTTATATAATTCAAAATTAAAAGAATTTCAAAAGTCATAGGGCCTTGTTTGGCAAAAACCATTTAAAAATTAAACATTTAATATCCCTGAACCTTGTTTGGATAAAACTAAATTAAAACTACTTTAATTTATTTTAATAACTCCTTATAATATAGTTGTTTGTCACACTTTATTTAATCAAGCTTTCATATTTAATTTAATTAATTCAAATAACAATTAGTTAAATAAATCATTTAATCACATAAACTAAAGAAACTTGGTTAATTATAAACAAGTTAGAGTAAGTCAACAATGATTAGAATTCCAATAATTTTGAATTTAAAACATGCCCAATGTAATAGATGAGATTTTGGAGCTTGCATCATCATAAATAACTAGATACAAGAAACTTGCTCAATGTAAAAAGATAGGTTTAGAAACTTTCTCAATCAAAAGAATGAAGTTACACAATGTAATAATAGAACTAACTCAACGAAAGTGTAGAGTTAGAAAACTTGTCTCGAGCGTAAGCTAAAATATTAAAACTCACGTTCACCTATACACAGTATTAAAACCACAACATTTATTAGACATACTAATATTCACTTTTCAATATAAAACGCATTACTACCTAAACTTGTTATTTTAAGCATAAGTCTTATGCTACCATATAAATTTTAGAATTCCCAGGTGTTAACATCCCAACACTTATCTAACATTCATTGTATAAGCTAAGTTACGCATAACACGTTCATAACTTACTAATCACTTTTATAACTTTGAATTTACAATCCTCCTAACACAACTTTGTTTAACCTTGTTGTTACATGGTTTTCATATTAACCTAACATTAAGATAAGTTACGTTGAACGACCAAAGTCTGCAGAATTAGCACACTTCACTGTCTGAGACTAGGATGATAAACTCTTATCGAGTTTTAAGAAAGAAGTAATAAAACAGTTATGTGATTATGTGTGTATAACTTATGTACTCGTAAGTGTCGAGTAGTAATGATTAATAATTAAAACTTAAAATTTTGTTGTCAAGATGACTAATGTTGGAGAATCCAGTCAGGCTAGGGATGAGGGACCTTAGATGCCTATAGAGGAGGAGCCTCGCGACATTCAGGTTGTGTGGGAACAACTACTGTCATGGGAGTCAGTCCCGTTGGTCACAGTGGTTGAAGATGAGGATGATGATGTGGAGACGGATGAGGATGATCACGTTGAGTTGCCACAGGAGAATGAGGATGACGAGGACGAGGAGGAAAAGACTCCACTAACCTCAATAGCCGCTCGTATGTACGATGAAGTCTACGACCGTAACATGGAACTTCAGGATACAGTCGAGAAATTGCAGGAGATAATTTTTATTAACATAATCATGTATGGGTAGGGTTTATTATTCAATTTTATTATTATTGGTTAGTTAGATATTGTGACGCCCCCAAAATAGGTAAACATCACCCATCTTGAGTCGCCCGATACATGGTACATAAATTCAAATATAACTTAATTATACAACAGTCGTGTAAAATACGACAAAACATAGCTGAGAGTTTAAACAAGAATATTATCATCTTGACAAAATCCTCACTCAATGGTGTCCTCATTAAAATTATTATCACATTATTCCGTAGAATAGTGAGGACTACTAAAGCCATTTATCCTGGACCATCGCTCCATTCCCCGACTCGTCCTAGCTATATTCTTATTTCCTGAAGAGAACAATGAAAGAAAGGGTGAGCTCAACTAGCCTAGTAAGAAATATTATGACTAAGATAATGCAGAATAAATTATTCTTAGCCTTCAATAGTATAACAACTGATAGAATACAATAGATAACAAGTTTTAGATCAACAACTGCATCGGAAATAAGTAATCCATTAGAATAGTCAAGTAGAGCATAAAATCTACTATCTTCTATGATTTAAAAAGTTTTTCATCAACTTTATCGCTGAGACTCAGTTTAATAAATAAACCACATCATCAAATCATTCCTGCACCACGGTCAAGGATATTCATGTAATCATCAATGGTCATGATTATACCGAATAATCCCTGGTCATAATCATACCAACAACTGTCCATCAATGAACTACAGGCCAATGAGAACTTTTACCACATCATTCGTTACATTATGGTCATGATTATACCGAATAATCCTTGGTCATGATCATACCAAGTCCATCTATGCACGTAAGTCAAAGATGACTTTCATCACAATATAAACATGAGGATGATGACAATGACATAATAATTCAATAATACAAGTTCAAGGATAAATTTTAAAGATTTATAATTTAATTTATCCAGAAATCAATAACGTCCAAATTGTCAACATGATACTGCTTTGTGGAGTAAAATTCAAGAATAATATTCATGTACCAAAAATAATTTGGACAGAAAAGAAATATATTTTTTTGGGTGAATAGTACTTTGGGAATAGTACCCCGTGAATAGTATCCCGACACGAAAAGTGTCCCGAATACCCGAGTGAATAATACTAGAATGAATAGTAATTGGCTGAATAGTAACCCGTAAATAGTAATTGGGTGAATAGTAACCCGTGAATAGTAACTCGTGAATAGTACTTCAACACGAAAAGTACCACGAATACCCGAGTGAATAATACTAGAGTAAATAGTAATCGGGTGAATAGTAATCCATGAATAGTAACTCGTAAAAGAAAAATACCAAAGAAAATGATATTTCATGACGAGTACAAAAGAAATGATATCTCATACAAGTATAATAGAATATACGAAATTACAAATGGATTTTCACCCGCCATGCGGTAATCCACGTAGACAGATCATTTCCACAATTTAATAAAGAATGAATACGAAGGATCATTCACCATGCATGCGGTAATCCACATAGACAGGTTATTCCAACAGAATAATAAAGAATGGAACCAGGTCATGCGTAATCCACACAGACAGAATATTTCAACAGAATAATAAAGAATGGAACCAAGTCATGTGTAATCCGCACAGACATGATATTCCAACATAATAATAAAGCATGGAATAACAACAGAATTCACCAGGCATGTGATAGACCGCATAGACAGGTTATTCTAACAGAATAATAAAGAATGGAATAACAGAAGAATTTTACTATATATGCGGTACTTCGCATAGACAGGTTATTCTAACATAATAATAAAGAATGGAATAACAACCCTTACGAGTATTGAAAGAAAATAACTCTCTTCATGAATACGAAAGAATAATACCCCTTACCTTAGTAGAAATCTAGATACCGGAATAGTGAGGTAGCAGACTTCTCTTCTTCTTCCTCTTTATAATTTCTCTCTATAATATAATTGCTCTATAGCTTTAGTGAATTGGTGAAAAATAATGAAGGAATGAGCTTCTATTTATAGAAAAATATAGTTTCGATAATTGCACGTTTTGGGGCTCAGAATATTACAGTATAATACCTTCCTCTTTTCTTTTCTTTTTAATATAGTCCTGCAAGTATTATCAAACTTGCACCACCTCCCCTAATAGTAAATCATGTGAATCAATAGTTCTAGACATGTGAAAATACGAATTACAGTATAGTACCTCCATCTATACCTCTATTTTTAATTTAGTCATGCAAGTATTATCAATCTTGCACCAACTTCCCTAATAATCTAAGAATGTGAATCAATAGTACACACATGTGAACAAATAGTTATAATCATGTGAATTAATAGCAATTAATTGCTCATTTATCCGATTAATTACCTAACTGGTCAGTATAACTTCTAGACACCAATTAATATCGAAATAAATGTCGATTTCCACTAACACTAATAATTCCAACACAATGGAACTATCAATTTCATCTTTAATCAACACGAACTTATTCATCATTAATATTATAATTCACAATATTTAACAATCAGGTCGTTCCCAGGAAAGAGGGGCCTTTTCGATAAGGATTTCTTCTTATTGGTGCGCAATTAGGTGACCAAACCTCTCCTTGACAGAACTTCTAGACATTGTCAATATTGCAAATAATAATATGAATAACTTTGTCGTCTCAATTATTGATTTAATAATATAACATATTATACAGATGATACTGTGACAATAATTGAATCAATAATATGAGAGATATGATGCAGCAATAATTGAGTATAACTGAGTGACTTCTTACGTAAGCATCAATAATCAATATCGTGTGCTACTATGCAACCACGCGTATTACTATACTTTTACTACCGGGTAGTTCAACAGTTTTAATGGTAACACTTTCGTCGTTATTTTTATAAAAAGATAATTCGGTCATTTTCTAACTACGACAATACTTCCGTTGTGGGGACCACCAATGATTATGTCGTCGTACAGATATTCCCCAACAAAAAGAATATTCCCCGACCAAATGAATATTTTATAAAAACTTGCATACTTTACAAAATTTATAAATATTATCCACAACTATAACATTATATCAAATCCACACCATAATATTTAAAAAAAATATTTCGAGAAATTTAAATCTTTATTCATAAAATTTGGGGTCTCGCAGATATGAATGTTTTGATTAAGTGAACACCAAATCTTGTGGAAATAAAGTACCTAGATTTGGGGGTGTCACAAGTTGGTATCAAAGTTGTAGGTTATGAACCTTAGGTGGGGAAAAGCCTTAGGAAGTAACCTTTGAAAAGATAGTGATGATAAACTCTTATCGAGTTTTAAGGAAGAAGTAATAAAACACTCATGTGCTTATGTGTGTATAACTTATGTGCTCGTAAGTGTCGAGTAGTAATGATTAATAATTAAAAATTAAAATTTTGTTGTCATGATGACTAATGCTGGAGAATCCAGTTAGGCTAGGGAGGAGGGACCTCAGATGCCTATAGAGGAGGAGCATCGCGACATTCAGGTTGTGTGGGAACAACTACTGCCATGGGAGTCAGCCCCGTTGGTCATAGTGGTTGAAGATGAGGATGATGATGTGGAGATGGATGAGGAGGATCCCGTTGAGTTGCCACATGAGAATGAGGATGACGATGACGAGGAGGAAGAGACTCCACTAACCTCGATAGTCGCTCATATGTACGATGAAGTCTACGACCGCAACGTGGAACTTCAAGATACAGTCGAGGAATTGCAGAAGATAATTTTTATTAACGTAATCCTGTATGGGCAGGGTTTATTATTCAATTTTATTATGATTGGGTAGTTAGATATGAATGTTTTTATTAAGTGAACACCAAATCTTGTGAAAATGAAGTACCTAGATTTAGGGGTGTCACAATATACAATAATTTACATCAATGATAAGTAGATATATTAAAGCAATTTACATCTAAGTTCTATATATCTTGTATAAATGGAATCTAAAATGCTTATATATAAATGATGTGGGACGTACGTGCTATCAAGAGGAGGGCAAATCTGAATAAGAATCCGATCATCCGGATTAGTAGGGGCCTTAGGCACATGATTAGGCCCCCCACCCAAGCCGCGCTTTTTCTGCACTGCTTCAGAAGCCATCTGTATATTACAAATTTCAAGATGTTATTATGAGTTATATTTGATTATATGTATATATGAATGTAGACACTGAAAATTTTCGGCATATCTGTCACTAATATTGTAGGAGGATAGATTCGTATTTCAAGAGGGAACCCCGGAAGACTGTTCGTATCCATTTCGGATACTACCGGAAGTTCAGCATCAACCCCAGAACACACAATGGGAGTAATAACTCCAACCTCGGAGATAACCCCGAGGCGTGCAGATCCAATACCAAAACACACACCGGAGAAGATCGATTAATCTCGGAGATAACCCCGAGATATCTGTTAGAGTATATGCCCTAGAGGCCAATTACTTGATATAATTGCTTAACGTTTTGATATTATATTTAATTGAATGAATAAATGATTTTATTATGGTTTTATATACTGCGTAATATAATTGTTAACATAATAAAATTTCTTAGAATAGTGATACAAATTATATAGTTTCAAGTATGTGACTTGAACATGAGATTATATAATTATAATTAGTATCGTTGTTCTTAAATGTCTCTAGTCGAGTATAATTGTTGATGGGACAGCAATGATGCATTGAGACTAGTATGTGGATTGACTGATGACCAAATCTCATTGGTCATAAATATATTTGATATTAAGTCAATGCATAGGTACATGTTAGAGAACGATGTACTGGACAGACCCACCATGAGAATTCTATATGGAGCATTATGCGAAGTGTCATTAGCAATTCTCATTGTGACAATGATGTAATGGTCCTCCGACCTGAAATCGCTATATCATTACACGAGAATTTATGTACTTTGATATCATCAAATGTCACCTTTAATAGGGTGGACTATAAAGGTGATTATTGGGTTCATCATAAATCGTGTGAGAAATATGAGTGATCTAGATGGAATTTAACCATCATATATATTATCGGTGATATCCATGGGCCTCTTGATTGAGTAGGACTATGAAATGCATGGCCATGCTCAAATAGTGATTTGTTTCATATAGTCTACTCATTGATCAAGAAAACTCAGATTAAATTATGAAGAGTATGACACATTCCATGACTCGAGTTTAATCTAGGATATTAAGGTTAAAAGGATTAAATTACATTGAAACATTGGTCACGAAAAGTTGCATCGAATCATCGATCTTATTATTACTTGGGTAGCAGTGATGCATTACTAGATGTCGTTCACTATTTATAATTTTATAATATGATTTTAAAATTATTGCCACCGTAATAATAACCTATAGGGTCACACACATAGAACGTAATTTAAAAGGGAATTAATTTAAATTTTAAGAATTTAAATATATTAATATGATTAATAGTATTTAAATCACAAATTTAAATTAAAATGATAATTTGTATATATGTATATTAATTAAGTAAGACTTAATTAAGAGATATATATATATAAATTCAAATTTTATGAAATTAGGTTTTGATTTGATTAATTCCTTTTAACTACTATATATATATATATATATATATATATATATTATATATATATATATATATATGATATATAGCAGCTACTTAGCGTGATATCATAATTGAAAAACCCTAGCCGCTCTTAGAGAGAGACTAGAGAGAAAACAGTTTCAGAAAATCCATTCCTTTTGGTGGCTAGTACCGCAAGTCTTTCTTATTGCAGAATCGTTCGACGGTTCATGCGGCATTCGTGTGGATACCGTAGAGGCGCAGTCGGTTTGTATTGCGTTGGAGATTTGAGGCGCAGTCAATTTCAGATTCTCATTTTTCATATTCGGTATAATCTCTAAACCTCTGAATTAATTTTAGTTTCGCTTGGATCCTGTTTTGGGTTTCGGAATTGCTTTAAAAATTTTATTTCCGCTGTGCATTTCTGTGCCGAAAACCCAACAGTGGTATCAGAGCTACTTGCGAAACGATTAATTCAGATAACGTGTTTAATTGTTTTCGATATATATGATATGTGATGATACAATTTTACCGGTCTGAAATTGATTATATTGTTTTCGATATATATGATATATGATGATACAATTTTATTGAACTGTTAATTGAGTATATGATATTCTGTAATCGACATGTTCTGGTATTATGAATATCAGTAATAGATATACATGTATATGATGTTTTGTTAATTGTATCTTATATGGCGTAATAACAGTATATAACTTATGTTCTAATTGGATTAGAAGTATGCAGATTCAGTTTAATATGATTAATTGAAACTGGACATATATGATATGTACCGGGTATATTGTTATTATGACTATTTTGGTGGATTAAATATATGTTTCTGAAACTGTTTCAGAGATTCTTATGGAAAAATTCTGCAATACAGATTGTAGTTCGAAAATTTTTCCCAGGGGCGCTGCCCCCGACCCCGCTCACTGACCCCGCCAGGGGGGGAGACCCCCCCTTGGACCCCCCCGTCGTAGCGCACGATGGTCGTGACCCCAGTATGTTATATATAGTTTTCTTTAATTATATATAAATTGTTATGTGCTTACTGTGATATGCATGGTGCACAGTTATGGCCTTTTGACCAATAGGTTAGTGGTTTTTGGTTTTGAAATACGGCTTGCATGTCGTGCCTTTCTATAAATTCTAATGTAATATTCTCTTCTCATCTAAATCCCCTCGAATGTAACTCGAGGTTTCTTTATGTCATGTTATAATCTGTAATCGATGAAGATGTCAAGATGGAGAACACGATGGAAAGATGCTAAGGGAGAGGAGGCACATGCCTGAGGAAGATCCAAGGAAGCTATTTATTTTAAGATCTTTTACCACCTTAGATTGACCTTCAATCTTTCATTAACTTGAAAAGATTGACAGTGGATTGGGCCATAACTGTGGCACATTTAATTTTGCACTTTATTTATGCTTGTATGCGATATGATATGATAAATAATGTGCATGCTTAATAAGATTAAAATTGGTGAGATCTAAATTAATTAATAAAATCCCTCATTAAATTATTAAGTCTAAATCAGATGTCTTTCAATGAATAACACTCATCAAGACCTTGATCAATAGATGTAGGTTTGCCAAAGCAAAGTACCCTATTTATCTAGGTAGGATGCGATAGGATAATTGAAATATCCAAACTGTTAAAATCATTGGGCCCGACTTAACTAAGTTATCTCAATAGGATTGTGGACTTAGAGGCATAGAGTTTGGTAGGTACCATTAGATAGACTAAAAATAATTGTTTTTTTACCAAACTATCCAAGAGTTATATATGATATAATTGCCAAAGGGTTGTCTAACTAAATAATTGTGTTTTAAGAGATTAGCCAAAGCTAACTTAAGGTATAATGAAATATGGATCTTGGCTCACTAGAAAGATTTAATTGAAAAATCTTTCCGAATTAATAGTGAGGGCTATTATTTTGAATAAAATAGTTGGAGGTATATTTTGAATGTACTATTATCAATTACATAATATCAACTCTGCAATTTAACTTATTATTTTTGCACTTATAAATTGTAGATATCAATGGCAAACAACAACAACACAAATAGTCTTTCATTGCGATCAGTCCTTGAAAAGGACAAGCTGAGTAGAATTATTTTCCTTGACTGGCATAGGAACTTGAGGATTGTCCTCAAACAAGAGCATAAGCTATATGTCCTTGTTGGGCCCATTCCTGCAGCACCAGCTGTCACTGCACCACGTGCAGAGCATAATGCTTACAAGAAGCATCAAGATGATGCTCTAGACGTGAGTTATGTCATGCTAGCAACCATGAACGCTGAGCTTCAGAAGCAACATGAGTTGATGGATGCTTATGAGATGATCGAACATCTCAAGAAATTGTTCGAAGGGCATGCTCGATAAGAGAGGTATGATACAAGCAAGGCGTTGTATCATTGCAAAATGGGTGAACGTGATCCAGTTGGTCCACATGTGCTAAAAATGATTAGGTATACTGAGTACCTTGATAGGTTGGGTTTTCCGATCACTCCGGAAGCCCAAACTGACCTTGTTTTACAATCTTTGAACAGTAGCTACTCTCAATTTGTTATGAACTATCTTATGAATGAAATTGAGAAACCCCTTACTGAGTTGTTGAGCATGTTAAGAACTGCAGAGAACAACATGAAAAAGGCAGGACCCGCTCGCATAATGATGGTGCAAAAGGGGAATGCTAAGGGAAATTGGAAAGGTAAGAAGAAGATAGGATCTAAATCTTTTGCCAAACCCAATTCCAAAACCAAATAGGCTTTAAAACCTAAAGGTGGGGTGGCTAAAGAAGGTGAATATCACTTCTGTAGAAAACCTGGACACTAGAAAAGGAACTGTCATGCTTATCTGGAAGAAGTGAAGAAAAGGAAAGGAAGTATGACTTCTGATTCAGGTATATATGTTATAAAAGTCAACTTGTCTACTTCTACATCATGGGTATTGGATACTGGATGTGGTTCTCACATTTGTGTTAATGTGCAGGGACTCTGAAGGAGTAGGACTTTGGCGAAAGGAGAGGTTGACCTACGAGTTGGGAATAGAGCAAAAGTTGCTGCACTGGCCGTAGGAACTTATCATTTATCTTTGCCCACTGGGCTAGTTTTAGAATTAGAAGATTGTTATTTTGTGTCTGCTATAAGCAAAAACACTATTTCTGTTTCTTGTTTGGACAAGAAATGTTTTTCATTTATAATAAAGAACAATCGTTGTTTGTTTTACTTAAATGATATTTGTTATGGTGTTGCACAATTGTTTAACGGTCTCTATATTCTTGATTTAGAAATGCATATCTATAACATAAATACAAAACAATTTAAATCAAATGATTCAAATTCGACATATCTCTGGTACTGTCGTTTAGGCTATATAAATGAGAAACATATATCCAAACTCCATAAAGATGGGTTCTTGGATTCATTTGATTTTGAATCATATGAGAAATGCGAGTCTTGTTATTAGGCAAGATGACTAAAGCCCCTTTCACTGGACACCGTGAACGGGCTAGCGATGTATTGGGACTTATACATAGTGATGTATGTGGACCCATGAGTTCATTAGCAAGAGGTAGGTTTTATTACTTCAATATATTTACTGACGAATTTAGTTGATATGGATATGTGTATCTTATGAGACACAAATCCGAATCCTTTGAAAAGTTTAAGGAATTCAAGAATGAAGTTCAAAACCAATTTGGCAAAAGCATAAAAGCCCTTCGATCTGATCGAGGAGGTGAATACTTAAGCCAAGACTTTGATGACCTTCTAAAGGAGTGTGGTATTATATCACAGCTCACTCCACTTGGAACACCGCAATGGAATGGTGTATCTGAGAGGAGAAATCAAACCTTGTTGGACATGGTACGATCAATGATGAGTCATGCAGATCTTCCAATAAGCTTCTGGGGTCATGCCCTAGAGACAGCTGCATTCACACTTAACCGTGTTCCTACAAAGACGGTTCAGAAGACACCATTTGAGATGTGGACTAGGAAACGTCCTAATATGTCGTTCATGAAGATTTGGGGTTGCGAGGCGTTCGTAAAACGTCTGGATTCTGACAAGCTTGGACCCAAATCTGATAAATGTAATTTTATGGGATACCCAAAGGAAACAAAAGGGTATTATTTCTACAAACCTTCTGAGAACAAATGGTTGTTGCTCGAACTGGTATTTTTCTAGAAAGAGAATTTGTCTCTAAAGGAAACAGTGGGAAGAAAGTAGAACTCGAAGAAATTCGACAACCACAAAATATCATTGAACCTGAGTTGGAACATGAGCAAGAACCACAAGAAATTGTGGAAAGTGAACCTGCTCAAATTACACAAGTCATTCGTAGATCTGGTAGGACACGCCAAGAGCCTGAGAGATATTATGGATATCTTGTGACTCAAAACGGCGATGTGATGCTCATAGATCAAGATGAGCCTGCTTCCTACCAAGAAGCTATGAATGGACCAGATTCTGAGAAATGGCTTGAAGCCATGAAATCTGAGATGGACTCCATGTATACTAACCAAGTATGGACTCTGGTTGATCCACCCGAAGGGGTAAAACCAATCGGGTGCAAGTGGGTTTTCAAGAAGAAAACTGACATGGATGGTAATGTACAAACCTATAAAGGCCGACTGGTAGCAAAAGGTTTCAAACAAATTCAAGGTGTTGACTATGATAAAACCTTCTCTCCAGTGGCAATGGTTAAATCCATCAGGATCTTACTTGTTATTGCAGCTTTTTATGATTACGAAATCTGGCAGATGGATGTCAAAACTGTTTTCCTTAACGGAAATCTCCTTGAGGATGTGTATATGACACAACCTGAGGGTTTTGTCACTCCAAAGGATGCTGGAAAGGTATGTAAGCTGCAGCGATCCATTTATGGATTGAAGCAAGCCTCTCGGAGTTGGAATCTTCGATTTGATGAAACAGTCAAAGAATTTGGCTTTATTAAAAATGAAGATGAACCTTGTGTATATAAGAAGGTTAGTGGGAGTCACATTGTATTCCTAGTATTATATGTTGATGACATATTAATTATTGGGTACGACATTCCTTCCTTACAAGCTATAAAAATATGGTTAGGAAAATATTTCTCCATGAAAGATTTGGGCGATGCTGCCTACATTTTAGGTATCTGGATCTATAGAGATAGATCGAGAAAAATTCTTGGCCTAAGTCAAAGTACATATATTGATAAAGTGTTGAAACGGTTCAGCATGCAAGAGGCGAAAAGAGGAAACTTACCCGTGACTCATGGTGTAAAGATCTCTAAGGCCCAATGTCCTAAATCATTAGATGATGAGGAGCGTATGAGAAAGATCCCTTATGCTTCGGCAATTGGATCTATCATGTATGCAATGATATGTACTCGTCCGGATGTCTCGTATGCTTTGAGCATGACAAGCAGATACCTGTCGAATCCAGGTGAAGGTCACTGGACAGCAGTCAAGAGTATCCTCAAGTACCTGAAAAGGACTAAGGATTCATTCTTGGTATATGGAAGTGAAGACGAACTGGCAGTAAAGGGTTACACAGATTCTAGTTCCCAGATTGACAATGATGACTATAAGTCTCAGTCAGATTTTGTGTTTTGCCTTAATGGTGGTGTTGTTAGCTGGAAAAGTTCGAAGCAAGAGACATAAACTGATTCTACAACAGAGGCTGAGTATATTGCTGCTTGTAGTGCAGCCAAGGAGGCTGTATGGATTAAAAAGTTCATCACTGAACTTGGTGTTGTTCCAACCATTGTTGATCCGGTTGCTCTATACTGTGATAATAATGGAGCCATTGCACAGGCTAAGGAACCCAGATCTCACCAACAATCCAAGCATATACTTAGGCGGTACCATCTCATCCGTGAAATCATTGATAGAGGAGATGTACATATAGCAAGAGTGCCAACAGATGATAATGTTGCAGATCCACTGACCAAGGCTTTGTCGCAGCAGAAGCACGACGGTCACACTAGTTCCATGGGTATTAGATACATGAGTGATTGGCTCTAGTGCAAGTGGGAGACTGTTAGAGTTTATGCCCTAGAGGCCAATTATTTGATATAATTACTTAACGTTTTGATATTATATTTGATTGAATGAATAAATGATTTTATTATGGTTTTATTTACTGCGTAATATAATTGTTAACATAATAAAATTTCTTAGAATAGTGATACAAATTATATAGTTTCAAGTATGTGACTTGAACATGAGATTATATAATTATAATTAGTATCATTGTTCTTAAATGTCCCTAGTCGAGTATCATTGTTGATGGGACACCAATGATGCATTGAGACTAGTATGTGGACTGACTGATGACCAAATCTCATTGGTCATAAATATATTTGATATTAAGTCAATGCATAGGTACATGTTAGAGAACGATGTACTGGACAGACCCACCATGAGAATTCTATATGGAGCATTATGCGAAGTGTCATTAGCAATTCTTATAGTGACAATGATGTAATGGTCCTCCGACCTGAAATCGCTATACTACTACACGAGAATTTATGTACTTTGATATCATCAAATGTCACCTTTAATAGGGTGGACTATAAAGGTGATTATTGGGTTCATCATGAATCGTGTGAGAAATATGAGTGATCTAGATAGAATTTAACCATCATATATATTATGGGTGATATCCATGGGCCTCTTGATTGAGTAGGAATATGAAATGCATGGCCATGCTCAAATAGTGATTTGTTTCATATAGTCTACTCATTGATCAAGAAAAACTCAGATTAAATTATGAAGAGTATGACACATTCCATGACTCGAGTTTAATCTAGGATATTAAGGTTAAAAGGATTAAATTACATTGAAACATTGGTCACGAAAAGGTTGCATTGAATCATCGATCTTATTATTACTTGGGTAGCAGTGATGCATTACTAGATGCCGCTCACTGTTTATAATTTTATAATATGATTTTAAAATTATTGCCAACGTAATAATAACCTATAGGGTCACACATATAGAACGTAATTTAAAAGGGAATTAATTTAAATTTTAAGGATTTAAATATATTAATATGATTAATAGTATTTAAATCACAAATTAAAATTAAAATGATAATTTGTATATATGTATATTAATTAAGTAAGACTTAATTAAGAGATATATATATAAATTTGAATTTTATGAAATTAGGTTTTGATTTGATTAATTCCTTTTAACTACTATATATATATGATATATAGCAGCTACTTAGCGTGATATCATAATTGAAAAACCCTAGCCGCTCTTAGAGAGAGACTAGAGAGAAAACAGTTTCAGAAAATCCATTCCTTTTGGTGGCTAGTACCGCAAGTCCTTCTTATTGCAGAATCGTTCGACGGTTCGTGCGGCATTCGTGTGGATACCGTAGAGGCGCAGTCGGTTTGTATTGCGTTGGAGATTTGAGGCACAGTCGGTTTCAGATTCTCATTTTTCATATTCGGTATGATCTCTAAACCTCTGAATTAATTTCAGTTTCGCTTGGATCCTGTTTTGGGTTTTGGAATATCTTTAAAAATTTTATTTTCGCTGTGCGTTTCTGTGCCGAAAACCCAACAGTATCCAGTCTCAGTCTCAATCATGGGAATAGCTACCAACCTTGGTGATCACCCCAAGGAATGTAGTTCCGACGATAACCCTGGAAATGCTTGTTTCAAATGCAACTTGCTTCAATCTCGGTGCTCACAACGAGACACCCTGTACCAACCCAGAGATAACACCGGGAGGACAGGCACACCTCAGAGTTGACACTGAGGACCTTCAACACTTGCAGCAGTCCAATCTCAACAATAACCCTGAGCAACGTCTGCTTTATCAACCCAAACTGGCAATAACTCTAGTGAGGGGCCAAGGCATCATCTCGCCATTCTAAAGCCACATCACGTCATCTCAACATCTCATACATACATTTCTACACAATGATGTCCCACAAGAATCAAGGAAAACCAATCCCGAGTGACTATTGTGCGGGGTAACGGATAGAATTTGAAGCTTGAAGACCGGAGGGCATCGTCCCATCTTCAGTGACTATTGTTGGCATAATGTGATATCTAAAGTTAAAATACTAGATGTGATATATAAGATTCGTTTTGTGAGGGCCCCAAATTCGAGTCCTAAATCACCTCGAATCCGGTTCGATCATTCTATACAACTATTACTATTTGCAGAAGATATAAACATAAATTGTTTATACAATACTTATACTCACTATTCCCCAAGGTCGAGTAACCTTAACTTAATACACATTTCATAACTTTTCTAACATATAACATTATTAACATACAATACTTATACAAAACTATTTGCACACAATAACTTTAGCTGGAACTTTCTATAATCTTTTCCTGTATCCGACGCGTTCGTCTTAATCTGCAATGTTTATCATGATATAGCAAGGGTGAGCATGAAAGTTGCCCAGCAAGTTTAAATTCAATAATATAACGATATATCATGATTGAAATGATTTGAATAATTGGCTGGCTATAATTCAACAATATAATTGTGAACTAGCACGAACAAATTCATGACTGAACAAATATTATACATGAACAAATATTTCTGAACCAACTGGTAATGAAGGTGATCAGCCTTTCATACCTGACTTATACATGCAATATGTACAGAGTACAATTCATGGCAACCAGCAATGATTAACCATAAGCTTATCCGAATGAAACACTCTTAGTAGAGTTAAGTAAAATAAACTTGCCTGAACTGTTGATTACCACAACACAATTTATAACGCTTTATCCGAAAACCTAATATTAGTAATATAGATCTCCAATATTAGAATAATATCATCACAATATAATACTATTATATATATACACAGAATAACCTAAACACATAAAACATAACCTTATCAGTCTATAACACACATACGACTTGGTATCAAGTCAAACTATCGCAGTCTGAGTTGAACCGACACAAATTTGACATCCCGACGGTCTAGTCGGTCAAAAATTCGAGTTTAAGTTCAATTAAACTCTGACTTAACAGTTAACAATTATCTAAGATAATTTTATTATCAATCAAAATAATTTTCATAAGCTCGTAATAATTTTTAAATAATTATTACTATTTATCATGAATTTTCAATCATTAAAAACGTATTTAAATAAATTAAATACCACATAATTATTTTTTCGTTAATATTATTTATTATCAAATATTAATGAAATACATGTCATAATATTATAATATATTTTATAATATCAAAATGTATTGTTAATACTTTAAAATCATATTTATATGATTTTTAAACACTTAAATCTATTATCCGATAATTGCTATTAATATTAAAATATTAATATTTTTATGACAAAATATCAAAAGTTATATTTTATAACTTAAAATATTTTTATAATACTTAAATCATTTTTATATGATTTATAAATCATTTATTCTATTTTTCCATAATTTATTTAATATATTTATTAAATAAACTAATTGTCATTAATACTAATTAATTAATGAAATTCATTCCAAAATATTAAAAGTCACTGAAAATATCTTTAAATATTTTCTTATATCATAATTTTATTTTTCATTATTTTTCATGAATTAAAATTATTTTTAAATCATTTATTTAATATTATAATTAAATAAATTAAATACCATTTATATTCCAAAAATAATAAATATTTATGAAATATACTTAAAATAATAAAAAAAACTATTTTTCAAACTTTAAAATAATTTTTCAGAATTTATATATTTTTAATAATTAAAAACCATTTTTATCTATTTTTAAATAATTTCCGGAAAATCAGAAAATAAAATAAATAGAAACTGTCGCTAAAAGGCCCTATAGCGACAGACCCGTCACTATAGGTGTTTTCAGTTGTTCTTGAGCTGCCCCGAAAACGCATGTCAGTGATCGAGGTTGGTGGTTTGACCGGCTATAACTCTTGGTTCCGGTCGATTTCTGGTCTGCTAATGTTTCTGGATATGTAGTGTAAGTGTAATACTACAATCAAAATCTCATTTTATGGCCATACAACAACAAATCAGAGAGTTATAAGCTCTCTAATATGATGTCAGACATGTTCATCAATTTCTGGGTTTTCTAGAATTTTAAGAACAGTCACGGTACCTCTTTTGATCCCATAATTATTTGCTTTCCAGGCTTGTTTTGTGTGCTCTAGTGATCCAATATTGTAGAGGGGATGTCAGGCTACAATAATCTATCAACAGGTTGACTTAAAAACATCAAAACAGTAAGATCTATATCGGTCAAAGTTCTGACAAAAAAATGTTTCATGAAGAATCTGGGTTACCCAGATTGTTCTTCCGACAGAATGGTCAACTATAGTTTGACCTTAAATAATTTCGTTCATGTTCATGATCTGGGAAATCTAAAGCATTTAACATGTAGTACTCATGTCAGGCTACAACATAAACACAATACGTTGGACTAGCTATCAAACATATACGAGATCAGACGCTATGAACATGCTTGTCAGACACGGTTGGGAAATCTGGGTTGCCCAGAACTGGCTTTCCGTGAACGGTCAACGGGTTTTGACGGTCTGTATCTTTCAATATACAGGTGATCTGGACTTGATTCAAGTACCAGATCAAAGAGCATACAACATACTACATGTTCCAACAGTTAAAACACAAATACAAATAACAGACACTGAACTATGAGGTCTGACATTTGACTGTCAAACACTAATTTCCCAGATTTCCAAATTTTCTAAAACTTCTATTTTGAGCATCTAGATGTTATGGATCCATGATCCAACAACCCAGATCTCTAAAAGGCACCTTCTAAGACATATCTAACCAACAACTAACATCAAACAACATAAGATCAAGGATTTCGAAATTTTTAGGGTTCTTTACCTTTCTAGCTTGGATTTTGCTTTCTGCCTTCTGATTCTGATCTTGTAAAGCTAAAAGCTGGTCTTGGCTTTGTTTCTCACACTCTCTCTCTAGATTTCGAACTTGTAGAGAGAGAAGGTCTTGGATAATATGAAAAGTAAAGTGAGTTACTTTTCTTTAAGTTTTAAGTTTGATCTTTGGATTCAATGAACCAAGAAGTTGCTAGGTGGCACACATATCTGATCTTTTAAGATAATAAGCACATGGGATAAAGATAGAGTGATGACTCACCAAGATTGCAAAATCTTTTGCTTAGGTTTTAAGAAAAGGGCATTTTAGTCATTTTTTTTATTTTAATGGCATACATTTAAATTGGCCAAACCCTTAGGGTTTAAGGTTTGGTTAGGTTTTAGGGTTTGGAGCATTTAGGGTTTAGGATTTAACCCTTAACTTCCAAATTAAATTTCTAAAATTTTCAATTTAGGTTTCTTAAAATAAAAATTAATATTTCTAAATTTGAAATTAGGGTTTGCTAATTAATTAAGTTTTACCCTAAGTAATCTTATAATTATTTACACTTACGCCATTAAGTTCCCAATTTAGGATTTTATACATCGAACTAGGGTTCCAGATTCCCGGAACTGAATTTAGGGTTTCCAGAACCGGTTTCTAGGGTTTCTTATAATTCATAACGGTTTTCTAACCGAACGTTGACGTTCTTAATATATACTTTGGGTTTGTTACAGATATCATTTATCTGGTCAACCCTTGACCCTTAACCACATACTGTACACATATACACAGAACATATTCATCTAATACTTAATGCTGAATAATTCACCTAAATTATTTATAGAATTTTGAAATCCTCAAAATTCCTTCTTAAAAACATGAAACGCATACACTTATTTTCTGTCTAGGTTCTAATTTTGAACCTTAATTCAATTAATAAAATTTTTAATAATATTCTAAATTCTCGGGTTGTCACACGTTAACTATTAGAAAATTGGTTAATTCTTATGTTTCAGATTTATAATTGTTTTATTTTGACTCAAATATTTTTAGGTATACATTGAATGATACTTGGTGTAAGCGGTACACAATATGAAGTTGTTTCTCTATAGGTTGCATATGTATATTTTTTGTGTTTCGTCTTTTGTAAAATTAACTAATTACATATGATTATGATGATTTTGGAGGAAACAAAAAGAGTATTTGGGACGTGTGTTTCTATAGAGAGAATAAAAGTGAAAAATTGATTACGAAAGAATTAATGATTCTTTCAATAGCATAATTAAAAGGCAAAGTTTGAAAGGTTAGATTTTCAATAATTATTATGATAATATTAATAATAATAGTAATAACAATAACAATAACAACAATAATAAAAATAATAATAACAATAATAACAATAATAACAATAATAAAAATAATAATAACAACAACAACAACAATAATAATAATAATTATTATTATAGTAATATTAATAATTATTATTATAACTATAATAGTAATAGTAATATTAATAATAATAGTAATAATTATAATAATAATTATGATAATAGTAATAATAATAATAATAATAATAGTAATAGTAATAACAACAATAATAATAATAACAATAACAATAATAATAACAATAATAATAATAATAATAATAATAATAATAATAATAATAATAATAATAATAATAATAATAATAATAATAATAATAATAATAATAATAATAATAATAATAATAATTGTTATTGTAGTAGTGTGGTGAATTATGAAATTTGTAATTGATGATTTGTAAGTTTTGTAGACATATTTAGATTTTTCAGTATATCTATTTTTAAAGGAAAATATAATTAATTATTGTGGTGTGATGGTGAATTATGATAATTGTTATGTGTGATTGTAAATTATTTTAAGTTCTAAAAAGTCTTTATGTAATATAGCATTTTACGAATTTTAATCTAATTTTTCTTTAAGTCGTGCCTTTAGGCACGGACAATTATACTAGTACCTATATATGACATAACTAAAAGGTAGATATCATCAGTTTCTTTAAGTCCCACGACTTGTTTACTAACATCAAATTTATAATTACATTACATAAATAAAAGAAAGTAATCAAAACGTTACATCAAAAATAAAAGTCGTCAAGATAAGTTTGTTGTATTATCGTATAAAAAGTGTCAAACACATATCCAAAAATATATATTATTAAAAAATTTAAAATAATAAAGTTGAAGATCAATACATGTATTCGTATCAAACATGTATCCTACGTCGATCTTTGAAACAGTGTCCCTTGTTACATATATATAGTTCCAGTGGCGAAGCCAGAAATAATTAACACTAGAGTTAAATTTATTACTAAATTATATATAATTTGGCGTAGTTCGGGGGCAGCGCTCCTGGGTCATTTTTTTTAATATTCTTGTATTTTCAAGTCTCACACACATATGTATATATATATATATATATATATATACTATATTACAATGACAATATATAAGTAATAATATATAATTTATATACACTATATTGACTCATAATAGATTCTTTTAATCACAACTGTTCGTAAGTAATTAATTCATTAATTATTAATAAAAATAATATAAATTAGATTATTTTTTAGTTTATTATATTATAGAGAGATATACATATATTGAGAGGATATGAGTCATATGTGGTTAAAATTTGATTAACAAAATTATAAAATTTCAATTTGACCCCATGTAAAAGAAAATTTATAAAATTTTAGTGGGGTCAATTTATATATAATACCTAAAATTTTTAAAATTTACTTTACATTATATAACAATTATTTTTTTCAATTGGTCAATTGACCCCACAATTGTCATGTAGCTTCGCCACTGTTCCTAATTCTATTTTTTCTCCACAAAACTATATTTAAATGAATATAATGATAAACATCCCAACTGTCCAACTGTTCGTCGTGAGTTCCTCAACATTTTTGAATTTATTTTTATATACTACACTCGCATCTAAGAATTAGTTTCATCCAATATCTCAAATATTGCATATATATTACATGTTTTCATATAATAATTAAATTAAACAACCAAGCAAAAGAATCAAAGCATAACTATTCATAAACGAACTAAAAAATAAGTAGTTATTTTCAAAATTCAAATGGTTAATATTCATCAAATACGTGAGGTTTCAATGAAAATCAATTGTGCATGAAAGTTTGGTTTGGGCAAGAACTGTATGAAATTGGTTTTTACACACCCACGGCCATGACTATCAATTGCCCTATTTTTAATTTTATTTTTGTTAACGCCAAGATCTTCTGCCACGTCCCAAGCACGTAAGACGTCCCAATCACGTAAGACGTCCCGATCCTGCACAATAAACACGATCAACACACAAAGCTTGACGACCGGACCGTCGGGGGATAGCTCCGGCGTGAGAGTAAGTACAGGCGATCACAAGGGTTAACAATGGAGGATAAAATGTCTAGTGTTTAGAGAGATAAAAATCGTGCGTTGTGTGTATGCGTACCTTTTGTTAGAAGACTCCCTTTCTAGGTTATACTCTCATGCTCGGTTTTTTGTGCCACCAACCCTGATCTGACACAGCCCCCACTCCTCTATGGTCTTAGCCGGATGCATGCAGGTTGTCACCTTTTTCTTACAGTACCTGCCGCCGGCTGGATAAAATCTCATCCACATTATTGATCTGCAGACATTTGGTCAATTGCTCTCCTTTTTCATCATTGTAAGTCAAAGGATCAGATATAAAAAGATTTAATGGGTTAGTCCTATGGATCCGGTCCAATGTTAAGGAGAGATAACGTAAGGATTAGGCCCGATAACTCTAAGACCCAATAAGGTGGATCCAAGGGACTAATTAAGTGAACAAGCCCAATCCGTAAGGCCCAATAGGGGAAATATCATGACCCAACATTGCCCCCTAGTTTTCTATTAAATAGGCTATTTAATGGGAAACTACAAATGGTTAAAATAAACCCAAATTGAATTTCACCAATGCCCAAATGATTAAAGACGAAAATAGACTGAAAAGAGGGACTAAAACTGGATGCCCAAAAGGAAAGTCCAAATTGCTAAATATTGTAACGACCCCAAAATAGGTCCATTCCATCCAACCTATTCTGAGTCGCCAAATACATGGTACAAAAACAACTACAACTTTATTAATACAACTGTCGTGCAAAATACGACAACACTTAAACTGTGAGTTTAAATACAAATATATAGCAACTGTGACTCATGTCCCAACCGTGGACAGTACCTCATAATGACACCTTACATAAAGGTATAGTCGAAAACTGTTTTAGAAATTAGAATCTTTGGGAAGTGCTCAAGGAAACCTTCGTACATGGGAGGCCATGCATCTAGGTTATGATAGATATCATATGGCCACAGAATTATCCTTGGTTGACCTAATAGACCCCAAAGAAAAACGAGAAGATTACTATCATATTCTTCCCAATGGCGAGTCTTCTCTTGACATATCATTATCTCCACTGTCTCTAATTGGGAATTATACTGCAAACAAACACCAAGATTATATAGGTAGTGGTTGTAAATATACTCAACAAGTGGATGAACACAACCCTGTCTTATGATGACACTAGGTTGTATGTCATTAGACATCTTGTATGATAGTGGCAAAACACCCTTCCAAGTTAAGTTCACCTCACCCTCAACAGCTATAGACCACTATTCTATTCTCCTGTTATCCCCCGCTCGACCCAGCTACACTTTTATTACCTGAAAGGAATTGTAAAGCAAAAGGGTAAGCACAACTAGCTCAGTAAAGAATATTATGACTAAAGATAAATAAATCAGAGATTTAGAACATATGATAGATGATAAAACTTTTCAACCATAGTTGCAGCGGAACGAGCAATCTATTAGAAGAGTCAAATAGACCATAAAATCTATTATCTTCTCCATGTTAAAAGTCCACCAACAATGTTTTATCCCTGTAACATCAATCAATAATTCCTGTGTACAATCACGTATATAACTCATAATCATAATTGTAGTTCTAAATTCCTTTTCTCATTCAGGACAAAGATAATTTTCATCACCTGAAACATCAAAGATTATGGTTATACCAAATCACAGTTCATGTTCATAATCCTACTAATAAATTCATCTTTGCACTATGACCAAAGATATATATCAACAAGTCATCTTTGCACTACAGGCCGAAGATATTCATCAACAAGTCATCTTTGCACTACAGGCCAAAGATATTCATCAGTTGGTCATGTTCATCTAAACACATGTTCATCTTTGCACTACGGCCAAAGATATTCATCAGAAATCATTCATCTTTGCACTACATGCCAAAGATATTCAGTTATATCATCATTTAGGACTGAGGATGATGAAAAATATTTTAAAGAAAACGAATTCAGTGAAATAAAAGAACAATATTAAGGATTTGTACTTTAAACAATTCCCGTTCAAAAATACTTCATAAATAACCAGAGTGGAGTAAAATTCAAGAATGAAGACCAAAACATAGATCCAATCAAAGATAGTATCCATAATAGATATTTTGGACAAAAAGAAGAAATTTCATTTTTCAGTGAATAGTGCCGTATTCGTGAATAGTAACTCCGACACCAAAAAATAGAAATTTCACAAAAAACATCATCACGTTTTGTGAATAGTACTCGTGAATAGTAACTAGTAAATAGTAACTCGTGAATAGTAACTCGTGAATAGTAATCCCGACATGAAAAAGTTCTAAATTTGATAAAAATTCCCAACCAATATTCTAGCATAATGATATTGAATAAATAATATCATTTTAGAAGAAAATAACCTCCCTTACCTCAGAAAGATTAGTACTTCTGACTGGAATACTGGATATAGTTCTAAAAGAACTTGCACCGTATAGTAATACTCGAAGTACTAAAATACTTATAAGAATACACTTGATAATATAGAGAGAGAAAACTTCAGTTTTTGGTGTGATTTTCAATTCTAACCTAAGCACCCTATTTATAGAAAAATGCTTAGAACACCAAAACAGAAAATTTAATAAAATATTAATATAATTAAATTTTTGTCAAGCCCATCTTTGAAGATCTGAATTCAGATCATTTATAACACATGTGAGCCCACTAATTGAACAAAAAACATTTTTCTCAAAATAATTAACTGAAACTCCCAAAAATCAATTATTTCGGAACTTCAGAACTTCAATAATTCATAACAAATAGCCCTTTTGTCAGAAAATTCAAATCTCGAGACTTTTTATAGGAAATTCAATTCTCTACAACTTTACAGAAGAAAGTTTTTCTAAATTCTAAACAGAAATTGACCGAAATCCATAAACGGACGAGTTTACAGACTATAATCAAATTTCAGTCAAGAAATGGGGTCCACCGACACACAAAATATGTGTTAATCATTTAATGCAACACAAATACTCTTCATCCTCATATGCTCATATATCACACATTCATTGTAAAAATATCATCATTATTATATTATAATAATATAATAAAATATTATTTTATCAGAAAAGATAAAATATCGATTTTTTAACAATTGTCACTTTAAAAATTTTCTCATTCTATATCCACATAAAATCAATATTTTTCTCATCATATAAATCAATAATTAATTATTCACAAATAATATTACAGAATCACAATAATGACAACCAGGCCGTTCCCAGGAAAGAGGGGGCTTTCCAATAAGGATTTCTCCTTACTGGCGCGCAATTAGGTGGCCAAACCTCTCTTTGACAGAACTTTCTAGACATTGCCAATATTGTTCTCTAATAATATTATTCAGATAATATGAATTATTGCTCTGATAATAGAAAATACTGTGTAGTGACAATTATTAAAACAACAGTAATATAAAATATCAACGCAGCAATTATTGAATCAATAAAATAAAATACTGAACAATAATTACTGTAACCATTATTGACTAGTGCCTTCTTACGTAAGAATCAATAATTCAAAAATACTGTGCAATACCGTGTGCTACTGTTCAACAACGCGTATTACTTTACTTTACCCACCGGGTATTCCAATAGTGTTAACGGTAACCACTACACCGTTTATTTATAAAAACTTTAATTTGTCGTTTTCTTCATCCGACAGTTATTCTGTTATGGGGCCCACAAATGGCTGCGCCGTCATACGAATATTCCCCGACAGAAAGAATATTCCACGACCAAACAAATATTCCCCGACAAAAATGAATATTTTATAACCACTTGCGTATTTTTGAAAAAAAATCATATATAACCCTTAACTTTAACCTTTTTATCAATTTAACCATTTACTGAATAGAAAAATTGAATACTTTTATTTCATAAAATTCGGGGTCTTACAATCTCCACTCCTTATAAAATTTTGTCCTCGAAATTTACGTACCTGGTATTTAGAAAAGTTGAGAATACCTTGCTTTCATTTCAGATTCTATCTCCTGGGTCATCATGATTTCTCCATTGCTCATCTCCCGTGATAACTTTATTTGGGTTCCTCACTTGTTGGGAAGTCATGACAACCGCTATCCCTCAAACTACTCGGCTTTGACTTGTCTGGGGCAGCATTTGGCATCATCACTACCGTTGGAATATACTTTTCTATAGGGCATATTCCTCCCTCAACTGCCTCGTCGTACTCCTGATTCATGATCTGAATCATCAATCTTCGATCTATATCGAATTCAGATTGACCGCTCTGTACAGGGTAATTCAAAACTCGATGTTGGGTTCTCCCAATTGCTTTCCAAAAAGAGAAATTCATATCATCTATTTTAGCCTTCTTAGATCGGACATCTCTTTCCACAATATCCACGTGTCGTGCGGCTTTTGCCCATGCATCACTTATTCTCACTCGTTCAGTTTTTCCTTCTTTCAGCTCAGATTCCATCTTTGTCATCTTATACTCTGCCAAAGAATGCTTCTGTTCAAGCATCACATATCGGGTAACACAAGTTTGAATTGTTGCATCATTTTGCTCCACGACTGCCTGTCGTTCTTCAGCCTGCTCTTCTAACTCATGAATACGATTTTGAAATTCTATATTTTGATCATATAATACCTCTAATAAACTCTCCTCAGGTACCTCTTCTTCCTCTTCTTCCTCACTCTCAGCTGTTACCTCTACGACTATCTCGGGTGCTACTATCAATTCTTCACTCACCACATGGATATCCCTAATTCCTTCTTCGTCTGACATCACATTATCATGGTTAGTGATTAGAGGTATCCCCACAGTCTCATTCACTCTAGTGTTAGCATTCTCAGCTGTCATTCTCAAATACTGCCATAAAACAAGGGTTAATTAAGCAAATTAACATATCACATAATATCTGTATATTATGACCGACCAACAATTAAGCTTAGGTAGGACACACTAGCGAAGGATTTACTCATATCTCCCCTCCTAGTTATATTCCCCGATCTCCGCCAGAGACCATATCCCTAAGCTCTGATACCAACTGTGACGACCCCAAAATAGGTCCATTCCATCCAACCCATTCTGAGTCGCCAAATACATGGTACAGAAACAACTACAACTTTATTAATACAACTGTCGTATAAAATACGATAACACTTAAACTGTGAGTTTAAATACAAATATATAGCAACTGTGACTCATGTCCCAACCGTGGACAGAACCTCATAATGACACCTTACATAAAGGTATAGTCAAAAACTGTTTTAGAAATTAGATTCTTTGGGAAGTGCTCAAGGAAACCTTCGTACATGGGAGGCCATGCGTCTAGGTTATGATACATATCATATGGCCATAGAATTATCCTTGGTTGACCTAATAGACCCCAAAGAAAAACGAGAAGATTACTATCATATTCTTCCCAATGGCGAGTCTTCTCTTGACATATCATTATCTCCACTGTCTCAAATTGAGAATTATACTCCAAATAAACACCAAGATTATATAGGTAGTGCTTGTAAATATAATCAACAAGTGGATGAGCACAACCTTGTCTTATGACGACACTAGGTTATATGTCATTAGACATCTTGTATGATAGTGGCAAAACACCCTTCCAAGTTAAGTTCACCTCACCCTCAACAACTATAGACCACCGTTCTATTCCCCTGTTATCCCCCGCTCGACCCAGCTACACTTTTATTACCTGAAAGGAATTGTGAAGCAAAAGGGTGAGCACAACTAGCTCAGTAACAAATATTATGACTAAAGATAAATAAATTATCAATAGTCTTCATCATTAATAAATCAGAGATTTAGAACATATGGTAGATCATAAAACTTTTCAACCATAGTTGCAGCGGAACGAGCAATCCATTAGAAGAGTCAAATAGACCATAAAATCTATTATCTTCTCCATGTTAAAAGTCCACCAATAATGTTTTATCCCTGTAACATTAATCAATAATTCCTGTCCACAATCACATATATAACTCATAATCATAATTGTAGTTCTAAATTCCTTTACTCATTAAGGACAAAGATAATTTTCATCACCTGAAACATCAAAGATTATGGTTATACCAAATCACAGTTCATGTTCATAATCCTACTAATAAATTCATCTTTGCACTACGACCAAAGATATACATCAACAAGTCATCTTTGCACTACAGGCCGAAGATATTCATCAACAAGTCATCTTTGCACTACATGCCAAAGATATTCATCAGTTGGTCATGTTCATCTAATCACCTGTTCATGTTTTCACTACGGCCAAAGATATTCATCAGAAATCATTCATCTTTGCACTACAGGCCAAAAATATTCAGTTATATCATCATTTAGGAATGAGGATGATAAAAAATATTTAAAAGAAAACGAATTCAATGAAACAAAAGAACAATATTAAGGATTCGTACTTTAAATAATTCCCGTTCAAAAATACTTCATAAATAACCAGAGTGGAGTAAAATTCAAGAATGAAGACCAAAACATAGATCCAATCAAAGATAGTATCCATAATAGATATTTTGGACAAAAAGAAGAAATTTCATTTTTCGGTGAATAGTGCCGTATTCGTGAATAGTAACTCCGACACCAAAAAAATAGAAATTTCACAAAAAACATCGTCATGTTTTGTGAATAGTACTCGTGAATAGTAACTCGTGAATAGTAACTCTTGAATAGTAACTCGTGAATAGTAACTCGTGAATAGTAACTCATGAATAGTAACCCTGACATGAAAAAGTTCCAAATTTGATAAAAATTTCCAACCAATATTCTGGCATAATGATATTGAAGAAATAATATCATTTTAGAAGAAAATAACCTCCCCTACCTCAGAAAGATTAGTACTTCTGACTGGAATACTGGATATAGTTCTAAAAGAACTTACACCTATTAGTAATACTCGAAGTACTAAAATACTTATAAAAATACAATCAATAATATAGAGAGAGAAAACTTCAGTTTCTGGTGTGATTTTCAATTCTAGCCTAAGCACCCTATTTATAGAAAAATGCTTAGAACACCAAAACAGAAAATTTAATAAAATATTAATATAATTAAATTTTTGTCAAGCCCATCTTTGAAGATCTGAATTCAGATCATTTATAACATATGTGAGCCCACTAATTGCACAAAAAAGCATTTTTCTCAAAATAATTAACTAAAACTCCCAAAAATCAATTATTTCGGAACTTCGGAACTTCAATAATTCATAACAAATAGCCCTTTTTTCATAAAATTCGAATCTCGCGGCTTTTTATAGGAAATTCAATTCTCTACAACTTTACAGAAGAAAGTTTTTCCAAATTCCAAACAGAAATTGACCAAAATCCATAAACGGACGATTTTACAGGCTATAATCAAATTTCAGTCAAGAAATGGGGTCCACCGACACACAAAACATGTGTTAATCATTTAATACAACATAAATACTCTTCATCCTCATATACTCATATATCACACATTCATTGTAAAAATATCATCATTATTATATTATAATAATATAAATATTATTTTCTCAGAAAAGATAAAATATCGATTTTTTAACAATTGTCACTTTAAAAATTTTCTCCATCTATATCCACATAAAGTCAATATTTTTCTCATCATATAAATTAATAATTAATTATTCACAAATAATATTACAGAATCACAATAATGACAACCAGGCCGTTCCCAGGAAAGAGGTGGCTTTCCAATAAGGATTTCTCCTTATTGGCGCGCAATTAGGTGACCAAACCTCTCCTTGACAGAACTTTCTAGACATTGTCAATAATGTTATCTAATAATATTATTCAGATAATATTAATTATTGCTCTGATAATAGAAAATACTGTGTAGTGACAATTATTAAAACAATAGTAATATAAAATATCAACGCAGCAATTATTGAATCAACAAAATAAAATACAGAACAGTAATTATTGTAACCATTATTGAGTAGTGCCTTTTTACGTAAGAATCAATAATTCAAAAATACTGTGAAATACCGTGTGCTACTGTACAACAACACGTATTACTTTACTTTACCCACCGGGTATTCCAATAGTGTTAACGGTAACCACTACGCCGTTTATTTATAAAAACTTTAATTTGTCATTTTCTTCATCCGACAGTTATTCTGTTATGGGGCCCATAAATGGCTGCGCCGTCGTACGAATATTCTCCGACAGAAAGAATATTCCACGACCAAACGAATATTCCCCGACAAAAATGAATATTTTATAACCACTTGCGTATTTTTGAAAAAACTTCATATATAACCCTTAACTTTAACCTTTTTATCAATTTAACCATTTACTGAATAGAAAAATTGAATACTTTTATTTCATAAAATTCGGGGTCTTACAAATATCTAAGGTTCAAACCGGGCGCAACCTTTCGAATTAATAATCATGACTGTCAATTTAATAAACCGCCCTCGATTGCTGTGTAACCGTCAGTATAAAAGATAAACTTTACCAAATTTGACAGTTTTACCTGCCAATTCAAATTTTCGGACTATTGAGCTTTCTTCTTCCCTTCCGAGCTTTCTCTCTTCTCTCTGTAAATCGCTAACAATGGCCTCTCAAAATTCTGAACGAAGTTCTCCAATCCGAGCGGTTCCAGTAACAACCGTCCCACCTAATCCAAGTCCTAGCAAAGAGGCTTCAAGCTCCAATCCTCAAACCACTGCTCCAAACAAAAAGAACATGCCTCCTAAGCCTCGCCTTACCCCTTCTGAATTCTTCAAGAGCAAGGAGCTTTTTACCCATGCTAATACTCCAACGACCATTACTGAAAAGGAATTAAAGAGGATTCGGGATCAGTGCCATATTCCGGATACTCATCTGGTGAGGGTTTCTAGGGCTGGGGAGAGGATGTATCAAAGACACGAGGGGTGGACGGCGGTCGCTACGACCATTCTTGAGAAAGGGGTTAGATTTCCTCTTCATCCTTTTCTACTGACCATTCTAGGGTTCGTCGGTGTCGGGTTTGCCCAATTGGTGTCGAACTCTTACATACACATCTTAGCCTTCATTGCATTCTACCATGAAGGCGAAGTCGATCCTACCCTCGATTTCTTTTTCACCGTGTACAAGATCAGTCAATCTCGCGAGAAGGGGTTCAAGGTAATAGGTAAGCAGGCGTCGAGGACGGGTGAAAAATTCGGGAGGTGTTCGTTGGTAACTACGCCATCTAGTAACAGGGGATGGAACAAAAAATGGTTTTACGTCAAGGGACCCGAAATTGCTATTGTTTCGGACTGGGCCACTGATGAAAAGATATCTGCTGACTTCGGTGACATTTCAGAAGAACGTATAGCTGAAATGGTAATTCTCTTTGACAATTTTCCGAAGGAGGAATGGAAATTCAGACTTCTGTCTAAGCAAGCGTAGTTATACGACCACAAATGTAAGTACGGATTTACTTTATCATTATTTTAAAAATTGTTGTGGTATAGAATCTGATGTAAAACTGTTAATCTTCTGCAGTAACTTTAATCAAACCATCGTCTTCGGAGGTGAAGTAGTTGGAGGATTTTTTAGCTGGCAAATCCATAGAAGTTACTGCCGAATCCTCCCAACAGGAAGTTCCACCCGAAGATGATGTAGTTAGAAAGTCAGCAAGAGTGGGTGCTAAATCTTCGCAACTGGAAACCTCTTCCCAATTCAAATCACCAACCGAGACACCTCCTACCGAAGCACCTCAGACCAACCCTGAAACTCAGACCCTTGAGCCAGAAGCCGAAGAGCCCGTATTACCAGAAATACAACTCCGACCACGTCGAAGGAAGCAAGCCGCTCGAAAGCCCAGACAAATCTTCATACCATTCGATTCTGAAGGCTTTTCTGAATCGGAACCAAATGTCAACCCGATCCCCCCATCTGTCACCGAATCGATACTGCCAGCTTCGGACTTACCACCACCAGCCACTGAACCAACATCACCGACTGCTAAAACAACAAACGTTCGAAGGAGCCTACTCGATCTTCCTACAGGTAATCGCAGACAGGCCCTTCGAATAAAAAGGCTGAAGACCAAGGTTGTCCCCTTAACTCCCGATGAGCTTAGGGTGTCTCTTCCAAAGGTCCACCTTTCAACAATTCTAGTGAACACTCAATCGGTTAATGAAGAAGGGCCAATTGATGTCACTGTAACACCTTCTCGGAAAAGAAAATAGCCTTCTGATAACTCTCCTATCTCAAAATACGTTCCAATACCAGTTCGGGATACTACCTCGGCTCAATCTTCTTCTACTAAAAACGTCTACACGGATCCTTCACCCGTCTGTGACAAACCTGTGCCTCCCCCCCAAAGGCCTCCATCGAGGACATTCCATGATTAAGCTACTGGGGCGCCGACTTTGTGGCCTTGGTATAACTCCAACTTTCCCTTTCAACTCTTCGATGACTTCGTTCAGGAGACCGATGATCACCGATTTAAAGACCATACGAACGGGAATTTTCTAGACGAAGGCATGAGTTATCTGGCCAAGGTAAGTTGTAATTTTCTTGGTTGAATATTTCTTTTCTTGTGTAAATATCTGAAACTGATTAGATGTTGTCGAACATGTGCAGGCTAATGCAGCCTTCGGGCGTTTACGTCCTAGACATATAAATGCCGAGTCCGATGAAGAGACCATGAAAAGGGAGATCAACATGCTGAAAGCCACGTTGGCTCGGGAGAGAGAAGAGCACGAAACTATTTTCTGTGCCAGTGAAGGTCTCCAGAGAGAGTTAGCCCAAAATAAAGATGATTTGAGGGAAACTCATGAAGTGTTGGTCTCGGTCAGGGAGGATCTGAAGACGACCAAAGCTAGTGAGCACAAATTGGCTAACATGAATGTCCGCTTCGTTGCAGAGACTGAGGCTATGAAGAATAAGAATGAAGAGATCAATACAGCACATCAAGATCTGGTGACACAACTTGGCGAAGTTCGTGCACAGGCTTGGGCTGATAGGAAGGCACATAAGGCTAAACGTCGTAAACTTCGTGGAGAGATCAAGGCACTTCAGGAGCGAGATCCTCCTCTGACTGAAGAAGTGGGCAAGTAAATTCAGGAGGATTATCGGACTTCTGATGAGCTTGGTACAGAAATTATGAAAGTCTATTACGAAGGATTCGAAGACTGCCGAGGTCAATGTAAGGAAACACTGGTGGCGGCCCAATTAGATCCAGCCTTGCTAGATTTTGAAAATGATGTATAAATAGGATCTTGCTACTTCTGACCTTTAAAATTTTGTACAGAAATTTTGTAAAAAAATTTAAGTAGATTTGTTTAAGTATTTAATGAAATTTTAACTTTCTTTACTATGACTTCTGTTTACTTCGTTTTTTATCAATAATTTAGCCTCAATTGTCTTAAAGAACTTAACTTAACTACAGGTCAGATAAGGTATATGTCAGTTAGGTTAAGAAATGTAATGAATTGAATGAACTGAACCGAACTTAACACTTGTAAAAATAAAGTAATGTATACTTATCGTTTCTGAAGTGTGAGACAGATCATGTGTGAGGTGAATTTGGCTGATCTTCCTTGCACAATTAAGATCTTGTTTACCACTCGGGGTAGAACAAGTATATAAGGATCTAGGATTTGTCTACCACACGGGGTAACAAATAATTGGGCTACCATCGAATGGCCAGCGAGTCCTACCATACCTTCTTACTTCGGTGACCATTGATTTACCACCCTTGGTAAAAACAATATAGGATCCAGGATTTGACTACCACACGGGGTAACAAATAATTGGGCTACCATCGAATGGCTAGCGAGTCCTACCATACATTCTTACTTCGGTGACCATTGATTTACCCCCCTTGGTAAAAACAATATAGGATCCAGGATTTGACTACCACACTTGGTAACAAATAATTGGGCTACCATCGAATGGCCAGCGAGTCCTACTATACCTCCTTACTTCGGTGACCATTGATTTACCACCCTTGGTAAAAACAATATAGGATCCAGGATTTGACTACCACACGGGGTAATAAATAATTGGGCTGCCATCGAATGGCCAGCAAGTCCTACCATACCTCCTTACACCATTGTAGCCTTAGGACAAGTAAGAAGAGAATCAGTTGTGAAAAAGTGACTTTTTATTGATGGTGTACGGTCATGTACAGACTTCCGGTAAACTGACTCGATTTTTACTGAAAGTATTTTCGGGGTCTGCCAGCGTGCCAAGTGTTCTTAATCTCGGATCCATCCAATGCCTTCAGTCGGTACGTCCCGGGCTTTGGTACTTCGATCACTTCATACGGTCTTTCCCAATTCAGCATCAACTTTCCCGTGTTCTGCGGCGTAGATGCTTCGGCTTCTCTGAGGACGAAGTCTCCCGCCTCAAATCTTAGAAGTTTTACCCCCTTGTTGTAATGCTTGTCAACTCTCCTCTGGTAGGTAGCTAACTTGATCAAAGCCACTTCTCTGACTTCTTCTAGCAGATCTAGGTTGGCCTTCAGTCCTTCATCATTGTAGATCTCTCTGAACTGACTAACTCGAAGACTTAGAGCTCTAATTTTGACTGGGACTAAAGCATCAATACCATAGGCCAATCGAAAAGGTGAATCCCCTGTGGTTGTCCTCGGTGTAGTTCGGTAAGCCCACAATACACTGAGCAGCTCTTCCGTCCATCTTCCTTTGGCTTCATCCAATCTGCGCTTGATCCCATTCAGAAGTGTTTTGTTAGTCACCTCAACCTGTCCATTTGATTGTGGATGAGCCACCGAAGTCTTCCTATGTTGGACCCCCAATTCTTTCAAAAATCCTTCAAATTTTGAACCCACAAACTGGGGTCCATTGTCTGATATCACCGCTTTAGGAATTTTGAAGTGGAACACTACGGATTCCTTCATAAATTTTAGACACTCTCGTTCCGTTATCAACCGAAGTGGCTTCGCTTCTACTCATTTGGTCATGTAATCAATAGCGACTATGACAAAACTGACCTGCCCTTTAGCCTTCGGTAATGGACCCAATATATCAACCCTCCATACAGCAAAGGGTATAGGAGATAGAATCGAGTATAGCTCTTCTGGTGGCTGATGTGGGATCGGACTGTTGAGCTGGCACTTATCACACTTTTTCACGTACTCTGTAGCTTCCTTGAAGATCGTTGGCCAGTAGTACCCCTGCCAAAGAACTTTGTATGCCAGTAATTTAGCTGCCATGTGATCGCCGCAGATGCCCTCGTGAACTTCCCGAAGGGCGTACTCAGCTTCGATAAAGATCCCCATCAATGAGAACGAAGTTAGCACTCTTGTACTTGATCTTTTTTGCTAGCATCTGATCTGAAGGAAGGACGCCATTTGTCAGATAGTTGATGTAGGGAGTCATCCAGCAGTCAGATTGCTCGATACACATCACCGCTTCATGTTGGATACTCGGCTGCTGTAGAACCTCCAAATAGACCGACCCATTGAAAATGACAACATCTGTAGTGGCTAATTTTGATAAGGCATCGACAATAGAATTGTCGTTACGCTCTATGCCTTGAAACTCATAAGAGACAAAGTATCGAAGTCGATCTTTTAACTCTGCAGAATACTTGATCATCCTTGTTCCACGAGCTTCATAATCTCCTGATAACTGCTTGACGACCAGCTGAGAGTCACTATAAATGATCAGCTTCTGGACTTCTAGACTCTTCACCAGTCGGACTCCTGCTAGCACTGCTTCATATTCAGCTTCGTTGTTTGTTGCTTTAAACCCAAATCTGATTTCTTGCTATACCTTGAATCCCTTCGGACTTGCCAAGATAATTCTAGCCCCATTGACGTTCACCGTAGAAGATCCATCGACATATAGCGTCCATGCACTCTGACCATGTTGAAGAACCGCAACTGCTCGATCAGATGTCTCAGCTTCTGGCGGCTCGGCATCTGCTTTGGTGAACGAACATTCCACCATAAAATCGGCCAAGGCTTGACCTTTGATAGTGGTTCGGGGATGAAATTTGATGAAAAACTAGGATAATTCCATGGTCCATGCTGCCAATCTCCCCGAAACCTCTGGCTTATCTATTACTTTCTTTAGTGGCTGGTCCGTGTAGACGACCAGGAGCCTGCCTTGAAAATATTGCCGAAGCTTTCGGCTAGCAATTATTAAAGCAAAGGCAAATTTTTCAATATTTAGATACCTGGTTTCAGCATCTCGCAGAACATGACTGACATAATAGACCGGATGCTGCTTTCCACTGACCTCCCGAACCAGCACCGCTCCAACTGCTAACGAGCTCGCTGCAAGGTAAAAATATAAGGTGTCTGCTGGGACAGGCTTTACCAATAGGGGAACAGAAGATAGATAGGTCTTTATGCTTTGGAAGGCGTCTTCACACTCTGAAGTCTATTGGAATGTCTTCGCATTCTTTGGTCCCCTCAGTGTGTCGAAGAATGGCAAGCATCTTTCTGCAGATTTGGACATGAACCTCCTTAAAGCTGCAATCCTGCCAGTCAGACGTTGGACGTCTTTGAACGACTGAGGAGTCTTCATGTCAAGAATAGCCTGAATTTTCTCCAGATTTTCCTCGATGCCCCTCTAACTGACCAGGTAACCCAAGAACTTTCCTGCACCGAGGCCGAAGGTACACTTTGATGGATTGAGCCTCAACTTGTGGTGACAGACAGTCCGAAAGCATTCCTCCAGATCGTCCAAATGCTTCTGAACCTGCATGCTCTTCACGATCATGTCATCCACATATACCTCCATGTTTCTTCCCAGCTGTCTTTCGAAGACAAGATTCATCATTCTTTGGTAAGTGGCCCCAGCATTTATAAGGCCAAAGGTCATTTTCTTATATACATATACCGATCGTTGTGTAATGAATGCTGTCTTCGGGATGTCTTCCTTACACATGGATATTTGATGATAACCTGAAAAAGCATCCATAAAGCTTAGTAATGCATACCCTGAAGTGGCATCAATGAGTTGATCGATATGGGGCAAAGGATAGAAGTCTTTCGGACAAGCTTTATTCAGGTCAGTGTAGTCGATGAAAACTCGCCATTTCTTATTCTGCTTCTGCACCAATACTACATTAGCCATCCACTGTGGGTAGTCGATCTCAAAAATAAAATCAGCAGCCATCAGCTTGGAAATTTCCTCGTCAATGATCCTCTGACGTTCAGGCGCGAAGATCCGTCTTTTTGCCGAACAGGTTTCTTCGACGGATCCACCTCCAGTCTGTGCTCAGCAATCTCCCGACTAATCCCCGACATATCTTTAGGTTCCCATGCAAAAATGTCCGCATAGCAGCGGAGGAGTTCCATAAGACTTGTCCGAAGAGGTTCTGGTAAACCCAAACCAATCTTCACTGTATTGTCGGCCTTTTCGAGGACCAACTCAATTTCCTCTGTCTCTTCTGTAGGAATTACCAATGGCTCCAAGCTGCTTTCAGTGAAGGGCTCGATCTCAATTGCCATGGTTTGCTTCGTTTACTGACCCCCACTCCGGAAGAAATACATGCATTCCGATAACAGCGTCGGGCTAGATCTAAGTCCCCTGCCACTTCTCCGACTCCGTGTACCGTGGGGAACTTGATTTTGAAGTGAGGGATGGAAGTCACAACTTGGAGAGCTGTCAGTGTAGGTCTTCCCAGTATGGCGTTGTAGGCCGAATCTACATGCACAGCATATAATTTACACATTATTTCTACCTGTTGAGGAGCTGTGCCGAAGACCACTGGGAGTTCAATAGTGCCTGCTACTTTGACCGGATCGTTGCTGAAACCATATAAAGGAGCCTCCTGACCGACTTCCATTTTTCACCCATCAAGGTGCATCCTCTGATAAGCGTGAGCGTACAGAATATCCACAGAAGACACGTTATCTATCATCATACGCTTCACGTCCATCGAGCCCACTTGTGCAGTGATCACTAATGCTCCATCATGTGGCTCGATGGGCTCTGAAGGATAATCTGCATCGGTAAAGGATATGACGGTTCCTGAAAAAGGTCTATCAATCTTCGGGGGAGCACCCGCCACGGACATGACTGAATCCAGATACCCCCTCCTCTTCTTTCCTACCAACTTTCCCGATGTCCCCCTTGTTATTATGTCAATGACATGCCTTGGCGGCTGATTCGGGGCAGGCTGTACGGGAGGATTTGTTTGAACCGTCTGAACTGTTCGGTCGGCATTCTGCTGATCCTGTTGGTTACTCCCGGCCACATACTGAACCAGCAAACCGCTCTGGATCTTCTTCTCGACGAAATCCTTTAGATTGCAACACTCGTTAGTATCATGTCCCGCGGCTTGATGATAGCTACAATATTTTTTAGAGTTGCCCTGTCCTGTCCTGTCCTATAATTGTCACGAGGTGGCTCAAAGAATGGCTGATTTCTGATCTGGTCCAAAATCACCGACCTGTCTATGTTCAGTTTAGTATAAACCTTATTCACCTTCAGGACGGAAGCAGGTGGACGACTATTTCCTTGTCACCACGAGTTGTTATATTTCTTCGAACTGCCTTCTGACCGATCATTATACCCCCTGTCTTCTTCTGATCACGTTGGGTCTTAGGAACATCTGCCTCTTTCATTTGGTCTGAAGAGGGACGCTTCAGGGCTATTCATAGCTTCCTTCACAATAATATAACCTTCTGCCTTGTCGAACGCCTCTGCCAGGCTCTTCGGATGATTGAACATCAGCTTCTTCACTAACTTCTTGGACTTTACTAGGTCCAAACCATTCTGAAACAATCCCACAGCTTGGAGATCATTCAAATCTGGCACCTGACCAACGGCTTCTCGGAACCTCTTCACATACTGACCCAACGACTCAATGGTGTACTGTCTAACCTGTGCCAAAGAACCCGTGGGCTTCCCTCTTCTTCGGTTACTCCCAAAACGAGCGTGGAATTTGTCGCAGAGCTCGGACCATGATGAAATTAAATCTGCAGGTAGAGTCCCCATCCACTGCCTCGCATCTTTTCTTAACGTCGTAACAAACATGTAACATTTAGCAGCATTAGTAAAATCGTAGTAATCCATTAACCGGTCAAATGCTTGGCTATGGTCATAAGGATCTCCCGAACCATCATAACTTTCTATATGAGGCAACTTCTTGGTGGTGTCTGCCTTCTCCTTAAGAATATCGAAGGAAAATGGGGATGCTTTCTTTCCCGGAGTATCCTTCACCTGTTGGACCTCGGCTAACTACTTCTGGAGCGCCTTCAGCTCTTTTACCAGATACTCTACTCCTTCTGGTTGTGATGACACTTCCTTCTCCGATGACTCTTTCCTCTTTTGAATAGATCGATCTTTAACCACAATACCCCCGATCTTTGAAGGACTCTTATGATGACGGTCTCCAGAGCGAAGTACTTTAGGTGGACTTTCGAGAGTACGGCCCCTAGATCTATTTTGTTTCTCGTTCCGGTGACTGTGATGAGAATGTGCAACAACGAGCGCCCTTTTCATGTTCTCTGGAGTTCATTCTCTGGATCGGCCTCTTCGCTCACTTCGGCCTTGCTCTCTAGAACCGACAAGATGATGCTCCACCTTCGATCTTCGAGGAGTGGGGCTTCTCATTCTTCTTCTTTCTCAATGTTGACCTTGAGGTTCACGTCCTGAATGAGCGGGCTCCTTCCCACTTCGATGCCCACGCTCTTCGGACTGAACGTAACTGGACGCTTCATCCCTCAACTCTTCCATCCAGGACATTTGCTCAGCTATATCCTGCCTTTGCTTCATAAGTGCCTCCATGGCCCTATTTGCTTCTTCTACCATCTTAGCTAACCAGGAGGCCTTTTCGTCATGGTCTAGCTGTTTCCGACCGTGACCAGACTCTTTCTTCGTCGCGAAGATTAACTTTTTCTTAGCTTTGCCCACGGCCCTTGGACGAGAATCTCCGTGTGATCGCTTGGACGTTGTGCTAGCATGAACACTGAATGTAGGTCCAAAACGATCCTTTACAGACACTCGTGGTGGTGAATCACCGACAGTCATTGGTTGTCCTTTAGGTGTATCTGCTCTACTCTTCCCCATCTTTGAAAACGTAGAGCAACTAAATATTTGTGATTGAAAGCTCTTGAACACTATAACTCAGCCCTCCTTCTAGCGACAATGTTAACGCCAAGATCTTCTGCCACGTCCCAATCACGTAAGATGTCCCGATTCTGTACAGTAAACATGATCAAAACACAAAGCTTGACGGCTGAACCGTCGGGGGATAGCTCCAGCGTGAGAGTAAGTACAGGCGGTCACAAGGGTTAACAATGGAGGATAAAATGTCTAGTGTTTAGAGAGATAAAAATTGTGCGTTGTGTGTATGCGTACCTTTTGTTAGAAGACTCCCTTGCTAGGTTATACTCTCATGCTCAGTTTTTTATGCTACCAACCCTGATCTGACACAGCCCCCACTCCTCTATGGTCTTAGCCGATTGCATGCAGGTTGTCACCTTTTTCTTACTGTACCTGCCGTCGGCTGGATAAAATCCCATCCACATTAATGATCTGCAGACTTTTGGTCAACTGCTCTCCTTTTTCATCATTATAAGTCAAAGGATCAGATATAAAAAGATTTAATGGGTTAACCCTATGGATCCGGTCCAATGTTAAGGAGAGATAACGTAAGGATTAGGCCCAATAACTCTAAGACCCAATAAGGGGGATCCAAGGGACTAATTAAGTGAACAAACCCAATCTGTAAGGCCCAATAGGAGAAATATCATGACCCAACAATTTTTATTGTACTCATTTCCATAAAAAATTCAATATATATATATATATACGGAGAGGCTCTAAAGAGAACCTTAAAAAGTGAACCAAAGACGAACCGTCGTCTTTGGTGTCTATGGCGACGGTTCGACCTGTCGCGAAAGACTACATGGCTATGGCGACGGATCGAACCGTCGCCATAGACACCAAAGACGACGGTTCGTCTTTGGTTCGCTCTTTAAAGTTCGCTTTAGAGATGGACCGTATATATATATATATATATATATAATATATATATATATATATATATATATATATATATATAACAAAAATACAACTGATTTTAAATTTCTCGGTCACCCTAATAAATCATCTGGGCTATCTAAAGTTTGGGATAAATCCCACCGTCCATGTGTGCCAGAGGCACGGGACACATCTAGTTTATATATATGGACTAACATTATCGAGTTATGCCTCGATTGAGCCTACACTTCGGTCTGGAGCGTTTATTTGCTTTTTTTAATATATATATATATATATATAATATAATATATATATATATATATATATTAACTGTGTGTCGGACTCTGTTCGATGAGCCTGTATTTTACATCCGGTGCGTTTAATCGCTTATATATATATATATATAAGCAATAAACGCACCGGATATAAAATCCAGGCTCATCGAATAGAGTTCGACAACAGTTCATATATATAAGTATATAGTCAAACTCTGTTCGATGAGCTTGGATTTTATATCCGGTGCGTTTATTGCTTATATATATAATATATATATATATATATATATATATTGTAGACACTCGAAATTTTCTTTTTCTGTTACTAACCATGCAGGAGGGCAAAAGCGTCTTTTTCACACTGCAGAGATAACATTGGAGGACCACAACATCAATTTTAACCCCGGAGATAGCCACGAGAGATCCAGTTTCCAACCTTGGAGATAACCCCCGGTAAAACAGTTTCCAACCCCGGAGATAGCCCCGAGGGATCAAGATCAAAGCTTGGAGGTAGCCCTAGGAGGTCAAGCCAACCTCAGAGATAACCCTGAGGACAGTCAAAGTCAACATCAAGTCAACCTCAGAGATAATCCTGAGAAAATACTGCTACAACTGCGCGAAAACCGGAGATAACCCCGGGAGGGGAAAAATAGTCATTTTGCCAACTTAACTTCAATTCAAATCAAATACACTCATTTCAACTCAAAATACTTCAAAAAAAAAAAGATCCCACAAGAATAATATCTTAACTTTCGAGCGCAAACTACGTAAAACGGCTAAACGGACTACCTGACGAAAACTCGGGAATGCCATTTCGGTCATGGACCCATCTTCTAGGAATGAAAAAGGGAAAATCCTATGTCATTGTGTAGCTCTCGGAAAGAGCTTTCTGAAATGGTATGGCACGCTTCCATCGGACTCCTGGATTGAAAGTTATGAACGACCGAGTGAACAGCGCGTTGTCCGAGTGTACATACTTCGACACAGCGGGACCCACAATACCCGGGGCACCTCGGGCAGCCGCAGGTACACCTGCTGCTGCCTGCGGCTCCCCCCTCTATAAATAGAGGGCTTGGGGTGGCCATATTTGGAAGGAAAAGAGCGAGAAAGCCCTGTCCAATTTGCTCCGTACTTGCAATATATTGAGTGCTTTCCCATTTTAAACACTTATGAGCTCAAAAATAGCTACTGTTGTATCGGCAGGAGTCGAGTTTCATCCACTTTAAAGATATAGAAGCCTTCTTTGGCATCCCATTGTAAGCCTTCTCACGCACTTTAAAGCCTTTCTCTTTATCTCTGCACACACCCTTCTTCACGTTGAGAGTCGTCATGCGTGTGTTTGCCCGGACTTCGGTTCGTGGTTTTATTTCAGTTTGTATACACACACACACACACACACACACACACACACATATATATATATATATATATATATATATATATATATATATATATATATATATTATGTGTCGAACTTTGTTCGATGAGCCTAGACTTCGGTCTGGAGCGTTTACTGCTTTATATATATACACACACACACACACTATATATGAACTGTGTGTCGGACTTTGTTCGATGAACCTAGACTTCGGTCTGGAGCGTTTTACGGCTTATATATATATATATATATATATATATATATACTTATATATATATATATATACTTATATATATGAACTGTGTGTCGGACTCTGTTCGATGAGCCTGGATTTTACATCCGGTGCGTTTACTTGCTTATATATATATAATATATATATATATATATATATATATATATATATATATATGTGAACTGTGGTCGAACTCTGTTCGATGAGTCTGAATTTTACATCCGGTGCGTTTACTCGCTTTTATATATATGAACTGTTGTCGAACTCTGTTCGCTGAGCCTGGATTTTACATCCAGTGCATTTATCGCTTTTATATATATATATATATATTTCGTCCCACCCGGAGTTCACTTCGTGGTGGTTGATTTCTTTGTACAGCTTTATTTACGTTTCGTCCCGCCTAGAGTTTCCTCCGTGGCTGTTGATAGCTTTTATAGCTTTATTTACATTTCTGATCCCCCATGGAGGTGCTTCGTGGTTGGTGATCATGTCTGTATATATATGTTTATAGCTTTTCTATATATACCTACTTACTGCTTTCATACAAATTGCGGTATCATGTGCTCTTAGGAATCATGTGATCACAGATTCAGCCTATTGGATATAGATTCGGTTCCCGTGATGGACATTTTTAGCTGTAAGTAGCTTGTAAGTTATTCTGCGGTGTCTGAATTTCCTCAGATGGTTTCCATACCCATGAGGAAGTCGGCATTATTTTGTATATTATTTTTCGTATGGATGCCTCACATCTGTAAACTAAAATCAATCAAGCCGAACACTTAATAAAATGAGAGTGTAAAAGGTCTCAACTACTATTGAGCATCAGGGTTTGAAAAACCTTTTTTATAAAACCTCACTGCTATATCTTGTTAAAACTGAATTTTTCAATAAATTCAAACCCTGTGTATATAGGTGCGAACGAGGCCTCGCACTAATTCCAAATAACAACACATTGACCCACACTCACACATTCAGATAATTGTTTCTTGAAAAGAGGCGGTCACCGTGGTAACACGGATGTCGGGGGGTGCCTAACACTTTCCCTCCGCATAACCAAGTCCCCGGACCCGAATGAATCTCGGTTTCACCAACCCGTTTAGCAGTGTCACATCACTGGGTCAATGTGCAAACCTTTTCTCGGTTGTGTTGTTACAACCATTTAAAAAACCAACTGGCGACTCTTAACTGTCCATCGTCGACATTATACATGTCGGACCTTTTTCACTTGTTTTTTTCAAACAAATCTCACCTAAAATGAGAACACCAAAGAACAAGTAACGGAAAGGGACAATTAAAAATCCCGACGTCGACAGGTGGCGACTCTGCTGGGGACACCAGTAAGAGGACTTAAGCCGCTATTACAATTTTTTCAAAACTGTATACGCTTGTGTGTGGATGTTGCATTTACATTTATGATGAATGTGTACGAATGCATTTACTTATTGCACTTAGTGCTTCACACCATATCTACTTGTGATATTAGTGCTTCGCACATGTCATCATTTTCATACGGTGAGACGCGATGTATGTGAATGTATATTGTGTGGTGCCTCCACCAGGAGGCTATCCCATCGGTGTTTGATTACTGGACTCGTGGGAAGACTAATTCCCCGAGGCTCAGGAAAAGCACCACCCAAATTCGCTCCAGTTGAAAGACCGGATTAATTTCCCGTTGAGTAAATTGCGATGATTTGGGAACCTTCATGCCGAAAAACCGCGAGAGTAACCTAAGATAGGTCAACCTCTGATAAACCAAACGCGGAGGAAAGTATCTTCATACTTTCACATTTCAATTACTTGTAAATTCAATTACTTATAATTTCATTTCCGTGTAAATCTCAATGTAATGGAAAATATAAAGGAATATGTGTACTTGCATTCCCTTTCATATCAAAACTTGTCATGCTATCTGGTCAACGGACATCCGTTTCGCAGGATAATTCTCCTAAACGGACACATTAAGTAGCATGTAATATTCCTACATTTACTAAGACTAAACTACATAAGTCTTTGTGTAGGGAAGCAATTGGTCCCGTTACCCGTTTAAAGTTCAAGAAGGCACTAAGCCCACCGTCAAATATGGCTACAAGTGCCCAGCCTGATCCTACTCCTGTTTCCCGAGAGGAGTTTGAAGGATTAAGGAATCAAATAGCAGAATTGGTTGTCTTTCTAAAAGAGCAAAGTAAAAATACGCAAGGCCAGACAATGCCTACTCAATCAGAGTCCTTTACACCAGGGGGCAGTCAGGGTATTGGTAAAAAGATGGAAACCCAGATACCTAAACCTCATTCCAATAAAGAAATCACAAATCTCAGGGATGATCGAAAAACTGGGGATATAAGAAAGAAAGTCCAACAAATAGAGAAGACCATCCGGTCAATTAAAGGGACTGGAAATTATGGGAGTGTCACCTATTCAGATCTCTGCATATTCCCAGGGGCTCGATACCCTACCAAATTCAAAGTCCCAGAGTTTGAAAAGTACAATTGGATAGGCGATCCCTATACGCACCTAAAAGTGTACATTAGCGAACTGGGGTCTTATACTGAAGATGAAAGCCTCAGAATGCAACTTTTTCAAAAGAGTCTCACTAGAGAGGCTAAAGCCTGGTATGCCTGACTTGACAATGCCAAAATCCATAACTGGAAAAGATTGGTCCATGCCTTTCTAAATCAGTACAGTTTTCAGTTGCAAATGGCATCGGATCGATACCAAGTGACTAAAGTCAAAAAGCAAAGTACTGAATCTTTCCGAGAATATGCCCAAAGGTGGAGACATCTCACATCGCAAGTCATTCCATTAATGACAGAAACTGAGATGGTAATGACATTTATTTATATCCAAGAGGCTCCGTACTACGAGAGGATCCTTGCACGCATAGGAAAGCCATTCTCAGAAATGATCAAGCACAGAAAAATGGCAGAGATGGGCTTGAAGGCAGGCAAGATTAAAGACTTCACTGCCTTGGAAGCAGTTGCCAAGCATATACAAACTGGCAAGTATGCGAGCGATCCCAAAGGGGTACCCGATAAAGGCAATGAAGATGTATCCCATTTTGTACAGGGACAAGCTAGGAGGCCAAACTACAGTCCCCCATTTGGAAAATGCAAGACAATCTGTCATCTCAACAACAGGCTACAATCAACCAATACCCAGACAGGAAAAGAAAATTTGATAGAACGGAAAATCGGGTATTCACACCACTAGGCGATTCCCTTGAACATGTATTGGCGATATTAATGGATCATAAGAAAATTATCGAATTGGCCCCACCTCTGGAACCAGGGAGCAAAAGATTCAATCCAAGCCAAATATGTGCTTACCACTCAGGGTCTCCAGGACACGATACACAAGATTGTTGGTCCTTAAAGCATAAAATTCAAAATCTGATCGAAAGTGGCAGTATTGTGGTCCAACAACCTGACCAACAAAATGTCAACACCAACCATCCGGTACATCATGATACAGAGGAAGTAAACATGATCGGGTTAGGAAGCGCTGAAATGTATCCAATTCGTAAGTACATACGAAGGATTGAGGAATACCCCCAAAGGCACAAAACAAATGTCCTAGAGTGGGAAAACTTTGAGGAGGGTATGCCAGTAATGCAAAAATTAGAGGCGATCCAGAATCAAGTAAATCTGCTAGCTAAGCTGATAGTGAGCTAACATCAGGATACGAGACAGTTTTTCACTCAACTATCAGATGGCCAAGAAAAGGGGGATGGTAAAATTGCTAGAAGATCTCACAAATGAATAAATCGCTCGGGGGAATGCGAATTCTCAAAGAAGAAAGATCAAACAACCTCCATAAGAGTCTGAAAATTCACCCCTCTAAGCAAATCCAGTGAAGAAATGCTATACTTTCTAATAAGCGAAGGAAGGATTATTGAGTTGTTGCCTCCTAAAAATCCCAAGATGAAGAGTTATGATTCCACCAAGATATGTCTCTACCATTCTAACTCGCTTGGGCATACGACTGAGAAATGCTGGTCTTTGCGACATAAAATCCAAGATCTCATTGAAAATGGGGAACTGGAGATAGAATTTCCCATGACAAAAAAAGGCAAAAAGGAAATAAAAAGCCTAAGTTGTCCATTCGAGATAGGCAGTTCAGAGAAGGTAAATGCTATGAGCACCAATTCTAGCAGAACACAAGGTGGACTTATCCTAATGCAAGGAATGATAGAGGAGACAAGGGAATCCCCAAAGGAGTTTCCTCCGCCAACATCAAACATTCTGTGGTCCAAAGATAACAACCACGTTCCTGATTTTATCACCTTGGATGATGCAGAGGAAATACTAAACCTTTCCAAGGAAGAAAAAGCCAAAAAGGAAAGTTCCCTCCAAGAAATGCGATAACAGGTCGAGGGAGATTTCATGGATGAATCCCTTCAAACCCAAGAAAAAGGTGAAGGAACAAATGAAGGAAAAGGTGGTGAGGTTATCGGGGGAAACAAACTCATTAAAGAATCAGGAGTTCATACCTTTTTGCGATGCATCCAGTTCAAGCGTCCTTGAGGAATATACTGAATCAAGAAGCGATCAAGTTATGGCCATAAGTGAAGACATTCAGAACCAATTTGTAACTCTTATCGCGAGCCTTGAAGGCAACATAACCACTGACAACTAGACTATCAGGCCTCAACTAGCCAAGAAGATGTAGATCCAGAGGATACAGTTGTGAGTTCCAGGTTATGATGGGACGATATCATTTTCTTCGTAGTGTGCCTTTTATTTTTCATGCATGTAAAGAAAAAAAGTTTAAAAAAAACAAAACAAAAAAAAACAAAAAAAACAAAAACAAAATTAAAAACAGAAACAAAACAAAACAAAAACATCTCTACACCCTTCTCACCACTTTGACCCTTTTCAAACCAAGGTTGGAACTACGAAAGACCTGATCTCCCCTCGTTAAGAGGAGTACGTAGGCAGCCATTTATAATGCGGTCAAACCAAACAAAAACCCAAAAAACCCAACCAGACATTTCTCAAACAATCACTTCTCAAACCGTTTATCTTATCAAGCAGGAACTATGTCGACCTGATCTCCCACATACACAGGAGTACGTAGGCAGCCATCAGTGGTACGGTCTGACCCTCAAAAGAAACATATAAACCCAAACATCAATCCCAAATCTACGCTCAAGAACAACCCTCTAAGTCAATGACCCATGTCGAGAAGACCCAATAACACTTTAATGTCATTCCATTGAATCTGGCACAAATCCCAAAAAGAAAGAAACAACGATACACTAAGACAACCAGCAATAAGGACCTTCAAAGATCTGACACCCTCAATCAAAAGGCTTCATCAAATCAGAAGAAAACCATCAACGCTGATTGCGAGAACAAGTCAGTAACAATGATTGAGGGCATCAAAGCCCAAATCCACTACATGTTCACCATCTGGTACAGAAGTAAAAGCCTCATGTGATCTCGACGTCTTATCAGCTCATCTGTCAAAGTAACTATCCCAGACAACAAGTAAAGCTGGGGCAATTTCAAAATTGGCAACAACCCGATATTGGAACTCGTACAACAAGACTGGGGCAATCTCAGGAACAACGACAACTCAACACTGGGGCATTTATCAACCATCCTAAAGAGGAAAATGCACCAGTCAGCATCATCAGCATGGTACAACATCATCAGAGCTTCCCTCACATCATCTCACTGACGATTAGGATATTACGACTTCATCAACAAAGAGAGTTTTTCATACGAACCCTCAGCATCAACATGCTAAAGGACTGGGGCATTGTCCAATTCCAAGAAATGGACGGATCTTAAGGCGGGATCAAGCCTCTCAGAAAAAGCAAGGGGAGAACTGCTGAAAGAAATTATGGCGACTTTGGCTTGCCCCTACAAAAGAAGGGGAAAATTCTTAAGAAAGTCATTAACTCAAAAGCAGGAGCCGAATAACAAAAGGTCTAGCGAATGAAATCCTCATCATCAAATGTGTCAACCGGCGCCAAATGCTCACAAATCGAGACCTCTACACCGAAGTTCAAATCTTAGCAGCAAAAGAACGATCTGCACCCTCCAGGGATGTTAGCGGCATTCAGGTCATTAGTTCAGCCGGGTTACGAATCAAACGCTTAAAGAAATGGGGCACAAGTGCCCAGTAGCGAAAGCAGACTCCAAATCACCTCAAAAAGGGTGAGCGCTACATCAATGTACATCTCTATCAAGGCAGAGTCTGGTGAAGCAAACCTTTGAATATTACTGTAGCGAAGGTATCGGAGGATCCAGTATTCTAATCCATTGGCATCAATTCAGCGCAACATCAAGACAGTTCAGCGATGAAAGCTTTATATACCAATGTTCGAGTGGGAACCAAAATAGTTTGGCGATGACAGCGCATTCAACTACCAGCAGGGTAGGATCCGTTGTCAAAATAACCTCAGGATAGGCACTATTGTAAACTATCAGTGTATACATCGGAAAGGTCCGGTGATTTTAGAACGTCATCTTGATTTCTCTTCATCAAACAGGCATTGGCGACACCAACAAAAAGCTAAACCGTTGGAGTCAACACCAGCATAGGCATTCGCAATGATCGGTACAGGTAAAGCGATATGCGAAAACATTTTAACATGCATCATAACATTCATTACATTGCGATTTGCGATATAAGAAATGTGATGAGCGAGTTGCGAAGTGCGATTGGCCAAATGCAAAAAGCGAAGTGCGAAAAGCGAAGTGCAAAATGCGATGTGCGATTTGCGAGCTGCGATTTGCGAAAACATTTTGAAATTCATCATAAACATTCATTACATTGCGATTTGCATCATTAGAAATACCTTGTCATATTTTTAAGTGTCTACTAATCTTTATAATGTCCATTCCATTGCATTGCATGAACATGATAAAGAGGGGCATCTATAGACACTCAAAATTTTCTTTTCTTGTTATTAACCATGCAGGAGGGAAAAAGCGTCTTCGCACTCCAGAGATAACATTGGAGGACCATAACATCAATTTTAACCCCGGAGATAGCAACGGGAGATCCAGTTTCCAACCCTGGAGATAACCCCGGGAAAACAGTTTCCAACCCCGGAGATAACCTTGGGAAAGTCAGTTTTAACCTAGGAGATAGCCTCGGGGGATCAAGATCAAAGCCTGGAGGTAGCCCCAGGAGGTCAAGCCAACCTCAGAGATAACCCTGAGGACAGTCAAAGTTAACATCAAGTCAACCTCAGAGATAATCCTGAGAAAATACTGCTAAAAATGCGCAAAAATCGGAGATAACCCTGAGAGGGGTAAAATGGTCATTTTGCCAACTTAACTTCAATTAAAATCAAATACACTCATTTCAACTTAAAATACTTCAAAAGAAGTCCCACAAGAACAATATCTTAACTTTCGAGCGCAAACTACGCAAAACGGCTCAACGGACTACCTGACGAAAACTCGGGAATGCCATTTCGGTCATGGACCCATCTTATAGGAATGAAAAAGGGCAAATCCTATGTCATTATGTAGCTCTCAGAAAGAGCTTTCCGAAATGGTATGACACGCTTCTATCGGACTCCCGGATTGAAAGTTATGAACGACCGAGCGAACAGCGCATTGTCCGAGTATACGTACTTCGACACGGTGGGACCCACACTACCCGGGGCACCCTGGGCAGCTGCAGGTACACCTGCTACTGAGCCGCAAGTACACCTACTATTGAGCCGCAGGTACACCTGCTGCTCCCCCCTCTATAAATAGAGGGCTTGGGGTGGCCATATTTGGAAGGAAAAGAGCGAGGAAGCCCTGTCCAATTTGCTCCGTACTTGCAATATACTGAGTGCTTTCTCATTTTAAACACTTGTGAGCTCACATATAGCTACTTTTGTACCGGCGGGAGCCGACTTTCATCCACTTTAAAGATATAGAAGCCTTATTTGGCAGCCCATTGTAATCCTTCTCACACACTTTAAAGCATTTCTCTTCATCTCTGAACACACCATTTTTCACGTTGAGAGTCGTGTTGCGTGTGTTTGCCCGGACTTCGGTCCGTGCTTTTATTTCAGTTTGTATATACATATATATTTTATATATATATATATATATATATATATATATATATATATATAAGCAACTAAACGCTCCAGACCAAAGTCTAGGCTCAATCGAGGCATAACTCGATAATGTTAGTCCATATATATAAATATATATATATATATATATATATATATATATATATATATATATATATATATATATATATATATATGAATTGTGTGTCGAACTTTGTCCGATGAGCCTAGACTTCGGTCTGGAGCGTTTACTGCTTTTATATATATATATGAACTGCGTGTCGGACTCTGTTCGATGAGCCTGGATTTTACATCCGGTGTGTTTACTCGCTTATATATATATATATATATATATATATATATGAACCGTGGTCGAACTTTTTCGATGAGCATGGATTTTACATCCGATGCGTTTACTCGCTTTTATATATATACTTATATATATATGAACTGTTGTCGAACTCTGTTCGATGAGCCTAGATTTTACATCCGGTGCATTTATCGCTTATATATATATATATATATATATATATATATATATATTTCGTCCCACCTGGAGTTCACTTCGTGGTGGTTGATTGCTTTGTACAACTTTATTTACGATTCGTCCCGCCTGAGTTTTCTCCATGGCGGTTGATAGCTTTTACAGCTTTATTTATATTTCTGATCCCCCATGGAGGTGCTTCGTGGTTGGTGATCATGTCTGTATATATATATTTATAGCTTTTATATATATATACCTATTTACTGCTTTCATAAAAATTACGGTATCATGTGCGCCTAGGAATCATGTTATCACAGATTCAGCCTATTGAATCTAGATTCGGTTCCTGTGATGGATATTTTCAGCTGTAAGCAGCTTGTAAATTATTATGCGGTGTCTGAAATTCCTAAGATGGTTTTCATACCCATGAGGAAGTCGGCATTATTTTGTATATTATTTTCGTACGGATGCCTCGCATCTATAAACTAAAATCAGTCAAGCCGAACACTTAATAAAATGGGAGTGTAAAAGGTCTCAATTACAATTGAGCATCAGGGTTTGAAAAACCTTTTTTATAAAACCTCACTTGTAACGACCGAGAAATTCGGATCTTATTGTAAAATGATTTTATTAAATTAAATAATAATAAAATCATATTATATGTGTTATCAAGATGGTTGTCATTGTATAACCTATTGATGTTAGAATATCGTAGTATTTGAGCTACGTGGATGAATTAAAGTGTTTGAATTTTCAAGACGAAAATAAAAGTTTTTCGATAAATTTTCCGAAAAATACTATTCATCGGTATTCGCTCGGGATATAATTTTGAGTTTTTGAGAAATACGAAATGATGGAATAACAAGGTAAGATGAATTATGTAATAAAAATCTAGTTATGAAAAATGTAATAATTCGCTTGTGGACTTAAATTATGAACTTTAAGTAAGCCGATGTAGTATTAAATAAGTAATAATGTATGATACTTAGGTATTGTACAAAGTAATGAAAACGAGTATAATACGAAGTATTATACGAGTTTGTGTGAAGAATGAAATATCGTATATAAATTCTATATGAATTAGAATACGAAAATAATACGTAAACTATATGTATATGTATTAAGTAATGTTAATGGATTTGGAAGATTAGTTAACAATTATATTCAAGTCCAAGTAGATTAAAATGTTAAGGCCCAATCATAAATGAATGAACAAACAAGTGTTTATTAATGCAAAGCCCAAATGATGATTTAATATAAGCCCATGATAGAATCCATGAGTTGTATGACCCATGGGGCAAACCATATTAATATGGTTATTGTGGTGACCAAGTTAATGTGGTGACGAAGTTAGTGTGGTGATCAAGACTTAGGAGTAATGACCAAGACTTTGAAGTAATGGCCAAGTATAGGATAAGAAAGTGATTAGCAAGTAATGAATAGTAAGGAGGTGGCTTAAGGAGGTGGGATGATTTAAAGACCAAACTACCCTAACTTTGTAATTTCTATAAATAGAGGAGGCTTACAAGCCATTTGTTAGTTCTTCAAATAATCCAACATCTTAAAAGTGCTTGAGTGTTAGAGAGAATAAGCTACACATAAGTCATTCCATAAGTAAGAAGAAGAAGCAAGCTACCTTACCAAGACTACACAAAAGTAAGACTTCTTCTCAATTTTCTTCTATCTCTACCATGATAGGTTGATAAGAAAAGATGGATTAAGAAACATGAATGATAAGAAGCAAGAAGAATGTATAAGTCATGAACTTAAGCCACATAAGTTGGCAATAAGTCATTTGAACTTATAAAAGTTATACACTTATTATAAGTTATCCTTGAATGTTAAGTATGAAAATATGAATTGGTAATGAGTTTATTAAGAGAAGTAATAAGGATGTAAAAAACGTGTATGATCCTATGAATCATAAGTGAAGTTATATGTTGAGAACATATAAAGAATGATGATTAAGAAACTTTGATTGTCATAAGTCATGAACAATAAAATCTTAAGTAGTTTATAATTTGACAAGTTACAAGCTCATGAAGAATAAGTCTGAAATCCAACAATGATTAAAAGTTGTTGTAATAAGTTGGTTAAGATGTTCACATGATGAATGGAAGTCATTTGTAATGTTGAACAAATCATAAGAATAAAGATTTGCCGGAAATTGCACGGTTGGACGATAATCGTCGAATTCGTAAAATTCTCGGAATGAAAGTCAAATTTTGTGTTTGAACTCGGAACTATGGTTTTCCAATAGAGACAAGTCATGTTTGGCATTTAAGAGTTGTGGACTCGAAAATGACCGGATTCCGACTTATAACGAAGAAACGAGCGTTGAACGTTCACGAACGTTTATCGTTTTCGTTAAAAATGAACCAATAGGTGAATTTTTAGCAAACAAATTCAAATAGATAAAATTCTTGAATGATCATGTAGATTACGTAATTTGTGAACCGTAGTTGAGATTACATATTGGTTCATTTTTAACGATAGTTGAGATAACTCTTATCGAGTTTTAAGGAAGAAGTAATAAAACACTTATGTGCTTATGTGTTTATAACTTATGTGCACGTGAGTGTCGAGTAAGAATGATTAATAACTAAAACTTTAAAATTTTGTTGTCAGGATGACTAATGTCGGAGAATCCAGCCACGCTAGGGAGGAGGGACCTCAAATGCCTACAGAGGAGGAGCCTCGCGACATTCAAGTAGTTTGGGAACAAGTACTGCCACGGGAGTCAGCCCCGTTGGTCACAGTAGTTGAAGATGAGGATGATTACGTGGAAACGGATGAGGAGGATCCCATTAAATTACCATAGGAGGATGAGGATGATGAGGACGAGGAGGAGGAGACTCCACTAACCTCGATGGATGCTCGTATATACGATGAAGTCTACGACTATAACGTGGAACTTCAGGATACAGTTGAGGAGTTGTAGGAGATAGTAGCTGAACAACAGACCACAATGACACAAAAAGACGGCGAGATCCAAGATCGTGAGGAACGATTGACAAACGCTGAGGAGAAACTAGTATAGATCGAAGGAGAAAAAGAACAATTGATCGAGGTGGTCGTTGAACTGAAGGACAAGCTGAAGGAAGAAGCTACCAAGAGGGCGAGAGCTGAAGATGCATATGAGGAAGCTTATCAACGAACTGGAAGAGTAGTAAGGAACTCACAGGCGAAGAGGATGAAGATGGAAGAGATGGATAAAGTATTTAACATCGCTATTAATCGAGCTCAAGATCGGGTCATGGGATATCCGATTCAATTCAAGACGCTGCCATCATATGTATTAGATCGTAGAACAATGTTCTGGGTCATGGAGGAAGAACGTGATAGGGCTAAGAAGTATCTTAATAGAACATCGTAGTTGTTGTACGATGAGTGAAAGATTAAATAAATTGTAAATCCCAAGTGTTGTACAACCTATGGGATATGACTATGATGTTGTCCTGAAACTTTTGTAGTTCAGGAAAGTAATGTAAATAGCAGTGATGCTATTGTTTTATGTTTCAAAAAGGTTATGAATAAATAAAAGTTGTTACTTTATTCAAAGTGTTATCTGTTATGTGGTTATTTCTTTTAGAGGCAAGTTAAGTAGAAATTTCTTAAAAGAGTTGAATAATAATCTAATGAATGTATTTTAACAGAAAATGCCTCCCAGACGTCAACCACCACGACAGAGAACCACTAAAGGAACCGATAACGACAATGTTGATGGTAACCCCGTTCAACAACTAGTGACGCTACTGACAGGAGCGTTGCAGAATCAACCACAAAACCATGGTATAACGTTTAAGGATTTTAAGGCGGTTGGACCACTTGAATTATGTGGGTCCATGAATCCAGTCAAAGCATAAACCTGGATTATGGAGATAGAAAAGGTATTTGATGTCGCTAGGGTAGGGGATGATCAGAAGACTGTTTTCGCAACATTTATGTTGAAAGGAGAAGCTAGTTATTGGTGGCAGGCCAATAAAACTCGTGAAGGGCCAGGAGTGATGACAAGGGATAGGTTCAAGGAGTTGTTCTTCGAGACCTATTTTTTGGAGAGTTCGAAGAGTCAGTTAGAAGTGCAGTTTCTAGAATTAAAGCAGGGAACGATGACGGTATCTGAGTATGCTGCAAAATCCAACGAATTGGCGAGGTTTGCGCCATATCAGGTCAGCACAGACGAGTGTAAGGCAAAGCGATTTGAACAGGGACTGAAGCCCTGGTTGTACAGTAGGGTTTCCCTGTTCTAATTGAAGATGTTTGCAGCAGTGATGGAGAAGGCAGTACTCCTTGAAGGTGGAGGCGAGGCAGTGACAAAGTTCAATCAGGAACAAACGAAGAAGATGAAGGAAAATGAGATTAAGAATGGAGGTGGTAGCGGTGGAAACAATAACAACAACAACAACAACAACAACAACAACAACAACAACAACAACAACAGTTTGAAGAGGAAGTGGAATGCAAACATAGGTGCTGGAAACCAGCAGGGTGACCAGCAAAACAAAAAGTTTGAAGCATGTGCGACATGCGGGAATTTTCACAAGGGTGCGTGCTTGATGGGGAAACGAGTTTGTTTCAATTGTGGTCAGGAGGGTCACATCGCCCCAAATTATACTCAACCAAAGAAGAATGTGTGCTTCACGTGCGGATCCAAGGATCACTTTGCTCGTGAATGCCCAAAGAAGAAGGATGGAGTGACTACTAGAAGTAATGGAGGTAACAATGGAGGTACATGGGCCATTCCAGGACCTGTAACATTAAACAAACCCACAACCAGAACCTTCAACATGACTATGCAAGATGTTGTGCAATCAAAAGATATAGTGTCAGGTATTATCCCAATCAATGATATAAATGCTTATGTATTATTCGATTCGGGTGCTACTTATTCGTTTATATCTGATGAATTTGCCAAGAGGTTAGAATTGCCTAGAGAAGAACTGAATTTTCCTTTGAACATAGAAATTGCGAATAAGGAAGTAATCCCTATTAGATTCGTAAACAAGAACTGTAGGGTGAATATTAAGGAGAATAACTTGTTGGTAGATTTGATTCCGATTAGACTTGGAGAGTTTGATGTTATTTTAGGAATGGATTGGCTGTTCAAATATGGAGCGGTAATTGATTGTCACAAGAAGTGTGTAAACCTTATGACTCCGTCAAATGTATTATTTTATGGTAGCAAGTCTCCTAGACAAATGAAATGTCTGACGACTATGCAGGCCAAGAAATTTTTGAGTCAAAGTTGTGTGGGCTATTTAGCTTACATAGTCGATACTCAGAAGAAGGGTGTGAAACTAGAAGAGATACCAGTGGTGTGGGAATTTGAGGACTTGTTTCCAGAGGATTTGCCAGGACTTCCTCCTGACAGAGAAATAGAGTTCGTGATCGACTTGGCACCGGGAACAACACCAATATCGAAGGCCCCGTACAGAATGGCTCCGATAGAAATGAAGGAACTGATGGTACAGTTGCAAGAGCTGCTGGACAAGAAATATATTCAACCAAGCGTATTGCCGTGGGGAGCGCCAGTTTTATTCGTGAAGAAGAAGGATGGATCAATGCGTCTTTGCATTGATTATAGGGAGTTAAACAAGGTAACTATTAAGAACAGGTATCCGTTGCCTAGAATAGATGACTTGTTTGATTAGTTGAAGGGTGCTAAATATTTCTGAAAAATTGATTTGACAAGTGGGTATCACTAATTGAAGGTAAGAAAGGAGGATATACCTAGAATGACATTCAGAACTCAGTACAGACATTACGAGTTTCTGGTGATGTCTTTTGGTTTAACTAATGCCCCTGCTGCATTCATGGATTTGATGAACAAGGTGTTTAAACCATTCTTAGACAAGTTTGTAGTGGTATTTATTGATGACATTCTGGTGTATTCCAAAACTCAAGAAGAACACGTGGAGCATTTACGTTTGACATTGGAGACACTAAGAAAGGAAAAGCTATACGCGAAATTCTCTAAGTGCGAATTTTGGCTCGACCGTGTACAATTTTTGGGTCATGTTATTGACAATGATGGGATTTCAGTGGATCCATCAAAAGTGGAAGCTGTAATCAATTGGGAACAACCAAGGACACCTTCAGAAGTAAGGAGTTTCTTGGGACTGGCCGATTATTATAGAAGATTTATTCAAGATTTTTCTAAGATAGCCACTCCGCTAACAAATTTGATAAGGAAAGCTATAAAATTCGTTTTTACGGAGAAATGTGAAGAGAGTTTCTAAGATTTGAAGAAGAAGCTAAGTATGGAACCCGTATTGACATTACCAGATAATACAGAAAATTTTGTGGTGTATAGTGATGCCTCACACAAAGGGATGGGTTGTGTTTTTATGCAGAACGGCAAAGTTATTGTGTATGCATCAAGACAACTGAAGGATTATGAGAAAGGGTATCCGACTCATGATTTGGAATTGGCTGCAGTTGTATTTGCTCGGAAGATATGGAGACACTATCTTTATGGAGAGAAATATGAGATCTACACAGACCACAAAAGTCTGAAGTATATTTTCACTTAGAAGGATTTGAACATGCGTCAAAGAAGGTGGATGGAATTGATAAAAGATTACGATTCTGAGATCTTTTATCATCCGGGCAAAGCGAATGTGGTTGCAGATGCTTTAAGCAGGAAAGGTCGGGAAAGGTTGATGCTGATAACAACTTAGGAGGAGCTCATTTCAACAATGACAAAACTGGAGTTGGAAATCAAATTTCTAAAAGAATCTGACGAACAACTATTCCAGATAGAAGCTGGTCCAACTTTAGTGGACAAAGTGAAGGATGCTCAACTACAAGATGAAGAGTGTGGGAAAATCAAAGAGAATCTGATTGAGGGTAGTGATGTAAAATACAAGATCGATACCGAAGGACTACTACGGTTTGAGGGAAGAATCTGGGTTCCAGCAACACCAAAGCTGAAAGAAGAAATTTTGACCGAAGCTCATAGCTCAAGATATTCAATTCATCCAGGAAGCACGAAAATTTATCAAGATTTGCACCGACATTTTTGGTAGCCGAATATGAAAAGGGACATTGCAGAATGCCTAGCGAAATGCTTGACATGTCAAAGAGTAAAAGCCGAACATTAAAGACCCAGCGGATTACTTCAACCGTTGGAAATACCTGAATGGAAGTGGGAACACATCACGATGGATTTTGTGGTGGGTCTTCCAACTACTCGGAGAGGATGCGATGCGATTTGGGTGATAGTGGACAGACTGACGAAATCATTGCACTTTTTACCAATAAAGATTAGATTCAATCTTGATCAGTTGGTAAGATTGTACATTAAAGTGATCGTTTTAAGGCACGGAGTGCCAGTATCAATTGTGTCCGATAGAAATCTGCGATTCACGTTAAATTTCTGGAAGAGACTACAAGAATGCATGGGGACATAGTTGCGAATGAGTACGGCTTATCATCCACAAACAAATGGCAAAAGCGAACGAACAATTCAGACATTGGAAGATATGCTAAGAGCATGTGTCATGGACTTTAAAGGAAGCAGGGAAGAACATTTACTGTTGGTGGAATTTGCTTACAACAATAGTTACCACGCGAGCATCAACATGCCACCTTATGAGGCATTGCGGCAAAAAGTGCAGAACTCTACTGTGCTGGAATGAAGTCGGTGAACGTCAACTGCTAGGAGCGGAACTAGTGTAACAAATTGCTGACGTTGTCAAACTTATTAGGACAAGATTGGTAGCAGCTCAAGACCGACAGAAGAAGTATACTGATCAACACATCCAAGATTGTGTATTTGACGTAGGAAGTTATGTATTCCTAAAAGTTTCTCCTTGGAAGGGGAAAATTCGTTTCGGTAAAAAGGGAAAGCTAAGCCCGAGGTTTATTGGACCCTTTGAAGTGCTGCGAAAAGTGGGAGAAGTGGCTTATGAGGTAGCTCTACCTCCAGAGTTGGAAAACATTCACAATGTTTTTCAAATTTCAGAGTTACGACCATATAAACCCGACTACAAACACGTGATCGAGTACGAACCGTTGCAGTTCGAGAAAGATTTGTCTTATGAAGAGATTCCTATTCAGATAGTTGACAGGAAAGATAGGTGCTCAGGAATACAGTTATACCTTCTGTGAAGGTGATATGGAGGAACCACAACGCTGAAGAAGCTACGTGGGAACTCGAAGAGAAAATGTTGAAAGAGTACCCTGAGTTATTTGTTTAATCTGTGTCCTCGATTCGGGGGACATAATCTTTGTAAGTAGGAAAGAATGTAACGAATGATTTGTTTGAGTTGTGATTCTGAGGACAGAATCCTTGTAAGGAGGGAATGATGTAACATTCCAGAATTTTAAATTATAATATTAAATATTTATTGATTTATATAAGTATTTAATGGATATGTTTATTGTTGAATAAACAATTGTTCAATTTGAGTTGATGTGGTTTAGTTAATTATTTGTTGTATAAATAATTAAGGAGTTAAGAAAATTAATTGTTATGAGATTATATACCAATTTAATTTAATAATTAAGTTAGAGAGCTAATAATGATTAAATGAATTATAATATTTTAATTGGAATTTGTGGTTAAAATAAAGTGTTCGTTGGTTGAATAAAATTATAATTATAAAAGAAATTATAATTATGTGATAATGATTTATGTGTTAAAGTAATTTAATAGATTAATATTTCAATTGATTGATTATTTAAATTATTGGAAGTGTGACGAATAACCTTGCTGTAAAGGAGTTTAATTCAGTTTTGCCAAACAAAGCCTAATATCTATTAAGTCTTTATTCTAGTTATGTCTTTCCAAACAATGCATAAGGATTAATTGATTATATTTTAGTGGTTAGCCAAACAAGCCTTATGGCTTTTGATTTTCAAATAAAACATAACTGATATAAGTTATATCTATATTTATATTATATCATTAATATATATTATTACTATATACGTTATATTATTAGTACGTATGTTAGAAGAGAGAAGAAGACTAAGTTGAAGAGTTTATAGAGAGAAAAGAAGTGAGGAAGGAAGGCTAAAGAAATTGAGAAAGGAATTGGGGGGAAAGAAGCTTGATAATCAAAAGGATAACCATCTTCTTCTAACTCTAGGATATCATCTTCTTAATCAAAGGTATGAGCTCAATCTTTTACTTAAAAAGTTTAGTTTTTCTCTTCCCAAAAAGTCTCTGTAAAATAATTGTAAAAGATGAATTGTTGATATGTATATAGTTTAGTATGATAATTGTTTGTAAAAGGTTGTGTCATGAGTTTATATGTGATTATAGAGAAATTAAGTCATGTATGTATGCAATTTGTGAAGAAAACCATATTACAATGTTTATATGAAAATATATGAGTATTGCTTAGTTTAAAATGAAATTAAGGTTTGATTAATTGTTAATATATATATAAACTGACTATTGAATTTGATAGAGTATGTATAATCATAACCATGGTATTTTGAATTTACTGTTTTGATTGAAAAATAAAATCACAGTGTTGATTTTTATTAAAAATATCAAAAATGGAGTTTTTGCCAAAAAGTAGTGAAATTGAGTCGAATGTAAACTGTGGCGCCGCAACGCGAGTTAGCAGAATGTTCTGACGGTTTTAGTTTATTACACAAAGTTTGAAAATAAATGTTATATGTTAATAATAGGAATGTTAAATGATGATTTCAGTAGTATTAATCTATGAATGAGCATGTTATCAAGGGTTAACTAGTATTAACATAGTTTGATTATGTGAATTGGTAATTTAACCTACATGATGTATATATTTGTTTTTATAGATATAAAAGGATTGGTAATGACTAATTATGTCATGATGACATATATATAGGGTATTGAGATTCAAGTGGTAAGGGTTAGCTTGTGCTAAAGGCAAGTTTTCTAACTCTACTTTTATAATTGTGCGAATATTTAAACTCTTTTGAGCAAGTTTTCTAACTCCATACTTTCATTGAGTTAGTTGTTTATGCAAGTTTTCTAACTCTAAAACTTCATTATGCAAGTTCAATTTCGTTGAGTACATTATTGTTTTTAGTTCAAATTCAATTATACAAGTGGCTAACTTTACGCTTTCGTAGAGCTAGATGGTTTATTATTGAGAAAGCTCTTGTATCTAATTGTTCATAGGGATGCAAGTATTCTAAATCGTATATTTAGTATTGAGTAAGTTTCTTTTATATGTAACTTGTTATTTAGCATGCAAATTGCTATATTTTAATATTCTAGTGTTGAACAACTTTATCATTCAAATTACTATTCATTATGCATACTCGGTATCCAATTATCAATAACTTTGACTTAATATTGTTCAAAGCAAATTATGTTTATGATTATTCAATGTTTATGCTATTTGATTATTCCTAAAGCATGATATTAATTTACAAATATCGATTCAGTTATGATTATTCCATAGCATACAGTTATTTCTTTTGTATTCAACTAATCCTTAGTTGATGACCGTTGAATTCTAAATTACCCTGTAATGTATCCAAACCAAACTTACTTTGGTGCGGACTTGTATTCTAAATACTGAGATGAACAACTCTTTTATTAGAGGTTTACGCTTAGCGTTGAAATGGTTGTGCACAATACATTGTATGAATGGTTGATCCCCCTAAGTACGTGGAGTCCTTATAGTCTTATGACTGTTAAAGTTAAAGTTGAAAGATTACTTATAACTGTGGATATGATTCGTGGTCATTAGACTCTCAGTAGTATATTTAAAAATGTTAATAGAAACTATCATTCAGTTCTATTGAACCTATTTCTGGCAAAGGTTGTAATGTTGTAAAGTATTTATTCTTATTCCAAGTGAACCTTGTTTGCTCACTATTGCATATTATATACTTATTGCAGCTATGGTTAAGAAGGTCAATGAACCGACCACTAGCAAAGGAAAGGGGAAAATGTACAAGTGATGAAGACTTGTAATTTTATTTTATCGTTATAGACTTTTGAATGATGTAATAATTTAATTTTAGCATTTGAATGATTGTAATTAAAGGTTAGATAACCTGTGATATTTTTATTTAAGTTTAATCCTATATGGGTAGGTTTTTATTTTTCAATTTTATTATGACTGGGTAGTTAGAAATGAATGTTTTGATTAAGTGAACACCAAATCTTGAGGAAATGAAGTACCAGGATTTGGGGGTGTCACAGGTTGGTATCAAAGCTTTAGGTTATGAACCTTAGGTGGGGGAGAAAAGCCTTAGGAAGTAATCTTTGAAAAGGTAGTTGAGAACTCTTATCGAGTTTTAAGGAAGAAGTAATAAAACACTTATGTGCTTATGTGTTTATAACTTATGTGCACGTGAGTGTCGAGTAAGAATGATTAATAACTAAAGCTTTAAAATTTTGTTGTCAGGATGACTAATGTCGGAGAATCCAGTCAGGTTAGGGAGGAGGGACCTCAAATGCCTATAGAGGAGGAGCCTCGCGACATTCATGTAGTTTGGGAACAACTACTGCCACGGGAGTCAGCCCCGTTGGTCACAGTAGTTGAAGATGAGGATGATGACATGGAAACAGATGAGGAGGATCCCATTGAGTTACCACAGGAGGATGAGGATGACGAGGACAAGGAGGAGGAGACTCCACTAACCTCGATGGCTGCTCGTATGTACGATGAAGTCTACAACTGTAACGTGGAACTTCAGGATACAATTGAGGAGTTGCAGGAGATAGTAGCTGAAAAACAGACCACAATGACACAAAAAGACGGCGAGATCCAGGAATGTGAGGAACGACTGACAAACGCTGAGGAAAAACTAGTACAGACCAAAGGAAAATCCACTGTATCTTCCCCAACGGGTGATGAAACCTACCATCAAATCAAAGGGGAAAATACAAATGGAGAAGATTGAAAAATTCCTCCGCACTATGGGTCATAACGAAGCCAAGGTGGTTTTAAGCTTAAAAAAAGCTCCACAACAAATATCAATTTTGGACTAGGTCCTAACTTCCGAGGATCACCAGACGATCTTGCTGAAGGTTTTAGAAGAAGCCTATCTACCGACACCAGTTGATATGGAAAAATTTTAACACTTGGTTGATCACATTTTCAACAACAATGTGATATCTTTCACTGATGATGACATACCGCCCGAAGGGACCGGTCATTGCAAGTCGTTGCACATTGTAGTCTTGTCCTCCGAATACATGCTAGCTGGAGTCCTGATAGATGGAGGTTCATCTATAAATATCTGTCCATATGCTACCTTAGTGAAGATGAATATCAATCTCAACCGACTCCGGAGTAGTCATATTATCATCAAAGCTTTTGATGGAGCCGGCCGAAATTTGATCGGAGTAATTGAATTGCCAATCGAAATTGGTCCCCACACATTCTGCGTATCTTTCCACGTATTCAAGATAGATTCGGGATACAACCTGCTCTTGGGACGACCTTGGATTCATATGGAAGGGGCAGTCCCCTCCACCCTTCATCAGCAGTTAAAATATATTATCAACAATAGCCTAGTTACGGTCAACGCTGAACCAGAGTGTCCCTAACACGGGGATATGCCATTCATCAATGCCAATGCAGATATTGAACCGATTAGTTTTCATGCCTTGTAAATAAGCAATACCCAATACCATGCTATTGGAACTCCATTTCCCAAACCCAAGATTTCTGTCGAGGTAATGTCGGCTACTCAAGAAATGATGTCATTGGGTCATCAGCTGGGACAAGGGCTGGGTAAAGATCGCCAGGGTATCAAATACCCAATATAATTAACCAAGCAAACTGGGACAGCTGGACTAGGCTATTCTGCCAGTTCTAATCATAGGAATCCTCATAAGCATCAGCAGATTCCTTCAGTTTCAAATGCGCGGCATTTACCTTCGCCTTCAAACTCTGAGTCTGCACAACCTCCTGTAATGGTGCCAGCCAGTATCATGGCTATGTTATTTCCCAAGCCGGTATCAGTAAAGGAGAAAGAAGTCTTTGTTCCAGATCCCGCAATGGAAGAGGAGGAGCGAAGAATAAAGCAAGACATCATCCGAATTATGTCGGGCATACGCATCATCGTTCATGATGAATATACAAACAGATACACCCCAGACGATGATTTCCCAGACGTAATGGCCATCATCCAGGAAAAGGAGGACGATGACAACCGCTCCGTCACTGCAGTCCACCCGGATTTTTCCTTTGCCAATTGGAGCAGCACTCCTTGCATTGGTCGACAAAGGTAAAATAGGAAGAAACTCTTTCTGCCTTGTAGATATCATAACTGCTTACTTTTTTGTACAGTTTTAGCAGTTTATTTTGCCAGTATATGCTAACATTGTGTATGATCAAAACGTTTCGTATATACTAAGTGAAAGCATATTTTGTTTCAAGACCCTGAATTTAGATGTGCCTGTACTTGCTAATACGGTTCCTCTTCTCCACAGGGATTGTACCTTTGATGTAGAGATGAATTCAGCCTTGATGGAAGTACATGAGGACATTAAGGTGCCTCCAGAAATTCAAGAATGGGTCAAAGACAAACCTAAACCCAACCTTGACCAAACCACTTCCATCAATCTCTGAACCTTAGAAAGCCCTAAGTTAATCCAGATTGGTTCATACCTTACCCCAAACCAACGAAATGACAAGGTTACGCTACTAACCCAATTCCAAGATGTTTTGCATGGTTTCACGAAGACATGGTGGGTTTTTCCACTGACATTGTCCTTCATCACCTTCCCATTAAAGAGAGATTTAAGCTAGTCAAACAAAAGCTCAGGCGATTGAAACTTGAGAGGAGTTTAAAGGTAAAAGAAGAAATTATGAAATAATTTCAAGCTGACATTATCATGGTGTCCACATATCCTGAGTGGATATCCAACATTGTTCCCGTGCCTAAACCCGGATGGAAGGTTCGAGTTTGCGTGGATTACCGGGACTTGAACAAAGCTTGCTTAAAAGATAGCTTTCCCGTGCCATTTATCCACATTCTTATTAAAAATACTGCGCAATACTGCATATACTCCTTTGCTGATTGCTTTACGGGGTACCATCAGATCATGATTGCTGAGGAAGATCGTGAGAAAACTGCTTTCATCATGCCTTGGGGAACCTTTTGCTATAGACGGTTGTCATTCGGCCTCATCAATGCTGGAGCAACCTACCAGCGAGCTATGATGGCTCTCTTCCATGACTTAATGCACAAAGAGATCGAGATCTACGTAGATGACATCATTATCAAATCCTGGAAGGAGGAAGACCACTTAGACCATCTCAGAAAGTTATTCAACATGTTGCGTAAGTACAACTTGAAGTTGAATCCGGCCAAGTGCGCCTTTGGCGTTAAATCAGGCAAGTTGCTAGGATTTCTAGTAAGCCACAAAGGGATTGAGTTAGATCCCACCAAAATCCTGGCCATCACGGAAATGCCCATTCCTCAGACAGAGAAGGAAATACGAGGATTTTTGGGAAGAATCAACTTCATTAGCAGGTTTATCTCTCAACTCACAACAACCTATGAGCCAATCTTCAAGCTATTAAAGAAGAACACCTCCATGAAATGGAATGATGAGTGCTAGAATTCCTTCCTCACAATTAAAGAACAGCTAGTCAAAGCTCCTGTTTTGGTACCACCCAGGGATGATGTTCCCCTGTTCATGTATCTTTCCATAAGTGACAATGCCATGGGCTGCATGCTGGGACAGAAAGGCGATAGAGGCCAAGAACGAGCTATCTATTACCTCATCAAAAGATTCAGCAACAGTGAACACGAGTACACTCTGATTGAGAAGACTTGTTGTGCTTTAACATGGGCATCCATGAGGTTACAACATTACCTCCATGGTCACACAACCCATCTCATATCCCACGTGGATCCTCTCAAGTACGTGTTCAATAAATCCATGTTAAATTTCTGGCTGTCCAGATGGCAATTGATCTTACAATAATTTGACATCGTATATATGACTCAAAAGTCCATCAAAGGTCAAGGAATTGCGGATCAACTAGCCGTCGCACCTTCAGGGGATTTCAAACCGTTGGAAATATATTTCCCCGATGAAGGAGTAATGACAGCTCAACAACACCATCAGTACGATACACGCCAATCAGGGAAGATGTATTTTGATGGAGCTGTAAATATGGAAGGTTCTGGAGCTGGAACAGTTCTAGTATCTGGTACAGGGGAGCAGTATCCCGTCGCCGTCAAATTACAGTTTGTCAGCACCAACAACACAGCTGAGTACGAAGGTTGTCTCATGGGCTAAAATTTGCCCGTTCAATGGGCATCAGGCGGTTAACTGTCTTTGGATATTCAGAGTTGGTAATCAGACAATCCACCGGAATCTATCAAACCAAGGAACTACATTTGCTGCCTTACCATCGGCAAGTTTTACGTTCGAAGAAATCTCCTTTCTACACGTTCCTCGTAATAGGAATGACTTTGCGGACGCGTTAGCAACTTTTGCCTCCTTGATTCGCATATCAGACAAGGGATGTAACGACCGAGAAATTCGGATCCTATTGTAAAATAATTTTATTAAATTAAATAATAATAATATTTTATTCTATGTGTTATCAATATGGTTGTCATTGTATAACCTATTGATGTTGGAATATCGTAGTATTTGAGCTATGTGAATGAATTAAAGTATTTGAATTTCCAAGACGAAAATAAAAGTTTTTCGAGAAATTTTCTAAAAAATACTATTCATCGGTATTTGCTCGAGATATATTTATGAATTTCCGAGAAATACGTAATGATAGAATGACAAGGTAAGATGGATTATGTAATAAAAATGTAGTAATTGAAAATATAATATTTTGCTTGCGGACTTAATTTATAAACGTTAAGGAAGGCGAAGTAGTAATGAATAAGTAATAATTGTATGATACTTAAGTATTGTACAAGGGTAATGAAAATGAGTATAATATGAAGTATAATACGAGTTGGTATGAAGAATGAAATATTTCATATAATTTCTATATGAATTAGAATACGAAAATAATACATAAACTATATATGTATTAAGTAATGTTAATTAACTTGGAAGATTGGTTAACAATTGGTATAAGTCCAAGTGAATAAAATGTTAAGGCCCAATTATAAATTAATGAACCAACTAGTGTTTATTAATGCAAAGCCCAAAGATTAAGTTGGTCCAAGCCCAAGCTAGAGTCCAATGAATTAATTGACCCATGGGGCAAACCAGGATAATATGGTTTAACTTGGTAATCAAATTAAATGTGTGGTGATCAAGTGTTAGAAGTAATGACCAAGACTTAGGAGTAATGGCCAAACAAAAGATAAGTGTTGTGCTAGCCAAGTAATGAATAGTAAGGAGGTGCATAAGGAGGTGGGATTGTTTTAAAGAACAAACTACCCTAACTTTGGAAAATCTATATATAGAGGAGGCTTACAAGCCATTTGTTAGTTTTTCAAATAATCCAAACATCTCAAAGTGCTTAAGTGTTAGAGAGATTTAAGTTACAAATAAGTCACTTTCATTTGTAAGAAGAAGAAGAAGGCTACCTTACCAAGACTTCTAAAGTAAGACTTCTTCTCCATTATCTTCTATCTCTACCATGATAGGTTGATAAGAAAAGTTTGGATTAAGGAACATGGATGTTAAGAAGTAAGAAGAATGAGTAAGAAATGAACTTAAGCCACATAAGTTGGCAATAAGTCAATTGAACTTATAAAAGTTATAAACTTATTATAAGTTAAACCTTTAATGTTAGTATGAAAATTATGAACTTGTAAATGAGTTAATTAAGGGGAGTGATATGGATGTAAAGGAAATTGTATGATTATATGTATCATGAATACATAAGTAAAGTTATATGTGAAGAACATGTAAAGTATGATGATTAAGAAACTTTAATTGTCATAAGTCATGAACAATAAAATCTTAAGTAGTTTATAATTTGACAAGTTATAAGCTCATAAAAAATAAGTTAAAAATCCAACAATAAATATAGGTTGTTGTAATAAGTATGTTGAGATGTTCACATAAGGAATGGAGTTCATTTGTAATGTTGAACAAATCATAAGAATGAAGATTTGCCAGAAATTGCACGATTGGACGATAATCGTCGAATTCGTAAAATTCTCAAAATAGAAGTCAAATTTTGTGTTTGAACTCGGAACCATTGTTTTTCGATGGAGACAAGTCATATTTGGCATTTAAGAGTTGTAGACTCGAAAATGACCGGATTCCGACTTAGAACGAAGAAACGAGCGTTGAACGTTCACGAACGTTTATCGTTTTCGTTAAAAATGAACCAATAGGTGAATTTTTAGCAAACAAAGTCAAATAGATAAAATTCTTGCATAAACGCGTAGATTACGTAATTTGTGAACCGTAGACTTTTGAACGAGCCAATTCGGACTTATAACGAAGAAGTTATGCGTCCAGGAAATTCACAAAATTCAAAGACTAAAATTTTTTCTGGTGCACAGAATTGGCGCCACGGTGCCAACCCTAAGCCAAACTGGTCGTCCCGCAGTGCGTAACAGTGTCCAAGCACACTGTAAGAGTTCGCCGCAGCCGAACCGTAGTATAATTTGTGGCGCAGCAGTGCCATGTACAGTACGAAAATCTTCTGGAGTATGGCGCCGCAGCGCGGCCCAATGAGTAAGGACTCGCGCCGCAGCGTCGATCTCAGAACAAGGATGGTAATGAATGTTTCTAAGTACAAAGAAAGGAAAGCTAATTGATTTAAAAATAAACACAACTTAAGGAATGTAATGCAACATTGTTTAAACTTTGTTATACCTTAAGGATGTTGTATAAAGGTTGAGATAACCTAGTCGAATATAAATGCAAGGATAATGATAAACCATAACAGATAATAACTGAATCTAATACACAATTAGATTGAGATGAAGGTATGATATAGTCATATACATACTTGATTATATATGACCTAATGTAAGGCATTATGTGATCATGCATTGTAGAGACTTGAAAGACTTGAACATAAAGTTAATATACCATGGCAGACGCTAAAGGCAAGTATTCTAACTCTTGTCTCAGTTCAATCTGAATAAGTTTTAAAGTTCATGTATTCTTTCGCATGAATTGAAGTATGTTGAAGTTAAAGCCAATTCCTTTGGCTAGACTTGGTATATTGATAATCTATTCGTTTATTATCAAATGTGGTTATCCTTTGTCAACTACTTGATATGGTTTTCAAAAGAAGAATGAAATGTTAAACAAATGTTTTGTCGGTAAAACGACAGGCACATGAGGTTGCCAAATGCTTAAACGTGTATACGTTTAATGGATGTAGTGTTAATCAATATAGAGTACAACAGGCTGATCACCTAGAAGTGCTCGTAAGTAATATCAGGCTTACGGACTTGCTTCCGGGTTGTCCTTTTTCAATAAAGAATGAATACTAGAGGTCTTTGACCGGAGTCAATGTTGTACTAAATATTGTTATTATTGTAAAATAGTTTGAAAGAAAGATGAAGTGTTATTTTGAATTATCAATAGTACTTCATAACTATTGTTCATTTATTGAAGATATACGATTCGTATGTGTCAAGCATGTTGTTATTGAATTGTTATACTTGCTGAGCTAGTTATGCTCACTCTTGCTTGAACCATATGAATGCAGCTAAGACTGAACGTCCCGAAGGATCGAAAAAGGATAAGGGAAAAGCTAAGGCAGATTACTAAGCTGTCTTGTAATAGTATAGGTCTATTGTTATAATGTAACTGATATTATGACAAAGAACCTTTGTAATGGGAATAGAACCTGGGAAATGTAAATATTACTTTAAATATATAGAAGTTATGTTCGTTCTTTGAGACTTTTCAATTGAATGAATGTATGAATGTTGTACTGTATAGAACCATATGTCGGGTTGGAAGATACCCGGATTTGGGGGCGCTACAAGTTGGTATCAAAGCCTAGGTTATAAAACTTAAGGGGGAAAGTAGAACCTTAATTCATAACCTTAAGAAAGAATAAAGAAGTAAAAGATGGAAACTAACCCTATAAAAATGCATTATATTATGTTATGTATTTCTATTATTTTACTGACGTGTACTAATCAAACAATATTATTTTGTTGTAGATGTCGGGAGAAAATAATATGTATAGAGATATACATGTAGTGAGCGAGGATTCAGTTAATCGGGTAGAGATACTACCAAATCCCGTAGCAGTAGAATCAGAGGTGGTGACAATCGAGTCTGGAGACTCGGACGATATGGATTACATATCTATATTTGATGGCATGCTAGAGGAGGAGGTGGACGTGATGTCCTTTGACCAGGTTCCACCTACAGAGGAATTGTCTACGGGGGAATCGATGAAGGCGTTGTTTATGTCAGTATTGAATATGAATGTCCATTACTGCCAAGAAGTTAAGGAGTTGAAAGAGGAACTCCAAATTGTCCGTGAGGACAAGACTAGCATGGAGGGAATGTGGGAAGAGGAGCATGATAATAGAGTTCTAGCTAAGGATAAGGTCCGAGAGCTGAAAGGTGAAGTCTTTTAGCTCAAGCAGGAGCTAAAGACTAAACAACGGAAGTTGGAGAGGATGTCCTATATACATAGGAGTTCTCATGTAGATTTCTAGCAGCAAGTAGCTGGGTATCAGATAGAAGCAGGACAGACCCGACACACTATCAGTAGAGATGTTATTGCCGGTCTGGCCAACAAAGATTTTGAGAATGCCCTACGTCAGATGTAATCTAGCAATAGCTAGAGTAGATTAGATATGTAAATATTATGTATCTAGTAGTGACGTAAAACCCTCTTTTGTATAACAAAGGGTAGTCTTTTGTAAATCCCAATTTTTGGAAAGTAATTGCAGGATGGTAATGTAATCATCTAAGGCTGAGTAATGTTGACAATGTAGTGTTATACTACTAGTTATAAATCAATATAAGTCTTTTTATGGAACATATTGAGTAATGAGTATGAGTTGTTGTTTTATTACAAATAATAACAAACCAAAAAGAATAAAGTAATAATGATGTGTTGTTTTCTTAACAGCAAAATGCCGCCAAGAAGGAGACAACGAAATCAAGGCACTAATGTTAACCAACCGGAGGGTGGTCCAGTTAATCCAATGCAGGAGTTTGTTAATCTCTTAACGGCTTCATTTAATAGAACGGGGGCTAATGTACCCGTGATTCCTGGAGTAGTACAAGCTACTACTTTTAAGGATTTTAAAAGTGTAGGTCCGCCGGAGTTCAAAGGAACTATGGACCCTATAGAAGCCCAGACCTGGGTAAAAGAAATCGAGAAAGCATTTGTAATAGCAAATGTTGAGGAGGGTCAAAAGGTTGCCTTTGCAACCTATTTGATGAAAGGAGAGGCCAACTTCTGGTGGGAGGCAAACCAGGATAGGGCCGACATAGGAAACCTAACGTGGGAGAGGTTCAAGGAGAATTTCATCGAGAACAATTTTCCCACGAGTATGCAAGGGAGGATGGAAATGAGGTTTCTTGAATTAAGACAAGGGGATATGACAGTTCCCAGTATGCTGCCAAGTTTAATGAACTGGCACAATTTGCTCCACATCAAGTGGACACTGAAGTGAGAAAGGCTAGAAGATTCGAGCAGGGCTTGAAACCCTGGCTCTATAGCCAAACCTCTGTGTTCCAAAGTACTTCCTTTGGAACCATATTAGAATCGGCAATAATTGCCGAAGGTGGGAATGAGGCTCTCAGCCAGTACCACAAGGATAAGAAAAATAAGGGCAAGGTTGATGGAGGAACCAAGACCGAGGGAGCCAGTGGAAGTGGCAACGGTCAAAAGAGGAAGGGCTTTAACTCTGGGAATACCGGAGTAAAACAAGGGGATGCTAAGAGGAGGATGGAGGCCTGTTAAACCTACGGGAAGACTCACTTAGGAGTCTGTCTCAAAGGAAAGGCGGTATGTTATAATTATGGACAGGAAAGGCACATTTCGCCTAACTGTCCAAATCTGACGAAAAATCACGGATATTTTGTATGTGGATCAACTGACCACATAGCGAAGAACTGCCCGAAGAAGGGGACAGAAGGAAATAAGGGAACTAATAGCGGTAAGTTAGCTCTTAGTGGTCCATCTCAGCTGGGGAAATTAATGGCCCGTACTTTTAATATGACGGTCCAGGATGCGGTGGCATCAGGGGATATAGTTGCAGGTATTATTCTGATCAATAACATAAATGCATATGTGCTATTTGATTCGGGTGCTACTCGTTCGTTTATAGCATGTGATTTTGCTAGACGACTAGAATTATGTCCTGAAAAATTGCCTATACCTTTTAACATTAAGGTAGCAAATGAAGAGATAATTCATGTTAAAGATATTCATATGAGTTGTTGCATAGATGTACGTGGTTGTAAGTTATCAGTAGATTTAATACCGATAAAGTTAGGAGAATTCGACATAATTCTCGTAATGGATTGGTTGATTAACCATGGAGCAATTATAGATTGCCAAAAGAAATGTGTGAGCATCAAGACGTTGAAGCAACCTCCTGTAGTATTTTATGGTAATACATCGCCGGGACATTCTTGTTGCCTTACGATGACACAAACTAGAAAACTCTTAAGGAAGGGATGTGTAGGTTATCTATGCCATGTTGTTGATACCCAGAGTGTAACGAAGGAGTGGTTTGAGTTGTGATTCTAAGGACAGAATCCTTATAAGGAGGGAATGATGTAACAATCCAGATTTTTAATTAATATTTAAATATTTATTGAATTATATAAATATTTAATGGATGTGTTTATCGTTGAATAAGTATTTGTTTAATTGATTTGATGTGATTTGATTATTTATTTGTTTAATAAATAATTAATGAGTTAAGGAAAGTAATTATTTTGAGATAGTAATCTAATTTAATTTAATAATTAAGTTAGAGAGTTTATAATGATTAAATAAATTATTATATTATGCAATAAATTATTATTAGAATTAATTAATTAAGAATGAAAACTTAATTAATTAGAAGTGTGACAAATAGCTATATTATAAGTGGTTATTAAAATAAATTAAAGTAGTTTAATTTATTTTGCCAAACAAGACTTAAATATATTAAGTCTTTAATTTTAAATAATTTTGCCAAACAAAGCCCTATGGCATTTGATTTTTAAATTTGATTTATTAGCAATATAAATTAAAATTAAACAATATATAAATAATATATAATATATTTGATAACTGATAGTTTAATAGCGTCATTAGTATATAGCAGTTTCGTACGCTGGGTTTTAGACGTGCGTTTGTTTAGTTACGTATAATCTATTTGCCTAAAGCCTAAGTAAGAAAAGGGAAGAAAGCTTGTCTGAGAAAAAGTTCAAAGAGAGTTTGAGAGAGAAAGGGTTGTGATTCCCAAAACAAGTTCTGAGTTCGTCAAAGCTATTTGATTAACAAGTGTTGTCTAAACAAATTAAAGGTATGTTTTATACTCTTAACATATATGATTTATAGTATAATTCCTTAGTCTCTGTGTTCTTGAAATCCATTCACTATGTATAAGGTTTTTACAAAAAGTGTTTGTAAACCATGTTTTAGAATTGGTTATGATGTTACATGTATTTGTAAAGATAATTGTTATAACTAGCATATATATATATATATATATATATATATATATATATATATATATATATATATATATATATATATATATATATATCTGTATGCTAATTACGATCAAAAAGAAAGAAAAGAGTTTTTACAGTAAAAACATATGAGTATGAACATGTTTTGCAGGATAACAAAATTAGTATGTGATTGTATGCTAATTATGAAATTGAACGTTGAGTATATTGATTTCTTATGAAATTCAGAGAATCGTAGTCTCAAGGAATCAAATTAGTTTATAAATTTTGGTTACCATGTTCACCGTGTTTATCAAACATCGATAATGGAGTTTTGGTTTTTAAAACAATGCGTACAATGAATTAAGTTTTCTGTGATTGTTGTGTAGTGGTTTAAATTAGTATATGCATGTTGGGTAATGTGTATATGGGTTATTTTTATAAGTTTTACATCTTAATTTAGATGTTAGAAGTAGTAATTTGTCCAGAATTCAGCTATTCTGTTATTCGTGGTTGGGTTCTGCAAGTTTCGGCGGCCTAGCGCAAAAATTTGAGCCCCAACGCTAAAAATCGCGTCCCAGCTCCAAAATTCGCGCCCCAGCCACTGGTTAGCCTAGTTCTCGCGCCGCGACGCGGGGACAGAAGTCTGAGTCAGACAGTTTTGGCCTCCTATAATTAAATGGCCATAACTTTCTCATACGAACTCCGATTGAGGTAATTCAAGATGATCCGGAACGAGAACGTATAGACCTACAACTTTCGTGCCAAACGTTTTTCAATTCAAGATCTGTAATAGTAGTCAAAATGGTCATCGTTAGGACTGTTATGTTTTCGGGGGCAATCGGAGGGCGTCGGGCAAGCACATATGCATGTGTAGTGCTCCTGACCAAAAAAGATGATGTTCTAAGTTATAAAACTTGAATGTTTATAAATATAATGATGCTTAACATTAATAAATGATGTATTAGATAAGTTATTGAAGCATAGTAAGCATACGCAAGAGATACAAATCGGGCGTGTGACGATTGAACGTCGAAATGTCGTGCCAAGTGTTAATGAACTTAAAAAGTGTTTCAATTCAATTGAAATGAATATTATAAGATATGGAATGGATTTAATATAAAACTAGTAAGTAGTCCTAGCAAGACTTAAGCACTTGAATGAACTTCGAGTTTGACTAAGAAGAAATATAGTGAGTTATAAGTCGAAAAGTTAGCACAATCTAATTGAACATTGTGTGCTAATTAAAAGGAAAAAGTATGAGACGTGGAGTAGAGTTTACATTACAATTACTATGTGTTGTTATGTGACTAATAGTTGATGTGTATAGTTATATAATTGTGTAGGGCACATGAAGTGCAGATAACTGTAAGCTGTTAAACTGTTATTGGTAAAGAACGATCAAGGCAAGTCTTTCGGTTCCTATTTTCTACGTGGACTTGATGAACTGTTTTAAATTACATGATATGTTATGCATGTTGAAATCATGAAATATTAAAGTCAATATATGACTGCTTTATTTTGGCTAAGTAATGATGATTGAGTAAGGAACTCAATCTTTATATTTGCTATGTGAATTAAAAGTATGTATGCCATGTTACTTTAATGAGATGTATATCGAGCATGTTATTTTGTGCTATGTGATGCATGAAAACTGTTAGACTTTGCTGGGCTGTCGAGCTCACTCTTGCAAATAACCACTTTTGCAGGTCAATGAATCAAGGTAAGGATATGTGCTAAGTGAGTTATAGAGATCTATATTCACGAAGATTATTTATGTTTTATGAGAAATTTATTTCATATTTTGAATGTAACATGTTGTTGAATTGTAAGTTGAGTTATCCAATGTATATGGATATTTAGTTATGATGTAAGACTTTGTATAGACATTTTGTTGTAACAATTCATGATATAAGATTGAATCAAAGAGATGTAATGTAAAGGTTACGATTCAGGGCAAGAAAGAAGGAAATGTATAAAAGTTTTAAATATTCCGCAATTTTATTAAGTTTAATGTCGAATAATGATGTAAAATTTGAGATTTAATGTATGGTTAATGACCGAAGTTGAGATTTAAATTGTATGGATTTGGGGGTCGTTACAAGTTGGTATCAAAGCTGATAGGTTAGAAACCTTAGGTAAGAGTACCTTAGGCTATAACCTTAGAGATGAGAGGTGAAGATAATGAACGAATAAGCTCAAATAGAGTTTGAACAATAAGAAGTAATTTAAGAAATTTATAAAGAAGGGATTAAAACTTGCGTGAAATGATTCAAAGAAGAATCTCGTAGAGTTATAAGGAATATGAATGTGGGGTTACCCAACTCTAATAATAAGGATGAAAGGTGATAATGAATAGACAGTGTCTATAAAAAGAGAATGATAAAGAAGTAAGAAGTTAAGAATAGAAAGTTATATTTAAGTATGGTGCAATTGTACTCTTTAGTAGTTGATGTATGGTATCTGGGCTAAACGATTCCTTCATAGAGCGGAGATATATACGAACTAGTAACTCAGAACCTAGTTTGTTGGTTGTTTGTGGGAAACCACTCAGTGTACCATATTGAAACTGTTAGAGACTCGATGTGTACCAAGTTTAGTAAATGGATACGTATGATGAAAGTGTAGACCTTAAATGGAATGTTGAGCAATGTAAATGAAGTTAGAAATTCTTAAAGGAAGAATTGTTATATAAACAAGAAGATTCAAAGAAGAATCTAAGAGATATAAATATAAGAAATGAGAGTTTCCTAACTCCAAAAGCCAAGATAACGAATAATGTCGTAAATGATGAAAAAGAGAAAGAAAGAGGATCGTAAAACAAAATTATCATGAGTTAAGAAAATAATTTTAAGAGAGATGATTATAGAATAAGATCACTACGTGATCAGTTTAAGTTATAAAAGAAAGATGGTCTATAATGTTTGAATGATTATAGCTTAAATGCTATGAAGATGGTGTACTATGAAATAGTACGAGATAACTCATGAGGAGTTATAGATGATGTGATACGAGAAATTCGTATCGAGCAAAGAGCAAGTTAAGAGCAAGATAGAGTTAGGTGAGGTTTCAATTGAGGACTCCTGTGATGACTGAGTTGTACAAATCTTTGTATGGGCGAGGGTTTTGTGCTTGCACTCAGTTTATAACATTGATAATCATTGGAATGTTTGTGTCGCGCTATTTGCTATATGCCTGTTGAGAAGGTGATTCTTTTCTCATGTGTATAACAGATAGGTAGAGTATAGTTAGAGAATATTATAAGGTTAAGTACGAGTTCTTAAAACTCATACTTATGGTAGGTTTGTGACTCATAATTATATGGTACGTTTTGAACCCCTCAGCGAATGGACACCTATGGTCTGACTAGGATAAGTTCTTAAACTCATATGATTGTGGCAAGTTCCTGAACTCATAACGTATGGTAAGTTTGACGAACTGGGTGTAATTAAGTGTGAATGGAGTATTGAGGATGATAGGAATAGATAGACCTGTTAAGCAATTGATCATTATAGAAAGTGGAGTTGACGGTGGAAGCATAAGTACTCTAAATCTACTAGCTATGCTAGACTTCAAAATTTATTGACTTCGTGCTGATGTTTACACTTCTATTTTCTTGAAATGCATTGGATCAAATGATGGAACCAATGAGTTTTAACAACAATAATGTTATTCGTACATCTATGCTAATTGCTTCGGCTAGACAAAAATGATTTGTAAAATATCAAAATGTATTTTATATCATTAATGCATCATGTAACCTAATGCAAAGATGATAAAAATGATGGAGTCATCAATGTAGTATTACCTAATGTTGGATGTGATCTAAGGATCGTCAGCCCACTATGATATGATGTAGTATGATAAAATCACCAAATGACGGAATCCTCAACGGACTGTAAGTACAGTGCGGTATCATGACGTCATAAAAAGATTTTTGAGATTTCTTTAAGATATGAGAATACATATATATGTATGTATATGTATATTTCGATTGATGTCCGAATTATTGTAGAGGTTTATGCTATTTAATTCAGCTAGACAAATATTGAACGATGTTCATGAAATTCAAGAGTTTCTTGAGAAGTTATGCCAAACCAAATTGTTTTGGTGCGGATTCAGATGTGGAAAAGCTGAGATGAACAACCCAATTATTTAGGGGTTGCACCTAGTTTTATACTTTGTGCTTAAATGTTTTTGCACAATACATTGTATGAAGGGCTGATCACCCTAAGTACGAGGAGTCCCTATAGTCTTATGACTGTTAAAGTTTAAGTTGAAAGATTACTTATAACTATGGACATACGCATAGCGTTTAAATGTTTGCGCACAATACATCGTACTAAGGGCTTAACACCCTAAGTACGGGGGTCCTTATAGTCTTATGACTGTTAAAGTTGAAGTTAAAAGATTACTTGCAACTGTGGACATAGTTCGTGGTCTTATGACCCTCAGCATGGTTTGGAATCTTTTAAATTCCTATTATTCATATCGCTTCCCAATTATTGAGCAATTGTGGAAGATTCTTGATATTCTAAAAGGTGAATGTGGTAAGAATGATATTCCTTATAAAGAAGTGAGTCGTAGAATACGACACTGAATGATGAATGTGTTGATTAAGTGAGAAAAGAGATTTTGAAGTGAGAAGTAGATGAGTTATGAAAGAATAACGTGAAACTTTTAAAAGAAAAAAATTAATAATTGTAGAATGATCTTTGTGGAAAGAACGCGGTTATAGAAACCAATGAATGAATGAGGTAGTGACGTAAAAATCTACCTTGATAGATTGAATGAATAAAGATTAATAAATAAAATTTCGAGGACGAAATTCTTATAAGAAATGGTGAACGTAATATCCCGAGTGTTGATGATAACGATCCTTAAAAAACAAAATGAATGGGTTAAAAGATGTATAATACTCAGAATATAATTGAGTTTAAGTGAAAGTTATGAAATGAAACCTAGAATTTGTTAAAGTAATGAATGTAGTAGGAAATATAAAACCTATATTTAGATAAAATGATGAAAGATTACTCTAAGTTATTTGTTTAATTCATGTCTTCGATTCTGGGGACAGAATCTTTGTAAGTAGGGAAGATTGTAACGAATGAGTGGTTTGAGTTGTGATTCTGAAGACAAAATCCTTATAAGGAGGGAATGATGTAACAATCCATATTTTTAATTAATATTTAAATATTTATTGAATTATATAAATATTTAATGGATGTGTTTATCGTTGAATAAGTATTTGTTTAATTGATTTGATGTGATTTGATTATTTATTTGTTTAATAAATAATTAATGAGTTAAGGAAAGTAATTATTTTGAGATAGTAATCTAATTTAATTTAATAATTAAGTTAGAGAGTTTATAATGATTAAATAAATTATTATATTATGCAATAAATTATTACTAGAATTAATTAATTAAGTATGAAAACTTAATTAATTAGAAGTGTGACAAATAACTATATTATAAGTGGTTATTAAAATAAATTAAAGTAGTTTTAATTTATTTTACCAAACAAGGCTTAAATATATTAAGTCTTTAATTTTAAATAAATTTGCCAAACAAAGCCCTATGACTTTTGATTTTAAAATTTGATTTATTAGTAATATACATTAAAATTAAACAATATATAGATAATATATAATATATTTGATAACTGATAGTTTAATAGGGTCATTAGTATATGGCAGTTTCGTACGTTAAGTTTTAGACGTGCGTTTGTTTAGTTACGTATAATCTATTTAGCTAAAGCCTAAGTAAGAAAAGAGAAGAAAGGTTGTATGAGAAAAAGTTCAGAGAGAGTTTGAGAGAGAAAGGGTTGTGATCCCCAAAACAAGTTCTGAGTTCGTCAAAGCTATTTGATTAACAAGTGTTGTCTAAACAAATTAAAGGTATATTTTATACTCTTAACATATATGATTTATAGTATAATTCCTTAGTCTCTGTGTTCTTGAAATCCATTCACTATGTATAAGGTTTTTACAAAAAGTGTTTGTAAACCATGTTTTAGAATTGGTTATGATGTTACATGTATTTGCAAAGATAATTGTTATAACTAGCATATACATATATATATATATATATATATATATATATATATATATATATATATATATATATATATATATATATATATATGACTGTATGCTAATTACGATCAAAAAGAAAGAAAAGAGATTTTACAGTAAAAACATATGAGTATGAACATGTTTTGTAGGATAACAAAATTAGTATGTGATTGTATGCTAATTATGAAATTGAACGTTGAGTATATTGATTTGTTATGAAATTCAGAGAATTGTAGTCTCAAGGAATCAAATTAGTTTATAAATTTTGTTTACCATGTTCACTGTGTTTATCAAACATCGATAATGGAGTTTTGGTTTTTAAAACAATGCGTACAATGAATTAAGTTTTCTGTGATTGTTGTTTAGTGCTTTAAATTAGTATATGCATGTTGGGTAATGTGTATATAGGTTATTTTTATAAGTTTTACATCTTAATTTAGATGTTAGAAGTAGTAATTAGTCCAGAATTCAGCTATTTTGTTCTTCGTGGTTAGGTTCTACAAGTTTCGGCGCCCCAGCGCCAAAAATCGCTCCCCAGCGCAAAAATTCGCGCCCCAGCACCAGAAGTTCGCACCCCAGCACTGAAATTCATGCCCCAACACCAATCTCATGCTGCGGTGCCACTGGTTAGCCTAGTTCTCGCGCCGCGCCGCGGGGACAGAAGTCTGAGTCGGACAGTTTTGGCCTCCTGTAGTAAAATGGCCATAACTTTCTCATACGAACTCCGATTGAGGTAATTCAAGATGATCCGGAACGAGGACGAATAGACCTAAAACTTTTGTGCCAAAATTTATTCAATTTGAGGTCTATAAAAGTAGTCAAAATGGTCATTGTTAGGACTATTATGTTTTCGGGGGCAATCAGAGGGCGTCGGGCATGCACATATGCATGTGTAGTGCTCCTGACCATAAAAGATGTTGTTCTAAGTTATAAAACTTGATTGTTAGTAAATATAATGATGCTTAACATTAATAAATGATATATTAGATAAGTTAATGAATCATTGTAAGCATACACAAGAGATGCAAATCGGGCGTGTGACGATTGAACGTCGAAACATCGTGCCAAGTGTTAATGAACTTAAAAAGTGTTTCAATTCAATTGAAATGAATATTATAAAATATGGAATGGATTTAATATAAAACTAATAAGTAGTCCTAGCAAGACTTAAGTACTTGAATGAACTTCGAGTTTGACTAAGAAGAAATATAGTGAGTTATAAGTCGAAAAGTTAGCACAATCTAATTGAACATTGTGTGCTAATTTAAAGGAAAGAGTATGAGACGTGGAGTAGAGTTTATATTACAATTACTATGTGTTGTTATGTGACTAATAGTTGATGTGTATGGTTATAGAATTGTGTAGGGCACGTAAAGTGCAGATAATTGTAAGCTGTTAAACTGTTATTGGTAAAGAACGATCAAGGCAAGTCTTTCGGTTCCTATTTTCTACGTGGACTTGATGAACTGTTTTAAATTACATGATATGTTATGCATGTTGAAATCATGAAATATTAAAGTCAATATATGACTGCTTTATTTTGGCTAAGTAATGATGATTGAGTAAGGAACTCAATCTTTATATTTGCTATGTGAATTAAAAGTATGTATGCCATGTTACTTTAATGAGATGTATATCGAGCATGTTATTATGTGCTATGTGATGCATGAAAACTGTTAGACTTTGCTGGGCTGTCGAGCTCACTCTTGCAAATAACCACTTTTGCAGGTCAAGGAATCAAGGTAAGGATATGTGCTAAGTGAGTTATAGAGATCTATATTCACGAAGATTATTTATGTTTTATGAGAAATGTATTTCATATTTTGAATGTAATATGTTGTTGAATTGTAAGTTGAGTTCTCCAATGTATATGGATATTTAGTTATGATGTAAGACTTTGTATAGTCATTTTGTTGTAACAATTCATGATATAAGATTGAATCAAAGAGATGTAATGTAAAGGTTACGATTCAGGGCAAGAAAGAAGAAAATGTATAAAAGTTTTAAATATTCCACAATTTTATTAAGTTTAATATCGAATAATGATGTAAAATTTAAGATTTAATGTATGGTTAACGACCGAAGTTGAGATTTAAATTGTATAGATTTTGGGTCGTTACACAGAGAGTGGGAGCAACCATAGAACAAATACCTATAGTAAACGAGTTCAGGGATGTATTTCCAAGTGAGTTACCAGGTTTACCGCCGAATCGGGAGATCGAATTTGTGATAGACATTGTGCCAAGAGCGACACCAATCTCAAGGGCACCGTACCGTATGGCGCCTGTGGAAATGAAAGAACTAATGGTTCAGCTACAGGAACTATTGAACAGAAAGTACATTCAACCAAGTGTTTCTCCGTGGGGGGCACTGGTGTGATTTGTCAAGAAGAAAGACGGATCGTTAAGGCTTTGTATCGACTATCGGGAGTTGAACAAGTTAACGATAAAGAATAAATACCCATTGCCCAGGATCGATGATCTCTTTGATCAATTAAGAGGGGAAAAGTATTTTTCTAAAATAGATTTACGGACGGGGTATCATCAGTTGAAGGTTAGGAAGAAAGATGTACCAAAGACTGCATTCAGGACTCGTTATGGTCATTACGAGTTTCTGGTGATGTCGTTTGGGTTGACAAATGCACATGCTGCATTTATGGATATGATGAACAGAGTGTTCAAACCATATTTGGACAAGTTCGTCGTTGTGTTTATCGATGATATTCTAATCTATCCTAAGACGCCAAAAGATCATGCTGAACACTTAATATTAGTGTTAGAGACACTAAGGATGGAGAAGTTATATGCGAAATTCACCAAATGTGAATTTTGGCTGGAAAATGTGCAGTTTTTAGGTTATGTCATTGACCAAGAGGGGATTTCAGTGGATCCTGCGAAGGTGGAAGCAGTAATGAATTGGGAACAACCGAAATCACCGACTGAGGTGCGGAGTTTCAGTGGATTAGCAAGATTTTTCAAAGATAGCTACCCCGTTGACTAATTTAACAAGGAAGACGATGAAATACGCATGGACGGATAAATGTGAAGATAGTTTTCAAGAACTGAAGAAAAGATTAAGTGAAGCACCTGTTTTATCATTGCCAGATGACACATGAAATTTTGTAGTGTATAGTGATGCTTCGCATAGAGGACTTGGTTGTGTGCTTATGCAGTATGGCAAATTCATTGCGTATGCATCACGACAGTTGAAGGATTATGAGAATGTTTATCCTACTCATGATCTGGAACTGGCCGCAGTAGTGTTTTCCCTAAAGATATGGAGACATTATCTTTATGGGGAAAAATGTGAGATATATACGGACCAAAAAAGTCTAAAATATATATTCACTCAGAAGGAGTTGAATATGAGGCAGAGAAGATGGCTAGAGTTGATAAAGGATTATGATTGTGAAATCCTGTATCACCTTGGGAAGGCCAATGTAGTTGCCGACGCCTTAAGTAGGAAGGGTCGGGAAAAGTTGTCTATGTTAACAGCTCAAAAGAAGTTAATAACAGAGATGGCTAGGATAGAAATAGAAGTGAAGATGCCGAGTGATACAAGACAGATACTCTTTACGACGGAGATGCAATCTACCATCGTAGAAAGAGTCGAGGAGGTACAACTCAAGACTGACGAGTGTAACCAAATGAAGAAGCGGTTATCCGAGAAGGAAGATACTAAGTATAGTCTTGATAATGTGGGATTATTAAGATTTGAAGAAAGAATTTGGGTTCCGAATGAGACGGAATTAAAGGAGCAAGTGTTATAAGAAGCTCATATTTTGAGGTACTCGATACATCCTGGTAGCACTAAGATGTATCAAGACCTTCGACAGAGTTTTTGGTGGCCAAACATGAAGAAAGAAATAGCAGAGTATGTGAGTAGGTGCTTGACTTGTCAAAAAGTTAAGGCCGAACATCAACGACCAAGTGGCTTATTATAGTAATTGGAGATTCCAGAATGGAAGTAGGAGCATATCACGATGGACTTTGTGGTGGGACTTCCGATGACGAATAAATGATATGATTCAATTTGGGTAATAGTGGATCGGTTCACGAAGTCGGTTCACTTTTTGCCAATTAGGGTCAAGTATAACTTAGACTAGTTAGCTAAACTTTATGTTAAGGAAATCATTTCTAGACATGGAGTACCAGTATCGATTGTGTCAGATCGTGATCCACGATTCACATCGAACTTTTGGAGGAGTTTGCAAGAACAGTTGGGAACACAGCTGAAGTTAAGCACAACTCATCATCCACAAACCGATGGGCAGAGCGAGAGAACAATTCAGGCGTTAGAAGACATGTTGAGGTCTTGCGTCATGGATTTCAAGGGTAGTTGGGATGATCACCTACCACTAATAGAGTTTGCTTATAACAACAGTTATCATGCAAGCATAGGTATGCCGCCTTATGAAGCTCTGTATGGAAGAAAGGGCAGAACACCATTGTGTTGGGATGAGGTGGGAGAACGCCGAATGCTAGGACCAGAATTGGTGCAGCAGACAGCAGATGTGGTAAAGTTAATTCGGATGTGTCTCGTCACGGCTCAGGACATACATAAGAAGTATGCGGACTCGCATAGACTAAGTCGAGAGTTTGAAGTGGGTTCTTATGTGTTTCTAAAGGTATCTCCCTGGAAAGGAAAGATACGTTTTGGAAAGAAAGGAAAGCTAAGTCCAAGGTTTATAGGACCTTTTGAAGTATTAAAATGAGTGGGAGACGTAGTTTATGTGATAGCATTACCTCCAGACCTAGAACGGATACATAATGTGTTTCACGTATCTGTATTACGTCCATATAAGCCAGACTATAAGCATGTAATCGAGTATGAACTGGTTCATATCGAGAAAGACTTAACATATGAAGAGTCGCCGATGCGGATCATTGATAGAAAGGAACAAGTTCTGAGGGACAAGGTAATACCATAAGTAAAGGTAGTATGGAAGAATCACGATGCTGAGGAAGCAACGTGAGAATTAGAAGAAAAGATGAAGAAAAATTTTTCCCATCTATTTGGTTAAAGTAAGACAAAATTCTGGGGACAAAATCTTTATAAGGGGGGAAGAATGTAACGACCGAGAAATTCGGATCCTACTGTAAAATGATTTTATTAAATTAAATAATAATAATATTTTATTCTATGTGTTATCAAGATGGTTGTCATTGTATAACCTATTGATGTTAGAATATCATAGTATTTGAGCTATGTGAATGAATTAAAGTGTTTGAATTTCCAAGATGAAAATAAAAGTTTTCCGAGAAATTTTCCGAAAAACACTGTTCATCGGTATTTGATCGGGATATATTTATGAATTTCCGAGAAATACGTAATGATAGAATGACAAGGTAAGATGGATTATGTAATAAAAATCTAGTTATGAAAATATAATATTTCGCTTGCGGACTTAATTTATAAACGTTAAGGAAGGCGAAGTAGTAATGAATAAGTAATAATTGTATGATACTTAAGTATTGTACAAGGGTAATGAAAACGAGTATAATATGAAGTATAATACGAGTTGGTATGAAGAATAAAATATCGTATATAATTTCTATATGAATTAGAATACGAAAATAATACATAAACTATATATGTATTAAGTAATGTTAATGAACTTGGAAGATTGGTTAACAATTGGTATAAGTCCAAGTGATTAAAATGTTAAGGCCCAATTATTAATTAATGAACCAACTAGTGTTTATTAATGCAAAGCCCAAAGATTAAGTTGGTCCAAGCCCAAGCTAGAGTCCAATGAATTAATTGATCCATGGGGCAAACTAGGATAATATGGTTTAACTTGGTAATCAAATTAAATGTGTGGTGATCAAGTGTTAGAAGTAATGACCAAGACTTAGGAGTAATGGCCAAACAAAAGATAAGTGTTGTGCTAGCCAAGTAATGAATAGTAAGGAGGTGCATAAGGAGGTGGGATTGTTTTAAAGAACAAACTACCCTAACTTTGGAAAATCTATATATAGAGGAGGCTTACAAGCCATTTGTTAGTTGTTCAAATAATCCAAACATCTCAAAGTGCTTAAGTGTTAGAGAGATTTAAGTTACAAATAAGTCACTTTCATTTGTAAGAAGAAGAAGAAGGCTACCTTACCAAGACTTCTAAAGTAAGACTTCTTCTCCATTATCTTCTATCTCTACCATGATAGGTTGATAAGAAAAGTTTGGATTAAGGAACATGGATGTTAAGAAGTAAGAAGAATGAGTAAGAAATGAACTTAAGCCACATAAGTTGGCAATAAGTCATTTGAACTTATAAAAGTTATAAACTTATTATAAGTTAAACCTTTAATGTTAGTATGAAAATTATGAACTTGTAAATGAGTTAATTAAGGGGAGTGATATGGATGTAAAGGAAATTGTATGATCATATGTATCATGAATACATAAGTAAAGTTATATGTGAAGAACATGTAAAGTATGATGATTAAGAAACTTTAATTGTCATAAGTCATGAACAATAAAATCTTAAGTAGTTTATAATTTGACAAGTTATAAGCTCATGAAGAATAAGTCAAAAATTCAACAATAAATATAGGTTGCTGTAATGAGCATGTTGAGATGTTCACATAAGGAATGAAGTTCATTTGTAATGTTGAACAAATCATAAGAATGAAGATTTGCCGAAAATTGCACAATTGGACGATAATCGTCGAATTCGTAAAATTCTCGGAATAGAAGTCAAATTTTGTGTTTGAACTCGGAACCATTGTTTTCCGATGGAGACAAGTCATATTTTGCATTTAAGAGTTGCGGACTCAAAAGTGATCGGATTCCGACTTAGAACGAAGAAACGAGCGTTGAACGTTCACGAACGTTTATCGTTTTCGTTAAAAATGAACCAATAGGTGAATTTTTAGCAAACAAAGTCAAATAGATAAAATTCTTGCATGAACGCGTAGATTACGTAATTTGTGTACCGTAGACTTTTGAACGAGCCAATTCGGACTTATAACGAAGAAGTTATGCGTCCGGTAAGTTCACAAAATTAAAAGACTGAAATTTTTTTTGGTGCACAGAGTTGGCGCCGCGGCGCCAACCCTAAGCCAAACTGGTCGCGCTGCAGCGCATAACAGTGTCTGAGCACACTGTAAGAGTTCACCGCAGCGCAAACCGTAGTACAATTTGTGGTGCCGCAGCGCCATGTATAGTGCGAAAATCTTCTGGAGTGTGGCGCCGCAACGCGATCCAATAAGTAAGGACGCGCGCCGCAGCGCTGGTCTCAGAACAAGGATGGTAATGAATGTTTCTAAGTACAAAGAAAGGAAAGATAATTGATTTAAAAATAAACACAACTTAAGGAATGTAATGTAGCATTGTTTAAACTTTGTTAAACCTTAAGGATGTTGTATAAAGGTTGAGATAACCTAGTAGAATATAAATGCAAGGATAATGATAAATCGGAACAGATAATAACTGAATCTAATACACAATTAGATTGAGATGAAGGTATGATATAGTCATATACATAATTGATTATATATGACCTAATGTAAGACATTATGTGATCATGTATTGTAGAGACTTGAAAGACTTGAACATAAAGTTAATATACCGTAGCAGACGCTAAAGGCAAGTATTCTAACTCTTGTCTCAGTTCAATCTGAACAAGTTTTGAAGTTCATGTATTCTTTTGCATGAATTGAAGTATGTTGAAGTTATAGCCAATTCCTTTGGCTAGACTTGGTATATTGATAATCTATTCGTTTATTATCAAATGTGGCTATCCTTTGTCAACTACTTGATATGGTTTTTAAAAGAAGACTGAAATGTTAAACAAATGTTTTGTCAATAAAACGACAAGCACGTAAGGTTGCCAAATGCTTAAATGTGTATATGTTTAATGGATGTAGTGTTGATCAACATAGAGTACAATAGGTTGATCACCTAGAAGTGCTCGTAAGTAATATCGGGCTTACGAACTTGCTTCCAAGTTGTCCTTTTTCAATAAAGAATGAATACTCGAGGTCTTTGACCGGAGTGAATGTTTTACTAAATATTGTTATTATTGTAAAACATTTTGAAAGAAAGATGAAGTGCTATTTTGAATTATCAATAGTACTTCATAACTATTGTTCAGCTATTGAAGATATACGATTCGTATGTGTCAAGCATGTTGTTATTGAATTGTTATACTTGCCGAGCTAGTTATGCTCACTCTTGCTTGAACCATATGAATGCAGCTAAGACTGAACGTCCCGAAGGATCGAAAAAGGATAAGGGAAAAGCTAAGGCAGATTACTAAGCTGTCTTGTAATAGTATAGGTCTATTGTTGTAATGTAACTGATATTATGACAAAGAACCTTTGTAATGGGAATAGAATTTGGAAAATGTAAATATTACTTTAAATATATAGAAGTTATGTTCATTCTTTGAGACTTTTCAATTGAATGAATGTATGAATGTTGTACAGTATAGCACCATATGTCGGGTTGGAAGATACCCGGATTTTGGGATGCTACAATGGACACTTGCCAAGAGTCAGAATTTCCCTGCAGAAGGCCCTAGCCTATGGGAATTACGTTGGAGAAGTATCGGATGAGCTACCTCCCATCCAACATCCTTGGTATCAACATATCAAGGAGTATCTACGAGATGGATCCACACCCGATGAGGCGAGCCCGACTGAGAAAAGGCGGATCCATCGATTTGCTATGAAATTCTACTTGAGTGGAGATGCGCTCTATAAAAGAGATGTACGACTAGGTCTCCTCACATGTTTAGACAAAGATCAAGCCCAAAGGCTTATGGATGAAATCTATGGTGGAGTCTGTGGCCCCCTCCTTGTCAAGAAGGTCCTCAGACATGCCATTATTGGCCATCTCTCAAAGCTGATTGCAATGACCACGTCAGGAGATGCTATCAGTGCCAGATTCATGGGAATGCTATACACGCCCCTCCACGGGAACTCCACAACATGAGTTCACCTTGGCCCTTCTCAATGTGAGGAATGGACGTTATCGGGCCCATTAAGCCTAAAGCCAGTAATGGACATCGATTTATCTTCACCATGATCAACTACTTCACCAAGTGGGTAGATGCAGCCTCCTTCCCCAGGGTTACCAAAGAAGTCATCATTTCTTTCATCAGAAACAATGTCATTTGTCGATATAGACAACCAGAGGTGATTCTGTTAGACAATGCTAAGAACCTCAATAACAAAATGATGGAGGAATTATGCAGTAAATTCCACATCAAACATCTTAACTCTGTCATCTATCGTCCGAAGATGAATGGCGTTGTTGATGTGGCCAACAAAAACATCAAGAAGATCATGCAAAAGATGTCCGCCAACCACAAAGATTGGCCTGACCTATTGCCTCTTACTCTGTTAGCCTACAGAACCTCAATGCGTACCTCCACTAGGGCAACCCCCTACGCATTAACCTATGGGATGAAGCAGTGCTCCCCATAGAAGTTGAAATCGAATCCCTCAGAGTTTTAATAGACGCTCAGCTAGAGGAAGACCAATGGGTACAAGACATGTATCACCAATTGTCTCTAATAGACGAAAGGCGAACCGCGGCTATCTTCCATGGTCAGTTATATCAACAAAGGATCTCCAGATCCTACAACAAAAAAGTCTAGTTATGGCAATTTAAACAAAATAACTTGGTTTTAAAGAAGATCCTTGACAACCAAGATCAATTTAAGGGGAAATTCGCTCCTAACTGGGAAGGCCCATTTATTGTCAAGGAAGTATTGACAGGAAGCGCTCTCAGATTGCAAGAAATGGACGGCGATGAATTTCCACAACTCATCAACTCGGACGCTGTGAAACGATACTATGTCTGAAGTTGCCGTCAAGCAAACATCCTGGTGTTGGATCATCAGATCACCAGTCATTCCGGTTCTTTAACCCTTTACCACATATAACTCTCTTTCACACTTTGCCCCTCAGGTAAACATACTTCTCAAGCCAGCAGCCTGGCTTCTCTGCGTTCCTACGACTTAGGTCATCCCACTAAGGATAGAACCTCCCGTTTATCCCGTTCACACTTTGCAGTTTGGCTACCCATAAATGGGATCAAACTTCTCATACCTACAGTTTATCCTCAACCTAGGATTAAACTACCTCCTCCCTACAATCTGACCTGCACATGGGATCACGGTTTTCACCTCGCCCTGAGGGGAAAACTACGCCGACCTGATCTCCTCTTCAATAGGAGTATGTAGGCAACTGTAACATCCCAAAATCCGGTCTACCTTCAGACCCGGACTCCGTGCGTCACTGTCATACTTCTTACTAATCATACATCATTATATACTAAAATATAATAACATATATTCTAAAATCCCAAGTTCTATAACCACAAAACTTCTTTCATTACAAATAATGATAATTACATTATTCTTTACATCTTACACGAGTGACTTTCATCCGCCACAAAGGATTCATAACTGTTCATTAAACTAGTCTATAGTTTAATTCAATCATTCTATATTACAAGTCTTCACTTGCTCCTCATGCACATTCATATAATGAATGGCACTTCGTCTGAATACCGCTCAGCTTGATCTTTACGGGATCCTTAAGTTCTTTCTAACCTCGTTCGCTGAAAATGTTTTTATTTAAAGCAAGTGTGAGCATTCAATTGCCCAGCAAGTCATAACAGTTGAACAAACAACTTCAAGAGTGTAAACATTCTTCAGAACTTCAATAACCGAACAAAGGTTATGAAGCAGCTTGAATAATAGGAATAGTCTTGATTCCTATCATTTTAAAACATTAATCACATGCACTTTGAAATACTTTCATTCTCTACTTCCTTTCATGCACAATCGGTCTGGCTAGAATCAATAGCACAGACTTAATAATAACGGTTCATGTATACCGAACATACTTGTATTGAACAGTTCGATCACAAATCAGTTCATCTCATAAAAACACCGAAGTGCTCACATTGTGGCTCAAGGCCTCATACATACTACCATCTTGTACAAATATCGCACATTCACACATAGACAGAACCTCTCAAGTTCAACATCTGAGAAGTTTTAGAAACTAGCATTCATTTAAAATATGAATGAAGTTAGGAAACTTGCCTTACGCATAGCTACAGCTTACAGTTTACGCTGAAATGCCTATTTCAAAACCCTATATAACAAATAAGGAAATAACAAGTACACCAATTAGTCATATACTTGACTTACGCATTGGTTTACTTAACTTTACTTCTTAAGGTTCGCGTTCTTGTAATTTAAGCTTACGCGACTAACTTTCATTACCAGATTATGGCTTTATGACATACTGAGATGTCTTACTCAACACGTTCATCATCTTTGATGATTCATATTCTTATCTTCTTCTTATACTTCTCTAGGACTCAGCACACATCGCTTTTCTGCTAGTAGTCCATATGGTACTCTGAGTGGTTTCCCACAAACAACCAACAAACAAGTTCCCGTCTCATCTACACTGCCAACACAGTGAGTTAGATCGGTTGCCAGTTTTGTATATACCTTCGCTCTCTGAAGGAATTGTTTAGCCCAGCTCCCATATGTCAACCATCAAAGGTTACGATTGTACTACAACCTAACTTACCTTAACTTATCCGAACCATTAAACTATAATGTTCATTAAGTCAACTTCTTATTCCTTATGGCTTTCTGGCAACTAAATGCCATACCTCAGGAATCATTCTTTATCGTCTAAGTCATACAATCTTTTGTATACTCGGAATGATCATTCATTGTCAATACTATAAGACCATAGCGTTAAACATTTCATATGAACTTATTCATATCTTACAACGTCCGGTTCCCTCAACTCGGAACATTGTCCAAGTTATACTTATTAACTCGGCTTCTTAACGTTATACGTTATTATCTCCAATTTAGTTTCTTCACCGTTCACGGTTAATCAACATTCTTCATTACATTACGGTTAAACCATACACAGGGTGTAGGTTCTGCCCGTTTAACACTCGCTTACACTCAACCCTTACGCTGGTTAAAGTGTTCAGCGCTTACTTTTTATTCTATCATTCTCACCCGACTTATATTCGGCTTTCAGTAATCTTATTACCATTCGTTACGGCTCTCTTGATACCATTCGTATCTTACTTACTACCTTCATCAACGTCTATGTCATACAACCACGGTATACTTAGAACGTTCGTCCAACGCGAATACAATTCACAAGGATCGTTTACGTATTCAACATTTTACTTGTTCGTCTTTTAATCTCTCATTCAACCTTTACTCAAGGTTTCAATTACTTTCATCATTATCCATCCCATGAACCCTATGTTCATTATTATTTCTTAATGTCGAAGCCATACCGTTCGCTGTATGCTAAGACCGATCGTTCCTCGCAACAACGTTGCGTTCACAGCGTCTATACGCTTTACGTTCATCTTACAATGCCATGACATAACATCGGAATGTTATTCATTACCTTCATCATTCAACGTCTAAGGAATCACAATCATAGCAATCCCTCACATTCGTTCATTACGACTACAGTCCCCGGATATCGAATCCGAAATTGATTGCTTACATTCTCTATCTTTTAATCTCATTTAATCTTTTCGTTCAACCTTTGCTAAAGGTTTAAAACACTTGACTAAGTGTTGCATTACGTGAAGTATATGTTCATACTTCTTTCTTGCACATCCCCTAGTATCTGAGAACTAAAAATCTCATTTCTGGGCATTGCTATGCACTGGCGCTGCGGCGCCGTGCCCTTCCTTTCTTCTCGCGCTGCGGCGCCACTCTCCAGAAGTGTATGGCTGAGCTCGCACTGCGGTGCCCCTTCTCGCGATGCGGCGCCCCTTCTCATGCTACGGCGCCCCTTCTCGCGCTGCGACGCCAAGACAAAAACCTAGAAAATTTTTCTAAGTGTTAAGTCAAGTTTGAGATGCTTACTTTACGATCTCATAACTTCTTCGTTATAACTCGGAACGAGGTCGTTCCAAAGCCATTCTCTTCCTTATCTTATGTACTTTAATATGCCTTAGACAGAACTTCATTCTGAATCCGTTAACATGCCATTCAATTGGCTTAATTTTAACCCTTCTTTTATTTTACGCTTTTAACGTTCTTCATTCGTAATTCGGTCATCCGAACTCGGAATTCGTTCGTTCTTGAGTCCACGACTCACGTTTTATACATTCTCTTACATTCTTATAAAACCCTACACGTTTGGGTTCATTTACTAACTTTCTAATTCTCGTTCGTCTTTTACGAAAATTTCACCATAACTTCGTTATAGCTCAATTTAAATTCGTTCTTCATGAACGTTTCTAACGTTCCTAACCAAGCAAGAAGAAACTAACTTATACACGATGGTTTTAAACTTGTCCATCAACAACATTTACACTACGATGGTTTTAAATTTGTCCATCAACAACGTTCTACGCGTTCTTCGCGTGTTCTTCGTGTTCTTCATTTTTAATCGATATTTTGGATTACGATTTCACTTTTTCTTAGAATTTGGTGTTATAGAACACCATTCCTTACTTAATTCACCTACTCGTTCATAATATTCATTCGGATCGCTCAAAATCCTCACGAATCTTATACTTGCTTAGGAAATTTATAAAATAAATTTTTATTTCTCATTTCTTATTTTCTCATGATTTCAACCATATGAAATCATTACTAACATCTTTTACTCCTTATTCTCATTAAGTTATGTTTTAAACATATTAAACTTAAAGAAAATAGTAGAAGAAACTAGGGTTCGGATTAACGTTCTTCTTTATTTCTCTTCCGTTAGACAAAGCCGGCGATTCGCGAGCTTTTCTATTTCACGACCACTTTGGATCCGAGCCTTCATGCTCAATTTCTTCCTCTTCCTCTTCCAACCGAGCCCTCTCTCTCTCTCTCTCTCAAGTTCTAGGATTTTCAAAATCCCATAAAAATGAAATTAAGCTTAGTATTTATAGAATTTCCAAGCAAAGGGCATTTTGGTCATTTGCCCTCCACCTCCTTACTATTCCTCACTTGGCAACCAAGTTTACTTGGCCACCACCCTTACTTGGCGGCCAAGTGGCCGCCCCTTATGCCCATGGGTCATCCCCATAGGTTGCTCCATGGGTTTTACCCATCCGTTTACCCATTGGTTCGATCCGCGGTTTCTTTTCTTGGTTTGGGCCTTAACCCTAATTCTTATTGGTCCTAACTTGGGCTTAACTTCACAAATTATTGGGCTTGACATAATCCAAGTCAAATTGGATTCTACAAAGTCTATGAACACAAAGTCCATTAAGACTAATCATATTCTACGCATTCCATTCTCGTATGCTCGTATTCTCTTCGTATATTGTTCGTACGATATTTGTATTATACGTCGTACTAATCTTCGTAATATACTCGTATAATAACTCGTATCATACTCGTATTTTTCACGCATAATAACCCTAGTTATTATACGTACTCATAACATTCTCGGAACTAACTTTCCCTAACCCTTAGGTTTTGAGTCCGCAGGCGAAAACTTCGTTTTTGCCATAACTGAAATATTATTGAATATTCCATCACGTCTTAAGAGTTCACGCAATCAAAAACTTCTCGGAATTTCAAAATAAATCTCCGAGCAGAAACGGGTGAATAGTGCCTATTTCGTCTTTTTCCTTGAAAAATATTTTGTTCCCGAAAAAAATTTATTTTCGTCTTGAAAATTCTTACTTGTTCAGTCTAGCTCGTAGCCAGAATCCTCCCGATCAATAATCATTCTAGGTTATAGAACGATTAATGAACACATAACACAGAATAGTATTAATAAAAATTCATTTTATTAATAACTAATTCTTTAACTTAAATTCTTGACAATCCGATTTTTCGGGTTGTCACCGCAACCATGTTGCATGGCCCGGTCGCAATAAAAGAAAAATAACAAAAACATTTCTACCCTTCTCCTCACAAAAAACAAAAACATTCCTACACCATTTCTGCAACATACAGCGTTGAACCTCTTACACCATGTTCGAACTACGCAGACCTGATCTCCTCTTCAATAGGAGTATGTAGGAAGCCATTCATGGTTCGGTCTCACCCCCTACAAAAACACAAACCATTGTCAAATGGTACTTGGATCATCTTTCAATCCACTACATTTTATTGGCTTTAGACCAAAGGGATGGAATTACCTGAACTCCTCCCAAATAGGAGATTTGACGACCATCTAAGCTGCGGTCATACCTTGAAGAGCAACACCAATCCATAAGAGATGGAATTAATTAGGCTTCTCCTAAATTGAAGTACTGGTGACCATCTGTGGTGCGGTCAATCTCAAAGAGGAAAGCCAAATTCCTCTCCATATTTCCATGCAGAAACTAGTCCTAAGACACCAAAAATGGTAGGGATACATACAGATCAATGATCCATTCTGAACTATCCAGAGACATCTCAATGTCCATCCCTTCAAGGAGGAATTTAGAATACATCAAGATCGCAAGCCCTGAAGCACCAGGAAAAATATCAAGCTAGTAGCAAAGCATATCTAAAAGGGAAGTTATCAAAAATATATTTCACTGCCATATATATAATGTTGTTTGATATACACAATGTAAACTGCACATGACAAAATGGTTAAGCTAGTTTGTGTAGGAAAATACAAGCTCATCTACAAGTCAGGATATATGCGAGCTAACAAGCCCAACATGGCATCCCTTTCAGAAGAAGGAGACGAAGCTGTGGTCTCCTGTACGAGAATGTCCACACGACCCAACAGATCTGTAGCCATCTGCATGGTGACCATATGCTCATCGATGTAAGTGCTCATCTTTGCAATCATGCTAGTGGTAAAGGACCTCACTACAATACTATCTGTAACGGCTACATCCCGGGCAGTTATGGCAATATCCCGCTCAACTATCACTGCATCCCTGGCTGATCTAGCCTCATCCTGCTCAACAACAGCGATATCTCTGCGAGCTAATGCCTCGTCTCTCTCTAACAGAGTTGCGTCTCTCCCATCAAAGGCAGTTAATATCAAGGCTCTAGCCTGGTCTCTCTCGAAGGTCATCAGATGGAGACTCTGATCGAAGTACTATGCTGAATGTTGTATCACAACAGTACTAGTACTAGGAGAATCCAAAGGAAATGCTGGCAACCCATCAACTAGCTCCTCCTCGAAGTGGGAATCAACGTCCTCCCTGGGCTCTCCGTCATCTGTCTCACTATCCGGTATTGTGGGTACTACCACAACCGATAAAATCTCTGTCTCCATCCATGCGGAATACTCTGCAGAACAACCCGGATGGCTCACAGAAAACGCAGCTATCTCACGTTGATCCCAACAAGCATACACACGGGATCGATCCTCTGCTGAAAGATAGCGAGAATGTGAGGGCCCCGAATCCGGAGTCCCGAATCACCGCGGATTCGGTTCGATCATTCTATACAACTATTACTATTTGCGGAAGATATAAACATAAATTGTTTATACATTACATTACACACTATTCCCCAAGGTCGAGTAACGTTAACTTAATCACAAATCATAACTTATTTAACACACGGCTTTATTATAAAATTACACTATTACAAAACTGTAACGCCCGAGAAAATCGGATTTTTGAGAATTAAATTTTTATTTTTATTAAATGAATTTAATTTATTATTTATGGAGCAAGCTAATCGAACGTCGTTCTCTGACCTAGAAATATCAGAACATCGTAGTATTTTGGCTACGCAGTAGAATTAAAGTGTTTAAATTTCCAAGACGAAAATAAAAGCTTTCCGAGAAATTTTCCGAAAAACACTATTCACGCATTTCTGCTCGGGAATTATTTTTGATTTTCGAGAAATGCGTAATGATAGAATATCGACGCGAGATGGAATATCCAATAATATTTTAGTTATGGAAAACGTAATATTTCGCCTGTGGACTTAAAACCTAGCGATTAAGGAAAATGATTTACGAGAAGGAAATGTAATGCGATTAATGAATTAAGCAATGATCGTATGATACGGAGGTATTATACGAAGTAATGAATACGAGTATGATACTAGGTATTATACGAAGTAATGAATATGAGTATGATACGAGGTATTATACGAAGTAATGAATACGAGTATGATACGATGTATTATACAAGTACGTATGAATTATAGTATGTTGTATGTATTGAATAAGTATACGGAATGGAAATACAAGATGAATACGTAGATTATACGTTATAAGGCTTTAAGCCAAAAGAAAGGAATTTTGTAGGATTTGTTAAGTATTATGTGAGCCCAAGTATTGAATGGTTAAGTTCAATATGGATTTATTAATGTAAGCCCAAGGAGTGTTTAATTACAAGCCCAAGGTAATTTAATGTGCAAGCCCAATGATTAAGTAAGTTAATTAAGCTAAGGCCCAAAGTAAATATCCAATGGGTTAGGAGATGGTTTAAACCATGGGGCAACCCATGAGAACATGGATGACCCAAAGTGGTGAGCAAGTAAAGTGAATTAATGGATAAGTGTTGTGGTGAGCAAGTAATGTGACTTAATGGCTAAGGTGAGTGATGAACAAGTGTTGTGATCACCAAGAAAAAAGTGTGGAGAGCAAGTTTACTTAGGGGCAAAGTATGGAATAGTAAGGAGGTGGATGGCCTTTTGACCATTATACCCTAACCTTAGAAATTCTATAAATAGAAGGAGAGCTAGCTCATTTGTGGTTAGATAATTTTATCCAACAAGTGAAGTGCTTATTTGGTAGAGAGAATAAGCACTTATAAAGTTAGACTTTCTTTATTAGATTTTCCAAAACAACTTATAGCTTATTGGTTAGAGAGAAAAAGTTACAAAAGCTAGAGAGTTAGTCTTTGAGATTCAAGAAGCAAGAAAGAAGAACAAAGATTTGACAAGTGTTATTCAAAGAGTAAGTGTTCTTGAACCATAATTCTCTTTCTCTTCTTTTGTTAGAGAAGGGGGTATTGGTAGAACAAGCATGCTAAGAAAAGATTAGAATGATGAATCAAATGGCTTAAGACTTAATAAGTTGTATAAGTCATTAATAAGTAATTCAAACTTATATAAGTTATGAACTTATGAAGATCTTGTAAGAACTTGTCATGTGATAATGGTGATGAAGTTAGTAGGAACTTAATAAGAAATTGTAAGAACTTGTAACATGTTTACATTAATGGAACTAGTATGATAAGAAGAATGTATAAGTAATGAACTTAAGCCACATAAGTTGGTAATAAGTCAATTGAACTTGTATGAGTTATGAACTTATCATAAGTTAACCTTGAATGCTAAGTATGGAAATAGGAACTTGTAAGGAGTTTATCAAGAAAAGTGAATTAAGCACTTATATGATCTTATGTATCAAGAATACGTAAGTAAAGTTATATGTTAAGAACATATAAGAAATGATGCTTAAGAAACCCTAATTGACATAAGTCATTAATAAGAAAATCCTAAGTAGTTTGTAATTTAATAAATTATAAACTCATGTAAGAATAAGTCAAAAATCCAACAATGAATATAAGTTGTTGTATCAATTATGTTGAGATGTTCACATAATGAATGAAGTTCATTTGTAATGTTGAACAAATCATAAGAAGAAAGAATCGCCAGAATTTGCACGATTTGACGATAATCGTCGAATTCGTAAAATTCTCGGAATGGAAGTCAAATTTTGCATTGGATCACAAAACCTTTGTTTTCCAATAGAGACAAGTCATAATTGGCATTCAAGAGTTGCGGACTCGAAAATGACCGAATTCTGACTTAGAACGAAGAAACGAGCGATGAACGTTCACGAACGTTTATCGTTTACATTAAAAATGAACCAATAAGTGAATTTTTTGCAAACAAAGTTAAATAGATAAAATTCTTGAATGATCACGTAGATTATGTAATTTGTGAACCGTAGGCTTTTGAACGAGCTAATTCGGACTTATAACGAAGAAGTTACGCGTCCGGGAAGTTCACAAAGTTCACAAAATAAATTTGATATCTGGTGCACAGAGTTGGGCAGCGGCGCCAACCCTAGGCAAAATGTCCCGCGCCGCGGTGCGGAATAGTAACCGAGCACACTGCAAGAGTTCACCATGGCGTGAACTGCAGTACATATTGTGGCGCTGCAGCGCCATGAACAGTGTCAGAAATCTCTGAAGTGTGGCGCCGCAGCGCGACCCATTACATAAAGACTCGCACCGCAGCGCCAAGTCCGGTTCAGAGGTGTAATAAGGCTCGCGCCGCAGCGCGAGTTGTAAGTATATAGCTGGCGCCGCAGCTCCAGTCTTAGAACAAAAATGGTAATGAAGTTTTCAAAGTACAAAGAAAGAAAAGTTAATTGATTAAAGAGTAAACATGACTTAAGGAAGATAATATAACATTGTTTAAACTTTGTTAAACCTTAAGGAATGTAATGTAAAGGTTAAGATAACCTAGTCTAATATAAATGCAATGGTAACATTAAACCGGAACGAATAATAACAGAATCTAATACACAATTAGATTGAGAAGAAGGGTAAGATTCATTAGGAATCATGTATGTTCGTTCATGACCTAATGTAGTATGTTATGTGATATAAATAATGTGAATAGTTGTTTGATAGCTAATTATAGTGTGCTATGTGAACATATATCATGTAGATTCTGTGAAGGCTGTGGTCGGTCGGGTAAGTTATCCGAAGACGCTGAAAGGCAAGTCTTTCTTAACGCTTGTCTAACTTCCATGTTAGCCAAGTTTTTATGTGATTCGTTGAACTGAATTGCAAGACTTGTTTTAAAGAAAGGGTCGATGCCAGCTTTTAACTTGGCTAGACTATCCGTAATATATAGATTGATTATTATACATGTCATTCTATATAGAAATGTTAATGTTATCCTATGTCAAGCAATTGGTACGGACGTGAAGGTAAGGTTTGTCTATGAACAAACAAAAGTATTTTTCATAGATTATTCCATGGGCACACGAGTTTGCCAAAAATATTAAACGTAAATACGTTTAATGAATGTAGTGTTGATCAACATAGGGTACTATGGGCTGATCACTCAGACGTACGCGTAAGTTATGCGGATGAACGGCCTTAGTGCTGTGGACTCCTTTTCAAAAATGAAAACTGAAAGTACTGTTCATGGTCTATCGACCGGTTCAGAATTCCTAAGCTATATATATATATACTTTGGAATTGTTGTTATGACATGAGAAGTACTATTCAAATGTTTCATAGTGCTTCATAAGTTAATTGTTCAGTTACAGGAATAAAGCATGAAATTGTTAATGTGATGGTCATATGATTCGTTGTTAAGACTTGTTGAGCTAGTTATGCTCATTCTTGCTTGAACCATATGTTTGCAGCTAAAGTCGAACGAAATGATAGTTCTAAGAGAGATAAAGGCAAAGCTAAGATGGACAAGTAATCATCCTATAATAGAGTAGTGTGATTGTATGTAATATACTTATAAAGAACAAAGAATGTATTCGGTTGATGAACCTGGGAAAGGATTATACTTTGATTGTAATAAGAATATAGTAATTACTCTCATTTTGTTGCAATTCAATGAAATGATTGTATGGATGCTAGTACAGTGGAGCACCATCTATCGGGTTAGAAGATACCCGGATTTGGGGGCGCTACAAGTTGGTATCAGTGCTATAAGCACAATGCGTTAAGAACCCCGAGCCTTTTGCTGGTGATGTCCCTTTAAGGGAATGCATCGCAGCCAGACTTTCCATAGGAGGCGCCGAGCAAGTCGGTGGCAAATTGATAGGTACCCTTGTGAGCTGCTATGGTTGAAAGTACCATTAGCGTTACAAGTTGGTATCAAAGCTATAAGCACAATGCGTTAAGAACCCCGAGCCTTTTGCTGGTGACGTCCCTTTATGGGAATGCACCGCAGCCAGACTTTTCGTAGGGGGCGCCGAGCAAGTCGGTGGCAAATTGATAGGTACCCTTGTGAGGTGCTATGGTTGAAAGTACCATTAGCGTTATAAGTTGGTATCAAAGCGTTAGGTTATAAAACTTAAGGGGGGAAGAACCTTAGGCTAATAACCTCGTTATGGAAGAGAAATCCGAAGGAAGTAAACTCGAGCTTTACTTGAGTTAAATGAGTTAATAAGGTATTGAGAAAACTCAGTACCTAAATATTTAAAAGATGGAAAGTAACCCTAAATGAATTAAATGTGATTTGTGCTTATACTATTATGTGTTAAGTACTAATCAACATGTTATGTGTTATTGAAGGATGTCGAATGATAGTTTGATGTATAGCGATATACACACAGCGAGTGAAGAGTTTGTGAACAGAGTAGAGCCTGTACCCATGACAGTGGCGGAGGTATCACTAGTAATTCCAGAAGAGTCGAAGCCAAAGAAGTACTTTTCTGAGGAAGACTACTCCGAGGGAGAGGTAGCTTTGACATCATACCTTGATATGATGGTCTATGAGGAAGAGGAAATGGAGGTAGCCCCGGTTAATACGGTGGTACCTACACTAGAGCCAACATCTCTAGAGGTAATGAGAGCATTGTATCTGGCAGTGCTTGATAGAAATGTACAACTGAGTACAGTTGTGCAGAACCAGAATGAAGAAATTGATTATCTCCATGAAGCTAAGATGTCTGCAGAAGCAGATTTTGAGTCAGAGCACGATAAGCATATGCTTATGACAGAGCAGGCTAGGGACTATAAGGAAGAGGCCGATGAGCTTCGTAAGAAACTGGTTGAGAAAGACCAGAAGATAGCACAGATGTCTTACATCCATGAGAGTGCTCATAGGGATTTCAAAAGTTGCGTGTTATTCCACTGAGTCAGGATAGACTCGACATATTATTAGTCGGGATACTATAGTGATGATTGCAAATGAATTCAAGGATGCAGTTATGCATTATTAATATTGTAGAATTTTAAACATGTGTATAGTGACGTAAAACCCTCTTTTGCATAAAAGGGTAGTCTTTTTGTAAATCCCAACTTTTGTGAAGTTCAATTGTGGGATAGAAATGTAATAGCTTTTGGCTATAGAAGGAAATTATAAATAGTTTCAAACTATGAAGAAGCATATTAATATAATGAAATTTTTGTTTAATATGCTTTCATGAGGCATGAGTTATTATTATGGAATGATAATCAAGTGGGTAAGAACAACCCTATGCAAGAGTTCGTTAATTTATTAACGGCAGCATTTTAACGAAAAACCGGGGGTAGAGCACCCACGGAACCTAGGGTAGCCAGAATGACTACCCTTAAAGAATTTAAAAGCGTTGGTCCGCCAGAGTTCAAAGGAACGACGGAACCATTAGAAGCCCAGACGTGGGTAAAAGAAATAGAGAAGGCGTTTGTTATTACGAACGTAGCGGAGGTGCAAAAGACTTCTTTTGCGACCTATATAAAGAAAGGAAAAGCCAACTTTTGGTGGGAGACTCACTAGGGTGGGCTAGAACAGATACGGTAATATGGGAAGAATTGAAGAAGGTTTTCTTCGAGAATTATTTCCCTACAAGTATGCAAGGAAGGATAGAGAAGGAATTCTTAGAACTTAAGTAAGGGGACATGACATTTCCCCAGTATGCGGCCAAATTCAAATGAATTGGCAAGGTTTGTTTCACATAAAGTGGACACTGAGGAGTTGAAGGCTCGTAGATTTGAGCAGAGCCTAAAACTCTGACTCAATAGTGGAATTTTTGTATTTCAGAGTGTTCATAATGGACCATTCTGGGGAAGGCAATTATAGCAGAAAGTTGTGGCGAGTCGTAGAATTAATACCACAAAGAGAAAAAGAATGAGAGCAAGATAAAGGAAGGAACCAAGGCAGAGAATGCCGGGGGTAGTGGCGATATGCCGAAAAGAAAGAATTTTAACTCCGGGAATACTGGAGTGGGAACAAGGGGATCCTAAACATAGGATAAAGCATGTAAGATATGTGAAAAGACTCCTCTAAGAGTCTGTCGAAGGGGAAATCGGGTAGACCTATGGCCCGTACTTTTAATAGGATTGTCCAAGATGCGGTTGCATCAACGGATGTAGTAACATGTATCATTCCAGTCGATACAATGAATACTTATGTGCAATTTGATTGGAGGGCTACTTGATCTTTTATAGCATGTGAATTTGCTAAGTGATTAAGTTCATTCTCGAAAAGGATTATAAATACCTTTAAATGTTAAGGTAGAGAATAAAGAAATAATTTTCGTTGATGATATTCGTGAAAATTGTTTCATGAATAAAAGAGTAAGTAAGTATCGGTAGATAAGAACCGATAAAGTTGAGAGAATTTGAAGTAATTCTCGGTATGAATGGGTTGATTGACCATAAAACCTTAATAAATGGTCTGAGGAAAAGTATGAATCTTCGGTTTTCTAAGAAACCCAAGGTAGTAAGTTACGATAATTAATTACCGAAACAGTCCTGTTGTCTAATCAAGACGCAATCTAGAAGGATGTTAAGATAAGTTTAGGTTGTGGTACAATTGTAACCTTTGATGGTTGACATATGGGAACTGGGCTAAACAATTCCTTCAGAGAGAGAAGGTATATACGAAATTGGCAACCGATCTAACTCACTGTGATGGCAGTGTAGATGTGACGAAAACTTGTTTGTTGGTTGTTTGTGGGAAACCACTCAGAGTACCATATGGACTACCAGCAGAGAAACGATGTGTGCTGAATCCTAGAAAAGTAGTAAGAATAAGATAAGAATGTAAATCATTATAAATGATGAACGTATTAAGTAAGACATCTCCGTATGTCATGAAGTTGCAAACAGGTATTAAAAGAAGGTTGCGTAAACTTTGGTTGAAAGAACGCAAACCCTAAGAAGTAAAATATGTAAAACAATGTGTAAGTTAACTATATGACTAATTGGTTAATAGTTAAACATAAATACCCATTGCCTAGGATCGATGATCTATTTGATCAATTGAAAGGGACACAATATTTTTTTCAAGATAGATTTGTGTATGGGTATAGTCGGTTGAAAGTATAGATGAAGGAGGAAGTACCTAAGATGACGTTCAGAATTTGTTATGGTATGACAAGTATCTGGTTATGTCATTTAGGTTTACTAATGTGCGGAAGTTAGATTTTTCGTAAGGAGCAACGAGCAAGTTGGTGGAAGGCACCTGGATTGTCTTTATTAGATGATAAGGGGAAATTTTGTAGTGTATCTCGATGTTTCGCATAGATGACATGATTGCGTGCTCATGTAGCATGGCAAAGTCATTATGTATGCATCACGCCAGTTAAGGATTATAAGAAAGTCTATCCTACTTATGATCCAGAATTGGCAGCTGAAGTTTTAGATTAAAGCGCTAAAGATAGTATTTATACGGCGAGAAAGGTGAGATATACACGGACTCTAAAGTCTGAAATATACCTCCACACAGAAGAAGTTGAATATGAAGTAGAGAGAGGACTGTGATATCTTATATCAGTCAGGGAAGGTAAACGTAGAAGTCAACGCGTTAAGTATGAAAGCTAAGGAAAAGCTATCGATGTTAGCAACTCAGAAGGAGTTAACAACGGAGATGGCAAGCAAGGAATTAGAAGTTAAATTACGGAATGAAGAAGATGATGTAAGATAAGTAGAAGACTAAGTATAGTCTTATTTTGAGGGAGGAATTTGAGCTTCCATATAAATACGGGTTAAAGGGATATAGAGATCGAGTAATGTGTTAATAAGTGTTTCACTTCCAATTCAGATTATTGATAGGAATTGATAAGTCATGTAAGTTAAAATAATACCTTCGATGAAGGTGAAATGGAAGGAACCCCAATGTCGAATAAGCATTGTGGGAACTCGAGATTAAAATGAAGAAAACTTTTCTTCATTGGTGTAAGTATTATTAGCGAGATTCTGGGGACAGAATCCTTATAAGGAGGGAAGAATGTAACACCCGAGAAAATCGAATTTTTGAGAATTAAATTTTTATTTTTATTAAATGAATTTAATTTATTATTTATGGAGCAAGCTAATCGAACGTCGTTCTCTGACCTAGAAATGTCAGAACATCGTAGTATTTTGGCTACGCGGTAGAATTAAAGTGTTTGAATTTCCAAGACGAAAATTAAAAGCTTTCCGAGAAATTTTCCGAAAAATACTATTCACGCATTTCTACTCGAGAATTATTTTTGATTTTCGAGAAATGCGTAATGATAGAATATCGACGCGAGATGGAATATCCAATAATATTTTAGTTATGGAAAACGTAATATTTCGCCTGTGGACATAAAACCTAACGATTAAGGAAAATGATTTACGAGAAGGAAATGTAATGCGATTAATGAATTAAGCAATGATCGTATGATACGGAGGTATTATACGAAGTAATGAATACGAGTATGATACTAAGTATTATATGAAGTAATGAATACGAGTATGATACTAGGTATTATACGAAGTAATGAATATGAGTATGATACGAGGTATTATACGAAGTAATGAATACGAGTATGATACGATGTATTATACAAGTACGTATGAATTATAGTATGTTGTATGTATTGAATAAGTATACGGAATGGAAATACGAGATGAATACGTAGATTATACGTTATAACGCTTTAAGCCAAAAGAAAAGAATTTTGTAGGATTTGTTAAGTATTATGTGAGCCCAAGTATTGAATAGTTAAGTTCAATATGGAATCATTAATGTAAGCCCAAGGAGTGTTTAATTACAAGCCCAACGTAGTTTAATGTGCAAGCCCAATGATTAAGTAAGTTAATTAAGCTAAGGCCCAAAGTAAATATCCAATGGGTTAGGAGATGGTTTAAACCATGGGGCAACCCATGAGAACATGGATGACCCAAAGTGGTGAGCAAGTAAAGTGAATTAATGGATAGGTGTTGTGGTGAGCAAGTAATGTGACTTAATGGCTAAGGTGAGTGATGAGCAAGTGTTGTGATCACCAAGCAAAAAGTGTGGAGAGCAAGTTTACTTAGGGGCAAAGTATGGAATAGTAAGGAGGTGGATGGCCTTTTGACCATTATACCCTAACCTTAGAAATTCTATAAATAGAAGGAGAGCTAGCTCATTTGTGGTTAGATAATTTTATCCAACAAGTGAAGTTCTTATTTGGTAGAGAGAATAAGCACTTATAAAGTTAGACTTTCTTTATTAGATTTTCCAAAACAACTTATAGCTTATTGGTTAGAGAGAAAAAGTTACAAAAGCTAGAGAGTTAGTCTTTGAGATTCAAGAAGCAAGAAAGAAGCACAAAGATTTGACAAGTGTTATTCAAAGAGTAAGTGTTCTTGAACCATATTTCTCTTTCTCTTCTTTTGTTAGAGAAGGGGGTATTGGTAGAACAAGCATGCTACGAAAAGATTAGAATGATGAATCAAATGGCTTAAGACTTAATAAGTCGTATAAGTCATTAATAAGTAATTCAAACTTATATAAGTTATGAACTTATGAAGATCTTGTAAGAACTTGTCATGTGATAATGGTGATGAAGTTAGTAGGAACTTAATAAGAAATTGTAAGAACTTGTAACATGTTAACATTAATGGCACTAGTATGAAAAGAAGAATGTATAAGTAATGAACTTAAGCCACATAAGTTGGTAATAAGTCAATTGAACTTATATGAGTTATGAACTTATCATAAGTTAACCTTGAATGCTAAGTATGGAAATATGAACTTGTAAGGAGTTTATCAAGAAAAGTGAATTAAGCACTTATATGTTCTTATGTGTCAAGAATACGTAAGTAAAGTTATATGTTAAGAACATATAAGAAATGATGCTTAAGAAACCCTAATTGACATAAGTCATTACCAAGAAAATGCTAAGTAGTTTGTAATTTAATAAATTATAAACTCAAGTAAGAATAAGTCAAAAATCCAACAATGAATATAAGTTGTTGTATCAATTATGTTGAGATGTTCACATAATGAATGAAGTTCATTTGTAATGTTGAACAAATCATAAGAAGAAAGAATCGCCGGAATTTGCACGATTTGACGATAATCGTCGAATTCGTAAAATTCTCGGAATGGAAGTCAAATTTTGCATTGGATCACGAAACCTTTGTTTTCCAATAGAGACAAGTCATAATTGGCATTCAAGAGTTACGGACTCGAAAATGACCGAATTCTGACTTAGAACGAAGAAACGAGCGATGAACGTTCACGAACTTTTATCGTTTACGTTAAAAATGAACCAATAGGTGAATTTTTAGCAAACAAAGTCAAATAGATAAAATTCTTGAATGATCACGTAGATTATGTAATTTATGAACCGTAGGCTTTTGAACGAGCCAATTCGGACTTATAATGAAGAAGTTACGCGTCCGGGAAGTTCACAAAGTTCACAAAATAAATTTGATATCTGGTGCACAGAGTTGGCGCCACGGCGCCAACCCTAGGCAAAATGTCCCGCGCCGCGGTGCGAAATAGTAACCGAGCACACTGCAAGAGTTCGCCGCGGCGCGAACTGCAGTACATATTGTGGCACCGCAGCGCTATGAACAGTGTCAGAAATTTCTGAAGTGTGGCGCCGCAGCGCGGCCCATTACATAAGGACTCACGGTGCAGCGCCAAGTCCGGGTCAGAGGTGTAATAAGGCTCGCGCCGCAGCGCGAGTTGTAAGTATATAGCTGGCGCCGCAGCGCCAGTCTCAGAACAAAAATGGTAATGAAGTTTTCAAAGTACAAAGAAAGAAAAGTTAATTGATTAAAGAGTAAACATGACTTGAGGAAGATAATATAACATTGTTTAAACTTTGTTAAACCTTAAGGAATGTAATGTAAACATATATCAAGTACAGTGTGCTATGTGAACATATATCGTGTAGATTCTGTGAAGGCTGTGGTCAGTCGGGTAAGTTATCCGAAGACGCTGAAAGGCAAGTCTTTCTTAACGCTTGTCTAACTTCCATGTTAGCCAAGTTTTTATGTGATTCGTTGAACTGAATTGCAAGACTTATTTTAAAGAAAGGGTCGATGCCAGCTTTTAACTTGGCTAGACTATTCGTAATATATAGATTGATTATTATACATGTCATTCTATATAGAAATGTTAATGCTATCCTATGCCAAGCAATTGGTACGGACGTAAAGGTAAGGTTTGTCTATGAACAAACAAAAGTATTTTTCATCGATTATTCGATGGGCACGCGAGTTTGCCAAAAATATTAAACGTAAATACGTTTAATGAATGTAGTGTTGATCAATATAGGGTACTATGGGCTGATCACTCAGACGTACTCGTAAGTTATGCGGATGAACAGCCTTAGTGCTGTGGACTCCTTTTCAAAAATGAAAACTGAAAGTACTGTTCATGGTCTATCGACCGGTTCAGAATTCCTAAGCTATATATATATATACTTTGGAATTGTTGTTATGACATGAGAAGTACTATTCAAATGTTTCATAGTGCTTCATAAGTTAATTGTTCAGTTACAGGAATAAAGTATGAAATTGTTAATGTGATGGTCATATGATTCGTTGTTAAGACTTGCTGAGCTAGTTATGTTCATTCTTACTTGAACCATATGTTTGCAGCTAAAGCCGAACGAAATGATAGTTCTAAAAGAGATAAAGGCAAAGCTAAGATGGACAAGTAATCATCCTGTAATAGAGTAGTGTGATTGTATGTAATATACTTATAAAGAACAAAGAATGTATTCGGTTGATGAACCTTGGAAAGGATTATACTTTGATTGTAATAAGAATATAGTAATTACTCTCATTTTGTTGCAATTCAATGAAATGATTGTATGGATGCTAGTACAGTGGAACACCATCTGTCGGGTTGGAAGATACCCGGATTTGGGGGCGCTACAAAAACTAATCGCACATATTAACTTTAAGCTGTAACCGTCTTTAGCCTTTCCTTGTATCTGACGCATTCGCCTTAATCTGTAATATTTTATCATGATATAGCAAAGGTGAGCATAAGGATTGCCCAGCAAGTTTAAGTTCAATAATATAACAATATATTATGATTGAAAGAGTCTGAATAATAAACAGGCTATAATTCAACAATATAATTGTGAAGTAACAAGAACAAAATTTTGACTAAACATGTATTATACATGAACAAATATATCTGAACCAACTGGTAATGAAGGTGATCATCCTTTTATACCTGACTTATACATGAAATATGTACAGAGTACAATTCACGGCAACCAGCAATGATTAACCATAAGCTTATTCGAATGAAATAACTCTTAGTAGAGTTAAGTAAAAACAAACTTGCATGAACCGTTGATTACCGCTACACAATTTATATCGCTTTATCCGAAGACCTAATATTAGTAATATAGATCTCCAATATTAGAATAATATCATCACAATATAATACTATTACATATATATATATACACAGAATAACCTAAACACATAACACATAACCCTATCAGTCTATAACACACATAAGACTCGGTATTAAATCAAACTATTTCAGTCTGACTTGAGTTCGACAAAGTTCTAACGTCCTGACGATCTAGTCGGACATTTATCAAGTCTAAGTTCAATTAAACTCTAGCTTAACACTTAACAATTGTCTTAGATAGTTTATTATCAGTCGAAATATTTTTCGTAAGCTCGTAATAATGTTCAAATAATTATTACTTTTTATCGTGAATTTTCAATTATTAAAAACGTATTTAAATAAATTAAATATCACTTAATTCTTTTATCATTAATATTTTTTATTATCAAATATTAATGAAAATCATCACATAATATTATAATATATTTATAATATCATAAAGTATTTTTAATACCTTAAAATCATATTTTATATGATTTTTAAACCATTAAATTCATTATCTGGTAATTACTATTAATATTTTCATGACAAAATATCAAAAGTTATAGGTTATAACTTAACATATTTTTATAATACTTAAATCATTATCATATGATTTATAAAGCATTAATTCTATTTTTCCTTAATTTATTTAATATAGTTATTTAATAAACTAATTATCATTAATATTGATTAATTAATGAAATTCATCCTAAAATATTAAAAGTCACTGAAAATATTTTATTATAAATAATATTATTTTTCATGATTTTTCATGAATTAAAATTATTTTTAAATCATTTATTTAATATTATAATTAAATAATTTAAATACCATTTATATTCCAAAAATATTGAATATTTATGAAATATACTCAAAATAATTAAAAACTATTTTTCAGAAATTAAAATAATTTTTCAGAATTTATTTAGTATTTTTAATAATTAAAAATCATTTTTCTCTATTTATTTAATTAATATAATTATTTTTGGAAAATAATTAATTACAAAAAGGCCCTATAGCGACATAACCGTTGCTATAGGTGTTCTTGAGTGTTCTTCACGTGTTCTTGAGCCTCGCCCAGAAAATATGTCAGTTTACAAGGTTAGTACTTTGACCAGCAATTAATGTAGGTTCGTGTTGATTCTAGGCTAATACTTTGTATTAAGACTGTAGTATAAGTGTAATACTATAATTATAACCAAGTTTCATGACCATTACACAACAGATCAGAGAGATCCAAGTCCTCCAAATCGTTGTCAAACCTGTTCTTCAATTTCTGGGTTTTCCAGAATTGAAGAACAGTCGAGGTGCTCATCTACCAATCCTTATAACGTGAAATCTGGGCTTTGTTTGTATGTTTTATCGATTCAGTCATTAACTAGGGATGTCAGGGAAGAATTATATAGCAACATATCATCATTTCATCATCACACCAAGAAGATCATGGCTGGTCAAAGTCTGACAAAAACTCGTACATGAAGGTTTCTGGGTTTTCCAGAAATCTTCAAGAACAGTCGGTCTACCCTACTTTGACCCTTCTTATCTTTGATTCTATACATGATCTATGAGTTATATAAGCATGGACATGAAGCCTATATGTCAGTCTACAATTATATTACATACAAATGGACATATCGATTAACATTAGGAAGATCAGAGGCCTCTAAATGGTTGTCAGACGAGATCTGGGTTTCTGGGTTGCCCAGAAACTCAGTCTCCGTGAACGGTCAACGGACTTTAACTGCCTATAACGTTTAATCTACACGTGATCTGGGCTTGATTCAAGTTCCAGATCACAGCCCTTACTACATACAACAAGTTTATAACTTAAAACACAACAAAAAAGTATTATCCAGAGATCTAGAAGCCCTGACATATGGCTGTCAGACCCTATTTCAACATTTTTCCAGATTTCAAAAATCATCAAATCCGAGCATCAAAATGATATGGATCTAGGTTTTGACCACACAGATCATCAAGTGACACCCTCTAGGACATATCTAAACAACAAACAACAACATTAACTTAAGATCACAAATTTCAAAATTTTAGGGTTTTATACCTTTTAGGCTATGATCTTTGATTTCTGTCTTCATGATCTATTTGAGGAGAGCTAATAACTGATAAGGGTTTTGTTCCTCACTCCCTCTCACTCTAGATTTCGACGTGGGAAGAGAGAGAAGGTCTTGGAGAGAAAAAAAATGTAAGTGGCCTTTCTCTCTCTCTAATCTATACATATATCATGTTATAATGCTAGTAGCTATTGAAATGAGGCTGGTATTGGCTGAGATATGGTCAATAAGTCAATATAGTTGGTCACCAACTCCTCATTTTGCAAAGATTTGCAAGTAAACTCATAAAAATCTAAGAAGGGCATTATAGTCATTTTGATTTTTGTTTTAATGGCATTTTGGATATTAGCCAAACCCTTATGGTTTAGGGTTTGGTCAGGGTTTAAAGTTTGAAACCCTTAGGGTTTGCAATTTAATTTTCTAAAATTTCTAATTTAGGTTTTAAAAATAGAAAATTAATATTTATAAATTAGAATTTTCTAATTATATTAAAATTTCTTAATCATAACTTAAATATTGGTAATTAGGATTAGCATTTCCTAATTAAAATCGCTAATTTAGCAATTAGGGTCAAAATGGTCATTAGGGTTTGTAAACCACTAATTAAGGTTCCTAATAGAAAATAATGTTCTAATTCAAAAATTAGATTTCGTAATTAGATTAAGATTTTCTAATTACTCATAACTTGAAAATTTAGGATTAATATTTCTTAATTAACATTAAAACAATTTTATTAACACTTAGGTTTTCCCCGATTATAAATTAGGGTTTCAAATCCCGAAGTTAGGGTTTAATAATTTGAATTTAGGGTTTACTAATTATTAAGCTTTACCTTAATTAAGATTATAATTAATATCACTTAAGAATTGTAATCATCCTTTAAGTTCCCATATTAGGATTTTAAATTTCTGAATTAGGGTTTCAGATTTCCGGAACTGAAATTAGGGTTTCTAGAACCGATTTCTAGGGTTCTTGTTAATCGCTAGGATTTTCTAACCGAACGATGACGTTCTTAATATATACTTAGAGTTTTGTTACAGATATCGTTTATCTGGTCAACCCTTGACCCTTAACCACATACTATACACATATACACAGAACATAAACGCGTATCCCTTAATCCTGAATAATTCACTTAAATCCTTCACAAAATTTTGAAATCCTCAAAATTCCTTCTTAAAAATATTAAACGCATACACTTATTTTTTGTCTAGGTTTTAATTTTGAACCCTAAAATTAATATATCAAAATTTATAAAAAATTCTAAATTCTCGGGTTGTCACATTCACCCCTTCTTCTGAAAATTTCGTCCCCGAAATTTACCTTACACCTTACACTGTACTGCTTACACCATTCACCCATTCGTTTGCTATCCAATACATCATTCACAAGAGTAAATGTTTTCAAATTGTACTGAGGGGTCATATAGACCATGAACACATAGTTTTAACGGTATTGATCATACCCCAAAACAATACATTACTTGGTATGTTTACGATCACAAAGAAGGTAAACTACCGTTGTTAGTACTTTAGGTTATCAGCCTATCGTACTCTTACGTCATGAATAACGCATTAATTATGTATAGCGAATATTTACGCTACTTGATTGGATTATTTATCCAAACAACATAGTTCACCTCAGTTTTATCATATGATTCCGTACCAAAACAATTTGGTTCAGGAAATTTCTTTCAATGAACACTTGGAGTTTTCATAAACTTTAGTCTAGCTGAATCGAATAGCATAGGCCTGTATCAATAATTCAATTCAATTGAATTATTAAGGTGTAGCCAAACCCCGTTGGCAAATTAAAATTTTTGAAAATATTTTCGAGAATGACGTCATGATGCCGTACTGTATTAACAGTTCGTTTGAGGATGTCGTCATTGTATGACTTTGTTATAACACATCATACAATAGTGGAACAACGATTTTAGATCAAATTCACACTAAGTATTCCTGTATTTACAACTCCATCAAATTTTTATCATCTCTGCACCAGGTTACATGGTACATGAGTGATAAATAAAATAAATTTTGATATTTCAAATCATTTGCGTCTAGCTGAAATAAGTAGCATAGACTATACTTTAAACCGTTTCAAAAATGCTTACGAGTCTACATATTTTTTTTAAAGGCACATAGTGCGTATTTAGCTTGATGTCAATCATTTCGAAATCTAGCATTGCTAATCTTAACCCCCTTCTCAATACGAATTTCATTTAATCCGTATTCATAATCCATAACTCTTTCATGACTTTTCATAGTACAATTTCATAGTACAACTGCCACACAGCAAACTTTGCTGTAACTTTTCAATCATTAGATTGATTATTATCCCTGCTATCACCTTATCAGATCACGGGGTTGTAGATGCTCGAAATTTTCTGTACTACTGTTACTAACATTGTAGGAGGACAGATTCGTCTTTTAAGAGGGAACCCTGAAAGACAATCCGAATCCATACCGGATACTACCGAAAATTCAGCATCAACCCTGGATCGCAATCTCGAAATAACAATTCCAACCTCGGATGCAACACCGAGGCTTGCAGATCAATATCGGAACACACACCGGAGAAGATCGATTAATCTCGGAGATAACCCCGAGGTGTCCAGTCTCAGTCCCAACCATGGGAATAGCCACCAACCTTGGTGATAACCCCAAGGAATGCAATTTCGGCAATAACCCTGGAAATGCTTGGTACAAATGCGACCAGCTTCAATCTCGGTGCTCACAAAATGAGATACACTGTACCAACCCAGGAATAACATCGGGAAGATAGGCACACCTCAAAGATGACAATGAGGACCTTCAACAAATGCAGCAGTCCAATCTCAGCGAAGCCTGAGCAACGTCTGCTTTATCGGCCCAACCAGGCGATAACACCGGTGAGGGGCAACATCGTCATCTAACCAAAAGGATGCCACGCCACGTCGTCTCAACATATCTACGCAACAATGTCCCACGAGACTAACCAATCCCGAGTGGCTATTGTGCGAGGCAACGGATGAAAGTTGAAGCTTGAAGACCGGAGGGCACCGTCCCATCTTCAAAGACTTCGTACAAACTCTAATCCCATGCCATCGTACAAACTCTCGACAGCGGCGGTCCGAAATAGGTCCTGTATACCTCAAACAGATGCCCGGATTGCACTTCTAAAAGTTCGAGTGGACATTACAGTGTCTGCGTGCACGTACTTCGAGATGACCCTACCCGCCAAATCCGGGTCGATAGCGAACTTATATTGCAAGAACCCGAACCTTAAGAAGTAAAGTTAAGTAAACCAATGACTAAGTCAAGTATATGACTAATTGGTGTATTTGTTATTTCCTTATGTGTTATAGGGGTTGGAATGAGCAGTTCAGCGTAAGCTGTAGCTGTGCGTAAGGCAAGTTTCCTAACTTCATTCATATTTTAAATGAATGTTAGTTTCTTAAACTTCTCAGATGTTGAACTTGAGAAGTTCTGTCTATGTGCGAATGTGCGATATTTGTGCAAGGTGGTAGAACATATGATCCCTTGTGCCATAATGTGAACACTTTGGTGTTTCTATGAGATGAATTGTTCTATATTTGAACTGTTCAACAAAAGAATGTTCCGTTTATACATGTACCGTTATTGTTAAGTCTGTGCTATTGATTATAGCCAGACAGGATGTGTATGAAAGAGAATAGAGAATGAAAGTATTTCAAAGTGAATGTGACTAATGTTTTAAGATGATAGGAATCAAGACTATTCCTATTATTTAAGCTGCTTCGTAACCTTGTTCGGTTATTAAAGTCTGAAAAGAATGTTTAAATTCTTGAAGTTGTTTGTTCAACTGTTATGACTTGTTGGGCAATTGTATGCTCACACTTGCTTTAAATGAAAAACATTTTCAGCGAACGATGTTAGAAGAACTTAAGGATCCCGTATAGATCAAGCTGACGGTATCCAGATGAAGTGCCATTCAGAATATGAATGAGCGAGAAGATCAAGTGAAGAATTATAATGTAGAAAGAAGAAAATTAAACTATAGACTAGTTTAATGAACGATTACATATCCTTGGTGGCGGATAAAAGTCACTCGTGCAAGATGTAAAGAATAATGTAATTATCATTATTTGTAATGAGAAAAGCTATAAGGTTTCGAGAACCTGGGATATGTCGTTATATTTCAGTATATAATGATGTATGTTGGATGAATGATGTACTAGTGAGGTACGAAATCCGGGTGTGAAGATAGATCGGATTTCGGGGCATCAGTGATACTAAAGAATATCCTTGGCCGTAGTGCAGGGGTAATTCGATGATGTGGAATATTTATTAAGTTGAGTCCCACCTATAAAAGTGATGAAAAACCCTTTAAATCATAGAAGATAGTAGATTTTATTCTCTACTTGACTCTTCTAATGGATTGCTCGTTCCGCTGCAGTTAAACTTGATGTTTGTTATATTTTATCAGTTTAACACTGTTGAAGGCTAATGATAATTTATTCTGCATTATCTTAGTCATAATATTTCTTACTGGGCAAGTTGAGCTCACCATTTTGCTTTCATTGTTCTCTTCAGGAAATGAGAACGTAGCAGGGACTAGTCGGGGAACGGAGTGCTGGTCCAGATGATAGCATTAGTAGTCCTCACTATTCTATGAAATAGTGTGATAATAAATGTAATGAGGACCCCATTGAGTTTGTATATTGTCTAGATGACAATATTTGTATTAAAACTCACAACATATGTTTAGTCGTATTTTACACGACTGTTGTATAATTAAGTTGTATTTGAAATTTGTACTATGTATTTGGCAACTCAAGATGGGTGATGTGTAACATTCCAGAATTTTAAAGTGTTATATTGCATATTATTGATTTATATAAATATTTAATTTAATGGATATGTTTATTATTGAATAAATAATTGTTCAATGTGATTTGATGTGATTTAGTTAATTAATTGTTGAATAAATAATTAAGGAGCTAAGTAAATTAATTGTTATGAGGTTATATACCAAATTAATTTAATAAGTAAGCTAGAGAGCTTATAGTGGTTTTAAATAAGTAATAATATTTTAAATGGGAAATTGTAATTTAAAATATTAGTTGGTTAAATAAAATTATAATTATAAAAGAAATTATAATTATGTGATAATGATTTATGTGTTAAAGTAATTTAATAGATTAATGTTTTAATTGATTTATTTAATTAAATAAAAGTGTGATTAATAACCTCGCTATAAAGGAGATATTAAAATAAATTAAAAGAGTTTAATTTAGTTTTGTCAAACATCCCTTATTGCATAATAAGTCTTTAATATAATAGTGTTTTAGCAAACAATGTATAAGGATTAATTCATTTGTTTTAATTCAATCTACTAAACAAGGTGTAAGGATTAAATGGTTATTTTTATTAGCTTAGCCAAACAAGCCTTGTGGCTTTTGGATTTTCAAACAAAAATATAACTGATATAGTTATGTCTATATTTATATTATATCATTAATAGATATTATATGATATACGTTACATTTTATTACGTAGTTAGAGATAGGAAGAGAAGAAGGCTCAGTTGAAGAAAAAGAACAAGAAGAAAAATACAGAGAGAAAACTAAGAGAAAACTAGAGAGAATTGAGAGAAATTTTAACAGGTCTTGGAGAAAAGAATTTGGAGAAAAGAGTAGTTATCATCTTCTTAATCCAAGGTAGGAGCTCCATCTCTTTCTTTAAGAAAAAACTTTATTTTTTCTCTCCCCAAAAAGTTCTCTGTAAAATTATTTTGTAGGAGGAATTGTTGATATACATGTATAACTTCGCATGATAATTGCTTATATGGTTAATTCATGAGTTTATGCATAATTATAGAGAATTTAATTCATATATGGATGTATTTTATGAAGAAAATATATCACAGTGTTCATATGAATATATGTATGAATATAGCTTAATTTAAAATAGAAATTAAGGTTTTACTTGTTGAATTGATAAATTGACTGTTAAAATTGATAGAGTATGTATAATTGTAACTATGATGTTTTGAATTTATTGTTTTGGTTGATTAACAAAATCACAGTATTGATTTTCATGGAAAATATCAAAAATAGAGTTTTTGCCAAAAACATTGAAATTGAGTGTTGTATAATTGATGTTTATGCTATTTGATGGATAGAAACATGTTAGGAGTCGTCACAAGGTGTTCATATGAAGTCTATATATAATTTTCATGATAATCAGTCTATTGGATTCGAGCTTTTTGGCCAATTTGGCTTTTTTTACACGGTTGCCGAAGCTGTCAGTCGACACTGACGTTTCGCGGCGCGGCGCGGCGCAGTAGTTCATTACTGGCGCCGTAGCGCCATGATCACGCCGCAGCGTGGCTCCGTAGTGCATTTTCCCGAGCCGCAACGCCATCAGCACGCCGCAGCGCGACCCACAGTGCAAACTGTGGCGCCGCGGCGCGAGTGAGCAGTATATTCTGACAGTTTTGTTTTAGTATACAAAACTTGAAAATAAATGTTACGTGTTAATACTAATAATGTTAAATGAGAATTTCAGTAGTATTAAACCATGAATGATCATATTATTAATTGTTACCTACTTGTAACATAGTTGATTTTGTGAATGGATAATTTAACCCATATGATGAATATATTGTTTATATAAATATACAATGTTGGTAATGACTAACTATGTCAATATGGCATATGTATAGGGTATTAATTCAAGTGGTAAGGGTTTAGCTTATGCTAAAGGCAAGTTCTCTAACTCAAAACTTAATTGTGCAAGTTTTCTAACTCTATTTTATGATTGAGCAAGTGTCCTAACTCTATCTTATAATTGAGCAAGTTTTCTAACCCTTATCTTATTGAGCAAATTATTGTTTTCAATCTCGATTATTATATAATGATGTAAGTTATATGGAGCAAGTTATTCTTGTACTTAACTTGTGGTTTCACATGCCTAAATATATATGCTAGGGATTCTTATTATTCAATTCTATTTAGCCTTGACTTAGTGTTGTTCAAGCAAGGTATGTTATAATTATTCAAATTGTATGCTATTAGATTATTCCTAATGCATGACTTTAGTTTAATATAATCACTATTATTCTATATTCTAATGTTATTGATTTTATTCAACTACTCCTTAGTTGATGTTCGTTAAACTCTAAATTTCCTTGAAAGCTTATCCAAACCAAACTTACTTTGGTGCGGACTTGTACTCTAAATACTGAGAAGAACAACTCTTTTAATAGAGGTTTACGCTTAGCGTTGAAATGTTTGTGCACAATACATTGTACGAAGGATTGATCCCTCTAAGTACGTGGAGTCCTTATAGTCTTATGACTGTTAAAGTTAAAGTTGAAAGATTACTTATAACTGTGGACATGATTCGTGGTCATTAGACCCTCAGTAAAGGTTAAAAAATTTTAGAAAGTTAATAGAATATATTGTTCAGTTCTATTGAGCCTAATATTGGCAATTGATGTGAAAGTTTAAAGATTTATTTATTGTTATTTCAAGTGGGCCTTGTTTGCTCACTCTTGCCTGTAAAATTTCTTACAGCTAAAGTTGAAACTGGTGATGTACTTAGCACCAGTAAGGGAAAAGGACAGATGAACAAGTACTGAAGACTTGTAATAGTTTGATAGTTTTATTTTCAAACTTTAGTTTTAAAGATTGTAATGAAGTTTATTTAATTTCCGTAGTTGAATGATTGTTGTTAAGGTTAGATAACCTGGGAGATTTTTATTTAAGTTTAATCCTGTATGGGCAGGTTTTCATTATTCAATTTTATTATAATTGGGTAGCTATAACTGAATGTTTTAATTTGAAGTGAACACCAAATCTTGAGGAAATGAAGTACCAGGATTTGGGGGTATCACAGGTTGGTATCAAAGCTTTAGGTTATGAACCTTAGGTGGGAGGAAAAGCCTTAGGAAGTAACTTTTGAAAAGATAGTGGAGATAACTCTTATCGAGTTTTAAGAAAGAAGTAATAAAACACTTATGTGCTTATGTGTTTATAGTTTATGTACTCGTGAGTGTCGAGTAGTAATGATTAATAATTAAAAAACTTTAAAACTTTGTTGTCAGGATGACTAATGTCGGAGAATCCAGTCAGGCTTGGGAGGAGGGACCTCAAATGCCTATAGAGGAGGAGCCTCGCGACATTCAGGTAGTTTGGGAACAACTACTGCCACGGGAGCCAGCCCCGTTGGTCACAGTAGTTGAAGATGAGGATGATGATGTGGAGACAGATGAGGAGGATCCCATTGAGTTACCACGGGAGGATGAGGATGATGAGGACGAGGAGGAAATGATTCCACTTAACTCGATTGCTGGACGTATATACGATGAGGTGCATGACCATAACGTGGAACTTCAGGATACAGTTGAGGAGTTGCAGGAGATAGTAGCTGAACAACAGACTGCACTGACACAAAAAGACGGCGAGATCCAGGATCGTGAAGAACGACTGTCAAATGCCGAGGAGAAACTAATACAGACTGAAGGAGAGAAAGAACAATTGATCGAGATGGTTGCTGAACTGAAGAGCAAGCTGAGAGAAGAAGCTGCTAAGAGGGAAAGAGCTGAGGATGCGTACGAGGAAGCTTATCAGCGAACTAGAAGAGCAGTAAGGAACTCACAAGCAAAAAAGATGAAGATGGAAGAGATGGATAAAGTATTTGACACCGCAATTAATCGAGCTCAATATCGGGTCATGGGATATCCGATTCAGTTCGACACATTGCCATCATTAGTGTTAGACCGCAGAACAATGTTTCGAGTCATAGAGGAAGAATGTGATAGGGCTAAGAAATATCTTAATAGAACATTGTAGTTGTCTTACAATGAATTAAAGTATGAAATAAACGTTTAAATCCCTAGTGTTAAGTAACCATGGGATATGATAATAATGATGTTGTCCTGTAACTTTTGTAGTTCAGGAAAGCAATGTAGATAGCAGTGATGCTATTGTTTTATGATTTTCAAAAAAAAAAGGTTTTGAATAAATAAAAGTTGTTATTTTATTCAAAGTGTTATATGTTATGTGGTTATTTTATGGAGGCAAGTTAATTAGAAAATGCTTAAAGAAGATGAGTAATAGTCTAATAGATGTTTTATTTTAACAGAAAATGCCTCCCAGACGTGAACTACCCCGACAGAGAAATAATGAGAGGACTACCAATAACAACAATGTTGACGGTAACCCCGTTCAACAACTAGTGACATTACTGACTGGAGTGTTGCAGAACTAACCACAAAACCATGGTACAACGTTTAAGGAGTTTAAGGCGGTTGGAACACCTGAATTCCGTGGGTCTATGAATCAAGTCAAAGCACAGACTTGGATTATGGAGATAGAAAAAGTGTTCGATGTCTCTAGGGTAGAAGATGACCAAAAGACTGCTTTCGTAACTTTCATGTTGAAAGTAGAAGCTAGTTATTAGTGGCAGGCCAATAAAACTCGGGAAGGGCCAGGAGTGATGACCTGGGATAGGTTCAAAGAGTTGTTTTTCGAGACCTATTTCCCGGAGAGTTAGAAGTGTCAGCTGGAAGTACAGTTTCTGGAACTGAAGCAAGGGACGATGACAGTATCAGAGTATGCTGCAAAATTCAATGAATTGGCGAGGTTTACGCCATATAAAGTCAGCACAGACGAACGTAAGGCGAAGAGATTTGAACAGGGACTGAAGCCCTGGCTATACAGTAAGGTCTCCCTGTTCCAGTTGAAGACATTTACAGCAGTGATGGAGAAAGTTGTACTTGCTGAAGGTGGAGGCGAGGCAATGACAAAGTTCAACCTGGAACAAAAGAAGAAGAAGAACGAGAATGAGACTAAGAGTGGGAATGGAAGTGGTGGAAACAACAATAACAACAACAACAACAACAGCAACAACTTGAAATGGAAGTGGAATGGGAGCATGGGTGCTGGACACCAGCAGGGTAACCAGCAAAACAAAAAGTTTGAAGCATGTGCGACATGCGGAAAATTTCACAAGGGTGCATGCTTAATGGGGAAGCGGGTATGCTTCAATTATGGCCAGGAGGGTCACATCGCCCCAAGTTGCACTCAACCAATGAAGAATGTATGCTTCACATGCGGATCCAAGGATCACTTTGCTCGAGAATGCCCTAAGAAGAGGGAAGGGTGACAACCATAAGCAATGGAGGTATCAATGGAGGTACATGGGCCATTGCAGGACCAGCAACATCAAACAAACCCACAGCCAGAACCTTCAACATGACTGTGCAAGATGATGTGCAATCAAAAGATGTAGTGTCAGGTATTATCCCGATCAATGATATAAATGCTTATGTATTATTCGATTCGGGTGCTACTTGTTCGTTTATATCTGATGAATTTGCTAAGAGGTTAGAATTGCCTAGAGAAGAACTGAATTTTCCTTTGAACATAGAAATTGCGAATAAGGAAGTAATCCCTATTAGGTTCGTATACAAGAACTGTAGGGTGAACATTAAGGAGAATATTTTGTTGGTAGATTTGATTTAGATTAGGCTCGGGGAATTTGATGTGATTTTGGGAATGGATTGGCTGTTCAAATATGGAGCAGTAATCGATTGCCATAAAATGTGTGTAAACCTTATGACTCCGTCAAAGGTAGTATTTTATGGTAGCAAATCGCCTAGACAAATGAAATGTTTAACGACTATGCAAGCCAAGAAATTGTTGAGTCAAGGCTGTGTGGGCTATTTAGCTTACATAGTCGATACTCAGAAGAAGGGTGTGAAATTAGAAGAAATACCGGTAGTGAGAGAATTCGAAGACATGTTTACAAAAGATTTGCCAGGACTTCTGCCTGACAGAGAAATTGAGTTCGTGATCGATTTAGCGTCGGGAACAACACCGATATCGAAGGCCCCATACAGAATGGCTCCGGTAGAAATGAATGAACTAATGATACAGTTGCAGGAGTTGCTAGACAAGAAATATATTCAACCAAGTGTATCGCCGTGGGGAGCGCCAGTTTTATTCGTTAAAAAGAAGGATGGATCAATGCGTCTTTGCATTGATTATAGAGAGTTAAACAAAGTCACTATTAAGAATAGGTATCCATTGCCTAGAATAGATGACTTGTTTGATCAGCTGAAGGGTGCTAAATATTTCTCGAAAATAGATTTTAGAAGTGGGTATCACCAATTGAAGGTAAGGAAGGAGGATATACCTAGAACGGCATTCAGAACTCGGTACGGACATTACGAGTTTCTAGTGATGTCTTTTGATTTAACAAATGCCCCTGCTGCATTCATAGATTTGATGAACAGGTTGTTTAAACCATTCTTAGACGAGTTTGTAGTAGTATTTATAGATGACATTCTGGTGTTTTCCAAAACTCAAGAAGAACACGTGGAACATTTATGTTTGACATTGGAAACACTTAGGAAGGAAAAGTTGTACGTGAAATTCTCTAAGTGCGAATTTTGGCTCGATCGTGTATAATTTTTGGGTCATGTTATTGATAAGGATGGAATTTCAGTGGATCCATCAAAAGTGGAAGCTGTAATCAATTGGGAACAACCAGGAACACCGTCAGAAGTGAGGAGTTTCTTGGGACTGGCCGGTTATTATAGAAGATTCGTCCAAGATTTTTCTAAGATAGCCACTCCGTTAACCAATTTGACAAGGAAAGCTGTAAAATTCATTTGGACGGAAAAATGTGAAGAGAGCTTCCAAGATTTGAAGAAGAAGCTAAGTATGGCACCTGTGTTAACCCTGCCGGATAATACAGGAAATTTTGTGGTATATAGTGACGCCTCACACAAAGGATTGGGTTGTGTTCTTATGCAAAATGGTAAAGTTATTGCCTATGCATCAAGACAACTGAAGGATTATGAGAAAGGTTATCCGACTCATGATTTAGAATTGGCTACAGTGGTATTTGCTCTCAAGATATGGAGACACTATCTGTACGGAGAGAAATGTGAGATCTACACCGACCACAAAAGTCTGATGTATATTTTCACTCAGAAGGACCTGAACATGCGTCAGAGGAGATGGATGGAATTGATAAAGGATTACGATTGTAAAATCTTTTATCATCCGGGCAAAACAAATGTGGTTGCAAATGCTTTAAGCAGGAAAGGTCGGGAGAAGTTGATGCTGATAACTACTCAGGAGAAGCTCATTTCAGCAATGACAAAACTAGAATTAGAAATCAAATTTCCAAAAGAGGCTGACGAACAACTATTCCAGATAGAAGCTGGTCCAACTTTAGTGGACAAAGTGAAGAATGCTCAACTACAAGATGAAGAGTGTGGGAAAATCAAAGAGGATTTGGTTGAAGGCGGTGATGTAAAATACAAGGTCGATACCGAAGGATAACTACGGTTCGAGGGAAGAATTTGGGTTCCAGCAGTGCTAGAACTGAAGGAAGAAATTTTGACCGAAGCACATAGCTCAAAATATTCAATTCATCCAGGAAGCACGAAAATGTATCAAGATTTGCGCCGACATTTTTGGTGGCCAAATATGAAAAGGGATGTTGCTGAATGCATAGCGAAATGCTTGACCTGTCAAAGAGTAAAAGCTGAACATCAAAGACCCAGCGGATTACTTCAACCGTTGGAAATACCAGAGTGGAAATGGGAACACATCACGATGGATTTTGTGGTGGGTCTTCCAACTACTCAGAGAGGATGTGATGCAATTTGGGTGATAGTGGACAGACTGACGAAATCAGCGCACTTTTTACCAATGAAGATAAGATTCAATCTTGATCAGTTGGCAAGATTGTACATTAAGGAGATCGTTTCGAGGCACGGAGTGCCAGTATCAATTGTGTCCGATAGAGATCCGCGATTCACATCAAATTTTTGGAAGAGGCTACAAGAATGCATGGGGACACGGCTACGAATGAGTATGGCTTATCATCCACAAACAGATGGCCAAAGCGAACGAACAATTCAGACATTAGAAGATATGCTGAGAGCATGTGTCATGGACTTTAAGGAAGCTGGGAAGAACAATTACCGTTGGTGGAATTTGCTTACAACAACAGTTATCACGCGAGCATCGGTATGCCACCTTACGAGGCATTGTACGGCAGAAAGTGCAAAACTCCACTGTGCTGGGATGAAGTCGGTGAACGCCAACTGTTAGAACCAGAACTGGTACAACAAACTGCTGAAGATGTGAATCTCATCAGGACAAGATTAGTAGCAGCCCAAGACAGACAAAAAAATTATGCTGATCAACATAGACAAGATCGTGCATTCGACGTAGGAACTTTTGTATTTTTAAAAGTTTCTCCCTAGAAGGGGAAAATTCGTTTTGGTAAAAAGGGAAAGTTAAGCCCGAGGTTTATTGGACCCTTTGAAGTGCTGCGAAGAGTGGGAGAAGTGGCTTACGAGGTAGCTCTACCTCCAGAGTTGGAAAACATTCATAATGTTTTTCACATTTCGGTGTTACGACCATATAAACCCGACTACAAACATGTGATCGAGTATGAACCGTTACAGTTCGAGAAAGATTTATCTTATGAAGAGGTTCCTATCCAGATAGTCGACAGGAAAGAACAAGTGCTCAAGAATAAAGTGATACCTTCTGTGAAGGTGATACGGAGAAGCCACAACGCTGAAGAAGCTACGTGGGAACTCGAAGAGAAAATGTTGAAAGAATACCCTGAGTTATTTGTTTAATCTGTGTCTTCGATTTTGGGGACATAATCTTTATAAGTAGGAAAGAATGTAATGAATAAATTGTTTGACTTGTGATTCTGAGGACAGAATCCTTGTAAGGAGGGAATGATGTAACATTCCTGAATTTTAAAGTGTTATATTGCATATTATTGATTTATATAAATATTTAATTTAATGGATATGTTTATTATTGAATAAATAATTGTTCAATGTGATTTGATGTGATTTAGTCAATTAATTGTTGAATAAATAATTAAGGAGCTAAGTAAATTAATTGTTATGAGGTTATATTCCAAATTAATTTAATAAGTGAGCTAGAGAGCTTATAGTGGTTTTAAATAAGTAATAATATGTTAAATGGGAAATTGTAATTTAAAATATTAGTTGGTTAAATAAAATTATAATTATAAAAGAAATTATAATTATGTGATAATGATTTATGTGTTAAAGTAGTTTAATAGATTAATGTTTTAATTGATTTATTTAATTAAATAAAAGTGTGATTAATAACCTCGCTATAAAGGAGATATTAAAATAAATTAAAAGAGTTTAATTTAGTTTTGTCAAACATGCCTTATTGCATAATAAGTCTTTAATATAATAGTGTTTTAGCAAACAATGTATAAGGATTAATCCATTTATTTTAATTCAATCTACCAAACAAGGTGTAAGGATTAAATGATTATTTTTATTAGCTTAGCCAAACAAGCCTTGTGGCTTTTGGATTTTCAAACAAAAATATAACTGATATAGTTATGTCTATATTTATATTATATCATTAATAGATATTTTATGATATACGTTATATTTTATTACGTAGTTAGAGATAGGAAGAGAAGAAGGCTCAGTTGAAGAAAGAGAAGAAGAAGAAAAATATAGAGAGAAAACTAAGAGAAAACTAGAGAGAATTGAGAGAAATTTTAACAGGTTTTCGAGAAAAGAATTTGGAGAAAAGAGTAGTTATCATCTTCTTAATCCAAGGTAGGAGCTCCATCTCTTTCTTTAAAAAAAAAAACTTTATTTTTCCTCTTCCCAAAAAGTTCTCTGTAAAATTATTTTGTAGGAGGAATTGTTGATATACATGTATAACTTGGCATGATAATTGTTTATATGGTTAATTCATGAGTTTATGCATAATTATAGAGAATTTAATTCATGTATGGATGTATTTTATGAAGAAAATATATCACAGTGTTCATATGAATATATGTATGAATATAGCTTAATTTAAAATAGAAATTAAGGTTTTACTTGTTGTTGAATTGATAAATTGACTGTTAGAATTGATAGAGTATGTATAATTGTAACTATGATGTTTTGAATTTACTGTTTTGGTTGATTAACAAAATCACAGTGTTGATTTTCATGGAAAATATCAAAAATGGAGTTTTTGCCAAAAACATTGAAATCGAGTGTTGTATAATTGATGTTTATGCTATTTGATGGATAGAAACATGTTAGGAGTCGTCACAAGGTGTTCATATGATGTCTATATGTAATTTACATGATAATCAGTCTATTGGATTCGAGCTTTTTGGCCAATTTGGCTTTTTCTTACACGGTTGCCGAAGCTGTCAGTCGACACTGACGTTCTGCTCCGCGGCACGGCGCAGTAGTTCATTACTGGCACCGCAGTGCCATCATCACGCCGCAGCGTGGCTCCGTAGTGAATTTTCCCGAGCCGTAACGCCATCACCACGCCGCAGCGCGACCCACAGTGCAAACCGTGGCGCCGCGGCGCGAGTGAGCAGTATATTCTAACAGTTTTGTTTTAGTGTACAAAACTTGAAAATAAATGTTACGTGTTAATAATAATAATGTTAAATGATAATTTCAGTAGTATTAAACCATGAATGATCATATTATTAAGTGTTACCTACGTGTAACATAGTTGATTTTGTGAATGGATAATTTAACCCATATGATGAATATATTGTTTATATAAATATACAATGTTGGTAATGACTAACTATGTTAATATGGCATATGTATAGGGTATTAATTCAAGTGGTAAGGGTTTAGCTTGTGCTAAAGGCAAGTTCTCTAACTCAAAACTTAATTATGCAAGTTTTCTAACTCTATTTTATGATTGAGCAAGTGTCCTAACTCTATCTTATAATTGAGCAAGTTTTCTAACCCTTATCTTATTGAGCAAATTATTTTTTTCAATCTCGATTATTATATAATGATGTAAGTTATATGGAGCAAGTTATTCTTGTACTTAACTTGTGGTTTCGCATGCATAAATATATATGCTAGGGATGCTTATTATTCAATTCTATTTAGCCTTGACTTAGTGTTGTTCAAGCAAGGTATGTTATAATTATTCAAATTGTATGCTATTAGATTATTCCTAATGCATGACTTTAGTTTAATATAATCACTATTATTCTATATTCTAATGTTATTGATTTTATTCAACTACTCTTTAGTTGATGTTCGTTAAACTCCAAATTTCCTTAAAAGTTTATCCAAGCCAAACTTGCTTTGGTGCGGACTTGTACTCTAAATACTGAGAAGAACAACTCTTTTAATAGAGATTTACGCTTAGCGTTGAAATATTTGTGCACAATACATTATACGAAGGGTTGATCCCCCTAAGTACTTGGAGTCCTTATAGTCTTATGACTGTTAAAGTTAAAGTTGCAAGATTACTTATAACTGTGGACATGATTCGTGGTCATTAGACCCTCAGTAAAGGTTAAAAATTTTCAGAACGTTAAAAGAATATATTGTTCAATTCTATTGAGCCTAATATTGGCAATTGATGTGAAAGTTTAAAGATTTATTTATTGTTATTTCAAGTGGGCCTTGTTTGCTCACTCTTGCCTATAAAATTTCTTACAGTTAAAGTTGAAACTGGTGATGTACCTAGCACCAGTAAGGGAAAAGGACAGATGAACAAGTACTGAAGACTTGTAATAGTTTGATAGTTTTATTTTCAGACTTAAGTTTTAAAGATTGTAATGAAGTTTATTTAATTTCCGTAGTTAAATGATTGTTGTTAAGGTTAGATAACCTGGGAGATTTTTATTTAAGTTTAATCCTGTATGGGCAGGTTTTCATTATTCAATTTTATTATAATTGGGTAGCTATAAATGAATATTTTAATTTGAAGTGAACACCAAAAAGTTATCATCTTCTTCTAAATTAAGGTATCATCTTGCTCCTATTTTTCTAAAGGTTTTGTTGTCTTCTTCTTCCAAAAAGTTCTCTGTAAAATATTTGCAAAAGATGAATTTTTTATGTATATAGCTTTATATGATAGTTGTTGTTATAAGAATTATTTTCATAAAGTTTATATATGAGTATAGATAAACTAATTCATGTATGTATGTATTTTATGAAGAAACCCATATTACAGTGAGTTATATGAATATTATGAATATGGCTTAATTTAAAAGTAAAATTAATGTTTTAGTAGTTGTTTAAATTATAAATTGACTATGGAATTTGAAAGAGGATGAATAAACCTAAACAAAATATTTAGAATTAATTGTTTTGGTTGAAAAACAAAGTTACTGTGATAAGTTTCACTGAAAATGTCAAATATGGAGTTTTTATCAAAAATAGTGAAATTTGGGGTTGTAAATTTGATGTTTATGTTATTATATGAGTAAAAACATGTTAAGAGTATTTAAATTATGTTTATATGAAGCTTATATGTGTATTACATGTTAATTAGTTTGTTAGAAAGGAGCTTCTAGGCCAAATTGGCTTTTTGTTCATGCTATTGCCGAGGCTGGTCGCCGAAGTCTGGAGTCCAGCACCGCAGCGCGGCCCAGCAGTATTTTTCCCGCGCCGCAACGCTGGTACCACGCCGCAGCGCCAATTGCTGGCCTGAGTCTCGCGCCGTAGCGCCGAACCACAATGCAAACTGTGGCGCTGCAGCGCGAGTTAGCAGAATGGTCTGACAGTTTTATTTATTTACACAAAGTTTGAAAACAAATGTTACGTGTTAATAATACGACTGTTAAATTATGATTTCAGTAATACTAAACTAAGAATGAACATGTTATCAAGGGTTAACTAGTATTAGTATTAACGTAATTCGATTATCTGAATTGAAAATCAAACCTACATGAGGTATATGCTTGTTTATATAGAATGTTGGTAGTGACTAATTATGTCATGATGACGTATATATAGGGTATTAAGATTTGAGTTGTAAGGTTTAGCTTGTGCTCAAGGCAAGTTCTCTAACCTTAAAACTTCGTTGTGCAAGTTTATTTTCGTTGAGTACTATATTGCTTTTAATTCAATTACAATTACGCAAGTTGCTAACTCTACACTTTCGTAGAGCTAGATTGTCTATTATTGAGTAAGTTATTGTATCTAGTTGTTCATGACGATGCAAGTATTCTAAATCTTATATTTCAACATTGAGCAAGTTTATTTAATATGTAACTTGTTATTTAGCATGCGAGTCGCTATATTTTAATATTCTAGTGTTGAACAACATTATCGTTCAAATTACTATTCACGATGCATGCTTAGTATCCAATTCTCAATAACCTCGACTTAATATTGTTCAAGCAAATTATGTTACGATTATTCAATGTTTGTGCTATTAGATTATTCATAAAGCATGATATTAATTTACAAATATCGATTCAGTTATGATTATTCCATATCATACAGTTAGTTCTTTTCTATTCAACTAATCCTTAGTTGATGACCGTTGAATTCTAAATTACCTTGTAATGTATCCAAACCAAACCTACTTTGGTGCGGACTTGTATTCTAAATACTGAGATGAACAACTCTTTTATTAGAGGTTTGCGCTTAGCGTTGAAATGGTTGTGCACAATACATTGTACGAAGGGCTGATTCCCCTAAGTACGTGGAGTCCTTATAGTCATATGACTGTTAAAGTTAAAGTTGAAATATTACTTATAACTGTAGACATGGTTCATGGTCATTAGACCCTCAGTAGTATGTTTCAGAATGTTAATAAAACCTATCATTCAGTTCTATTGAGCCTATTTCTGGCAAATGTTATATTGTTGTAAAGTTATTCATTCTTATTTCAAGTGAGCCTTGTTTGCTCATTCTTGCATGTTTATACACTTATTGCAGCTAAGGTTGATACGGTAAATGAACCTACAACTAGAAAAATGTACAAGTGATGAAGACTTGTAATTGTATTTTATTGTTATGATAATAGATTTTTAATAATGATGTGATGTAATAATTTAATTTCCGCATTTGAATGATTGAAATTAAAGGTTAGATAACCTGGGAGATTTTTATTTATAATCCTTTATGGGCAGGTTTTTATTATTCAATTTTGTTATGATTGGGTAGTTAGATATAATTGTTTTGATTAAGTGAACACAAAATCTTGAGGTAATGAAGTACCGGGATTTGGGGGTGTCACATATAAGAGGTCTCAAGTAAACATCTAAGTTCTTTCCAGGACTCTTAGGACCAGGAACCACGAGTGAAAGAAATAAGTTTGGTTGTTTCATACACATCCAAGGAGGCAAGTTGTACGAAGTAACAATCACAGGCCAACATGAGTACGGAACAGCTGAGTGGCCAAACGGATTGAAACCATCAGTGGACAATCCAAGCCTCACATTTCTAGGTTCCAATGCAAACCCAAGATGTGCCAAGTTGAAATCTTTCTAAGCCTGCCCATCTGCGGGATGATTTAGTTCTCCATCTTTAGTTTGAGATTTCGAATGCCAACTCATATGTTCAGCTATTCTTGAAGACATGTACAATCTTTTTAGCCGATGTGTTATTGAAAAATACCTTAGAATCTTAAACGGTATACTTAATTTTTTTTTTGTAGTTACACCCTCTTTATTAGGCCTAAACCGATCATGACTGCAAAACGTGCACCTTGTCAACTATTCATTTTCCTTATAAAATAACATGCAATCGTTGGGACATGCATCGATCTTTTGGTATCCAAGACCTAACTTCTTCACCATTTTCTTACAAAAGTAATAGTTACCAGGTAATTTCTCACCGTCAGGCAACATACTCTTAATAGCCTTCAAGAGCGACTCAAAACACTCATGGCTCATGTTGTGATCAACCTTTATGTTAAGTAATGTCGCCAGTGCAGACAATGTCGTGTGTTTGGTGCAACCATGCCACAATGGCTCGCTACCCTCGTCTAACAACTTAAAAAAGTCTTTGGCATCATAATTCATAGGCTGCTCTCTACCTTGTTCCCAATCAAAATCTGGCCCTGCAATATCATGAACAATTGCATTCATATGATGAGTACTACTGCCTGAATTATGTACTTCTGTGATGGCACCATCTCTTCTCTGCCCATGTGTCCACCAGCATTCTTTGTAATTTTTTATGAACCCAGAAACAAGTAAATGATAGTTTACTATGTCTCTGTCCGTATAATTTACGTTCTTACACTTCAAATAAGGATATATTATCTTGTTCTAACCATTAACACATTCCGGATGACTATACGCATAATCTAGAAATACTTGGCAACCAGCTCTAAGCACCTATCTAGGAACTTGACTTTCATCGTCTCATCCAACTACGGTCTGAAAAGAGGTCCATGATACCACGGTACCTACTATAGACAACATTATAAATGTCAACATATGACTTGAGCTTACTTGTAATCATATGACTTGAGCATACTTGTAAGCATATGATTAACATTTAAGCATACTTGTAAGAATATGACTTGAGCATACTTGTAACCATATAACTTGAGCATACTAGCTAGTAAGCATATCAATTGCGCATCCTTGTAAGCATATGATTAGCTCGTTAATATTATAAATGTTCGCAACTACCCTCCCCCTAAAAAAAATTTACCAGAGTCTCCCCTATAATATAGACTAGCCACATGCACGATGGCATGTATATACGGTCATTTCTAAGCACCCAATACACAAACCAATAGAAATATAAAAATTTCCAATATAATAAGACCAAAACAATAACGAATGAATACAAATTAAAGCAGTAAAAAGTTATATACTTGAACATACTTGTAAGCGTATGAAAGTTTTATTATATTTGTATGATATTATATTTTAATTTAATTATATACTTAATCATATTTAATATATATTATATGTCAAATATTAAATGTTATTAAATTTAGTACGAGAAACTAAGTAAATGCTATTTAGTTTAATAGTTATATTATATCATGTTATTTTATTTTAATTTATTTTAAATTTGTTTTTATTATTTATCGTAATTGAATACGTAAGGTATTTCATTCATGCTAGCTTTATATCAGAGTTTGTTAACTCATTTATACAACTTTTGAGTATCAATAACGATTTCACTGATTAAACTAGCCTTTTTGAGTTAGATAACGAGTTCAGTTATGAAAACATTGATCAATCCTATAAAATGAAATACATTAGCTTAGTTTAGCTTTATTGGTGGGTTGATAATTTTGTTTGAGTTGGTTGGATATGCATGTTAATATTGTAATTTGAACCAACTAGCTTAAAAAGTAATTTCTCTTGGATTTCATGATTTTGTCCATGCTGACAATCAACCACTATTGTTCAACTTTATTATCAGAGTTAGAGAACTCTACATCTTATAACTCGCCGAGATTCATCTTTGAATCTTACCGACCAACTAACTCTATGTGAGTTAGTACTTATCCTAATCACCGCGGATCCGGTTCGATCATTCTATACAACTATTCAATACACAATTCATAGCTATCTAACACATAACTTTATTATCAAACAACACTATTACATTTCTAATCACATACATAAACTAAAGCTGGAACTTTCTTTAATCTTTTCCTGTATCCGACGCGTTTGTCTTAATCTGCAATGTGTATCATGATATAGCAAGGGTGAGCATAAAATTGCCCAGCAAGTTTAAGTTCAATAATATAACGATATATCATGATTGAAATGATTTGAATAATTTGCTAGCTATAATTCAACAATTTAATTGTGAACTAGCAGGAACAAAATTTTGACTGAACAAGTATTTTACATGAACAATTATATCTGAACCGAAGGGTAATAAAGGTGATCAGCCTTTCGTACCTGACTTATACATGCAATATGTACAGAGTACAATTATACATGGCAATCAACAATGATTAACCATAAGCATATTCAAATGAAACAACTCTTAGTAGAGTTAAGTAAAAATAAACTTGCCTGAACCGTTGATTACCGCTACGCAATTTATAACGCTTTATCCGAAGACCTTTCAAGCTTGATCTTTGATTTCTGACTTTGTGATATGATCTTTGATAAGTTATAAATTGATCATGGCTTAGCTCTTCACTCCCTCTCACACTAGATTTCGAAAAGTTAGAGAGAGAAGGGACTTGGAGAAAATAAAATTTAAAGTATGCATTTTCTCTCTGTTAATCTAATATACATGGCATGATTCAATGTATCTAGTTGCTAGGTGTCCCCAAATCTGATCTTGGATGATTTAAGGCACATGGGATAAACATTAGACTTGATGACTCACAAGATTTGCCATATCTTTTGCTTAGGTTGTAAGAAAAGGACATTTTGGTCTTTTTTCTTTTAATTTAATGGCATACTAGTAATTTTTTAAAACTCTTAGGGTTTGGGTTAGGATTTAGGATTTGGAAAACCTTAGGGTTCAGGGTTTGAAACCCTTAGGATTTATAATTTAATTTTCTAAATTTTCCAATTTAGGTTTTAAAAATAGAAAATTAACATTTCTAAATTATAATTAGGATTTTCTAATTATATTAAAATTTCTTAATCATAATTTAAATATTGCTAATTAGGATTTGTATTTTCTAATTAAAATTGCTAATTTAGCAATTAGGGTCAAAATTGTCATTAGGATTTACAACCCACAAATTAGGGTTTCTAATAGAAAAATAATATTTTCTAAATTTGAATTTAGGGTTTGCTAATTAATTAAGTTTTACCCTAACTAATCTTATAATTATTTATACTTACGCCATTAAGTTCCCAATTTAGGATTTTATACACCCAATTAGGGTTTCGAATTTCCAGAACTGAAATTAGGGTTTCCAGAACCGGTTTCTAGGGTTTCTTAGAATTCATAAGAATTTTCTAACCGAACGTTGACGTTCTTAATATATACTTAGGGTTTGTTACAGATATCGTTTATCTGGTCAACCCTTGACCCTTAACCACATCATGCACACATATACACAGAACATAAACGCTATTTCCCTCAATCCTGAATAATTCACTCAAATCCTTCACAAAATTTTGAAATCCTCAAAATTCTATCTTAAAAATATCAAACGCATACTTATTTTCTATCTAGGTTCTAATTTTGAACCTTAAATCAATAAATAAAAATTTTAAAAATATTCAAAATTCTCGGGTTGTCACATTCAGCCCTTCTTCTAAAAATTTCGTCCCCAAAATTTACCTTACACCATACACCATACTGCTTACACCATTCACATACATTATCACATGCTACCCAAAACATTCTTCACAAGAATTAATTTTTTTTTTGAAATTGTGCTGAGGGGTTTTACAGACTATTATTTGTCATTTTAGCAAAGGTTATAGGAAATTCATCCGCAAACCGTCATAACTTACGGACATAGTGGGTAATTAATCCAGTATGTCATGTACTTATTAAGTACTGTTGGTCGACTCTGTTTCTCTTCACTGCCATAGGCACAAAATTCTACCTCAGACTTATTGGATTCCGCACCAAAATAATTTGGTTCGGGAAATTTCTTTCAATGAACACTTAGAGTTTTTATAAACTTTAGTTTAGCTGAATCGAATAGAATAGACCCATATCAATAATTCAATTCAATCGAATTATTAAAGTATAGCCAAACATCGTTGGCAAATTAAAATTTTTTAAAATATTTTCGAGAATGACGTCATAATGTCGTACTGTATTAACAGTCCATTTGAGGATGTCGTCATTGTATGACTTTGTCATAACACATCATACAATAGTGGAACAACGATTAGATCAAATTCACACTAAGTATTCCTGTATTTACAACTTCATCAAATTTTTATCATCTTTGCACCAGTTTACATGGTACATGAGTGATAAATAAAGTAAATTTTGATATTTCAAATCATTTGCGTCTAGCTGAAATAAGTAGCATAGACTATACTTTAAACCGTTTAAAAAATGATTATGAGTCTACATATTTCTTTTTTTTAAAGGTACATAGTGCGTATTTAGCTTGATGTCAAAATTTCGAAATCTAGCATAGCTAGGAGTTTTATAAAACTTAATTCTTCACTAATAATCATTTTCTTAACAATCTATCTGGTCCTATAATCTTAATACTCCATTTACACACAACTATACCCAATTCGTCAAACCACACTTATGAGTCCATAAATTGCCACAATCATATGAGTTTAAGAACTTATCCTAGACAGACCTTTGGCGTCCATTCGCTGAGGGGTTCATAAACATTTCATATAACTATGAATCAAGTATGTCACATAAGTATGAGTTTTAAGAACTCGTACTTAACCTTATATCCTCTACCTATGACCTATCTATCTGTTATACACATGAGAAAAGAATCACCCTCTTAACAGGCGTATAACAAATAGCGCGACACAAACATTTCAATGATTATCATTGTCAGAACTAAGTAGTTATTACACCAAGTACAATTCCCTGCCCACAAAAGGAATCATACAACTCAGCAGCCAACATGAATCCTCAATTGAATCCCCACCTAACACTAACACCCTTCTCAATACGAATTTCATTCAACTCGTATTCATAATCTTTTCCTGAATCTGTACCAATTCATAGTACAACTGACACCCAGCAATCTTGCTGTAAACTTTTCAATCATTCGCTTGATCCTCCTCCATACTATAACCTTATCCGATCACGGGGTGATCTCATCGTATATATTACGATTCACTTCTATGTCTTGATCATTTTGTTTTACGATCTTCTATCACTGTACTTTCAGTCTTTTAGACTCTATGTATTCACCACTATTGTTCAACTTTATTATCAGATTTAGGGAACTCTACATCTTATAACTCGGCGAGATTCATCTTTGAATCTTACCGACCAACTAACTCTATGTGAGTTAGTACTTATCCTAATCACTGCGGTTATTTGTCTCCGGTATTCCTACCTAAGGTTCATAACCTACAGCTTTAATACCAATTGTGAGGGCCCTGAATCACCGCGGATCCGGTTCGATCATTCTATACAACTATTAATATTTGCGGAAGATATAAACATAAATTGTTTATACAATACATTACACACTATTCCCCAAGGTCGAGTAACCTTAACTTAATACACAATTCATAACTATCTAATACATAACTTTATTATCAAACTACACTATTACATTTCTAATCGCATACATAAACTAAAACTGGAACTTTCTTTAATCTTTTCCCGTATCCGACGCGTTCGTCTTAATCGGCAATGTTTATCATGATATAGCAATGGTGAGCATAAAATTGCCCAGCAAGTTTAAGTTCAATAATATAACGATATATCATGATTGAAATGATTTGAATAATTTGCTGGCTATAATTCAACAATATAATTGTGAACTAACAGGAACAAAATTTTGACTGAACAAGTATTTTACATGAACAATTATATCTGAACCAAAGGGTAATGAAGGTGATCAGCCTATCATACCTGACTTATACAAGCAATATGTACAGAGTAAAATTATACATGGCAATCAACATTGATTAACCATAAGCATGTCCAAATGAAACAACTCTTAGTAGAGTTAAGTAAAAATAAACTTGCTTGTACCGTTGATTACCGCTACGCAATTTATAACGCTTTATCCGGAGACCTTTCAAGCTTGATCTTTGATTTCTGACTTTGTGAACTGATCTTTGATAAGTTATAAATTGATCATGGCTTAGCTCTTCACTCCCTCTCACACTAGATTTCGAAAAGTTAGAGAGAGAAGGGACTTGGAAAAAATAAAATTGAAAGTATGCATTTTCTCTCTCTTAATCTAATATACATTGCATGATTCATTGTATCTAGTTGCTAGGTGTCCCCAAATCTGATCTTGGATGATTTAAGGCACATGGGATAAACATTAGACTTGATGACTCACAAGATTTGCCATATCTTTTGCTTAGGTTGTAAGAAAAGGGCATTTTGGTCTTTTTCCTTTTAATTTAATGGCATACTAGTAATTTGTCAAAACTCATAGGGTTTAGGGTTTGGAAAACCTTAAAATTTAGGGTTTGAAACCCTTAGGATTTACAATTTAATTTTCTAAATTTTCCAATTTAGGGTTTAAAAATAGAAAAATAACATATCTAAATTATAATTAGGATTTTCTAATTATATTAAAATTTCTTAATCATAAATTAAATATTGCTAATTAGGATTAGTATTTCCTAATTAAAATCGCTAATTTAGCAATTAGGGTCAAAATTGTCATTAGGGTTTACAACCCACGAATTAGGGTTTCTAATAGAAAAATAATTTTTTCCAAATTTGAATTTAGGGTTTGCTAATTAATTAAGGTTTACCCTAATTAATCTTATAATTATTTACATTTACGCCATTAAGTTCCCAATTTAGGATTTTATACACCGAATTAGGGTTTTGAATTCCCGGAACTGAAATTAGGGTTTCTAGAACCGGTTTCTAGGGTTTCTTAGAATTCATTAGAATTTTCTAACCGAACGTTAACGTTCATAATATATACTTAGGGTTTGTTACAGATATCGTTTATCTGGTCAACCCTTGACCCTTAACCACATCATGCACACATATACACAGAACATAAACCTTATTTCCCTCAATCCTGAATAATTCACTTAAATCCTTCACAGAATTTTGAAATCCTCAAAATTCTATCTTAAAAATATCAAACACATACACTTATTTTCTATCTAGGTTCTAATTTTGAACCTTAAATCAATAAATAAAATTTTTAAAAATATTCAAAATTCTCGGGTTGTCACAATTATATGGTATCTATTGTATGTGGATGTTATGTAAGTAGGTCATAATGCATTGAAAAATGGTAATGTCTACATTAGTGCTCTTGGCTACTTTCTTGTGATACGTGAACAATCTTGCATGATGGTTGTAATTAGATGAACTGTTAAACGAAGTTAGGATCCCATTATCTCCAGACTTGATTTATTATATTATCATTCTTACTTTAGTTATTATTTGCATTTAGAGTAGTTCAAAATTATAAGTATTAGTTTAAGCATATAGAAATAGTGATTTAGTTGATGCATAATAGTTTAATTTAGATAACTTTCTCTGTGGATCGATACTCGATTTACTCTGTATTGCTTGTTGACACATGTATGCTTGTATGAGTTAGAGCTCTTTTGTTAGAACTAAAAAAAAAGGCAACAAGTTTTTGACGCCGCTGCCGGGGAAAGGCGTTTAAATTTTTTTATTATTATCATTAGTTTTAAGTTATATTGTATGACTTAGACAAATCTAATCTAATCTCATTTCTATTTTTGTTTCTGTTTTTGTTTCAGGTACTTGGATAAATTTTTATCCGCATGCGGTCATCCAATCCTGACTTAACACCTGCTCAGGATAACATAAACGGGAGAGGTTGGAAAGCGAGAGTGCGTAAAAATTTACAAGCAGAGCTAGAGGTAACTACATCTAATATGGCAGCCGATTGACAAGGAGAAGAACAAAGAGAGGAACATAGGGCTCTGAGAGAATATCCCATGCCTAATATTAATGGATTACAATCTAGCATAGTCAAACCAGCGATAGCAGCTAATACATTCGAGATAAAAACGGGCACTATTCAGATGGTGCAGAATTCAGTAAAGTTTGGGGGTGCCGCGACAGATGATCCGAATGAATACATGTTGACTTTTATTGAGATGTGTGATACTTTCAGATACAACAGGGTGATGGAGGATGCTATCAGACTTAGGCTGTTTCTGTTCTCATTGAGGGATAAAGCGAGAAGTCAGCTTCATTCTTTGCCTACAGGATCTATAACTACATGGGAGGACCTAGCACAGAAGTTCTTAGCCAAGTTTTTCCCAATGGCTAAGACTGCGAAAATGAGGACAGTAATCTCTCAGTTTGAGCAACAACAGGGTGAATCCTTATACGAGGCATGAGAGAGACATAAAGAGATGCTAAGGAAGTGTCCGCACCACGGTATGCCAGATTGGATGGTGATCAACACATTTTATAATGGATTGGGATGGCAGTCTAGGCTAATTGTAGATGCAGCTGCAGGAGGAGCATTACGGGAAAAAAGTTATGAGGAGGCCTATAACCTCATCGAAACAATGGCATCAAATGATTTTCAGAACCCTACATCTAGGATGCCACAGCCCAAAGTTGCAGGTTTGTTGGAAGTGGATGCTATTACTCAGTTGTCGGCACAGTGGCAACTATGGCGAAGAAAATAGATTCAATAGCCGAGAGCAAAGCGAAAATAATTGCCTTTGTATGTGAGATCTGTGCAGGATCACACTCCACGGATCAATGAGCTATCAGCTTGGAGTCAGTATAGTTTGTGGGAAATTACAGGATAGACCAAGGATAATTTCAGAACACATACAACCCCAACAACCGAAATCATCTAAACTTCAGTTGGTCAAATAACCAAGGGCATCAGCAAAATCAGTTTCAGTCGAATCAACAATTTCAGTCACAGCCATCTCAACCACAGTTTACACCAAAACCACCATTCCCACCAGGATTTTCTCAACAACAACAATATTATACTCCATCTGCACCTCAGCAAGAAAAGAAATTAGAAATGGAGGAGATGATGTTGAAATACATGGCAAACACGTAGGTGATGATCAAAAGCCAAGCAGTGGCTATTAAAAATCTAGAAACTCAGATGGAGAAAATGGCAAGCATGCTTAACAACAGGCCCCAGGGTTCATTGCCAAGTAATACGGAAGCAAATCCACGAAGAGACGGGAAGGAACAGTGTCAAGCAATTACATTAAGGTCTGGAAAAAATATTGCAGGAACTGAGCATCGCACGCCTGCGCCTGATTTACAAGGGGATGTCGCGCGAGGAGAAAACTGTGACTGTTGAGAAAGAAAATCTGGAAAATTCTGAAGTACATCACGAAGAGAAAGATAAAGCAGGTTCAGTTGAGAAGCCTAGGAGTTCAGTACCAATAGTTCACCCTCCAGTTCCGTATCCGAAAAGATTAAACAAGCAGAGGGAAGATAAACAGTTCAACAAGTTCTTGGAGGTTTTTAATAAGCTGCAGATCAACATACCTTTCGCTGAAGCATTGGAATAGATACCAAGTTATGCAAAGTTCATGAAGGGTATATTGTCAAGGAAGAGGAGATTAGACGAGTTTGAGACAGTAGTCTTGACAGAGGAATGCAGTGCAGTGCTTCAGCGTAAACTACCTCCAAAGCTGAAAGATCCGGGCAATTTCACAATTCCATGCACGATCGGAAAAATGAACTTCGAGAAATGTCTATGTGATCTTGGGGCAAGTATCAATCTGATGCCCTTGTCAGTGTTTAATTAGTTGGGATTTCTGGCTCCAAGGCCGACAAATATTTCTTTGCAGCTAGTTGACAGATCCATCACGTATCCACGGGGAATTGTTGAAGATGTATTGGTGAAAGTGGACAAGTTTATCTTTTCGACTGACTTCATTATTCTGGATTACGAGGAAGATAAAAGTATACCAATCATACTGGCGAGACCATTCTTAGCCATATGAAGGACTTTGATATATGTGCAGAAAGGGGAGCTCACTATGCGTGTACATGATCAGGAGATTACTTTTAATATCTTTAGAGCAATGAAGTTCCCAGCAGATGAAGAAGAATGTTTCAGATTTGATTTGGTGGACCATGTATTAAATGATGAAGTTGAGAGTCTAGTGGGTTATGAACCATTGAGGAGTGTCATTGCTGAAAATTCAGAATTGGAGGATGAGGAATTCGCCGAACTTATGTAATATCTGGATACCATTCCACAATTCAGAAAATTCAGAACACCTGTCGAGCCATTGACAAAAGCTGGAGAGACATCGGTAAAATTAAAGCCATCTCATTAGACACCTCCAGAACTTGAATTAAAACAACTACTAGATCATCTCAGGTACGCATTTTTAAATAAAGATTCAAAGATACCTGTGATTATTTCTGCTGTACTAACATCTTTTCAGGAAGAAAAATTGCTACGAGTGCTTTGAGAATTCAAATTAGCTATTGGATGGACCATAGAAAATATCAAAGGGATCAGCCCTTCTTTTTACATGCATAAAATCCTGTTAGAAGATGAAAGTAAGTCGTTGGTGGAACAACAAAGAAGGCTTAATCCGATAATGAAAGAAGTGGTCAAGAAAGAGGTACTGAAATGGCTGGATGCAGTCATAATCTATCCTATTTCAGACAGCTCATGGGTGAGCCCAGTGCAGTGTGTACCGAAGAAGGGTGGTATGACCGTGGTTTCAAATGAGAAAAATGAACTAATTCCAACACGAACAGTAACGGGGTAGAGAGTCTGCATGGAATACCGCAGGCTCAACAAAGCTACGAGGAAAGATCATTTTCCACTACCATTTATTGATCAGATGTTGGACAGATTAGTAGGTCATGAGTACTATTGCCTTCTGGACAGATATTCGGGCTACAATCAGATTATGATATCTCCAGAAGACCAGGAAAAGACTACCTTCACATGTTCATACGACACTTTTGCTTCTAGAAGGATGTCTTTTGGGTTATGCAATGCTCCAGCCACCTTTCAGAGATGCATGATGGATATATTTTTACACATGGTGGAAAATAACGTGGAGGTATTTATGGATGATTTCTCAGTCTTCGGGGACTCATTTGAGTTATGCCTTAAAATTTTGGTAATGGTTTTGAAGAGGTGCGTTGAGATGAATCTAGTGCTGAACTTGGAAAAGTGCCACTTCATGGTACAAGAAGGAATCATACTGGGACACAAGGTTTCGAAGAAGGGACTCGAGGTGGATAGGGCTAAGCTAGAAACTATAGAGAAATTTCCACCACCTACTTCAGTAAAAGGTGTTTGCAATTTTCTGGGACATGCAGGTTTCTACCGCAGATTCATCAAGGACTTCTCCAAGATAACTAATCCACTATGCAGTTTATGGGAGAAGGATGCGCAATTTAATTTTGATGAGGCTTGCGTGTCTGTATTTGAGCATTTAAAGGGGAAATTAACATCATCACCAATTATTACTGCACCAGATTGGGATTTACCATTTGAGTTGATGTGTGATGCTAGTGATTACGCCGTAGAGGATGTTTTGGGGCAGAGGAAAGAGAAGATGTTTGATGTAATTTATTCTACCAACAAGACCCTTAAAGATGCACAGTTGAACTACACCACCATAGAGAAGAATTATTGGCAGTGGTGTACGCCTTTGACAAATTTCGAGCATATCTGATTGGCACAAAGGTGATAGTGTACATGGATCATGCAGAAATTCGACATTTAGTGGCAAAGAAGGATGCCAAACCTGGGTTGAGCAGGTGGATATTATTATTGTAGGAATTTGATTTGGAGATCAAGGACAGAAAGGGCACTGAAAACCAAGTGGCGGACCACTTATCTCGACTAGAGAATCTGGAAAGGGAGGCAGACGACAAAGTTGTGATCAATGAATCCTTTCCAGATGAACAGTTGTTTATGGTGAAAGGAGAAGTGCCCTGGTTTGCAGACTACGCGAACTATTTGGTGAGTAAGATGCTACCTTCTGACTTGGTGGGTGATCAAAAGAAAAAATTTATGCATGATGTCAAATGGTTTATATGGGATGAGCCATACTTGTTTAAACAGTGTGCTGATCAAATGATAAGAAGGTGTATCCCGTATAGCGAGACCGAGGGGATTTTGCAGGATTGTCATTCTTGGGTGTATGGAGGTCACTATGGTGGAGAGCGAACAACGGCAAGAGTACTACAAACAGGATTCTACTAGCCAACAATTTTCAAGGATGCCTACAGTTTCGTCCAGCAGTGCGATAGATGTCAGAGAGGGGGGAACATCTCGCAAAGAAATGAAAAGTCGTTAAATACGATCCTCGAAGTATAAATTTTTCGATCTGTGGAGGATTGATTTTATGGGACCTTTTGTTTCTTCCTGCGAAAATCTCTGCATCTTGCTCGCAGTGGATTATGTGTCGAAATGGGTAGAAGTGGCAGCTCTTCCGACAAATGATGCCAAGGTAGTCCTCAGGTTTTTACACAGAAGTATCTTCACAAGATTTGGGACTCCAAGGGCCATCATCAGTGACAAAGGTAGTCATTTCTGCAACAGGCAGTTTACAGCTTTATTGGCTAAGTATGCGGTGAACCATTAAATTGCTACAGCTTATCACCCACAAAAAAATGGCCAAGCTGAAGTTTCGAATCGTGAAGTCAAAAGAATCCTTGAAAACCCACGAGGAAGGACTGGTCGTTAAAGTTGGATGATGCAGTATGGGCATATATGACTACATACAAAACTCCGTTGGGCATGCCACCTTTTCAATTCGTGTATGGAAAAGCATGTCACCTTTCTATGGAGCTAGAGCATAAGGCATATTGGGCGATTCAGAAGCTCAATTTTGATTTGAAATCTGCCGGGGAGAAACGCCTACTCCAAGTCAATGAGTTGGATGAATTCAGATTACAAGCATATGAGAATTCAAAGCTGTACAATGAGAAGGTGAAGAAATGGCATGGCCGTAAGATCATTGAGAGAACATTCGAACCGGGACAAAGAGTTTTACTTTTTAACTCCAGACTTAAACTTTTTCCCGGGAAGCTGAAATCAAGATGGTCAGGGCCATTTACAATAAAGACTGTCTTTCCGCATGGTGCGATTGAAATATTTGATAAGTTTCTGGACAAGCCTTTTAAGGTGAATGGTCAGCGTTTGAAGCATTACTTTCATGGCGAGGTGGACAGACAGAAAGTCAACTTAATTCTTTCTTCAACCTGAGATTCAGAGACAGTAAAGCTAATTGACTATAACTTAGCGCTTGATGGGAGGCAACCCATTATTTCTATCTCTATTTTCTTTTTATTTATTCAGTTTAAGTTGTTTTTGTTAGCACATGTTCATTCTTAGTTAGAATAATGTGATTATCGTTGCATAATTATCATAGTAGCTGATATTGAATAGGTGTCTATTTGTGCATTGCATTGAAATTAGGGTGACAAAATAGACACTCATGTTTATTTAGTAAATCATGCTTTGACAGTGTCTATTGGTGATATTGCAGGTGTATTGAATTGAATGCATTACTGTCTTACAGTACTGGAGATGAAAACTGAAACTGCAGAATCCAGGGTCACGCGGCCGCGCCTGGACAAGCTTGAGAACTCGCGCGCCCGCGCAGCATGCCAACCAGACTAAATAGCACACTCGCGCGCCCGCGCAACAAGCCTATTAAAAACTCACGCGGCTGCGCACAACACCTGACATGGAAAATATTTTACATTTTAAAAACGTGTTGTGGCTTATTTGGTCTCACTTGAAATAACAGAGAGGTGCACGCTCCTTACTCTCCTACAAACGCACGTCTCCTCTTCTCTAGTCAGTTAAAAACCAAGCCATACATCTCACCTTCACTACGTGATTATTGCTTCAGATCGCAGCCCACGAGTGATTGCTAGCAACACTGATATAAACTAGGGTTTAAACAGAGAGTTTGCAGAAGTCAGTTTGGGCGTTATCAATACTCGGTTAGAAATCTCTATCAGGCAAGTCATCTTCCGTTTCTCTATCAATTATAAATGAGTTCGAAAAGAGCACGCTCTTCTTCTTCATCATCGTCATCCTCTAGCAGTCAGGGGGAGGATGTTGTAGATCATACAAAGTTCGTCAATTTAGACGCCCAAATGGAATATTACAGAATCGTGGTGAAAACTTTTGTGAAGGAGAGGGGATTCAAGCCTGAGCAACAGGATGAGCAATTGTGTAACATGATTCGCGAGAGGGGATGGCTTGGATTGACTGCCACGCCCATGCCTGCCCCCATGGGTATTGTCAGAGAATTCTATGCGAATGCAAAAAAGACGATGAGTGGGTTTTCCATAGTACACGGAGTTCAAGTGGATTTCAGACGTCCCGCCATCAGAGCAGTTTTTAGGCTTACTGACACACCACCAATTGAGTAGCAGGTGCACATTTGGAAACAGATTTGGAAATGGTTATTACGGAGTTTTACGTGCCAAGCACGAAGTGGATTTATAAATCCGGCATGAATCAGCCTCGCATATTCCCAGCCACAGCCTTAAATCGATATGCGAAGGCGTGGAAATTGTTTATCTGTGCCAAGCTAGTTCTGTCTTCACATCAGCATGAAATAACAGAGAAGAGGGCAATCATTATGTGGGGCATAATCACAGGGAAGTACATTAATGTAGCCCACCTGATACATCAGAATATGTTATGGTATATGCGGGGGAGCACGACTGGGAGTATCTCACATGCATCGGTTATAGCTGGCCTATGTACCCAACAAGGGGTTCAGTGGGATGATGAACAAATACAGAATTTGAGTCAAGATATCACACATGCTACCATTGCAAAATTCAAGGATTGGGCAGGAGGTGCACTGCACCCGCGAGGAAAAAGCTTCATTATCCAGTCCACATCCTCAGAGCCACCACCGCACCCCTCTCAGTCAGATGAAGCGGGCCCGTCAACGGAAGCACCTGATGCCACTGGGGATCGACAGCTCCGAAGGTTGGAGCGAAAGGTCGACGTGATGTACGACAACTTCACAGCATTTGCTACGGGTCTCATGAGGTCATTGGCGGAGGCATTTTGACAACAAGGGACAACAGTTGATTGGCCACAGTTCGAGACTGTCATGCCATATCCACCACCGGATTCACCACCCGAAGAGGGTGGTGCAGCTGAGCAATAGGGGAGTTTTCTTTAACCCTAAACCTCTCATTCATTGGGGTAATGAATACTATAAGTTTGGGGGTATTGGGGTAGTTAGTTGCATATAGTTTTTGCATGATTAGTTTAAAATTGGCATGTTTATGTGTTAGTATATGTGCATATTTAGTTTGCAGAACATTTTTAGTTTTTGTGTTAGTATATGTTTCGTTGCAGTTTATGTGTCTTGCATGTCTCACAAATTCTAGCTTTATGTGAGTTCTGTCTAGCCGATGATGAAAGTGAATTTTGAAGGATTGTGGAGTATTTTGGATAACATGAACCTAGTTATAATGTTTTACACGATGAGATTCGTGTTGCTCTTTAGATGCTTTCGGTTTGCACAGACGTGTTCACAATTGCTTGTAGGGATAAGAATGATGTGTTGCATTGTTTAATAGAAATTGTGGTTTTAAAAAGAGAAATATGTGAAACATGGACTTAGACTGTGCAAAAACATTGATATTCAAACTTTGGGAAAACATGGGTATGCTATGTATAAAAAAAATGAATAGCAATAACATGGCTAGTCTTATTTCGGGGCCCTCGCTACTTGAGTAAGTACGCCCGTAGGGGTGTCATAACACCTAGCGCCCTAAGGTCTTAAATGGTCTGAAAGTCGTTGGTTGAAAGCTCGCTAAGGGGTAGCAGTGTTTGCGTAATGGAATGAGGCATTGCACAGTCATATGAAAAAGAAGAAGAAGAGAAAACGATAAAGAAAAGAAAAATAGCAATAAACATCGCGGGAAAGAGCGAAAATTGCCTTCGTGAGAAGCAATAAAGCAGTTAAGCCCATTGTTGAACCTTAGTTTGTTTTGATATGTTGGAACTGTCTTTGTTGCATAAGTATACATGAGTATTGATTTAAACTGTAATTTTCTATTTTGAGCAGTTTAGCATGCGTATTCTTTGCTTAAATCAAGTTTTGGTGAACACAACACACACACACACATCATCTTTATAGCATATATGAATTATCAAAGTGTATGATATTATGCCTATAGTTTGTTTTGAATTAGTATTCTTGAATCTGGATAATTCGTTGAGGCATTTTGGACAGAAATTCTATTATAGCTGGAACAATATGAGACTCGTTTGCATCATAATTTAGTTGCATAGCATGTAGTTACATTTTCAGTGTTTATGTTGTATGCATTGCTTGAGGGCAAGCAATAGTTCAAGTTTGGGGGTATTTGATAAGTGGGTTTTATACCTACTTATTGGATATCAATTAACGCGAACTATGCCCATCTCAAGTAAATTTTAGTGTATTTTTAGTTACATTTCGTAATATTTTGCATTGCATCTACTGAGAACTCCTTTGGTGTAAACGTGCATGAAATGACATAACTTGGCAATGGTAGATGGCATGAGGCTAATGGAAGCATGACGCGAGGAACAATTGCAGATATGCAACTGAGGATGGATGAAGGAAGAGTGGCATAACAAAAAATAAATTGCAGCAGGACAGAATCAGAAGCAGCAGCAGAACCAGAATCCAAACAGCAGGAGTCACAGATGTCGGTCGCTAATACTATTATCAGCAACCGCATATGCGGTCGCTGATAGTATTGGTCGCTGTTAGTGTGACACCCCCAAATCCGGGTACTTCATTTCCACCGAATTTGGTGTTCACTATCAAAATATTTACATCTAACTACCCATAATAAAGGATAAAACGTTAAATAACTTTAAACAATAATCTCTCCAATTAAAGGGTTACATCATCTCATAAACAATCCCAGATAATCAAACCTTAAATTATTACATCAGTTTGCGGAATAAATTATAAAATAAAACAAGTCTTTTAACTTCAATAATTTAAATAAACTGTAACTAATTCTTCATCACTAGACATCTTTCCCTTTCCCTCGCTAGTAGATGGCTCATCATCTCTTTCGACTTTAGCTGTATTGTTAATTGCAAGAGTGAGCAAATAATTGCTCACTGATATAAAGAATAACAATAATAATCATATGAGAATGAACAACGAATGATGTACAATAATGAACTTGTTCTATGAATAGGAACAGAAACAAGTTCGAACTTTTAATATCTGAGGGTCTTATGACCACGAACTATGTCCACGGTGTTTAGGTATTATTACCTTAACCTTAACAGTCATTAGACTTTACAGACTCTTCTTAACGTACTCAGGGGGATCATCCCTTTGTACCATGTATTGTGCACAAACATCTAAACGTTACACGTACAAAATCCTCTATGTTAGGGTTGTTCATCTCAGTTTGAATTTAGAATTTCCGCACTAAAGAAAGTTTAGTTTAGAACTAGCTTATCAGTGTTTTTAGAATTTTAGAACACTTATTCAATTTCCATCAATAAAGATTTAATACAAGAATGTATAACTAAACAAGGCTATTAAAGTCAAAGATCGAATATTAACAATATATAACTGAATAAACATGATACACATGCAAAGTACTATGTTCAAAAGAGTTAGAACAATTTCATTTGAATCGACGTATTAGAACAATATACGCTTTGTATAATAATTAGAAAAGTGAAACTTGCTCGATGTAACGAATTAGGTTACAAGAGCTTAATCAATCGTATATAAGAATAGAATCAATAATATTTCTGAACATAATTTAGGAACTTGCATTCATTAATAAAAGAATGAAGTTAGAAAAACTTGCTCAAATGTAAGGAGATAAGGTTTAGAAACTTGCACAATTCTTATAAGAGTAAGGTTAAAGAACTTGCCTTGTTTGTAAGCTACACAATTGTAATATAATCTTCAATTACCCTACATATATCATTGAAATCGCAATCACAATTAGTTGCATGAATATTAGCTTTTAGGGTTTAAACCACCATTTAGGTCATAACCCTAACCTAGCACCTAGCCACGTTGGTTAACACCTTAACAATTCTGAAATCACACTATAAACCTTATCATTTGTATTTAACTTTTGAAAACATCACATTTTACATAACTTATTTAAATAATTACTTAAAATCTTCACACTTTGAATTACAACATCCTACAATCTGTTATTGTAGTTTATATTATGCATCAACATCATAAACATGCATGCTAAACTAATACAAGTCCACTACACAAGATCTGCAAATAAGCAGTCTGCACTTCCTGGGCTCAGGGCACGACGCAGCTGTGTTGTCCCTTGCCTTGGCACCGGCACAGCTGCGCTGGTGCTCGACTGTAGAAAACCCAGTGGCGCAGCTGCGCTTGGGACTGGCGCAGTTGAGTTGGCACAGCTGCGCAGTTTTTTACCTTGGCACCAGCGCAGCTGCGCTGGTGCACAGACAGACGCAGACTCGGCATGAACAGTAGCCGTTTTTAGCCCAACTAACACGAATTTCACCATCAAATCAGTGAAATTAACATATAAAATAAATATAACACTATTATAAACATGATTGCTAACATATTCAATCAATTAGAACAATTTAACAACCACTAAAGCTATTTTAATTTCTCAATATTCATATTTTTCTTATAAAACTCCATTTTTGAACTTCTTCACAAAAATCATCACTGACATCTCAATTTTTTACCAAATCATTTCGTTCAAACTACGTTATCTTCGTTTCTTAATGAACTAGCATAATCTAACATCAATTCATAGTTTAACATACCAATTGACCACTAAAATTGGTACTTTCTAAGCCATTTTCTCAAGCATAAACACTGTTATATGTTTTCTTCCTATAAACCCAAATTCTCACGAATTTGATAACTGATACAACACTCATACATGATAACAACAGATTCTACAACATAATTTGTACCATATACACAACGTTTGAACAACAAATCCAAAAAAAACTCAATTTACAGAGAACTTAGATAAAACTAAAACTTTGGAATTTTAGGAGTGAATTATACCTTAATTCTTTTTGTTTATAGGCTAGCACAAGTTGGTGAATCTCTTCTTTCTCTTGGCAAACTCACAAAGATTATTCTCTCAATTTCTCACTCTCAGTACTCTGCAACTCTCTCTTCCTCTGTTATCTAGCAAGCCTTAGAAAAAATAACACGTGAAATAACCCATAGCGCTTAAACACTGATAATCGTGATTATCAGTTTATTAAGCCAAGTGTCTTTGACAGTTATATTAACCAAAAGCCACAGGGCTTTGTTTGGTTATATAGAATATCCATAGTAGATTATTATTATAATATTTTTATTATATAGTTTCACTTGTCACACATGCAACCCATTAAATAGCTTATAATTTATAATTATAATAATTATAATCTTATTATAATTATACTTATAATAGATAAATAATTATATATATCTAATTTTAATTAATAAATTAGAAACATCATTTTATTTAATTTTTTAATTTAATATTAAACAATTCACTTAATTTAATTATCTTCTTAAATATTAAGCAATTGATTTAATTTAATTATTCCCTTAAATTAAATCCATTTAATAAATTATCATTATTCAAATTAACATTAATCAATTTAGTTACTAAATTAATTCACAACAATTATCAATTATTTATTTTCCTCAATAAATAAATTATTTCAAATATTTATTTAATTCAATAAATATTTAAATTAAATTATAAAGTTCTCGATCGTTACATCCTTCCCTCCTTAAAAGAATTATGTCCCCAGAATCACAACTCAAAAAATTTATTCGTTACATTCTTCCCCTCTTACAAGATTCTATCCCCAGAATCGCTATACAAAATCAAGCAAACAATTGAGGATAATTCTTCATCATAATGCTTTCAAGTTCCCACGTAGCTTCCTCAGCATTGTGGTTCCTCCAGATCACCTTAACAGAAGGTATCACCTTATTCCTCAATACTTGCTCTTTTCTGTCAATAATTTGAACAGGAACTTCTTCATATGTTAAGTCTTTCTCAAACTGTAAGGGCTCATATTCTATAACATGTTTATAGTCAGGCTTATATGGTCTCAACACCGAGATGTGGAAAACATTATGGATATGCATCAATTCTGGAGGAAAAGCTACCTCGTATGCCACTTCACCCACACGTCGAAGTACTTCAAAAAGACCTATAAACCTAGGGCTTAATTTTTCATTCTTGCCAAATCGAATTTTCCCCTTCCATGGAGATACTTTCAAGAATACATAACTACCAACATCGAATTCCCAATTTTGTCAATGTTGATCGGCATATTTCTTCTGTCTATCTTGTACAGCTAGCAATCTTGCTCGAATAACCTTGATGATTTCGACAGTTTGTTGTACTAACTCTGGACCCAATAGTTGACGTTCACCTACCTCATCCCAGCATAACGGAGTTCTGCATTTTATGTTGTGTAACGCTTCATAAGGCGGCATGTCAATACTCACGTGATAACTATTATTATATGAAAATTCAACCAATGGTAAATGATCGTCCCAATTTCCCTTGAAATCCATAATACATGCTCTGAGCATATCCTCTAGTGTTTGGATGGTTCTCTCAATCTGTCCGTCTGTTTGAGGATGGTACGCTGTTGTAAGACCCCAACTTTTATAAATAAAGATGAATTTTCTATAAATATCATTTTTGAATATTATGGAGTTAATTTGATATAATGTTATAGTTGTGGGTAATATTTATAAATTTTTGCAAAATACGCAAGTTGTTATATAATATTCGATTGGTCGGGAATATTCGTTTTAACAGGGAATATTCGTGCAACGGCACAATCATTGGTGGACCCCATAACAGAATTATTGTCGGATTGAGAAAACGACAAAAATATTTTATTAAAAATAACGGCGGAAGTTTTATCATTGTTACTGTTGAACTACTCGGTAGTAAAATTACAGTAATACGTGTGGTTGCATAGTAGCACACGGTATTGATTATTAATGCTTATGTGAGAAGTCACTCAGTTTGATTCAATTATTGTCAGTTAATAATATAAATTATTTAGCGATAATGACGTTTTGTTTTATTCGTATTATTAACGTAACAAAACAGAAACATCTTTTTATATAAAACAGAATACTTTATTAAAGTTATTCTATAAATAAAATATATTATATTTTATTTAAAAGATTTTTTTTTAAATATGGACCGTCAGATTAAAGTAATCAATCTGGACCGTTCATGAATTAGTTACTATGCATTCTATTTTTCTATAAATAGCAGCTCATTCCTTCATTATTTTTTACGAATTCACTGAACTCTAGAGAGAGAAACTATAGAGAGAGAGAGAAGAAGAGTATTCTGCTACTTAACTACTTCCTTATTTCAGCTCTTCTTTAAAACGGTAAGGGGTGCTATTCTTTCTTATTCATGAAGAGAACTGTTGTTATTCCATTTCTTATTATTCTGTTGGAATAACTTGTATACGCGGTCTACCCTATACTTGGTGACATTCTTCTATTATTCTGTTGGAACATCCTGTCTGTGTGTTTTACACCGGACCTGGTTCCGTCTTTATTATTATTCTGTTGGAACATCCTGTCTGTGTGTTTTACACCGGACCTGGTTCCGTCTTGTTATTATTCTGTTGGAACATCCTGTCTGTGTGTTTTACACCGGACTTGGTTCCTTCTTGTTATTATTCTGTTAGAACATCCTGTCTGTGTGTTTTACACCGGACCTGGTTCCATTATTTATTATTCTGTTGGAATATCCTATCTGTGCGTTTACGCCGGACCTGGTTCCATTACTTATTATTCTGTTGGAATAACCTGTCTGTGCGGTCTATCGCATGCATGGTGATTTCTTTTGTTATTCCATTCTTTATTATACTCAGTTGGTTAAGTTTTGACTTCTATACTCCATGAAATTTGTGGAATATCCTTGATAATTGCGTTTCATCCAGTATCTTTTCATGAAAATATTTTTCTAAGCATTCTTAAATTTTACTCCACAAAGCAGTATCATGTTGACAATTTGGACGTTGTTAATTCTTGGATAAATTAATTCTTGAACTTGTTTTATTGAATTCTTATATCATTGTCATCATCCTCATGTTTATAAAATGTTGAAAGTCATCTGTGGCCTGTAGTGCATAGATGGACTTGGTATGATTATGACCAGGGATTATTCGGTATAATCATGACCGTAATGTTACAAATGATGTGGTAAAAGTCCTCATTGGCCCGTAGTGCATTGATGGACAGTTGTTGGCATGATCATGACCATTAATGAATACACGAATATCCTTGGCCGTAGTGCAGGGAATTCGATGATGTGGATTATTTTATTAAGCTGAGTCCCAGCGATAACAGTGTTGAAAAATCTTTTAAATCATAAAAGATAGTAGAGTTTATTTTCTACTTGACTCTTTTAATGGATTGCTTGTTCCGCTGCAGTTAAACTTGATGTCTATTATATTTTATCAGTTTAACATTGTTGAAGGCTAATGATAATTTATTCTGCATTATCTTAGTCATAATATTTCTTACTGGGCTAGTTGAGCTCACCCTTTCTTTCACTGTTCTCTTCAGGAAATGAGAACGTAGCTGGGGCAAGTCGGGGAACGGAGTGATGGTTCGAATGATAGTATTAGTTAGTAGTCCTCACTATTCTATGTAATAGTGTGTTAATAAATGTAATGAGGACTCCTTTTGAGTATGAATACTCTCTAGAAGATAATATTTGTATTCAAACTCACAGTTTATGTTTTGTCGTATTGTACACGACAGTTGTATTAGTAAGTTGTATTTATATTCTGTACTATGTATCTGACGACCCAAGATGGGTGATGTATACCTAATTTTGGGGGCGTCACAGTTGGTATCAGAGCTTAGGGATATGATCCCTGGCTAAGATGTGAGAATAGAACTAGGAGGGGAGAGACGGGGAATTCCTTCGCTAGTATGACCTACCTAAGTTTATTTGCATGGTATTTAATTGGTCGGTCATAATATAAGGATAATATATGACATATCAATTAACTTTTATTTTGTGGCAGTATCTGAAAATGGCATCTGAGAATGTTGAGAATAGCAATGGAGCACAGGCGACTGTTGATTCACCACATATCAATAATCAGGATAATGTGCATCAGGAAGGTGACAATCCTCATGCAAACAACAACACTGACCAGATGATGAATGATGGAATGTTCAGAAACTTTATGCAGTTCATGCAACAGCAGGCGAGAGCGGCTCTGTCCAAAATATAGGTGGAAACACTAAAAACTCTCGGACGGTCACCGCTAAACAGTTCAAGGAGCTGGGACCACCAGAGTTTAAGGGAGAGCCAAAACCACTTATAGCGGAAACATGGATAAAGTAGATTACCAAGATATTTGATGTCTTGGGATGCTCCGAGGAGCAAAAGGTTCCCTTTGCCGCCTTTATGTTGCGAGGAGAGGCAGATTACTGGTGGGAATCGATTAAGCGTACTCAACCTGCGCACTGAAGATGTCTTAGGAGAAGTTCCAAGAGCTGTTCAATGACAAATACTTTCCCGAAAGTGTTCGTCACATGAAGGAGGTGGAGTTCATCAAATTGGAGCAGAATAATATGACCGTGTCGCGTATGAGGCTAAATTTGCTGAGTTGTCCCGGTTTGCGTCCCACTTAGTGGATAATGAAGAGCGAATGACGCGAATGTTTTTGCGAGGTTTGAAACCTGAGATACGTCAACATCTTATTTCTCATAAACTGTGTTTGTATTCAGATGTTGTGAATAGGGCTTAGTTAGTGGAGCGCGATAACGAGACAACGCAACCAAAAGAGAGCAGTCGACAAAATGATAATACCAGTGAGAGCAGTCATCGAAGCGGTGACAACAAGCGTGGAGGGAATCAACAGGCCAGAAATAGTAACCACTTCGGTGGTAATCAGAGCCAAAACAATAAGAATGGTCATTTCAAGAAGAGGAGATTCAATAATAATGGAAAAACGTCAGCACCAGCACCCGTTGTTAAGGAAGGAGAACGACCACCTATCATATGTTTCAAATGCGGAGGGGTGGGGCACATCAGTCCAAACTGTGTGATGCCGTCTAAAGCATGTTATAATTGTGGAAGAGAAGGTCATTTAGCTCGATTTTATCGTTTACCAAAAATAAGTTCAGCTAAGATGGAGACACCAAAGGCCGTCCCAGAAAAGTCAAAACCGATAGTGCAAGGGAGAGCGTTTGTTGTGACCTCCCAGAAAGCAAGGAACCCGAATGAGGTCATCACGGGTAAGCTTATCATAAACTCTAACGAAGTCTATACTTTATTTGATACCGGTTCTACCCATTCTTTTATTTCTCCTACTTGCGCTCATCGATTAAATTTGATTCCAGAGAAATTAAACTTTGACTTATCTGTTGAAACTCCATTGGGAGAAACCTTCATTACATCTACAGTTTATAAGTCTTGTTTGGTTCAAGTTGGTACCCACACATTACCTGTCGATCTTATTTCATTAAAAATACTTGCATTTGACGTGATTCTAGGGATTGATTGGTTAACTACTCATCATGCAAAAATTGATTGTTTTCGTAAGGTTGTTAGCTTTCATATTCCTAATCGACCTATTATGCGAATTCAAGCAACCAAACCATTAAAATCAATCGCTGTCATCTCAAGCCATAAAGCTATTCGTTTATTGAAAAACGGATGTCAAGCTTTCTTAGCTCATGTCACGGATCTAAACAAAAATACGTCAGTTTTGAATGATATTTCTATTGTTAATAAATTCCCTGACGTATTCCCTGAAGAACTTCCTGGCCTACCCCAGAGCGTGAAATTGAATTTTGTATCGACCTTGAACCCGGTACAAAACCCATTTCCAAAGCCCCATATCGAATGGCTCCTATTGAACTTCAAGAGTTAAAGATCCAACTGCAGGAATTATTACACATTGGCTTTATTCGTCCTAGTACTTCTCCTTGGGGTGCTCCTATTCTATTCGTGAAGAAGAAAGATGGAAGTATGCGACTTTGAATTGATTATCGGGAGTTGAATCATGTCACCATCAAAAGGTACCCATTGCCACGTATTGATGACCTGTTTGACCAGTTGCAAGGAGCACAATTCTTTTCAAAGATCGATCTTCGTTCTGGATGTCATCAGCTGAAGGTTAGAACTGAGGATATTCCAAAGACGACTTTTAGAACTCGGTATGGGCATTATGAATTCCTAGTCATGTCCTTTGGATTGACTAATGCTCCTGCTGCCTTCATGGATATGATGAACCGGGTATTCAAGGAATATTTGGATCACTTTGTGGTCGTCTTTATTGATGACATCCTTATTTATTCTAAAAGTCGTGAAGATCATGAGTAACACTTGAGGCTGGTACTCCAAAAGCTTCGTGAATACAAGCTTTATGCCAAGTTGAAGAAATGCGAGTTCTGGTTGGAGGAGGTAGCATTCCTTGGGCACGTAGTATCAAGTCGTGGAATATCGTTGACCCGGCAAAGATTGAAGCTATTCAAAGCTGGGAGCAACCTAAATCAGTGACCGAAGTACGTAGCTTTCTTGGTTTAGCTGGTTATTATCGGAGATTCGTGGAAGGATTTTCTCGAATCGCTACTCCATTAACTCAGCTGACTCAGAAAGATACAAAGTTCGGTTGGAGCGAAGAATGTGAGAAGAGTTTTCAAGAACTCAAGAGGAGACTCATTTCAGCACCTGTTCTAACAATACCATCTGGCTCGGAGGGATTTGTCATCTACAGTGATGCTTCGAGCAAAGGGTTGGGATGCGTTCTCATGCAACATGGAAAAGTCATAGCCTATGCATCAAGACAACTCAAGGAATATGAGAGGAATTATCCTACTCATGATCTAGAGTTGGCAGCTGTTGTCTTTGCACTTAAAATTTGGAGGCATTACTTGTATGGGGAGAAGGTGGAGATCTTTACGGATCATAAAAGCCTCAAATATTTCTTCACTCAAAAGGAACTCAACATGCGACAACGACGTTGGCTTGAACTGTTGAAAGATTATGATCATACCATTCAATACCATCCTGGAAAAGCGAACGTGGTAGCTGACGCATTGAGTAGAAGATCATATGCAAGTACGAGTGCAATATTGTCAACACAAAGACCCATTTTGTGTGACTTGCAAAGGATGGAGATAGAGTTAAAGACTCCAGGGACCCATGTGATGATGGCGAATATACGAGTAGAACCGACTTTAATCGATAAAGTTAAAGCTGCTCAAGCTACAGACCTGGAGCTGATGCGTATGAGGAAGAAAGTGCAAGAAGGTGCTATGCCGGAAGCAAGAATCGATGAAGAAGGAATACTTCGAGTCAACTCCAGACTTTGTGTTCCTAACAACCCTGATTTAAAGTATGAAATCATGATGGAGGCGCACAACACACCGTTTGCAATCCATCCTGGAAGTACCAAAATGTATCATGATCTTCGTCATACATTTTGGTGGAGCAATATGAAGAGAGAGATAGCGTTGTTTATCTCAAGGTGTCTAACTTGTCAACGAGTCAAAGCGGAGCATCAAGTACCAAAAGGTCCATTGCAACCACTTGAAATTCCAGAATGGAAGTGGGAGCACATTACCATGGATTTCGTTACGGTCTTCCTAGGGTTTCTCAAGGTATTGATGCGATTTGGGTCATTGTTGATAGATTGACCAAGTCTGCTCATTTCTTACCGATACGAGAAACTTATACACTTGAACGTCTTGCTCGTATGTACATAAACGAGATTGTAAGACTGCATGGTATGCCAGTATCCATAGTTTTTGACCGAGACCCAAGATTCACTTCACGATTTTGGGTTAGTTTACAAAAAGCTATGGGCACGGATTTACGATTTAGTTCAGCATATCATCCTCAGACGGACGGACAATCAGAGAGGACTATTCAAACTCTTGAAGATCTATTAAGACTCTGTGTCTTTGACTTCAAGGGAAGTTGGGACAAGTTCTTACCATTGGTGGAGTTTTCCTACAACAACAGTTATCAAGCAAGTATTGGCATGGCTCCATTCGAAGCATTGTATGGAAGAAAATGTCGTTCTCCAGTATGCTGGGATGAGTTGGGTGAAGCAACGTTGTTGGGACCGGAGTTGGTACGTATGACTACAGAAAAGATTCAAACGATCCGACAACGTATAAAAACCTCACAAGATCGACAAAAGAGTTATGCTGATCTTCATCGAAAGGACGTGGAATTTGATGTAGGAGATCATGTGTTCTTACGTGTTGCTCCATGGAAAGGAGTTACGAGATTTGGAAAGAGAGGAAAGCTCAATCCTCGATTCATCGGTCCATTTTTAATCCTCGATCGAGTAGGAACTGTGGCTTATAGACTCGCTTTACCGCCAAGTATGTCTCGTGTTCATAACGTTTTTCACATATCCATGTTACGCAAATATGTGGAAGACCCGAACCACATTATTGAGTTAGAACCGGACGAAATAGCGGAGGATTTGACGTATGAAGAAGTTCCTGTTCAAATCTTGGATAAGAAGGAACATATTCTACGCTCCAAGGTTATACCTCAAGTCAAAGTTTTGTGGAGAAACCACGATGTTGAGGAAATGACTTGGGAGTTAGAATCTGAAATGAAATCAAGGTATCCTTACCTCTTCGACATACCAGGTACGTACCCTAATTTTGAGGGCAAAATTTCATAAGAAGGGGAGGTTGTAAGACCCCAACTTTTATAAATAAAGATGAATTTTTTATAAATATCATTTTTGAATATTATGGAGTTAATTTGATATAATGTTATAGTTGTGGGTAATATTTATAAATTTTGCAAAGTACACAAGTTGTTATATAATATTCGATTGGTCGGGGAATATTCGTTTTAACAGGGAATATTCGTACAACGGCACAATCATTAGTGGACCCCACAACAGAATTATTGTCGGATTGAGAAAATGACAAAAATATTTTATTAAAAATAACGACGGAAGTTTTACCATTGTTACTGTTGAACTACTCGGTAGAAAAGTACAGTAATACGTGTGGTTGCATAGTAGCACACGGTATTGATTATTAATGCTTATGTGAGAAGTCACTCAGTTTGATTCAATTATTGTCAGTTAATAGTATGAATTATTTAGCGATAATGACGTTTTATTTTATTCGTATTATTAACGTAATAAAATAGAAACATCTTTTTATATAAAACAGAATACTTTATTAAAGTTATTCTATAAATAGAATATATTATATTTTATTTAAAAGATTTTTCTTTAAATATGGACCGTCAGATTAAAGTAATCAATCTGGACCGTTCATGGATTAGTTATTTTGCATTCTATTTTTCTATAAATAGCAGCTCATTCCTTCATTATTTCTTACGAATTCACTGAACTCTAGAGAGAGAAACTATAGAGAGAGAGAAGAAGAGTATTCTGCTACTTAACTACTTCCTTATTTCAGCTCTTCTTTAAAACGGTAAGGGGTGTTATTCTTTCTTATTCATGAAGAGAACTGTTGTTATTCCATTTCTTATTATTCTGTTGGAATAACTTGTATACGCGGTCTACCCTATACTTGGTGACATTCTTCTATTATTCTGTTGGAACATCCTGTCTGTGTGTTTTACACCGGACCTGGTTCCGTCTTTATTATTATTCTGTTGGAACATCCTGTCTGTGTGTTTTACACCGGACCTGGTTCCGTCTTTATTATTATTCTGTTGGAACATCCTGTCTGTGTGTTTTACACCGGACCTGGTTCCGTCTTGTTATTATTCTGTTGGAACATCCTGTCTGTGTGTTTTACACCGGACTTGGTTCCGTCTTGTTATTATTCTGTTAGAACATCCTGTCTGTGTGTTTTACACCGGACCTGGTTCCATTATTTATTATTCTGTTGGAATATCCTATCTGTGCGTTTACGCCGGACCTGGTTCCATTACTTATTATTCTGTTGGAATAATCTGTCTGTGCGGTCTATCGCATGCATGGTGATTTCTTTTGTTATTCCATTCTTTATTATACTCAGTTGGTTAAGTTTTGACTTCTATACTCCATGAAATTTGTGGAATATCCTTGATAATTGCGGTTCATCCAGTATCTTTTCATGAAAATATTTTTCTAAGCATTCTTAAATTTTACTCCACAAAGCAGTATCATGTTGACAATTTGGACGTTGTTAATTCTTGGATAAATTAATTCTTGAACTTGTTTTATTGAATTCTTATATCATTGTCATCATCCTCATGTTTATGAAATGTTGAAAGTCATCTATGGCCTGTAGTGCATAGATGGACTTGGTATGATTATGACCAGGGATTATTCGGTATAATCATGACCGTAATGTTACAAATAATATGGTAAAAGTCCTCATTGGCCCGTAGTGCATTGATGGACAGTTGTTGGCATGATCATGACCATTAATGAATACACGAATATCCTTGGCCGTAGTGCAGGGGTAATTTGATGATGTGGATTATTTTATTAAGCTGAGTCCCAGGGATAACAGTGTTGAAAAATCTTCTAAATCATAAAAGATAGTAGAGTTTATTTTCTACTTGACTCTTTTAATGGGTTGGTTGTTCCGCTGCAGTTAAACTTGATGTCTATTATATTTTATCAGTTTAACATTGTTGAAGGCTAATGATAATTTATTCTGTATTATCTTAGTCATAATATTTCTTACTGGGCTAGTTGAGCGCACCCTTTCTTTCACTGTTCTCTTCAGGAAATGAGAACGTAGCTGGGACAAGTCGGGAAACGGAGTGATGGTTCGAATGATAGTATTAATTAGTAGTCCTCACTATTCTATGTAATAGTGTGTTAATAAATATAATGAGGACTCCTTTTGAGTATGAATACTCTCTAGAAGATAATATTTGTATTCAAACTCACAGTTTATGTTTTGTCGTATTGTACACGACAGTTGTATTAATAAGTTGTATTTGTATTCTGTACTATGTATCTGATGACCCAAGATGGGTGATGTATACCTAATTTTGGGGGTGTCACAGCTGTGCTCATTCTTAGCTGTGTTCCCAAACATTCTTGTAATCGCTTCCAAAAAATTTGATGTGAAACGTGGATCTCTATCTGATACAATGGACACAGGTACATCGTGTCGTGAAATAATTTCCTTCACGTACAGTTTTGTTAACCGATCTAGGGGTAAATCTAATCTTGATTGGTAAGAAGTGTGCCGACTTCATCAATCGATCAACAATCACCCAAACGGCGTCAAAACCTTGCTGAGTCGTTGGAAGACCTACCGCAAAATCCATTGTGATATGATCCCATTTCCATCCTGGTATCTCTAACGGTTGCAATAATCTACTTGGTCTGTGATGTTCAGCTTTAACTTTCTGACACGTTAAGCATTTTGCCACACACCCAACCACATCCTTCTTCATATTCGGCCACCAAAAATGATGTCTAAGATCCTGGTACATTTTCGTACTTCCAAGGTGAATAAAATATCTTGAGTTGTGGGCTTCACTCAGAACTTCCTCTTTAACTTTTGGTACTGGCGGAACCCAAATTCTCCCTTCGAATCGAAGTAACCCTTCCGAATTGATTTTGAATTTGTTTTCCTCACCTTCAGATATCTTCTGTTTTATCTTTTCGCATTCTTCATCCTGAAGTTGTGCATTCTTCTACCAATGTTGAATTGTTTCCTATCTGGAACAACTTTTCATCGAATTCTGTCGGATATTTAATTTCCAACTTCATCTTAGCCATTTCCGACACTAGCTTCTCATGAGCAGTCAACAACATTAACTTCTATCGTCCCTTCCTGCTTAAAGCATCAGCAACAACATTCGCTTTTTCGGAATGATAGAAACACTCGCAGTCATAGTCGTTGATCAGCTCTAACCATCTTCTATGCCTCATATTCAAATCTTTTTGTGTAAAGATATATTTCAGACTTTTATGGTTAGTATATATCTCACACATTTCTCCACAAAGATAATGTCTCCAAATCTTCAGGGAAAACACCACCGCAGCCAACTCTAAGTCATGAGTCGAATACCCTTTTTCATAATCTTTTAATTGACGTGATGCATACGCAATAACTCTGCCGTTCTGCATAAGCACACATCTTAGTCCTTTATGTGATGGGTCACTATACACTACAATTAATTAATATTAATTGTTATTTTGTTGTTGTAGTATACTATTAGTTGTTAATTGATGTGTAGTATATTAATTATTTGAAAATGAGGATTAGTTAATGATTATTAATTGTCATATTATTTAATTGATAATGGTTATGGTGGAATATTGATTCTTGGTAATTAATTAATAATAGGTGATTATTATATAGATAAGTAATGGTTATGGAAATACACAAATATATCGATCAATGATTAATTGATATTAGTGATAATTAATTAAGAAAGTGCATGAATTAATTACTTCACATAAATGAATAAGTTAGTAATATAATAATATTACATAAACCGTTATGTGCATATGAACATATATAACCATACTATATGGTGCAGTGTGACATCTATGTGGCTATATATACTAAGTCTTGTAAAACTATATTGTATGGACATTGTGTTTAAATATATTGGGACTATATGTTATAAATACATTATCTATGTGACAATATGTTTGTGGGTAGGTATTAAAATAATATACCATGAAACTATTACAGTATACCAGTGTGACAAAATGTACATGAATTATATGTATATTACAGTTCCATATTTCATCTTCTACATTGAAACCTTAATTATTAAGTGTGACATTTAGTTATAATACATGGATGCGATGTGTATTAAAAAATATAACATAAGAGTGAGAATGTGTAGGAGTATACAAGAATGCTAGTTATATTGGATTGTCCCAAAAAGATTGTCCCATTTACCTCTCATTTCTCAATCACGTGAGTTTCAAAAAGGCTAGCCTATTCCTTTTCTTCCAAAGCTTACTAGCTAATGATCATGGGGGGAGTGACATTCATGATGCAAATCAACCACCAATTACCTACTCCATGATAACCTTCATGTAATTCTTCCGTCCTTTGGGTTTAGTTCTTGGATAATGGTTTGGCATGGTCAAGGAATTTTCTATAAATTGAACACTTCCCTTCATTCTTTGTGTTGCTTGAATTGTCTGTTAAGTGTGAATTAAGGGTGTGAGTTATAATCAGAGTAATGAGAAAGTTCAGTTTAAGCATCAAGGAGGTATACTCCCTAATTTTGTTCTTAGTTTGAGTTTTTTCTAAATTCTTGCCATTGTATGAAATCTCTGCTAATTGATGTAGAATAGCATGCCATTGTGTTTTATGAGTTGGTACACATGTTTTGGAACATGGTAGCTGGTCTGGTTGCAGGTTTTTCATCTCATGTGTTAAGGCTCTGCTTCTGCAGAGCCATTTTTTTTAGTCTGCTCGAAGTGGCGCGGCCGCGCCACTTCCATAGGCCAAAACCGCGCGACCGCGCATGGTGCAGTTCTGAGATAATGATGTGATATTTATGATATGTTTTGAGCATGCTATGATAGTTAGGTTAACCCTATAAATGACCCTATCATATGGGTAGATATTGTTTTGAACATGTATGATGTTTTAGCATGTTTTGAGCTAAGTTTTCAAGAAAACTTCAAGCTTTGGAAAAAGCTAGAAATGGTAAACTTGACTAATGTATATTCTGATCTTCCAAGCATGTTAGTATGGTTTTGAAATGCATGTCGGACATAATAACTTAAGTCTATAAACTTCATATTGAAGCATAAGCAAGTTAGGCTTATTCGTAAGCTTTGCTAATGAAAATGCTAACTTTGAACATGAATGTTTATGTGTTACTTTGAAAGTTAGAATCTGATGATTATGAGCAAGTTAGATGATACCCTTAGATGCACTCATGTATCATAATTGTATATACACCATGCTTATTTATCGTAGTTCAAGGAAATTATAAACGAAGAATATTTTCAAACAAAACGATGTTAAAAGCACATATGTTGTATGAACACTCACAAGCATGTCTAATATGAGTTATATGACTACTTTATATGTTTAACAATCAAGCATGATGGACTTTGTGATTTCATAACCTTAAATGGCCTAAATTTGTTGAGATGTCTAACTTAGGACCATATCTTGCGTAACAAGACCTAGATTAAACTAGGAAAATGCAAAAGAACCCTTAACATGTTAATATGTATTATGTATGTAAGGATGTGCAGGCTAGGCCAATCAATTAGTTGCTCAGTCTTGGTTTGAACTGGGAACCGCGTGGTCGTGCGTCTCCTTAGTGCAAATCAGGCGTGACCGCGCCAGTCTGCTGCAGAACAAATTTTCTACTATTTTTTTTAGCAGTTGCATACTTGTATTATTGCTCTAGCATGTATTATATGACTAGTACATGTCCAATGTGATTAGAAGCAAGCTAAATAATATGAGTGACTGTTTAATGATGTGATTATAGACTTTCAAGTGATGAGTCCAAAAAGTATTTGCAAACTATAAGGCAACGATTAAGGACTATGTTAATTGATTTTCATGGTGACTTACAAACTGATTTTTGTGTTGTAAGTGCGTAAGGTAAAATGAAGTATGTGAAGAGTATACAACTAAGTTAGATGTTTAAGTATGCATTTAAACTTACATATCAAGCATGAGCACTTTTAACTAATGAATATATTATATACATATTACTTTATGTTATGATTTGAAAGAGTATTGTTAAGCGATATTTTGGTAAACTACGCTTAAGGCAAGTTTCCTAAACTTACTCCAATTACTATTGAGCAAGTTTCTCTAACCTTACTCAAATTTTTATTGAGCAAGTATCCGAACCCTACTATTATTATTGGGCAATATCATTGCATTATTTTATTCGACAAATACCGTAATCTTATCCCTTTGAATACAAGTTATATTACTTTTTCGTTCAAATAAGCTAGTATGTTAAACCCTGGTGAATGATTTTATTCATGTTGAAACTGGTATTTTCCTTGAATATAGTGAAAGAGTCGATGCCATTTGATTTGGCTAGACTATATGCATGTTTATAAAAAAAGAAAAACTGTCTAAACCAATTGATTGGTGCGGAAATCTTAAAAACTGAGTTGAACAACCCTTTTGGTAAGGGGAGTGCATGTCGTTGGAAACCCAACACATGAATGAATATTATTGTGGTGTTATGCATAACGTATAGTATTGTGGATTGATCATCTAATGTACTTGATATTTTTGGGTTATCAGTTTAATATTGGTAACTCCAATGGAAGTTCAATGGTGCTTATTGACTACTCAGTATAAATTGTTTATTCAGTTGGACACCTTGATAGTTGTTGCATTCATATATATCTATTGATTTATATTGAATTGTCGTTCTTATTCCAAGAATTGTTGATATTTCTCATCCATGATACTATTTCTGACACTTTGAACTATCCTAGAAATGATACTTCGATATTTCAAACCTTGTAATATATATATCCTACACCCTTGTTGTATATTACTTGCTGGGCAATTTGTGCTCATCCTTGCTTATTTAAAACCTTTCAGTTAAGGCGGAACAGGGAGGTGTATCTGGGAAAGACAAGGGCAAGGGCAAGGCTACCGACTAGCTTGTCCCTTTATGTTTAAATTAATCATGTTGTATTAAGACTATTTTGCAGACTATATTTAAGCTTAAGTAGGATCATGTAATAAGTCTTTATTAGATATTATTATGTAATCTATTAAGCACTATAGGTTGAGAGACTTGGGGGAATAATTATAATAAATCATTGTATATTATTGTAAAGTAGATTTTCCGTTGTGTATGCGTTATTTTAGTTATTATGGTAATACTTTGAGAAAGTGACGAATCGAATTTGGGTGACCAAGTGGAGGTCAGGATTTGGGGGATTCACAGGTTGGTATCAAAGATATAGTTATAAACCTTAGGAACTAGACTCCTTAGACTATAACTTACGAAAACTTAGAAGTTAGGAAAGGGGATACAACTCATGTAGAGTTTTCCCTAAGAGACTTAGTGTGTTATGAAATGTAACTTCATTCTATACAATGAACTTATATTTATTTAACATTTTGATGGAGTTGTTGTTTGTCTTGTCTTATGTTGGTGATTGTAGGATGACTGACATGGGAGGACCTAGCCGAGTAGTAGAGGATGAGCTGCGTGATATTCACGTAGTCTATGAGGCACCCTTGATAGCGGAGCCTATATCGGTAGTTGCCCCTATTTATGACGATGATGAAGAGGAGGAGATGGTGTTTCTACCTAAGGAATCTGATCCGGAGGAGGAGCCTATGGAGGAAGAACCCGTGGAAGAGGAACCTGAGCCCATGGAGGACTCCGACGGGACTACTTTTGAGGATCAGATGCTAGGAGAGTATGAGGAGCAGATTTTGGAGTTAACGAAGTAGAGTCGAAGGGCTAGAGACCGAGACTCTTGAAAGGCAACTAGTGATGCATGAGATGGAGGTAGAAATTGCTCACCGTAAGGAGGCAGTGATCCAGATGGGTGCTTTATTTCACCGATCGGTGGCAAGGAATGTTGAGTTAGCAGGGAAATTAGAAGAATTAGAACAGAGGGTGTTGAGTGAGAAGGCAGAGAAGGAGGCTCTCCGAACTCAGTTAAAGATGGAAGTGATGGATAGGATCCACTTCGAAGAGAATTAGGAGGATACTAATGACAGATTAGGTGATCTTGAAGATGAGGTGCGATGCAAGAGGAGGAAGATGAACAAGATGGGCTATGCTCTATGTACGGCCATGGAGAGATTGATCGATGGGGTAAATCACTACCCCACTGAGCAAGGACAGACCCGACACACCATAAGTCGGGATATGGTGGCACACATCACACAGAAGGAGTATCAGAGCGCCATGGAGCGTGGAATGTTAGATTGAGTGCAGAGGGAAAAGTTTAGTAGTGTAGTATTCTTAATTATGTGTTGTTAAAATATTGTTGTAATCTCAGTCTTTTGTGTAAGATGTGAGATAGTGGTAAACCCCGAACTTTTGAAAAATATTTGAGGGGTTGTAAGCTAGTGTTGTCCCCGTCTTTTGTGATATTAGGAGATATGTGTTTTCATTTATAGCAGTATATTAGAAAATAACATGTATTGTAACCATTTGGCATATGAATATAAATGATCTTATTTCAGAAACGTGTTATAAACTTTTAGTTCTTTTCAATTGAGAAATGTCTAAATATGATAGTTAGATAATAAGATGAAATTTGTGATGTAGAAAATACCGCCCAGACGTAGAATACCTATTCCAGAAGAGTCAGTTAATGATGAGAGAGGTCCTGTAGATCCGATGCAGCGATTGGTAGATTTATTGGGAGAAGCTTTGAGGGGAAAAAACGAACCTATACCACCCGTTCCCCGAGTTGTCCCAGTAACAACCTTCAAAGACTTTAAGAGTGTAGGACCCCCAGAGTTCACGGGAACTACTGACCCGATAGTTGTGCAAACCTGGATCAAGGAGATCGAGAAGGCATTCACTATAACATGCATGGGTGAAGACCAGAAGACTGTATTTGCCACATACATGATGAGGGGCGAAGCAAACTATTGGTGGGAAACTAATCAGCAGAAAGCAGGGGAAGGAACGATAACGTGGAAAAGGTTTACGACGTTGTTTTTCGAGAATTATTTTCTGAAGAGTATGAAGAGTAGGATGGAAGTGAAGTTCCTAGAATTGAAACAAGGAGATATGACGGTGGCACAATATGCTGCTAAGTTTAATGAACTAGTGCGATTTGTGGAGCACCAAGTTGGGGATGAAGAAAGGAAGGCGAGACGCTTCGAGCAAGGGTTAAAGCCATGGTTGTATAATAAGGTATCAGTCTTTAAGATTGATTCCTTTACGACTTTGTTGGAGAAGGCAGTCATTTGCAGAAGGTGGCAGTGAGGCCTTTAGTTTATATCATAATAAGAAGAAGAATAAGAACACTGGAACTAAGCATCGTGGAGGAAGCAGCAGCGGAGGAAGTAATTCGGGAAAAAGGAAATGGGAAGACAACAACAACAATCACAACAGCAACAACCGAAACAATAACCAAGGTGGGAGTCATCAGGAAAATTTCAAAAGGAGGACCGAAACTTGTAACAAGTGCGGAAGGAGCCATCAGTGGGAGTACTGGAAAGGGAAGACCACTTGCTATAACTGCGGCCAGGAGGGCACATATTGCCAAATTGCTCAAAGCCAAAGAAGATCAGGGAATGTTTTGCTTGCGGATCAACAGAGCACCAGATAAAGGATTGCTCGAAGAAAGGAAGCAGTGGAGCTGGCGGAGGCTAGGGAGGAGGGAGCAAATTAATGATTAGTGGACCTGCACAACCCAACCGATCGACCGCTCAGACCTTTAACATGACCGTCCATGATGCAGTGGCTGCGAAGGACGTGGTGTTAGGTATAATCCCAATCAATAATATAAATGCTTATGTATTATTTGATTCGGGTGCGACCTGTTCTTTTGTATCTAAAGAATTTTCTAGTAAATTTAGTACACCCCGAGAACGTTTAAAAGATTCCTTGAACATATAGGTTGCGAATAAGGAAATAATCCCTATAGAATATGTTTATCGAAATTATCGCGCAAACGTTAGAGAACATGAACTGAGCGTAGACTTGATTCCTATTACACTGGGAGAATTTGACGTAATACTGAGAATGGATTGGTTATATAACCATGCAGCGATAATTGACTGTAAAAATAATTGTGTGAACCTTCAGACTCCGAGTAAGTCTAAGGTAGTGTTTCACGGTAGCTCATCGCTTAAGCAATCGTGTTGCGTTACGATGATGCAGGCCAAGAAGTTGTTAAGGAAAAGATGTGTCGGTTATTTAGCTTGCATTGTAGATACTCGGAGAAAGGGAGTCGAGATTAAAGATATACCCGTAGTGAATGAATTTTAAGACGTGTTTCCGGACGATCTGCTTGGTCTTCCGCCAGACAGAGAAATCGAATTCATAATAGATTTAGCACTGGGAACGACACCGATTTTGAAGGCTCCATATCGTATGGTGCCAGTAGAAATGAAGGAATTGATGATACAACTTCAGGAGCTATTAGATAAGGGCTACATTCGACCTAGTGTGTCTCCTTGGGGAGCACCAGTGTTATTCGTGAAGAAAAAGGACAGATCGATAAGGCTCTGTATCGATTATCGAGAATTGAACAGAATAACGATCAAGAATTGATATCCATTACCGAGGATAGACGACTTGTGACGAACGAGAATTTTGTAAATTAATTTTAATATTTATTGAATTAAATAAATATTTTCGATGATTTAATTATTAGATTTAATATTTAATTGATGCAATTGTGGTAGATTAATTTAATTATATGCGTTGCAATTATTAAATTAATGTGGAGAATAATTATTATTCAAGTATATAATTATGTGAACTTGTTGAATTAAATGAAATATTTAATCAAGCATGATGTTATCTAATTAATGTCATTATTAATTAGAGATTTAATAAATTGTTATTATTTATTAAAGAGAAATTTAATTATGTGACTATGTGCATTATTGAGAAATTATTATATTTAATTTAAAGTAAATTAAATAAAATATTGATTTATTTTATATGGTTGTGACATTATTTAAACTATATGATAAAGCTTTATTAAATTAATTGGTTTTGTAGTATTTATCTAGCCAAACATGGCACTAAAGGGAGTTGGGGCCAGTTAACCCATGACTGGGTAACTGACCACCAACGCGCGTCTATTTCTTCCTATCTGAATACGACGTTTTCTATTTTCCTTCATTTTCTAAGTCTGCAAATCAAAGAGAGTTGCTTGGTGTTTGAGAAAAGTTGGAGAAAGAGTTTCAATTCATCTCCTATACTATACCCTATACTCTACAGGGTAATCTCCTCCTTCCCAATTACAAATTTTTACGTCATTTAAATTCCATGAACATGGCTTTCATAGTTTTGGTTTTAAACCTCTGTAATTGGGTTAGGAGTAATGATTATAAGTTATATGTGTGTTATGTTGTATCAAATCATGTTTAATTATGTATATGTTGCAAACCATAACATCAGTGTCATTAAAACATGTCGTTAATCTGATGACTTGTTATTTCAAAATAAACAAAGTACGTGATATAGCCATATGGCATTATACGTGATATTTTGTGTAATGATCGTATATTATCCCTAAAATTTACACTCTTATATTATTGAGCACGTTAACACAAAGAGATTAAGCCTTAAACAAACGGATTCGGTGTTATAACGAATCCGTAGTGTTAAATTATATATTTTATATTCAAAAACCACGAAGAACATCAAAGTCAGTGAATTCACATGTTTTACTTATGTAATTATGTGTTTTAATTGGTTAAAATCACTTTATATATGTTGGGATATGATTATACATGAATTATAACATGTGGGTATTTGTGAATTGGTGAAATTAGTGATAAAATGTGTTGTTTTCGCTGAACTCTGTGTTCTTCGCGAACTGAGAATCAGTTTCTGGAGTCTCGCGCCGCGGCGCCAACTCCAGAACTGAAGTCCCGCGCCGCAGCGCCACTGCGCCGCAGCGCCAAGACCCAAGCCACGGCGCCATAGCACAGCAGCGCCAAGCGCCCGGCCACAGCGCCACCGCGCCGCAGCGCGATTTCTTAGTACATTAGTGGCGCCGCAGCGCCACTCTCCAGAAAATTCAGAAATATATTTTTAAAAATGTTTAAGTCTAACAATGTGTTAGTGGATTATTGTAATGAATATGTAAACATGTTAGAAGAATAATGTGATGATAAAATAGTTGTTTAACATGTAATAAAATATTACATGTGAATTGAATTATTAAATACATAATTGGTTTGATAATTCATGAAGTATAAATTATGTGACAACGTGATAATTTGACTAAGTTTAGTCAATAATTAAAGTAGACAACGAGAATGAATTTATGTTGATTAATTATTAATTAACAAGTATTGTGTATATGAATGGTATGTAGGATTTAATTCAAAGAACGTGCTTAGTTAAAGTGTAATCTACGCACCAGGCAAGTTTCTTAACTTTACTTTTACATTGAGCAAGTATCCTATCCCTAACTCCATTCTATTGAGCAAGTTTATTTAAACTTAAACGTTACTTTTATGTCGAGCAAGTTTCCATAACCCTACTTGTCATTATTGATCAAGTTTATTATTTACCTTGAATAATTTATCCTTGTTATTATTCAAGTTCAAGCATGATATTAAAGATTAATTATTTTTCTAAAGCATGATTCAGTTATACAATAATTGTCCTATTGTATACTTTTGAGATTATTATTCTAATCAAATATCAATTATTGTTGAACCTCATTAGACTAGTGAACCTTATTGATTCAACTAGTCCATAGTTGATGAGCGTTCTAAATTTCAGAACCCTTAACGAAGTTATCCAAACCAAACTTCCCTTTGGTGCGGACTCGAATGTCAAATTGAGATGAACAACCCTGTATAGGGGATTAATTACGCTTCAGTGTTAAGATATTGTGCACAGTATGGTACTAAGGGCTGATCCCCCTAAGTACGAGAAGAAGGTCCATAGTCTTATGACTGTTAAAGGTTTCAAGTATAACCCTTGTTAACCTAGGACATAGTTCAAGGTCTTATGACCCTCAGAATTCTTTTGATTCTTGTTATTCATTCTTGATTCAAAAGTTGAGCTCTTATTCAGACGTCTTTGATTTATTCGCATGTCATTATACTGTTATTTCATTATTATACTTGTGGGCATTTGTGCTCACTCTTGCTTAATAATAACATTGCAGTTAAGAACGAAAGAAGCGATGAACCCTCCACTAGTAAAGGCAAGGGCAAAGTTAGCAAGTGATGAAGACTTGTTATTTTAATTGATGATGTATTTATGTTTAAGACTTATGTTGTTGTTTAAGACTTATTTGTTTAGAATTCCGCAAAGATGTTTTAAGGTTAGAGTAACCTGGGATTTATTTATGATTCAGTTGACGTAACCCTTAAGGGAAGAGATTTTATTATGATTTCTATCTATTGTATGGTTTGATATTATTTATGGGTAGATAGATAGATGATGTTTATACAGTGAACACCAAATCCCGTGGAATTGAAGTACCCGAATTTGGGGGTGTAACAGGTTGGTATCAGAGCTGTAGGTTATGAACCTTAGGTGGGGGAAACAACCTTAGGTAGTAGCCTTATAGAAGAAGATAGTAATTGAAAACTCTTATCGAGTTCTAAGAAATGAATTTTTGTAATTCATTGAAGATAATAAAATACATTATGTGTTTATGTGTTAAGTATACGTTAGATAGTATGACTTAGTAACTAAATCTTAAAATTTTGCTGTCAGGATGACGAATGATGGAGAAGCTAGTCAAGCTGAGGGGGGACCCCAATTACCTGTAGTACCTACTGAGGAGGGATCTCGTGTACTTGTAGGACCGACTGAGGAGGAGCCCCGAGACATTCATGTCGTTAGGGAGCAGCTGGTGCAGAGGGTTTCATCTCCATTGATCACCATTGTTGGTCAGGAGCATGAACCTAAGATTGATCCTGAGGAGGAGTTTGATGAGGAGGAAGAAGAAGATGAGTTACCACGGTACACAGTTGATGCTGAGATGTATGATACACTATATGATCATAACGTGGAGTTACAAGATGAGATTCAGGAATTGACTGAGCGAGCGACTGTTCAGCAGTCTACTTTAGAGGAGAAGGATAGAGAGATTGTGACCCTTCATACACGTTTAGGAAACGTGGAGTGGGATCTAGTTCATGAGAAGGGTCAAACCGAAGATAAGACCGAGGAGATAGAGAAATTGAAGAAGGAACTGAAAGAAACCTCCGGAAGACTGAAAATAGTAGAGGAAGGATGGGTAAGAGAATCACATCAAGCTGATCGTGCAGAAGATGATAGTCGTGCAAAGAAGGCAAAGCTTAAAGACACGTATGCCACACTTAATCATGCAATGGATGAGGTTCAAGAGCGAGTGTTAAGGTACCCCATCCAGTTTGAAGGTCTACCATCGTTCATGCTGGATCGCAGGACGATGTATCGTATCATGAATGAGGAGCGTGGCAAGGCTATTGAACACCTTGGAAGACAGGAATAGAATCTGTTTATTTATGTGAAAGACCTATATAGTTTTATGTAAATTCCGATGTGTTTATGAACTAAGGAATATGTTAATATTTGAATGTTTTAAATCCTGTGGATTCTTTATTCCAAGATAGATGATGTAAACAGCAGTATGCTATAGTTTAATGTTAAAACTTTTTATTTGAATGAAAAGATATCAAGTTGTTTGAGATGATGTGTTAAATGAGTATGTTAAATTGTTAAGTAATCCCTTAACTATGTAGAGAAATAAATAAAGTTCTAATAAACGTTTATTTAACAGAAAAATGCCGCCAAGGAGAAGACAACAACGTCAACCGGCTCAGGAAGAGTCAACCAACAATAACATTAATGCCAACGCTAATCCTGTTCAGCAGTTGGTGAATCTACTGGCTGGAGCAATGAATAACCAACCGCATGCTCCACCTAGCACAACGTTTAAGGACTTCAAGGCGGTGGGACCGCCAGAGTTCAAAGGTTCCAGAAACCCGATCGAGGCTCAAACGTGGGTGATGGAAATGGAGAAGGTTTTCGACGTTGCTAGGGTTCGAGAAGATCAGAAGACCATTTTTACGACATTTATGCTGAAGTCTGAGGCTAGCTACTGGTGTCAGGCAAACAAGATGCGAGGAGGTGAAGGTGTAATTACGTGGGAGAGATTCAAAGAAATATTTTTCGAAATGTACTTCCCAACTAGTTCACAGAATCAGATGAAGATTTAATTTCTGGAACTGAAGCAAGGAAACATGAGCGTACCTGATTACGCGGCTAAATTCGATGAGTTGGCAAGGTTTGCCCCGTATCAAGTACACACTGACGAGAGGAAAGCCAGACGATTCGAACAAGGACTGAAGCCTTGGGTATACAGCAAGGTATCAATGTTTCAACTTAACACGTTCGCGGGAGTTTTGGAAAAGGCCATTCTCGCGGAAGGAGGAAGTGATGCAGTGACTCAGTACAACCAAGAACAGAAAAAGAAAAAGAGTGAGAATGAAGGTAATAACAAGACTGGTGGAAGTAATATTGGGAATAATAGTAATCAGAAGAGGAAGTGGACGGATAACTCGACAGCTGGAAGTCAACACGGAGGGCAGAAAAAGAAGATAGAAGCATGTCTGACTTGCGGCAAGGCACATCTAGGAGTTTGTTTGAAGGGAAAGAGAGTGTGCTACAATTGTGGTCAGGAAGGCCACATAGCACCAAATTGTCCAAACCCAAAGAAGGGTGCTTGTTTCAACTGTGGTTCGAAAGATCATTTAGCAAGAGACTGTCCCAAGAAGGGATCGGGAGGATCAGGACAAGGAGGAAACCGGGGAAATAGCAGTGGAAATACCTTAACCATCACCGGAACACCTGCAACAAACCGACCAACCGCCAGAACTTTCAATATGACAGTGCAGGATGCAATCCAGTCTCGTGATGTGGTGTCAGGTATCATTCCGATCAACGAAATTAATGCTTACGTTTTAATTGATTCGGGTGCTACTTGTTCCTTTATATCTGATGACTTTGCTAATAGTTTAGATTTCTTTAAGGATGAATTAGATTACCCCATGAACATAGAAATCGCGAATAGAGAAATAATCCATGTTAAGTACGTACATAAGAACTGTAGAGTGGATATTAAGGGTAATATCATGAATGTAGATCTTATTCCTATTCGATTGGGGGAATTCGACGTTATATTGGGTATGGATTGGTTATCCAATTATGGGGCTGTAATTGACTGCCAAAAGAAACGTATTAACCTTATGACTCCGTCAAAGGTTGTGTTTTATGGTAGCAAGTCGCCTAGACAAGCGAGTTGTCTGATGATGATGCAGGCCAGGAAGTTATTAAGACAAGGCTGTGTAGGATATTTAGCTTACATAGTCGACAGTCGAAAAGAGAACCCGAAGGTAGAGGAGATACCGATTGTGAGGCACTTCGTCGATGTATTTCCAGACGATTTGCCAGGACTTCCACTAGATAGAGAAGTAGACTTTGTGATTGATTTGGCGCCCGGAACTGCTCCAATATCGAAGGCACCATACCGAATGGCGCCAGTAGAGATGAAGGAATTAATGGTACAACTACAAGAATTGTTGGACAAAAAGTACATTCAACCAAGCGTATCGCCGTGGGGAGCGCCGGTGTTGTTCGTGAAAAAGAAGGACGGATCGGTGAGGCTCTGCATTGACTACAGAGAATTGAACAAGGTCACGATCAAGAAAAGATATCCATTACCGAGGATCGATGATCTGTTTGATCAATTGAAGGGAGCAAAATACTTTTCCAAGATTGACTTGAGGAGTGGTTATCACCAACTGAAAGTGAGGCCAGAGGATGTACCGAAGACAGCGTTCCGAACGCGATATGGACATTATGAGTTTTTAGTAATGTCGTTTGGTCTCACGAATGCTCCTGCAGCATTTATGGGACTAATGAATGGTGTATTCAAGCCGTTTTTGGACAAATTCGTGGTGGTATTTATAGACGACATTTTGGTATATTCCAAAACCAAAGAGGAACATGAAGAACACTTGAGGTTAACATTGGAAGTATTGAGAAGGGAGAAGTTGTATGCCAAATTTTTTAAATGCGAATTCTGGATCGAGAGAGTATAATTTCTTGGTCACGTAATCGATAAAGATGGAATTTCGGTAGATCCATCCAAAGTAGAAGCTATGATTAACTGGGATAAGCCAAGAACGCCGTCAGAAGTAAGAAGTTTTCTTGGATTAGCAGGACATTATAGAAGATTCATACAAGATTTTTCTAAGATCGCAACTCCGTTAACGAATTTAACTCGAAAAGCTGTGAAATTTGTTTGGACGGAGAAGTGTGAGGAGAGTTTTCAATAATTAAAGAAGAGGTTGAGTACAGCGCCTGTGTTATCTCTTTCGGATGATACAGGAAATTTTGTTGTTTTTAGCGATGCGTCGCATAAAGGACTTGGCTGTGTGTTGATGCAAAATGGCAAAGTCATTGCGTATGCATCACGGCAGTTGAAGGATTACGAGAAGGGTTACCCAACCCATGATTTGGAGTTAGCTGCAGTCATTTTTGCTTTGAAAATTTGGAGGCACTATTTATACGGGGAGAAGTGTGAAATATATACGGACCACAAGAGTCTAAAATATATTTTTACACAGAAAGATTTGAATATGCGTCAAAGAAGATGGTTGGAATTAATCAAAGATTATGACTGTGAGATTTTATACCATCCGGGTAAGGCTAATGTGGTTGCCGACGCCTTAAGTAGAAAGGGTCGTGAGAAATTGATGATGTTGACTGCTCAGCAGGAGCTAATTGCAGATATGGAGAAACTGGAGTTAGAAGTGAAGTATCCTATGGAGATTGATGAGAAGCTATTTCAGATGCAATCTGGTACAACTCTACTAGATAAAGTGAGGGAGGCTCAGCTTCAGGATGATGAATGCAAAAAGGTAACATCGAAGATATCTGAAGGAACCGAACCAAGATTTAAGATGGATAAGGAAGGAATATTGAGATTTGAAAGCAGAATTTGGGTTCCGCCAGTACAAGAAATTAAGGAAGAAATTTTGAGTGAAGCTCATAGTTCAAGATATTCGATTCACCCTGGTAGTACAAAAATGTACCAAAATCTTCGACAACATTTCTGGTGGCCGAATTTGAAACGTGATGTTGCAGAATGTGTTGCCAAATGCCTGACATGTCAGAAAGTTAAAGTAGAACATCAGAGACCGAGTGGATTGCTGCAACTGTTGGATATCCCAGAATGGAAATGGGAACATATTACGATGGACTTCGTGGTTGGCCTTCCGACGACCTAGAAAGGCTACGACACAGTATGGGTTATCGTTGACCGACTGACGAAATCCGCGCACTTCCTTCCTATCAAAATCAGATTTAACTTAGATCAGTTGGCAAGATTATATGTGAAAGAGATTGTTTCGAGGCACGGAGTGCCGGTGTCTATTGTTTCCGATAGGGATCCGCGCTTCACATCAAATTTCTGGAAACGTCTTCAGGAATGCATGGGTACACAACTGCGAATGAGTACAGCTTACCACCCTCAAACAGACGGACAGAGCGAACGAACAATTCAAACACTAAAAGATATGTTACGAGCCTGTGTAATGGACTTCAAAGGAAATTGGGATGATCACCTACCGTTGGTAGAGTTCGGCTACAACAACAGTTACCACGCTAGTATTGGTATGCCGCCTTACGAAGCGTTATACGGCAGAAAGTGCAGAACTCCACTTTACTGGGATGAAGTTGGCGAAAGACAATTACTAGGGCCAGAATTAGTACAGCAGACGACAGAAATAGTCAAAGTGATCCGAGCACGACTGGTAGCAGCTCAAGATCGACAGAAGAAATATGTTGATCCACATCGTAAAAATATCGAGTTTGAATCAGGTAGTTATGTTTTCTTGAAGGTCTCTCCTTGGAAGGGAAAGATCAGGTTCGGAAAGAAAGGAAAATTGAGCCCAAGATTTATTGTACCCTTTGAGGTACTGCGAAGAATTGGAGAAGTTGCGTATGAGGTAGCCTTACCCCAGCACTCGAGAATATCCACAACGTCTTCCATGTTTCTGTGTTACGACCTTACAAACCTGATTACAAGTATGTAATTGAATACGAACCCCTGCATTTCGAGAAAGACTTATCTTATGAAGAAATTCCTGTCCAAATTGTCGACCGAAAAGAACAAGTTCTTAGAAATAAAGTTATACCTTCTGTTAAGGTAATTTGGAGGAACCACAACGCTGAAGAAGCTACGTGGGAACTCGAAGAGAATATGATGAAGAATTACCCTAATTTATTTACTTAATTATGTGTATGCGATTCTGGGGGCAGAATCTTTGTAAGGGGGGGAGAATGTAACGGGTCGAAATTATTGAGTCGTGATTCTGGGGACAGAATCCTTTTAAGGGGGGAAAGATGTGACGAACGAGAATTTTGCAAATTAATTTTAATATTTATTGAATTAAATAAATATTTTCGATGATTTAGTTATTAGATTTAATAATTAATTGATGCAATTGTGGTAGATTAATTTAATTATATGCGTTGCAATTATTAAATTAATGTGGAGAATAATTATTATTCAAGTATATAATTATGTGAACTTGTTGAATTAAATGAAATATTTAATCAAGCATGATGTTATCTAATTAATGTAATTATTAATTAGAGATTTAATAAATTGTTATTATTTATTAAAGAGAAATTTAATTATGTGACTATGTGCATTATTGAGAAATTATTATATTTAATTTAAAGTAAACTAAATAAAATATTGATTTATTTTATATGGTTGTGACATTATTTAAACTATATGATAAAGCTTTATTAAATTAATTGGTTTTGTAGTATTTATCTAGCCAAACATGGCACTAAAGGGAGTTGGGGCCAGTTAACCCATGACTGGGTAACTGACCACCAACGCGCGTCTATTTCTTCCTATCTGAATACGACGTCTTCTATTTTCCTTCATTTTCTAAGTCTGCAAATCAGAGAGAGTTGCTTGGTGTTTGAGAAAAGTTGGAGAAAGAGTTTCAATTCATCTCCTATACTATACCTTATACTCTACAGGGTAATCTCCTCCTTCCCAATTACAAATTTTTACGTCATTTAAATTCCATGAACATGGCTTTCATAGTTTTGGTTTTAAACCTCTGTAATTGGGTTAGGAGTAATGATTATAAGTTATATGTGTGTTATGTTGTATCAAATCATGTTTAATTATGTATATGTTGCAAACCATAATATCAGTGTCATGAAAACATGTCATTAATCTGATGACTTGTTATTTCAAAATAAACAGAGTACGTGATATGGCCATATGGCCTTATACGTGATATTTTATGTAATGATCGTATATTATCCCTAAAATTTACACTCTTATATTATTGAGCACGTTAACACAAAGAGATTAAGCCTTAAACAAACGGATTCGGTGTTATAATGAATCCGTAGTGTTAAATTATATATTTTATATTCAAAAACCACCAAGAACATCAAAGTCAGTGAATTCACATGTTTTAATTATGTAATTATGTGTTTTAATTGGTTAAAATCACTTTATATATGTTGGGTTATGATTATACATGAATTATAACATGTGGGTATTTGTGAATTGGTGAAATTAGTGATAAAATGTGTTGTTTTCGCTGAACTCTGTGCTCTTCGCGAACTGAGAATCAGTTTCTGGAGTCTCGCGCCGCGGCGCCAACTCCAGAACTGAAGTCCCGCGCCGCAGCGCCACTGCGCCGCAGCACCAAGACCCAAGCCACGGCGCCATAGCGCAGCGGCGCCACAACGCGATTTCTTGGTACATTAGTGGCGCCGCAGCGCCACTCTCCAGAAAATTTAGAAATGTATTTTTAAAAATGTTTAAGTCTAACAATGTGTTAGTGGATTATTGTAATGAATATGTAAACATGTTAGAAGAATAATGTGATGATAAAATAGTTGTTTAACATGTAATAAAATATTATATGTGAATTGAATTATTAAATACATAATTAGTTTGATAATTCATGAAGTATAAATTATGTGACAACGTGATAATTTGACTAAGTTTAGTCAATAATTAAAGTAGACAACGAGAATGAATTTATGTTGATTAATTATTAATTAACAAGTATTGTGTATATGAATGGTATGTAGGATTTAATTCAAAGAACGTGCTTAGTTAAAGTGTAATCTACGCACGAGGCAAGTTTCTTAACTTTACTTTTACATTGAGCAAGTATCCTATCCCTAACTCCATTCTATTGAGCAAGTTTATTTAAACTTAAACGTTACTTTTATGTCGAGCAAGTTTCCATAACCCTACTTGTCATTATTGATCAAGTTTATTATTTACCTTGAATAATTTATCCTTGTTATTATTCAAGTTCAAGCATGATATTAAAGATTAATTATCTTTCTAAAGCATGATTTAGTTATACAATAATTGTCCTATTGTATACTTTTGAGATTATTATTCTAATCAAATATCAATTATTGTTGAACCTTATTAGACTAGTGAACCTTATTGATTCAACTAGTCCATAGTTGATGAGCGTTCTAAATTTCAGAACCCTTGATGAAGTTATCCAAACCAAACTTCCTTTGGTGAGGACTCGAATGTCAAACTGATATGAACAACGCTGTATAGGGGATTAATTACGCTTTAGCGTTAAGATATTGTGCACAGTATGGTACTAAGGGCTGATCCCCCTAAGTACGAGAAGAAGGTCCATAGTCGTATGACTGTTAAAGGTTTCAAGTATAACCCTTGTTAACCTAGGACATAGTTCAAGGTCTTATGACCCTCAGAATTCTTTTGATTCTTGTTATTCATTCTTGATTCAAAAGTTGAGCTCTTATTCAGACGTCTTTGATTTATTCGCATGTTATTATACTGTTATTTCATTATTATACTTGTGGGCATTTGTGCTCACTCTTGCTTAATAATAACATTGCAGTTAATAACGAAAGAAGCGATGAACCCTCCACTAGTAAAGGCAAGGGCAAAGTTAGCAAGTGATGAAAACTTGTTATTTTAATTGATGATGTATTCATGTTTAAGACTTATGTTGTTGTTTAAGACTTATTTGTTTAGAATTCCGCACAGATGTTTTAAGGTTAGAGTAACCTGGGATTTATTTATGATTCAGTTGATGTAACCCTTTAGGGAAGAGATTTTATTATGATTTCTATCTATTGTATGGTTTGATATTATTTATGGGTAGATAGATAGATGATGTTTATACAGTGAACACCAAATCCCGTGGAATCGAAGTACCCGGATTTGGGGGTGTAACACGACTTGTTTGATCAACTGAAAGGAGCAAAATGTTTCTCAAAAATTGACTTACGGACATGATCATCAACTGAAAGTGCGGGAAGAGGAAATACCAAAGACTGCATTTTGAACCCGTTATGGACATTACGAGTTTTTGGTAATGTCATTCGGTTTAACTAATTCTCTGGCAGCATTCATGGACTTGATGAATCGAGTTTTCAAGCCATACTTGGATAAATTGGTAGTAGTTTCCATTGATGACATTTTGATCTACACAAAAATAGAGGAAGAACACGCCGAACATCTGAAGATTGTTTTAGAGGCACTACAAAGGGAGGAGATGTATGCGAAGTTTTCAAAATGCGAATTTTGGATGAAGAAGGTTCAATTCTTTGGCCACGTGGTGGATGAGAATGGAATCTCAGTAGACCCCGAAAAGGTTGAAGCAGTAAGTAGTTGGGAACAACCGAGAACACCGACGGAAGTGAGGAGTTTCCTAGGGTTAGCAGGGTACTATCAAAGATTCATCCAAGATTTTTCTAAGATAGCGACCCCGTTGACTAATCTGACAAGGAAGACGGTCAAATTCGTATGGATTGACAAATGCGAAGAGAGTTTTCAAGAGTTGAAGAAGAGATTAAGTGAAGCGCCTGTATTATCCCTACCAGATGATACGAGAGGATTCGTGGTGTATAGTGATGCATCACATAGAGGCCTGGGATGTGTGCTGATGCAGCATGGCAAGGTCATTACGTATGCGTCACGACAATTGAAGGATTACGAAAAACGATACCCTACTCATGTCTTAGAGTTAGCGGCAGTAGTTTTTACGTTAAAGATCTGGATACATTATTTGTACGGAGAGAAATTTGAGATATACACGGACCACAAAAGTCTGAAATATATCTTCACACAGAAGGAGTTGAATATGCGTCAAAGGAGGTGGTTAGAACTAATCAAAGATTTTGACTGTGAGATTTTTTATCACCCGGGGAAGGCAAATGTAGTTGTCGACGCTCTGAGCAGGAAAGGAAGGGAGAAATTATTTTAACTTACGACTCATGAAGAGATAATAAGAGATATGGAGAAGTTAGAAATTGAAGTGAAGGGACCCGAGGGGTCTGAGGAGAAATTATTTGTAATGGAAGTTTGTCCGACATTGTTGGATAAAGTAAAGGAAGCACATGAGAAAGATGAAGAATGCGAGAAAATCAGGAAAAGAATTACGGAAAATGAGGAAGAAATATTTTGAATAGATAAAGATGGTATTTTAAGATTCGAAGGGAGAGTGTGGGTACCGGCGGTAACCGAGTTGAGAGAGGTGATTTTTCATGAAGCACACAATACGACGTATTCCGTTCATCCGGGAGGCACTAAGATGTATCGAGACTTGAGACAATATTTTTGGTGGCCCAATTTGAAACGGGAAGTCGCAGAGTGCGTTAGTAGATGTTTGACTTGTCAACGCATAAAAGCAGAGCATCAGCAGCAGAGTGGGTTGCTACAACCATTGGAAATACTAGAGTGGAAATGGGAGCATATTACGATGGATTTTGTGGTAGGACTTACGGTCATGCAGAAAGGATGGGATGCCAATTGGGTTATCGTGGATCGACTTACAAAGACCGCACATTTTCCACCGATCAAGATCCGCTATAGTTTGAATTAGTTAGCAAGTCTGTACGTAAAGGAAATTGTTTCACGACATGGAGTGCCGGTATCGATTGTTTCTGACCGAGACCCGCGTTTCACGTCAAAATTCTGGAAAGGCTTGCAAGAGAGGATGGGAACACAGCTGAGGTTGAGTACTGCTTATCATCCTCAGAAAGATCGACGGACAAAGTGAGCGAACAATACAAATGCTAGAGGACATGCTTAGGACTTGCATGATGGACTTCAAGGGAAATTGGGACGACCACCTACCCTTAGTCGAATTTGCATATAATAATAGTTACCATGCGAGTATCGGTATGCCACCGTATGAAGCTCTTTACAGAAGGAAGTGCAGAACACCTTTATGTTGGGACGAAGTTAGAGAGTGACGAATACTCGGACCAGAGTTAGTACAACAAACCGCAGACGTGGTAAAAGTGATAAGGGCTAGACTTGTACCAACTCAAGATCGCAAGAAAAAATACGCAGATTTGCATCGGCAAGACCGAGATTTTGAAGTAGCGTACAAAGTTGCACTACCACCTGAGTTGGAGTAAATCCATAACGTGTTTTACATATCAGTATTGCATCCGTACAAGTCCGACTACAAACACGTGATTTCTTATGAACCCATTCAAGTGGAGAAGAACTTAGCGTACGAAGAAATTCATGTCCAAATTCTTGATAGGAAAGAGCAAACCTTGAGAAATAAAGTTATTTCCTCTGTAAAAGTACTTTGGTGTAACCACGATGTCGAGGAGGCAAAGTGGTAATTAGAAGATAGGATGATAAGAGATTATCCCCATCTATTTGTGTAACCTTGTAGCAATTTCGGGACAGAATTTTTATAGGGGGGGGGGAGGATATAATACCCAAGAATTTCCACATTATTAATAAATAAATATATTATTGGAAATGAATATTTATTTGAATTAAAATGGTGTTTGTATGATGAGTTAACTCAATTATATTGAATAATTGAATAATTGAGAATATGAGGATATTGAGGTGAACTCGTTGAAGGCCTTGTGTGTTACGATGATGGGAAATATTAATGAATATATTAATTAACGAAAGAATTGTTAAGCAAATAATTAATTAATATTAATTGTTATTTTGTTGTTGTAGTATACTATTAGTTGTTAATTGATGTGTAGTATATTAATTATTTGATAATAAGGATTAATTAATGATTATTAATTGTCATATTATTTAATTGATAATGGTTATGGTGGAATATTGATTCTTGGTATAATTAATAATAGATGATTATTATATAGATAAGTAATGGTGATGGAAATCCACAAATATATCGATCAATGATTAATTGATATTAGTAATAATTAATTAAGGAAGTGCATGATTTAATTACTTCACATAAATGAGTAAGTTAGTAATATAATAATATTACATAAAACCGTTATGTGGATATGAGCATTTATAACCATACTATATGGTGCAATGTGACATCTATGTGGCTATATATATTAAGTCTTGTAAAACTATATTGTATAGGCATTGTGTTTAAATATATTGGGACTATATGTTATAAATACATTATCTATGTGACAATATGTTTGTGGGTAGGTATTAAAATAATATACCATGAAACTATTACAGTATACCAGTGTGACAAAATGTACATAGATTATATGTATATTACAGTTCCATATTTCATCTACTACATTGAAACCTTAATTATTAAGTGTGACATTTAGTTATAATACATGGTTGAGATGTGTATTAAAAAAATATAACATAAGAGTGAGAATGTGTAGGAGTATACAAGAATGCTAGTTATATTGGATTGTCCCAAAAAGATTGTCCCATTTACCTCTCATTTCTCAATCACGTGAGTTTCAAAAAGGCTAGCCTATTCCTTTTCTTCCAAAGCTTACTAGCTAATGGTCATGGGGGGAGTGGCATTCATGATGAAAATCAACCACCAATTACCTACTCCGTGATAACCTTTATGTAATTCTTCCACCCTTTGGGTTGAGTTCTTGGATAATGGTTTGACATTGTCAAGGAATTTTCTATAAATTGAACACTTCCCTTCATTCTTTGTGTTGCTTGAATTGTCTGTTAAGTGTGAATTAAGGGTGTGATTTGATGAGCTTTGTAGAGTTATAATCAGAGTAGTGAGAAAGTTCAGTTTAAGCATCAAGGAGGTATACTCCCTAATTTTGTTCTTAGTTTGAGTTTTGTCTAAATTCTTGCCATTGTATGAAATCTCATCTAATTGATGTAGAATAACATGCCACTGTGTTATATGAGTTGGTACACATGCTTTGGAACATGGTAGCTGGTCTGGTTGCAGGTTTTTCATCTTAAGTGTTAAGGCTCTGCTTCTGCAGAGCCACTTCCATAGGCCAATACCGCGCGGTCGCGCGTGGTGCAGTTCTGAGATAATGATGTGATGTTTCTGATATGTTTTGAGCATGCTATGATAGTTAGGTTAAGCCTATAAATGACCCTATCATATGGTTAGATATTTTTTTGAACATGTATGATGTTTTAGCATGTTTTGAGCTAAGTTTTCAAGAAAACTTCAAGCTTTGGAAAAAGCTAGAAATGGTAAACTTAATTAATCTATATTTTGATCTTGCAAGCATGTTAGTATGGTTTTGAAATGCATGTCGGACATAATAACTTAAGTATATAAACTTTATATTGAAGCATGAGCAAGTTAGGCTTATTCGTAAGCTTTGCTAATGAAAATGCTAACTTTGAACATGAATTTTGATGTGTTACTTTGAAAGTTAGAATCTGATGATTATGAGCATGTTAAATGATACCCTTAGATGCAATCACGTATCATAATTGTATATACACTGTGCTTAGTTATCGTAGTTCAAGGAAATCATAAACGAAGCATATTTTCAAACAAAACGATGTTAAATACACATATGTGGTATGAACACTCACAAGCATGTCTAATATGAGTTATATGACTACTTTATATGTTTAACAATCAAGCATGTTGGACTTTGTGATTTCATAACCTTCTATGGCTTTAATTTGTTGAGATATCTAACTTAGGACCATATCATGCGTAACAAGACCTAGATTAAACTAGGAAAATGCAAAAGGACCCTTAACATGTTAATATGTGTTATGTTTGTAAGGATGTGCGGGCTAGGCCAATCAATTAGTTGCTCAGTCCTGGTTTAAATTGGGAACCGCTCGGTCGCGCGTCTCCTTAGTGCAAATCAGGCGCGACCGCGCCAGTCTGCTGCAGAACAAATTTTCTACTATTTTTTTTAGCAGTTGCATACTTGTATTATTGCTCTAGCATGTATTATATGACCAGTACATGTCCAATGTGATTAGAAGCAATCTAAATAATATGAGTGAATGTTTAATGATGTGATTATAGACTTTCAAGTGATGAGTCCAAAAAGTATTTGCAAACTATAAGTGTGACACCCCCAAATCCCGGTACCTCATTACCTCAAGATTTGATGTTCACTTAATCAAAACCATTATATCCAACTACCCAATCATTATAAAATTGAATTATAAAAACCTGCCCATAAAGGATTATATTTAAATAAAAATCTCTCAGGTTATCTAACCTTTAATTATAATCATTCAAATGCGAAAATTAAATTATTACATTACATCATTATTAAAAGTCTATTATCATAACTATAAAATAAAATTACAAGTCTTCATCACTTGTACATTTTTCCCTTTCCTTTGCTAGTTGTAGGTTCATTTACCGTATCAACCTTAGCTGCAGTAAGTATATAAATATGCATGAGTGAGCAAACAAAGCTCACTTGAAATAAGAATGAATAACTTTACAACATTACAACATTTGTCAGAAATAGGCTCAATAGAACTGAATGATAGGTTCTATTAACATTCTAAAACATACTACTGAGGGTTTAATGACCACGAACCATGTCCATAGTTATATGTAATCTTTCAACTTTAACTTTAACAGTAATATGACTATAAGGACTCCACGTACTTAGGGGGATCAACCCTTCGTACAATGTATTGTGCATAACCATTTCAACGCTAAGCGTAAAACTCTAATAAAAGAGTTGTTCATCTCAGTATTTAGAATACAAGTCCTCACCAAAGTAGGTTTGGTTTGGATACATTACAAAGTAATTTAGAATTCAACGGTCACCAACTAAGGATTAGTTGAATACAAAAGAACTAGCTGTATGCTATGGAATAATCATAACTGAATCGATATTTTTAAATTAATATCATGCTTTAGGAATAATCTAATAACATGAACATTGAATAATCATAACATAATATACTTGAACAATATTAAGTCAAGGTTATTGAGAATTGGATACTAAGCATGCATAGTGAATAGTAATTTGAACGATAAAGTTCTTCAACACTAGAATATTAAAATATATCGACTCGCATGCTAAATAACAAGTTACATATTAAAGAAACTTGTTCAATGTTAAAATATAAGATTTAGAATACTTGCATCATCATGAACAACTAGATACAAGAACCTACTCAATAATAGACAGTCTAGCTCTACGAAAGTGTAGAGTTAGCAACTTGCGTAATTGTAATTGAATTAAAAGCAATATAGTACTCAACAAAATTAACTTGCACAACGAAGCTTTAGGGTTAGAGAACTTGCCTTGAGCACAAGCTAAACTTTAAAACTCGAGTCTCAATACCCTATATATATATGTCATCATGACACAATTAGTCACTACCAACATTCTATCTAAACAAGTATATACCTCATGTAGGTTTGATTTTTAATTCACATAATCGATTTACGTTAATACTAATACTAGTTAACCCTTAATAACATGCTCATTCTTAGTTTAGTACGACTGAAATCATAATTTAACAGTCCTATTATTAACACATAGCATTTATTTTTAGACTTTGTGTAAATAAATAAAACTGTCAGACCATTCTGCTAACTCGCGCTGCGAGACTCAGGCTAGCAGTTGGAGCTGCAGCGTGATACCGGCACTGTGGCACAAGAATATCACTGTTGGGCCGCGCTGTGGCACCGAACTCCAGACTTCGGCGACCAGCCTCGGCAACAGCATGAACAAAAAGCCAATTTGGCCTACAAGCTCCTTTCTAACAAACTAATTAACATATAATACACATATAGACTTCATATAAACATAATTTAAAGACTATTAACATGATTTTACTCATATGATAACATAAACGTCAAATTTACAACACCCAATTTCACTATTTTTGATAAAAAAAAAACTCCATTTTTGACATTTTCAGTGAAACTTTTCACTGTAGCTTTGTTTTCCAACCAAAACCATTAATTCTAAATACTTTGTTTATGTTTATTCATCCACTGTCAAATTCCATAGTCAATTTATAATTTAAACAACTACTAAAACCTTAATTTTACTTTTAAACTAAGCCATATTCATATAACTCACTGTAATATGGGTTTCTTCATAAAATATATACATACATGAATTAGTTTATCTATACTCATATATAAATTTTATGAAAACAATTCTTATAACAACAACTATCATATAAAGCTATATACATCAACAATTCATCTTTTACAAATATTTTTACAGAGAACTTTTTGGAAGAAGAAGACAACAAAGTTTTAAGGAATTTTAAAAGGTTTGGATGATACCTTGTATGCTAGAAGATGAAGATTTTCCTTCCTTTGATTAACAATACTTCTTTCCTCAAATTCCTTTATCAAAACTTTCTAGGATTATCTCAATTCTCTCTCAATTTTTCTTTTTCTCTTCCTTTTTCTTCTTCTGAGTTTTTCTTCTCCTAACTCTATCTTACGTAGTAAAATATAACTTATATAGGTAATAATATATGTATTAATTATATAATATTAATATAGAGATAACTGATATCAGTTATCTAAGTTTTAAAATTCAAAAGCCTTAAGACTTGTTTGGCTAGGCTAATAAAAAAATAACCCTTTAAACCTTACACCTTGTTTGGTAAACCTAATTAAAATAAATGGATTAATCCTTATACCTTGTTTGATAAAATACTATTAGATTAAAGACCTAATATGCATTAATACTTGTTTGGCAAACTAATTAAACTCCTTTAATTTATTTTAATAACTCCTTTATAGCAAGGTTCTTTGTCAAACTTCTATTTAATTAAATTTTAATAATCAATTTAATAAATTCAAATACTAATCTATTAAATTACTTTAACACATAAATCACTACCACATAATTATAATTTCCTTTATAATTATAATTTTATTTAACCAGCTAACACCTTATTTTAATTACAAATTCTAATTAAAATATTATAATTTATTTAATCATTATAAGCTCTCTAATTTAATTATTAAAATAAATTAGTATATAATCTCATCACAATTTATTTTCTTAACTCCTTAATTATTTATTTAACAAATAATTAACTGAATCAAATCAAATCAAATTGAACAATTATTTACTCAAAAATAAATATATCCATTAAACACCTATATAATTGAATAAATATTTAATATTACAATTTAAAATTCTGGAATGTTACATTATTCCCTCCATACAAGGATTCTGTCCTCAGAATCACAACTCAAACAATACATTCATTACATTCTTCCTTTCTTACAAAGATTCTGTCCCCAGAATCGAAGACACGAATTAAACAATTAACTCAGGGTAATCTTTCATCATTTTATCCTCGAGTTTCCACGTAGCTTCTTCAGCGTTGTGGTTCCTCCATATCACCTTCACAAAAGGTATAACTTTATTTCTGAGCACCTGTTCTTTCTTGTCAACTATCTGGATAGGAATCTCTTCATAGGACAAGTCTTTATCAAACTTCAACGGTTCGTACTCGATCACATGCTTGTAATCGGGTTTATACGGTCGTAACACCGAAATGTAAAAAACATTGTGAATGTTTTCCAACTCTGGAGGTAGAGCTACCTCGTAAGCTACTTCTCCCACTTTTCGCAGCACTTCAAAGGGTCCAATAAACCTCGGGCTTAGCTTTCCCTTTTTACTGAAACAAATTTTCCCCTTCCAAAGAGAAACTTTTAGAAATATGAAAGTTCTTACGTCGAATGCATGATCTTGTCTGTGTTGATCAGCATACTTTTACTGTCTGTCTTGGGCTGCTACCAATCTTGTTCTGATGAGTTTCACAACCTCAGCAGTTTGTTGTACAAGTTTTGGTCCTAACAACTGGCGTTCACCGACTTCATCTCAGCACAGTGGAGTTCTGCACTTTCTGTCGAACAATGCCTCGTAAGGTGGAATACCGATGCTTGCGTTGTAACTGTTGTTGTAGGCGAATTCTACCAACGATAATTGTTCGTCCCAATTTCCTTTGAAATCCATGACGTATGCTCTCAGCATATCTTCCAACGTTTGGATTGTTCGTTCGCTTTGCCCGTCGGTTTGCGGATGGTATACTGTACTCATTCGCAACTGTGTTCCCATACATTCTTGTAGTTTCTTCCAGAAGTTTGATGTGAACCTTGGATCTCTATCTGACACAATTGACACTGGAACTCGATGTCTTGACACGATTTCTTCAACGTATAGTTTCACTAGTTGATTAAGATTAAATTTAATCTTTATTGGCAAAAAGTGTGCAGATTTTGTCAATCTGTCCACTATTACCCATATCACATCGCATCCTTTTTGAGTTGTTGGAAGACCTACCACAAAATCCATTGTGATATGCTCCCATTTCCATTTCGGAATTTCCAACGGTTGAAGTAAACCGCTTGGTCATTGATGTTCAACTTTCACCTTCTGGCATGTCAAGCATTTGGCAACGCATTCTGCAACTTCTCTTTTCATATTTGACCACCAAAAATGTCGCCGCAAATCTTGATACATCTTTGTACTTCATGGAAGAATCGAATATCTTGTGTTGTGTGCTTCGGTCAAGATTTCGTCTTTAAGCTCGGTAACAACCCGATATTTTCTATATAAATAAATTAGAAATTTTGCGTATAATTTTTTTTTATTTTAAGGAGGAGGATTTGTACAAGATAATGTGTATATGTATTTATGTGGTAAATAAAGATATATTTATTACATGAATATTTACAAATAATTTTATTTTAGAATTATTGATTATTATAAATTATATTAATAATTACTTTTATAGCAAAAATATTTTTATTATTTATTTTCCATGAAAATATAATTATATTATTTAAATAATATATGAAATGATTTTTAGAATTATTATAATAATTATTTATTTTATTATATGAATTTATTTCATAATTAATTAAGCTAATTATTTAACTTTTTTAATAATGGGATGTATGTGTAAGAAAATCAGATATGGAATCCAAACCCTAATTTTGGATTTTGATTAAGGAATAAGCATAATAATATAATATTAATTTTTTTTTGATTTTTTAATGCTATAAATATGTACTGTATGTATGTATTATTAATGGTTGGTCAATTATGGTGTAGTGTGACCAAACCGTAGTGTTACTGATAAACCCTAGTTTTGCAGTCAAATAAGACTTTAAAATCTGTTAAGTCATTGTGTTATATGAATAATGACATGTATGATAGAATATAATTTTTAATTAGGAAAAAACCCTAATTATTTTGAACCCTAATTAATATTTATGGACTCTAATTGATTAGAAACCCTAATTCGAAAGTCAGTTATGACTTTAAAGAATTTGTTAAGTCATTTTGTAGTTATAATACTATGTTAATGTGACTAATGACAGTTATTATACATTTATATAATAATTAAGAAAAACCTAATTTCTTAACTTAAAAACCCTAATTTCTAAAAGTTTGAAACCTTAATTAGAAACCTTAATTTAAAACTCAATTTGAGTTCAAAACTATCATGTAACTGTGTGATTATTATTAAGGTGAAGTATTATAGAATTTGTTAGGAATAAGCATGTGAATGTTATTTCTAATTATATATTATTTGATTATGATATATATATATATATATATATATATATATATATATATATATATATATATATAATATATATATATGAATATGCAAGTATTCTTGCATTAAGAAAAGCTGTAAAGTCCTTTGATAGATTATAGAAATATATGTACAAGGACTTAGAATGAATTGATCAAGTATGTTAGGTTGATCCTACATAAGCAAAATAACTTTGAAAAGTCCTTAAAAAGAAATGATGTACAAGGACTATAAATATAGAAAGATCAAGCTTGTTAGGTTGATCTTATGATGTAATAGATAGGCTTGTCTGATCGTCGAGCACTGCACCAGAAGTCATAGTCTGCCAGGAAAGTCAAGGTTAACTCGAGAACTATCGAGGCAGAATAAGAATATACAAGATAGTAGATCTCGGAGTTCGTAGACTAGCAGGGGAAACGAAGAAGGGTCGTAGTGTGTCGAGTAGAGCTTCCTCGGGATCGTAGTGTGTTGAGGAAGTCATGTTCAGAATCGTAGAGACAGTCTACCTACGAGAAGACCGATCATATGCCGAAGCCAAGACAGAAACGTAGACTACACTTAGAGTGGTAGAGTCTACTGATGCCGAAGCTAAGTCAAGGATCGTAGATCACACTCTGAGTTCGTAGAGTCTATTGACTACATGCAGAGATCGTAGTCAAGCAAGATCAGATGAAGACAACAGGCACAAGGCAGAAACCGTAGAGTGTAAATATCTGATCTCAGGATCGTAGTGTCTGCACAGCCGAAGCTAAATCGTAGGGTGCAGAACTACGACCTCAACAGAAGTGCTCACAATGCCAAGGTTGAATTGTAGAGCATATACGGTTCTCAACAAATGAGCACTCCCAGAATATCCAAAGGAATGAAGCCTCTGGTTGGCACTGCAAAGATGTATTCCACCTTAAGGGAACCAGACAGCACTCAACGAATGGCATGCAGGCTAGCAGAAGATCTAAGCACCAACCCAATCTGCATAAAGATTGAGTTTTAAGGCCATTCATGATGAAGTCTTCCACGAGGAGATCCAAAGAAAACTTCAGAAGCTGACTAAGGAAAGTCAATAAATGTAGTAGCTATCAAGTGAACAGAAGACAACGATCTTGGAAGCAACCAAGATCGTAATGTTTGCCAAATAAAGAAGGAATTGATGGAAGGTGAATCGAGATACTGGTCAGCCTCTGAAGAGCAAGGCTAAAGTGATTAAGTACAGGGTCAGTTCATTGATGATAAGTGAACGAGAGATCACAAGGAGAAAGCAAGCTGGACGCGCCACAAATCTGAAGTGTCTTGATATTCAAAAGGGGACCAGAGCAAGGAGTTAGGCCATCAGTATCTGAGAACAGTCGAAGCAAACAGAAGTATTGAAGCACTGCACAATAGAAGGAAGAGGTGTACTACATTAGAGATCCAATCAACACTCTTCCAAAACGTAGTGTTAACTCTACCAGTCAATGAGCACCACTCAAAAAGACACTACGATCACGTCCTCAAAGACGTGCATCAGAATCGTAGAGTCCGAATAGCTGAAGACTGAAGAATTGGCAACAGTTCAATCTGAAGGATAACATTCAGACAAGTGCTTATTGAGAGCATCGATGCAATAGGACAGCCTCTAATCGAGAGATCAGGAGAAAATAAAGTCTTCGACCTACCCAAGACATTAAAGTGATACATATAACAGGGCAGGTGAAACAGTAGACTGCAGCGTCAGAAAAAGTATGACATGTCACATCAAGTAGTCTACCTCAAGCAACTCGAGATCTGTGAAGAGATTTGAATAGCCTTCAACAGCTACTTTCCAACGGAAGGATTGGGAAGAAGTATAAATGAGAAAGAGCTTCAAAGATAAATGGTTACTGGAGTTACAAAGTTTGGAGAAAAGGTGGACGGATCTAAACCATTTGAGATAGTGAGTCCGAAGGCTCACTCTACGATCCACCAAGAACACTCAGAAGTCAGACAAAGAAAGAAGTAGAAGTGTGAGTTCTACTATGTAGAAGTGAGAGTTCTACTACATGAAGAGTGTTCTGAACTGCCGAGAGAAAGAAGAGCATTATGTCATCTTGATGTCCATCATGGGAAGACTCTAAGTACAACAGAGAAGAACCTACAGTCATCTTAGCAAGTCCATCATGAGAAGGCATCAAGTATCAAGAAGGGATATCACAAATGCCATCTTGGTGTCAAGCGTGAGAAAGCTTCTAAGTATCTAGCAGAAGAACTTACAGTCAGCTTAGAAGTCTCTCATGTGCAACCATCAAGTACCAAGAGGAATGATCTTCAAGGCAGTTCATCGAGGGGTCATCCGAAGTGGTTGAGTAACTAAAGAAGCTGAGCATCATGCAACACTCAACTGCTCTTCAAGGATGATCAAGCCATGCTGCTAAGTATAGAAGATGTTCAGAGCATGAAGACATCTTAGCAGCTCAGCACCGACTCCAACAACAACAAACAAACAACTCAACAGCCAGGCCCTGAGGGGTCCTTGTCCAGAGGGACTAAATGAAGCAGGGCCAGAAGGGTCCTTGTCTGGAGGGACGAAATGAAGTTCCAAGCCTGCTGGGCTTGAAGGGTTCCTAGGGAACTAGAAGAGTCCCAAGGCTGCTGGCCTTGAAGAGTTCTTAGTGAACTGAAGTCCCAAGGCTACTGGCCTTGAAGGAATCTTAGTGATTCAGGGTGCTGCCCTTCCTTAGTGGAAATCCTGCTAGTTAAAAGAAGAAGAGTGAATTAGGAGCTTGAGTCTCTGAACCACTTAAAACCCCTTGTGTTTCTTACATTATGTCATTTACATTATGTACTATAACTGCTATAACTGCCATGTACGTTTTATCTGCTTACGACTTAACTAACTCTTGAACAATGTATGTATGATTATGAATATATCAATGAAGGGGATCTTTTACTTATTCCCCTGTTCTTGAAAAGATTCTTATGTTTGTCATATGTTAATTATGAACAATATAATATAAACCAGAAAAATATTTGAAATAAAAAGGATCTATTCAACCCCCCCTTCTAGATCTACTGTGCCCTCTAGGAACTAACAATTGGTATCAGAGCAAGTTCTCATGCTATATTCAAAAGCTAATCACTTTGAGTCTGATCCCAGGCACTAACATTATTCTAAAACTTAGTTTAGTAGTAAGTAACTTGTTATATGCAGATGAGCTCACATGTTGGAAATATTGTATATAGGCTAAATGTGTATATACACTTGAAGCTGCTCAGATTGGTCTATGGTATCTATTGTTACATCAACAAGACCAATCCTAACCTGCAGTAAATCTTGAAGTCCGAAGACCAGACAAGAGAACTCAAGAGACATCAATGACAAAGAGTCAAGCACCCACCGGTCTGAAAGATGAAGAAGCCATACATGCTAAGAAATGCTTATCGAGAGAAGAAAGAAGATCTTCTCAAACTTATGTTTGGCCAACCAACAGCTGGGTGCAAACTCTGTCAGCTAAAGGATGCCAAAGATCTTAATGCTGAGATTCTCTTGGCCTACATCTTCAAGACCACGACTGATTGATTAAAGGCCAACAAGAGCAATAAGCTGTCAGGAGAAAAAGTAAAGCTATGCACATCAATACCTAAACTCAGTATATCTAAGATAAATGACTATTTAGTGACTGACAGTAAAAAGGTACGGTTCCTCTCTATTATAAATGTATACATCATAATTGCTTCTTTTTATGAACTATAACAGTATTCTGTCAAGGAGTCATAATCTACCTAAAAAGGTGAAGAGAGAAAGTAACCTGAGGATGGAAACTCATATGACTATAAACTTTCTCTCCATCCAAGTTTTAGGTTGAAGATGACATCTTGAAGAAAATCTGAAATGGGTCATAAGAGCATCACAGGCCAAATAAACTTTATGGGAAGTAATCTTTGCTGGTGGGTTAGTATGTATGTACAAGCCTATATTCTAAGTGTTTGACAACACAGAGCATGATCAGTTCTGGAAGAGGATCCTGCTTATTCATAGAAACTGATCACCTCAATGAATCAACTAGATACTCCTAAATCGTATAGTTGATTCCCACTCTGTGAATACTTAAACATTGTGAACATAACCCAGTAAATGATGAATCCATAATGAGTGCATTATTTAATGACAAATCCTACACGCCCTCACCATGCATCTCAAAATGTATTATCTTAAGATAGTTGCATGCATGAATATGTCTGTTGGTGAAAAATATGATGATTATCCAAATAAGAGAAACATAGGTTTAGAAACTAACATAGCAGGACCCATTTAATTATGGGTACCAGAAATAGAAATATATTTAAACGTGCAGGTACTTGGTCAGTCTGACCACACTAAGGAATGATGAAGCAGAAGACTTCAGTCAAGAAGACTCAAATAACAGAATGCCAAGGACTGTTCAGAATTGATTTTGACAAAATTCCTATATGTCCAAGCCTGTCCTTAAAGACCCTCTGAGCTAATCAGAATGAAGCTCACATGGCTGCTAATCTGTATATGGAAGCAAGTCATTCAGCCAAAGAAGGAAATAATCTTATATGCTCAAAAACCAGTCAAGAATGCTATATGAGAAGAATCCTCAAGGAAGCTCACAACAGAAGATCATCGAGCATCATTCAAGAGGAACTTATTGCGAGAGCAGAACTTCACAAACACAACTGTCAAAGAAGACTACGTTCGTAGTGCTGTTAAATAATCGTAGAGTAATCACTCCTGAAAATACTCATCTCTACTATACAAGGAGATCTAAGTGATAATGGAGATTCCAGTCAGAAGAAGATATGCAAGGTTGCCTTTAAATGAACCTGAAGAAAAAGGAATCACATCTATCTGGGAAGGCAGCGTCAACAATGGGGGAGCAATGATCTGTTAAGGAACAACAACACTGAGATATACTATGAAAAGTTATACCAGCTACAGAGTCTCAAAGCTTTGTGGCTGATGAATCAAATGAAGATCCATAATCAGTAGGAACGTCTCAAAACGTACTACTGATAACCTTTTAGCTATCCAACCCATAATCGTGAAGTGCCTACGATCAAACATATGATCGTAGTATAAGAAGCAGGAGGACACCACGATTTCAGCAATGCAGTTGTCTATAGCTGGTAGAAGACCTCCCAATCAGAGAAGGTCGAATGAGATGTCATTGCAAATCACTGCTATAGTATTTCATCTGGAAAGCGCCTCAAGTACAAACCTGACCCTTAGCTCACTCTAAGAGGTTGGCCCTATCCTGAGCTACCTTAACCCAGAAGGAATGCTTGATCAAGTTCATCTCAAGGACCAACTCAGTCAACGATCGTAGAGTCGATTTTGAATAGAACTAAACGATCGTAGTGCTATCTCAACGATCGTAGTACGAGCTCAACGATCGTAGAATACAACTCGACTATCGTAATCCTACCAAAGGGTACTCCGGTTCACAAAGTGTTTGGAAAATGAGACATTTGCTAAACCATTCAAAATGAGGAGATAAGTTTGAATATTAGTGATTGAGCTATGCTCCATAAATGTAAGGACAGAAGTCAAAGCCATCCACTGCAACATCTCCCAGAAGTTGATCGTTGAGTCAACAAAGGGAATCATAGAGTTTATAGCTTCCTTACCATGTTACTCTACGAATCAAAAGGTCAATGGTCAAAGCCACGTCAATTAAACGTCTACTCTTCTAAAAGGAAATATCTAACTGAAAAGTTTTTGGGGAGTTACAGCTTATTACTAGGCAACGTGCAACCAATGAACGGCTGACACATCACTAAGTATGTAGAGTTGGAAGGAACTGCCTTAAAGATAATTTCAAATCTGTAGACAATTACCAAAAGCTATCGAACCTTTCTCCCTCCCATTTTCAAACCCTAGAATCCTCTCAAGAGCCAAAATTAGTTAACCCTCTAGAGCCTTACCAAATCACATTTAGCCATCTCGTATAAACATCTCTAAATCAGATACCCACATTCTTTGAACTACTCAAATGGAAAAGTGGCAAGTAATCACTGGCATTCAGCTTGGAAGCAAATCGTTTGAAAAATCCGAAAAGAAGTTCGTGGATATTCTCGAGCTTGTGAAGAAAGTTGGATTCTCATAATGCCTTGAGGCAAATACTCGAGTCTACATCGACCTGGTTAAAGAGTTCTACTCAAACGCCTCCATCATCTCTGAAACCCTTACTACCAAGGTTAAAGGTCTGTCTCTGAAGTTAAAATCTTCTTACCTCAATCAATGCTTAGGTTTTCCTAACCAAGGACTGAAGAACCTTGATAATGTCAATAGTGAACAAGCGAAGGAGGTTATGGGGTACCAAAGAAACCCTAATCTCAAAGACATGAAGAAGAAGGAGTTTCCTGGAGAGTGTGAGTTCCTTGCTGAAATAGTTGGAAAGTGCATACTGTGCAAGAACACTACACATGACATAGTGATTGACCAACAGTTAAAAATAATGTCAGCAATAGTTATGAAGAAATAAATCGACTTTGGAGCTATCTTGTTCGATCAAATCTCCAAGTGGGTAGAAAAGGTGAGAAGAAGAATTCCACTGAAAAACCCCTGACCAAGGTGTTTCATGGTATGATGCTGAGTATTGTATTGCAGAAGAAGCTAGGAGGAAAAATCAAGGATGATGAGGAAGAAACTTTGAATGTGCAGAAAGTGACGTCTCTACAATTATTTGTGAACTAGAAGAAGAACCCTAAGGAGAACAAAAGCCTAACAGCTGGGAGCAGCAGTAGAGCCTATGCAAAGAAAAGGAAAACAGAATAAGTCAGAGAACTCTGAGTCTGATGACTCTGAACCAGCAGAAATCACACCAGCCAAGAAGAAATCAGAAGTGTGAAGAGAGGCGGAAGTGTGAAGAAAGCTCAAACTTCATCAAGAAAAGTCTCCTCAAAGGACAAGGATAAAGAAGAAAATGTCCTAACTGCTGAAACAACAAAGAACAGAAGCAGCAGGTTGCTTCAAGGGCCAGTCAGCAAGAAAGTTAAGGTGGAAGATAAACCAACCTCAGCTTCCCAGAATAGTACATCTACTGAAGAAAAGGACGTAGAGTCAGCAGAAGGAGAAGAGACATATGTCGAAGCAAAATCCAGCAATGAAGGTGAAGCTAATGTGATGAGAGAAATTGCAGCATCTGTTGATGAAGAGGAATGCTCAAGCCCTGTGGCTAATTCTCATAGCAGTCACTCGGATGATGAAGAAGAAATTCGAAATGATTCCATTGAATTCCCAACTGCAACTGTCCCAACAAGCCCAGATAATGGGTCAGATAATGATGATTCAAGAGAAGAAGGATCTGCCCCCGCCAGTGCTGAACCACAAAGAAGTCTGTCTATTGAACCAGAGGAGTTAGAGTCTGAAGAAGAAGATAAGTCTGACTCTCCCATAGCCAAACCTCCAAGAAGAAGGAAGAGCTACAAACTGCAAGCAAAATTTGCCTCCAAAAGGAAAAGTAATCAATCAAATGCCCCCATTGAATTAAGTGATGATGAGTCTGCATCACAGAAAGATAATGCTGAGGATAGGTCCAGCAATGAAGGAAGTGAATCCTGAAAAAAGTTCAGAGAATCAAACGCAGCAAGAAGAGTTTTTTGTTGTAAATAATCAAGATGGTTCAGGCTCCGATAGAGAAGAGATTGAAGAAGATTCTGGTTATGCACCTTGTAACAATCCAGATTTTTAATTAAATATTTAAATATTTATTGAATTATATAAATATTTAATGGATGTGTTTATCGTTGAATAAGTATTTATTTAATTGATTTGATGTGATTTGATTATTTATTTTTTTAATATATAATTAATGAGTTAAGGAAAGTAATTATTTTGATATAGTAATCTAATCTAATTTAATAATTAAGTTAGAGAGTTTATAATGATTAAATAAATTATTATATTATGCAATGAATTGTTATTAGAATTAATTAAATTAAGTATGAAAACTTAATTAATTAGAAGTGTGACAAATAACTATATTATAAGTGGTTATTAAAATAAATTAAAGTAGTTTTAATTTATTTTGCCAAACAAGGCTTAAATATAATAAGTCTTTAATTTTTAAATTATTTTGCCAAACGAAGCCCTATGACTTTTGATTTTTAAATTTTGAATTAATAATAAAAACCAATTAAATAAATAATATATAAATAAAACATATTTAAAATGGATATACGTTTATTATAAGGTAACTGATATATTTAGTATTGGAATTAAGGCCATATCGGTTTCTTTTATTTTTCGTATACTTGAGTTATCAGTTTTATTTTTTTTGCTATCCCGAGGAAGAAAGAGTACAGAGAACTTGAGAGAGAATAGAGGGAGAAGCTGAGAGAAAGTCTAAGAATTCCAAAATAAATTCTCAGTGTTTAACAAGGATTTCTTAAGCATAAAAGGTTATGTGTCTATAACCTTAATATTAGATATGTATATATGTTTTTACAAAATTTCTGTAGTTGTTGAACTGTGGTGATTATATGTGTTTGGGATGTGAGAACTAGTGTTTAAACAAAGAATTGCTATGGTAATTTCGTTTATAAAGGAAGAAAGTTAATTACAATGTATATTTTACTTTTAGCTTATGAAAGTACCAAATTTAGTGGCTAGTTTGTATGTTAATATGTAAATTGGGTCTTGTTTATGCTAGTTCATTAAGAAACGAGGAAATCATAGTTTGAACGAAGTGAATTGGTGAATGTAACGCCCGAGAAAGTCGAATCATTTGTAAAAGACTTGAAAGAATTTATTAATGAATAAAATTATATTATTTATTGTTATTGTGTATCGAGAAGATGATTGTTGTTCTATAACCTAGAACCGTTGGAATGTTGTAGTATTTTAACTATGTGAATGAATTAAAGCGTTTGAATTTCGAAAACGAAAATAAATGTTTTTCGAGAAAGTTTACGAAAATCACTATTCATCGGTTATTGCTCGGGAATTATTTTTGAACTTCCGAGAAATACGTAACGTTAGAATAATGAGGCAAGAAGGATTATGTAATAATAATCTAAGTATAGAAAATGCAATAAAATGCATGCGGACTTAATTTGGGATTGTAGGTATCAAAACCTAATGGAAGGAATTGTAGTAATGGTGTATAAGGATTAAGTCCAATAGGCATAAGGTGTAAGTTTATGTGGGGTTTATTATTAAGCCCAAGTGTATATAAGGTGAAGCCCAAACTAATTAATACAAGCCCAAAGGAGAAGTTAATTAAATTAGGTAGATTTATTATTAAGCCCATTATGATGATCCTTTAGTTAATAAGGATCCATGGGGCAACTCATGGGTAGACTTGATGGGCAAACATTATGAGTGATGACCAAGTGTTGTGAGGGTCAAGTATTATGAGTGTTGAGCAAGAATACTTAATGACCAAGGCATGAATAGTAAGGAGGTGGAGATTAAGGAGGTGGGATGCCAAAAAGACTATTTTACCCTCACCTTGTGTTGCCTATAAATAGAAAGCTCCTAATTCATTTGTTGGTTGTTTAAGTTTCATCCAACTCTCTCTATAAAAGCAACTTAATTGTTAGAGCGATTAAGCACTTATAAGCCATTTCAACCTTTGCTAGCTTTCTAAAGTGAAGTGAAGTAATAGTTCATCAAAGGTAAATCATCTTATCTTCTTCATCTCTTCTATGATAGGATTGATAGAGAAGTGGGATGGTGGATGATTTCATGTAATAAGTCACTGATGAATGAACTTAAGCCGAATAGATGAATAAGCAACTTGAATCTAAATAAGTTGATAACCTTGTAAACAAATTGCCATATGTTGTCATATGATGAAAATAGTATGAGAACATTGATTGTTGGACTTAAGTTCATAATAAGTCAAAACCTACTTTGCTTATAAGTTGGTGTAATAAGAAACTTGTAATGTTTACATATTGGTTAAAATCCACTTAGAATGATTAGTATAAAGGTTTCGCCGAAATTTGCACGATTAGACGATAATCGTCGAATTCGTGAAATTCTCGGAATAGAAGTCGTATTTTGTGTTTGGCATTGGAAATATTGGTTTTCGATGGAGATAAGTCATTTTAGTCATTATAGAGTTGCGGACTCGAAAATGACTGGATTCCGACTTAGAACGAAGAAACGAGCGTTGAACATTTACGAACGTTTATCGTTTTCGTTAGAAATGAACTCATGGGTGAATTTTGAGCAAACAAAGTAAAATGGATAAAATTCTTGGATGACCATGTAGAATACGAATTTTGTGACCCGTAGGCTTTTGAACGAACCAATTCGGACTTATAACGAAGAAGTTACAAGTCTAGGAATCTCAACTTGTGAAAAATCTGTCCAAAATGTCTGGTGCACAGAGCTGGCGCCGCGGCGCCAGCACAAGGCAAATCAGCCACACCGCAGCGCCAAAGTGGCCATCAGCCCCTGAAGAGTCATGCCCCAGCGCGACAGATAACACAGAGACTCGCGCCGCGGCGCCGAGTCTGGATTTTTGGGCATATAGAGGTGACGCCGCAGCGCGGCACCAAGTGCAAAGGCCGGCGCTGCAGCGCCAGACTCAAGACCTAGATAATATTAAATGTTTACGTGTTGAACATGATTAGTAATGGATGAACATTGAATGAGGTCTTAAAGGGAACATGATCATTCATGACCTAATGTTCTATGTTATGCTTTCATTTAATGTAGAGACCCTACAGACGTACAGTGCACGTGTTATAAATTGTAAAGACACTGAAGGCAAGTACCCTAAACCTTGTTCCAGTTCGATATGGACAATTCTTTGTGATTCATGTATTCTTCGCATGAGTTAGTATTTGAAGAATGTCAAAGCCAATTCTTTCGGCTAGACGTATGCTATGTTATTCTATTAAATGTGGATAAGGATTTACCGAACTAATATTGTTGTGGTTTTTAAAAGTAGATTACGTATGCTCAAATGTATTTCATCGAGTATTCGATGGGCACGTAAGGTTGCCACAACTTAAACGTACACACGTTTAATGAATGTAATGTTGATCAACATAGAGTACTATAGGCTGATCACCTAGACGTGCTCGTAAGCTATACCGGACTTACGGACTTTGTGCCGGGATGTCCTTTTCAAAGTACTTGTGAAATGCTTACGGTCTTGAACTGGAATTGATGTTTTACTGAATATTGTAGCTCTAAAACGTTTTGAATGAAAAGAGATGCTATTTTAAATTATCAATAAGTACTTCGTAATTGTTGCTCAATTACTGGAGATATATGATTCCTATGTTTCAAGCATGCTATTTTACTAGAATTGTTGTACTTGTTGAGCTAGTCATGCTTACTCTTGCTTGAACCATATGAACACAGCTAAGATCGAGCGTACAGAAGCCTCAGGAAAGGATAAAGGCAAGGTGAAGATGAACCCGTAGCATACTTGTGTAATAGTACGGGAAGACTGTTTGTAATATATTGATATTATGACAAGAACAACTAAAAGGTTTATAAAGAACCTGGGGAATGTAATATTATTTTGAATATATATATAAGTTATATTAGTCCTTTTGAGACTATTCAATGGAATGTATGAATGAATGGTAGTACCGTATAGCACCATCTGTCGGGTTAAAAGAGACCCGAATTTGGGGGCGTCACAGGTTGGTATCAAAGCATTAGGTTATAAAACTTAAGGGGGGAAGTAAAACCTTAAGTCATAACCTTAAGAAAAGACAAAGAAATAAAAGATATAAGTTAACCTTATAAAAATGTATTATATATGTTATATGTTTTTATTATTCTACTAACGTGTATTAATCAACTTTATGTGTTGTTGTAGATGTCAGGTGAAAATAGAGACGTACAGGTTATTAGTGAAGAGTCGGTTAATCAGGTAGAGATTATACCGAACCCCATAGCAGTAAATCCCAAGATAGTTGTGGTTGAGTCCGGAGAGTCAGAGAGTTTAGACCTCATGACCGTATTCGATGGCATGCAGGAAGAAGAAGTGGAAGCAGTGTCCTTTAATCCAGTAGCAATAGTAGCAGAGCTAACTCCAGGAGAGTCGATGATGTCACTGTTCATGTCAGTGATAGATAGGAATGTACACTATTGTCAGGAGGTCAAGGAGCTAAAGGCAGAGCTCCAAGCGGTTATAGAGGACAAGACGGACGTGGAGTCCATGTGGGAACAGGAACATGACGAGAGAGTTATGGCTAAGGACAAGGTTCATGAGCTAAAACAATAGGTCTTTGAGCTTAGGAGTGAGCTAAAGACCAAGAAGCAAACGATAGGGAGAATGTCCTATATTCATAGGAGTTCTCATGAGGATTTCCAGTTGCAGGTAGCTGGGTATCCAGTAGAGACAGGGCAGACGCGACATACTATCAGTCGTGATATTATTGCCAGTCTTTCCAAGGTAGATTACGAGAATACCTTAATGCAGATATGATCGATTAGTTGTTAGAGTAGTGAAGTATGTACATATTGTGTATATATAGTAGTGACGTAAAGCCTTTTTTTGTATAATCAAGGGTAGTCTTTTGTAATTCCCAATTTTTGGAAAGCAATAGCGGGAAAGTAATGTATCCATCTTAGGCTGTTTTTGTAACCAATGTAGTATTATACTACGGTGAAGTAATATAAGTTTTCACGTTTGAAAAATGTTGAGTAATGAATTTTTGAGTTATTGTTTAAATATGGAATAATAACAAACTGACAGGAAATGCATAATAACGGAATATATGTTTATTGTATCAGCAAAATGCCGCCAAGAAGAGTACCCCGTACCCAAGGTGCGAACATGAATCAACCGGAGGGAGGTCCAGTTAACCCCATGCAAGAATTTTTAAACCTGTTAACCGCAACCTTTAACCAAACTGGGGCTAATATCCCCGTGAACCCTGGTATAGTACGAGCTACTACATTTAAGGACTTTAAGAGTGTGGGTCCGCCGGAGTTCAAGGGAACTACGGACCCTATCGAACCCCAAACATGGGTTAGAGAGACTGAGAAGGCATTCGTAATAGCAAATGCCGATGAGGCCCAAAAGGTTGCCTTTGCAACCTATATGATGAAAGGAGAGGCCAACTTTTGGTGGGAGGCCAATCAGGCGAGGGCCGGAATAAATGCTATAACGTGGGAGAGGTTCAAGAAAATATTTTTCGAGAACTACTTTCCCACAAGCATGCAGGGAAGGATGGAGATGTGCTTTTTAGATTTAAAACAAGGGGACATGACGGTTCCCCAATATGCCGCCAAGTTTAATGAACTGGCAAGGTTTGCTCCACATCAAGTGGATACTGAGGTGAGGAAGGCGCGATGGTTCGAGCAGGGCTTGAAACCCTGGCTCTATAACCGTATATCGGTATTCCAAAGTACCTCTTTTGGGATCATTTTAGAGAAGGCAATAATTGCCGAGGGTGGTAGTGAGGCGTTGAGCCAATACCACAAAGAAAAGAAAGATAAGGGAAAGGTTGACGGGAGAGTCAAGATTGAGGGAGACCGAGTTCGTAATAGACATTGTGCAAGGTGCGGCACCAGTTTCCAGGGCACCGTATCGTATGGCACCAGTGGAGATGAAGGAGTTGATGGTACAGCTGCAAGAACTGTTGGATCGGAAGTACATTCAACCGAGTGTGTCACCATGGGGAGCACCGGTACTGTTTGTTAAGAAGAAGGACGGATCATTGAGACATTGTATCGATTACCGAGAGTTAAACAAGTTAACAATAAAGAATAAATACCCATTGCCCAGGATCGATGATCTCTTTGATCAGTTGAAAGGGGCTAAGTATTTCTCTAAAATAGATTTGCGGACGGGGTATCATCAACTGAAGGTTAGGGGTGAAGATGTGCCAAAGACAGCATTCAGAACTCGTTATGATCATTACGAGTTTCTGGTGATATCATTTGGGTTGACTAATGCACCTGCTGCATTTATGGACATGATGAACAAGGTGTTCAAACAATATTTGGACAAGATCGTCGTGGTGTTTATTGATGATATTCTAGTCTACTCTAAGATGCCAGAAGATCATGCTGAACACCTAAGAATAGTATTGGAGACATTAAGAAAGGAGAAGTTATACGCGAAGTTCACTAAGTATGAATTTTAGTTAGAGAGGGTTCAGTTTTTAGGTCATGTTATTGACCATGAGGGGATTTCAGTAGATCCATCGAAGGTGGAAGCCGTGATGAATTGGGAACAACCGAAAACACCGACTGAGGTACGGAGTTTCTTAGGGTTAGCAGGTTACTATCGGAGGTTCATTCAGGACTTTTCGAAGATAGCGACTCTGCTGACTAACTTGACAAGAAAGACGGTGAAGTACGTATGGACTAAGAAATGCGAGGATAGCATTCAAGAACTGAAAAAGAAGTTGAGTGAAGCTCCTGTTTTGTCATTACCCGATGACACAGGAAATTTTGTAGTTTATAGCGATGCTTCGCACAAAGGACTAGGTTGCGTGCTCATGCAGCATGGCAAGGTCATTGCGTATGTATCTAGGCAGTTAAAGGATTATGAGAAAGTTTACCCTACTCATGATCTGGAACTGGCCGCAGTGGTGTTTGCCCTAAAGATATGGCGACAATATCCTTATGGGGAAAAGTGTGAGATATACACGGACCACAAGAGTTTAAAATATATCTTCACAAAAAAGGAGTTGAATATGAGACAGAGGAGGTGGCTGGAGTTGATAAAGGATTACGACTGTGATATCTTGTATCACCTTGGAAAAGCCAATGTAGTGGCCGACGCCTTGAGTAAAAAGGGTCGGGAGAAGTTGTCTTTGTTAACAGCTCAAACTGAGTTAATAACCGAGATGGCTAGGATGGAATTGGAGGTGAAGTTTCCAATTGAGACGGATCAGAGGCTGTTTGCGACAGAGATTCAGTCTACCATTGTAGAGAGAGTTAAGGAGGTACAGATCAAAACTGATGAGTGTAACCAGATGATGAAGCGGCTGACCAATGAAAAAGATACTAAGTTTAGTCTTGATAATGAGGGATTATTAAGATTTGAGGGAAGAATTTGGGTTTCGAGTGAGACGGAATTAAAGGAGCAGGTTCTACAAGAGGCTCATAATTCAAGGTTTTCGATTCATCCTGGTGGTACTAAGATGTATCAAGATCTTCGACAGAGTTTCTGGTGGACGAACATGAAGAAAGAAATTGCCGAGTACGTCAATAGGTGTTTGACTTGCCAAAGGGTTAAGGCCGAACATCAACGACCAAGTGGCTTGCTACAGTCATTAGAAATTCCAGAGTGGAAGTGGGAGGATATCACAATGGACTTTGTGGTTGGACTTTCGAATACACAGAAGGGGTATGATGCAATTTGGGTAATAGTGGATCGATTGACAAAGTCAGCTCACTTGCCAATTCGGGTTAAGTATAATTTTGAACAGTTAGCTAAACTCTATATTAAGGAAATAATTTCTAGAAATGGAGTGCCAGTATCAATAGTGTCAGATCGTGATCCACGATTTACATTGAACTTTTGGAGAAGTCTGCAAGAGCAGTTGGGGACGCAGTTGAAGTTGAGTACATCATATCATCCACAGACGGATGGACAGAGCGAGAGGACAATTCAGACGTTAGAAGATATGCTAAGATCTTGCATCATGGATTTCAAGGGTAGTTGGGATGATCATCTACCATTAGTAGAGTTTGCGTATAATAATAGTTATCATGCAAGAATAGGTATGCCGCCATACGAAGCTTTGTATGGGAGGAAATGCAGAACACCGTTGCATTGGGATGAAGTGGGAGAACGCCGGATGCTAGGACCAGAATTGGTGCATCAAACAGCGAAAGTGGTGAGGTTGATTCGAATGAGTCTTGTAGCAGCTCAAGACAGACAAAAGAAAAATGCAGACTTACATCGAGAGGATAGAGAATTTGAGGTAGGCTCGTACGTATTTCTAAAGGTATCTCCCTAGAAAGGAAAGATACGCTTTGGAAAGAAGGGAAAACTAAGCCCAAGGTTTATAGGACCTTTTGAGGTATTAGAACGGGTAGGTGAGGTAGCCTATAGGGTAGCGTTACCTCCAGATCTAGAGCGAATTCATAATGTATTTCACGTATCCGTGTTACGTCCTTATAAGCCAGATTATAAGCATGTGATAGAACATGAGCCTATTCAACTGGAGAAGGATCTAACATATGAAGAGATGCCGATTCAAATCATCGATGGAAAAGAACAAGTCCTGCGGAATAAAGTAATACCGTCAGTAAAGGTATTATGGAAGAACCACGATGTGGAAGAAGCAACGTGGGAACTTGAAGAAAAGATGAGAAAGAATTACCCTCTGTTGTTTGAGTGAGATAGGGCGAGATTCTGGGGACAGAATCTTTATAAGGGGGGAAGAATGTAACGCTCGAAAAATTCGGATCATTTGTAAAAGACTTGAAAGAATTTATTAATGAATAAAATTATATTATTTATTGTTATTGCGTATCGAGAAGATGATTGTTGTTCTATAACCTAGAACCATTGAAATGTTGTAGTATTTTAACTACGTGAATGAATTAAAGCGTTTGAATTTCCAAAACGAAAATAAATGTTTTCCGAGAAAGTTTACGAAAATCACTATTCATCGGTTATCGCTCAGGAATTATTTTTGAACTTCCGAGAAATACATAACGTTAGAATATTGAGGCAAAAAGGATTATGTAATAATAATCTAAGTATGGATAACGCAATAAAACGCATGCAGACTTAATTTGGGATTGTAGGTATCAAAACCTAATGGAAGGAATTGTAGTAATGGTGTATAAGGATTAAGTCCAATAGGCATAAGATGTAAGTTTATGTGGGGTTTATTATTAAGCCCAAGTGTATATAAGGTGAAGCCCAAACTAATTAATACAAGCCCAAAGGAGAAGTTAATTAAATTAGCTAGATTTATTATTAAGCCCATTAGGATGATCCATTAGTTAATAAGGATCCATGGGGCAACTCATGGGTAGACTTGATGGGCAAACATTATGAGTGATGACCAAGTGTTGTGAGGGTCAAGTATTATGAGTGTTGAGCAAGAATACTTAATAACCAAGGCATGAATAGTAAGGAGGTGGAGATTAAGGAGGTGGGATGCCATAAAGACCATTTTACCCTCACCTTGTGTTGCCTATAAATAGAAAGCTCCTAATTCATTTGTTGGTTGTTCAAGTTTCATCCAACTCTCTCTATAAAAGCAACTTAATTGCTAGAGCCATTAAGCACTTATAAGCAATTTCAACCTTTGCTAGATTTCTAAAGTGATGTGAAGTAATAGTTCATCAAAGGTAAATCATCTTATCTTCTTCATCTCTTCTATATTAGGATTGATAGAGAAGTGGGATGGTGGATGATTTCATGTAATAAGTCACTGATGAATGAACTTAAGCCGAATAGATGAATAAGCAACTTGAATCTAAATAAGTTGATAACCTTGTAAACAAATTGCCATATGTTGTCATATGATGAAAATAGTATGAGAACATTGATTGTTGGACTTAAGTTCATAATAAGTCAAAACCTACTTTGCTTATAAGTTGGTATAATAAGAAACTTGTAATGTTTACATATTGGTTAAAATCCATTTAGAATGATTAGTATAAAGGTTTCGCCAGAATTTGCACGATTAGACAATAATCATCGAATTCGTGAAATTCTCGGAATGGAAGTCGTATTTTGTGTTTGGCATTGGAAACATTGATTTTCGATGGAGACAAGTCGTTTTAGTCATTATAGAGTTACGGACTCAAAAATAACCAGATTCCGAATTAGAACGAAGAAACGAGCATTGAACGTTTACGAACGTTTATCGTTTTCGTTAGAAATGAACTCATGGGTGAATTTTGAGCAAACAAAGTCAAATAGATAAAATTCTTGGATGAACATGTAGAATACGAAATTTGTGACCCGTAGGCTTTTGAACGAACCAATTCGGACTTCTAACGAAGAAGTTACAAGTCCGGGAATCTCAACTTGTGAAAAATCTGTCCAAAATGTCTGGTGCACAGAGCTGGCGCCGCTGCGCCAGCACAAGGCAAATCAGCCACGCCGCAGCGCCAAAGTGGCCATCAGCCCCTAGAGAGTCACGCCGCAGCGCGGCAGTTAACACAGAGACTCGCGCCGCGGCGCCGAGTCCGGATTTTTGGGCATATAGAGGTGACGCCGCAGCGCGACACCAAGTGCAAAGGTCGGCGCTGCAGTGCCAGACTCAAGACCCAGATAATATTAAATGTTTACATGTTGAACATGATTAGTAATGGATGAACATTAAATGAGGTCTTAAAGGAAACATTGTTAAGACATATTAGGACTTAAGTATGCACACATAAGGTTAAGATTAAGTGAATTACTTATGACCTTAAGAATAACGTAATGGAAAGCCGAAACAATTAATAACAAATCTAGTACGTAATTATATTGAGAAGAAGGGTAAGATTCTTTAGGAACCATGTATGATCATTCATGACCTAATGTTCTATGTTATGCTTTCATTTAATGTAGAGACCCTACAGACGTACAGTGCACGTGTTATAAATTGTAGAGATATTGAAGGCAAGTACCCTAAACCTTGTTCCAGTTCGATCTGGAAAATTCTTTGTGATTCATGTATTCTTCGCATGAGTTAGTATTTGAAGATTGTCAAAGCCAATTCTTTCGGCTAGACGTATGCTATGTTATTCTATCAAATGTGGATAAGGATTTACTGAACTAATATTGTTGTGGTTTTCAAAAGTAGATTATGTATGCTCAAATGTATTTCATCGAGTATTCGATGGGTTAAACGTACACACGTTTAATGAATGTAGTGTTGATCAACACAGAGTACTATAGGTTGATCACCTAGACGTGCTCGTAAGCTATATCGGACTTACGAACTTCGTGTCGGGATGTCCTTCTCAAAGTACTTATGAAATGCTTACGGTCTTGAACCGGAATTGATGTTTTACTTAATATTGTAGCTCTAAAACGTTTTGAATGAAAAGAGATGCTATTTTAAATTCTCAATAAGTACTTCGTAACTGTTGCTCAGTTACTGGAGATATATGATTCCTATGTTTCAAGCATGCTATTTTACTAGAATTGTTTTACAAACTGAGCTTGTCATGCTCACTCTTGCTTGAACCATATTAACACAGCTAAGATCGAGCGTACAGAAGCCTCAGGCAAGGATAAAGGCAAGGCGAAGATGAACCCGTAGCATACTTGTGTAATAGTACGGGAAGACTGTTTGTAATATATTGTTATTATGATAAGAACAACTGAAAGGGTTATAAAGAACCTGGGGAATGTAATATTATTTTGAATATATATAAGTTATATTAGTCCTTTTGAGACTATTCAATGGAATGTATGAATGAATGGTAGTACCGTGTAGCACCATCTGACGGGTTGAAAGAGACCTAGAATTTGGGGCGTCACAGTGAAGAATTGAGATTACAGTGATAATTTTTATCTAAGGAACTCAAAAATGAAGTTTTATATTTAAATATGGAATTTGAGAAAATTAAACTAGTATAATTGTCGATTAATTGTTATATGGGTGATTATTAACATTTATGTGTGGTTTACGATGAATTTATGCATGTTAATTAGTGTTAGAAATCAAGTTATTGACAGAAATTCAGCTATTCTGTTCTTCGTGGTTGGGTTCTATAAGTTTCGGCGCCCTAGCGCCAAAATTTGAGCCCCAGCGCCAAAAATCGCGCCCCGACGCTAAAATTCGAGCCCCATCGCCAGAAGTTCACGCCCCAGCGCTGAAATTCGCACCCCAATGCCAATCTCATGCTTTGGTGCCACTGGTTAGCCTAGTTCTCGCGCCGCGGTGCGGGGACAGAGGTCTGAGTCGGACAGTTTTGGCCTCCTATAGTAAAATGGCCATAACTTTCTCATACGAACTCCAATTAAGGTAATTCAAGATGATCCAGAACGAGGACGAATAGACCTACAACTTTTGTGCCAAAGGTTTTTCAATTCGAGGTCTGTAACAGTATTCCAAATGGTCATCTTTAGGACTATTATATTTTCGGGGGCAATCGGAGGGCGTCGGGCATGCACATATGCATGTGTAGTGCTCCTGACCATAAAAGATAATGTTCTAAGTTATAAAACTTGAATGTTAGTAAATATAATAATGTTTAACATTAATAAATGATGTATTAGATAAGTTATTGAAGCATAGTAAGCATACACAAGGGATGCAAATTGGGCGTGTGACGATTGAACGTCGAAATGTCGTGCCAAGTGTTAATGAACTTAAAAAGTGTTTCAATTCAATTGAAATGAATATTATAAGATATGGAATGGGTTTAATATAAAACTAATAAGTATTCCTAGCAAGACTTAAGCACTTGAATGAACTTTGAGTTTGACTAAGAAGAAATATAGTGAGTTATAAGTCGAAAAGTTAGCACAATCTAATTGAACATTGTGTGCTAATTAATAGGAAAGAGTATGAGACGTGGAGTAGAGTTTAAATTACAATTACTATGTGTTGTTATGTGACTAATAGTTGATGTGTATGGTTATATAATTGTGTAGGGCACGTGAAGTGCAAATAACTGTAAGCTGTTAAACTGTTATTGGTAAACAACGATCAAGGCAAGTCTTTCGGTTCCTATTTTCTACGTGCACTTGATGAACTGTTTTAAATTGCATGATATGTTATGCATGTTGAAATCAGGAAATGTTAAAGTCAATATATGACTGCTTTGTTTTGGCTAAGTAATGATGATTGAGTAAGGAACTCAATCTTTATATTTGCTATGTGAATCAAAAGCATGTATGCCATGTTACTTTAATGAGATGTATATCGAGCATGTTATTATGTGCTATGTGATGCATGAAAACTGTTAGACTTTGCTGGGCTGTCGAGCTCACTCTTGCAAATAACCATTTTTGCAGGTTAAGGAATCAAAGTAAGGATATGTGCTAAGTGAGTTATAGTGATCTATATTCACGAAGATTATTTATGTTTTATGAGAAATGTATTTCATATTTTGAATGTAACATGTTGTTGAATTGTAAGTTGAGTTATCCAATGTATATGGATATTTAGTTATGATGTAAGACTTTGTATAGTCATTTTGTTGTAATGATTCATGATATAAGATTGAATCAAAGAGATGTAATGTAAAGGTTACGATTCAGGGAAAGAAAGAAGGAAATGTATAAAAATTTTAAATATTCCGCAATTTTATTAAGTTTAATATCGAATAATGATGTAAAATTTGGGATTTAATGTATGGTTAACGACCGAAGTTGAGATTTAAATTGTATGGAAGGTGGGATCGTTACAAGTTGGTATCAAAGCTGTAGGTTATAAACCTTAGGTAGGAGTACCTTAGGCTATAACCTTAGAGAAGAGAAGTGAAGATAATGAACGAATAAGCTCAAATAGAGTTTGAACAATAAGAAGTAATTTAAGAAATTTATAAAGAAAGGATTAAAATTTGCGTGAAATGATTCAAAGAAGAATCTCGCAGAGTTATAAGGAATATGAATGTGGGGTTACCCAACTCCAATAATAAGGATGAAAGGTGATAATGAATAGACAGTGTCTATAAAAAGAGAATGATAAAGAAGTAAGAAGTTAAGAATAGAGAGTTATATTTAAGTATGGTGCAATTGTACTCTTTAGTAGTTGATGTATGGTATCTGGGCTAAACGATTCCTTCATAGAGCTGAGGTATATACGAACTAGTAACTCGGAACCTAGTTTGTTGGTTGTTTGTGGGAAACCACTCAGCGTACCATATTGAAACTGTTAGAGACTCGATGTGTACCAAGTTTAGTAAATGGATACGTATGATGAAAGTGTAGACCTTAAATGGAATGTTGAGCAATGTAAATGAAGTTAGAAATTCTTAAAGGAAGAATTGTTATATAAACAAGAAGATTCAAAGAAGAATCTAAGAGATATAAAGATAAGAAATGGGAGTTTCCTAACTCCAAAAGCCAAGATAACGAATAATATCGTAAATGATGAAAAAGAGAAAGAAAGAGGATCGTAAAAAAAACGATCATGAGTTAAGAAAAGAATTTTAAGAGAGATAATTATAGAATAAGATCACGACTTGATCAGTTTAAGTTATAAAAGAAAGATGGTCTGTAATGTTTGAATGATTATAGCTTAATGCTATGAAGATGGTATACTATAAAATAGTACGAGATAACTCATGAGGAGTTATAGATGATGTGATACGAGAAATTCGTATCGAGCAAAGAGCAAGTTAAGAGCAAGATAGAGTTAGGTGGGATTTCAATTGAGGACTCCTGTGATGGCTGAGTTGTACAAATCTTTGTATGGGCGAGGGTTTTGTGCTTGCACTCAGTTTATCACATTGATAATCATTGGAATATTTGTGTCGCGCTATTTGTTATATGCCTGTTGAGAAGGTGATTCTTTTATCATGTGTATAACAGATAGGTAGAGTATAGTTAGAGAATATTATAAGGTTAAGTGTGAGTTCTTAAAACTCATACTTATGGTAGGTTCGTGACTCATAATTATATGGTATGTTTTGAACCCCTCAGCGAATGGACGCCTATGGTCTGACTAGGATAAGTTCTTAAACTCATATGATTGTGGCAAGTTCCTGAACTCATAACATGTGGTAAGTTTGACGAACTGGGTGTAATTAAGGGTGAATGGAGTATTGAGCATGATAGGAATAGATAGACCTATTAAGCAATGGATCATTATAGAAAGTGGAGTTGATGGTGGAAGCATAGGTACTCTAAATCTACTAGCTATGCTAGACTTTCGAAATTTATTGACTTCGTGTTGATGTTTACACTTCTATTTTCTTGAAAAGCATTGGATCAAATGATAGAACCAATGAATTTTAACAAAAATAATGTTATTCGTATGTCTATGCTAATTGCTTCGGCTAGACAAAAATAATTTGCAATATATCAAAATGTATTTTATATCATTAATGCATCATGTAACCTGATGCAAAGATGATAAAAACGATGGAGTCATCAATGCAATATTACCTAGTGTTGGATGTGATCTAAGGATCGTCAGCCCACTATGGTATGATGTAGTATGATAAAATCACCAAATGACGGAATCCTCAACGGACTGTAAATACAGTGCGGTATCATGACGTCATAAAAAGTTTTTTGAGATTTCTTTAAGATATGAGAATACATATGTATGTATGTATATGCATATTTCGATTGATGTTCGAATTATTGTAGAGGTCTATGCTATTTGATTCAGCTAGACAAATATTGAACGATGTTCATTAAATTCAAGAGTTTCTTGAGAAGTTATGCCAAACCAAATTATTTTGGTGCGGATTCAGATGTTGAAAAGCTGAGATGAACAACCCTATTATTTAGGGGTTGCACCTAGTTTTATACTTTGTGCTTAAATGATTGTGCACAATACATTGTACGAAGGGCTGATTACCCTGAGCACGAGTGTAACGGGTCAAATTTATGGAGTCGTGATTTTGGGGACAGAATCCTTTTAAGGGGGGAAAGATGTGACGAACGAGAATTTTGTAATTTATTTTAATATTTATTGAATTAAATAAATATTTTTGATGATTTAATTATTAGATTAAATAATTAATTGATGCAATTGTGGTAGATTAATTTAATTATATCTGTTACATTTATTAAATTAATGTAGAGAATATTTATTATTCAAGTATTTAATTATGTGAGCTTATTGAATTAAATGAAATATTTAATTAAGCATGATGTTATATAATTAATTTAATTATTAATTATAGAGTTAATAATTTGACATTATTTATTAATGAGAAAATTAAATATATGACTATGTGAATTTATGAGAAGTTATTATATTTTATTTATATTAAATAAGATATTGGTTTATTTTATAAAGGTGTGTGACATTAATTAAAGTATATGATAAAGTTTTATTAAATTAAATGGTTTTGAAACCTATTCTTCTTAACCAAACAAGGCACTATGGGGAGTTAGATGCAGTTACCCACTAGTGGAATAACTGACCATAGTGCGCGTCAGTGCCTAATTATGTTATACGTATCCTTTTCTTTCTTATTATTTCTAAGTCTGAAAACAGAGAAGGAGAGTATTTGAGAGCCAGAGAGAATTCAGAGAAATTGTGGAAGGAAAACTCTGTGATTGAAGTAGTATCTGAAAGAGGAATTTTTATCTTTACTCACCCTTCTAAATTATATTATGGGTAATTCTCCTTCCCAAATTCTATTTTTACGTTGTTTGAGTTTTACAAAAATGGCTTTCATAGTTTTCTGTAACTCTCTGTATTTGGGGTTATGAGATGATTATAAGTTTATATATGGGTTAATATGTATCAAATCGTGTTTAATTATATATATTATGTAAACCATGTCATCAGTGTCATGAAAACATGTCGTATAAATGTTTTACAAAATTATAGAGTATGGTTTATGACCTTATGGCCTTATACGTGATTTTTATATGTTAAACATAAATGTTTTCATAAATTTTACACCCTTATATTATTGAGCATGTTAATATGAAGAGATCAAGCCTTAAACGAACGGATTCGGTGTTATAACGAATCCGTAGTGTTAAATTATATGTTTTTGTTCAAAAATCCTCATGAACATCAAGAACAGTACAATTTGTATAATTTAATTCTGTGATTATGTGTTTTAAATGGTTAAAATCACTTTGTAAATATTGTATTATGTTTATACATGAATTATAACATGTGAGTATGATTAAAATCGTGTAGTAGTAAATTAATTAGAATTTTTGGGTTATGTTCTACAATTTTCGCGAATTGCAGAACAGATTCTGGCTCGCCGCGCCGCCACGCCAGTCCAGCACCTGAAGTCTCGCGCTGCAGTGCCACCGCGCCGCAGCGCCAAGTCTCGAGCCGCAGCGCCATGGCGCCGCAGCGCCAAGAGTCCGGCCGCAGCGCGAATATCGAGTTCTTAGTGAACTGAAGTCCCAAGGCTGCTGGCCTTAAAGGAATCTTAGTGATTCAGGGTGTTGCCTTTCCTTAGTGGAAATCCTGCTAGTTAAAAGCAGAAGAGTGGATTAGGAGCTTGAGTCTCTGAACCACTTAAAACCTCTTGTGTCTTTTACATTATGTCATTTACATTATGTACTATAACTACTATAACTGCCATGTATGTTTTAACTGCTTACAACTAAACTAACTCTCGAAAAATGTATATATGATTATGAATATATCAATGAAGGGGATCTTTTATTTATTCTGATGTGCTTGAAAAGATTCTTATGTTTGTCATATGTTAATTATGAACAATATATATAGACCAGACAAGTATTTGAAATAAAAAGGATCTATTCAACCCGCCCCCCTCTAGATCTATTGTGCCCTCTTGGAACTAACAAAATTTTATATTGATTAGGTAAACCCTAATTAATATTTAGAAATATTAAATTTCTAGAAAATCCTAATTAGTAATTTTAAAAATCTAATTACTAATTATAAACCCTAATTGTTTAATGATCAAGGTTAATTATAATTAGTATATTTTAAACACAAATGTTGAAGTAATCAAATTAGACAACTAATTATATTTAGTAAACTCTAATTTATATTTTTGGAAACTAAATTGTTATTTATTTTTAAATCCTAATTTTGGAAATCCTAGAATTTTGCTTTTAAAACCTAAAATGGTTCAAACCCTAAATCCTAACCCTAACCCTAAACTCTAAGGGTTTGACAAGTTACCAAAATGCCATTAAAAATAAAAGTGAAAAGACCAAATTGCCCTTCTTGCATAATTGAAGCTAACATAAAGGTTTTGACCTTAGGTTAGTTGATGACCAAATCCAACCACCCCATGTGACACCTAACAACACAAATCAGCAGCAATCTCAGCCTTGTCCATCATATATTATATATATATATAGATCTAAGGAGAGAGAAAGTCATTTTATTGCCTATTTATTCAACCAATGCTCAACCAACCTATTCTCTCTCCCCACTCACGAAATTATGTAGCATACCAGTCCCAAAACACAGCCCCACAAAATCCACTAACAAATCAGAAGTCTAGAATCAAGAATTGATCATGAGAGGTATAAAACCCTATTCGAAAATATGACCTTGATCCTCTGTTAGATCTTGTATTTTAATGTTAAAACTTATTGTTTGTAGTCTTTATAGATTATCTGGGTTGGTATCTTGTAGATCCATATCATCTAAGTGCTCAAAATTAAAGTTTTTGAAAATCTGGAAAATGTAGAAAATGTTGTCTGACAATGAATGTCAAACCTCATTAATCTTTGCTAGTTATATGCTTTTGTTATTTGAAGGTTGATACTTGTAGTATGTCATGAAGTCTTAGTTCTAGAGTTTGAATCAGGACCAAATAATGCATAGATTAAAAGTTATTCTTGGTCAAAGTCGGTTGACCAACCATGACCAAGTGATTTCTGAGTAACCCAGAAATCCCTTAACCGTGTCTGACAAGAATTTCCTGAGCCTCGATCTTGCTTCTGTTTATTGTTTAGATGTTGTTAGTGTATCAGGGTTACTCCGGGTTATGTGTTCTACAGATTCATGCTCCTAGATCTCTTAGATAAATAAGATATTAAAAGTAACTGATGGTCAAAGTAGCAGTCTCGATCAGATTTTTAAGTTTCTGGAATTTCCAGAAACCGAATGAATGTTCTTTCTGACATGGTTTGACTAGGATATATATAGCAATTGTATTGTTGTTTTATTGATTTTATGTATTAGATCTCTTTATTTACATGTTGTTAAAACCCTGAAAGTATTAGATCACATAAAACAAACATAGAACTCAAGATATAAGGATCCAAAGTAGCTCGCTCGAACTGTTTTTCATTTCTGGAAAACCCAGAAATGAAGAACAACTTCTGACAAGGTATTCTGAAGCTTTGATATGTCTGATCTCTTGTGTTATGGACAAGAAATCGATTGATAATGATAGTATTACAGTTATACTACAATATTAACAAATTAGTAAACCCAGAAACTTGATGACCACAGATCTAGAACCGGTCAAACCTAGCAACTCGAACTCTGACTTGAAGGTTCTGGGTTTGGCCAAGAACACGAAGAACACCTATAGCGACGGTTTTATCACTATAGGCAGTCTTCAGTGACAGTTTATTTCTAAAATTAATTATTTTTATTAAATAAATAGAAAAATTAGTTTTAAATTATTAAAAATACAAAATATATTATTTATAATTATTTTAAAGTCCAAAAATTAGTTTTTAATTATTTTGAATATATTTCATAAATATTTAATATTTTTGAAATATTAAAAGTATTTAATTTATTTAATTATAATATTAAATAAATTATATAAAAATGATTTTAATACATGACAAATCATTTAAAATTATATTATGGTATAAGAAAATAATTTAAGTTATTTTTGATAACTTTTAATATTTTGTGATGAATTTCATTAATTAATTAATATTAATGATAATTAAGTTATTTATTGAATATATTAAATAAATTATGAAAAATAGAATTAATGATTTAAAAATTATAGAAAAATGATTAAAAGGTTATAAAAGTATTTTAAGTTATAAATATAACTTTTGATATTTTGTCATGAAAAATATTAATATTTTAATATTAATGATATTAGATTTATTTAATAATTATATTAAATAAATTAGTTTTAAAATGATTTTAATATTAGAAAAATCATTTTAAATGAAAATAAATAGTTTAAAAATATTTTAAGTTATAAAATATAACTTTCAATATTTAAAGGTTAATTTTATTAATTATTTACTATTAATGATATTAGAATTATTTAATAATTATATTAAATAAATTAGTTTAAAAATGATTTTAATATTATAAAAATTATTTAAAATAAAAATAAAGTGTTTAAAGATATTTTAATGTATAAATTATAACTTCTGATATTTTAAGGAAAATTTCATTAATAATTTAATATTAAATGATATTAGATTTATTTAATAATTATATTAAATAAATAGTTTAATATGGTTTTATTTATTTAAAAATCATTTAAAAAGGATATAAATTAAGTAAAAATATTTGAAGTTATAATTAATGACTTTTAATATTTTGATTAATAATACATTAATACTTTAATATTAATGATAATTATTTAAAAATAATTTTAATTCTTTTAAAAATTATTTAAGTGTAATATTAATACTTTAAAAGTATTTTGAGTTATTATAAATAACTTTAACATTTTTGCAATGGGTTCATTAATTGTTTAATATTAATTAAATATTAACGATAATAGAATTGTTTAATATTTAAATCATTTAATAATGATTTCGGTGTTTGAAAATTCATGATTAATTATAATATATGTTTAAAAAATTATTATAAGTCATTTAAAAATAATATGACTGATACTTACAGATATTGAACTACAGGATAGAGTCTTAGACTCGATAATTACCCGATAAAGCCGTCGGTACACCGACATATTTCAGAAATTGATATGGACTTAGATAATTTGATTAGATATGTGTTTATTTGTGATTCAATGGTTGTGGAACATATGTGACAATGTGATTAGGTTATGTGCTGACTGCAATAAGCAGTGCTATGTGTTATAGTATGTTATTCTAATTGATCAAATGATCTTATTATTGATAGGTGTTATATAAAGATAGAACTAAGTTACGAACTGTAAGCAGCGCATCAGGCAAGTATCTTACTTTTGCATTTCCTTTATGCAATGAACATGAGTAAGAAGTTTCAGAATAATATTATTATTGTACTAAATTATTAACCTTATTGTCGTATATATTATATCCAATCATTTTTTATCAACATGATATTATATTATATAACTCATATGTATATATTTTGTTCGTTAATATCAAAATATGGTTATACAAGTGTCCCCACTTGGATAGTCATTGTAGTTAAACACATGTTGATATATATATATATATATATATATATATATATATATATATATATATATATGTGTGTGTGTGTGTGTGTGTGTGTGTGTGTGTGTGTGTGTGTGTGTGTGTGTGTCCAAGCTAATTGACCAGCGAGAGACAAATTTCGAAATATCGTTGAATGTGATAAAACCTTTTTGTATCCAATCAAATTGTATTGGTTCGAATTCCAGACTAAGTATAAACATCCCGATCACGGGAAAAATTTTATGTGCCCAAGGCCGACATAGTGAACGATCATATCGTTCTTGTAATGAAGTATTGATCAATACAGGACCCATGGGAAGTACAACCTAACGCCCGTAAGTTATGACGGTTTGCAGATGAAGTTCTGTTAAACCTTAGCGAAAACTAAAAACAATGTTCATAATCTGTCGACTAATACCTATATATATATAGTCAATACGTAGTTTCAAAAATTTGAGATAAAATTCTTATGTTGTTATTATCGGTTCAGTTTACTTCACAACTATAAATTCATTGTACAAGTGATGTACAAAGAAAATATTTATTTCTTTCAACTAATTATATTTCTAATTGTTATTACTTGATGTGCACTCAAATGCTCATCCTTGCTTAAATTTAAATATTTTCAGCTAGGCATGATCAACCCGAAGGTTCAGACAAGAACAAGTGAAAAGGAAAGCAAACACAACATGTTTAATGGTGTCTTCTATAATAGTTAGACAATATATAGACAATGATATATATTATATATCATGTAAAGAATTATAGTAAAGGTTGCGTAATTGGGATTAGACTCTGATAATATAAATTAAGTTCGATTTTTATATTATTGTTATTATTATTAGTATTATTCTGCTCATAGAAATGGTATCGTAAAGCACTGAGTTCGGATTTTAAGTGCCCGAGTTTGGAGGGCTTTACAAGTTGGTATTAGGGCTTTAGGGTTAGAAACCTTAGGTGGGCCAAACCTTAGGCTATAACCTTAGAACATAAGGAAACGTTGAAAATATAAATAACTCATATAGAGTTTAAAAAGAGATGAATTGAATAAGTTCATCGTCAAATCAAATAAAAGATAACTTATATAAAACTATTAATTGTTGTGTGTTTATATTAAGTGATAATCAAGATAGTTTGTGTGTAGATATCATAAAAAAAAGGATTAGGATACCCTCAAATCGTAAAGAAGAAGTCAACCTCCATAACCGAGCCAATATCAAAGCCAATAGCTGAAATATAGGCCCACATTGAAAGCTACCTCAATGAGGTGGTTGTTTTGAAAAGTATAGTATCGGACCCTAGAACGATAGTATAACTGATAGGTAAAGTATAGTTAAAGAATATGTGGTCAATGTTGAGTTCTTAAACTCATATGTTTGTGGTGAGTTCTTAAACTCATAATGTATGGTAAGTTGGACGAATTAGGTGTAGTTAGGTGTGAATGGATTGTTGAGGATAATGGGAATAGACAGATTTCTAAGCAATTGATCCTTAGTGGAGGCATAAGAAATAAGTAATACTAGTATTACTTGAATAGGTATGATTCTATGTTATGTATATGATAGGTATGTTTGTATAAGGTAATATTTTTCAAATTTTGTATAAGTTGTGGCAGCGATTCCCGACTTTTGAGTCACAAAGGGTTAACGAATGATTAAAGCAATATGTGCTAAAGTATGTCAAGTGTTATGAATATGAGTCTATGTGGGATTAACAAAATAAGTTGGCATAAAGATAGTAGATATTTATCTGAACACTGGTTAACACAGTAAACTAAATTTTTAAAATCTAATATTTTGAGTACATGACTATTTGAATAAAAAATTTTGTGTTATATGATTATACGTATACGATAAGGCTTAGAATAAAGAATAAATTTATAATAATACCGCCAAGGAGACGAGAACGAAATACACAGGTAGAAGAACCTGTCAACAAAGCTGGAAGACAACCAGACCCGATACAGAATTTTGCGAATATGGGCGATCAAGCAATGCAGAACGGAATACCAGTCGCCGGAAGATCAGCCAAATAATCGATCGACGAACGTCAAAGACTTCAAGGCGTTCGTACTTCCAGGATTTAGAGGATCAACTGACCCTATAGCGATGTTTGTGATAACTAGGGTAATGAAGGGGCAAAAGATAGTTTTGTCACCTATACGATAAAAGGAAAAGAGATAAAGGGCAAGTCTGTGTGTTTTAAGTGTGAATCAATGGAGTATAAGGTGGAAGACTGTCCAAGAAGGAGAAAGGAGGCAAATAATGTGAGTACGAGGAAAGGCAGCAGGACATTGGCGATAACGGGACCAACATCAACAATCAAACCAACGAAATCAACTACAAGCGTCTTCAACATGACCGTTCAAGAAACTGTAGCAGCCGGGGATGCAACTCCAGGTATTACTCAAACCAATTTTATTTCTTATATATTATTTTATTTTCTTATATATAGTAAATTATTTTATAAATTATTCTGAAGGAGGAAATTGAGTTCTATTAGAAATTAATTTTTTCGTATAAGCAGATAGATAAGCATTATGCTGAATAGTTAAAGATCAGTTCGATCAATTTTGATCGAGATCCACTCGCAATGATTGTGTATGCTATATACCCTGCTATGTATAGATTTTAAAACGGTAATTTCGGGGACAAAATCTTTATAAGGGGGGGGTGAATGTAAAAACCCGATATTTTTTATATAAATAAATCAGAAATTTTGCGTATAAATTTATTTCTTATTTTAAGGAGGAGGATTTGTACAAGATAATGCGTATATGTATTTATGTGGTAAATAAAGATATATTTATTACATGAATATTTACAAATAATTTTATTTTAGAATTTTTGATTATTATAAATTATATTAATAATTACTTTAATAACATAAATATTTTTATTATTTATTTTCCATGAAAATATAATTATATTATTTAAATAATATATGAAATGATTTTTACAATTATTATAATAATTATTTATTTTATTATATGAATTTATTTCAGAATTAATTAGGCTAATTATTTAACTTAATTAATAATGGGATGTATATGTAAGAAAATCAGATATGAAATCCAAACCCTAATTTTGGATTTTGATCAAGGAATAAGAATAATATAATAATATTAATTATATTTTTGATTTTTCAGTGCTATAAATATGTCTTGTATGTACGTATTATTAATGGTTGGTCAATTATGGTGTATTGTGACCAAACCCTAGTGTTACTGATAAACCCTAGTTTTGTAGTCAAATAAGACTTTAAAATCTGTTAAGTCGTTGTGTTATATGAATAATGACATGTATGATAGAATATAATTTTTAATTAGGGAAAAACCCTAATTATTTTGAACCCTAGTTAATATTTATGGACTCTAATTGATTAGAAACCTTAATTCGAAAGTCAATTACGACTTTAAAGAATTTGTTAAGTCATTTTTTAGTTATAATACTATGTTAATGTGACTAATGGCTGTTATTATACATTTATATAATAATTAGGAAAAATCTAATTTCTAAACTTAAAAACCCTAATTTCTAAAAGTTAGAAACCTTAATTAGAAACCCTAATTTAAAACTCAATTTGAGTTCGAAACTGTTATGTAACTGTGTGATTATGATTAAGGTGAAGTATTATAGAATTTTTATTGATTAGGTAAACCCTAATTAATATTTAAAAATATTAAATTTCTAGAAAATCCTAATTAGTAAATTTAAAAACCTAATTACTAATTATAAACCCTAATTGTTTAATGATCAAGGTTAATTATAATTAGTATATTTTAAACACAAATGTTCAAGAAATCGAATTAGAAAACTAATTATATTTAGTAAACTCTAATTTATATTTTTGGAAACTAAATTGTTATTTATTTTTAAATCCTAATTTTGGAAATCCTAGAATTTTGCTTTTAAAACCTAAAATAGTTCAAACCCTAAACCCTAACCCAAATCCTAAACCCTAAGGGTTTGACAAGTTACCAAAATACCATTAAAAATAAAATCAAAAAGACCATATTGCCCATCTTGCATAATTGAAGCTAACATATAGGTTTTGACCTTAGGTGAGTTGGTGACCAAATCCAACCACCCCATTTGACACCTAACAACACAAATTAGCAGCAATCTCAGCCTTGTCCATCACATGTTATATATATATAGATCTAAGGAGAGAAAAAGTCATTTTATTGCCCATTTATTCAACCAATGCTCAACCAACCCATTCTCTCTCCTCACTCACGAAATTATGTAGCATACAAGTGCCAAAACACAGCCCCACGAAATCCACTTACAAATTAGAAGCCTAAAATCAAGAATTGATCATGAGAGGTATAAAACCCTATTCGAATATCTGACCTTGATCCTTTGTTAGATCTTGTATTTTAATGTTAAAACTTGTTGTTTGTAGTCTTTATAGATGATCTGGGTTGGTATCTTGTAGATCCATATCATCTAAGTGCTCAAAATTAAAGTTTTTGATAATCTGGAAAATATAGAAAATGTTATCTGACAATGAATGTCAGACCTCATTAATCATTACTGGTTATATGTTTTTGTTATTTGAAGGTTGATACTTGTAGTATGTCATAAAGTCTTTGTTCTAGAGTTTGAATCAGGACCAAATAATGCATAGATTAAAAGTTATTCTTTGTCAAAGTCGGTTGACCGACTATGACCAAGTGATTTTTGGGTATCCCAGAAATCCTTTAACCAGGGATCATATACCTAAGCTTTGATACCAACTGTGACACCCCCAAAATCGGTATACATCACCTATTATGAGTCGCCAAATACATGGTACAAAATTCAAATACAACTTAATTATACAACAGTCGTGTAAAATACGACTAAACATATGCTGTGAGTTTTAATAGAAATATTGTCATCTAGAAAATATACAAACTCAATGGGGGTCCTTATTACATTTATTATCATATTATTTCATAGAATAGTGAGGACTACTAATGCTATTATCTGGACCATCACTCTGTTCCCTGACTAGTCCCTATTACGTTCCATTTCCTAAAGAGAACAATGAAAGCAAAAGGGTTAGCTCAACTAGCCCAGTAAGAAATATTCTGACTAAGATAATGCAGAATAAATTATCATTAGCCTTTAACAGTGTTAAACTGATAAAATATAACAAACATCAAGTTTAACTGCAGCGGAACAAGCAATCCATTAGAAGAGTCAAGTAGAGAATAAAATCTACTATCTTCTATGATTTAAAAGGTTTTTCATTTCTTTTATCGCTAAGACTTAGCTTAATAAATAATCCACATCATCCCTGCACTACGGCCAAGGATATTCATTAGTATCACGACCACAAATTATCCATGCACTACTGGCCAAGGTTATTCGTGTATTCATCAATAGTCATGATCATGCCAACAATTGTTCATCAATGCACTACGGGCCAATGATGACTTTTACCACATCATTTGTAACATTAAGGTCATGATTATACCGAATAATCTCTGGTCATAATCATACCAAGTCCATCTATGCACTACAGGCCACGTATGACTTTCAACATAATATAAACAGGAGGATGATGACAATGATATAAGAATTCAATAAAACAAGTTCAAGAATTAATTTATCCAGGAACCAATAACGTCCAAATTGTCAACATGATACTTCTTTGTGGAGTAAAATTCAAAAATGCTCAGAAGAATATTTCCATAAAAAGATACTGGATGAAGCGCAAATATCAAGAATATTCCACTAATTTCAAGGAGTATAGAAGTCATAACTTTAACCAACTGAGTATAATAAAGAATGGAATAACAAAAGAAATCACCAGGCATGCGATAGACCGCACAGACAGGTTATTCCAAGAGAATAATAATTAATGGAATCAGGTCATGCGTAAACGCACCGACAAGATGTTCCAACAGGATAATAAAGAACGGAACCAGGTCATGCGTAAACGCACAGACAGGATGTTCTAACAGAATAATAAAAATAGAATAACATAAGAATTTCACTAAGTATAGGGTAGCCCGCGTATACAGGTTATTCCAACAGAATAATAAAGAATGGAATAATAGAAGTTCTCTTCATGAATAAGAAAGGAAGAGTACCCCTTACGAGTACAACAAATAATATCCCTTACCGTAAAAAAGAGAGTACTGGATATAGAAGTAGTGAAGTAGCAGAACACTTTTCTTCTTTCTCTCTATAGTTTCTCTCTCTAGAGTTTCAGTGAATTTGTAAGAAATAATGAAAGAATGAGCTTCTATTTATAAGAGAATGGAATGAATAGTAACTAATTCATGAACGGTCCAGATTGATTTACTTTTAAACGGACGATCCAGATTTAAAGCAAAATATTTTAAATAAAATATAATATATTCTATTTTTCATAAAAAACAAAACTTATAATATATATATATATATATTATATATATATATATATATATATATATATATATATATATATATATATATTATTTATAACCTTTGCCTTTCGGCAAAGGCTTACTAAATCATTCATTGAATTTGCTTACAAATTCCTCCACCAAAACCCACTCACACATTTAATGTGTGTGTGTGTGTGTATATATATATATATATATATATATATATATATATATATATATATATATATATATATTATATTATATTATATTCCACACATGCATATACTGTATATTATATATATACCCCATTTCTTTCAAGACATTCTTCCCCAATTTCCACCCGTGATGACAAAAATTTCTTCCACCCATGTGTCATTTTCAACATGTGAGCCCCACCATAATAATAATATATATATATATATATATATATATATATATATATATATTATATATATATATATATATATATATATATATATATATATATATATATACTGAATCGTCTATTATCGAATATTTTGAAAAATGGGTAAATGGGGGTTCATAAAATAAACTAAAATTTACAATAACTACATCATAAAAATCCCCTCAATATTTTTAACAACACTTATCATTATTATTATAATTCGTAATATTAATCGATCAGGTCGTTCCCAGGAAAGAGGGGGCTTTCCAATAAGGATTTCTCTCTATTGGCGCGCAATTAGGTGACCAAACCTCTCCTTGACAGAACTTCTAGACATCGTTAATATTGCAAATAATAATTTTAATAACTTTGTCATCTCAATTATTGATTTAATAATATATAAAATATTGACAATAATTGAATCAAATAACGTGAGATATTATGCAGCAATTACTATAGCAATAATTGAACAAAACTGAGTGACTTCTCACGTAAGCATCAATAATCAATACCGTGTGCTACTGTGCAACTACGCGTATTACTGTACTTTTAACACCGGATGTTTCAACAGTTAACGGTAAAACTTTCGCCGTTATTTTTATAAAGTATTTTTGTCGTTTTCTCAATCCGACAATAATTCCGTTATGGGGTCCACCAATGATTGTGTCGTTGCAGGCTAACAGAAGATCTAAGCACCAACCCAATCTGCATCAAGATTGAGTTGTAAGGCCATTCATGATGAAGTCTTCCACGAGGAGATCCAAAAAAGACTTCAGAAGCTGACTAAGGAAAGTCAGCAAATGCAGTAGCTATCAAGTGAACAGAAGACAACGATCTTGGAAGCAACCAAGATCGTAGTGTTTGCTAAACAAAGAAGGAACTGATGGAAGGTGAACCGAGATACTAGTCAGCCTCTGAAGAGAAAGGCTAAAGTGATTAAGTGCAGGGTCAGTCCATTGATGATAAGTGAACGGGAGATCACAAGGAGAAAGCAAGCTGGACGCGCCACAAATCTGAAGTGTCCTGATATTCAGAAGGGGACCAGAGCAAGGAGTTAGGCCATCAGTATCTGAGAACAGTCGAAGCAAACGAAAGTATTGAAGCACTGCACAATAGAAGGAAGAGCTGTACTACATTGGAGATCCAATCAACACTCTTCCAGATCGTAGTGTTAACTCTACCAGTTAATGAACACCACTCAACAAGACACTACGATCAGGTCCTCAAAGACGTGCATCAGAATTGTAGAGTCTGAATAGCTGAAGACTGAAGAATTGGTAACGCTTCCAGCTAAAGGATAACATTCGGACAAGTGCTTATTGAGAGCATCGATGCAATAGGACAACCTCTAATCGAGAGATCAAGAGGTAATAAAGTCTTCGACCTGCCCAAGACATTAAAGTGATACATCTGACAGGGCAGGTGAAACAGTAGACTGCATCGTCAGAAAAAGGTATGACATGTCACATCAAGCAGTCTACCTCAAGCAACTCGAGATCTGTGAAGAGATTTGAATAGCCTTCAACGGCTACTTTCCAACGGAAGGATTGGGAAGAAGTATAAATGAGAAAGAGCTTCAAAGATAAAGGGTTGCTGGAGTTAACAAGTTTGGAGAGAAGGTGGACGGATCTAAACCATGTGAGATAGTGAGTCCAAAGGCTCACTCTATGATCCACCAAGAACAGTCAGAAGTCAGGCAAAGAAAGAAGTAGAAGTGTGAGTTCTACTATGTAGAAGTGAGAGTTATACTACATGAAGAGTGTTCTGAACTGCCGAGAGAAAGAAGAGCATAATGTCATCTTGATGTCCATCATGGGAAGACTCTAAGTACAACAGAGAAGAGCCTACAATCATCTTAGCAAGTCCATCATGAGAAGGCATCAAGTATCAAGAAGGGAGATGACAAATTCCATCTTGGTGTCAAGCGTGAGAAAGCTTCTATGTATCTAGCAGAAGAACTTACAGTTAGCTTAGAAGTCTCTCATGTGCAACCATCAAGTACCGAGAGGAATGATCTTCAAGGCAATTCATCGAGGGGTCATCCGAAGTGGTTGAGTAACTAAAGAAGTTGAGCATCATGCAACACTCAACTGCTCTTCAAGGATGATCAAGCAAAGCTGCTAAGTATAGAAGATGTTCATAGCATGAAGACATCTTAGCTGCTCAGCACCGACTCCAATAACAACAAACAAACAACTCAACAGCCAGGGCCTGAGGGGTCCTTGTTCGGAGGGACTAAATGAAGCAGGGCCAGAAGGGTCCTTGTCCGGAGGGACTAAACGAAGTTCCAAGCCTGCTGGGCTTGAAGAGTTCCTAGGGAACTAGAGGAGTCCCAAGGCTGTTGGCCTTAAAGAGTTCTTAGTGAACTGAAGTCCCAAGGCTGCTGGCCTTAAAGGAATCTTAGTGATTCAGGGTGTTGCCTTTCCTTAGTGGAAATCCTGCTAGTTAAAAGCAGAAGAGTGGATTAGGAGCTTGAGTCTCTGAACCACTTAAAACCTCTTGTGTCTTTTACATTATGTCATTTACATTATGTACTATAACTACTATAACTGCCATGTATGTTTTAACTGCTTACAACTAAACTAACTCTCGAAAAATGTATATATGATTATGAATATATCAATGAAGGGGATCTTTTATTTATTCTGATGTGCTTGAAAAGATTCTTATGTTTGTCATATGTTAATTATGAACAATATATATAGACCAGACAAGTATTTGAAATAAAAAGGATCTATTCAACCCCCCCCTCTAGATCTATTGTGCCCTCTTGGAACTAACAAAATTTTATATTGATTAGGTAAACCCTAATTAATATTTAGAAATATTAAATTTCTAGAAAATCCTAATTAGTAATTTTAAAAATCTAATTACTAATTATAAACCCTAATTGTTTAATGATCAAGGTTAATTATAATTAGTATATTTTAAACACAAATGTTGAAGTAATCAAATTAGACAACTAATTATATTTAGTAAACTCTAATTTATATTTTTGGAAACTAAATTGTTATTTATTTTTAAATCCTAATTTTGGAAATCCTAGAATTTTGCTTTTAAAACCTAAAATGGTTCAAACCCTAAATCCTAACCCTAACCCTAAACTCTAAGGGTTTGACAAGTTACCAAAATGCCATTAAAAATAAAAGTGAAAAGACCAAATTGCCCTTCTTGCATAATTGAAGCTAACATATAGGTTTTGACCTTAGGTTAGTTGATGACCAAATCCAACCACCCCATGTGACACCTAACAACACAAATCAGCAGCAATCTCAGCCTTGTCCATCATATATTATATATATATAGATCTAAGGAGAGAGAAAGTCATTTTATTGCCTATTTATTCAACCAATGCTCAACCAACCTATTCTCTCTCCCCACTCACGAAATTATGTAGCATACCAGTCCCAAAACACAGCCCCACAAAATCCACTAACAAATCAGAAGTCTAGAATCAAGAATTGATCATGAGAGGTATAAAACCCTATTCGAAAATATGACCTTGATCCTCTGTTAGATCTTGTATTTTAATGTTAAAACTTATTGTTTGTAGTCTTTATAGATTATCTGGGTTGGTATCTTGTAGATCCATATCATCTAAGTGCTCAAAATTAAAGTTTTTGAAAATCTGGAAAATATAGAAAATGTTGTCTGACAATGAATGTCAAACCTCATTAATCTTTGCTAGTTATATGCTTTTGTTATTTGAAGGTTGATACTTGTAGTATGTCATGAAGTCTTAGTTCTAGAGTTTGAATCAGGACCAAATAATGCATAGATTAAAAGTTATTCTTGGTCAAAGTCGGTTGACCGACCATGACCAAGTGATTTCTGAGTAACCCAGAAATCCCTTAACCGTGTCTGACAAGAATTTCCCGAGCCTCGATCTTGCTTCTGTTTATTGTTTAGATGTTGTTAGTGTATCAGGGTTACTCCGGGTTATGTGTTCTACAGATTCATGCTCCTAGATCTCTTAGATAAATAAGATATTAAAAGTAACTGATGGTCAAAGTAGCAGTCTCGATCAGATTTTTAAGTTTCTGGAATTTCCAGAAACCGAATGAATGTTCTTTCTGACATGGTTTGACTAGGATATATATAGCAATTGTATTGTTGTTTTATTGATTTTATGTATTAGATCTCTTTATTTACATGTTGTTAAAACCCTGAAAGTATTATATCACATAAAACAAACATAGAACTCAAGATATAAGGATCCAAAGTAGCTCGCTCGAACTGTTCTTCATTTCTGGAAAACCCAGAAATGAAGAACAACTTCTGACAAGGTATTCTGAAGCTTTGATATGTCTTATCTCTTGTGTTATGGACAAGAAATCGATTGATAATGATAGTATTACAGTTATACTACAATATTAACAAATTAGTAAACCCAGAAACTTGATGACCACAGATCTAGAACCGGTCAAACCTAGCAACTCGAACTCTGACTTGAAGGTTCTGGGTTTGGCCAAGAACACGAAGAACACCTATAGCGACGGTTTTATCACTATAGGCAGTCTTCAGTGACAGTTTATTTCTAAAATTAATTATTTTTATTAAATAAATAGAAAAATTAGTTTTAAATTATTAAAAATACAAAATATATTATTTATAATTATTTTAAAGTCTAAAAATTAGTTTTTAATTATTTTGAATATATTTCATAAATATTTAATATTTTTGGAATATTAAAAGTATTTAATTTATTTAATTATAATATTAAATAAATTATATAAAAATGATTTTAATACATGACAAATCATTTAAAATTATATTATGGTATAAGAAAATAATTTAAGTTATTTTTGATAACTTTTAATATTTTGTGATGAATTTCATTAATTAATTAATATTAATGATAATTAAGTTATTTATTGAATATATTAAATAAATTATGAAAAATAGAATTAATGATTTAAAAATTATAGAAAAATGATTAAAAGGTTATAAAAGTATTTTAAGTTATAAATATAACTTTTGATATTTTGTCATGAAAAATATTAATATTTTAATATTAATGATATTAGATTTATTTAATAATTATATTAAATAAATTAGTTTTAAAATGATTTTAATATTAGAAAAATCATTTTAAATGAAAATAAATAGTTTAAAAATATTTTAAGTTATAAAATATAACTTTCAATATTTAAAGGTTAATTTTATTAATTATTTACTATTAATGATATTAGAATTATTTAATAATTATATTAAATAAATTAGTTTAAAAATGATTTTAATATTATAAAAATTATTTAAAATAAAAATAAAGTGTTTAAAGATATTTTAATGTATAAATTATAACTTCTGATATTTTAAGGAAAATTTCATTAATAATTTAATATTAAATGATATTAGATTTATTTAATAATTATATTAAATAAATAGTTTAATATGGTTTTATTTATTTAAAAATCATTTAAAAAGGATATAAATTAAGTAAAAATATTTGAAGTTATAATTAATGACTTTTAATATTTTGATTAATAATACATTAATACTTTAATATTAATGATAATTATTTAAAAATGATTTTAATTCTTTTAAAAATTATTTAAGTGTAATATTAATACTTTAAAAGTATTTTGAGTTATTATAAATAACTTTAACATTTTTGCAATGGGTTCATTAATTGTTTAATATTAATTAAATATTAACGATAATAGAATTGTTTAATATTTAAATCATTTAATAATGATTCCGGTGTTTGAAAATTCATGATTAATTATAATATATGTTTAAAAAATTATTATAAGTCATTTAAAAATAATATGACTGATACTTACAGATATTGAACTACAGGATAGAGTCTTAGACTCGATAATTACCCGATAAAGCCGTCGGTACACCGACATATTTCAGAAATTGATATGGACTTAGATAATTTGATTAGATATGTGTTTATTTGTGATTCAATGGTTGTGGAACATATGTGACAATGTGATTAGGTTATGTGCTGACTGCAATAAGCAGTGCTATGTGTTATAGTATGTTATTCTAATTGATCAAATGATCTTATTATTGATAGGTGTTATATAAAGATAGAACTAAGTTACGAACTGTAAGCAGCGCATCAGGCAAGTATCTTACTTTTACATTTCCTTTATGCAATGAACATGAGTAAGAAGTTTCAGAATAATATTATTATTGTACTAAATTATTAACCTTATTGTCGTATATATTATATCCAATCATTTTTTATCAACATGATATTATATTATATAACTCATATGTATATATTTTGTTCGTTAATATCAAAATATGGTTATACAAGTGTCCCCACTTGGATAGTCATTGTAGTTAAACACATGTTGATATATATATATATATATATTATATGTGTTGTGTGTGTGTGTGTGTGTGTGTGTGTGTGTGTGTGTGTGTGTGTGTGTGTGTGTGTGTGTCCAAGCTAATTGACCAGCGAGAGACAAATTTCGAAATATCGTTGAATGTGATAAAACCTTTTTGTATCCAATCAAATTGTATTGGTTCGAATTCCAGACTAAGTATAAACATCCCGATCACGGGAAAAATTTTATGTGCCCAAGGCCGACATAGTGAACGATCATATCGTTCTTGTAATGAAGTATTGATCAATACAGGACCCATGGGAAGTACAACACCTAACGCCCGTAAGTTATGACGGTTTGCAGATGAAGTTCTGTTAAACCTTAGCGAAAACTAAAAACAATGTTCATAATCTGTCGACTAATACCTATATATATATAGTCAATACGTAGTTTCAAAAATTTGAGATAAAATTCTTATGTTGTTATTATCGGTTCAGTTTACTTCACAACTATAAATTCATTGTACAAGTGATGTACAAAGAAAATATTTATTTCTTTCAACTAATTATATTTCTAATTGTTATTACTTGATGTGCACTCAAATGCTCATCCTTGCTTAAATTTAAATATTTTCAGCTAGGCATGATCAACCCGAAGGTTCAGACAAGAACAAGTGAAAAGGAAAGCAAACACAACATGTTTAATGGTGTCTTCTATAATAGTTAGACAATATATAGACAATGATATATATTATATATCATGTAAAGAATTATAGTAAAGGTTGCGTAATTGGGATTAGACTCTGATAATATAAATTAAGTTCGATTTTTATATTATTGTTATTATTATTAGTATTATTCTGCTCATAGAAATGGTATCGTAAAGCACCGAGTTCGGATTTTAAGTACCCGAGTTTGGAGGGCTTTACAAGTTGGTATTAGGGCTTTAGGGTTAGAAACCTTAGGTGGGCCAAACCTTAGGCTATAACCTTAGAACATAAGGAAACGTTGAAAATATAAATAACTCATATAGAGTTTAAAAAGAGATGAATTGAATAAGTTCATCGTCAAATCAAATAAAAGATAACTTATATAAAACTATTAATTGTTGTGTGTTTATATTAAGTGATAATCAAGATAGTTTGTGTGTAGATATCATAAAAAAAAGGATTAGGATACCCTCAAATCGTAAAGAAGAAGTCAACCTCCATAACCGAGCCAATATCAAAGCCAATAGCTGAAATAGAGGCCCACATTGAAAGCTACCTCAATGAGGTGGTTGTTTTGAAAAGTATAGTATCGGACCCTAGAACGATAGTATAACTGATAGGTAAAGTATAGTTAAAGAATATGTGGTCAATGTTGAGTTCTTAAACTCATATGTTTGTGGTGAGTTCTTAAACTCATAATGTATGGTAAGTTGGACGAATTAGGTGTAGTTAGGTGTGAATGGATTGTTGAGGATAATGGGAATAGACAGATTTCTAAGCAATTGATCCTTAGTGGAGGCATAAGAAATAAGTAATACTAGTATTACTTGAATAGGTATGATTCTATGTTATGTATATGATAGGTATGTTTGTATAAGGTAATATTTTTCAAATTTTGTATAAGTTGTGGCAGCGATTCCCGACTTTTGAGTCACAAAGGGTTAACGAATGATTAAAGCAATATGTGCTAAAGTATGTCAAGTGTTATGAATATGAGTCTATGTGGGATTAACAAAATAAGTTGGCATAAAGATAGTAGATATTTATCTGAACACTGGTTAACACAGTAAACTAAAATTTTAAAATCTAATATTTTGAGTACATGACTATTTGAATAAAAAAATTTGTGTTATATGATTATACGTATACGATAAGGCTTAGAATAAAGAATAAATTTATAATAATACCGCCAAGGAGACGAGAACGAAATACACAGGTAGAAGAACCTGTCAACAAAGCTGGAAGACAACCAGACCCGATACAGAATTTTGCGAATATGGGCGATCAAGCAATGCAGAACGGAATACCAGTCGCCGGAAGATCAGCCAAATAATCGATCGACGAACGTCAAAGACTTCAAGGCGTTCGTACTTCCAGGATTTAGAGGATCAACTGACCCTATAGCGATGTTTGTGATAACTAGGGTAATGAAGGGGCAAAAGATAGTTTTGTCACCTATACGATAAAAGGAAAAGAGATAAAGGGCAAGTCTGTGTGTTTTAAGTGTGAATCAATGGAGTATAAGGTGGAAGACTGTCCAAGAAGGAGAAGGGAGGCAAATAATGTGAGTACGAGGAAAGGCAGCAGGACATTGGCGATAACGGGACCAACATCAACAATCAAACCAACGAAATCAACTACAAGCGTCTTCAACATGACCGTTCAAGAAACTGTAGCAGCCGGGGATGCAACTCCAGGTATTACTCAAACCAATTTTATTTCTTATATATTATTTTATTTTCTTATATATAGTAAATTATTTTATAAATTATTCTGAAGGAGGAAATTGAGTTCTATTAGAAATTAATTTTTCCGTATAAGCAGATAGATAAGCATTATGCTGAATAGTTAAAGATCAGTTCGATCAATTTTGATCGAGATCCACTCGCAATGATTGTGTATGCTATATACCCTGCTATGTATAGATTTTAAAACGGTAATTTCGGGGACAGAATCTTTATAAGGGGGGGGGTGAATGTAAAAACCCGATATTTTTTATATAAATAAATTAGAAATTTTGCGTATAAATTTATTTCTTATTTTAAGGAGGAGGATTTGTACAAGATAATGCGTATATGTATTTATGTGGTAAATAAAGATATATTTATTACATGAATATTTACAAATAATTTTATTTTAGAATTTTTGATTATTATAAATTATATTAATAATTACTTTAATAACATAAATATTTTTATTATTTATTTTCTATGAAAATATAATTATATTATTTAAATAATATATGAAATGATTTTTACAATTATTATAATAATTATTTATTTATTATATGAATTTATTTCAGAATTAATTAGGCTAATTATTTAACTTAATTAATAATGGGATGTATATGTAAGAAAATCAGATATGAAATCCAAACCCTAATTTTGGATTTTGATCAAGGAATAAGAATAATAATATAATATTAATTATATTTTTGATTTTTCAGTGCTATAAATATGTATTGTATGTACGTATTATTAATGGTTGGTCAATTATGGTGTATTGTGACCAAACCCTAGTGTTACTGATAAACCCTAGTTTTGTAGTCAAATAAGACTTTAAAATCTGTTAAGTCGCTGTGTTATATGAATAATGACATGTATGATAGAATATAATTTTTAATTAGGGAAAAACCCTAATTATTTTGAACCCTAGTTAATATTTATGGACTCTAATTGATTAGAAACCTTAATTCGAAAGTCAATTACGACTTTAAAGAATTTGTTAAGTCATTTTTTAGTTATAATACTATGTTAATGTGACTAATGGCTGTTATTATACATTTATATAATAATTAGGAAAAATCTAATTTCTAAACTTAAAAACCCTAATTTCTAAAAGTTAGAAACCTTAATTAGAAACCCTAATTTAAAACTCAATTTGAGTTCGAAACTGTTATGTAACTGTGTGATTATGATTAAGGTGAAGTATTATAGAATTTTATATTGATTAGGTAAACCCTAATTAATATTTAAAAATATTAAATTTCTAGAAAATCCTAATTAGTAAATTTAAAAACCTAATTACTAATTATAAACCCTAATTGTTTAATGATCAAGGTTAATTATAATTAGTATATTTTAAACACAAATGTTCAAGAAATCGAATTAGAAAACTAATTATATTTAGTAAACTCTAATTTATATTTTTGGAAACTAAATTGTTATTTATTTTTAAATCCTAATTTTGGAAATCCTAGAATTTTGCTTTTAAAACCTAAAATAGTTCAAACCCTAAACCCTAACCCAAATCCTAAACCCTAAGGGTTTGACAAGTTACCAAAATACCATTAAAAATAAAATCAAAAAGACCATATTGCCCATCTTGCATAATTGAAGCTAACATATAGGTTTTGACCTTAGGTGAGTTGGTGACCAAATCCAACCACCCCATTTGACACCTAACAACACAAATTAGCAGCAATCTCAGCCTTGTCCATCACATGTTATATATATATAGATCTAAGGAGAGAAAAAGTCATTTTATTGCCCATTTATTCAACCAATGCTCAACCAACCCATTCTCTCTCCTCACTCACGAAATTATGTAGCATACAAGTGCCAAAACACAGCCCCACGAAATCCACTAACAAATTAGAAGCCTAAAATCAAGAATTGATCATGAGAGGTATAAAACCCTATTCGAATATCTGACCTTGATCCTTTGTTAGATCTTGTATTTTAATGTTAAAACTTGTTGTTTGTAGTCTTTATAGATGATCTGGGTTGGTATCTTGTAGATCCATATCATATAAGTGCTCAAAATTAAAGTTTTTGATAATCTGGAAAATATAGAAAATGTTATCTGACAATGAATGTCAGACCTCATTAATCATTACTGGTTATATGTTTTTGTTATTTGAAGGTTGATACTTGTAGTATGTCATAAAGTCTTTGTTCTAGAGTTTGAATCAGGACCAAATAATGCATAGATTAAAAGTTATTCTTTGTCAAAGTCGGTTGACCGACTATGACCAAGTGATTTCTGGGTATCCCAGAAATCCTTTAACCAGGGATCATATACCTAAGCTTTGATACCAACTGTGACACCCCCAAAATCGGTATACATCACCTATTATGAGTCGCCAAATACATGGTACAAAATTTAAATACAACTTAATTATACAACAGTCGTGTAAAATACGACTAAACATATGCTGTGAGTTTTAATAGAAATATTGTCATCTAGAAAATATACAAACTCAATGGGGTCCTTATTACATTTATTATCATATTATTTCATAGAATAGTGAGGACTACTAATGCTATTATCTGGACCATCACTCTGTTCCCTGACTAGTCCCTATTACGTTCCATTTCCTAAAGAGAACAATGAAAGCAAAAGGGTTAGCTCAACTAGCCCAGTAAGAAATATTCTGACTAAGATAATGCAGAATAAATTATCATTAGCCTTTAACAGTGTTAAACTGATAAAATATAACAAACATCAAGTTTAACTGCAGCGGAACAAGCAATCCATTAGAAGAGTCAAGTAGAGAATAAAATCTACTATCTTCTATGATTTAAAAGGTTTTTCATTTCTTTTATCGCTAAGACTCAGCTTAATAAATAATCCACATCATCCCTGCACTACGGCCAAGGATATTCATTAGTATCACGACCACAAATTATCCATGCACTACTGGCCAAGGTTATTCGTGTATTCATCAATAGTCATGATCATGCCAACAATTGTTCATCAATGCACTACGGGCCAATGATGACTTTTACCACATCATTTGTAACATTAAGGTCATGATTATACCGAATAATCTCTGGTCATAATCATACCAAGTCCATCTATGCACTATAGGCCACGTATGACTTTCAACATAATATAAACAGGAGGATGATGACAATGATATAAGAATTCAATAAAACAAGTTCAAGAATTAATTTATCCAGGAACCAATAACGTCCAAATTGTCAACATGATACTTCTTTGTGGAGTAAAATTCAAAAATGCTCAGAAGAATATTTCCATAAAAAGATACTGGATGAAGCGCAAATATCAAGAATATTCCACTAATTTCAAGGAGTATAGAAGTCATAACTTTAACCAACTGAGTATAATAAAGAATGGAATAACAAAAGAAATCACCAGGCATGCGATAGACCGCACAGACAGGTTATTCCAAGAGAATAATAATTAATGGAATCAGGTCATGCGTAAACGCACCGACAAGATGTTCCAACAGGATAATAAAGAACGGAACCAGGTCATGCGTAAACGCACAGACAGGATGTTCTAACAGAATAATAAAAATAGAATAACATAAGAATTTCACTAAGTATAGGGTAGCCCGCGTATACAGGTTATTCCACAGAATAATAAAGAATGGAATAATAGAAGTTCTCTTCATGAATAAGAAAGGAAGAGTACCCCTTACGAGTACAACAAATAATATCCCTTACCGTAAAAAAGAGAGTACTGGATATAGAAGTAGTGAAGTAGCAGAACACTTTTCTTCTTTCTCTCTATAGTTTCTCTCTCTAGAGTTTCAGTGAATTTGTAAGAAATAATGAAAGAATGAGCTTCTATTTATAAGAGAATGGAATGAATAGTAACTAATTCATGAACGGTCCAGATTGATTTACTTTTAAACGGACGATCCAGATTTAAAGCAAAATATTTTAAATAAAATATAATATATTCTATTTTTCATAAAAAACAAAACTTATAATATATATATATATATATATATATATATATATATATTATATATATATATATATATATATATATATTTATAACCTTTGCCTTTCGGCAAAGGCTTACTAAATCATTCATTGAATTTGCTTACAAATTCCTCCACCAAAACCCACTCAACAATGTGTGTGTGTGTGTGTGTGTATATATATATATATTATATATATATATATATATATATATATATATAATATATATTCCACACATGCATATACTGTATATTATATATATACCCCATTTCTTTCAAGACATTTCTTCCCCAATTCCCACCCGTGATGACAAAAATTTCTTCCACCCATGTGTCATTTTCAACATGTGAGCCCCACCATAATATATATATATATATATATATATATATATATATATATATATATATATATATTATATATATATATATATATATATATATATATATATACTGAATCGTCTATTATCGAATATTTTGAAAAATGGGTAAATGGGGGTTCATAAAATAAACTAAAATTTACAATAACTACATCATAAAAATCCCCTCAATATTTTTAACAACACTTATCATTATTATTATAATTCGTAATATTAATCGATCAGGTCGTTCCCAGGAAAGAGGGGGCTTTCCAATAAGGATTTCTCTCTATTGGCGCGCAATTAGGTGACCAAACCTCTCCTTGACAGAACTTCTAGACATCGTTAATATTGCAAATAATAATTTTAATAACTTTGTCATCTCAATTATTGATTTAATAATATATAAAATATTGACAATAATTGAATCAAATAACGTGAGATATTATGCAGCAATTACTATAGCAATAATTGAACAAAACTGAGTGACTTCTCACGTAAGCATCAATAATCAATACCGTGTGCTACTGTGCAACTACGCGTATTACTGTACTTTTAACACCGGGTGTTTCAACAGTTAACGGTAAAACTTTCGCCGTTATTTTTATAAAGTATTTTTGTCGTTTTCTCAATCCGACAATAATTCCGTTATGGGGTCCACCAATGATTGTGTCGTTGTATGAATATTCTCTGTTAAAACGAATATTCCCCGACCAATCGAATATTATATAACAACTTGCGTACTTTGCAAAATTTATAAATATTACCCATAACTATAACATTATATCAAATTAATTCTATAATATTCAAAAATGATATTTATAGAAAATTCATCTTTGTTTATAAAAGTTGGGGTCTTACAACCTCCCCTTCTTATTAAATTTCACCCTCGAAATTAGGGTACATACCGGGTATGTCGAAGAGGTAAGGATACCTTGATTTCATTTTAGATTCTAACTCCCAGGTCATTTCCTCAACATCGTGGTTTCTCCACAAAACTTTGACTTGAGGTATAACCTTGGAGCGTAGTCAAATCTTCCGCTATTTCGTCCGGTTCTAACTCAATAATGTGGTTCGGGTCTTCCACATATTTACGTAACATGGATATGTGAAAAACGTTATGAACACGAGACATACTTGGCGGTAAAGCGAGTCTATACGCCACAGTTCCTACTCGATCGAGGATTAAAAATGGGCCAATGAATCGAGGATTGAGCTTTTCTTTCTTTTCAAATCTCATAAATCCTTTCCATGGAGCAACACGTAACAACACATGATCACCAATATCGAATTCCACGTCCTTTCGATGAAGATCAGTATAACTCTTTTGTCGATCTTGTCAGGTTTTTATACGTTGCCGGATCGTTAGAATCTTTTCCATAGTCATACGTACCAACTCCGGTCCCAACAACGTTGCTTCACCCACCTCATCCCAGCATACTGGAGAATGACACTTTCTTCCATACAACGCTTCGAATGGAGCCATGCCAATACTTGCTTGATAACTGTTGTTGTAGGAAAACTCTACCAATGGTAAGAACTTGTCCCAACTTCCCTTGAAATCAAGGACACATAGTCTTAATAGATCTTCAAGAGTTTGAATAGTCCTCTCCGACTGTCCATCCGTCTGAAGATGATATGCCGAGCTAAATCGTAAATCCGTGCCCATAGCTTTTTGCAAATTAACCCAAAATCGTGAAGTGAATCTTGGGTCTCGATCAGACACTATGGATACTAGCATTTCTCGTATAGGTAAGAAGTGAGCAGACTTGGTCAATCTATCAATAATGACCCAAATTGTATCTATGCCTTGAGAAACCTTGGGAAGACCAGTAACGAAATCCATGGTAATGTGCTCCCACTTCCATTCTGAAATTTCAAGTGGTTGCAATGGACCTTTTGGTACTTGATGCTCCGCTTTAACTCGTTGACAAGTTAGACACCTTGAGATAAACAACGCTACCTCTCTCTTCATTTTGCTCCACCAAAATGTATGACAAAGATCATGATACTTTTTAGTACTCTCAAGATGGATTGCAAACGGTGTGTTGTGCGCCTCCATCATGATTTATACTTTAAATCAGGGTCGTTAGTAACACAAAGTCTGGAGTTGACTCGAAGTATTCCTTCTTTATCGATTCTTGCTTCCGGCATAGCATCTTCTTGCACTTTCTTCCTCATACGCATCAACTCTAGGTCTGTAGCTTGAGCAGTTTTATCTTTATTGATTAAAGTCGGTTCTACTAGTATATTCGCCATCATCACATGGGTCCCTGGAGTCTTTAACTCTATCTCCATCCTTTGCAAGTCACACAAAATGGGCCTTTGTGTTGACAATATCGCACTCATACTTGCATATGATTTTCTACTCAATGCGTCAGCTACCACGTTCGCTTTTTCAGGTTGGTATTGGATGGTATGATCATAATCTTTCAACAATTCAAGCCAACGTCGTTGTCGCATGTTGAGTTCCTTTTGAGTGAAGAAATATTTGAGGCTTTTATGATTCGTAAATATCTCCACGTTCTCCCCATACAAGTAATGCCTCCAAATTTTAAGTGACAATAGCTGCCAACTCTAGATCATGAGTAGAATAATTCCTCTCATATTCTTTGAGTTGTCGCGAGGCATAGGCTATGACTTTCCCATGTTGCATGAGAACACATCCCAACCTTTTGCCCGAAGCATCACTGTAGATGACAAATCCCTCCGAGCCAGATGGTATTGTCAGAACACGTGCTGAAATGAGTCTCCTCTTGAGTTCTTGAAAACTCTTCTCACATTCTTCGCTCCAACCGAACTTTGTATCTTTCTGAGTCAGCTGAGTTAATGGAGTAGCGATTCGAGAAAATCCTTCCACGAATCTCCTATAATAACTAGCTAAACCGAGAAAGCTATGTACTTCGGTCACTGATTTAGGTTGCTCCCAGCTTTGAATTGCTTCAATGTTTGCCGGGTCAACAGATATTCCATGACTTGATACTACGTGCCCAAGGAATGCTACTTCTTCAAGCCAGAACTCGCATTTCTTCAACTTGGCATAAAGCTTGTGTTCACGAAGCTTTTGGAGTACCAGCCTCAAGTATTGCTCATAATCTTCACGGCTTTTGAAATAAATAAGGATGTCATCAATAAAAACGACCACAAAGTGATCCAAATATTCTTTGAATACTCGGTTCATCATATCCATGAAGGCAACAGGTGCATTAGTCAATCCAAAGGACATGACTAGGAATTCATAATGCCCGTATCGAGTTCTGAAAGCCGTCTTTGGAATGTCATATGTTCTAATCTTCAATTGGTGATATTCGAAACGAAGATCAATCTTTGAAAAGAATTTGGCTCCTTGCAACTGGTCAAATAGGTCATCAATACGTGGCAATGGGTACCAAATTTTGATGGTGACATGATTCAACTCCTGATAATCAATACAAAGTCGTATACTCCTATCTTTCTTCTTCACGAATAGAACAAGAGCACCCCAAGGGGAAGTACTAGGACGAATAAAGCCAATGTCTAACAATTCTTGCAGTTGGGTCTTTAACTCCTGAAGTTTAATAGAAGCCATTCGATATGGGGCTTTAGAAATGGATTTTGTACCAGGTTCAAGGTCGATACAAAATTCAATTTCACGCTCTGGGGGTAGGCCAGGAAGTTCTTCAGGGAATACGTCAGGTAATTTATTAACAATAGAAATATCATTCAAAACTGACATATTTTTGTTTAAATCCGTGACATGAGCTAAGAAAGCTTGGCATCCATTTTTCAATAAACGACTAGCTTTATGGCTTGAGATGACCGTGATTAATTTTAATGGTTTGGTCGCTTGAATTCGCATAATAGGTTGATTAGGAATATGAAAGCTAACAACCTTACGAAAATAATCAATTTTTGCATGATGAGTAGTTAACCAATCAATCCCTAGAATCACATCAAATACAACTATTTTAAATGAAATAAGATTGACAGGTAATGTGTGGGTACCAATTTGAACCAAACAAGACTTATAAACAGTGGATGTAATGAATGTTTCTCCCAACGGAGTTTCCACAGATAAGTTAAAGTCTAATTTCTCTGGAGTCAAATTTAATCGTTGAGCGCAAGTAGGAGAAATAAAAGAATGGGTAGAACTGGTATCAAAAAATGTATAGACTTCGCTATAGTTTATGATAAGCTTACCCGTGATGACCTCGTTCGGGTTCCTTGCTTTTTGGGAGGTCACAACAAATGCTCTCCCTTGCACTACCATCTTTGACTTTTCTAGGACGGCCTTTGGTGCCTCCATCCTAGCTGAACTTGTCTTCGGTGATCGACAAAATCGGGCTAAGTGACCTTCTCTTCCATAATTATAACATGCTTTGGATGGCATCGCGCAGTTTGGACTGATGTGTCCCTCCCCTCCGCATTTGAAACATGTGATAGGTAGTCGTTCTCCTTCCTTAACAACGGGTGCTGGTGCTGACGTCTTTCCATCATTGTTGAATCTCCTCTTCTTGAAATGTCCATTCTTATTATTTTGGCCCTGATTACCACCGAAGTGGTTACCATTTCTGGTCTGTTGATTCCCTCCACGCTTGTTGTCACCGCTTCGATGACTGCTCTCACTGGTATTATTATTTTGTCGGCTGCTCTCTTTTGGTTGCGTTGACTCGTTATCGCGCTCTACTAACTGAGCCCTATTTAAAACATCTGAATAAAAACACAGTCTTAAAAAGATCTGCATCATTCTCTCTTCATTATCCACCAAGTGGGACGCAAACCGGGACAACTCGACAAACTTTGCTTCGTACTGTGACACGGTCATATTATTCTACTCCAATTTGATGAATTCTACCTCCTTCATGTGACGAATACATTCGGGAAAGTACTTGTCATTGAACAGTTCTTGGAACTTCTTCCAAGACATATTAAGTGCGGCAGGTTGAGTACACTTTACCGATTCCCACCAGTAATCTGCTTTATCGATTACCCTTGGTATGAACTAGATCCCATTCTGTGTTTCCGAGTTTTGAATCAAGTTCCTGAATCTCTACATCCTTCTGCTCCAACGCAATGTGATGCATCTCAACCATCTCCTTCAGCTCCTCAACATTATACTGTAACTCTATGTTACGTTCATACAAAGCACCATACATCTCAGCCGATATGGAGTTTGGTGGAAACTCCTCAAAATCCTCATCCTCATCCTCCTCGGGATCGACCACAGGCTCATCCTCCTGATCAACTATTCTCGCTCTACGTGAATATCTTGGGGTTCGTCATCTATAGGTACCTGGGGTATCACATCCCTAGCTGGCCTGGACCCTCCTTCGTTAGACATCTTGTCAACAAAATATTTTAAGTTTTACTTAACATTTTAGATACTCGCGAGCACATAAGTTATTAACACATAACACATAATGTCTTTTACTGTTTTGTTTCAATGGATGCCTTAATCCATTCCTTAAAACCCGATAAGAGTTAAACACCTCTATGTTTTATGTTTCCTTAAAGGCTACTTCCTAAGATTTTTCCCACCTAAGGTTTATAACATAAAGCTTTGATACCAACCTGTGACACCCCCAAATCCGGGTACTTCATTTCCACCGAATTTGGTGCTCACTATCAAAATATTTACATCTAACTACCCATAATAAAGGATTAAACGTTAAATAACTTTAAACAATAATCTGTCCCATTAAAGGGTTACATCATCTCATAAACAATCCTAGGTAATCTAACATTAAATTATTACATCAGTTTGTGGAATACATTATAAAATAAACATGTCTTTTAACTTCAAACATTTAAATAAACTTTAACTAATTCTTCATCACTAGACGTCTTGCCCTTTCCCTTGCTAGTAGATGGCTCATCACCTCATTCGACTTTAGCTGCATTGTTAATTGCAAGAGTGAGCAAACAATTGCTCACTGATATAAATAATAGCAATAATAATCATATGAGAATGAACAATGAATGCTGCACAATAATGAACTTTCTCTACGAATAGGAACAAAAATAAGTTCGAACTTTTAATATCTGAGGGTCTTATAACCATGAACTATGTCCACGGTGTTTATGTATTATTACCTTAACCTTAACAGTCATTAGACTATATAGACTCTTCTTAACGTACTCAGGGGGATCAGCCATTTGTACCATGTATTGTGCACAAACATCTAAACGTTACACATACAAAATCCCCTATGTTAGGGTTGTTCGTCTCAGTTTGAATTTAGAATTTCCGCACTAAAGAAAGTTTAGTTTGGAACTAGCTTATCAGTGTTTCTAGAATTTTAGAACACTTATTCAAATTTCCATCAATAAAGATTTAATATAAGAATGTATAATTAAACAAGGCTATCAAAGTCAAAGATCGAATATTAACAATATATAACTGAATAAACATGATACACATGCAAGGTACTATGTTCAAAAGAGTTATATGTTCAAAAGAGTTAGAACAATCTCATTTGAATCGACATATTAGAACAATATATGCTTTGTATAATAATTAGAAAAGTGAAACTTGCTCGATGTAACGAATTAGGTTACAAGAGCTTAATCAATCGTATATAAGAATAGAATCAATAATATTGCTCAACAGAATTAGGATCTTGCATTCATTAATAAAAGAATGAAGTTAGAAAAACTTGCTCAAATGTAAGGAGATAAGGTTTAGAAACTTGCACAATTCTTATAAGAGTAGGGTTAAAAAACTTGCATTGTTTGTAAGCTACATGATGAGTGAGTTTTATACCCATGAATTGAGTACATTTAATTTTAATCTTTTGGAAGTTTTTAAGTGTTTATGTCTATTCATGCATATTTTATGTGTTTTGTAGGAATTGGGACAAAAGTTACGCGGATCGACGTTTGGGGTGGCTAGATGCGCGTTTTCGGCTTATCATTTACATAGTAGCCACTTCAAAGCCAATTTGAGCATTGTTCCAGACCTTATTTCGAAAAACTCAAAGAATGAAAGTTGTATATCTACGTCTCCTTTTTCCGGAACATCTTGAATCATCAAAATTGGAGTTCAGACGAAGAAGTTATGACCATTTTCCCAAAGGACGTCGGAGAAAAAAATTTCCAAAAAAATGGCCAGCACCGGGGTGCTAGGGGGCAGTGTTCCAGCGCCATGCCCAGCGCCGGGGTGCTGGAGAAGAGTTTGGTCAAGCTTGGACGCGTTTTGGGGCGAATTTTGACACTTTTTTGACTCCAAATAGGATTTGGTTTGTTTCTAAGCTAAAAATTGAACTTGTAATCTATAAATACATGATGTAAGGTATAAAATAAAGGGAGATTACATAGATTAGATTAGAGATACACTCCATTACATTAGAACATAAACCCTAGTTCTTATTAGTTTCGGAGATTAAAGCAACTTGGAGACCATTGAAGATCAAGAGCAGGAGCTTGAGGAAGATGAAGATATGCTGACAACAGATTTATTCTTCACTCTACTCTTACTTTTATCTTTTAATGTCTATTCAATTGTGGATTCTTGATTTTAATTCATTAATAATGAACTAAATTTCTATTATTAAGACTACAATCGAACCTTTTATACCTATGAATTAATTATTCGACTTATTCCAAGTATTTAAGTCAAGGTGAATTGTTTATCATATTTTGCGCTTATTGATTAATTATTTGATCAGTAATTACCTTGTTACTCTAGAAGGATTCGGGAGAGGAGATTTAGGGTTAGAACTGGTCATGATAACATATATGCTTAATTATTTGCATGACGAATAATTAGGGTCGTGAATTGAATAGGAATATCTACTCACTACATGTAACAAGTTGAGAATTGGGATTGAAAGAGTTTAATTTAATTGTTTTGCATAGGAATATAGCAATATTAATTGGACTAAATAGAAGTTAATTGATTACTTGGAAAAAGGGCTTTTGACACTTGGAATTCATGTTAACAATTCATTAGGCATAATAATTGGGATAATTGGATAATTAGTTTATAGTTCATAATTGGGGATATTGTAGTCTTAACCTTTATTTATTTGAATTCATTTATAAAGCAATTCAGTTTAATTAGTTAATTTAGTTTTCTTAATTAGAAAAATCACGATTTGAGATTGTTTAAATAAAATTAGTTTTGTTAAGAACTAGTACTTGGTGATTTTTATTAAATAATTCCTCGTGGGAACGATACTCTACTTTCACTTTATTACTAAAATGTTTAATAAATTAAATTAATAAAATGGTTTACCAATATTAATTTCAATCAAATTAGTCTCAATTTAAACATTTTTATTTTTAATTCTCTTCCTATATTTCTCTCTCTTTTCAGGCACCATTGATGCCTTTGCGTATCAATGGCCATACACGAACATGACTCAACTAAGGGAAACAGGGACTGATGGACTTAATACATTTTCTGTAGAGCCAGTACAAATTGAGGCAAATTCGAAGATGTTGGAGGTTATCGCAGCCCAACAGAGTCGAATGATGGAAAACATGACTCAACCAAGGGGATCGGAGAATGATAGACTCGCGACAGTACTTTCTGCATTATCAGCACAAATGGAGGCACTTTCTAGGAGGTTAGACGCTTTTGCAGCACAACGTCGTCAAAGTGTGGCGGGTACTTGTGATTATTGTGTTGGAAATCATATGAGTCATCAATGTGCCATCAGTTTCGAGCCGGTACAGTATGGTGGTGATTACCCCAACAATTACGTCTATCCCAACAACTATTATCAGGATTGGGGTATCACTCAGATTTTTCATTGAGCCATACTCATCAAGATCAATTTTATGCTCCAAGTCCAACATACCCACAGGATTTCTCGTGTCCACCTCCACTACAACAGGAAAAAAATTTAAATTTGGAGGAAGTTTTGTCCAAGTTCATAGTTTCAGGTGAGAAGTGGAGGATTAATCAAGAGATATTGAGTCAAAATTTTATGAAACAAATGGAACAACTAAACAGTGCCTCAAACATTTTTCCTCAATACACTTGGTCCTATGACATGGATTCCGAGACTGATGGAGAGCCCGAACAAAATCTGCAACTAGATGAGCCACAAGATGTTGAAAGAGAGGTAACAATTGGGAACCAAAAAAAGGAGATCGACGTAGAGTTAACTATAAGATTCAACAAAGATGAGCCGATTTCATTAGTATCCCATGTGCCTCCTCCACCAAAGTTGAAGAATCCGGGCAGTTTTGCAAAACCATGCCCAATTGGTAGTCATATCGTCGGCAAAGCTCTTTGTAACATGAGAGCTAACAAAACTTTAGAGCCATGGTGGGACGAGAAAGGGAAGATAGAAGAGGAACCTGTTGTGTTTGACAAGCATCCATGCCGTAATTTGATCACAAACACAATGGGGAAAGCACCTAGTGGTTTGCCATACTTAATGGGGATCCTATCTAAAAAGATCATGCTATATAACTTAAATTCAATAGTCATTTCAATTGGGAACCTCCCAAAAGAGACATTGTTACTGATGGATGGAGTGTTCTTCAATTTTTGTAGGGGAATTGGATGGAGACTTGAAGAAGTCAGCTGAGACTATAAAACAAGCGCTTATTGGGAGGCAACCAAAGTTTAATTTTTATTTTTTATTTTTATTAGGTTTCATATTAGTTGATATATTTTTTTTTTCATTTTTTAGGATTTAGTAAGCTTGCTTCTTTTGTGTTCACATGTTAGTTAATTCCAACTCAAGTGTGGTGCCCGATTCATTTCAATGTGCCTAACCTATTCTTCAGACTTCACAGACAAGGAGATAAATTGATATAGTCCTCTCTTTTAATTTTTCCTATCTTAGCCATTGAGGACAATGTTTGTTTTAAGTTTGGGGGTATTTATGATGTTTAGTATTTAGTTGGGCAATGTTTTGAGGGAATTTGATTTTGGCCAACGATAAGTGGGTGGTTGATATTGTTAACTCTTGGAGAATTGATGAGCATGATTAGTCTATATTTTAACTCATTAGTTGGTTTTCACATTACTTGCGAATTTTTTGAAAAATTTTACACATCCATTTGTTTAGACAGTTGGGATTTACATTTTTTGGCTAAATGCTTATGAAAGATACCATTGCAACTTGAGAAATCTTATTTGAGCATCATTCGAAGTGAAAATTAGGCACTAACATAAGTTTGGGGGAAATCTTGGGGTATTTTTATTTTTTTAAAAAAAATTATTGGAACCTTCCCGAGTTGATTAATTGAAGCACGTGGTGGGTCGAGATGGAGCGTAAAATGCACTACCCATAAACACAGGCACGAGATGGAGCGTAAAACACACTTGTTAAATGAAAAGTGGAAAGTGAGATTGAGCGTAAAACGCACTCACTAAATAGATAAAAGAAAATATGTTTGAAATACTTGGGAAGGGTTCATATGTGCTTAAAAGTTTGAATATCCGGTTGATCCTCAAGAAAAAAAATTGTGTTTTGTCTATTTTAGCGGTGATTGATGTGATAAGAAGTTTTGAGAGTTGTTTTGAAAATCTTTTATGAGTGTTGGCTGATCTTAGCTAAATCATGACTAGTTTGAACATCTGGATTCACACACGCACTTAAAGGATCATGAGTAGATGTGAAACTAATGAAAGTTTTTGAAATTTTAGACATGACACTGTTTTGAAATTTTCTGCGGGTCAACATTTGTTGTAACCTTTGAGGCCATTATGCGAATTCATATTGATTCATTGTTTGGGTGGATCATTGCTAGAGGAAGAATTTTTCTAAATTATGTTTTTTCTTGAGGACAAACAAATGTTTAAGTTTAGGGGTATTTGATGAGTGAGTTTTACACTCATGAATTGAGTGCATTTGATCTTAATCTTTTGGAAGATTTTAAGTGTTTATGTCTATTCATGCATATTTTATGTGTTTTGTAGGAAATGGGACAACAGTTACGTGTATCGACGTTTGTGGTGGCTAGATGCGCATTTTCGGCTTATCATTTACATAGCAGCCACTTCAAAGCAAATCTAAGCGTTGTTCCAGACCTTATTTCGAAACTCTCAAAGAACGAAAGTTGTAGATCTACGTCTCCTATTTCTGGAACATCTTGAATCATCAAAATCGCAGTTTGGACGAAGAAGTTATGGTCATTTTCCCAAAGGACGTCGGAGTAGAAAAGTTCTGAAAAAGTAGCCAGCGCCGGGGCACCCATTTCAAGCCTATGCCCAACGCCGGGGTGCTAGGGGTCAGTGTTCCAGCGCCATGCCCAGCGCCGGGGTGCTGGAGAAGAGTTTGGTCAAGCTTGGACGCGTTTTGGGGCGAATTTTGACACTTTTTTGACTCCAAATAGGATTTGGTTTGTTTCTAAGCTAAAAATTGAACTTGTAATCTATAAATACATGATGTAAGGCATAAAATAATGGGAGATTACATAGATTAGATTAGAGATACACTCCATTAGATTAGAACATAAACCCTAGTTCTTAATAATTTTGGAGATTGAAGTAACTTGGAGACCATTGAAGATCAAGAGCAGGAGCTTGAGGAAGATGGAGATTTGCTGACAACAGATTTATTCTTCACTCTACTGTTACTTTTATCTTTTAATTTCTATTCAATTGTGGATTCTTGATTTTAATTCATTAATAATGAACTAAATTTCTTTTATTAAGACTACAATTGAACCTTTTATGCCTATGAACTAATTATTGGACTTATTCCAAGTATTTATGTCAATGGGAATTGTTTATCATGTTTTGCGCTTATTGATTAATTATTTGATCAGTAATTACCTTGTTACTCTAGAAGGATTCGGGGTAGGAGATCTAGGGTTAGAACTGGACATGATAACATGTATGCTTAATTATTTGCATGACGAATAATTAGGGTCGTGAATTGAATAAGAATATCTGTTAACTGCATGTAACAAGTTGGGAATTGGGATTGAAAGAGTTTAATTTAATTGTTTTGAATAGGAATATAGCGAGATTAATTGAATTAAATAGAAGTTAATTGATCACTTGGAAAAGGGCTTTTAACACTTGGAATTCCTGTTAACAATTCATTAGGCATAATAATTGCGATAATTGGATAATTAGTTTATAGTACATAATTGGGGATATTGTAGTATTAACCTTTATTTATTTGAATTCATTTATAAAGCAATTCAGTTTAATTAGTTAATTTAGTTTTATTAATTAGACAAATCACGATTTGAGATTGTTTAAATAAAATTAGTTTGGTTAAGAACTAGTACTTGATGATTTTTATTAAATAATTTCTCGTGGGAACGATACTCTACTTTCACTTTATTACTTGTTGACCGTGTATACTTGCATGTATTCATTGATTGTGAAATCAACCAACACTACACAAATGTAATATAATCTTCAATTACCCTACATATATCATTGGAATCGCAATCATAATTAGTTGCATGAATATTAGCTTTTAGGGTTTAAACCGTCATTTAGGTCATAACGTTAACCTAGCACCTAACCACGTTGGTTAACACCTTAACGATTCTGAAATCACACTATAAACCTTATCATTTATATTTAACTTTTGAAAACATCACATTTGGTTCATTACATAACTTATTTAAATAATTACTTAAAATCTTCACACTTTGAATTACAACATCCTATAATCTGTTATTGTAGTTTATATTGTTCCTCAACATCATAAACATGCATGCTAAACTAATACAAGTCCACTACACAAGATCTGCAAATAAGCAGTCTGCACTGCCTGGGCTCAGGACTCGTCGCAGCTGCGCTGTCCCTTGCCTTGGCACCGGCGCAGCTATGCTGGTGCCGACTGCAGAAAACCCAGTGGCGTAGCTGCACTTGGGACTGGCGTAGCTGCGCAGTTTTTTGCCTTGGCACCAGCGCAGCGGCACTGGTGCACAGACAGACGTAGACTCGGCATGAATAGTAGCCATTTTTAGCCCAACTAACACGAATTTCACCATCAAATCAGTGAAATTAACATACAAAATAAATATAACACTATTATAAACATGATTGCTAACATATTCAATCAATCAGAACAATTTAACAACCACTAAAGCTATTTTAATTTCTCAAAATTCATATTTTTCATTTAAAACTCCATATTTTAACTTCTTCACAAAAATCATCACTGACATCTCAATTTTTCACCAAATCACTTCGTTCAAACTACGTTATCTTCGTTTCTTAATGAACTAGCATAATCTAACATCAATTCACAGTTTAACATACCAATTGACCACTAAAATTAGCACTTTCTAAGCCATTTTCTCAAGCATAAACATTGTTATATGTTTTCTTCCTATAAACCCAAATTCTCACGAATTTGATAACTGATACAACACTCATACATGATAACAACAGATTCTACAACATAATCCATACCATATACACAACGTTTGAACAACAAATCCAGAAAAACTCAATTTACAGAGAACTTAGATAAAACTAAAACTTTGGATTTTAGGAGTGAATTATACCTTAATCCTCTTGATTATAGGCTAGCACAAGATGGTGAATCTCTTCTTTCTCTTGGCAAACTCACATAGATTATTCTCTCAATTTCTCACTCTCAATACTCTGCAACTCTCTCTTCCTCTGTTATCTAGCAAGCCTTAGAAAAAATAACACGTGAAATAACCCATAGCGCTAAACACTGATAATCGTGATTATCAGTTTATTAAGCCAAGCGTCTTTGGCAGTTATATTAACCAAAAGCCATAAGACTTTGTTTGGTTACACATAATATCCATAGTAGATTATTATTATAATATTTTTATTATATAGTTTCAGTTGTCACACATGAAACCCATTAAATAGCTTATAATTTATAATTATAATAATTATAATCTTATTATAATTATACTTATAATAGATAAATAATTATATATATCTAATTTTAATTAATAAATTAGAAACATCACTTTATTTAATTTATTCATTTAATATTAAACAATTCACTTAATTTAATTATCTTCTTAAATATTAAGCAACTGATTTAATTTAATTATTCCCATAAATTAAATCCATTACATAAAATTATCATTATTCAAATTAACATTAATCAATTAAGTTACTAAATTAATTCACCACAATTATCAATTATTTATTTTCCTCAATCAATAAATTATTTAAAATATTTATTTAATTCAATAAATATTTAAATTAAATTACAAATTTGTCGATCGTTACAGTTAAGCTTTTTTCTTGTAGTGGTATAACCTTTGTGCGTAGGACATGCTCCTTCCTATCCAAGATCTTGACAGGTACCTCCTCGTACGTTAATACTTCGGTTATCTCGTCTGGTTCTAACTCAATAATGTGGTTTGGGTCTTTCATATATTTACGAAGCACATATATGTGAAAAATATTATGAACACGAGACATGTTTGGAGGTAATGCGAGTCTATAGGCCACATTTCCTACTCGGTCAAAAATTTCAAATGGACCAACAAATCGTAATTAAGCTTTCCTCTCTTTCCGAATCTTGTAACTCCTTTCCATGGAGCAACACGTAACAATACATGATCCCTAACATTAAATTCCACGTCCTTTCGATGAAGATCTGCATAACTCTTTTGTCGATCTTGTGTCGTTTGTATACGTTGTCAGATCATTTGGATCTTCTCTGTAGTTATGTACCAACTCTGGTCCCAAAAATGTTGTTTCACCCACCTCACCCCAACATAATGGATAGCGACACTTTCGTCCATACAATGCTTCGAATGGAGCCACACCTATACTTGCCTGATAACTATTTTTGTAGGAGAATTCCACCAATGGTATGCACTTATCCCAACTCCCTTTGAAGTCTAGAACACAAAGTCTCAATAGATCTTCAAAATTTGAATAATCCTTTCTGACTGCCCGTCCATTTGAGGATGGTATACTGAACTGAATCATAAATCTGTGCCCATAGCTTTCTGTAAACTAACCCAAAATCGTGAAGTGAATCTTGGATCACGATCTGAAACTACAAATACTGGCATGCCATACAATCTCACAATCTCATTCACGTACATACGAGCAAGACATTCAAGGGAATAAGTCTCCCGTATCGGCAAGAAATGAGTAGACTTGGTTAATCTATTAACAATAACCCAAATCACATCTATGCCTTGATAAACCTTGGAAAAACCCGTAACGAAATCCATGGTAATGTGTTACCACTTCCATTTCGGAATCTCAAGTGGTTGCTGTGACAACCCGAGAATTTGAATATTTATAAAATTTTAAAATATTGAATTAATGCTAAATAATAAACCTAGACAGAAAATAAGTGAATGGATTTACGATTTTCGAGAAGGAATTTTGTGAATTTAAATTTTTTTATGGTGATTTATTCAGGATTAAGTATTTAAGTGTATATGTGATTAAGTTATGTGTATATGGTATTATACGTGAACAATATGTGGTTAAAGGTCAAGGGTTGACCAGATAATCTATATCAGTGACAAACCCTAATATTATATCAAGAACGTCAATGTTCAGTTAGAAAATTCTTACGATTTATAAGAAACCCTAAAACCGGTTCTGGAAACCCTAATTTCAGTTCCAGGAATCCGAAACCCTAATTCGGAAGTTGAAACCCTAGTTTGGGAATGTAAATGCTAGTATAAGGTTTAAAAATTATTAATAATAACCTAATTAGGGATAACCCTAATTGATTTAAAAACCCTAATTTCTACATTAGAAACCCTAATTTATAATTACGAAAAACCTAATTGTTAATTTAATACTTTTAATGTTAATTAGGAAACCTTAATCCTAATTGTCAAGTTATAAGTAATTAGGAAACCCTAATATAATTAGGAAACCTAATTTCTAAATTTGAAAAGATTATTTTTCTATTTAAAACCCTAATTCGTGGGTTGTAAACCGTAATGACCAATTATGACCCTAATTGATAAATTAGCAATTTTAATTAGGAAATAATAATCCTAATTGGCAAGCTTGGATTATGATTAGGAAATTTTAATATAATTATAGAATCCTAATTATAATTTAGAAATATTAATTTTCTATTTTTAAAATCTAATTTAAAAATTCTAAAAATTTGACTTTTGGAACCTTAGGTTTTAACCCTAAGGGTTAAACCCTAAGGATTGTGCAAGTGACCCATTTGCCCTTTTATTTAAATGTTAAATGACATTAATGCCCTTTTTGTATTTTATTAAGTTGGAGTGTGAATCTTGCCAAATGAGAGTTGCTCAACAACTCTAACAACTCATTGACTTAAAAATCACAGCTCTCAGCCATCAATTGCCAGCCATTTCATTGCATCAATATTACATATAGATTATTAGAGAGAGAGAAATGGTCACTTTACTTTTTATTTTTCTCCTAGACCCTTCTTTCTCTAAATCAAAAAATATAGAGTGAGAGAGAGTGAAATGTTGAGACATGATCAGTTTATAGACCTTCTTAAACAGATCACAAGAGTTATAATCAAGATCAAAGCATTAAAGGAGGTATAAACCCTAATTTTCGAAATCCATAGATTTGATGTTAGATGTTATGATCTATTGTTTAAAGTTGTGTTAGAAGGTGTCTTTTAGTGATATGGGTTGCTAGAACACAGATCCATAACATCAAAGTGCTCGAAAATAGCATTTTAAGAAATCTGGGAAAAAATTGAAAAATGGCTTGACAGTCATATGCCAGTGCCTATAACTTCTTCTAATTGAATGATTTTTGGTGTTTGAAGTTTTGTATGTGTAGTATGCCATGTAGGCTTTGATCTTAAACTAGAAACAGGGCCAGTTCATGAATAGAGTGAGAGATATGAGCAGTCAAACTGCGTTGACCGGTCAGAATGGGTTTCTGGGTAACCTAGAAACCTAGATCTGGTCTGACAGTGATATTGCAGGCCTTGATCTTGCTTGTCGTTTATGTTTTATGTTATGTTGTTGGTTAAATATTGTAGTCGGACATGTAATCTACATACTCAAACCATTAGATCACTCAGATCATGCTCAGAATAAAAATTATTTGTGGGCAAACCACCGTTGACCGACTGGCCAGATGAAGATTCTGGAAAACCCAGAATCTTCAAGAACAAATTTTCTTTCAGTCTTTAACCGACCTTTATTTCTTATATGTGTTGATGTTAGACTAATATTATGTTATAGAATAGTTCTTTGACAGGTTTACTACAAGCATGAACCATCAGAACATAAATATTCAAGCCCAGACTGCAAACTATTAAGATCTAAACCTAGCACCCTCGACTGTTCTTCATTTTCTGGAAAACCCAGAAATGAAGAACAACGTTGTCAGACATTTTGGTGGCTTAGATCTCTCTGTGATTATATATTTTGGTCATGAACTTTGCTTAGATTTGTAGTATTACATTCGGTCTACAACATCAAAGTAACTAACAGCCCATAAACTTTCGTATCAAATAGTTGTAACCGGTCAAACTGACCCACTTGTAACTGCCTATGAGTTCTGGGTTCTTGCTCAAGAACACCAAGAACACCTATAACGACGGTTTTGCCGCTATAGGGCCATTTATTAATAATTATTTTCCGAAAATTATTTATTTTAATTATTAAATAGATAAAAATAGTTTTTAATTATTAAAATTACATAATAAATTCCTAAAAATTATTTTAAAGTCCGAAAAATAGTTTTTTAATTATTTTGGGTATATTTCATAAATATTTAATATTTTTAGAAAATAAATGGTATATAATTTATTTAATTATAATATTAAATAAATTATTTAAAAATAATTTTAATACATGAAAAATTATATTATGGTATAAGAAAATATTTCAATTTATTTTAATGACTTTTAATATTTTGTAATGAATTTCATTAAATAATTAATATTAATGATAGTTAATTTATTTAATAAATATATTAAATAAATTATGGAAAAATAGAATTAATGATTTAAAAATCATATAAAAATAATTTAAGTGTTATAAAAATATATTAAGTTATAAAATATAACTTTTGATATTTTGTCATGAAAATATTAAAATTTTAATATATAATAACAATTATCAGATAATGGATTTAAGAGTTTAAAAATCGTATAAATATGATTTTAAAGTATTAAAAATACTTTGTGATATTATAAATATATTATATTATTATGACATGTATTTCATTAATATTTGATAATAAATAAATATTAATGATAATAGAATATTGTGGTATTTATATTATATAAATACGATTTTAATGATTGAAAAATTATGATAAATAGTAATAATTATTTAAAACATTATTACGAGCTTACGAAAAAATATTTCTACTGTTAATAAATTATCTTAGATAATTGTTAAGTGTTTAGACAGAGTTTAATTGATCTTCAACTCGAAATTTTGTCCGACTAGACCGTCGGGATGTTAGAATTTTATCGAACTCGACTCAGACTATAAAAGTTTGACTTAAGGTTAAGTCTTATGTGTGTTATGGACGGATAGGATTATGTGATAATGTGTTTAGGTTATTTTAAATACTGTGATGATAGTATTCTAATTTATATATCGATATTATTAATATTTGGTCTTTAGACAAAGCTTATTAAATTGCATAGCGGTAATCAATGGTTCAGGCAAGTCTTTCTTAACTCGACATCAAGTTGTATTATTTAGTTATACTTATGGTTAATCATTTCTGATTGACATGTCTAAGAATTATTAAACTGCACCCTGTACGTATGATATGTATTCATTAGGTATGAGAGGCTGATCACCTTCATTACCATTCAGTCCAAATATATTTATTCATGTTAAATGCTTGTTCAGTCATAAATTTGTTCCTGCTAATTCACAACTATATTGTTGAATTATAGCCAGCTTATTATTCAAAAATTTTCAATCATGATATATCCTTAAATAGACTTATACTTGTTGGGCAAACTTATGCTCACCATTGCTATATCATGATAAACATTGCAGATTAAGATGAATATGTGACGCCCCCAAATCTGGGTATCTTTGAACCCGACAGATGATTCTACACGGTGCTACAGTTCACACAATCATTCAATTGTAATACCTCAAAAGAACGAATATGTCTTATATATATATATTCAAAATAATATTAACATTCTCCCAGGTTCTTAATAACCATTACATCTGTTCTTGTCATAATATAAAGTATTATTATTACAAAACCTAAACTATTACATAGGAAATCTACAGGTTCGCCTTAGCCTTCCCTTTATCCTTGCCGGATCAGTCGGTCCGTTCGGTCTTAGTTGCATTCATATGGTTCAAGCAAGAATGAGCCTAACTAGCTCAGCAAGTATAATAATTCTAGGAAAATAGCATGCTTGAGACATATGAATCACATATCTTCAATAACTGAACAATAGTTACGAAGTACTATTGGTAATACATAATAGCACTTCTTTTCCTTCAAAACGTTTTTCAACAATAATATTCCGTAAAACATAAATTCTTGGTCCAAGACCGTGAACATTTCATAAGTACTTTGAAAAGGACATCCCAGAACAAAGTCCGTAAGTCCGGCATAGCTTACGAGCACACCTAGGTGATCAGCCTAGAGACTCTATGTTGATCAACACTACATTCATTAAACATGTATACGTTTAAGTTATGGCAACCTCACGTGCCTGTCATTTGATGACAAAACAATTTAGCATACTCAGTCTCCTTTTGAAAACCAAAAAAATATTTGTTTGGTAAATCATTGCACATACTTGAAAGATTAAAAGAATCCAACAAATCGTAAGTCTAGTCGAAGGAATTGGCTTTGACTCCTCAAATATTAACCCATGCAAAGAATACATGAATCACAAAGACTTGTCCAGATCGAACTGGAACAAGGGTTAGAGTACTTGCCTTTAGCATCTGCTACAATTTATAACACGTGCACTTTAAGTCTTTAAGTCTCTACAGTAGATGATAACATCACATAACACATTAGGTTATGACTAAACATACATGGTTTCTAAAGAATCTTACCCTTCTTCACAATCTAATTACGTATTAGATTTGTTATTATTGGTTTCGACTTTTCGTTAGGTCATTCTTACGTTCATATGTAATTGACTTAACTTAACCCTACGTGTTCATACTTAAGGCTTAATTATGTCTTAACAATGTTTCATTAAGATCCTTGATTAAGTGTTCATCAATTACTATTCATGTTCAACATGTAAACATTCCTTATTGTCTAGGTTATAAGGCTGGCGCTGCGGCGCCGTCTATTACTCTTGGTGTTGCTACTAGAAACCCGGACTCGGCGCTGCGGCGCGAGTCCCTTCGTTACGGGTCGCGCTGCGGTGCGATTTTGCAGGGGCTGAGGCTCATTTTGGCACTGCGGCGCCAGCTAATTAGCTTGGAGTCGCGTCGCGGTGCGGACTCTGTGCCACATATTATTTTGACAGATTTTTCAAATGGTGAGATTCCCGAACTCGTAACTTCTTTGTTATAAGTTCGAATTGGCTCGTTCAAGAGCCTACGATTTACAAATCACATACTCTACGTGTTCTTGCAAGAATTTTATCTATTCGACTTCGTTTGCTAAAAATTCACCTATTAGTCTATTTTTAACGAAAACGATAAACGTTCGTGAACGTTCAACGCTCGTTTCTTCGTTCTAAGTCAGAATCCGGTCATTTTCGATTTCAGAACTCTATAATGCCAAATACGACTTGCCTCCATCGAAAACTAATGTTTTCGAGTTCAAACACAAAATACGACTTCCATTTTGAGAATTTCACGAATTCGACGATTATCGTCTAATCGTGTAAATTCTGGCAAAACTTTATTATTAACGATTTGTTCATCATTCCAAAAGGATTCATTTTAATAACTAGACATCTCAACTTATATCATACAATAACTTACATTCAAATTAGGTTAGGGCTTATTTCTTATGAGTTCATAACTTAACAATTTATACAATATAAGACTTTCGTTTCCTTATGACTTACTCTTAATTAAGTTCATTTAAGTTACATGTTTACCTCTTATTATTCATACAAACTTCTTAAGTTATCATATGACAAGTTCATATGTTTATTCTATAAGTTCATAACTTGTTTAGGTTCAAGTTACTTATTCATAACTTATTCGGCTCAAGTTCATTGCTTAACCACTTCTCATATGTTCTTAGCATATAAGTTTATTTGGTTACACTTCTCTTATCACCCTACTATGATAGAGATGGAAGATATAATTATGAGAAGAGCCTTACCCTTGATGAACTAGTACTTCTTCTTCTTGGAAAATCTAGTAATGGAAGTTAAGCTTCAAAGTACTTATTAGCTCTAACAAATAAGTTGTTTGTGTATTGGATGAAAACTAACAACCAACAAATGAATTCAAGGGCTTGCTATTTATACAGTTTTCAAAGCTAGGGCATAATGGTCATTAAGACCATTCACCTCCTTAACTAACCTCCTTACTATTCCTTCCTTAATCCCTAAGTAATCTTGGCCAGCACACTCTTCATTCTTGCCCATCACACAAAGTTCTTGCCCACTACTTCACCTATGGGTTGCCCCATGGATCCTTTTTAGTTAATGGATCAATTATTGGGCTTGGTTGTAATCAACTAATCTATTTCTTATGGGCTTGCATTCATTTAGCTTGGGCTCCATATTATTAATCACTTGGGCTACACCTTAGTTCATCTTGGGCTTACCCCTTAAAGCTTATGGACTTGCACTTTATACACAATCCACAAGTTTAATTCATTATAAATTAATACATAGCATTCTTAAATTAAGTCCGCATGCAAAATATTGCGTTTTCCATACTTACATTATTATTACATAATCCATCTCGCTTTGATATTATAACGTTACGTATTTCTCGGAAGTTCAAAAATAATTTTCGAGCGGTAAACGATGAATAGTGTTTTTCATAAAATTTCTCAGAAGCTTTTATTTTCGTCTTGAAAATTCAAACACTTTAATTCCCTCACGTAGTTCAAATACTACGATGTTCCGACGTTTATAGGTTATAGAACTACATTCATCTGGCTAACACATAATAATAATAGATAATATTAGTTTATTCATTATAAACGTATTTACCAATGGTTCGATTTTTCGGGGCGTTACACTCTCTCCCCCTTATAATGATTATATCCCCAGAATCTCGCTAAAAAAAAATTACACAAACAGATGAGGGTAATTCTTCTTCATGTTTTCTTCCAATTCCCAAGTTGCTTCTTCGACATCGTGGTTTTTCTATAACACCTTTACATATGGTATAACTTTGTTCCGCAGAACTTGCTCTTTTCGATCGATGATTTGAATTGGCACTTCCTCATAGGTTAAGTCCTTCTCGAGATGAATCGGCTCATACTCTATTACATGTTTGTAGTCAGGCTTATAGGGTCGTAATACCGATACGTGAAACATGTTATGTATTCGTTCTAGGTCTGGAGGTAATGCTACCACGTAGGCTACCCCTCCCACTTTTTCTAATGTCTCAAAAGGTCCTATAAACCTAGGACTTAACTTTCCCTTCTTTCCAAAGCCTATCTTTCCTTTCTAGGGAGATACCTTTAGAAATACATACGAGCCTACTTTGAACTCCCTATTTACTCGATGCAAATCCGTAAACTTTCTTTGCATGTCTTGAGCTTCCACCAATCGTATTTGTATAACCTTCACTATATCTGTTGTTTGCTGCACCAATTCTGGTCCTAGCATTCTGCGTTCTCCCACTTCATCCCAAAACAATGGCGTTCGACACTTCCTTCCATATAATGCTTTGTAGGGCGGCATACCTATGCTCGCATAATAACAATTGTTATACGTAAACTCTACTAATGGTAGGTGATCATCCTAAATACCCTTGAAATCCATGACGCAAGATCTTAACATATCTTCTAAAGTCTGAATTATCCTCTCGCTCTGTCCATCAGTTTATGGATGATATGTCGTACTCAACTTGAACTACGTCCCTAACTGCTCTCGTAGACTTCTCTAAAAGGTTAACGTGAATCGTAGGTCACGATCTGACACAATCAAAACTGGTACTCCATGTCTGGAAATAACTTCCTTAACATAAAGTTTCGCTAATTGGTCTAAGTTATACTTGACCCGAATTGGCAAAAAGTGAGCCGATTTTGTCAATCGGTCCACTATTACCCAAATCGCATCATACCCTTTCTGAGTAGTCGGAAGTCCCACCACAAAGTCCATCGTTATATTCTCCCACTTCCACTCCAGAATCTCCAATGACTGTAACAAGCCACTTGGTCGTTGATGTTCTGCCTTAACGTTTTGACAAGTCAAGCAGCTACTCACATACTCAGCTATTTCTCTCTTCATGTTCTGCAACCAAAAACTCTGTCGAAGGTCTTGATACATCTTAGTGCTACCAGGATGAATCGAGTACCTTAAACTATGAGCCTCCTGCAACACTTGCTCCTTTAATTTCGTTTCATTCAGAACCAAAATCTTCCTTCAAATCTTAATAATCCCTCATTATCAAGACTAAACTTAATTTCTTTTTCATTGGTCAACCGTTTCTTCATCTGGTCACACTCATCAGTTTTGAGTTGTACCTCCTTGATTCTCTCTACGATGGTAGATTAGATCTTTGTCGCAAATAGTCTCTGATCCGCTTCACTCGGCAGCTTCACCTCTATTTCTATCATAGCCATCTCTGTTATTAACTCAGTCTGAGCCGTTAACATAGACAACTTCTCCCGACCCTTTCTACTTAAGGCATCGGCCACTACATTGGCTTTTCTAGGGTGATACAGGATTTCACAGTCATAATCCTTTATCAACTCTAGCCATTTCCTTTGACTCATATTCAAGTCCTTCTATGTGAAGATATATTTTAGACTCTTATGGTCCGTGTATATCTCACACTTTTCCCCATAAAGATAATGTCACCATATCTTTAAGGCAAGCACTACCGCGGCCAGTTCCAAATCATGAGTAGGGTAAACTTTCTAATAATTTTTCAACTGCCTAGATGCATACGCAATGACCTTGCCATGCTGCATGAGATCCTGGATGCCAACATTCCTCGGTCGCACTCCGGAATGAAAAATATATCTCTTGTTGAGATCATAATGCCTTCCTTTGGGATTAACGGGTGGAATAAGCTCATTGATCTTTTTCTACGCAACCAACAGTGCTAACACATTTTCTAACGAGTCCCCCAAAGGCGTGAATACCTTTCTACACCTACTCTCTTTGACTTTCGGTGCCGTAGGATTTTGGGGGTTTGCTAGTGTATGGAATGTTGTTTGATATTTCCTCTTTAGGAATTCGCATTCCTCCTGAAGATTTTTCCATTGGCAGATCTTCTAGTAATTTTATCATTTCATTTTTCTTGTCCTTTCAGCCTACTTTGATCTTCTTTATTTAGCTGGCTCATCTTGGAGGGATATAAGCTTAAATTCCGGTTAACATCTTTTTTCTCTTGGCTTTCTGATAGTTGAGTTGAAAACTACCTTGTAATCTGATGTTGGCACACTACCAGATTGGCTACCAGAGTTACTTGATTCTGGATCATCTCCAATTTTTACATTACTGTCATACCCTCATGTTGATTTTCCCACTCTAGGACATTTATTCTGCTCCTTTGGGGGTATTCCTCCATCCTTCGCATGTACTTATGATTTGGATTCATTTTGGAACTTCCTGACTCGATCATGTTCACTCCCTCAGTATCATGCTGCAACAGAAGTTTGGTGTTGATATTTGGCTGGTCAGGTCGTTGGACCACAACATCGCCACTTTAGATCAGAATTTGGATTTTATGTTTTAAGGACCAATAATATTGTGTATCATCTCCTGGAGACCCTGAATGGTAAGCATGTCTCTGCCTTGGATTGTATCTTTTACTTTTTGGATCAAAAGGTGGAGCCAATTCGGTAATTTTCCTCTTGTTGATTAATAATGTCAATATGTTTTCAAGGGAATCGCCTAGTGGAGTGAACACCCGATTTTCTGTTCTTTCGAATTTTCTCTTTCTGTCCTGGCATTGGTTGAATGCGGCCTGTTGTTGAAATGGTAGATTGTCTTGCTTCTTCCAAATGGGGGGACTATAGTTGAGTCTCCTAGATTGCCCCTTTAAAACGAGGGATACATTTTCATCACCTTTCATGGTTACCCTCCTGGGGGCTCTCGCATAGTTGCCATACTGTATATGCTCGATGACTGTAATAATCTGAACCTTAATCAAAATTATTAATAGATATTATGAATATTAATACATGGTTACTGTAATTGTAAGGATGTGTATATGTGATGGATAGTAGTTATTATGTCTAAACCCTAATTATTAAATTCTAATAAGGATTATTAGTTAGGATTCTTAAAATACAGGTATTATTAGATAGTATTTAGAAATTATGGGATATATCATTAAATTATGAAATTATAATTTTAAAGACCTAATTTAAGAATTTAATCTTAGATTAGAAACCCTAACCCTAATTAGGGTTATAGAAAGAAATCGTGACTTAGTATAATTATAAGAGTACTATATGATTTACACTAAGTATGGTTGTGTAGAAATTGAATTACTGAACTTCTCGTTAGGAAACCCCCAATTGAGAATTAGGAGACCTTAACCCTAATATCAAGCCCTAAATACGATTAACAAAATCCTAATGGCCAAAACTTAAGGGATAAATTTTAAAGTTTATAAAAGCATGTGAAATAACTAAATTGTCCTTAGTATTATGTGTGAAATTACTAAATTACACTTCGTAATGGTAAAAAGACTAAAATGCCCTTAAACTTATCCTTTAACAAGATATAGGATAAAATCTTGGTGACTCATCACCCAAGATTTGTCTATGAGTTGACTCCTACATTGGAGGAGTATGAGCGCAATACAGATTTTCTACTGGACATGCCTTATGCTAGAGTGGCTGTTGGTGAGTTCAGATGGCAGTTCATGACATTAACAGGTTTACGCCATACAGTCATCTTGGACGAGATCATCTCAGGACATGTCGTGTCTTTGGATTTCTCGATTGATCATTTCGGGTCAACAGATAACTATTCAGTATACTCAGAGGATTTCACCATTTCTGAGGTTGAGTGGCGGGTTGCCTAAGTAAACACTTTGTTGATATGCATTGTAGCCTATCTGTACATGCCGCTCTACATGGATCACTTAGACATTGGCTTGATCACTATAGTGAGGGCTCTGATGGAGGGTCGTACCATCCTTCCTATGATCTTAGTAGAGACTATGATGTCGGCCACATTCTATCATACCTATCCTACTGAGTTCTTCAGAGGTAGTGATGTATTGCTATACATCTGGTTTATGATGCATCTGAGACCGATATGCATTTTTAGACATCATGGATATTACTTGACACATGACATATCCACATCTTATTCTTTTTGATCAGCTGATTGCATAGATGAGACATCTTGGTTTGTCTTCCTGACCATGATTGAGGATCATTTTGCCATCTTACCTTGTTCAGGATTTAGTTACCCTTACATTTGTGTCACTCATGCTGTATGTATGGACTTCTTGCCATTGACTGACCTGAGAGGAGTGACTACATATCATCTTTTGGTTGTCATGGGACAGTTTGAAAAGTATCAGAATGTCCATGCTTTTGATGAAACTTCAGGTCAACGGTCATTAGTTACATCTTTGTCAGAGGATGACCTAGCCAAAGTTTATGATTACTGGACCCATCTGCAGAGGACTGATTTTTCATCGAGTCATCTGGGTCATTCCACGAAGTATTATGTGTGGCTAGAGGAACACATTACATTATCCATGGTTGTTTATTCAGAGGCTAGCACTAATTCGGATGAGGAGGAGCCTATAGAGATCTTGTCCCATAGAGGATGAGTTGTTTACTGGTTTGACAGAAGCTTTGGTCAATGACATTCCTAGCTCTTCAGCTGCTGTTGCCCCACATTCTGTAGAGTCTTTAGAGAAGATGATATGATTTGTGACCTTTTAGAGGTATCAGGCGAGGGCATTAATGTTGACAACCATATTTATCTGGGATGCTGCTTTTGTTGAGAGAGATGAGGCCCGAGCTACCAGGGATGCTGTTGTAGTTGATAAGTTCTGCTCTCAGATCCTATGTGGAGGACATTGTCACAGATACGAGTGCATTTATGGATGATCATGGTCGTACTCTACAGGATGCCGTAGATCTTTTAGCTCGTATTGAGACTGTGACGCCCCCTAATCCAGGTATCTTCCAACCTGACAGATGGTGCTCCACTATACTAACATCCATACCATCATTCCATTGAAATACAACAAAATGAGAGTAATTACTATATCCTTATTAAAATCAAAGTATAATCCTTCCCAGGTTCATAAACCGGTTACATAGTTCATTGTTCATAAGTTATAATACATACAACTTACTAAACTATTACACAATGCCTAAGCATCCATCTTAGCTTTGCCCTTATCTTTCTTGGCATTCTCAGTACGTTCACCTTTAACTGCAGTTATATAATTCACGCAAGAGGTGAGCGTGACAGCTCAGCAAGTTTAATTAAGGATAACATAAATACCACATTCGCGAATTATATAACAATTCCGACATAACTGAACAATAGTTATGAAGTGTTATAAATCAATACTAACATAACAGTATATAACATAAATTCCCAGTGTATATAATAGATTAGGAATTATGAAACCGGTCAATAGACCATGAACAGTAAATTTCAGTTTTCATACTTGAAAAGGAGTCCACAGCACTAAGGCCGTTCATCCGTATAACTTACGAGCACTTCTAGGTGATCAGCCTATAGTACTCTATGTTGATCAACACTACATTCATTAAACATATTACGTTTAATATTTTTGGCAAACTCGCGTGCCCATCGAAAATATCGATGAAAAATACTTTTGTTTGTTCATAGACACAAACCTTACCTTCACATCCGTACCAATTACTTGGCATAGGATAGCGTTAACATTTCTATATAGAATGATATGGAAAATCATCAATCTATACCTTACGAATAGTCTAGCCGAGTTAAAATCTGGCATCGACCCTTTCTTTTACCACAAAGCTTGAAATTCAGTTTAATGAATCACATAAAACTTGGCTAACTTAGAAGTTAGACAAGCGTTAAGAAAACTTGCCTTTCAGCGTCTTCAAATAACTTACTCGACTGACCACAGCCTTTACAGAATCTACATGATATATTCACATAGCACACCGTAATTAGTTATCAAACAACTATTCACATTGTTCCTACCAGCTTCTTTCTCTTCTATGTCTTTGTTAACATAATATTTTTATTAAAGTCAACATGACTTATTACCCTTAATCCCGGTTTATCTCTCTATGGACGTTTTATTAACCAGACTCAACTTCATTAATAAAGTATTACTTCGTTCATTTTATATATTTTGTTTACTTACCTTAGACTCCTAAGTTTCATACCATATACCTTAGTATAGGTAGTATAGGATTAGCCTTTATACATTTATTGAGTATATAAACTCAACTCCGATTGATCACTAACTAACTGAAGTCTAAAGCATAACTGGGTCAACTTTTTCTTACTGCCAGCGCTGCGGCGCGGTACCTTGGCGTTGGGGCGCGACACTTGCACAACATTGGCGCTGGGGCACGACACTTGCACAACATTGGCGCTGGGGCGCGGCACATTGGCGCTGGGGCGCGAAACTACAGACACTTTATTTTCCTCCCGGCCACAACTGGCGCTACAGCGCGGCCATTTTACACTACGTCTGGCGCCGCGGTGCCAGACTTTAGTACCAGACTGTTGACTGTTTTGAAAATCTATGTGAGATTCCTGGGGCCGTAAATTCTTCGTTATACGCCCGATTTGGTCCATTCAAATTCCTACACGTCATAAATGACATACTCTACGTTTTCATATTAGAATTCAACCCTTTCAAATCTGTTAACTCAAAATTCACTATTGAGTTCATTTTCTATACGTTCGTAAACGTTAATGAGCGTTCAATGCTCGTTTTCTTCGTTTTAAGTCGGAATCCGACGATTCTCGAACCCATAACTCTTAATCACCCTATCTCACGTGTTGTCATTGAAAACCAACATTTTCAAGTCTCATGACAACTTTCGACTACCATTCCAGAATGTCTACGTTTTCGATGTTTAACGTCTATTTTTATAAAATTCCTCATAACTTCATTACTAATGTTCTCTGAGCCAAATCACATGGAATACTCCATGGATTTCATATCTACATCCTAACCAAGCAAGATGCAATTACTAACGGATTGATAGAGTCCAATCGTTTATAAACGATCAATCTCCACTATCCATATTTTCATGGTTCAAAACTATTTCAAACCTTATTATTTTTATAACCTCATGACTTATAGAGATTGAATCTATGATAAGTCATCTTTAATCCCTCATACAAGGTGTATACCATCCCTCTATGGTTCTCCAATATAAAAGACAAATCAAAAAGAAATAGAGATGAAAGATAAGGATTATACCTTAAGAACTCTTGGAAATCTCTTGGGAGAATATACATATAAGCTTCCAAAGTGTATGTTTGCAAGTGTAGCTCTCTTTTCTCTCTCAAATAATCTAAGTTGAGTCTTGGTAAAAATCTCAAATGAATCAACCTAGCTTCTTATTTATAGAATTTAGAATGGAGGGCTTAATAGTCAATATACCCCCCACCTCCTTACTATTCATGTGTGGTCACCAAGTAAGACACTTGGTGACCAAGCCTTATGCTTGGCTTGCACACCAAGGTGGCCGGCCCACCTCCCCTTTATGACATCCCATGGGTTGCCCCATGGGTTTTACCCATTGGGTGACCCACGGTTCCACTGTTTGGTTTTGTGAATTGGGCTTAATTAAATAAATATTGGGCCTTGACTTTGACTTAACCCACTTAACTCATTGGGTTTAGTTCTTCAATTAGTTGGACTAACTTATAACCCAACTCAATGAATTAATCATTAAGTCATAACTTAATTCTATAATACATATCGTATTCTACACGGATGATTCACGTATTCCTTTCGTATACCATAAGTAAAATAAACGTATTGTACCTCGTATTTACTTAACGTATTATACATAGGTACTAACTAGCACCACCAATTGTATAACACTTGAATAAAACCTAACGCCATTCCTTCTACGCATATTATTTCCTTCTCAGAAATCGATACACTCAACCCTTAGGTTTTATGTCCGCAGGCGAAAACTTCGTTTTTGCCATAAATTAAATATTATCAGCTATTCCATCTCATCACGATATTCTATCATTACGCGTTTCTCGGAATTTCAAAATAATTCTTCGGACAGAAACGGATGAATAAAGTTTTTATGGAAACTTCTAAGAAAATAATTATTATCGTCTTGGAAATTCCAAACAACTATTTCTACCACGTAGCCAGAATACTAACCACGTTAGCACATTCTAGGTCATAGAACAACCTTCACATAGTTTACTTCACAAAGAATTCAATTAAATTCATTTAATTCACATAATCAAATAAAAATTTAATTGTCATAAAAATTCGATTTTCTCGGGCGTTACATTCTCTCCCCCTTATAAGGATTCTGTCCCCAGAATCTTAGCTTATAATTACATAAACAAATGAGAAAAATCTTCTTTCATTTTACTTTCGAGCTCCCACGTTGCTTCTTCAACATTGTGGTTTTTCCATAACACCTTCACTGAAGGTATGTCCTTATTTCTTAAAACTTGTTCCTTCCTATCAATAATTTGAATTGGAAGTTCTTCATAGGACAAGTCCTTCTCTAACTGAATAGATTCATACTCTATCACGTGTTTATAGTCCGATTTATAAGGACGCAACACTGACACATGAAACACATTATGAACGTGTTCCATCTCTGGAGGTAAAGCTACTACGTAAGCCACCTCCCCTATTTTTAAAATCTCAAAAGGTCCTACAAACTTGGACTTAACTTCCTTTTCTTTCCAAAACGTATTTTCCCCTTCCAAGGTGATACTTTCAGAAAAACAAAAAATCCTACATCGAATTCTCTATTTTCTCTGTGAGGATCTGCATACTTCCTCTGCCGGTCTTGAGCCGCAACTAATCGAGCACGTATTAATTTTACCATGCCCACCGTCTGCTGAACCATCTTTGGTCCCAACATTTGACGTTCACCCACCTCATCCCAACACAATGGAGTTCGGTACTTCCTACCATACAACGCTTCGTAAGGCAGCATGCCTATACTAGCGTGAAAACTATTGTTGTACGAAAATTCTACTAATGGTAGAAATTCTTCCCAACTCCCTTTGAAATCCATAACGCAAGATCTTAACATATCTTCAAGCGTTTGAATTGTCCGCTCACTCTGACCATCCGTCTGAGGATGATACGCCGTACTTAATCTTAACTGCGTTCCCATTTGTTATTGCAAACTTCTCCAAAAGTTCGATGTGAATCGTGGATCACTATCTGACACAATTGACACAGGCACTCCATGTCTGGAAATAATTTCCTTGACATACAGCTTAGCTAACTGATCTAAGTTATACATAATTCCTATTGGTAGAAAATGAGTCGATTTCGTTAATCGATCCACTATTACCCAAATAGCATTGTATCCTTTTCTTGTTGTTGGAAGTCCCACCACAAAATCCATCGTGATGTGCTCCCACTTTCACTCTGGAATTTCTAACGGTTGTAACAATCCGCTCGGTCGTTGATGTTCAGCCTTAACTTTTTGACAAGTTAAGCACTTACTAACATATTCTGCTATCTCCCTCTTCATATTCGGCCACCAAAAATTTCGACGAAGGTCTTGATACATCTTCGTACTACCGGGATGTATCGAGTACCTCGAACTATGGGCCTCCATCATAATTTCTTCTTTTAATTCGGGATCATTAGGAACCCAAATTCTTCCCTCAAAATGATGTAATCCCTCCTTATTGAGGTTATACTCAGTTTTTTCTTCGTTTTCTATCTTATTCAGCATCTACTTGCACCCCTCATTGCTCAGTTGTACTTTCCTAACCTTCTCCACTATGGTAGGTTGGGTTTCCATGGAAAATGACAATTCTACCGATTCCCCCGATAACTTAACTTCTAGTTCCATTTTTGCCATTGCTGTTACCAACTCATTCTGAGTTGTTAACATTGATAATTTCTCACTATCCTTTCTACTTAGCGCATCTGCTACTACATTTGCTTTTCCCGGATGCTATAAAATATCACAGTCATAATCTTTTATTAACTCCAACCACCATCACTGTCTCATGTTCAACTCCTTCTGTGTGAAGATATATTTCAGACTTTTATGGTCCGTGTATATCTCACATTTCTCACCATAAAGATAATGTCTCCATATCTTTAGGGCAAAAACTATAGCTGCCAATTCCAGGTCATGAGTAGGATAAACCTTCTCATAATCCTTCAATTGGCGTGATGCATACGCAATGACCTTGCCATGTTGCATGAGCACGCAACCCAATCCTTTATGCGAAGCATCGCTATACACTACAAAATTCCCGGTATCGTCTGGTAAGGACAATACCGGTGCCTCACTTAATCTCTTCTTCAATTCCTGAAAACTGTTCTCACATTTTTCAGTCCACACATACTTCACTGACTTTCTTGTCAGATTGGTTAACGGAGTAGCTAATTTAAAAAAGTCTGGAATGAACCTTCTATAGTATCTTGCTAACCCCAGAAAACTTCGAATCTCAGTCAGCGTCTTCGGTTGCTCCCATTCGTTTATTGCTTCTACTTTGGCCGGATCTACGGAAATGCCATCCTTATCAATAACATGCCCTAGAAACTGCACTCTCTCAAGCCAAAATTCACACTTTGTGAATTTCGCATACAACTTCTCCTTCCTTAGCGTTTCCAACACTATTCCTAAATGTTTCGTATGATCTTCTAGCGTCTTTGAATAGACTAGAATATCATCAATGAACACTACGATAAACCTGTCCAAATATTGTTTGAACACTCTGTTCATCATATCCATAAATGCGACTGGCGCATTAGTCAACCCAAACGACATTACCAGAAACTCGTAGTGACCATAACGAGTTCTGAATGCGGTCTTAGGTATATCTTCCTTCCTCACCTTCAACTGATGATACCCCGTGCGCAAATCTATTTTAGAAAAATACTTTGCCCCTTTCAACTGATCAAATAGATCATCGATCCTGGGCAAAGGGTACTTATTCTTAATCGTTAACTTGTTCAACTCTCGATAGTCGATACAAAGTCTCAACGACCCATCCTTCTTCTTTACAAACAACACCGGTGCTCCCCAAGGAGACACACTTGGTTGAATGTACTTCCTATCTAACAGTTCTTGTAATTGAATCATTAACTCCTTCATTTCAACTGGCGCCATTCTATATGGTGCCCTTGAAACTGGTGCCATTCTTGGTAACAAATCAATTACAAAATCTACCTCCCTATCCGGTGGAATACCCGATAATTCCTCCTGAAATACATCCACGAACTCTTGCACAACTGGTATCTGATCCAAGGATGTCCCCACTCTTTGGGTATCCACCACATGGCATAGGTGACCTACACACCCTTTTCTTAACATCTTCCTAGCTTGTGTCATAGACAGACAACAAGAGTGTCTAGGTGAATTACTACCGAAAAACACTACCTTGGTTTTATTAGAAAGCCGAAGGTTTACACTTTTCCTATGGAAATCTATAAATGCCTCATGGTTCACCAACCAATCCATACCAAGAATTACATCAAATTCTTTTAGCCTTATCGGTACCAAATCTACTGATAACTTATTTCCCCTAATTTCTACGCAACAGTTCTGATGAATATGTTCAATGGGGATTATGTCCTCGTTTGCTACCTTAACGTCTAAAGGTATAGGTAACTTCTCAGGAATTAACCCTAATCATTTAGCAAATTCACATGCTATAAAAGAACAAGTGGCACCCGAGTCAAATAGCACATAAGCATTTATCTCATTGACCAGAATGATACCTGCTACCACATCTGTTGATGCAACTGCATCTTGAACAGTCATATTAAACGTACGAGCTGAGGGTCTACCCACTAATGGTGTTGGTCCAGTAATGGCTAATTTACCACTACCAGAACTCTTAATCCCCTCTAAACCCTTCTTTGGGCAATTTCTTGCCATGTGGTCCTTTGACCCACAGACAAAACACCCCTTATTCTTCTTAGGGTTAGGACAATTGGGTGACAAATGTCCCTCCTGCTCACAGTTGTAGCATACTACTTTCCCCTTTAAACAGACTCCCATGTGAGATTTTTCGCATGTCTTACATGCTTCCGTTCTCCTTTTGGGATCTCCCTGTTTTACCCCGGTATTCCCGGGATTAAAACCCTTCCTCTTTGGCAAGTTGCCGCTTCCGCTAGCAACTTCAGCCGTATTACTTCCTTCTATCTTACTCTTAATCTTTCGCTCTTTGTGGTACTGAGACAAGGCCTCACCACCACCTTCAGCTATTATCGCCTTCTCCAGAATGGTCCCATAGGAAGCACTCTGGAAAACCGATATTCTACTATAGAGCCAAGGTTTTAAGCCCTGCTCAATTGCTGCGCCTTTCTTTCCTCCGTATCCACCTGATGTGGAGCAAATCTTGCCAACTCATTAAATTTGGTGGCATATTGGGGAACAGTCATATCCCCCTGCTTAAGTTCTAGGAACTTAATTTCCATCCTACCCTGCATGCTAGTAGGGAAATAGTTCTCGAAGAAAACCTTCTTAAATTATTCTCACGTAACAGCCTCTGTCCTAGCCCCACCCTGGTGAGCTTCCCACCAGTAGTTGGCTTCTCCCTTCATCATGTAAGTCGGAAAAGAAGTCTTTTGCGCCTCACCTACGTTTGTTATCACAAACGCCTTTTCAATTTCCCTAATCCATGTTTGGGCTTCTAGTGGATCCGTCGTTCCTCGAAACTCGGGAGGACCCACACTTTTAAAGTCCTTAAAGGTAGTTGTTCTTACTACCCCAGGAGCTACAGGAATCCCACCCCCCACTTGGTTAAATGCAGCCGTTAATAAATTAACGAACTCTTGCATAGGGTTGTTAGGACCCCCTTGATTTTCATTATGAGACTCGGCCTCTTGGTTCCGTTGTCTCCTTCTTGGCGGCATAATTCTGATTAAATAAATAAAGTTTTGTTATTATCTATTTAATTACTCGATTATCATTTTAAATTAACAACAACCATTCATACCACATAAGCATGTTAAATCAAAATGTCATTATATTAATATGCTTTCATAGTCAAAACTATTTACATCATGTTCCCTTAGCCAAAAGCTATAATATACTATCCCGCGATTGCCTTCTACAAAAGTTGGGATTTACTAAAAGACTACCCTTAATTATACAAAAGAGGGTTTTACGTCACTACTTATATACAAAAAGTTCTAGCGACCTTCTAACACTGTCGAACGTCATTTTCATATTTCTGATTTGCCAGAATCGACACTATATCTCGACTTATCGTATGTCGAGTCTGCCCGGACTTAATAGAATAACAAGCAATTTTCAGCTTGAAATCCTCATGAGCACATTCATGAATGTATGACATCCTAGCTATTTTCTGATCTTTCTCAACCAGTTTCTGCTTTAGCTCGAGGACCTCATCCTTATAGCTATGAGCCTTATCAGTCATAAGCATTTTTTCATTGTGCTCCGACTCAAAGTTTGCCTTTGCAGATTCTTTCGCCTCATATAGAGCAGTTATCTCCTCAATCTGTGCCTCTACCTGAGTACGTAAGTGCACATTCCTATCCAACACCGCTAGATACAGTGCTCTAGTTGCATCCAAAGATGTTGGCTCCAGAGTAGGTAACACCGTGTTAATCGATGTCACCTCCATTTCCTCCTCCACATCTAGCATCTCCTTAAGGTATGATGCTAATCCCATAGTCTCCTCAGAGTATTCCTCCTCGGAGATGTACTCCTCAATGTCTGAGTCTTCTAGTACCACTATCGGTACCTCCATCACTGGCATTGGTACTACCTCAACTTGGTTAACTGAGTCCTCACTTATCATTTCCACGTTTCTAAACATCAAGCTATCGGTTGACATCTACAAACACATAACACGTTGATTAGTACATAATACACAATAGTATAAGTACAAATCACATTTAATATCTTTAAGATTAATTTTCATCTTTTAATTCTTTCGATACTGAGTTATCTCAATATCTTCTTAATTCAATAGACTTGAATTTCATTTCCCGGACTTTACCTTCCGTACAAGGTTATTAGCCTAAGGTTTTCCCCCCTTAAGTTTTATAACCTAAGGCTTTGATACCAACCTGTGACGCACCCAAATCCGGGTATCTTCCAACCCGACAAATGGTGCTCCACTATACTAACATCCATACCATCATTCCATTGAAATACAACAAAATGAGAGTAATTACTATATCCTTATTAAAATCAAAGTATAATCCTTCCCAGGTTTATAAACCGGTTACATAGTTCATTGTTCATAAGTTATAATACATACAACTTACTAAACTATTACACAATGCCTAAGCATCCATCTTAGCTTTGCCCTTATCTTTCTTGGCATTCTCAGTACGTTCACCTTTAACTGCAGTTATATAATTCACGCAAGAAGTGAGCACGACAGCTCAGCAAGTTTAATTAAGGATAACAGAAATACCACATTCGCGAATTATATAACAATTCCGACATAACTGAACAATAGTTATGAAGTGTTATAAATCAATACTAACATAACAGTATATAACATAAATTCCCAGTGTATATAATAGATTAGGAATTCTGAACCGGTCAATAGACCATGAACAGAAAATTTTAGTTTTCATACTTGAAAAGGAGTCCACAGCACTAAGGTCGTTCATCCGTATAACTTACGAGCACTTCTAGGTGATCAACCTATAGTGCTCTATATTGATCAACACTACATTCATTAAACGTATTTACGTTTAATATTTTTGGCAAACTCGCGTGCCCATCGAAAATATCGATGAAAAATACTTTTGTTTGTTCATAGACAAACCTTACCTTCACATCCGTACCAATTACTTGGCATAGGATAGCGTTAACATTTCTATATAGAATGATATGGAAAATCATCAATCTATACCTTACGAATAGTCTAGCCGTGTTAAAATCTGGCATCGACCCCTTTCTTTTACCACAAAGCTTGAAATTCAGTTCAATGAATCACATAAAACTTGGCTAACTTAGAAGTTAGACAAGCGTTAAGAAAACTTGCCTTTCAGCGTCTTCAAATAACTTACTCGACTGACCACAACCTTTACAGAATCTACATGATATATTCACATAGCACACCGTAATTAGTTATCAAACAACTATTCACATTGTTCCTACCAGCTTCTTTCTCTTCTATGTCTTTGTTAACATAATATTTTTATTAAAGTCAACATAACTTATTACCCTTCGTCCCGGTTTATCTCTCTATGGACGTTTTATTAACCGGACTCAACTTCATTAATAAAGTATTACTTCATTCATTTTATATATTTTGTTTACTTACCTTAGACTCCTAAGTTTCATACCATATACCTTAGTATAGGTAGTATAGGATTAGTCTTTATACATTTATTGAGTATGTAAACTCAACTCCGATTGATCCCTAACTAACTGAAGTCTAAAGCATAACTGGGTCAACTTTTTCTTACTGCTGGCGCTGCGGCGCGCTACCTTGGTGCTGGGGCACGGCACTTGCACAACATTAGCACTGGGGCACGGCACATTGGCGCTGGGGCGCGGCACATTGGCGCTAGGGCGCGACACTTGCACAACATTGGCGCTGGGGCGCGGCACATTGGCGCTGGGGCGCGAAACTACAGACACTTTATTTTCCTCCCGGCCACAACTGGTGCTGCAGCGCGGCCATTTTACACTACGTCTGGCGCCGCGGCGCCAGACTTTAGTACTAGACTGTTGACAGTTTTGAAAATCTATGTGAGATTCCCGGGGCCGTAAATTCTTCGTTATACGCCCGATTTGGTCCGTTCAAAAGCCTACACGTCATAAATGACATACTCTACGTGTTCATATTAGAATTCAACCCTTTTAAATTTGTTAACTCAAAATTCACTATTGAGTTCATTTTCTATACGTTCGTAAACGTTAATGAGCGTTCAATGCTCGTTTTCTTCGTTTTAAGTCGGAATCCGACGATTCTCGAACCCACGACTCTTAATCACCCTATCTCACGTGTTGTCATTGAAAACCAACATTTTCAAGTCTCATGACAACTTTCGACTACCATTCCGGAATGTCTACGTTTTCGATGTTTAACGTCTATTTTTGTAAAATTCCTCATAACTTCATTACTAATGTTCTCTGAGCCAAATCACATGGAATACTCCATGGATTTCATATCTACATCCTAACCAAGCAAGATGCAATTACTAACGGATTGATAGAGTCCAATCGTTTATAAACGATCAGTCTCCACTATCCATATTTTCATGGTTCAAAACTATTTCAAACCTTATTATTTTTATAACCTCATGACTTATAGAGATTGAATCTATGGTAAGTCATCTTTAATCCCTCATACAAGCGTATACATCCCTCTATGGTTCTCCAATATAAAAGACAAATCAAAAAGAAATGGAGATGAAAGATAAGGATTATACCTTAAGAACTCTTGGAAATCTCTTGGGAGAATATAAATATAAGCTTCCAAAGTGTATGTTTGCAAGTGTAGCTCTCTTTTCTCTCTCAAATAATCTAAGTTGAGTCTTGGTAAAAATCTCAAATGAATCGCAACCTAGCTTCCTATTATATAGAATTTAGAATGGAGGGCTTAATAGTCAATTATACCCCCCACCTCCTTACTATTCATATGTGGTCACCAAGTAAGATACTTGGTGACCAAGCCTTATGCTTGGCTTGCACACCAAAGGTGGGCGGCGCCCACCTCCCTTTATTGACATCCCATAGGTTGCCCCATGGGTTTTACCCATTGGGTGACCCACCGGTTCGACCCACGTTTGGTTTTGATGAATTGGGCTTAATTAATAATAAATATTGGGCCTTGACTTTAACTTAACCCACTTAAATCATTGGGCTGGGCTTAGTTCTTCAATTAGTTGGGGACTAACTTATAACCCAACTCAATGAATTAATCATTAAGTCATAACTTAATTCTATAATACGTATCGTATTCTACACGGATGATTCACGTATTCTTTTCGTATACCATAAGTACAATAAACGTATTGTACCTCGTATTTACTTAACGTATTATACATAGGTACTAACTAGCACCACCAATTGTATAACACTTGAATAAAACCTAACGCATTCCTTCTACGCATATTATTTCCTTCTCGAAAATCGATACACTCAACCTTAGGTTTTAAGTCCGCAGGCCGAAAACTTCGTTTTTGCCATAAATGAAATATTATCAGCTATTCCATCTTGTCACGATATTCTATCATTACGCGTTTCTCGGAATTTTAAAATAATTCCTCAGAAACGGATGAATAGTATTTTTACAGAAACTTCTAAGAAAATAATTATTATCGTCTTGGAAATTTCAAACAACTATTTCTACCACGTAGCCAGAATACTAACCACGTTAGTACATTCTAGGTCATTAGAACGACCTTCACATAGTTTACTTCACAAAGAATTCAATTAAATTTCATTTTATTCACATAATCAAATAAAAATTTAATTATCATAAAAATTCGATTTTCTCGGGCGTTACAGAGACTGCAGGCCAGGAGCTCAAAGATGCACCTCCATCTTCGGAGAGGGATGTGATGTTGGATTTGTTATCCCATTTGATCATGGGTTTATAGACTAGCTTTCATTTTTATGCATAGACTAGGTTAGCCATTTTTGTCATGTATATGATATATTGTATATATAAAGCAATATTTTATGACAAGAAAATATATTTTGATTCACTTCTCTTTTGAATATGTTTTGATCTTGCTCGATAATTGTCACTTTCTTTGTGATTGGTTGTCTTGATGTATCACGAACTCTTTCTTGATGGACTGACATTGAGATGTCAGAGAGTCTCTCAGAATGGCTTGTTAATTGTGGAGGCTTGTATGGTTTGGTGTCTTGCGACTGGTATTTCATTGGGTTTTTGAGTAATGGTAAATGATTTGGCCTTTTCTTTTGAAGGTTGGACCGCACCATAGATGGGGTACTCCCATAGATGGGGGGAGATCAGGTCTTTCGTAGTTCAGGCTTGGCATGAACGGTTTGAAAAATGTTTATTTGGGTTTTTAGGTTTTTTGTTTAGTTTGATCGCACCATAGATAGGTGCCTATGTACTCCTATTGATGGGGGGAGATCAGGTCTTTCGTAGTTCAGGCTTTATAGTGAAAAACCTGAATTGACTTGATTTTTCTTTTCTTCTCTAGAACTTGGATGTTGGTCTACAAGTGAGTCAAACATAGTACCTTTTTCATGGTGTCTGAATTGATGAGTTGGGGGAATTCTTCCCCATCCATTTCTTACAATCTGAGGGCTCCTCCTGTCAACACTTCTTTGACGATGAAAGGGCCTTCCCAGTTTGGGGCGAATTTTTCTCTGGCTTCATCTTGATTGATGAGGATCTTCTTCAGCACCAAGTCATTTTCTTTAAATTATCTAAACTAAACCTTCTTGTTGTAGGACCGTGCAATCCTTTACTGATACAGCTGACTATGGAAGATGGCTACTGCCCTTTTCTCATCTATTAGAGATAACTGGTGGTACCGCTCTTGCAACCATTGATCCTCTTCCATTTGATCACCTATCAATACTCTTAATGATTCCATTTCCACTTCTATGGGGAGTACTACTTCCATGCCATAGACCAATGAGTAGGGGGTAGTCCTAGTAGAAGTGTGTATTAATATTTTGTAGGTGTGATTGGTTGACATCATTTGCATTAACTTCTTGATGTTCTTATTGGCTGCTTCAACAACACCATTCATCTTGGGATAATAAATGACCAAATTAAGATGTTTAATGTGGAATTTGCTGCATAATTCCTTCATCATCTGGTTGTTCAGAATCTTAGCATTGTCTGATACGATCACCTCCAGTTGTCCATATCGACAGATTACATTATTTCTGATGAAACTAATGACTACCTCCTTGGTGACTTTGGGAAATGATGCAGCTTCAACCCATTTGGTGAAATAGTCGATCATAGTGAGGATAAATCGATAACCATTATTGGCTTTGGGCTCGATTGGCCCGATCTTGTCCATCTCCAACATGTAAAAGGGCCATGGTGAACTGATATTGTGTAGTTCGTTTAGAGGAGCGTGGATGGCATTGATAACATCTTCTGAAATGATCGTCACAATCGGATTTGAGAGATATCCAATAATGCCATGTTCTTAATATTTTCTTAACACGTAAAGAACTGCTCATGTGTGGACCACATACTCCACCATGGACTTCATCCATAACTCTTTGGGCTTATTCTCTATCTAGTCATCTCAACAAGTTTATTCCAACATCTATTTAGTAGAGTGCATCCCAGCTTAGATAGAATTTCATAGCCATTTTATGGATTCACTTTCTTTCAGCTTGACTTACCCCAACAGGCGTAGATCTATCTCAAAGATATTCTTTTATATCCTGATACCAAGGCTTTTTGATGGGAGGCAGTTCATTTGATACTTCTCCAATGTAATTCCCATAGGCACCACCTTCTGGCTTGCAAATTTAATATTAGAAAATTTTCTCCTATTTGATACGTGGATCAAAGAAGCCAGTGTTGCTAACGCATCTGCGAAATCATTTCAATTTTGGGGGATGTGGATGAAGGCTATTTCTTCGAACTCTATAGCCATCTTGATGACTTGCTGATGGTAGGGCAACAAATGCAATTCTTTGATGTGATATGCCCTGGTGGTGTGCTTGATGACCAACTCAGAATCTCAAAAAACTGTTAACCATTGGATACCCATGGATTGGGCAAGTTTCAATCCCATTATATAGCATTCATACTCGGCTATGTTGTTGGTATTGACAAACTACAGTTTAATGGATATGGGATACTGTTCTCCCGTGATATATACAAAAATTGCTCCTACTCCCGCACCTTCCATGTTTACAGCCCCGTCAATGTACAGTTTCCAGAATTGGCCTGTACTACAAAAAAACAGGTTATTGGCGACGGCATCATTAGCGACGGCAAGAACCCCGTCGCCTATAACCTCATTATCGACGGCGTAGCCGTCGCCAATGATGCCCGTCGATAATGACCCTTCCCGAGCCTAATTTTGGTGAGAATTTTTTGGCGGGCGTGGGAAAAGGACATAGGCGACAGCCTTTGCCGTCGGTATTGAGGCATGTCGATAATGGGTTAATATTTACTTACAGTAGCTTCATTTTTTTTCATTTCTCTTGTTCTTTTTTCCCCCCCCCCTTCTTCCTCGTGCCGTCGTCAGCTTCCCTTTCCCGTCGCCCAGTTTTCCCAGTTTGCAAAACTCGCCAACACTTAGGCAAAAGGCCGTAAAATAGTCCAAAACCCGCATCGACCGTCCGAATGCCACGCAAACACACACATAGCACCGCGTAGGTATTAGACACGCGTTAGAACTTACGGGACTCGATTTCGACGTACGAAATCCGAGTTATCGCCCAGTTTGCAAAACTCAACAACACTTAGGCAAAAGGCCGAAAAATAGCCCAAAACCCGCATCGGCCGTCTGAATGCCACACAAACACAGACATAGCACCGCGTAGGTATTAGACACGTGTTACAACTTATGGGACTCGATTCTGATGTACGGAAACCGAGTTATCGCCCAGTTTGCAAAACTTAACAACACTTGGGCAAAAGGCCGAAAAATAGCCCAAAACCCGTATCGACCGTCTGAATGCTACGCAAACACACACATAGCACCGCGTAGGTATTAAACATGTGTTAGAATTTACGGGACTTAATTCCGACGTACGAAATCCGAGTTATTGCCCAGTTTGCAAAACTCGCCAACACTTAGGCAAAAGACCGTAAAATAGGCCAAACCCCGCATTGATCGTCCGAATGCCACGCAAACACACATATAGCACCGCGTAGGTATTAGACACACGTTAGAACTTACGGGACTCAATTTCGACATACGGAATCCGAGTTATCCCCCAGTTTGCAAAACTCGCTAACACTTGGGCAAAAGGCCGAAAAATAGCCCAAAACCCACATGGACCGTCCGAATGCCACGTAAACTCGAATATAGCATCACGTAGGTATTAGACAAGCGTTAGAACTTACGGGACTCAATTCTAACGTACAAAATTCGAGTAATCGCCCAGTTTGCAAAATTCGCACACACTTGGGCAAAAGGCCAAAAAATAGCCCAAAACCCGCATGGACCGTCCGAAGGTCACGCAAACACACACATAGCACCGCGTAGGTATTAGACACGTGTTAGAACTTAAGGGACTCGATTTTGACGTACTGAATATGAGTTATCGTCCAGTTTGCAAAACTCGCCAACACTTGGGCAAAAGGCCGAAAAATAGCCCAAACCCCGCATCGACCGTCCGGGTGCCACGCAAACACACACATAGCACCGTGTAGGTATTAGACACGCGTTATAACTTACGGGACTCGATTCTAAGATACGAAGACTGAGTTATCGCCCAGTTTATAAAACTCGACAACACTTGAAGAACACAAACAAAACTAATTTAAATATGCTCTATTTTTGAATTCGTTATTAATATTTTAATATTGTAGGGTCTTGTTGATGAGACTTCGACGGGTGGAGGCTGTGGCACAGGCGATGCCCGTGGCGGAGATGGTGATGACCGTCGGGCTGATGCTGACGAGACTATTGAGGGTGGGACCGGCAGTCAGATCGGAGATGGGACCGATGGTGATACCGACATTCCTGATCTTGGGTTGTAGTACCCAATATCTTTATAATTTGACTTTCATATACGTATATTTATACAGTTTTTGAGTTGTACAGACTAGAGTTTAGATTACATTTTGTATTTATATTGTACGACTTTTATCTATAAGTCATTACGTTGTTTACATATTTGATGGTTGATATAGCAAAAGCTATTATTGTTATTGATATGCGTTCGTGAAGAATTCTTTATAATTTTTCTTTAGTTTATAACAGGTATAATTATGTATATGTAAATGAACATGGGTATTTTGCATTTTTTCAAAAAATATTTTTTTACAAAAAAACTCATTGGCGACGGGAGTTGAGGGTCATTGGCGACATCTCGCCGTCGGCAATGACTATTTTTTATTTTCCTAGGAAAAATATTACTGACGGTGTATTCGTCGCTAACGCCGTCGGTAATGTATCATAGGTGACGGTTGGCCATCGGTAGTGACCCCGTCGGCAATTACACTCTTGCCGACGGCGAGCGATGGGAGACAGGGGCTACGACCCATACGGCGATGGGAAGGGCAACAGACAATGCCATCGCCAATGACCTCATTGCCGACGGCAAGAGGATTATTGGCGACGGCATTGTCCGTCGGCGATGACCTGTTTTTTTGTAGTGGTATCTTCTCGATGGTTTTGCTAAATTATCATTATTCCATCATCCGGGAAATACGTTTCTAAGGGTTTGAAATTCCTTGATGGTGCTTCGGCCAATTGATCGGCAATTCCTTGACCATTGATAGACTTTTGCATATATGATGTCGAATTGCTGGAGGATCAATTGCCATTTGGACAATCAACATTTTAACATGGGCTTGTTGAATATGTATTTCAGAGGATCCATGCGGGATATGAGATAGGTTGTGTGTCCATGGAGATAATGTTGTAATCTCATGGCGGCCCACACTAAAGCACAACAGGTCTTTCCAACCAAGGTGTACTTATGTTCAGCGTTGCTGAAGTAAAAGATAGCTATTTCCTTGCCTCTATCATCTTTCTGTCCCAACATACAGTCCATAGCATTGGTATTGACTGATATATACATGAACAAGGGAAATTTGTTTCTTGGCAGTACCAAAACATGAGCTTCCACCAGTTGCTTCTTGATGGAATGGAAAGCTTTTTGACATTCTGCACTCCATTTTCTGGAAGAATTTTTCCTCAGTAGCTTGAAGATGGGCTCATAAGTCGCAGTGAGTTGGGAGATGAATCTTCTTATGAAATTGATTCTCCCAAGGAATCCCGTAAGTCTTTTTCTGTTTGGGGTGCATGCTTTCCCTAAAAACATTTCAGTTAAGGCAGAGCAATGCGAACCCTCAGGCATTGATAAGGGCAAGGGTAAAGCTACGGAGTAGCTTCATATTGTATATTTAGAAATATTATAATTATGTTAAGAAATCTTGTATTATGTACTAGTTATATCTAAACTATGGTTAATTATGGTTAAGGTATGTAATAGATGCTTAAGTTATGAAACCTTGGGACATGAATTATTATATTAAATAAATATAATCTATTCTATAATTTTCGTTGCATTAGATTTTTTTAGTCATTAGAATTATAGCACATAACGAATCAAATTCGAGATATGAGTGGTCTAAATTTGGGGGTGTCACACGAGCGAGGAATGTGAGAAGAGTTTTCAAGAACTCAAGAGGAGACTCATTTCAACACCTGTTCTGACAATACCATCAGGTTCGGAGGGATTTGTCTTCTACAGCGATGCTTCAGGCATAGGTTTAGGATGTATTCTCATGCAACATGGGAAATTCATAGCATATGCCTCATGACAACTCAAAGAATATGAGAGGAATTATCCTACTCATGATCTAGAGTTGGCTACCATCATTTTCGTGCTAAAGATTTGGAGACACTACCTGTATGGGGAGAAAATGAAGATCTATACAGATCATAAAAGCCTCAAATATTTCTTCACAGAAAAAGAAACTCAACATGCAGCAATGACGTTGGCTCGAGCTGTTGAAAGGTTACGAACATACCATTCAATATCATCCTGAAAAAGCTAACGTGGTAGCTGACGCATTGAGTAGAAGATCATATGCGGGTACGAATGCGATATTGTCAACGCAAAGGCCCATTTTGTATGACTTACAAAGGATGGAGATAGAGTTAAAGACTTCAAGGACCCACGTGATGATGTAAATATACGAGTAGAACCGACTTTAATTGATAAAGTAAAAGCTGCTCAAGCTACAGATCCAGAGCTGATGCGTATGAAGAAGAAGGTGCAAGAATGTTCTATTCCAGAAGCAAGAATCGATAAAGAAGGAATACTTCGAGTCAACTCCAGACTTTATATTCTTAACAACTCTAATTTGAAGTATAAAATCATGATGGAGGCACACATCGCACCGTTTGCAATCCATCCTAGAAGTACTAAAATGTATCGTGATCTTCGACATACATTTTGGTGGAGCAATATGAAGAGAGAAATCGTGGAGTTTATCTCAAGGTGTTTAACTTTTCAACGTGTTAAGGCGGAGTATCAAGTGTCAAAAGGTCTATTGCAACCACTTGAAATTCTAGAATGAAAGTGGGAGCACATTAACATGGATTTCGTTACTGGTTTTCCCAAGGTTTCTCAAGGCATAGATGCAATTTGGGTCATTGTTAACAGATTAACCAAGTCTGCTCATTTTTTACCTATACGAGAAACATATTCACTTGAATGTCTTGCTCGTATATACATAAATGAGATTGTAAGACTACATGGTATGCCAGTATTCATAGTTTCTGATCGAGACCTAAGATTCACTTCACAGTTTTGGGTGAGTTTGTAGAAAGCTATGGGCACGGATTTATGATTCAGTTCTGCATATCATCCTTAGATGGATGGGCAGTAGGAGAGGACTATTCAAACTCTTAAAGATCTATTAAGACTCTGTGTCCTAGACTTCAAAGGCAGTTGGGACAAGTACTTGCCATTAGTGGAATTCTCCTACAACAACAGTTATCAAGTAAGTATAGGCATGGCTCCATTCGAGGTGTTGTATGGACGTAAGTGTCGTTCTCCAGTATACAAGGATGAGATGGGTGAAGCAACGTTGTTGGGACTAGAATTGGTACGTATGACTACTGAAAAGAATCAAATGATCCGACAACGTATACAAACCTCACAAGATCGACAAAAGAGTTATGTTGATCTTCATCGAAGAGACGTGGAATTTAAGGTTGGAGATCATGTATTATTATGTGTTGCTCAATGGAAAGGAGTTACGAGATTTGGAAATAGAGGAAAGCTCAATCCTTGATTCATTTGTTCATTTGAAATCCTCGACCGAGAAGGAACTGTAGCCTATAGACTCGCCTTACCGCCAAGTATGTCTCGTTTTCATAACGTTTTTCACATATCTATGTTACAAAAATATTTGAAAGAACCAAACCACATTATTGAATTAGAAACAGATGAGATAGCGAAGATTTAACGTATGAAGAGGTATTTGTTAAAATCTTGGATAAGAAGGAACATATTTTACGCTCAAAGGTTATACCTAAAGTAAAGGTTTTATGGAGAATACACGATATTAAGGAAATGACCTGGGAGTTAGAATCTGAAATGAAAACAAGGTATCCTCACCTCTTCGACATACCAGGTACGTACACCAATTTTGAGGACAAAATTTCATAAGAAAGGGAGGTTGTAAGACCCCAACTTTTTATGAATAAAGATTTAATTTTTTCTAAATATTATTTTGAATAATAAGGTCTGAATTTGATATAATGCTATAGTTATGGGTAATATGTGCAAATTTTGCAAGTAAGCAAGTTTTCATAAAATATTCATTTGGTCGGGGAATAATCTTTTTGTCAGAAAATATCTGTACGACGGCACAATCATTGGTGGACCCCATACAATAAAATTACTATCAGATATAGAAAAAGACAAAAATAACCTTTTTATAAAAATAACGGCAAGACTTTTACTGTTAAACTATTGAAATACCCGGTGATAAAAGTACAGTAATACGCGTGGTTGCACAGTAACACACGATATTGTGCAGTATCTCTGATTATTGATGCTTACTTAAGAAGTCACTCAGTTTTATTCATTTATTACAACAGTAGTTGCTACATAGTATCTCATATTATTCATTAAATTATTGTCACAATATCATCTGCACAATATTTTATATTATTAAATCAATAATTTAGATGACACTGTTATTCATATTATTATTTACATTATTGATAATGTCTAAAAAGTTCTGTCGAGAAAAGGGGTTAGGTTATTTAATTGCGTGCCAATAAGGAGAAGTCCTTATCGGAAAGCCCCCTCTTTCCTGAGAATGATCTGGTTGTTAATATTATGAGTTATAATATTAATAATGAATAATTGTTGAAAGATCAAAAATATGTTTATTAAAGATAAGTGATTTATGGTAAATATTTATTCAATTTTTGATATAAATAGAGGGGTTTTCATGAAGTATTTGTTGTAAGTTTGGCTTATTACATGGACCTCCACTTACTCAGTTTTCAAAATCGCTGCTAGAAAGTTATCTCAGTTTTGTTTTATTATTATTATAATATTAATAAAAACAGAAAACTTTTTATATAAAACAGAATACTTTTTATATTATATATAATGTTATTCATTTTATTAGATTATAAATAGAATATAATATATTTTATATAAAGTTTTGTTTTATTAGAATATTTTATTGCACAGTAATGAATAGTAAAAATCAAAAAATCCGTGAACTTCGCCCGTGAATGTTTACTGTTCATTCGTGATTATTTTCTTAAATAGTGCCATGTCATTCTCCTATAAATAGGATGCTTAGTTAAGAAATAAAAATCACACTAGAATTAGAGAATTCTTCTTTTATAATATTGTGCGTATTTCTTTTGAGTATAAGGATACTTTGAGTGTAACAAATAGTGCAAGTTTTCTTCAAGAATATCTCCGCTATACCAGATGGAATTACTCTCCTAGTAAAGTAAGAGATATTATTTTTGTTCAATATTCGTAAAAAATATTATTTTCTTCCATACTCTATAGTATGTAAGTAATATTATTTCGTTTCATATTCCTAAATCTACACTTATTTTGATAAGTATTGCTTCTATACTCCTTGAAATTAGTAGAATATCCTTGAATTTTGCGTTCATCTAGTATCGTTTCACTGATATATTTTTTTGAATTTTCTTGTTAAATTTTTAATCTTTTCATGTCGGGGTACTATTCGCGGGGTACTATTCACTCGGGTACTATTCACGGGATACTATTCATACGATACTATTTATGGATACTATTCATACATATGGTACTATTCAAGGGATACTATTCATGAAGTACTATTCACGGGGTACTATTCACGACAAAAATTGGTTTCTTTTCTGTCCAAATTATTTTTGATATATGAATATCATTCTTGAATTTTACTCCATAATTAGTTATCATGTTGACAATTTGGACATTCTTGAACTCTGGATAAATTGAATTATAAATCTTTAATATTTATCCTTGATCTCCGTTGATTGATTTCTTATATCATTGTCATCATCATCATGCTTATATTATGATGAAAGTCATCTTTGGCCCGTAGTGCATAGATGAATTATTGATTGGTATGATTATAACCATGAATTATATATTGGTATAATCATGACCTGTAATGTTACAGACAACTAATGTGGTGAAAGTACTCTTTGACCCGTAATGCATAAATGGACAGCTATTTTGCATGATCATGACCACTGGTGATACTAACGAATATCCTTGGCCCGTAGTACATGGATAATTCGGTGATGTGGATTATTTATTGAGTTGTGTTACGAAGATAAAATATTGATGATGAACTTTTAAATCATAGAAGATAGTAGACATCATGCTCTACTTGACTCTTCTAATAGATTTCTTATTACGCTGCAAATGTTTATCTAAACTTGTTGTCTATTGTATTCTACCAGTTTTTACACTGTTGAGGACTAAAGATAATTTATTCTATATTTTCTTAGTCATAATATTCTTTACTGGGCTAGTTGAGCTCAACCTTTTCTTTTATTGTTCTCTTCAGGGAATCAGAATATAGATGGGACTAGTCGGGGAATGGAGTGACGATCCAAGATGGTTGCTATAGTAGTCCTCCCTATTCTACAAAATAGTGTGAAAATAATTATAATGAGGACTTTATTTGAGTTTGGATATTGTCTACAAGACAATATTTTTATTGAAACTCAGCTATTGTGTTGTCGTATTTTGCACAACAGTTGTATAAATGAAGTTTGTATTTAAATTCTGTACCATGTATTTGGAGACTCAGAATGGGTTCTGTAGACCTATTTTGGGGGCGTCACAGATAAGCTGGGGAAATTATTCGTCGTCCATTTCTTGCAGTCTGAGGGTTCCTCCCGTCAACACTTCCTTGACAATATAAAAGGGCCTTCCTAGTTCGCGGCAAACTTTCCTTTAGATTGATCTTGATTAGCAAGGACTTTCTTTAATACCAAGTCATTTTCTTTGAATTGCTGAAGCCGAACTTTCTTGTTGTATGACCGTGTAATCCTCTGCTGATATAATTGACCATGAAAGATAGTTGTGGCCCTCCACTTATCTATCAGAGATAATTGGTGGTACCAGTCTTGCAACCACTGGTCTTCCTCTATTTAAGCATTTACCAACACTCTTAATGATTCCATTTCTACCTCTATGGGGAGCACTGTCTCCATGCCATAGACCAATGAGTAGGGGGTAACCCCAGTAGAAGTGCACATTGACGTTCTGTAGGCTAGCAAAGTCAAAGGTAATAAGTTAGGCCATCCCTTGTGATTGGCGGACATCTTTTGCATGATCTTCTTGATGTTCTTATTGGTTGCTTCAACATCACCATTCATCTTGCGATGATAAATGATGGAGTTAAGATGTTTAATGTGGAATTTGATACTTAACTCCTCCATCATCTGGTTGTTTATATTCTGGGCATTGTCCGATATGATCACCTCTTGTTGTCCATATCAATAGATGATATTGTTTATGATGAAATCATTTATTGTCGCTTTGGTGAATTTGGGAAAAGAGGCCACTTCTACCCATTTGGTGAAGTAATCGACTATGGTGAAGATAAACCGATGACCATTGTTGGCTTTGGGTTCTATTGGCCCAATCACGTCTATTCCCTACATTGAAAAGGGTCATGGTGAACTCATATTGTGTAGTTCACTTGGAGGAGTGTGGATGGCATTTCCATGGACTTATCATTGATAGCATCTCTTGACGTGGTCATCACAATAAACTTTATGAGAAATTCAATAATATCATGTTCTTAATATCTTTTTGGCAAGTAAAGGATCTCTCATGTGTGGACCACATACTCCAGCATGGACTTCATCCATGAGTCTTTGGGCTTGGTTTTTATCTAGGCATCTTAGAAGGCCTATTTCTGCATCCCTTTTGTAAAGTGCGCATCCGCTCAAGGAGAATTTCATGGCCATTTTATGGATCCGCTTTCTTTCAGCTTGACTTGCCCCAACGTGTGTAGAACCATCTCGAAGATATTTTTTTGATGTCATGATACCAGTGATGTTTGATGGGAGGCAGTTCATCTGATACTTCTCCAACATAATTTCCATAGGTCGGTGCCTTTTGGCTTACAAATTTGATATCTGCGATTCCTCCCCTTTCAAATATGTTGATCAAGGAAGCCAATGTTTCTAGTGAATCTGCAAAATCATTCTTGATACGTGGGATATGAAGGAAGGATATTTCTTTGAACTCCATTGCCATCTTGATAACTTGCCGATGGTAAGGCAAAAAATGCAATTCTTTGGTGTGATATGCCCCAGTGGTTTGCTTGATGACCAGTTTGGAATCCCCAAAGACAGTTAACCGTTTGATGGCCATAGATTGCGCCAGTTTTAACCCCATTATACAGCCTTCATACTCACTTGTGTTGTTGGTGTTAACAAACTGTAACTTAGTAGCCATGGGTTACTGTTCTCCAAAAATAGATACTAGAACTGACCTTCCATGTTTACGGCTCTATCAAAATACAATTCCCAAGATCGAACTGTATTTTCCTAAAGGATTTGTTGAATTGTCATTATTCCTTCATCCTAGAAATACGTTTCCAAGGGTTCAAAATTCCCAAATGGTGTTTCGGCCAATTGATCTACAATTCCTTGACCTTTGATAGACTTTTGAGTCACGTAGATGATGCCAAATTATTGGAGGATCAACTGCCATTTGGATAGCTGGTAATTCAACATGGGTTTGTTGAATACGTACTTCAGAGGATCCATATGGGATATGAGATAGGTTGTGTGACCATGAAGATAATGTTGTAACCTCGTGGCGGCCCATGTTAACGCACAATAGGTCTTTTCGATCAAAGTATAGTTTTGTTTGCCGCTGCTAAATCTTATGCTGAGGTAATAGATAGCTCTTTCCTTGCCTCTATCATCTTTCTGTTCCAGTATACAACCAATAGCATTGTCATTGACTGATAGGTACATAAATATGGGAACATTATCCCTTGGAGGTACCAAGATAGAAGCTTTGACATATTTCTTTTTGATAGAAAGAAAGGCTTTCTGACACTCTTCATTCCACTTCATGGAGGATTTCTCCTTAAAAATTTAAGATTGGCTCCACATTGTTGTGAGTTGAGAGATGAATCTTCTTATGAAGTTTATTCTTCCCAAATATTCATGTATTTCCTTTTTTGTTCGGGGCACGAGCATCTTGGTGATTGCCTCAATTTTGGTGGGATCCAGTTCAATGCCTCTGTGTTTCACTAGAAATCCCAGTAACTTGCATGTCTTAACACCGAAGCACACTTGGCCGGATTCAGCTTCAAGTTGTATTTGCGTAATCGATTGAAAAGCTTTTTGAGATGGTCGATATGGTCATCTTCTTTCTGGGATTTGACAGAGGTGGTTTGATCAAGGATTAGTTTGGGTTTATCTTTGACCTATTCTTTGATCTCCTCATGCACCTCATAGTCCTCTATCTCTTCTTACTCAATCCCCATCAAGTTAAAGTCCAACTCTACATCAAAGTTGTAGTCATTGTGGAGATTTGGCATTTCATCAACAAGGCTAGACAGATCCAATGTTGGAGTCCTAAAAACAAAATGCTTTCACTTAATATATGAGATTGTTTGATCATATAGAGCATTAGCAAAAGCATGACAAGGGTAACTACTAGTACTGTGCAACAAAAGTTAGTAGTCAATAGTATCTACAATACAGGGCATATGGATTTTCTGCCCTTTTTACCTTTTTTGGCAGATGCAAGGAGTGCTGCTCCAATTTCCTAGGGTCAAGTCTTTGTGGATAGCTGTGATGAAGGGATAGTTGACGTCCTTCTCCTCTTTTGATGATGACCATGACTGAATTCATATCATAGTCATTATTTTCCTTTGACCAGTTCTCCTTAGCCCGGTTTATGCGAGGGGTCAGGAATTAGTCTTCTGAGCAGTCATCATCTGGGATATCATCGTTCATACCCTTAGCATACACCAAAAATTATGTGACGCACCCAAAATAGGTATACATCACCCATCTTGAGTCGCCAAATACATGGAACAGAATTTAAATACAAACTTCTTTTATACAGTACGACAAAACGTAGTTGAGAGTTTCAACATGGATAATATCTCGTAGAGAGTATCCAAACTCAAATAAGGTCCTTATTACAATTATTATCATACTATTTCTTATAATAGTGAGGACTACTATAGTCACCTATCTGGATCATAACTCCATTTACCGACTCGTCCCAGCTATATTCTCATTTTCTGAAGAGAACAATGAAAGCAAAAGGGTGAGCTCAACTAGCCCAGTAAAAAATATTATGACTAAGATAATGCAGAATAGATTATCATTAGCCTTCAATAGTGTTAAACTGATAAAATACAATAAACATCAAGTTTAAGTGCAGCGGAACAAGCAATCCATTAGAAGAGTCAAGTAAAGCATGATATCTATTATATATCTTCTATAATTTAAAAAGTTTATCATCAATTTTATCGCTGAAACTCAGCTAAATAAATAATCCACATCACTGAATTATCCATGCACTACGGGCCAAGGATATTCATTATTATCACCAATGGTCATGATCATACCAATAACTGGCCATCAATGCACTACGGGCCAATGATGACTTTTACCACATCATTTGTAACATTTCGGGTCATGATTATACCGAATGATCCATGGTCATAATCATACCAATCAACAGTCCATCTATGAACTACGGCCAAATATGACTTTCATCATAATATAAGCATGATGATGATGATAATGATATAAGAATTCAATTTAAGTGAGAGCAAGGATAAATTTTAAAGATTTATAATTCAATTTATCAATAATTCAATAATGTCCAAATTGTCAACATGATACTGCTTTGTAGAGTAAAATTCAAGAATAATATTGTATCAAAAATAATTTGGACCGAAAAGAAATTAATTTTTGTTATGAATAGTACTCTGGGTGAATAGTAACCGAGTGAATAGTAATTCGGGGATAGTATTCCGACATAAAAAGGTTAAAACTTATCAAGAATGCTCAGAATAATATTTTCATGAAAAGATACTGGATGAAGCGCAAATATCAAGGATATTCTACTAATTTCATGGAGTATAGAAGCAATAGTTGTCAAATTAAGTGTATAATTCAGAATCTGAAACGAACTAATATTACTTACATACTACAGAGTATGGAAGAAAATATTATTTCATACAAATATTGAACAAAAATAATATTCCTTATGAATACAAAAGAAATAATACCCCTTACCTTAGTAGGAGATTGACTACTGAAATAGTGTAATAACAAAATACTCTTCTTCTTTCTCTCTAACTCTCTCTCTATAGAATTCTCTTGTGAGTCGTAGTGAATTGGTGAGAATGAAAGAAGAAATAAGCTTCTATTTATAGAAGATTTCTAGCTTAGCCCTTGCAATGTGAAAAGGAAAGTGGCTTGACAACTGGTGATATGTAAAGAAAAGTGGTTTGACGCCTGTAATGTGGAATAACAAGTGGTTTGACACCTGTAATGTGAAACGACAATTGGTTCGACGCCTGTAATGTTAAACGACACTTAGTTTGACGCCTATAATGTGAAACTAGAATTGGTTCGACGCCTGTAATGTGAAACGACAATTGGTTCGACGCCTGTAATGTGAAACTAGAATTGGTTCGACGCCTATAATGTGAAATGAGAATTGGTTCGACGCCTGTAATATGAAACGGCAAGTGGTTTGACGTCTAGTAAAGGCAATTACTATTGGCAAAAGTGACTCTTAGATGATGACATATGGGCCCCCATAAAATAACCCAAACTTACCACAGACGTCTCATAACAGACTTCTTATTTATAACAAGGATTGAATAAATATTACCACAAATCATTTTATCTTCAAACAACACATATTTAATCTTTCGACAATTATTCATCATTAATATTATAACTCACAATATTTAACAACCAAATCATTCCCAGGAAAGAGGGGACTTTCCGATAAGGATTTTTCCCTATTAGCGCGCAATTAGGTGACCAAACTTCTCATCGACAGAACTTTCTAGACATCGTCAATATTGCAAATAATAATATGAATAATTTTGTCGTCTCAATTATTGATTTAATAATATAAAATATTATGCAGATGATACTTTGATAATAATTGAATCAATAATATGAGATACTATGCATCAATTACTGTAATAATAATTATGTATAACTAAATGGCTTCTTACGTAAGCATCAATAATAAATACTGTGTGCTACTATGCAACCACGCGTATTACTGTACTTTTATCACCGAGTATTTCAACAATTAACGGTAAAACTTCGCCGTTATTTTTATAAAAAGATAACTCTGTCGCTTTTTTAACTCCGACAATAATTCTGTTGCGGGGTCTACCAATGATTGTGCCATCGTACGAATATTCCCTGACAAAAAGAATATTCCCCGACCAAACAAATATTTTATAACAACTTGCTTTACTTTGCAAAATTTTCACATATCACCCTTAACTTTAATCTTTTTCACAATTTAACCATTTACTAAATAAAATAATAATTATAAGAAAATTAAATACTTTCATTTCATAAAAATTCGGGGTCTTAAAATTACATCTTTGATAACCGATTTTTCATTTCTTATTTTAGTCTTTGATTCATTTCCTTGCTTTCTGGATCAGAAATTAAGACTTCTTTTCCACTAGCCGGCTTGTACCTAGAAATCAGCATACTCACCACGGAAACAAGAATTTTCCTCATAGGCTTTACAAATCCTACATCTGTAAGATTAGGTAGCAAAACTATAGAGGAAGGAACCAGTGGATGTTTGTGCGGGTTCCAATGATCTGATCCAGAGGTATAGCCCAATCCAGCCTTCCCTGTCTGGCTAGGAATTTGAACTGGACTTTTGATTCCTTGTTGATTCTTCCCTAACCCTTGTCCAGGCTGTAAACCCAAGGATATCATTTCTTGACTTGATGACATTACTTCGGTGGAAACTCTGGGCTTTAAAGTTGGGGCCCCGATAGGTTAATATTGAGTGTTGCTTACCTCAAGGGCTTGAAAACTGACAGGCTCAATTCTTTAATTAGGACTGATTAAAGGCATACCACTTTGTGTATGAACAGGATATTCTGGTTCGGCATTGACAGTTACCAGATTATCGTTGATGATGTATTTGAGTTGTTGATGAAGGGTAAACGGAATTGCTCCTGCCATATGGATTCATGGTCTTCCCAACAGCAAATTATATCTTGTGGTGGTGTTTAGCACTTGAAAGGATATGTAAAAGGTATGGTGTGATGCCCCCAAATTCGGGTCTCTTTCAACCCGACAGATGGTGCTCTACGGTGCTACAGTTCACACAAACATTCAATTGAAATGCCTCAAAAGAACGAATATATCTTACATATATTCTAAAACAATACTACCATTCCCCAGGTTCATTATAACCGTTACATTTTCTCTTGTCATAATATCAAATATTATTATAATAAACCTATACTATTACATAGGTAATCTACAAGCTCGCTTTAGTCTTCACTTTATCCTTGTTGAATCCTTTGGTTCATTCGTCTAAGCTGCATTAATATGGTTCAAGCAAGTGTGAGCATAACAAGCTTAACAAGTACAATAATTTCATTTTAAAAGCATGCTTGAAACATAAGAATCGTATATCTTCAATAACTTGATGATAGTTACGAAATACTATCAATAATTCAAAATAGCCTTCCTTTTACTTCAAAACGTTTTTCAATAACAATATTCCATGAATCATCAATTCTAGTTCAAGAGGTGAACGTCTTATAGTTTCTTTAAAAAGGACAACCCGGCACAAAGTCCGTAAGTCCGGCATAGCTTACGAGTACATCTAGGTGATCAGCCTATAGTACCCTATGTTGATCAACACTACATCCATTAAACGTGTGTACATTTAAGTTGTGGCAAACTCACGTGCCCATCGAATACTCGATAAAAATACATTTGTTTATTCATATTCAGGTTTACCTTGAATCCGTACCAAAGAGCTGGCATAGGATAGCGTTAGCAATTCTATATTGAAAGACTTGTAAACAGTTCAATCAATCTATCAAGATTAGTCTAGCCGAGTTAAAACTGGCTTTGACACTTTCTTTAAAACCATACATGCATCTCATAACGTAAATCATTTGAAAACCTGACTAACACGAAGGTTAGACAAGAGTTTAGGAAAAACTTGCCTTTAGCGTCTGCTATAGTACAATTACGTTCCCCTTGAGTCTTTATAGTCTCTACAACACAAAATCATATAACACACCATATTAGGATATGAATGAGCATACTTGGTTCCTAAAGAATCTTACCCTTCTTCTCAATCTAATCCCATATTAGGTTTGTTATTATTGGGCTCCGGCTTTCCGTCATTCTTTTACATCGTTCTTACCAACTTCGTTCTCTTATAACACTTAAGTAAAGGTATATCGTTAATACAACTCGGTTCGAGTTAAATATCCGTCCTCACGGCTTACTAACGTTCTTTACGTTTGTTAATCAAACTCGATCGTCATTGGTTATGTGAACTTATTACGTATCGTTCACGTTCATCTTCAATTGACTTCCCTTAACCCTAAGTGATCATACTTGGGGTTTAATTATGACTTAATAATGTTTGATTAAGTTCCTTAGTTCGTTACTAAACAATTTTCATTCTTCTTTACTTGAAAACATTTTTCATTGTCTAAGTTTTAGGGTTGGCGCTGCGGCGCCGGTGTTCTTTGTTATGCCGCGCTGCGGCGTCGCCCATTAGGGGTTGAAGACCGGACTCGGCGCTGCGGCGCGAGTCCCTTTGATAACTGCCGCGCCGCGGCGTGACTCTTCAGTAGGTTTCACCTTTGCCCGGCCATGCTTGGCGCTGCGGCGCGGGCTATTTGGCCTTGGGCTGGCGCCGCGGCGCCAGCTCTGTGCACCAGAAAAATTTGACAGACTTTACTTTTAGTGAGATTCCCGGCTTCGTAACTTCTTCGTTATTAGTCCGAATTGGCTCGTTCAAGAGCCTACGGTTCACAAATTACGTACTCTACGTGGTCATGCAAGAATTTTATCTATTCGACTTCGTTTGCTAAAATTTCACCTATTAGTCCATTTTTAACGAAAACGATAAACGTTCGTGAACGTTCAACGCTCGTTTCTTCGTTCTAAGTCGGAATCCGGTCATTTTCAAGTCCGCAACTCTATAATGACAATTATGACTTATCTCCATTGAAAACCAATGTTTCCAAGCTCAAACACAAAATACGACTTCCATTCTGAGAATTTCACGAATTCGACGATCGTCGTCTAATCGTGTGAATTCTGGCGAAACCTCGTTACTTGAGATTTTTAAACCGTTTCGCTTGGATTCAATCCATTATACTATCATCTTGACATACATGCTTCGTTAACTTATATTCATGATAAATTATTACCTCTTCTTGATGATTTTGCAACTTATTAAAGTATAAAATACTTATATTTCCATTTCATGACTTATGTCTTATTTTCATATGACTTATTAATGAGTTAAGTCCTTTAATCATTATTCTTACATCTTATTAATCATACTAATTTTATTAATGTAAACATGTTACAAATTCTAACAAATTCTTATACTTTCATTATAAGTTCATAACTTATTTACAAATGAAATTCGTATTCATGACTTATCCGGCTTATTAAGACTTAAGCCCTTTGGTTTATCATTTCAACCCCTTCTTAGCATGCTTGTTCTACCAATACCCCCTTCTCTATCAATGAAAAAGAGAAAGAAACATGGTTTAAGATCACTTACTCTTGATGATAACTTGCTAAACTTTAATCTCCTTCTTGCTTCTTGAATCTCAAAGACTAACTCTCTAGCTTTTGTAACTTTTTCTCTCTAACCAATAAGCTATAAGTTATTGGATGAAAATCTCACAAAAGGAAGTATAACTTATATGTACTTATTATCTCTACCAAATAAGCTCTCCTCTTAAGTTGGATGAAAAACTAACAACCAACAAATGAAAACAAAGCTTGCTATTTATAGAAAATCCTAGAATAGGGTATAATGGCCAATAAGTCATTCCACCTCCTTACTATTTATGTCTTAGCCATCAAGTAACTTGCTCTCCAAATAAATTACTTAGCCATCATAATACTTAGCCCTTAAGTCTCTTGGTCATTAAGTCTACTTGCTCATCACTTAAGCACTTTGTGTGCTCACCACACTTACTTAGCCATTAAGTTTACTTGTTCATCACATTGGATCATCCATGGGTTGCCCCATGGTTCTTACCCATTGGATAATTTCTTTGGGCCTTAGCTTAATTAATCTAATTACTTTCCTAATGGGCTTATGCTACAAAAAGTTTGGGCTTATGATAATCAAACACTTGGGCTTGATAATCACATACATTGAACTCATACTATTAGGTTGATAATCCTATAAATCCCATACATTTAATTAATAACTAACTATACATACCTTACAAATAATCTTCGTATACTAACTCGTATATTAATTCGTAATATACGTTATTTCATTCTTAATACATAATAGTACAATACGTCGTATTATACTTACATTCAATACTTGGGCTCACATAATACTTAACAAATCCTACCAATTCTACAAATTCAATACATTGAGCTTAAATCCCTATAACGTATAATCACGTATTCATCTCGCATTCCTCTCATATACCATTCAACATATACGATATACTATCATTCATACATATTCGTATAATACCTCGTATCATACTCATATTCATTACTTCGTATAATACCTTGTATTATACGTTCGTTGTTTTATTACATTAATCGCATTACATTTCCTTCTCGTAAATCATTTTCCTTAAACGTTAGGTTTTAAGTCCACATGCGAAATATTACATTTTCCATAACTGAAATATTATTGGATATTCCATCTCACATCGATATTATATCGTTACGTATTTTTCGGAAGTTCAAAAATAATTTCCGAGCAGAAATGCATGAATAGTGTTTTTCGGAAAAAAATTTGGAAGGCTTTTATTTTCGTCTTGGAAATTCAATCACTTTAATTCTACCACGTAGCCAAAATTCTACGACGTTCTGACATTTCTAGGTCATAGAACGACCTTCGACTAGCTTGCTCCATAAATATTCAATTAAATTCATTTAATAAAAATAAAAATTTAATTCACAAAAATCGGATTTTCTCGGGCGTTACATTCTTCCCCCCTTATAAGGATTTTGTCCCCAGAATCTCACTAATAATACCTACACCACAGAGGATAATTTCCTTTATTTTAAATCTCGAGTTCCTACAATGCTTCTTTGACATTGGGGTTCTTTCATTTCACCTTCACCGAAGGTATTATCTTAATTCATATGACTTATCACTTCCTATCAATAATCTGAGTGGGAAGTTAAACACTTATTAACACATTTCGCTATCTTTATATCATCTCAGTTATCCTTTTAACTAGTACTTATATTGAACTCAAATTCCTCCCTCAAAATAAGACTATACTTAGTCTTCTACTTATCCTGCATCATCTTTTTCATTTGCTTGTACACCTCGGTACTTAATAGTACTTATGTAACTCGTTCCATCATCATGGATTGAGTCTACATTTTAAATAACAATTCTACCCCTTTATTCTGTAATTTAACTTCTAACTCCGTGCTTGCCATCTCTTGTTATTAACTCATTCTGAGTCGCTAACTTTAATAGCTTTTCCTTACCCTTTATACTTAACGCGTCGACTACAACGTTTACCTTCCCTGAATGATATAAGATATCATAGTTCTCTTTCTACTACATATCCAACTCCATCTGTGTAGAGATGTATTCCAGACTCTTAGAGTCCGTGTATATCTCACACTTCTCCCAGTATAACTACTATCTCCAGATTTTTAATTTAACAACTACAGTTGCCAATTATAGATCATAAGTAGGATAGACCTCCTCATAATCCTTTAACTGGCGTGATGCATACATAATGACATTGCCATGCTATACGAGCCCGCCAGATAATACACTACAAATTCCCTCGTATCATCTGATCCAGATAATACAGCTGTCTTACTTGACCGTCTTCAATAATCTTGTGACGCTAATGGTACCTTCAACCATAGCACCTCACCAGAATACTTATTAATTTTCCACCAATTTGCTCGTTGCACCGTTCGGAAAATCTAACTTCCGTACATTAGTCAACCTAAATGACATAACTAGAAACTTGTCATAACTATAACGAATTCTGAATGTCATCTTAGGTATCTCCTCCTTACTTTCAACCGACTATACCCCGTACGCAAATCTATACTAGAAAATTCCTTGCCCCTCTTTAACTGATCAAATAGATCATCGATCCTGGGCCATGGTTATTTAATCTTAACCACTAACTTACTCTTATTACGATAGTCAATACGCAACCGTACAACTCATCCTCTTCCTTAACATCACCTAACTTGAGTCATGGTTCGACAATAATCATGTCGCGGTATTTTATTACCATAAATTACTACCTTAGATTTTATGAGAAAACTAAAGGTTCACACTTTTCTTATAATAATTTATTATAGTTCTATGGTTAATCAACCCATTCATATCGAGAATTTCCTCATATTTTCTCAACATGAACAGTACTTATCTACTGATACCTACTTACTTCGATTATCCATGAAATAATTTTCATGAATATAATTTAACTAAAGTAAATCCCTCATCCTCTATCTTAATGTTTAAAAATATTTTTAACCCCTTTCAAACAGACTCCTAGATGAGTCTTTCCACCTGTTTTATACACTCTGATCCTACGCTTAGGATCCCCTTGTCCCACTCCAGTATTCCTAGAGTTATAATTCTTTCTTCTTGGCATACTGCCATTGGCATTCCCTATCTTGGTTCCTCCCTCTCCCTTACTTTCATTCTTCCTCTCTTTGTGGTATTGAGTCTACGCTTCACTACCACCTTCTGTTATAATTACCTTTTCCAAACTGGTCCCATAAGAAACACTCTGGAACACCAAAATCCTACTATTGAGCCAAGGTTGCAAGCCCTGCTCAAACCTACGATCCTTCATCTCCTCAGTGTCCACTTGATGTGAAACAAATCTGGCCAATTGAATTTGGTCATGTACCGGGAAATATCATATCCCCTTGCTTAAGTTCTAAGAATTCAATCTCTATCCTTCCTCACATATTTGTAGGGAAATAATTCCCAAAGAAAACCTTCTTGAATTGTTCCCACGTTACTACATCGATTCAATTCCCACCCTGGTGAGCCTTTTACCAAAAGTTAACTTCACTCTTCCTCGTGTAAGTCACAAAAGAAAATTTCAGCATCTCTCCTATGCTTGTAATAACAAACGCCTTCTTTATTTCTTTTACCCCGGTCTGGGCCTCTATTGGGTCCGTCGTTCTTTCGAACTCCGGCGGACCCATGCTTTCAAACTCTTTAAAGGTAATTGTTCTAGCTACCTTAGGTTCCGCTGTTACTCTACCCCCGGTTTGGGTAAATGCAGCCGTTAATAACTTAACGAACTCTTGCATAGGGTTGTTCTGACCCCCTTCATTATCATTACATGATTTTGCTTCCTGATTACGTTATCTTCTCCTAGGCGACATTATTCAAATTAAATAAATAAATTTTCATTATTATCAATTAACTTACTTCGTTATTAATCGCCACATACCAAATCGCATCATAACAAATCATTTCCATGAAAACTTCATTATATATATATATATATATATATATATATATATATATATATATATATATATATATATATGCTTCTTCATAGTTTGAAACTATTTACAACTTGTTCTCATAGCCAAAAGCTATTACATTTTCTATTCCGCAATTAAACTTCACAAAAGTTGGGATTTACAAAAAGACTACCCTGTTATACAAAGAGGGTTTTACGTCACTACCCATATACTTATAACTCTAACATTCTAATAATGCATAACAGCATCCTCGTGTTTCTCATTCGCAATCTTCGCTACGGTATCCCTACTAATCATATGACGGGTTTGTCCTGACTCAACAGAATAACAAGCAACCTTCATCTTGAAATCCTTATGAGCGCTCTCATGGATGTAAAACATCCGGGCTATCTTCCGGTCCTTCTTCCCAAGTTCTCTACGAAGTTCATCGGCCTCTACCTTAAAATTTCTAGCCTGTTCTGCCATAAGCACCTGCTTATCGTGCCCTAACTCAAAATCTGCTTCTGCAGACACCTTAGCTTCATGGAGATAATTAATCTCTTCACTCTGATTCTGCACAACTGTACTCAGTTGCACATTCTTGTCAAGCGCTGCCAGATACAATGCTTCCATTGCATCTGGAGGTGATGACTCCAATGTAGGTTCCACCGTAGTAACTGATGTTACCTCTCTTTCTTTCTCCATATTATTCATCACACTAAGGTATGACGATATATCCGTCTCTCCCTCTGAGTAGTCTTCCTCGAAAAAGTACTCCTCTATCTCCGACTCCTCTAGAATCACTAATGGTACCTCCGCCACGTGCATAGGTACAGGCTCTACTTGGTTCACAAGCTCTTCGTTCACCGCGTGTATATTTCTATACATCAAACTATCGATCAACATCCTACAATAACACATATGTTGATTAGTACATAACACATAATCGTTTAAGCACAACCACATTTAATTTATTTAAGGTTACTTTCCATCTTTTAAATCTTTTGATACTGAGTTTTCCTCAATACCTTATTGACTCATTCAACTTAAGTAAAGCTCAAGTTTACTTCCTTCGGACTTCTCTTCCTTAATGAGGTTATGAGCCTAAGGTTCTTCCCCCCTTAAGTTTTATAACCTAATGCTCTGATACCAACTGTGACGCCCCCAAATTCGGGTCTCTTTCAACCCGACAGATGGTGCTCCACGGTGCTACAGTTCAAAAAAACATTCAATTGAAATGCCTCAAAAGAACGAATATGTCTTACATATATTCTAAAACAATACTACCATTCCCCAGGTTCATTATAACCTTTACATTTGCTCTTGTCATAATATCAAATATTATTATAATAAACCTATACTATTACATAGGTAATTTACAAGCTCGCTTTAGTCTTCACTTTATCCTTGTTGAATCCTTTGGTTCATTCGTCTAAGCTGCATTAATATGGTTCAAGCAAGTGTGAGCATAACAAGCTCAGCAAGTACAATAATTTCATTTTAAAAGCATGCTTGAAACATAGAAATCGTATATCTTCAATAACTGGATGATAGTTACCAAGTACTATCAATAATTCAAAATAGCTTTCCTTTTCCTTCAAAACGTTTTTCAATAACAATATTCCATGAATCATCAATTCTAGTTCAAGAGGTGAACGTCTTATAGTTTCTTTAAAAAGGACAACCCGGCACAAAGTCAGTAAGTCCGGCATAACTTACGAGTACATCTAGGTGATCATCCTATAATACCCTATGTTGATCAACACTACATCCATTAAACGTGTGTACGTTTAAGTTGTAACAACCTCACGTGCCCATCGAATACTCGATGAAAATATATTTGTTTATTCATATTCAGGCTTACCTTGAATCCGTACCAAAGAGCTGGCATAGGATAGCGTTAGCAATTCTATATTAAAAGACTTGTAAACAGTTCAATCAATCTATCAAGATTAGTCTAGTTGAGTTAAAACTGGCTTTGACACTTTCTTTAAAACCATACATGCATCTCATAACGTAAATCATTTGAAAACCTGACTAACACGAAGGTTAGACAAGAGTTTAGGAAAAACTTGCCTTCAGCGTCTGCTACAGTACAATTACGTTCCCTTTGAGTCTTTACAGTCTCTACAACACATAATCATATAACATACCACATTAGGCTATGTATGAACATACTTGGTTCCTAAAGAATCTTACCCTTCTTCTCAATCTAATCCCATATTAGATTTGTTATTATTGGGCTCCGGCTTTCCGTCATTCTTTTACATCGTTCTTACCAACTTCGTTCTCTTATAACACTTAAGTAAAGGTATATAGTTAATACAACTCGGTTCGAGTTAAATATCCATCCTCATGGCTTACTAACGTTATTAACGTTAGTTAATCAAACTCGATCGTCATTGGTTATGTGTACTTATTACGTATCGTTCACGTTCATCTTCAATTGACTTCCCTTAACCCTAAGTGATCATACTTGGGGTTTAATTATGACTTAAAAATGTTTGATTAAGTTCCTTAGTTCGTTACTAATAAATTTCCATTCTTCTTTACTTGAAAACATTTTTCATTGTCTAAGTTTTAGGGTTGGCGCTGCGGCGCCGGTGTTCCTTTGTTATGCCGTGCTACGGCGTCGCCCATTAGGGCTTGAAGACCAGACTCGGCGCTGCGGCGCGAGTCCCTTTGATAACTGCTGCGCCGCGGCGCGACTCTTCAGTAGGTTTCACCTTTGCCCGACCATGCTTGGCACTGCGGCGCAGGCTATTTGGCCTTGGGCTGGCGCCGCGGCGCCAGCTCTATGCACCAGAAAATTTGACAAACTTTACTTTTAGTGAGATTCCCGGCTTCGTAACTTCTTCGTTATAAGTCCGAATTGGCTCGTTCAAGAGCCTACGGTTCACAAATTACGTACTCTACGTGGTCATGCAAGAATTTTATCTATTCGACTTCGTTTGCTAAAATTTCACCTATTAGTCCATTTTTAACGAAAACGATAAACGTTCGTGAACGTTCAACACTCGTTTCTTCGTTCTAAGTCGGAATCTGGTCATTTTTGAGTCTGCAACTCTATAATGAAAATTATGACTTGTCTCCATTGAAAACCAATGTTTCCAAGCTCAAACACAAAATACGACTTCCATTCCGAGAATTTCACGAATTCGACGATCGTCGTCTAATCGTGTGAATTCTGGCGAAACCTCGTTACTTGAGATTTTTAAACCGTTTCGCTTGGATTCAATCCATTATACTATCATCTTGACATACATGCTTCGTTAACTTATATTCATGATAAATTATTACCTCTTCTTGATGATTTTGCAACTTATTAAAGTATAAAATACTTATATTTCCATTTCATGACTTGTGTCTTATTTTCATATGACTTATTAATGAGTTAAGTCCTTTAATCATTATTCTTACATCTTATTAATCATACTAATTTTATTAATGTAAACATGTTACAAATTCTAACAAATTCTTATACTTTCATTATAAGTTCATAACTTATTTACAAATGAAATTCTTATTCATGACTTATCCGGCTTATTAAGACTTAAGCCCTTTGGTTTATCATTTCAACCCCTTCTTAGCATGCTTGTTCTACCAATACCCCCTTCTCTATCAATGAAAAAGAGAAAGAAACACGGTTTAAGATCACTTACTCTTGATGATAACTTGCTAAACTTTAATCTCCTTCTTGCTTCTTGAATCTCAAAGACTAACTCTCTAACTTTTGTAACTTTTTCTCTCTAACCAATAAGCTATAAGTTATTGGATGAAAATCTCACAAAAGGAAGTATAACTTATATGTGCTTATTATCTCTACCAAATAAGCACTCCTCTTAAGTTGGATGAAAAACTAACAACCAACAAATGAAAACAAAGCTTGCTATTTATAGAAAATCCTAGATTAGGGTATAATGGTCAATAAGCCATTCCACCTCCTTACTATTTATGTCTTTGCCATCAAGTAACTTGCTCTCCAAATAAATTACTTGGCCATCACAATACTTAGCCCTTACGTCTCTTGGTCATTAAGTCCACTTGCTCATCACTTAAGCACTTTGTGTGCTCACCACACTTACTTAGCCATTAAGTTAACTTGTTCAACACATTGGATCATCCATGGGTTGCCCCATGGTTCTTACCCATTGGATAATTTCTTTGGGCCTTAGCTTAATTATTCTAATTACTTTCCAAATGGGCTTATGCTACAAAAAGTTTGGGCTTATGATAATCAAACACTTGGGCTTGATAATCACATACATTGAACTCATACTATTAGGTTGATAATCATATAAATCCCTTACATTTAATTAATAACTAACTATACATACCTTACAAATAATCTTCGTATACTAACTCGTATATTAATTCGTAATATACGTTATTTCATTCTTAATACATAATAGTACAATACGTCGTATTATACTTACATTCAATACTTGGGCTCACATAATACTTAACAAATCCTACCAATTCTACAAATTCAATACATTGAGCTTAAAGCCTTATAACGTATAATCACGTATTCATCTCGCATTCCTCTCACATACCATTCAACATATACGATATACTATCATTCATACATATTCGTATAATACCTCGTATCATACTCATATTCATTACTTCGTATAATACCTTGTATTATACGTTCGTTGTTTTATTACATTAATCGCATTACATTTCCTTCTCGTAAATTATTTTCCTTAAACGTTAGGTTTTAAGTCCACAGGCGAAATATTACATTTTCCATAACTGAAATATTATTGGATATTCCATCTCACATCGATATTCTATCGTTACGTATTTTTCGGAAGTTCAAAAATAATTCCCAAGCAGAAATGCATGAATAGTATTTTTCAGAAAATTTCTTGGAAAGCTTTTGTTTTCGTCTTGGAAATTCAAACACTTTAATTCTACCACGTAGCCAAAATACTACGACGTTCTGATATTTCTAGGTCATAGAACGACCTTCGACTAGCTTGCTCCATAAATATTCAATTAAATTCATTTAATAAAAATAAAAATTTAATTCTCAAAAATTGGATTTTCTCGGGCGTTACATATGGGGACTGATCTCCACTGGCAGTTCAATTTCTCCTACAACATTTTGTTGAGATTCATCAAAGGCTCTTATGACTATGTGGCTTCTTTGGATTTGATTAGGATTAATTTTCATTCTTTCCAACGTGGCATAGGGACAGATGTTCAAAGAAGATCCTCCATCTATTAACACACCTCTGACCACATATCCTGAAGACGTCACTACTATGTACAATGACTTTTAATAACCAGTTCCTCCGAGTTGTATGTCCTCATCAGTGAAAGGTATCACATCGCTGTTGAAAATCTCATCTACCAAATGATAAAACTTTTCAGTGTCCACCATCTTTGGCAGGTGAGCTTCTTATAGTACTTTCACTAAGACCTTACGATGATCTTCAGAGGACAATACAAAGTTTAGAATGGATATTTGTTTGGGTGCTTCTTTCAATCTTTGCACCACTTTGGCTTCATTATGCCCCATCTTGCGGAGGAATTCTTCAACTTTCTCCTCAGGCAGTTTCCCCTTGGATTTTAGGACTAGCTTCATTACTCACTGAGGTAGATTTAACGGGTGTTCCTTTAATATAGTAGAAGTTTGATTTGAAGTTGATCACTCATCCTCTCCATAATTCCATGGGACTCTTTTCAGGCTGACAATGGGATACTGCGGCCTGAATGGAAATACCAATGGTTCCGGTGCAGCCACCTTCAAAGGGTTCTTTACTCCTTTGAGTTTTATTCATTGGATTGTAAGAGGTGCTGCAGACAAGTCTCCTTCAGAGGATATGACTGCTATAACGTCCTTCCATCTTTGTGTTCCTGGAGGAAATATCTTCTCTTCTTTAGGCAATACAGTATTGTTATTTGCCATTTTATCAATCATATTCTAGATTAGATGACGAAGTGCCCAACAAATTTTAGTGCTATGACCCTGAGTATTAGAGTTGTATTGACAGACCTCAGTAGCATTGAATCTCTTGGAACATGGATTAATTGGGGGTAATAGTGTTGGGATCTTCCCTTCATTGATCAATATCTGCAAAATCTTCTCCATTGGTCGACCCAAAGGAGTGAACATTCTTTGATCTGTATAGTCCCGAAAAGCTTGGGATCGTGCTTTCCTTGTAATTTTTTCTTCTAATGTTTCATTCTCTTGGTCTTGTTGTTGATTCCTTGTGATAAGGGAGATGAGACTTGTATGCCCCTGACTAATCAGCTGCCGAGTTACTTGGTGTTGATGTATCATTAGTTCTGCCAGTTGATTAACATGTTCTTTGATAGACTTCATTTCTTGCTTTATCATAAACCAGAATTCTGAATAATCCCACTTATCAGAATTATCTTTGATGATTTGCGGAGAATCACCCGCATATTTGAGGTAATTGGAACTTTCTCCACTCTCTCTACTGATCATATTGACATTCTCTTCCTTATGTTAGCCAGAGGGTTATCTTGCACATGTGGTTGTTCTGTTTTTTTTTTTACCACGATCTCTGTAATAACCTGATATTTTCTATATACTTAAATCAGGAATTTTGCTTATAATTTTTTATTTATTTTGAAGGTGAGAATAAGTGCAAGGTAAAGTATATGTATTTATGTGATAAATAAAAATATATTTATTACATGAATAATTATAAATAATTTTATTTTAGAATTATTGATCATTATAAACTATGTTCTTATAATAATTAATTTTATAGTAGAAATGTGTTTATTAATTATTTTCCATGAAAATATGATTATAAATTATTTAAATAATATATGAAATTATTATATAATAATTATAATAATTATTTTATTTTATTATGAGAATTTATTTCAAATTAGTTAAGTTAATTATTTTAACTTAGTTGATAATGCTATTTATGCAAGATAAATCAGATATGGAATCCAAACCCTAATTTTGGACTTTGATCAAGGAAAGAGAATATTAATATAATATTATTTTTATTTTGGTGCTATGAATATGTATTGTATATGTGTATATTGTTAATGCTTGGTCAATTATGGTACAGTATTACAAAACCCTAGTATTATTTAAATAAACCCTATTTCGATAGTAAAATAAGACTATAAGATTTTCAAGTAATTATGTTAGGTTATGAGTATCATGTGTTATTGATTTTAACCCTAATTATTGAAAATCTTATTTAATTAGGAACCCTAATTAATTGAGAACCCTAATTACTAAATTAGGAAACCTAATTAGCTAATTGCTAAGTGGAAACCCTAATTTGAAACTCAATTATGAGTTCGAGACTGTATGTAATTGTGTTATATGAATTATTTTACGTATTATAGAATTTAATGTTAATTAGAGAAACCCTAATTAATATTTGAAATCCTAATTTTAGAAACCCTAAAATTTAAATTATAAACCCTATTTGATTTGAAACCCTAATTCAAAGGCCATTTATGACTATGAATTTGTTATGTAGTTATGTAACCATGATAATGTGATTAACGACCGGTATTATATATATTAACCCTAATTAGGGAGAACCCTAAATATTCAAAACCCTAAATTATAAAATAAAACCCTAATAGCCAAATTAGAAAACCTAAATAGTAATTAGTAACCCTAATTGCTAATTATAAGTACTAATGATAATTAGTGAATCTATAATCTAATTTTCATGTTCTATGTAATTAGGAAGCTAAGTATGTTTACAAAATCCTAATTTGAAATTTTTAGAAACTAAATTTTCTATTTTTGGCCTAACTAGAAATTCTACAAATTTTGTGCTAAACCTTAGGGTTAAACCCTAAGGGATCAAACCCTAAGGGTTCGCCATGATTACCATAATGCCATTAAATTGCTAGCCAAAAGGCATTTTTGCCCTTATTGCATAATTGAAGATAACTTGTGTATCTTGCTATATATGAGTTGGTGACCAAATCTACCTACCCCATGTGATCAAATCTCCAACAAATCAGCTCTATATCTCAGCCCACACATTATATACATCATATATATAGGTTATGAGAGAGAAAAGTCTTATTATTTGCCTCATTCTTTCACAATACACATCCAAGACCTCTCTCTCTCTCTCTCTCTAACCCTACGAAATACATTAGTATTTCAGTCCCAAATTCAGTCCCTAGTTCAACCAAAACAAATTAGAAACCCTAAGATCAAGATTGATCAAAGTAAAGGTATAAACCCTAACTAAGATTCTGATCTTGATTGCTATGTTAGATGTTATGATTTAGTGTTAAAACATGTGGTTTATGGTGTCAATAGATGATCTGGGTTGCTAGATGTTAGATGCATAACATCTAGAGGCTCGAATTTCAAGATCTACAAAATTTAGAAATTTTTGTTTTTGTTTTATGACAACGAATGCCAGGCCTTGTAGATCTATGCTCGTTTATTGTTGTTATGATTTAAAGGTTGGAAGTTGTAGTCCGTAACATTGTTAGTAATCTACAAGTGGATTCATGATCATTGTATATGTATATCAAACCTTATGCACGGTCAAAGGTCGTTGACCGAACACGAAATCAGTTTTATGGGAAACCCAGAAAACTGATGAACGTGTTCTGTCAGTGACATGTTCTATAGTGGTATCTTGATTGTAGTATGGCATGCAAACTACAAGTACAGGGCATTTGAAAACTTTAGAAAGCAACAGATCGATCGTAGTAATCGGTCAAATGTCGTTGACCGTTAAGCTTTACTTTCTAGGTAACCCAAAAAGTTGAGGCAGTGGTCTGACAAGTATTTTAAGAGCACAGATCTTACATATTGATGATTTGTAAACTGTTTAAGTGCTTGAAACATGTTCTATGTTATTTTATCTACATAGCCCAACGTCAAAAACACATTTACCATGAATAGATTTTACGATATAGGGACACCAAGTTCGTTGACCGGCCATGACCATATGATTCCGGGCAGCCCAGAAATGTGAAGAATAACTCTGACAACATGTTCTGAGCTTTAGATCTTGCCTATGTGTGATGTTTTGGTTCCGATATTTGTGATGAAATTGTACTATTACATATATACTACAACAATTAATCGATAGCTAGCCTAGAAGCATTATATCTTAGGAATTAATCAAGGTCAAAGTGAGACCCTTGAACACTGCTTGATAGTGTTCTTGAGCCTCAAGAACACCAACAACGATAGAAAGCCTCGCCAAAGGCTACCGTGACAGATTTAATTCTTTTAATTTTCTAATTTCTGAAAAATGATTAAAAATAGAAATAAATTCTAAAAATCATTTAAAAATAGAAATTAATTTCTAAAAATTACAAAAAATATTTTAAAAATTATTTTAAGTTATAAAAATTTACTTTTAATAATTTTACATATTTTTCATAAAATATTAGTATTTATTTGAATATTATTGTTATTTAATTTATTTATTAAATTAATTAATTAAAAATTATTTTATTATATTAAAAATTATTTTAAATGATAATAATGTATTTAATAATATTTTAAGTTATAAAACATAAATTTTAATATTTTAAGGTAAATTTCAATAATTATTTAATATTAAAGATATTTAATTTATTTAAACTTATTTTAAAAATTATTTTAATATTATAAAAATTATTTTAAATAAAAATAAAGAGTTTAATAATATTTTAAGTTATAAAATATAACTGTTAATATTTAAAGGTAAATTTCATTATTAATTTGATATTAAATTTATTTAATAATCATATTAAATAAATGGTTTTACTGATTTAAAAATTATTTAAAAAGAAAATAAATGAATTAAAAATATTTGAAGTTATAATTAAAGACTCTTAATATTTTGATAAATAATACATTAATAATTAAATATTAATGATAATTATTTAAAAATGATTTCAATTGTTTTAAAAATCATTTAAGGGTAATAAAAATGTTTTAAATTTTTTTTTTGAGTTATTATAAATAACTTTAATATTTTGGCAATGGTTTTCTTAATAATTCAATATTAATTAAATATTAATGATAATAGAATTATTTAGTATTTAAATCATTTAATAATGATTCAAGTGTTTGAAAAATCATAATAAATTATAATAATTATTTAAAAATTATTATAAGGCTATGAAAAATAATACGACTGATATTTAAAATATCTAAAGGAATATTGAACTACACGATAGAGTTTTAGACTCGATAATTACCTGATAAAGCCATCAGTACACCGAAATATTTTTGAAATTAATCTGGACTTAGATAATTTGACTAGATATGTATTTGTTTGTGATCCAATGACTGATAAATATGTGTGGCAATGTGATTAGATTATGTGATGACTGCAATAAGTAGTATTATGTGTTACGATATATTATTCTAATAGGTAAAATTATCTTATTAATGATAGGTTGATATATAAAAGATAAAACTAAGTTGCGTAACTGTAAGCAGCAGACCATGTAAGTATCCTACCTTTTCATTTACTTTATACAATGGACATAAGTAAGAAAGTTTCATAATTATATTATTATTGTGTCAAATTATTAACCCTATTGTTATATATATTATATCCGATCATTATTTATCAACATAGTATTATATTATAATTCAAATATTTATCATGTTCGTTAATTTCTATTTATGGTTATACAAGTGTCCTCACTTGGATAATCATTGTATTTAATCACATGTTGATACACATTTATAAATTTCTAGTTTTTATATGTTAATTTAAAAGCCGTCTAAGCTAATTGATTTGGCTAGACACAAACTTATAGATTATTGTTGAACAAGATAAAACCTTACTATTATCCAACCGAATTGTTTTGGTTTTGTGACACCCCTAAATCCGGGTACTTCGATTCCACGGGATTTGGTGTTCACTATACAAATATCATCTATCTATCTACCCATAATAAATGCAAACCATGCAATAGATAGAATAAAAATCTTCTCCTTAAAAGGATTACAACATTCGATTAATAAATACAATCCCAGGTTAAACTAACCTCAAAACATCTGTGCGGAATTCTAAACAATTAAGTCTTAAACATTAACATTAACTCAAGTCTTAAACAAATGCATCATTAAATAAATAACAGGTCATCATCATTTGCTAGCTTTGCCCTTGCCCTTACTAGTGGAAGGATCATCACTTCTTTCATTCTTAACTGCAATGTTATTATTAAGCAAGAGTGAGCACAAATGCCCACAGGTATAATAATGAAACAACAGTATAATAACATGCGAATAATCAAAGACATCTGAATAAAGCTCAACTTTTGAATCAAGAATAATTAACAAGAATCAAAAGAATTTTGAGGGTCATAAGACCTTGAACTATGTCCTAGGTTAACAAGGGTTATACTTGAAACCTTTAACAGTCATAAGACTATGGACCTTCTTCTCGTACGTAGGGGGATCAGCCCTTAGTACCATACTGTGCACAATATCTTAACGCTAATACAGAAGTGAATCCCTTTGCAGGGTTGTTCATCTCAGTTTGACATTCGAGTCCGCACCAAAGGAAGTTTGGATTGGATAATTCATCAAGGGTTCTAAAATTTAGAACGCTCATCAACTAAGGACTAGTTGAATCAATAAGGTTCACTAGTCTAATAAGGTTCAACAATAATTGATATTCGACATGAATAATAATCTCAAAGGTATACAATAGATCAATTATTTTTATAACTGAATCATGCTTTGAAAGATAATCAATCTTTAATATCATACTTGAACTTGAATAATAGAAATGATAACTTATTCAAGTAAATAATAACTTGAACAATAATGATAAGTAGGGTTAGAAAAACTTGCTCAATTTAAGAGTTTAAGTTTAGGAAACTTGCTCAATGTAAAAGTAGAGTTAAGAAACTTGCCTCGTGCGTAGATTACACTTTAACTAAGCACGTTCTTTGAATTAAATCCTACATACCATTCATATACACAATGCCAGTTAATTATAAATTAACTAATCAACATAAACTCATTCTCGTTGTCTACTTTAATTATCGACTACACTTAGTCAATTTATCTCATTATCACATAATTTATACTTCATGAATAATAATCTAATTATGTTATTCAATAATTAACTCTACATGTAATTATGTTAATTACATGTTTAACAACTATTCTATCATCACATTATTCTTTTAACATGTTTACATGTTCATTACATCAATCCACTAACACTTGATAGACTTTAACATTTTAAAAACACATTTCTGACATTTTCTGGAGAGTGGCGCTGCGGCGCCACTATTGCACTAAGGAGTCGCGCTGCGGCGCGGTGGCGCTGCGGCCAGACACTTGGCACTGCGGCGCCGTGGCGCTGCGGCTGGACTTCTGGCGCTGCGGCGTGGTGGCGCTGCGGCGCGGGTCTTAAGGCATTGGTCTGGCGCTGCGATGCGGCGAACCAGCAACTGTTCTGCAATTCTCAAAAATTGCAGAACACAACCCAAAAATTCAAATTAAATTACTACTACACGAAATAAATCATACCCACATGTTATATTTCTTACATAATCGTTAACCAACATCTGTAAAGTGATTTAAGCCATTTTAAACATATAATCACAAAGTTAAATCATGTAAAAATGGACTGTTCTTGATGTTCTTGAGGATTTTGAACAAAAACTTATAATTTAACACTACGGATTCGTTATAACACCGAATCCGTTCGTTTAAGGCTTGATCTCTTCGTATGAACATGCTCAATAATATAAGGGTGTGAAATTTATGAAATCATTTATGTTTGACATATTAAAATCACGTATAAGGCCTTAAGGCCATAACCCAAACTCTGTAAATTTGGAAAAACATATATGCCATATATTTTCATGATACTGATGATATGGTTTGTGAAATATATATAATTAAACATGATTTGATACAACATAGCACACATATAAACTTATAATCATATCATATTCCAATCTACAAGGATTTACAGAAAACTGTGAAGCCATTTTATGAAAACTAAAAAGACGTAACTTTAAAATTAGGTTGGAGAGAATTACCCAGAGTATAGATTAGGAGATGGTTAATGAAATCTTTCTACAAGTACCTGTTGATTAAATACTTATAATTTCTCTCAAAAATCCCACTTTCTCTCTAAACTCTCTATATCTTTCTCTGATAATTTTTGACTTAGAAGATAATGAAAGAAAATAAAATACGTCGTATTCAAATAGGAAGGATCAGACGCGCGTTGGTGGTCAGTTACCCAGTCATGGGTTAACTGACCCTAACCTCTCTTAGTGCCATGTTTGGCTAGCAACTGAGTTAAAACTCTTTATTTTAATAACACCTTTACAATATAGTTTAATTAATGTCACACTCTTATAAGATAAATCTAATATTTTATTTCATTTACTTTAAATAAAATATAATAATTTTTCATAAATTCACATAGTCACAATATTAATTACCTCTTTAATAAATAATAATAACTTATTAAATCTCTAATTAATAATTACATTAATTAAATAACATCATGCTTAATTAAATATTTCATTTAATTCAATAAGCTCACATAATCACAAACTTTGATAATAAAATTCTCTACATTAATTTAATAATTGTAACACATATAATTAAATTGATTTACCACAATTGCATCAATTAATTATTAAATCCAATAATTAAATCATCGAAAAATATTTATTTAATTCAATAAATATTAAATTAATTTACAAAATTCTCGTTCGTCACATCTTTCCCTCCTTAAAAGGATTCTGTCCCCAGAATCATGACTCAATAAATTCGACCCGTTATATTCTCCCCCCTTACAAAAATTTTGTCCCCAGAATCGCAAACACATAATTAAGTAAATAAATGAGGGTAATTCTTCATCATATTCTCTTCGAGTTCCCACGTAGCTTCTTCAGCGTTGTGGTTCCTCCAAATTACCTTAACAGAAGGTATAACTTTATTTGTAAGAACTTGTTCTTTTCGGTCAACAATTTGAACAGGAATTTCTTCGTAAGATAAGTCTTTCTCAAAATGTAGGGGTTCATATTCAATTACATGCTTGTAATCGGCTTTGTAGGGTCGTAACATAAAAACATGGAAGACGTTGTGGACATTCTCGAGTGCTAGAGGTAAGGCTACCTCGTATGCGACTTCTTCGATTCTTCGTAACACTTCAAATGGTCCAATGAATCTTGGACTTAATTTCCCTTTCTTTCCGAACCTGATCTTTCCCTTCCAGGGAGAGACCTTCAAGAAAACATAACTACCTGATTCAAACTCGATATTTTTATGATGTGGATCAGCGTACTTCTTTTGTCGATCTTGAGCCGCTATCAGTCGTGCTCAGATCACTTTGATAATTTCTGCCGTTTGTTGTACTAATTCTGGTCCTAACAATTGTCTTTCACCAACTTCATCCCAATAAAGCGGAGTTCTGCACTTTCTGCCGTATAACGCTTCATAAGGTGGCATACCAATACTAGCGTGATAACTGTTGTTGTAGCCGAACTCTACAAACGGTAGGTGATCATCCCAATTTCCTTTGAAATCCATTACACAGGCTCGTAACATATCTTCTAATGTTTAAATCGTTCTCTCGCTCTGCCCGTCTGTTTGAGGGTGGTAAGCTGTACTCATTCGTAATTGTGTACCCATGCACTCCTGAAGACGTTTCCAATAATTTGATGTGAAGCGCGGATCTCTATCGGAAACAATTGACATCGGTACTCCGTGCCTCAAAACAATCTCTTTTACATATAACCTTGCCAACTGATCTAAGTTGAATCTGATTTTGATAGGAAGGAAATGTACAGATTTCGTCAGTCGGTCAACGATAACCCATACTGCGTCGTAGCCTTTCTGAGTCGTCGGAAGGCCAACCACGAAGTCCATTGTAATATGTTCCCATTTCCATTCTGGGATCTCTAACGGTTGAAGTAAACCACTTGGTCTCTGATGTTCTGCTTTTACTTTCTGACAGGTCAGACACTTGGCAACACATTCTGCAACATCGCGTTTCAAATTCGGCCACCAGAAATGTTGTCTAAGATCTTAGTACATCTTGGTACTACCAGGGTGAATTAAATATCTTGAACTATGAGCCTCGCTCAGAATTTCTTCCTTAATCTCTTGTACTGGCGATACCCAAATTCTACTCTCAAATCTCAATATTCCTTCCTTATCCATTTTAAATCTTGGTTCTGTTCCTTCAGATATCTTCTTTGTCACCTTTTTGCATTCATCATCCTGAAGCTGAGCTTCCTTCACTTTATCTAGTAGAGTTGTACCAGACTGCATCTGAAATAGCTTCTCATCAATCTCCATTGGATACTTCACTTCCAATTCCAATTTCTCAATTTCCACAATTAGCTCCTCCTAAGCAGTCAACATCATCAATTTCTCACGACCCTTTCTACTTAAGGCGTCGGCAACCACATTCACCTTACCCGGGTGGTATAAGATCTCACAGTCGTAATCCTTGATTAATTCTAACCATCTTCTCTGACACATATTTAAATCCTTCTGTGTAAAAATATATTTCAGACTCTTGTGGTCCGTATATATTTTACACTTCCCCCCGTATAGATAGTGTCTCCAAATTTTCAGAGCAAACACAACTACAGCTAATTCCAAATCATGGGTCGGGTATCCCTTCTCGTAATCCTTCAACTGTCGTGATGCATACGCAATGACTTTGCCATTTTGCATCAGCACACAGCCAAGCCCTTTATGCGACGCATCGCTAAAAACAACAAAATTTCCTGTATCATCCGGAAGAGATAACACAGGCGCTGTACTCAACCTCTTCTTTAATTCTTGAAAGCTTTCTTCACACTTCTCCGTCCAAACAAATTTCACAGCTTTCCGAGTTAAATTTGTTAACGGAGTTGCGATCTTGGAAAAGTCTTGAATGAATCTTCTATAATATCCTACCAATCCAAGAAAACTTCTTACTTCCGACGGCGTTCTCGGCTGATCCCAGTTAATCACGGCTTCGACTTTTGATGGATCTACCGAAATTCTGTTTTTATCGATTACATGACCAAAAAATTGCAGTCGCTCGATCCAGAATTCGCATTTCAAAAATTTAGCGTACAACTTCTCCCTTCTCAATACTTCCAATGTTAACCTCAAATGTTCTTCGTGTTCTTCTTTAGTTTTGGAATATACCAAAATATCGTCAATAAACACCACTACAAATTTGTCCAAAAACGGCTTGAACACACCATTCATTAGTCCCATAAATGCTGTAGGAGCATTCGTTAGACCAAACGACATAACTAAGAATTCGTAGTGACCATATTGCATTCTGAACGCTGTCTTCGGTACATCTTCTGGTCTCACCTTCAATTGATGATAACCGCTTCTTAAGTCAATCTTGGAAAAGTATCTTGCTCCCTTCAGTCGATCAAACAGATCATCAATTCTCGGTAATGGGTATCTGTTCTTAATAGTGACCTTATTTAGTTCTCTGTAGTCAATGCAGAGTCGCATCGACCCGTCCTTCTTTTTCACAAACAACACCGGCGCTCCCCACGGAGATACGCTTGGTTGAATGTACTTCTTGTCTAACAATTCTTGTAGTTGTACCATTAATTCTTTCATCTCTATCGGTGCCATTCGGTATGGTGCCTTCGATATTGGAGCGATTCTGGGTACCAAATCGATCACAAAATCTACATCTCTATCCGGTGGAAGTCCTGGCAAATCTTCTGGAAATACGTCGACGAAGTCCCTCACAATCGGTATCTCTTCTACCTTCGGGTTCTCTTTTCGACTGTCGACTATGTAAGCTAAGTATCCTACACAGCCTTTTCTTAATAACTTACTGGCCTGCATCATCGTCAGACAACTCGCTTGTCTAGGAGACTTGCTACCATAAAATACAACCTTTGACGGAGTCATAAGGTTAATACGCTTCTTTTGGCAATTAATTACAGCCCTATGATTGGATAACGAATCCATTCCCAAAATAACGTCAAATTCCCCAAGTCGAATAGGGATAAGATCTACATTCATGATATTACCCTTAATATCCACTCTACAGTTCTTAAACACGTGTTTAACAGGAATTATCTCTCAATTCACAATTTCTATATTCATAGGATATTCCAACTCATCCATAAGCAAATCTAAACTATTAGCAAAGTCTTCGGATATAAAAGAACAAGTAGCGCCCGAATCAAATAAAACGTAAACATTAACTTCATTGATCGGAATGATATTTGATACCACCTCACGAGACTGGATTGCATCCTGTACCGTCATATTAAAAGTTCTGGCGGTTGGTCAGTTTGTTGTAGGTGGTCCGGTGATGGTTAAGGTATTTCCGATGTTATTTCCCCAGTTTCCTCCTTGTCCTGATCCTCTCGATCCCTTCTTGGGACAGTCTCTTACCAAATGATCCTTCGAACCACAAGTAAAACAAGCACCTTTCTTTGGGTTTAGACAGTTTGGTGCTATGTGGCCTTCCTGACCACAATTGTAGCATACCCTCTTTCCTTTCATACAAACTCCTAAATGGGCTTTCCCGCAGGTCGGGCATGCATCTATCTTTTTTCTCTGCCCTCCTTGTTGACTTCCAGCTGACGAGTTATCCGTCCACTTGCTCTTTTGATTAAAGTTTCCACCTCCTGTGCCACTTCCACTGGCCTTGTTATTACCTTCACTCTCACTCTTCTTCTTCTTCTGTTCTTGATTGTATTTTGTCACTGCATCACTCCCTCCTTCCGCGAGGATGGCCTTTTCCAATACTCCGACAAATGTGTTTATCTGAAACATTGATACCTTACTATAAATCCAAGGCTTCAGTCCTTGTTCAAATCTTCTGGCCTTTCTCTGGTCAGTGTGTACTTGGTACGGGGCAAACCTTGCTAACTCATCGAATTTAGCCGCGTAATCAGGTACGCTCATGTTTCCCTGCTGCAGTTCCAGGAATTGAACCTCCATCTGATCCTACGAACTAGCCGTAATCAGGTACGCTCATCTTTCCCACGTGATTATACCTTCACCTCTTCACATTTTGTTTGCCTGCCACCAGTAACTAGCCTCTGACTTCAGCATGAACGTCGCAAAAGCGGTCTTCTGATCTTCTCGAACCCTAGCAACGTCGAAGACTTTCTCCATTTCCATCACCCACGTTTGTGCCTCAATTGGGTTCCTGGAACCTTTGAACTCTGGCGGTCCCACCGCCTTGAAATCTTTAAACGTCGTGCTCGGTGGAGCTTGCGGTTGGTTATTCATGACTCCAGTCAGTAAGTTAACTAGCTGTTGGACTGGATTAACGTTGGCATTATTGTTATTGTTGGTTGACTCTTCCTGAGCCGGTTGACGTTGTTGTCTTCTCCTTGGCGGCATTTTTCTGTTAAATAAACTCTTATTAGAACTTTATTATTTCTCTAATTAGTCTAGACATTACTTAACAAACTCACATACTCATTTAACACATCATCTCAAACAACTTAATATATTTGCATTTAAATAACAAGTTTTACATTAAACTATAGCATAACTGCTATTTACACCATCTATCCTGGAATAAAGAATCCACAGGATTTAAAACATTAACATATTCCGTCATTCATAAACACGTCAGAATTTACAATTAAAAACTAGTTAAGTCTTTCACATAATCAAACAGATTCTATTCCTGCCTATCAAGGTGCTCGATAGCCTTGCTACGCTCCTCGTTCATGATACGAGACATCATCCTTCGATCCAACATATACGATGGAAGTCCTTCAAAACTGGATGGGGTACCTCAAAACTCGTTCTTGGACCTCATCCATCGCATGATTAAGTGTAGAGTATGTATCTTCAAGCTTTGCCTTCTTTGCACGACTATCATCCTCTCCACGATCAGCTCGGTGTGATTCTCTTACCCATCCTTCCTCTACCATTTTCAGTCTTCCAGAGGTTTCCTTCAGTTCCTTTTTCAGCTTCTCAATCTCCTCGGTCTTATCTTCGGTTTGACCCTTTTCATGGACCAAATCCCATTCTACATTTGCCAGTCGAGAGTGAAGAGTCGAAATCTCCCTCTCCTTCTCCCCTAGAGTAATATGCTGAATAACCCCTCGCTCAGTCAAATTTTGAACCTCGTCTTGTAACTCCACGTTACGGTCGTATAATGTGTCATACATCTCCGCATCAACAGTGTACCGTGGTAACTCCTCTTCTTCCTCTTCCTCTTCCTCATCAAATTCCTCCTCAGGATCCTCCTCAGGATCGGTCTCAGGTTCATGCTCTTGACCAACCATGGAGATCAATGGAGATGAAATCCTCTGAACTAGCTGCTCCCTAATGACATGAATGTCTCGGGGCTATTCCTCTGTCGGTACTACAAGTACACGGGATCCCTCCTCATTAGGTACTATAGGTACATGGGGTCCCTCCTCAACTTGACTAGCTTCTCCAACATTCGACATCCTGACAACAAAATTTTAAGTTTTAGTTACTAAGTCATACTATCTAACGCATACTTAACACATAAATACATAATGTATTTTATTATCTTAAATGAATTACACAAATTCATTTCTTAGAACTTAATAAGAGTTTTCCATTACTATCTTCTTCTATAAGGCTACTACCTAAGGTTGTTCCCCCACCTAAGGTTCATAACCTACAGCTTTGATACCAACTTGTGACACCACTAAATCTGGGTACTTCGATTCCACGGGATTTGGTGTTCACTGTACAAATATCATCTATCTATCTACCCATAATAAATGCAAACCATGCAATAGACAGAATAAAAATCTTCTCCTTAAAAGGATTACAACATTCGATTAATAAATACAATCCCAGGTTAAACTAACGTTAAAACATCTGTGCGGAATTCTAAACAATTAAGTCTTAAACATTAACATTAACTCAAGTCTTAAACAAATACATCATTAAATAAATAACAGGTCATCATCATTTGCTAGCTTTGCCCTTGCCCTTACTAGTGGAAGGATCATCACTTCTTTCATTCTTAACTGCAATGTTATTATTAAGCAAGAGTGAGCACAAATGCCCACAAGTATAATAATGAAACAACAGTATAATAACATGCGAATAATCAAAGACATCTGAATAAAGCTCAACTTTTGAATCAAGAATAATTAACAAGAATCAAAAGAATTCTGAGGGTCATAAGACCTTGAACTATGTCCTAGGTTAACAAGGGTTATACTTAAAACCTTTAACAGTCATAAGACTATGGACCTTCTTCTCGTACTTAGTGGGATCAGCCCTTAGTACCATACTGTGCACAATATCTTAACGCTAATGCATAAGTGAATCATTTTGCAGGGTTGTTCATCTCAGTTTGACATTCGAGTCTGCACCAAAGGAAGTTTGGATTGGATAATTCATCAAGGGTTCTAAAATTTAGAACGCTCATCAACTAAGGACTAGTTGAATCAATAAGGTTCACTAGTCTAATAAGGTTCAACAATAATTGATATTCAACATGAATAATAATCTCAAAGGTATACAATAGAACTATTATTGTACAACTGAATCATGCTTTGAAAGATAATCAATCTTTAATATCATACTTGAACTTGAATAATAGAAATGATAACTTATTCAAGTAAATAATAACTTGAACAATAATGATAAGTAGGGTTAGAAAAACTTGCTCAATTTAAGAGTTTAAGTTTAGGAAACTTGCTCAATGTAAAAGTAGAGTTAAGAAACTTGCCTCGTGCGTAGATTACACTTTAACTAAGCACGTTCTTTGAATTAAATCCTACATACCATTCATATACACAATGCCAGTTAATTATAAATTAACTAATCAACATAAACTCATTCTCGTTGTCTACTTTAATTATTGACTACACTTAGTCAATTTATCGCATTATCACATAATTTGTACTTCATGAATAATAATCTAATTATGTTATTCAATAATTAACTCTACATGTAATTATGTTAATTACATGTTTAACAACTATTCTATCATCACATTATTCTTTTAACATGTTTACATGTTCATTACATCAATCCACTAACACTTGATAGACTTTAACATTTTAAAAACACATTTCTGACATTTTCTGGAGAGTGGCGATGCGGCGCCACTATTGCACTAAGGAGTCGCACTGCGGCGCGGTGGCGCTACGGCTAGACACTTGGCGCTGAGGTCCCGTGGCGCTGCGGCTGGACTTCTGGCGCTGCGGCGCAGTGGCGCTGCGGCGTGGTGGCGCTGCGGCGCGGGTCTTAAGGCATTGGTCTGGCGCTGCGATGCGGCAAACCAGCAACTGTTCTGCAATTCGCAAAAATTGCAGAACACAACCCAAAAATTCAAATTAAATTACTACTACACGAAATAAATCATACACACATGTTATATTTCTTACATAATCGTTAACCAACATCTGTAAAGTGATTTAAGCCATTTTAAACATATAATCACAAAGTTAAATCATGTAAAAATGGACTGTTCTTGATGTTCTTGAGGATTTTGAACAAAAACTTATAATTTAACACTACGGATTCGTTATAACACCGAATCCGTTCGTTTAAGGCTTGATCTCTTCGTATGAACATGCTCAATAATATAAGGGTGTGAAATTTATGAAATCATTTATGTTTGACATATTAAAATCACGTATAAGGCCTTAAGGCCATAACCCAAACTCTGTAAATTTGGAAAAACATATACGCCATATATTTTCATGATACTGATGATATGGTTTGTGAAATATATATAATTAAACATGATTTGATACAACATAGCACACATATAAACTTATAATCATATCATATTCCAATCTACAAGGATTTACAGAAAACTGTGAAGCCATTTTATGAAAACTAAAAAGACGTAACTTTGAAATTGGGTTGGAGAGAATTACCCAGAGTATAGATTAGGAGATGGTTAATGAAATCTTTCTACAAGTACCTGTTGATTAAATACTTATAATTTCTCTCAAAATTCCCACTTTCTCTCTGAACTCTCTGTATCTTTCTCTGATAATTTTAGACTTAGAAGATAATGAAAGAAAATAAAATACGTCGTATTCAAATAGGAATGATCAGACGCGCGTTGGTGGTCAGTTACCCAGTCATGGGTTAACTGACCCTAACCTCTCTTAGTGTCATGTTTGGCTAGCAACTAAGCTAAAACTCTTTATTTTAATAACACCTTTACAATATAGTTTAATTAATGTCACACTCTTATAAGATAAATCTAATATTTTATTTAATTTACTTTAAATAAAATATAATAATTTCACATAAATTCACATAGTCACAATATTAATTATCTCTTTAATAAATAATGATAATTTAGTAAATCTCTAATTAATAATTACATTAATTCAATAACATCATGCTTAATTAAATATTTCATTTAATTCAATAAGCTCACATAATCACATACTTTGATAATAAAATTCTCTACATTAATTTAATAATTGTAACACATATATTTAAATTAATCTACCACAATTGCATCAATTAATTATTAAATCCAATAATTAAATCATCGAAAAATATTTATTTAATTCAATAAATATTAAATTAATTTACAAAATTCTCGTTCGTCACAGGTTTGGAATCCCGACTAAGTATGAACATCCCGTACATTGGAAAACTTTTTGTGCGCCAAAGACGAATAGATGAACGATAATATCGTTCTTGCATGCAGTATTGATCAATAGATGGCACATTGGGCAGATCACCCTCATGCCTATAAGTTATGACGGTTTACGAATGAATTTATGCTAAACCTAATCGAAAATTGAAAACAAAAGTCATAGTCTGTCGACTACTCTCTATTTATAGTCAATACGTAGTTTCAAAATTTTGATATAGAATTGTTATGTTATTATTACGGGTTCAGCTTACTTCACAACTGTTGATTCGTTATAGAAGTGTTGTACAAAAAAAACAGTTAATCCTTTCAGCTAATATTTATAATTGTTAATACTTGTTGGGCACTCAAATGCTCATCCTTGCTTAATTGAAATGTTTTCAGCTAAGTGTAATCAACCAGAAGGTTCAAGCAAGAACAAGGACAAAGGAAAGCAAACAGTATAAGTTTAATGGTATCTTTTGTAATAGTTAGATATTATTAAGGCAATGATATTTATTATCTATCATATAATGAAGTGTAGTAAAGGTTGCGTACCTGGGATTAGACTTTGATATATGTAACTTAACTTTGGTATTTATATTATTGTTATTATTATTAGTATTATTCCACTCATAGAAATGGTATCGTAAAGCACCGAGTTCGGATTTTAAGTACCTGAATTTGGAGGCGTTACAAGTTGGTATCAGAGCTTAGGGTTAGAAACCTTAGGTGGGATAGACCTAAGACTATAACCTTAGAATAGAGGAAAACGTTGAAAATATAAATAACTCATTTAGAGTTTAAAAGGAGATTAATTAAATAAATTCATCGTTAAACAAAATAAAAGATAACTGGTATAAAATTATTATTTGTTGTGTGTATATACTACATGATAATCAAGATAGTTTTGTGTAGATATTAGGTGGGAAAAATTTGGATACCCTCGGACCATAAATAAGGAGCCAATTTCCATAACCCAACCAATATCAAAGTCAATCGCTGAAATAGAGGCTCACAGTGCAAGCAACCCTGATAAGTTGGTTATTGTGGAAAATATATTACCGGACCTAGAAACGATAGAATAACATATGGGCAGAATATAGTTAAAGAATATAAGGTTAAGTTCAAGTTCTTAAAACTCATACTTATGGTACGTTCATGACTTAAATTATATGAAATATTTGAACCCCTCAGCGAATGGACGCCAAAGGTCTGACTAGGATAAGTTCTTAAACTCATATGATTGTGGTAAGTTCCTAAACTCATAATATGTGCTAAGTTTGACGAACTTAGTATAGTTAAGTGTGAATGGATTATTGAAGATAATATGAAGATTACTAAGCAATGATGCTTAAGGAAGACGTAAGAAATAAGTAGTATTAGTGTTACTTGAATGTATGTGATTCTATGATATTTATAAGATAAGTATGTAAGTGTAATGTAATATTCTCAACTTTTGTATAAGCTATGGCAGTGATTCCCGACTTTTGAGTCACAAAGGGATAACGGATGTCTAAAGCAATATGTGATATGGTATGTCAAGTGCTATGAATATAAATCTATGTTAGATTAATGAAATAAGTTAATATAAAGATAGTAATTATTCATCTAAGCCCTGGTTAATATAGTAAATCAAGTTTTAACAATCTAATATTGCGAATACATGATTTTTTGAGTAGAAAATTTCGTGTTATATGTTAAACGTATATGATAAGGCTTAGAATGTAAGTTAATAAGGAATAAAGTATGATAATGTCGCCAAGACGAAAGTGAAACCAAAGGACATAAGAACCTGTCAACAAAGCTGGAAGACAACCAGACCCGATACAGAATTTTGCAAATTTGCTCGCTCAAGCTATGCAGAATGGAATACCAGCCACGGGAAATCAGCCAAATAATCGATCGACAAACTTCAAAGACTTCAAGGTAGTCGTACTACCAGTATTTAGTGGATCAACAGAGCATAAGGTGAAGGACTATCCGAAAAGGAGAATGGAGGCAGGGAATATGAATACGGGAAAAGGCAGCAGGACATTGGCAACAACAGAACCAACTTCAACAAACAATCCAATAGAATCAACTGCAAGAGTCTTCAACGTGACCGTTCAAGATACCATGGCAGCTGGGGATGCAACTCCATGTATTATTCGTATAACTTTTATTTTCTTATATATATGATTTTATATATATATATATAATAAATTATTTTATAAAGAAATTTTGAATTAGGAATTTGAGTTCTATTAGAAATCAATTTCCTGTTTAATCAGATAGACAAGCATTATGATGAATAGTTAAAGATCGATTTGATCAATTATGATCGAGATCTACTTGCAATGACTATGTATACTATGTACCCTTGTGCGTATAAGTTTTAAAATGGTGATTTCAGGGACGAAATCTTTATAAGGGAGAGTGAATGTAATAACCCGATATTTTCTATATAATTAAATCAAGAATTTTGCGTATAATTTTTTTTTATTTTAAAGGTGAGAATAAGTGCAAGATAAAGTATATGTATTTATGTGATAAATAAAAATATATTTATTACATGAATAATTATAAAATAATTTTATTTTAGAATTGTTGATCATTATAAACTATATTCTTATAATAATTAATTTTATAGTAGAAATGTTTTTATTAATTATTTTCCATGAAAATATGACTATATATTATTTAAATAATATATGAAATGATTATAATATTATTATAATTATTATTTTATATTTATTATGAGAATTTACTTCAAATTAGTTAAGTTAATTATTTTAACTTAGTTGATAATGCTATTTATGCAAGATAAGATCAGATATGGAATCCAAACCCTAATTTTGGAATTTGATCAAGGAAAGAGAATATTAATATAATATTATTTTTATTTCGGTGCTATGAATATGTACTTTATATGTGTACACTGTTAATGGTTGGTCAATTATGGTACAGTATTATAAAACCCTAGTATTATTTTAATAAACCCTAATTCGATAGTCAAATTAGACTGTAAGATTTTTAAGTAATTATGTTAGGTTATGAATGTCATGCGTTATTGATTTTAACCCTAATTATGGAAAACATTAATTAATTAGGAACCCTAATTAATTGAGAACCCTAATTACTAAATTAGGAAACCTAATTAGCTAATTCCTAAGTGGAAACCCTAATTTGAAACTCAATTATGAGTTAGAGACTGTTATGTAATTGTGTTATATGAAATATGTTATGTATTATAGAATTTAATGTTACTTAGAGAAACCCTAATTAATATTTGAAATCCTAATTTTAGAAACCTTAATATTTAAATTATAAACCCTATTTGATTTGAAACCCTAATTCAAATGCCATTTATGACTCTATGAATTTGTTATGTAGTTATGTAATCATAATAATGTGATTAACGACCGGTATTATAGATATTAACCCTAATTAGGGAGACCCCTAAATATTTAAAACCTAAATATTCAAAACCCTAAATTATAAATTAAAACCCTAATAGCCAAATTAGAAAACCTAAATAGTAATTAGTAACCCTAATTGCTAATTATAAGTACTAATGATAATTAGTGAATCTATAATCTAGTTTTCATGTTCTATGTAATTAGGAAGTTAAGTATGTTTACAAAATCCTAATTTGAAATTTTTAGAAACTAAATTTTCTATTTTTGGCCTAACTAGAAATTCTACAAAGTTTGTGCTAAACCTTAAGGTTAAACCCTAAGGGATCCAACCCTAAGGGTTTGCCATGATTACCATAATGCCATTAAATTGCTAGCCAAAAGACATTTTTGCCCTTATTGCATAATTGAAGATAACTTGTGTATCTTGCTATATACGAGTTGGTGACCAAATCTACCTACCCATGTGATCAAATCTCTAGCAAATCAGCTCTATATCTCAGCCCACACATTACATACATCATATATATAGATTATGAAAGATAAAAGTCTCATTATTTGCCTCATTCTTCCATAATACACATCCAAGACCTCTCTCTCTCTCTCTCTAGCCCTACGAATTACATTAGTATTTCAGTCTTTAGTTAAACCAAAACAAATCAGAAACCCTAAGATCAAGATTGATCAAAGTAAAGGTATAAACCCTAACTAAGATCCTGATCGTGATTGCTATGTTAGATGTTATGATTTAGTGTTAAAAACATGTTGTTTATGGTGTCAATAGATGATCTGGGTTGCTAGATGTTAGATCCATAACATCTAGAGGCTCTGATTTGAAGATTTACAAAATCTAGAAATTTTTGTTTTTGTTGTCTAACAACGAATGTCAGGCCTTGTAGATCTGTGCTCGTTTATTGTTATTGTGATTTAAAGGTTGGAAGTTGTAGTCTGTAATGTTGTTAGTAATCTGCAAGTGGATTCATGATCATTATATATGAATATCAAAAGGTATGCACGGTCAAAGGTCGTTGACCGAACACGAAATCAGTTTTATGGGAAACCCAAAAAACTGAAAAGAACGTGTTCTGTCAGTGACTTTGACCAGCTTTGATCTCGCTTCGTTTAGGGTCTATAGTGGTATCTTGATTATAGTATGACATGCAAACTACAAGTACAGGGCATTTGAAAACTTTAGAAAGCAACAGATCGATCGTAGTAATCGGTCAAATGCCGTTGACCGTTAAGCTTTACTTTGTGGGTAACCCAAAAAGTTGAGGCAGTGGTCTGATAAGTATTTTAAGAGCACGAATCTTGCATATTGATGATTTGTAAACTGTCTAAGTGCTTGATACACGTTCTCTGTTATTTTATCTACATAGCCCGACCATTGTCTATCAGATCCTGGACTTTGTGTTTGAGAGACCAACAATCTAGGGTGTCATGCCCTGGAGCTCTAGAATGATAAGCACATTTCTTGCTTGTATCAAAATTCTTTCCACTTAGATTGGCTGGAGGAAGGAGATGGACAATTTTCTCTTGTGATGTCAGAAGCTTGAATATATTTTCCAATGAGTCCCCTAAGGCTATGAAAAAACTTTGACGTCTGACCTCTCCAACTTTTTGCAATGGAGGATTTTAAGGTTGTGCAGATGCTTGAAAAGGGGAATAATTTGTCCTTTGAATGGGCAAGTTTTGATTGCCTCTCTAAGTTTTTTCTTGCAACACCAAGGATACATCTTCTTCTTTCTTTTTATGGACCTTCTAAGGGTTATTCCCATTATTTCCAGCATGAATGTGCTCAACCATAGCTTCTAAAGTAGTGAGGTCTTTAATCTTCCCAAAATTTAACCCCATATCAGCCATTTCTCCGTGTTTAATCATTTCTGAGAATGGTTTTCCTATGTCTGCGAGGAACCTCTCATAAAATGTAGCTTCTTGTATGTCAATGAAGGTCATTACCATCTCAGTTTCTATCATTGATGGGATTAATTGAGCAGCCAGACATCTCCATCTTTTTGCATGTTCTCTGAATGACTCAGTACTCTACTTTTTAACTTTGGTAATTTGATATATATCGAGAGCCATTTGTGACTGGAACTTTATTGGTTTAGAAAAACGCATGCTAGTTCTTCCCAACTATAGATTTTGGAATTATCCAATCTGACATATTATGCTCTGGCCTCTCCAGTTAGACTCTTTTGAAATAACTACATTCTCAGTTTTTCATCATCGACATAGGATCTGAGTTCTCCAATGAACACTTTTTCATGAGTGTAAGGATCTCCCAATCCATCATATTTTTCAAAATCAGGAGTTTTGAACTTTTCTGGATAATGAACCCTAGGAAAGATGCAAAGGTCTGAATAAGTCACACTTTTATACATTTCAGTCCCTTTTATTGACCGGATTATTTCTTCCATTTGTTGGACTTCCTTTCAAATATCACCAGTTTCTTGATTTTCTTTATGATTGGTGATTTTAGGGGTTTTATTGGATTTTTCATGGATTTGATATTTGGGTATCTGTACTTCCTTTTCTTTCTTGTCAGTACCCTGGCCTCCTCCCTGTGTAAAGGTTTCTGTTTGAGTGGGTATTTGTTGACCCTGAGTCCTTTTGTTACAATCTTTCAAAAAGACAGCAAATTATGTTATCTGATTTCTTAGTCCCTCGAACTCCTCTCGAGAAACAGGAGTAGATTCAGGTTGGGCATTTGTAGCTATGTCTCAAGGTGGGCTTAGTGCCTTTTTAGACTTTGAATGGATAACGGGACCAATTATTTCCCTCCAAAAAGATCATGTAATTTAGTCTAGATAAAAACTAATAGTCTACATGATATGCAATGCATCTGTTTTAGGAGTTTTTTAATGTTTTCCTGCAAAACAGATGTCAGTTGTTTTGATGATAGGATATCATGACAATTTTTGATAGGGAATGGAATGTATATTCACATCTTCCTTTTATATTTATATGGAATCATATTTTATATTGAATCAGAATTTACATGAAATTGAAAGGGAAAGGCATGAAGAGACTCCCTGTAAGACCCCAACATTTATGAATATAGATTAATTTTTCTCGAAATATATTTTTGAATATTGTGGTGTGGATTTGATATAATGTTATAGTTGTGGGTATTATTTATAAATTTTGTAAAGTAATCAAGTGCTTATATAATATTCGATTGGTTAGGGAATATCGTTTTAACAGGGAATATTCGTACGACGGCACAATCATTGGTGGACCCCACAACGGAAGTATTATCGTAGTTAGAAAATGACATAATTATCTTTTTATAAAAATAACGGCGAAAGTTTTACCGTTAAAATGTTGAACTACCCGGTGGTAAAAGTACAGTAATACGCGTGGTTGCATAATAGCACACAGTATTGATTATTAATGTTTACGTAAGAAGTCACTCAGTTATTCTCAATTATTGTTACAGTAGTTGCTGCATAATATCTCTCATATTATTGATTCAATTATTTTCACAGTATCATCTACATAATATCTTATATTATTAAATCAATAATTGAGACGACAAAGTTATTCATATTATTATTTACAATATTGACAATGTCTAGAAAGTTCTGTCAAGGAGAGGTTTGGTCACCTAATTGCGCGTCAATAGAAAAAATTCTTATTGGAAATCCCACTCATTCCTAGGAATGATCTGGCTGTTAAATATTGTGAGTTATAATATTAATGATGAATAAGTTCGTGTTGATTAAAGATGAAATTGATATTTCCATTTATTGGGTTTCGGCACAGAAACACACAGCGGAAATTAAAATTTTAAAGCGATTTCCGAAACCCAAAAAAACAGGATCCATGCGAAAAACAATTAATTCAGTGGTATAGATATTATACCGATTATTGAATTTTCTGAAACGCTCCGAATCTCCAATGCAATTTCTCACGGTACTACGTCTCTACGGTATCCACATGAACGCACGCAAATCGTCGAACGATTCTGCAATAAAAGGAGCTGCGGTGCTAGCCACCAAAGGAACAAGATTTTCGAACTTTTCTCTAGTCTCTCTCTAAGAGCGGCTAGGGTTTGTAAGTTTTTGATTGTATTCCTAAGTGGCTGCTATATATCATATATATAGTAGTAGTTAAAAGGTATTAATCAAAATCTAATTTCATAAAATTTGAATTTATATATATATATATATATATATATATATATATATATATATATATATATATATCTTAATTAAGTCTTACTTAATTAATATACATATATACAAATTATCCTCTTAATTTAAATTCGTGATTTAAATACTATTAATCATATTAATATATTTCAATCCTTAAAATTTAAATTAATTCCCTTTTAAATTACGTTCTATGTGTGTGATCCTATAGGTTATTATTACGTTGGTAATAATTTTAAAATCATACTATAAAATTATAAATAGTGAGCGACATCTAGTAATGCATCACTGCTACCCAAGTAATAATAAGATCGATGATTCGATGCAACCTTTTTCGTAACCAATGTTTCAATGTAATTTAATCTTTTTAACCTTAATATCCTAGATTAAACTCGAGTCATGGAATGTGTCATACTCTTCATAATTTAATCTGAGTTTTCTTGATCAATGAGTAGACTATATGAAACAAATCACTATTTGAGTATGGCCATGCATTTCATAGTCCTACTCAATCAAGAGGCCTATGGATATCACCCATAATATATAGGGTGGTTAAATTCCATCTAGATCACTCATATTTCTCACACGATTCATGATGAACCTAATAATCACCTTTATAGTCCACCCTATTAAAGGTGGCATTTGATGATATCAAAGTACATAAATTCTCGTGTAGTAATATAGCGATATCAGGTCGGAGGACCATTACATCATTGTCACTATGAAAATTGTTAATGATACTTCGCATAATGCTCTATATAGAATTCTCATGGTGGGTCTGTCCAATACATCGTTCTCTAACATGTACCTATGCATTGACTTAATATATCATATATTTATGACCAATGAGATTTGGTCATCAGTCAATCCACATACTAGTCTCAATGCATCATTGTTGTCCCATCAACAATGATACTCGACTAGGGACATTTAAGAACAATGATACTAATTGTAATTATAATCTCATGTTCAAGTCACATACTTGAAACTATATAATCTATATCACTATTCTAAGGATTTTATTATGTTAACAATTATATTACGTAGTAAATAAAACCATAATAAAATCATTTATTTATTCAATCAAATATAATATCAAAACGTTAAGCAATTATATCAAATAATTGGCCTCTAGGGCATAAACTCTAACACCATTGTGTTGGGATTATTAGTGTTAGTGGAAATCGATATCTATTTCGGTAATAATGGATGTCTGGAGGTTATATTGACCAATCGGGTAATTAATCAGATAAATGAGAAATTAATTGCTATTAATTCACATGCTTATAACTATTCGTTCACATGTGTGTACTATTGATTCACATGCATGTACTATTTGGGGAGCAGGTACAAGATTGATAATACTTGCATGACTAAATTAAAAATGGAGGTATAGATGAAGGTACTATACTGTAACTATTTTTTTCACATTATTGTACTATTGATTCATAAGATGTACTATTAGGGGAGGTGGTGCAAGTTTAATAATACTTGCAGGACTAAATTAAAAATGAAAGAAAAGATGAATGTATTATACTGTAATATTTTGAGCCCCAAAACGTGCAATTATCGAAACTATATTTTTCTATAAATAGAAGCTCATTCTTCTTTTATTCTCACCAATTCACTAAGACTCACAAGAGCAATTGTAGAAAGAGAAGCTATAGAGAGAGAATCTTTAGAGATAAAGTAAAAGAGAAGTCTGTTACCTCACTATTCCAGTATCCAGTCTTCTTTTGAGGTAAGGGATATTATTTTTTTCAGTATTCATAGAAATAATATTATCTTCCATACTCTGTAGTATTTGAGTAATATTATTCTGTCTCGTATTCTGGATTATACCCTTATTTTGTTAAAGTATTGCTTCTATACTCCGTGAAATTAGTAGAATATCCTTCAAATTTGCGCTTCATCTAGTATCGTTTCACAAGGATATTTTCTGCACATTCTTGTTAAATTTTAAGCTTTTCATGCCGAAGTACTGTCCATGAGTAGTATTCATTTTTATGGTACTACTCACAAAGTACTATTCACGGGGTACTATTTACAGGTACTATTCACAAAGTACAATTCACGGGGTACTATTCCCGAAGTACTATTTATGGGGTACTATTCACTCGGGTACTATTCACCTAGGGAATTATTCATGACAAAAATCGATTTCTTTGTTGTCCAAATCATTTTTGATACAATATTATTCTTGAATTTTACTCCACAAAGCAGTATCATGTTGACAATTTGGACATTATTAAATTCTGGATAAATTAAGTTATAATCTTTAAAAATTTATCATTTGCTTTCTTTAAATTGAATTCTTATATCATTGTCATCATCATCATGCTTATATTGTGATAAAATTCATTTCTGGCTTACGTGCCTAGATGTACTATTGATTGGTATTATTATGACCAGGGATTATTCGGTATAATCATGACCGTAATGTTACAAATGATGTGGTAAAAATCCTCATTGGCATGTAGTGCATTGATAGACAGTTGTTGGTATGATTATGACCAGAGATTATTCGGTATAATCATGACCATTGATGATTACATGAATATCATTGGCCCGTAGTGCAGGGATGATTCGATGATGTGGTTTATTTATTAAGCTGAGTCTCAGCGATAAAATTGATGATAAATATTTTAAATCATAGAAGATAGTAGATATCATGCTCTACTTGACTCTTCCAATGGATTACTTTTTCCACTGCAGTTAAACTTGATGTTTATTATATTTTATCAGTTTAACACTGTTGAAGGCTAACAATAATTTATTCTGCATTATCTTAGTCATAATATTTCTTACTAGGCTAGTTGAGCTCACCATTTTGCTTTCATTGTTCTCTTCAGGAAATGAGAACGTAGCTAGGACTAGTCAGGGAACGGAGTGACAGTCCAGATGTTTGCATTAGTAGTCCTCACTATTTAGTGAAATAGTGTGATACTAATTGTAATAAGGACTTTATTTGAGTTTGGATACTCTCTACGAGACATTATCCATTTTGAAACTCTTAGCTCCGTTTTGTCGTACTGTATAAAAGAAGTTTGTATTTAAATTCTGTACCACGTATTTGGCCACTCAAGATGGGTGATGTATATCTATTTTGGGGGCGTCACACTCCCCTTCGCGTTTAGTTTATCAAAGGCTGACCTATCTGAGGCTACTCTTGCGGCTTTTCAGTATGAAGGTTCCCGGATCATCGCAATTTACTAGATGGGAAGTTAATTCGATCTTTTAATTGGAGCGGATCTGAGTGGTGCCTTTCCTAAGCCTCGTGGGATTATTCTCCATTGAGTCTATTAATCAAACACCGACGGGTTTTCCTCCTGGTGGAGGAATCACACAATATATATTCACACACATCGTGTCTCACCGTATGAAATGATGACATTGTGCGATGCACTAATACGACATGCATGCATTGTGCGAGGCACTAAAGTGCGGTAAATAAAGAATTCATTCACATCCATTCAATGTAAATGCAGCATTCACAAAAAAGCAGATAAAAAGGGATATCTGCAGTAAATGAATTTCAAGATGTGTTTCCGGACGATTTGCCTTGTCTTCCGCCAGATAGAGAAATCAAATTTGTAATAGACTTAGCACCGGGAACAACACTAATTTCAAAAGCTCCATATCGTATGGCGCCGGTAAAAATGAGGGAGTTGATGATACAACTTCAAGGGTTATTAGATAAGGGGTACATTCGACCGAGTGTGTCTCCTTTAGGAGCACCAGTGTTATTTGTTAAGAAAAAGGACGGATCGATGAGGCTTTGTATCGATTATCGAGAATTGAGCAGAGTAACGATCAAGAATAGATATCCGCTATCGAGGATAGGCGACTTATTTGATCAACTGAAGGGAGAAAAATGTTTCTCGATGATCGACCTACAAACGGGATATCACCAGCTGAAAGTGCAGGATGAGGACATACCAAAGACTACGTTTCGAATCCGTTATGGACATTACGAGTTTTTAGTAATGTCATTTGGTTTGACTAATTCTCTGACATCATTTATGGACTTGATGAACCGTGTCTTCAAGCCATTCTTAGATAAATTCATAGTAGTTTTCATCGGCGACATTTTAATTTACTTGAAGAAAGAGGAAGAACACGCCGAACATATGAATATTATTTTGGAGGCACTAGGAAAGGAGAAGATGTATGTGAAATTTTCAAAGTGCGACTTTTGGATGAAGAAGGTTCAATTATTAGGCCACGTGGTGGATGAGAATGGAATCTCAGTAGACCCCGCAAAGGTCGAAGCGGTAAGTAATTGGGAACAACTGAGAACACTGACGGAGGTGAGAAATTTCTTAGGGTTAGCTGGGTACTATCGAAGATTCATCCAAGATTTTTCTAAGATAGCAACCCCATTGACTAATCTGACAAGGAAGACGGTGAAATTTGTATGGACCAACAAATGCGAAGATAGTTTTCAAGAGTTGAAGAAGAAATTGAGCGAAGCGCCTGTGTTATCACTACCAAATGATGCGGGAAATTTTGTGGTGTAAAGTGATGCATCGCACAAGGGACTTGGTTGTGTGGTCATGCAACAAGGCAAAGTCATTATATATGCATCACGACAACTAAAGGATTATAAAAATGATACCCTACTCACGACTTAGAGTTAGCAGCAATAGTTTTTGCGTTAAAAATATGGAGGCATTATTTGTACGGAGAAAAATGTGAGATATACATGGACCACAAAAGTCTGAAATATATCTTCACACATAAGGAGTTGAATATGCGTCAGAGAAGGTGGTTGGAATTGATCAAAGATTATGATTGTAACATTCTTTATCACCCAGGGAAGGCAAACGTAGTTGCCGATGCTCTGAGCAAGAAAAGAACGGAGAAATTGTTTCAATTGACGACTTAAGAAAAGTTAATAAGAGAAATGGAGAAATTAGAAATAGAGGTAAAGGGACCAGGAAGAGTTATTTGTAATGGAAGCTTGTCCGACATTGTTGGATCTAGTAAAAGAAGCACAGGAGAAAGATGGAGAATTTGAGAAGATCAGGAAAAGGATTACAGAAAATGAGGAAGAGAAATTTTGAATGGATAAAGATGGTATCTTAAGATCGAAGGAAAAGTGTGGGTACTAGCAGTAACCGAGTTAAGAGAAGAGATTTTTCACGAGGCACACAATACAACGTATTCCGTTCATTCGGGAGGCACTAAGATGTACCGAGACTTGAGGTAATATTTTTGGTGGCCCAATTTGAAACAGGAAGTCACAGAGTGCGTTAGTATATGTTTAACTTGCCAACACGTAAAAGCAGAGCATCAGCGGCTGAGTGGTTTACTACAACCGTTGGAAATACCATAGTGGAAATGAGAGCACATTATAATGGATTTCATAGTAGGACTTCCAGTTACGCAGAAAGGTTATGACACCATTTGGGTTATCGTGGATTGACTTAAAAAGACCGGATATTTTCTACCGATCAAGATCCGCTACAGTTTAAATTAGTTAGCGAGTCTATACATAAAGGAGATATTCTCACGACATGGAGTGTCGGTATCTATTGTCTCTAATCGAGACCCGCACTTCATGTCAAATTTTTGGAGAATTTTTCAAGAGAGGATGGGAACACAGTTAAGGTTGAGTACCTCTTATCATCCTCAGACGAACGGACAGAGGGTAGCGAATAATACAGACGCTAGAGGACATTCTTAGGACTTGCGTGAGGGACGTCAAGGGAAATTGGGACGACCACTTACCCTTAGTCGAATTTGTGTATAATAATAGTTGCCATGCGAGTATCAGCATGCCACCGTACGAAGCTCTTTACGAAAGAAAGTGCAGAACTCCATTATGTTGGGACGAAGTCGAAGAGCGACGAATACTCGGACCAGAGTTAGTACAACAAACCACAGACGTGGTGACGGTGATAAGAGCTAAACTAGTAGCAACTCAAGATCGCCAGAAGAAATAAGCAGATTTTCATTGGCAAGACCGAGACTTCAAAGTCAACAGTTTCGTATTCCTGAAGGTATCTCCATGGAAGGGAAAGATCCGTTTTGGCAAGAAAGGAAAACTGAGTCGAAGATTCATAGGACCGTTCGAGATACTGAAGCGAGTGGGTGAAGTGGCGTACAAAGATGTGTTACCGCCCGAGTTGGAGCACATCCATAACGTGTTTCACATATATATGTTACGTACGTACAAGCCTGACTACAAGCATGAGATTTCTTATGAACTCGTTCATGTGGAGAAGAACTAAGCATATGAAGAAATTCATGTCCAAATTCTAGATAGGAAAGAGCAAACTTTAAGGAACAAAGTTATTTCCTCGGTAAAAGTGCTTTGGCATAACCACGATGTCGAGGAGGCCACGTGGGAGTTAGAAGATAGGATGAGGAGGGATTACCCCCATCTATTTGTGTAGCCTAGTAGCAATTTTGGGACAGAATTTTTATAAGGGGGGAGGATGTAAGAACCGTGAATTTCACGATTTGATAATTATTTTGATATAATAAGGAAGTGAGTATTTATATATAAATATTGATGTGTTGTGAAATGAATGATTCAATTATTGTAAATTGAAGTTATTCTGGTGAAGTATGATGAGCATTCGTAAAGTGCCTTGTGTGGCAAATTGTGAAATGAGGAAATTTGCTAAGTGAGTTAAAAGAGAATTAGGAAGATTAATCGGGTATGATTATGTGATTTTATATAAGAAATGAATACACTCTTAGATTTGCAAAACTAGTATGGCGATAAAACTAGTATGGCGGTAAAAGTTAGAACTGGCTTGAAGCTAAACCAGTTTGGCACTGTCAGGGTACGGTGCAGTTGCGCCCTCCCAGCAGTAAAAACTGGCGCAGCTGCGCCAGTGATCAGTTGGTGTGACGAACGAGATTTTTGTAATTTAATTTTAATATTTATTGAATTAAATTAATATTTTTCGATGAATTAATTATTAGATTAAATAATTAATTGATGCAATTGTGATAGATTAATTTAATTATATGTGTTATATCTATTAAATTAATGTGGAGAATATTTATTATTCAAGTATGTATTTATGTGAGCTTATTGAATTAAAAGAAATATTTAATAAGCCTAATGTTGTTTTAATTAATTTAATAATTAATTAGAGATTTAATAATTTGATATAATTAATTAATGAAAAAATTAATTATATGATTATGCAAATTTATGTTAAATTATTATATTTTTATTTAAATTAAATTAAATAAATTAATTGAGTTATTTTATAAAGGGTGTGACATTATTTAAACTATATGATAAAAGAGTTTATTAAATTAATTGAGTATAAGCCTTTTTAAGGCTAGCCAAACATGGCACTAGTGGAGGTTGGGAGCAGTTAACCCATGATGGGTAACTGACCTCCACAACGCATCAGTTTATTTGAATGCGACGTCCTCTTCTCTTTTCGTTTCTTATTATTCTAAGTCTGGAAGAGTAAAGAGGGAGAGAGTTTGAGAATTGTCAGAGAAAAATTGTGAGATTTAGAGAAATTATGAGTGTGTAATCAACAAGTTTTTGTGAAAGAGTCATCTATGATCATCTCTTCTAAATTATACTCGGGGTAATTTCTCCAAACCCAATTTCTATTTCACGTCATTTAGTTTTCATAAAAATGGCTTTCATAACTTTTGTAAAGTCTCTGTAATTGGGAAAGGGTATGATTATGAGTTGATATATGTGTTAAATGTTATCAAATCGTATTCAATTATATATTATGTAAGTTACCATGTCATTAGTTTCATGAAAATACGTCGTATATGTTGCTCAAAACTTACAGAGTATGGGTTTTGGCCATATGTGTGACACCCCCAAAATCCGGGTACTTCGATTTCACGGGATTTGGTGTTCACTGTACAAATATCATCTATCTATCTACCCATAATAAATGCAAACCATGCAATAGATAGAAATAAAATCTTCCCTTTATAGGGTTACAACATCTGAATCATAAACATAATCCAAGGTTAAACTAACCTTAAACATCTGTGCAGAAATATAAATAATAAGTCTTAAACAACATCATTAACTCAAGTCTAACATCAATATATCATCAAATAAAATAACAAGTCTTCATCATTTGCTAACTTTACCCTTGCCTTTATGTTTTTGTTCAAAACCTTCAAGAACACAAAGAACAGTGAAAATTTCATGTTTTAATCCTGTTAATTATGTGTTTTAACATGTTAAAATCATGCTAGAAGGGTTAAGTAGTGATTATATGTGTATTATTATGAATGGGTATGATTAAATTCGTGTAGTAATAATTTAATTGGAGTTTTTGGCTTTGTTCTGCAATTTTTCGCGAATTGCAGAACAGTTTCTAATTCGCCGCATGCCTTAACATCCGCGCCGCAGTGCCAAGAGTCCAGCCGCAGCGCCTAGTACCAGTACAACAGTGGCGCCGCAGCGCCATTCTCCAGAATGTTCAGAAATGAACTATTTTTAAATGTTCAAGTCTAGTAATGTGATAACAACTTAATTTAAAGAACATGGAGATATGTTAGAAGTATAATGAGATGTTAAAATAGTTGCTTAACATGTAAATAACATAATTACATGTGAATTGAATTATTGATTACATAATTAGCTTATTGTTCATAATTTGTAAAGTATGAGACAATGAGTGTAGTAAATTGATTAAATGTTGTCATTATCAAAGTTAGACAATGAGAATGAACTTGTGATGACTAGTATGTTATAATTGACTGGTATTATGAATGTAAATGATATGTAGGATTTAAATCAAAGAACGAGTTTAATTAAAGTGTAATCTACGCACGAGGCAAGTTTCCTAACCCTACTTGTTATCATTATTAAGTTATTCTCATTATTATTAATCAAGTTCAATTGTTATATTAAATATTGATTATCTTTTCAAAGTATGATTCTGTTATACAATAATTGTCCTATTGTATACCTCTTGAGATTATTATTCAATTTAATTATCATTATTGTTGAACCTTATTAGACTAGTGAACCCTTATTGATTCGACTAGTCCATAGTTGACGAACTTTCTAAATTTCAGAACCCTTATTGAATTATCCAAACCAAACATCCTTTGGTGCGGACTCGAATGTCAAACTGAGATGAACAACCCTGCAAAGGGATTTACTTATGCGTTAGCGTTAAGATATTGTGCACAGTATGGTACTAAGGGCTGATCCCACTAAGTACGAGTAGAAAGGTCCATAGTCTTATGACTGTTAAAGGTTTCAATTATAACCTTTAATAACCTAGGACATAGTTCAAGGTCTTATGACCCTCAAAATTCTTTTGATTCTTGTTATTCATTCTTGATTCAAAAGTTGAGCTTTTATTTCAGAAGTCTTTGATTCACTCGCATGTTATTCTACATTATTATTTCATTATTTTACTTGTGGGCAATAGTGCTCACTCTTGCTTAATAATAATATCGTAGTTAAGAACGAAAGAACCGACGAGCCTTCTACTAGTAAAGGCAAGGCCAAGGTTAACAAATGTTGAAGACTTGTATTTATGAGATGTTGAATTTATGTGTTAAGACTTAATGTTGTTAAGACTTATTAATTGTTTATGTTCCGCACAGATGTTTTAGGTTAGTTTAACCTGGGATTGTATTATTATTTGGATGTTGTAACCCCATAAGGGGAGGATTTTTATTTCTATCTATTGCATGGTTTGCATTTATTATGGGTAGATAGATAGATGATATTTGTGCAGTGAACACCAAATCCCGTGGAATTGAAGTACCTGGATTTGGGGGTGTCACAAGTTGGTATCAAAGCTGTAGGTTATGAACCTTAGGTGGGGGAACAACCTTAGGTAATAGCCTTATAGAAAGAACATAGTGATGGAAAACTCTTATCGAGTTCTAGGAAATAAATTTTTGTAATTCATTGAAGATAATAAAAGACTTTATGTGCTTATGTGTTAAATTATGTGCTCACTAGTACGACTTAGTAACTAAAACTCGAAATTTTATTGTCAGGATGTCTGACGTTGGAGGAACTAGTCGAGCAGGGGAGGAGGAACCCCAAGTACCTACAGAGGAGGAACCCCGAGACATTCATGTCGTTAGGAAACAGTTGGTACAGAGGGAGTCATCTCCATCGATCACCGTTGTTGGTCAGGAGCATGAACCTGAGACTGATCCTGAGGAGGAATTCGAAGAGGAAGAGGAAGAAGAGGAGTTTCCTCAGCATTCCATTGATGCTGAGATATACGACACATTATACGACCGTAACGTGGAGTTACGAGATGAGGTGCAGGATTTGACTGAGCGAGCGATTATTCAGCAGATTACTCTCAAGCAGAAGGAGAGGGAGATTTCGACTCTTCACTCACGAGTGGGAAATGTAGAATGGTTTTTGGTTCACGAGAAGGGTCAAACCGAAGATAAGACCGCAGAGATAGAAAAGTTGAAGAAGGAACTGAAGGAAGGCTCTGAAAGGCTGATCATAGCAGACGAAGGCTGGGTGAGAGAGTCACGTTGTGCTGATCTTGTGGAAGAGGATGGTCGTGCAAAGAAGGCAAAGCTTGGAGAAACATACTCTACACTTAATCATGCAATGGATGAGGCCCAGGATCGAGTTTTGAGTTACCCCATCCAGTTCGAAGGACTTCCATCGTACATGCTGGATCGTAGGACGATGTCTCGTATCATGGAAGAGGATCGTAGCAAGGCTATTCAGCGCCTTGACAGACAGTGATAGAATTTGTTTAATTATGCGAAAGACTTAATTAGTTTTTATATGTAACTTTCGATGTGTTATGAACGAAAGAATATTTTAATATTTTAAATCTTGTAGATTCTTTATCTCAGGATAGATGATGTAAATAGCAGTAATGCTATCGTTTGATGTTAAAACTTTTGGTTTGAATGAATATATATCAAGTTGTTTGAGTAAATGTGTTAAATAATTATATTAAATTGTTGAGTTAAGTCTTAACTATTTAGAGAATTTAATAGAGATTTAATAAGCATATATCTTTTTAACAGAAATATGCCGCCACGAAGAAGACAACAACGTCAACTAGCTCAGGAAGAGTCTACCAATAATAACAATAATGCCAATGCTAATCCCGTTCAGAAGTTGGTTAACTTACTAACTGGAGCAATGAATAATCAGCCTCAAGCTCCACCAAATACTACATTTAAGGATTTCAAAGCGGTGGGACCGCCAGAATTTAAAGGTTCCATGAACCCGATCGAGGCTCAAACGTGGGTTATGAAAATGGAGAAGGTTTTCGACGTTGCTAGGGTTAGAGAAGACCAGAAGACCGCTTTTGCAACATTTATGCTAAAGTCTGAAGCTAGCTATTGGTGGCAAGCAAACAAGGCTCGTGGAGGTGAAGGTGTAATTACTTGGGAAAGATTTAAAGAGATGTTCTTCGAAATGTATTTCCCGACCAGCTCGTAGAACCAGATGGAGGTTCAATTTCTGGAATTGAAGCAGGGAAATATGAGCGTACCTGATTATGCGGCAAAATTCAACGAGTTGGCGAGATTCACTCTGTATCAAGTTCACACGTATGAGAGGAAGGCGAGACGGTTTGAACAAGGACTGAAGCCTTGGGTGTACAGCAAAGTATCAATGTTTGAGCTAAACACGTTTGCTAAAGTACTAGAAAAGGCCATCCTCGCTGAAAGTGGAAGCGATGCGGTGACCAAATACAATCAAGATTAGAAGAAGAAGAAGAGTGAAGGTGAAGGAAATAACAAGGTTAGTGGAAGTGGCACAGGAGGTGGAAATTTTAATTAGAAGAAATGGTGGAATGATAACTCATCATCGGGGAATCAACAAGGAAGGCAAAAGAAAAGAATCGAAGTATGCCCGACCTGCAGGACAGCTCATCTGGGAGTTTGTATGAAGGGAAAAAGAGTGTGCTACAATTGTGGTCAGGAAGGCCACATAGCACCTAACTGTCCTAACTCAAAGAAGGGTGTTTGTTTCACTTGTGGTTCGAAGGACCATCTGGCAAGAGACTGTCCTAAGAAGGGATCGGGAGGGTCAGGATCAGGAGGAAACCGGGGAAACAACAGTGGAAATGCCTTAACTATCATCGGACCAACCGCAACAAACCGACCGACCGCTAGAACTTTCAACATGACGGTGCAGGATGCAGTTCAGTCTCGTGATGTGGTGTCAGGTATCATTCCGATCAATAAAATTAATGCTTATGTTTTATTTGATTCGGGTGCTACTTGTTCCTTTATATCTGATGATTTTGCTAATAGTTTAGGTTTGCTTAAGGATGAGTTGAAATATCCCATGAACATAGAAATTGCGAATAGAGAGATAATCCCTGTTAAGTACGTGTATAAGAACTGTAAAGTGGATATTAAGGGTAATATCATGAATGTAGATCTTATCCCTATTCGACTTAGTGAATTTGACGTTATATTGGGAATGGACTGGTTATTCAATTACGGGGCTGTAATTGATTGCCAAAAGAAATATATTAACCTTATGACTCCGTCAAAGGTTGTGTTTTATGGTAGCAAGTCGCCTAGACAAACGAGTTGTCTGACGATGATGCAGGCCAGGAAGTTATTAAGAAAAGGCTGTGTAGGATACTTAGCTTACATAGTCGACAGTCGAAAAGAGAATCTGAAGGTAGAAGAAATACTGATTGTGAAGGACTTCGTCGACGTATTTCCAGACGATTTTCCAGGACTTCCACCAGATAGAGAGGTAGATTTCGTGATCGATTTGGCGCCCGAAACTACAGCAATATCGAAGGCACCAAATCGAATGACACCAGTAGAGATGAAAGAATTAATAGTACAACTACAAGAATTACTGGACAAGAAGTACATTCAACCGAGCGCCGGTGTTATTTGTGAAAAAGAAGGACGGATCAATGCGGCTCTGCATTGACTACAAAGAACTAAATAAGGTTACGATCAAGAACAGATATCCATTACCGAGGATCGACGACCTGTTTGATCAATTAAAGGGAGCGAGATACTTTTCCAAGATAGACTTTAGAAGCGGTTATCATCAACTGAAGGTGAGGTTAGAGGATGTACCGAAGACAGCGTTCAGAACGCGATATGGTCACTACGAATTTTTAGTAATGTCGTTTGGTCTTACGAATGCTCCTGCAGCATTTATTGGACTAATGAATGGTGTGTTCAATGTGACACCCCCAAATTTGGGTACTTCGATTCCACGGGATTTGGTGCTCACTGTACAAACATCATCTATCTATCTACCCATAAATAATATCAAACCATACAATAGATAGAAATCATAATAAAATCTCTTCCCTTAAGGGTTACATCAACTGATTCATAAATAAATCCCAGGTTACTCTAACCTTAAAACATCTGTGCGGAATTCTAAACAAATAAGTCTTAACATCAACATAACTCAAGTCTTAAACAAATACATCAGTTAATAAATAACAGGTCTTCATCATTTGCTAACTTTGCCCTTGCCCTTACTAGTGGAGGGTTCATCGCTTCTTTCATTCTTAACTGCAATGTTATTATTAAGCAAGAGTGAGCACAAATGCCCACAAGTATAATAATGAAATAACATTATAATAACATGCGATTAAATCAAAGACATCCGAATAAAAGCTCAACTTTTGAATCGAGAATGAATAACAAGAATCAAAAGAATTCTGAGGGTCATAAGACCTTGAACTATGTCATAGGTTAACAAGAAATATACTTGAAACCTTAACAGTCATAAGACTATGGACCTTCTTCTCGTACTTAGGGGGATCAGCCCTTAGTACCATACTGTGCACAATATCTTAACGCTAAAGCGTAATTAATCCCCTATATAGGGTTGTTCATCTCAGTTTGACATTCGAGTCCGCACCAAAGGAAGTTTGGTTTGGATAATTCATCACGGGTTCTGAAATTTAGAACGCTCATCAACTATGGACTAGTTGAATCAATAAGGTTCACTAGTCTAATAATGTTCAACAATAATTGATATTCGATTTGAATAATAATCTCAAACGTATACAATAGAACGATTATTGTATAACTGAATCATGCTTTGACAATATAGATAATCTGTAATATCATACTTGAACTTGAATAATAGAATGATAACTTATTCAAGGTAATTAATAATCTTGAAAGATATTAAGAAGTAGGGTTAAGAAACTTGCTCAACATAAAAGTAACGTTTAAGTTTAAATAAACTTGCTCAATAGAATGGATTTAGGGATATGATACTTGCTCAATGTAAAAGTAAAGTTGAGAAACTTGCCTCGTGCGTAGATTACACTTTAACTAAGTACGTTCTTTAATTTAAATCCTGCATACCATTCACATTTACAATACTAGTTAATTACAACTTAACTAATCAACATAAACCCATTCTCTTTGTCTACTTGATTTATTGACTATACTTAATCACTTTATCACATTTACTGCCACATAAAACCACTTCATGAATAATAATCTAATTATGAAATCAATAATTTAATCCACATGTAATTATGTTATTTACATGTTATACAACTATCTTATCATCACATTATTCTTCTAACATGTTTACATGTTCATTACAATAATCTACTAACACATTGTTAGACTTAAATATTTTTAAAAATCTCATTTCTGAGTTTTCTGGGGAGTGGCGCTGCGGCGCCACTATTGGACTAAGGATTCGCGTTGCGGCGCCGTGGCGCTGTGGCCGGGCCCTTGGCGCTGCGGCGCCGTGGCGCCGTGGCTCGAGACATGGCGCTACGGTACGGTGGCGCTGCGGCGCGGGAAATGAACTTGTAGCCGGCGCTGCGGCGCGGCATACTAGACACAGAAATGGCAGTTCGCGAAAATCGCAGAACTTGCCAATTTCTCCCAATTTCTTAAAGTTCTACTCGAAATTAAACATACCCATATGCTATAATTTATATATAATCATTACCCAACATTTATATACTGACAAAACCAATTTTAAACACTTATTAACAGATTTAAAGCCTAACAAAATTACTGACTTTGATGTTCGTAAAGTTTAGAAAACTTTATATGAAAATTCTCCCTACGGATTCGTTATAACACCGAATCCGTTCATTTAAACTCCGATCTCTCCGTATCGACATGCTCAATAATGTAAGAGTGTAAATTTTAGGGATAATATATAATCCATACGTCAATTATCACATATATGGCCATATGGCCATATCACGTACTTTGTTTATTTTGAAAAACATACGTACGACATGTTTTCACAACACTGATGTTATGGTTTGCAACATATACATAATTAAACATGATTTGATACAACGTAACACACATATAAACTTATAATCATATCATATTCCAATCTACAAGGATTTACAGAAAACTGTGAAGCCATTTTATGAAAACTAAAAAGACGTAACTTGAAATTGGGTTGGAGAGAATTACCCAGAGTTATAAATAATGGAAGAAATGATCAGATGATCCTTTCTCAACAACCTGTTAATCACACACTCAAATTTCTCTCAGACTTCTAAATTTTCCCTCTGTGCTTTATCAGACTTAGGAAAAAAAATGAAGAAGGAGAAGACGTCGACTAGTTAATAAACTGAGCGTCGAGAGGTCAGTTGGCCCAATCATGGGCAACTGCTAGTAACCACTACTAAGGCCATGTTTGGCTAGCAATTAAGTTCAAAGCTCATTATTTTAATAAACCTTTTTATCATATAGTTTAATTCATGTCACACCCAATTTAAATATCTTATTTAATTTAATATAAATAAAATATGATAATTCCTCATAAATTCACAGTCACATAATTAAATATCTCATTAATAAATAATATCAATTTATTAAATTTCTAATTAATTATTACATTAATTAAAATAACATAGCTTATTAAATATTTCTTTTAATACAATAAGCTCACATAATCACAACTTTGATCATAAAAATTCTGTACATTAATTTAATAAATGTAACACATATAATTAAATTAATCTACCACAATTGCATCAATTAATTATTAAATCTAATAATTAAATCATCAAAAAATATTTATTTAACTCAATAAATATTTTAAAAAATTTACAAAATTCTCGTTCGTCACATTTAAGCCGTTTTTGGACAAGTTCGTAGTGGTATTTATAGATGACATTTTCGTTTATTCAAAAACCAAGGAAGAACATGAAGAGCATTTGAGATTAACATTGGAAGTATTGAGAAGGGAAAAATTGTATGCCAAGTTTTCGAAATGCGAATTTTGGATTGAACGAGTGCAATTTCTTAGGCACGTGATCGATAAAAATGGAATTTCGGTAGATCCATCAAAATTCGAAGTCGTGATTATCTGGGATCAGCCGAGGACGCCGTCGGAAGTACGAAGTTTTCTTGGATTGGTAGGATATTATAGAAGATTCATTCAAGACTTTTCCAAAATCGCAACTCCGTTAACAAATTTAACTCAAAATGTTGTGAAATTTGTTTGGACGGAGAAGTGTGAGGAAAGCTTTCAAGAATTGAAGAAGAGGTTGAGTACAGTACCTGTGTTGTCTCTTCCGGACGATACAGGAAATTTTGTTGTTTATAGTGATGCGTCGCATAAAGGACTTGGATTTGTGCTGATACAGAACGACAAAGTCATTGCGTATGCATCACGATAATTGAAGGATTACGAGAAGGGATACCCGACCCATGACTTAGAGTTAGCTACAGTTGTTTTTGTTTTGAAAATTTGGAGGCACTATCTCTATGGGGAGAAGTGTGAAATATATACGGACCACAAGAGTCTGAAATATATTTTCACACAGAAGGATTTGAATATGCATCAAAGAAGATGGTTGGAATTAATTAAGGATTACGACTGTGAGATTTTATACCATCTGGTAAAGCAAATGTGGTTGCCAACGCCTTAAGTAGAAAGGGTCGTGAGAAATTGATGAGGTTGACTGCTCAGTAAGAGCTAATTGCAGAAATAGAGAAACTGGAGTTGGAAGTAAAGTATCCTATGGAGATTGATGAAAAGCTATTTCTGATGTAATCTGGTACAACTCTACTAGATAATGTAAAGGAAGCTCAGCTTCAAGACAAAGAATGTAAAAAGGTGACAAAGAAGATATCTGAAGAAACTGAATCGAGAATTAAGCTGGATAAGGAAGGAATGCAGAGATTTGAAAGCAGAATTTGGGTTCCGCCAGTACAAGAAATTAAGGAAGAAATTTTGAGCAAGGCTCGTAGTTCACGATATTCGATTCACCCTGGTAGTACCAAAATGTACCAAGATCTTCGACAACATTTCTAGTGGCCAAATTTAAAACGAGATGTTGCAGAGTGTGTTGCCAAATGTCTGACCAGTCAAAAAGTAAAAGTAGAGCATCAAAGACTGAGTGGATTGCTACAACCGTTAGAGATCCAAGAATGGAAATGGAAACATATTACAATGGACTTCGTGGTTGGCCTTCCAACGACTCAGAAAGGCTACGACGCAGTATGGGTTATTGTTGACCGACTGATGAAATCCGCACACTTCCTTCCGATCAAAATCAGATTCAATTTAGATCAGTTGGCGAGGTTATATGTAAAAGAGGTTATTTTGAGACACGGAGTGCCGGTATCAATTGTTTTCGATAGGGATCCACGTTTCACATCGAATTTCTGGAAAAGTCTTCAGGAATGCATGGGTACGCAATTGCGAATGAGTACAACATACCACCCCCAAACAGACGGACAAAGCGAAAGAACGATTCAGGCATTAGAATATATACTAAGAGCCTGTGTGATGGACTTTAAAGGAAATTGGGTTGATCACTTACCGTTAGTAGAGTTCGGCTACAACAACAGTTACCACGCTAGTATAGGCATGCCGCCTTATGAAGCGTTATACGGCAGAAAGTGCAGATCTCCACTTTACTGGGATGAAGTTGGCAAAAGATAATTGCTAGGGCCAGAATTAGTACAGCAGACAGCAGAAATAGTCAAAGTGATCCGAGCACGACTTCTAGCAGCTCAAGATAGGCAGAAGAAATACGCCGATCTACATCGTAAAAATGTTGAGTTTGAATCGGGTAGTTATGTATTCTTGAAGGTCTCTTCATGGAAGGGAAATATCAGGTTCAGAAAGAAAGGAAAATTAAGCCCAAGATTCATTGGACCATTTAAATTACTGAGAAGAATCGTAGAAGTTGCGTAGGAGGTATCCCTACATCTAGCACTCGAGAATGTCCACAACATCTTCCATATTTCTATTTTATGACCCTACAAACCCGATTAGAAGCATGTAATTGAATACGAACCCCTACATTTTGAAAAAGACTTATCTTACAAAGAAATTTCGCCTTATGAAGCGTTATACGGCAGAAAGTGCAGATCTCCACTTTATTGGGATGAAGTTGGCGAAAGACAATTGCTAGGGCCAGAATTGGTACAGCAGACAGCAGAAATAGTCAAAGTGATCCGAGCACGACTTCTAGCAGCTCGAGATAGGCAGAAGAAATACGCCGATCCACATCGTAAAAATGTTGAGTTTGAATCGGGTAGTTATGTATTCTTGAAGGTCTCTTCCTGGAAGGGAAATATCAGGTTCAGAAAGAAAGGAAAATTAAGCCCAAGATTCATTGGACCATTTAAATTACTGAGAAGAATCATAGAAGTTGCGTAGGAGGTAGCCCTACATCCAGCACTCGAGAATGTCCACAACATCTTCCATATTTCTATTTTACGACCCTACAAACCCGATTACAAGCATGTAATTGAATACGAACCCCTACATTTTGAAAAAGACTTATCTTACAAAGAAATTTCGCTTTATGAAGCGTTATACGATAGAAAGTGCAGATCTCCACTTTATTGGGATGAAGTTGGCGAAAGACAATTGCTAGGGCCATAATTGGTATAGCAGACAGCATAAATAGTCAAAGTGATCCGAGCACGACTTCTAGCAGCACAAGATAGCCAGAAGAAATACGCCGATCCACATCGTAAAAATATTGAGTTTGAATCGGGTAGTTACGTATTCTTGAAGGTCTCTCCCTATAAGGGAAATATCAGGTTCGAAAAGAAAGGAAAATTGAGCCCAAGATTCATTGGACCATTTAAAGTACTGAGAAGAATTGGAGAAGTTGCGTACGAGGTAGCCCTACCTCCAGCACTCGAGAATGTCCACAACATCTTCCATATTTCTGTTTTACGGCCCTACAAACCCGATTATAAGCATGTAATTGAATACGAACCCTTATATTTTGAAAAAGACTTATCTTACGAAGAAATTCCTATCCAAATTGTCGACAGAAAAGAACAAGTTCACAAAAATAAAGTAATACCTTATGTTAAGGTAATTTGGAAGAACCACAACGCTGAAGAAGTTATGTGGGAACTCGAAGAGAATATGATGAATAATTACCCTCATTTATTTACTTGATTTTATGTGTAAGCGATTTTGGGGACAGAATCTTTGTAAGGGAGGAGAATGTAACGGGCCAAAATTATTGAGTTGTGAATCTGGGGACAGAATCCTTTTAAGGGGGGGAAAATGTGACGAACGAGATTTTTGTAATTTAATTTTAATATTTATTGAATTAAATTAATATTTTTCGATGAATTAATTATTAGATTAAATAATTAATTGATGCAATTGTGATAGATTAATTTAATTTTATGTGTTATATCTATTAAATTAATGTGGAGAATATTTATTATTCAAGTATGTATTTATGTGAGCTTATTGAATTAAAAGAAATATTTAATAAGCCTAATGTTGTTTTAATTAATTTAATAATTAATTAGAGATTTAATAATTTGATATAATTAATTAATGAAAAAATTAATTATATGATTATGCAAATTTATGATAAATTATTATATTTTTATTTAAATTAAATTAAATAAATTAATTGAGTTATTTTATAAAGGGTGTGACATTATTTAAACTATTTGATAAAAGAGTATATTAAATTAATTGAGTATAAGCCTTTTTAAGGCTAGCCAAACATGGCACTAGTGGAGGTTGGGAGCAGTTAACCCATGATGGGTAACTGACCTCCACAACGCATCAGTTTATTTGAATGCGACGTCCTCTTCTCTTTTCTTTTCTTATTATTCTAAGTCTGGAAAAGCAAAGAGGGAGAGAGTTTGAGAATTGTCAGAGAAAAATTGTGAGATTTAGAGAAATTATGAGTGTGTAATCAACAAGTTTTTGTGAAAGAGTCATCTATGATCATCTCTTCTAAATTATACTCGGGGTAATTTCTCCAAACCCAATTTCTATTTCACGTCATTTAGTTTTCATAAAAATGGCTTTCAAAACTTTTGTAAAGTCTCTGTAATTGGGAAAGGGTATGATTATGAGTTGATATATGTGTTAAATGTTATCAAATCGTATTCAATTATATATTATGTAAGTTACCATGTCATTAGTTTCATGAAAATACGTCGTATATGTTGCTCAAAACTTACAGAGTATGGGTTTTGGCCATATGTGTAACACCCCCAAATCCGGGTACTTCGATTTCACGGGATTTTGTGTTCACTGTACAAATATCATCTATCTATCTATCCATAATAAATGCAAACCATGCAATAGATAGAAATAAAATCTTCCCTTTATAGGGTTACAACATCTGAATCATAAACATAATCCCATGTTAAACTAACCTTAAACATCTGTGCGGAAATATAAATAATAAGTCTTAAACAACATCATTAACTCAAGTCTAACATCAATATATCATCAAATAAAATAACAAGTCTTCATCGTTTGCTAACTTTGCCCTTGCCTTTACTAGTGGAAGGTTCATCAGTTCTTTCGTTCTTAACTGCAACGTTATTATCAAGCAAGAGTGAGCACTATTGCCCACAAGTATAATAATGAAACCACACTATAATAACATGCGAATAATCAAAGACATCTGAATAAAAGCTCAACTTTTGAATCAAGCATAAATAACAAGAATCAAAAGAATTCTGAGGGTCATAAGACCTTGAACTATGTCCTAGGTTAACAAGGGTTATACTTGAAGCCTTTAACAGCCATAAGACTATGGACCTTCTTCTCGTACTTAGGGGGATCAGCCCTTAGTACCATACTGTGCACAATATCTTAACGCTAACGCATAAGTAAATCCCTTTGCAGGGTTGTTCATCTCAGTTTGACATTCGAGTCCGCACCAAAGGAAGTTTGGTTTGGATAATTCATCAAGGGTTCTAAAATTTAGAACGCTCATCAACTATGGACTAGCTGAATCAATAAGGGTCACTAGCCTAATAAGGTTCAACAATAATTGATATTCAATTTGAATAATAATCTCAAGAAGTATACAATAGAAACAATTATTGTAAAACTGAATCACGCTTTAAAAAGATAATAAATCTTTAATATAACATTTGAACTTCAATAATAGTAATGATAATTTACTCGGGGTAAATAATAAACTTGAACAATAATGACAAGTAGGGTTAGGAAACTTGCCTCGTGCGTAGATTACACTTTAACTAAGCACGTTCTTTGAATTTAATCCTACATACCATTCACATTCACAATACCAGTTAATTATAACTTAACTAATCATCATAAACTCTTTCTCTTTGTCTACTTTAATTATTGACTATACTTAGTCAATTTATCACATTTACTGTCACATAATATCACTTCATGAATAATAATCTAATTATGTATTCAATAATTCAATCCACATGAAATTATGTTATTTATATGTTATACAACTATTTTAACATCACATTATTATTCTAATATGTTTACATGTTCATTACATTAATCCACTAACACATTGTTAGACTTAAACATTTTAAAAATCTCATTCTTCAACTTTCTGGAGAGTGGCATTGCGGCGCTACTGTTATACATGATCTTTGAGCTACGGCGCGATGGCGCTGCGGCCGGACACTTGGCGCTGCGGCGCCGTGGCGCTACGACTCGAGTCATGGCGTTGCGGCGCGGTGGCGCTGCGGCGCGGGACTTCAGTTCTGGAGTTGGCGCCGCGGCGCGAGACTCCAGACTTCGATTCCCAGTTCGCGAAGAACACAGAGTTCAGCAAAAAGGACACTAAATAATCATTAATTTCAGTAAAATTAACACACCCACATGTTAATAAATCATGTATAAACATAACCCAACATTTACATACTGACATTAACAGCTTAATAACAGATTTAAGACATGTGAATTTCACTGACTTTGATGTTCATGAAGGTTTTGAAAATAATACATGAAAATTGTCACTACAGATTCGTTATAACACCGAATCCATTTATTTAAACTTTGGTCTCTTCGTGTCAACATGCATAACAACATACAAGTGTAAAATTTAGGAATAATATACGATCAATACATAAAATATCACGTATAAGGCCATAAGGCCAAAACCCATACTCTGTAATTTTGCTGAAATTATATACGACATGTTTTCATGAATTTGATGATATGGAATCATGAAATATATATATATATATATATATATAATACGAATTGATACATACTAATACATCCACAACTCATAAAACATAACTCATTTATCAATTACAGAGGTTAAAGCCAAAAACTTTAAAAGCCATATTTAGGAAACTTAATCAACGTGAAATTTAGAATTTGGGAAGAGGAGATTACCCTGAGAATAAGTATAGATTAGTAGGGAATGAATTTCTTCTCAACTCTTCTTCAATTAAAATTTTCTCTCAACACTTCTCAATCTCTCTCTAAAACTCTCTCTGCTATGTATTCTAGACTTAGAAAAAATGAAAGAAAATGAAAGACGTATGATATAATAATAAGAGAACTGACGCACTGAGTGGTCAGTTAACCCAATAATGGGTAACTAATTCCAACTCCCAATAAGGCATTGTTTGGCTAGAAAGAAAAGGTTTTAAAATCATTTAATTTAATAAAGCTTAATAATATAGTTTAATTAATGTCACACTCCTTTATAAAATAAACCAATATCTTATTTAATATAAATAAAATATAATAACTTCTCATAAATTCACATAGTCATATATTTAATTTTCTCATTAATAAATAATGTCAACTTATTAAATCTCTAATTAATAATTAAATTAATTAAAATATCAATATGCTTATTAAATATTTCTTTTAATACAATAAGCTCACATAATCACATACTTTGATAATAAAAATTCTCTACATTAATTTAATAAATGTAACACATATAATCCTACCACAATTGCATCAATTAATTATTTAATCCAATAATTAAATCATCGAAATTTTTTTATTTAATTCAATAAATATTAAAATTAAATTACAAAATTCTCGTTCATCACATCTTTTCCCCTTAAAAGGATTCTGTCCCCAGAATCACGACTCAATAAATTCGACCCGTTACATTCTCCCCCCCCCCCTTACAAAGATTCCGTCCCCAGAATCGCTTACAAATAATTGAGTAAATAAACGAGGGTAATTCTTCATCATATTCTCTTCGAGTTCACACGTAGCTTCTTCAGCATTGTGGTTCCTCCAAATTACCTTAACAGAAGGTATAACTTTATTTCTGAGAACTTGTTCTTTTCGGTCAACAATTTGGACAGGAATTTCTTCGTAAGATAAGTCTTTCTCAAAATGCAGGGGTTCGTATTCAGTTACATGCTTGTAATCTACCTTGTAGGGTCGTAACACCGAAACATGGAAGACATTGTGGACATTCTCGAGTGTTGGAGGTAAGGCTACCTCGTACGCAACTTCTCCAATTCTACGCAATACTTCAAAGGGTCCAATAAATCTTGGGCTCAATTTTTCTTTCTTTCCGAACCTGATCTTCCCCTTCCAGGGAAAGACCTTCAAGAAAACATAACTACCTGATTCAAACTCGATATTTTTACGATGTGGGTCAGTGTATTTCTTCTGTCAATCTTGAGCTGCTACCAGTCGTGCTCGGATCACTTTGACTATTTCTACCGTCTGCTGTACCAATTCTGGCCCTAGCAATTGTCTTTCACCAACTTCATCCCAATAAAGCGGAGTTCTGCACTTTCTGCCGTATAAAGCTTCGTAAGGTGGCATGCCAATACTTGCGTGGTAACTGTTATTGTATCCAAACTCTACTAACGGTAGGTGATCATCCTAATTTCCTTTAAAGTCCATCACACAGGCTCGTAGCATATCTTCTAACGTTTGAATTGTTCGTTCGCTCTGTCCGTCTGTTTGAGGGTGATATACTGTACTCATTCGCAATTGCGTACTCATGCATTCTTGTAGACGTTTCTAGAAATTCGATGTGAAGCTCGGATCCCTATCGGAAACAATTGACACCGGCACTTCGTGCCTCGAAACAATCTCTTTCACGTATAACCTCGCCAACTGATCTAAATTGAATTTTATTTTGATTGGAAGGAAGTGTGCAGATTCCGTCAGTCGGTCAACGATAACCCATACTGTGTCATAGCCTTTCTGAGTCGTCGGAAGGCCAACCACGAAGTCCATTGTAATATGTTCCCATTTCCATTCTGGGATCTCTAACGGTTGTAGCAATCCACTCGGTCTCTGATGTTCCGCTTTCACTTTCTGACAAGTCAGGCACTTTGCAACACATTCTGCAACATCACGTTTCAAATTCGGCCACTAGAAATGTTGTCGAAGATCTTGATACTGTTAGAGTTTATGCCCTAGAGGCCAATTATTTGATATAATTGCTTAACGTTTTGATATTATATTTGATTGAATGAATAAATGATTTTATTATGGTTTTATTTACTGCGTAATATAATTGTTAACATAATAAAATTCCTTAGAATAGTGATACAAATTATATAGTTTCAAGTATGTGACTTGAACATGAGATTATATAATTCTAATTAGTATCATTGTTCTTAAATGTCCCTAGTCGAGTATCATTGTTGATGGGACACCAATGATACATTGAGACTAGTATGTGTATTGACTGATGACCAAATCTCATTGGTCATAAATATATTTGATTTAAGTCAATGCATAGGTACATGTTAAATAACGATGTACTGGACAGACCCACCATGAGAATTCTATATGGAGCATTATGCGAAGTGTCATTAGCAATTCTCATAGTGACAATGATGTAATGGTCCTCCGACCTGAAATCGCTATATTACTACACGAGAATTTATGTACTTTGATATCATCAAATGTCACCTTTAATAGGGTGGACTATAAAGGTGATTATTGGGTTCATCATGAATCGTGTGAGAAATATGAGTGATCTAGATTGAATTTAACCATCATATATATTATGGGTGATATCCATGGGCCTCTTGATTGAGTAGGACTATGAAATGCATGGCCATGCTCAAATAGTGATTTGTTTCATATAGTCTACTCATTGATCAAGAAAACTCAGATTAAATTATGAAGAGTATGACATATTCCATGACTCGAGTTTAATCTAGGATATTAAGGTTAAAAGGAATAAATTACATTAAAACATTGGTCACGAAAAGGTTGCATCGAATCATCGATCTTATTATTACTTGGGTAGCAGTGATGCATTACTAGATGCCGCTCACTGTTTATAATTTTATAATATGATTTTAAAATTATTGTCAACGTAATAATAACCTATAGGGTCACAAACATAGAACGTAATTTAAAAGGGAATTAATATAAATTTTAAGGATTTAAATATATTAATATAATTAATAGTATTTAAATCACAAATTTAAATTAAAAGGATAATTTGTATATATGTATATTAATTAAGTAAGACTTAATTAAGATATATATATATATATATATATATATATATATATATATATATATATAAATTTGGATTTTATGAAATTAGGTTTTGATTTGATTAATTCCTTTTAACTACTATATATATGATATATAGCAGCTACTTAGCGTGATATCATAATTGAAGAACCCTAGCCGCTCTTAGAGAGAGACTAGAGAGAAAACAGTTTCAAAAAATCCATTCCTTTTGGTGGCTAGTACCGCAAGTCCTTCTTATTGCAGAATCGTTCGACGGTTCGTGCGACGTTCGTGTGGATACCGTAGAGGCGCAGTCGATTTCAGATTCCCGTTTTTCATATCCGGTATAATCTCTAAACCTCTGAATTAATTTCAGTTTCGCTTGGATCCTGTTTTGGGTTTCGGAATTGCTTTAAAAATTTTATTTTTCCTGTGTGTTTCTATGTCGAAAACCCAACAGATACATCTTGGTACTACCAGGGTGAATCGAATATCGTGAACTATGAACCTCGCTCAAAATGTCTTCCTTAATTTCTTGTACTAGCGGTACCCAAATTCTACTCTCAAATCTCAGTAATCTTTCCTTATCCATCTTAACTCTCGGTTCAGTTCCTTCAGATATCTTCTTTGTCACCTTTTTACATTCTTCGTCCTGAAGCTGAGCCTCCTTAACTTTATCCAGTAGGGTTGTACCAGATTGCATCTGTAATATATACTCGTCAATCTCCATAGGATACTTCACTCCCAACTCTAGTTTCTCTATTTCTGCAATTAGCTCCTCCTGAGCAGTCAACATCATCAATTTCTCACGACCCTTTCTACTTAAGGCGTCGGCAACCACATTTGCCTTGCCCGGATGGTGTAAAATCTCGCAGTCATAATCAGAGCTACTTGCGAAACGATTAATTTAGATAACGTGTTTAATTATTTTCGATATATATGATATGTGATGATACAATTTTATCGGTCTGAAATTGATTATATTGTTTTCGATATATATGATATATGATGATACAATTTTACTGAACTGTTAGTTGAGTATATGATATTCTGTAATCGACATATTCTGGTATTATGAATATCAGTAATAGATATACATGTATATGATGTTTTGTTAATTGTATCTTATATGGCGTAATAACAGTATACAACTTATGTTCTAATTGGATTAGAAGTATGCAGATTCAGTTTAATATGATTAATTGAAACTGGACATATATGATATGTATCGGGTATATTGTTATTATGACTATTTTGGTGGATTAAATATATGTTTCTGAAACTGTTTCAGAGATTCTTATGGAAAAATTCTGCAATACAAATTGTAGTTCAAAATTATTTTCCAGGGGCGCTGCCCCTGACCCCGCTCGCTGACCCCGCCAGGGGGGGAGACCCCCCTGTCGTAGCGCACGATGGTCCTGACCCCAATATGTTATATATAGTTTTCTTTAATTATATATAAATTGTTATGTGCTTATTGTGATATGCATGGTGCACAGTTATGGCCTTTTAACCCATAGGTTAGTGGTTTTTGGTTTTGAAATACGGCTTGCATGTCGTGCCTTTCTATAAATTCTAATATAATATTCTCTTCTCATCTAAATCCCCTCGAATGTAACTCGAGGTTTCTTTATGTCATGTTATAATCTGTAATCGATGAAGATGTCAAGATGGAGAACACGATGGAAAGATGCTAAGGGAGAGGAGGCACATGCTTGAGGAAGATCCAAGGAAGCTATTTATTTTAAGATCTTTTACCACCTTAGATTGACCTTCAATCTTTCATTAGCTTGAAAAGATTGACAGTGGATTAGGCCATAACTGTGACACATTTAATTTTGCACTTTATTTATACTTGTATGTGATATGATATGATAAATAATGTGCATGCTTAATAAGATTAAAATTGGTGAGATCTAAATTAATTAATAAAATCCCTCATTAAATTATAAAGTCTAAATCAGATTCCTTCCAATGAATAACACTCATCAAGACCTTGATCAATAGATGTAGGTTTGCCAAAGAAAAGTACCCTATTTATCTAGGTAAGATGCGATAGGATAATTGTGATATCCAAACTGTTAAAATCATTGGGCCCGACTTAACTATGTTATCTCAATAGGATTGTGGACTTAGAGGCATAGAGTTTGGTAGGTACCATTAGATGGACTAAAAATAATTGTTTTTTACCAAACTATCCAAGAGTTATATATGATATAATTAACAAAGGGTTGTCTACCTAAATAATTGTGTTTTAAGAGATTAGCCAAAGCTAACTTAAGGTATAATGAAATATGGATCTTGGCTCACTAGAAAGATTTAATTGAAAAAGCTATCCGAATTAATTGTGAGGGCTATTATTTTGAATAAAATAGTGGGAAGTATATTTTGAATGTACTATTATCAATTACATAATATCAACTCTACAATTTAACTTATTATTTTTGCACTTATAAATTGTAGATATCAATGGCAAACAACAACACAAATAGTCTTTCATTGCGATTAGTCCTTGAAAAGGACAAGCTGAGTGGAATTAATTTCCTTGACTGGCATAGGAACTTGAGGATTGTCCTCAAACAAGAGCGTAAGCTATATGTCCTTGATGGGCCCATTCCTGCAGCACCAGTTGTCACTGCACCACATGTGGAGCATAATGCTTACAAGAAGCATCAAGATGATGCTCTAGACGTGAGTTGTGTCATGCTAGCAACCATGAACGCTGAGCTTCAGAAGCAACATGAGTTGATGGATGCTTATGAGATGATTGAGCATTGTACAAATATCATCTATCTATCTACCCATAATAAATGCAAACCATGCAATATATAGAAATAAAATCTTCCCTTTATAGGGTTACAACATCTGAATCATAAACATAATCCCAGGTTAAACTAACCTTAAACATCTGTGCGGAAATATAAATAATAAGTCTTAAACAACATCATTAACTTAAGTCTAACATAAATACATCATCAAATAAAATAACAAGTCTTCATCATTTGTTAACTTTGCCCTTGCCTTTACTAGTGGAAGGTTCATCAGTTCTTTAGTTCTTAACTGCAATGTTTTTATCAAGCAAGAGTGAGCACTATTGCCCACAAGTATAATAATGAAACCACAGTATAATAACATACGAATAATCAAAGACATCTAAATAAAAGCTCAACTTTTGAATCAAGAATAAATAACAAGAATCAAAAGAATTCTGAGGGTCATAAGACCTTGAACTATGTCCTAGGTTAACAAGGTTTATACTTTAAACCTTTAACAGTCATAAGACTATGGACCTTCTTCTCGTACTTAGGGGTATCAGCCCTTAGTACCATACTGTGCGCAATATCTTAACGCTAACGCATAAGTAAATCCCTTTGCAGGGTTGTTCATCTCAGTTTGACATTCGAGTCCGCACCAAAGGAAGTTTGGTTTGGATAATTCATCAAGGGTTCTGAAATTTAGAACGCTCATCAACTATGAACTAGTTGAATCAATAAGGTTCACTAGTCTAATAAGGTTCAACAATAATTGATATTCAATTTGAATAATAATCTCAAGAAGTATACAATAGAACAATTATTGTATAACTGAATCATGCTTTAAAAAGATAAAAAATGTTTAATATAACATTTGAACTTGAATAATAGTAATGATAATTTACTCGGGGTAAATAATAAACTTGAACAATAATGACAAGTAGGGTTAGGAAACTTACATCATGCGTAGATTACACTTTAACTAAGCACGTTCTTTGAATTTAATCCTACATACCATTCACATTCACAAAACCAGTTAATTATAACTTAACTAATCATCATAAACTCTTTATCTTTGTCTACTTTAATTATTGACTATACTTAGTCAATTTATCACATTTACTGTCACATAATATCACTTCATGAATAATAATCGAATTATGTATTCAATAATTCAATCCACCTGAAATTAAGTTATTTACATGTTATACAACTATTTTAACATCACATTATTCTTCTAACATGTTTACATGTTCATTACATTAATCCACTAACACATTGTTAGACTTAAACATTTTAAAAATCTCATTCTTCAACTTTCTGGAGAGTGGCGCTGCGGCGCTACTGTTATACATGATCTTTGCGCTGCGGCGCGATGGCGCTGCGGCCGGACACTTGGCGCTGCGGCGCCGTGGCGCTGCGGTTCGAGTCATGGCACGGTGGCGCTGCGACGCGGTGGCGCTGAGGCACGGGACTTCAGTTCTGGAGTTGGCACCGCGACGCGAGACTCCAGACTTCGATTCCCAGTTCGCGAAGAACACAGAGTTCAGCGAAAAGGACACTAAATAATCATTAATTTCACTAAATTAACATACCCACATGTTAATAAATCATGTATAAACATAACCCAACATTTATATACTAACATTAACCAATTTAACCACTTAAGAACAGATTTAAGGCATGTGAATTTCACTAACTTTGATGTTCATGAAGGTTTTGTAAATAATACATGAAAATTGTCACTACGGATTCGTTATAACACCGAATCCGTTTATTTAAACTTTGGTCTCTTCGTGTCAACATGCATAACAACATACGAATGTAAAATTTAGGGATAATATACGATCAATACATAAAATGTCACGTATAAGGCCATAAGGCCAAAACCCATACTCTGTAATTTTGCAGAAATTATATACGACATGTTTTCATGAATTTGATGATATGCAATCATGCAATATATATATAAAATACGAATTGATACATACTAATACATCCACAACTCATAAACATAACTCCTTTATCAATTACAGAGGTTAAAGCCAAAAACTTTAAAAGCCATATTTATGAAACTTAATCAACGTGAAATTTAGAATTTGGGAAGAGGAGATTACCTTGAGAATAAGTATAGATTAGTAGGGAATGAATTTCTTCTAAACTCTTCTTCAATCAAAATTTTCTCTCAACACTTCTCAATCTCTCTCTGAAACTCTCTCTGCTATTGTGACGCCCCCAAAATTAGGTATACATCACCCATCTTGGGTCGCCAGATACATGGTACAGAATTCAAATACAACTTATTAATACAACTGTCGTGTACAATACGGCAAAACATAAACTGTGAGTTTGAATACAAATATTGTCTACTAGAGATTATACAAACTCAAAAGGAGTCCTCATTATAATTATTATCACACTATTTCACAGAATAGTGAGGACTACTAATGCTATCCTCTGGACCATCACTCCGTTCCCCGACTCGTCCCAGCTATATTCTCATTTCCTGAAGAGAACAGTGAAAGAAAGGGTGAGCTCAACTAGCCCAGTAAGAAATATTATGACTAAGATAATGCAGAATAAATTGTCATTAGTCTCCAACAATGTTAAACTGATAAAATATATTAGACATCAAGTTTAACTGCAACGGAACAAGAAATCCATTAAAAGAGTCAAGTAGAAAATAAAATCTACTATCTTTTATGATTTAAAAGGTTTATCATCACTGTTATCGCTGAGACTCAGCTTAATAAATTTTCCACATCATCGAATCACCCCTGCACTACGGCCAAGGATATTCTTTAATATCACGACCACAATTATCCATGCACTACGGGCCAAGAATATTTATGTATTCATTAATGGTCATGATCATGCCAACAACTGTCCATCAATGCACTGCGGGCCAATGACGACTTTTACCACATCATTTGTAATATTACGGTCATGATTACACTGAATAATCCCTGGTCATAATCATACCAAGTCCATCTATGCACTACAGGCCACAGATGACTTTCAAAAAAATATAAATATGAGGATGATGACAATGATATAAGAATTCAATAAAACAAGTTCAAGAATTAATTTATCCAGGAACTAATAATGTCCAAATTGTCAACATGATACTGCTTTGTTGAGTAAAAATTCAAGAATGCTCGGAAGAATATTTCTATGAAAAGATACTGGATGAAGCGCAAATATCAAGGATATTCTACCAATTTCATGGAATATAATAAAGAATGGAATAACAAAAGAAATCATCATGCATGCGGTACTTCGCATAGACAAGTTATTCCAACAGAATACTAATAAGAACGGAATCAGGTCCGATGTAAAACGCACAGACAGGATATTCCAACAGAATATAAAGACGGAATCAGGTCCGGCGTAAAACACATAGACAGGATATTCCAACAGAATAATAAAGTCAGAATTATAGAAGAATATCACCAAGTATAGGGTAGACCGCGTATACAGGTTATTCCAACAGAATATTAAGAAATAGAATAACAACAGTTCTCTTCATGAATAAGAAAGAATAACACCCCTCACGGGTACAACAAATAATATCCCTTACCGTAAAAGAAACTGAATATAAGAGTAGGAAAGTAGCAGAATACTTTTCTATAGTTTCTCTAAAATTTTCTCTCTGGAGTTTCAGTGAATTCGTAAGAAATAATGAAGGAATGAGCTTCTATTTATAGGAGAATAGAAAGGCAATATTCACGGATGAAATAATTTTACAAAATTATTTTTCAATCAACTAACAATTAAGTCAATCAACTAACCAATAAGATTTTAACAAAAATTAAAATATAATACATATATATAAACACATGTTTTTATATTATATATATCAATATTATATATACACCACTTAATTTTTTCTCCCCCATAACCAACATCAATCCCCCACCCACCCAATAATCAAATTCACTACACTCTTACACATCACTATCACACTACCACTTTTCCATCATTTTCTACTCACACACACATCACACACCTATCACTTTCACATATCACTTTCTCCCACCATATACTCAATACATACATATACTTTCATACTTATACTCTTCCATTTCCAAAATCATTTATCCAACACATATGGGCCCCACATGTGGGCCCCACATGTGGGCCCCACCTTTAATTAATTTTCTACCAATTATTTTGAAAAATGGGTAAATAAGAATCCATAAAATAAGCAAACTTCATAAAAATTACCTTAATAATTTTAACAACATTTATCATCTTTATTACAATTCACAATATTAATCGACCAGGTCGTTCCAGGAAAGAGGGGGCTTTCCAATAAGGATTTCTCCCTATTGGCGCGCAATTAGATGACCAAACCTCTCATTGACAGAACTTCTAGACATCGTTAATATTGTAAATAATAATACTAATAACTTTGTCGTCTCAATTATTGATTTTAACAATATAATAAATATCGACAATAATTGAATTAAATAACGTGAGATACTATGCAACAATTACTATAGCAATAATTGAACAAAACTGAATGACTTCTCACGTAAGCATCAATAATCAATACCGTGTGCTACTATGCAACCACGCGTATTACTGTACTTTTACTACCGAGTAGTTCAACAGTATCAACGGTAAAACTTCTGCCGTTATTTTTAGAAAAATATTTTTGTCATTTTCTCAATCCGACAATAATTCTGTTGTGGGGTCCACCAAAGATTATGCTGTTGTACGAATATTCCCTGCTAAAACGAATATTCCCCGACCAATCGAATATAATATAACAACTTGCATACTTTGCAGAATTTATAAATACTACCCACAACTATAACATTATATCAAATCTACACCATAATATTAAAAAATTATTTTGAGAAAATTAAATATTTATTCATAAAATCTTGGGTCTCACAGCTATGTATTCTAGACTTAGGAAAATGAAAGAAAATGAAAGACGTATGATATAATAATAAGAGAACTGACGCACTGAGTGGTCAGTTAACCCAATAATGGGTAACTGATCCCAACTCCCAATATGGCCTTGTTTGGCTAGAAAGAAAAGGTTTTAAAATCATTTAATTTAATAAAGCTTTATAATATAGTTTAATTAATGTCACACTCCTTTATAAAATAAACCAATATCTTATTTAATATAAATAAAATATAACAACTTCTCATAAATTCACATAGTCATATATTTAATTTTCTCATTAATAAATAATGTCAACTTATTAAATCTCTAATTAATAATTAAATTAATTAAAATATCAATATGCTTATTAAATATTTCGTTTAATACAATAAGCTCACATAATCACATACTTTGATAATAAAAATTCTCTACATTAATTTAATAAAAGTAACACATATAATCCTACCACAATTGCATCAATTAATTATTTAATCTAACAATTAAATCATCGAAAAATATTTATTTAATTCAATAAATATTAAAATTAAATTACAAAATTCTCGTTCGTCACAATATGGCCCTTATACGTAATTTTAATATGTCAAACGTAAATGGTTTTGTAAAATATATACTTATATAATATTATGCATGTTGATACGAAGAGACCAAACTTTAAATGAACGGATTCGATGTTATAACGAATCCGTAGTGGTGATTTTTATGTTTTTGTTCAAAACCTTCAAGAACACAAAGAACAGTGAAAATTTCATGTTATAATCCTATTAATTATGTGTTTTAACATGTTAAAATCATGCTAAAAGGGTTAAGTAGTGATTATATGTGTATTATTATGAGTGGGTATGATTAAATTCGTGTAGAAATAATTTAATTGGAGTTTTTGGTTGTGTTCTATAATTTTTCGCGAATTGCAGAACAGTTTTTGGTTTGCTGCGCCGCGAAGCCAGTCTCGTGCCTTAACATCCACGTCGCAGCGCCAAGAGTCCGTCCGCAGCACCGAGTACCAGTATAACAGTGGCGCCGCAGCGCAACTCTCCATAATGTTCAGAAATGAACTATTTTTAAATGTTCAAGTCTAGCAATGTGATAACAACTTAATTTAAAGAACATAGAGATATGTTAGAAGTATATTGAGATGTTAAAATAGATGCTTAACATGTAAATAACATAATTACATGTAGATTGAATTATTGAATATATAATTAGCTTATTGTTCATAATTTGTAAAGTATGAGACAATGAGTGTAGTAAATTGATTAAATGTGGTCATTATCAAAGTTAGACAAAGAGAATGAACTTGTGATGAATAGTATGTTATAATTGACTGGTATTGTTGATCAATTTTGCAATCAATGAATATGTGCAAGTATACACGGTCAACAAGTAATAAAGTGAAAGTAGAGTATCGTTCCCACGAGGAATTATTTAATAAAAATCACCAAGTACTAATTCTTAACAAAACTAATTTTATTTAAACAATCTCAAAGCGTGATTTTTCTAATTAAGAAAATTAAATTAACTAATTAAACTAAATTGCTTTATAAATGAATTCAAATAAATAAAGTTTAAGACTCCAATATCCTCAATTATGAACTATAAACCAATTATCCAATTATCCCAATTATTATGCCTACTGAATTGTTAACAGAAATTCTCATATGCCAAAAGTCCTTTTCCAAGTGATCAATTAACTTCTATTTATCCCAAATTAATCTTGCTATATTCCTACGCAAAATAATTGAATTAAACTCCTTCAATTCCAATTCATTGTGTGTTACATGCGGTGAACAGATATTTCCATTCAATTTACAAACCTAATTATTCACTTTGCAAATAACTAAGTCACACGATATCATACCCAGTTCTAACCCCCTAGAATTCCTCTTTTAATTCCTTCTAGAGTAACAAGGTAATTACTGATCAGATAATTAATCAATAAGCTCAAGACAAGATAAACAATTCACTTTGACATAAATAATTGAAATAAATCAAATAACTAATTTATAGACATAAAAGGTTCAATTGAAATCTTAATAAAAGAGTTAGTTCATAATTAATGAATTAAAACCAAGAATCCACAACTGAATAGGTATTAAAAGATAAAAGTATGATAAGAGAAGAGAATAGAATCTGTTGTCAGCAAATCTGATGCTCCCCTCTTGCTCTTGCTCTTGATTTTCAGTGTTCTTCAATTTGTTTCAATCTCCAATGGCTAATTAAGAACTAGGGTTTATATTCTAATATAATGGAGTGTTGTATCTAGTCTAATCTATGTAATCTCTCTTTATTTTATGCCTTACATCGTGTTTTTATAGATTACAAGTCTAATTTTTAGCTTAGGGACAAACCCAATCTAATTTGGAGTCAAAAAGGTGTCAAAATTCACCTCAAAACGTGTCCAGGCCGCACCAAACACTTCCTCAGTGCCCCAGCGCTGGGCACGATGCTCAAACAATGCTCCCCAGCACCCCGGCGCTGGGCATAGGCCAAAAATGGGCGCCCCGGCGCTGGCACATGTTCTGACATTTTCTGCTCCGATATCCTTTGGGAAAATGGCCATAACTTATTTGCCCGAACTCCGATTTTGATGATTTAAGATATTCCGGAAAGAGGAAACGTAGATCTACAACTTTCATTCTTTGAGTGTTTCGAAATAAGGTCCAGAGAAATACTCAAATTGGCTTTAAAGTAACTATTGTGTAAATGACAAGCCGAAAACGCGAATCTAGCCACCCCGAACGTCGATCCAAGTAACTTTTGTCCCAAATCCTACAAAACAATGTAAAACATGCATGAATGGACACAAACACTTAAAAACTTTTCTAAAAGACTTGAGAACAACAATAAATTAAGCCCGAATGTATCCAATTCATGTGTATAAAACTCACTCATCAAATACCCCCAAACTTAAACCTTTGATTGTCCTCAAGCAAAAACATAAAAGAACTAAAAATAAACAAACTAACTCAACTACATGAATGCATATGCATGATCTACTTTATAATATACCTACGAACCCAGTAATAAATCAGTATGATATATAGCAACAGGCCTCAAAGATACAATTGGTACTCAAACAATATATCCAATCAAGTCAAAATCCATAACTCTAACCAATTAGTCAATCCAAACCTGTCATCACCCATGTTGTGTGTGTGTGCTTGTTAACCATTCTAACCAACCACAATTCAAGATAATCACATAACAAACTTCTTATAAGGAAAATTTCAGTTCCAATTCAATTACTTTTGTGAACATGACAACTCCTGTTAAAACTAAGCAATTACCAAGTTTAAGGGTAAATACAAGATTTATTTATACTTTTACTCAATCACGAAGGGATTTTTGCTCTTTCTCGTGTTTTATTCATTTTTTTTTTCTCATGACTGTGCAATGTCTTATTCCCTTAGGCTTTCCAGTACTACCTTAACGAGCTTTCGACCAACGACTCCCAAGCCATTAGGACCTTAGGGCGCTAGGTGTAAAGACATTCCCCTCGGGTTTACTTACTCAAGTAACAAAGGCCACAAAACTACACAAGCATGCCACAATGTTTATTCTTTCTTTTTTTCTTTCTTTCTGGATTTTTTTGTTCTCTCTTTTTTTTCATCATTCCTTTTTTTCTTTTTCTTTTTTCTTTTTGTAATATATATATCCCATAGATTTCCCCAAACTCAAGCTTTTACGTCATTCCAACCTTTACTGTCAATTCACTAATTTCCTTAAATTTTAACAAAGATTTTCCCTCAGAAACAAATTATGAAACCCTTGAACCAAGTGGATTAAAACAGTTAAACTTTACGTGTTAACCGGTTACATAAGTTTCAGACAGGCTCAGATTATCATCATGATTAAATTTAGAACTCATCATCAATTATCAACACTGTTCAAGTTAACATTTAATACTAATCTTATCATAGGCTGAGCTAAGACCACACCAACCTATCACCCAGATTCATGCAAAAAAATAAAAAAAATGCAATTATACTACATGAACACATAGTAATGCAACACATATATGAATATGCAAATAACTACCATGTATTATATGTAACCTAAAAAAACACAATGCTAACACAAAAAAATGAACTACTATGCAGATAACTAACTATATGCAATACGACACTAAAATGCCCCCAAACTTAAACTAGACATTGTCCTCAATGGATGAAATATAAAAAAGTAAAGCAGAGGACCTCCCTGAAAATATAGCAATCTTCGTCTTTGTCCACTAAGTTTGGAGAATAGGCTAAGCACATGGAATAAATTGGGCACCACACTTGAATTTGGGTTGAATAACCTGTAAAACCGTGATAGAAGCACTTTTATTAAATCCTAAATAAATGCAAATTCAAAACTACTAATATAAAACTTAATAAAAACTAAAAATAAAAATTAAACTTGGGTTGCCTCCCAATAAGCGCTTGTTTTATAGTCTCAGCCTGACTTCTTCAATTCTCTATCCAATTCCCCTTCGAAAATTGAGGAACCCTCCATCCATCAGTAACAATGTCTCTTTTGGGAGGTTCCCAATTGTAATGGCCATTGAGTTTAAGTCACCTAGCATGATCTTTTTAGATAGGATCCCCATTAAGTATGGCAAACCACTAGGTGTTTCCTCCATTATGTCGATGATCAGATTGGGGAATTGAAGCTTAATAAACATAATGGAATCTTCCTCTATCTTCTCCTTTTCATCCCACCATGACTCCACAACTGTATTAGCTCTTACGTCACCAAGAGCTTTGCTGACGACATGACTGCAGATTGGGCATGGTTTTGCAAAACTGCCCGGATTCTTGAACTTTGGTGGGGAAGGTACATGGGACACTATACAAATTTGGCTCATCTTCGTTGGTACTCAAAGTTAGATCTTTGTCGATCTCCTTTTGTTGGTCTCCAAGTCTTTCCTCTCTTTCAACATCAATATCATTTGGCACATCCGATTGCAGATTTGGTTCGGGCACATCATCAGTCTAGTCATCCATGTCATAGAGCCAAGTGTATTGAGGTCGGTTGTTGTGCTATCTGTCCCAATTGATTTTCCAGATTCTTGATCGACGCACTTTAGCTTTGCATATTCAGCTCTATTTGATTAAAAAAAAAATTCGTTCCTCGTTCTTTTTTTCAGAAGCTTTAATAAATTTTTCCAAGGCTTCCTCCCAATTTGAATGTTCTTCCTGTTGTAGTGGAGGTGGACACGAGAAATCTGGTGGGTATGTTGGACTTGGAGCATAAAATTAATCTTGATTGTTACTCCATGAAAAATCTGGGTGATACCCCCAATCCTAATGATAGTTGTTGGGATAGACATAACTGTTGGGGTAATCACCACTATACTGTACAGGCTCGAAACTGATGGCGCATTGATGACTCATATAATTTCCAGCACAATAATCACAAGTAACCGCCACACTTTGACGACATTGAGCTTCAAAAGCTTCAAACATCGTCGAAAGTGTCTCCATATGTGCTGACAATGTAGAAAGTTTCTCGAGTCTTTCAATCTTTGTTCCCCTTAGTTGAGTCATGTTCGTGTATGGCCATTGATACGCAAAGTCATCCATGGTACCTAAAAAGAGAGAAATATTGGAAGAGAATGAAAAATAAAAATAAAAATAAAAATAAAAATGTTTATATTAAGACTAATTTGATTGAAATTAATATTGGTAAATAATTATTAAATTAATTCCCCGGCAACGGCGCCAAAAACTTGTTGATCGATTTCGCAGTCAATGAATACGTGCAAGTATACACGGTCAACAAGTAATAAAGTGAAAGTAGAGTATCGTTCCCACGAGGAATTATTTAATAAAAATCACCAAGTACTAATTCTTAACCAAACTAATTTTATTTAAACAATCTCAAAGCGTGATTTTTCTAATTAAGAAAACTAAATTAACTAATTAAACTGAATTGCTTTATAAATGAATTCAAAGAAATAAAGTTTAAGACTCCAATATCCTCAATTATGAACTATAAACCAATTATCCAATTTGTTAGAGTTTATGCCCTAGAGGCCAATTATTTGATATAATTGCTTAACATTTGATATTATTGTTGATTGAATAAATAAATGATTTTATTATGGTTTTAATTACTGCGTAATATAATTGTTAACATAATAAAATTCCTTAGAATAGTGATACAAATTATATAGTTTCAAGTATGTGACTTGAACATGAGATTATATAATTACAATTAGTATCATTGTTCTTAAATGTCCCTAGTCGAGTATCATTGTTGATGGGACAACAATGATGCATTGAGACTAGTATGTGGATTGACTGATGACCAAATCTCATTGGTCATAAATATATGAGATATTAAGTCAATGCATAGGTACATGTTAGAGAACAATGTACTGGACAGACCCACCATGAGAATTCTATATGGAGCATTATGCGAAGTGTCATTAGCAATTCTCATAGTGACAATGATGTAATGGTCTTCCGACCTGAAACCGCTATATTACTACACGAGAATTTATGTACTTTGATATCATCAAATGTCACCTTTAATAGGGTGGACTATAAAGGTGATTATTGGGTTCATTATGAATCGTGTGAGTAATATGAGTGATCTAGATGGAATTTAACCATCCTATCCTATATTTTATAGGTGATATCCATAGGCCTCTTGATTGAGTAGGACTATGAAATGCATGGCCATGCTCAAATAGTGATTTGTTTCATATAGTCTACTCATTGATCAAGAAAACTCAGATTAAATTATGAAGAGTATGACACATTCCATGACTCGAGTTTAATCTAGGATATTAAGGTTAAAAGGATTAAATTACATTGAAACATTGGTCACGAAAAGGTTGCATCGAATCATCGATCTTATTATTACTTGGGTAGCAGTGATGCATTACTAGATGCCGCTCACTATTTATAACTTTATAATATGATTTTAAGGTTATTGCCAACGTAATAATAACCTATAGAGTCACACACAAAGAACGTAATTAAAAGGAAATTAATTTAAATTGTAAAGATTTAAATATGTCAATATGATTGATATAATTTTAAATTACGAATTTAAATTAATAGGATAATTTATATATAGGTATATTAATTAAGTAAGACTTAATTAAGATATATATATATTCGGATTTTAATAATATTAGGTTTTGATTAATTCCTCCTTAATGCTATATATATGATGTATATCAGACTTTAGGTTTTACGTCAAAAAAAACCCCTAGCCGCTCTTAGAGAGAGACTAGAGAAAACAGTTCCGAAAATCCTCATCCTTGGTGGCTAGTACCGCGATTCCTTCTTCTGCAGATCGTAAGACGCATTCGCGGAGCGTTTCGTGTGGATACCGTAGAGACGCAGTCGTTTGTATTGCGTTGGAGAATCGAGGCGCAGTCAATTTCAGATTCTCGTTTTCATATTCGGTATAATCTCTAAACCTCTTAATTAATTGATTTTTCGCATGGATCCTGTTTTAGGGTTTCGAAAATTGCTTTAAAATTTTAATTTCCGCTGTGCGTTTCTGTACCGAAACCCTACAGTGCTATCAGAGCTACTTGCGAAACGATTAATTCAGATTACGTGTTTTAATTGTATTCGATATATATGATATATGATGATGCATGTTTACCGATATGAAATTGAATATATGATATTCCGTTGTATGTGTATTCTGGTAATATATATGATGATACTGTTAATCGTATCTTTAATCGATGGAATAACAATATAACTGTTCTAATCGGATTAGAAACATGAAGAATCGTTTTAATATGATTAATCGAAACTGGAAATATATGATAAATTCTGGGTGTACTGTTATTCGTTTTAATATGATTAAATCGAAACTGGTATTATATGATTTGTTATTATGGGTGTTTTGGTGGATTAAAATGTATGATTCTGAAACTGTTTCAGAGATTTTATGGAAAAATTCTGCAATACAGATTGTAGTTCGAAAATTTTTTCCCAGGGGCGCTGCCCCCGACCCCGCCAGGGGGGCAGACCCCCCCTTGGACCCCCCCCCGTCGTAGCGCACGATAGTCGTGTCCCCTATATGTTATATATTGTTTTCTTTAATTATATATAAATTGTTATGTGCTTATTGTGATATGCATGGTGCACAGTTATGGCCTTTTGACCCATAGGTTAGTGGTTTTTGGTTTTGAAATACGGCTTGCATGTCGTGCGTTTCTATAAATTCTGATGTAATATTCTCTTCTCATCTAAATCCCCTCGAATGTAACTCGAGGTTTCTTTATGTCATGTAATAATCTGTAATTGATGAAGATGTCAAGATGGAGAGGAGACACATGCTTGAGAAAGATCCAAGGAGGCTATTTATTTTAAGATCTTTTACCACCTTAGATTGACCTTCAATCTTTCATTAGCTTGAAAAGATTGACAGTGGATTGGGCCATAACTGTGACACATTTAATTTTGCACTTTATTTATGCTTGTATGCGATATGATATGATAAATAATGTGCATGCTTAATAAGATTAAAATTGGTGAGATCTAAATTAATTAATAAAATCCCTCATTAAATTATTAAGTCTAAATCAGATGCCTTCCAATGAATAACACTCATCAAGACCTTGATCAATAGATGTAGGTTTGCCAAAGCAAAGTACCCTATTTATCTAGGTAAGATGCGATAGGATAATTGTGATATCCAAACTGTTAAAATCATTGGGGCCGACTTAACTAAGTTATCTCAATAGGATTGTGGACTTAGAGGCATAGAGTTTGGTAGGTACCATTAGATGGACTAAAAACAATTGTTGTTTACCAAACTATCCAGGAGTTATATATGATATAATTGACAAAGGGTTGTCTACCTAAATAATTATGTTTTAAGAGATTAGCCAAAGCTAACTTAAGTCATAATGAAATATGGATCTTGGCTCACTAGAAAGATTTAATAGAAAATGCTTTCCGAATTAATGGTTGGGGCTATTAATTTGAATAAAATAGTGAGAGGTATATTTTGAATGTACTATTATCAATTACATAATATCAACTCTGTAATTTGACTTATTATTTTGGCACTTATAAATTGTAGATATCAATGGCAAACAACAACAACAACACAAGTAGTCTTTCACTACGATCAGTCCTTGAGAAGGACAAGCTAAGTGGGATTAATTTCCTTGACTGGCACAGGAACTTGAGGATTGTCCTCAAACAAAAGCGTAAGCTATATGTCCTTGATGGGCCCATTCCTGCAGCACCGGCTGTCACTGCACCACGTGCAGAGCATAATGCTTACAAGAAGCATCAAGATGATGCTCTGGACGTGAGTTGTCTCATGCTAGCAACCATGAACGCTGAGCTTCAGAAGCAACATGAGTTAATGGATGCTTATGAGATGATCGAGCATCTCAAGAAATTGTTCGAAGGGCATGCTCGACAGGAGAGGTATGATACAAGCAAAGCATTGTATCACTGCAAGATGGGTGAACATGATCCAGTTGGTCCACATGTGCTGAAAATGATTGGGTATATTGAGTACCTTGATAGGTTGGGTTTTCCAATCACTCCGGAAGCCCAAACTGATCTTGTTTTACAATCTTTGAACAGCAGCTACTCTCAATTTGTTATGAACTATCTTATGAATGAAATTGAGAAACCCCTTACTGAGTTGTTGAGCATGTTAAGAACTGCCGAGAACAACATGAAAAAGGCAGGACCCGCTCCCATAATGATGGTACAAAAGGGGAATGGTAAGGGAAATTGGAAAGGCAAAAAGAAGATAGGATCTAAGTCTGTTGCCAAACCCAATTCCAAACCAAACAGGCTTTTAAACCTTAAGGTGGGGGTGGCTAAAGAAGGTGAATGTCACTTCTGTGGAAAACCTGGACACTGGAAAAGGAACTATCATGCTTATTTGGAAGAAGTGAAGAAAAGGAAAGGAAGTACGACTTCTGATTCAGGTATATATGTTATAGAAGTCAATTTGTCTACTTCTACATCATGAGTATTGGATACTGGATGTGGTTCTCACATTTGTGTTAATGTGCAGGGACTCCGAAGGAGTAGGACTTTGGCGAAAGGAGAGGTTGACCTACGAGTTGGGAATGGAGCAAAAGTTGCTGCACTGGCCGTAGGAACTTATCATTTATCTTTGCCCACTGGGCTAGTTTTAGAATTAGAAGATTGTTATTTTGTGCCTGCTATAAACAAAAACATTATTTCTGTTTCTTGTTTGGACAAGAAAGGTTTTTCATTTATAATTAAGAACAATGGTTGTTCGTTTTACTTAAATGATATTTGCTATGGTGTTGCACAATTGTTTAACGGTCTTTATATTCTTGATTTAGAAATGCCTATCTATAACATAAACACAAAACGATTTAAATCAAATGATTCAAATCCGACATATCTCTGGCACTGTCGTTTGGGCCATATAAATGAGAAACGCATATCAAAACTCCATAAAGATGGATTTTTGGATTCATTTGATTTTGAATCATATGAAAAATGCGAATCTTGTTTATTAGGCAAGATGACTAAAGCCCCTTTCACTGGACACAGTGAATGGGCTAGCGATATATTGGGACTTATACATAGTGATGTATGTGGACCCATGAGTTCGTTAGCAAGAGGTAGGTTTTATTACTTCATTACATTTACTGACGACTTCAGTAGATATGGATATGTGTATCTAATGAGACACAAATCTGAATCCTTTAAAAAGTTTAAGGAATTCAAGAATGAAGTTCAAAACCAATTTGGCAAAAGCATAAAAGCCCTTCGATCCGATCGAGGTGGTGAATACTTAAGCCAAGACTTTGATGACCTTCTAAAGGAGTGTGGTATTATATCACAGCTCACTCCACCTGGAACACCACAATGGAATGGTGTGTCTGAGAGGAGGAATCGAACCTTGTTGGACATGGTACGATCAATGATGAGTCATGCAGATCTTCCAATAAGCTTCTGGGGTCATGCCCTAGAGACAGCTGCATTCACACTTAACCGTGTTCCTACAAAGACGGTTCAGAAGACACCATATGAGATGTGGACTGGGAAACGTCCTAGTATGTCGTTCATGAAGATTTGGGGATGCGAGTCGTTTGTAAAACGTCTAGATTCTGATAAGCTCGGACCCAAATATGACAAATGTAATTTTGTGGGATACCCAAAAGAAACAAAAGGGTATTATTTCTATAAACCTTCTGAGAATAAAGTGTTTGTTGCTCGAACTGGTATTTTTCTAGAAAGAGAATTTGTCTCTAAAGGAAACAGTGGGAGGAAAGTAGAACTCGAAGAAATTCGAGAACCACAAAATATCATTGAACCTGAGTTGGAACGTGAGCAGGAACCATAAGAAATTGTGGAAAGTGAACCTGCTCAAATTACACAAGCAATTCGTAGATCTGGTCGGACACGCCAAGAGCCCGAGAGATATTATGGATATCTTGTGACTCAAAATGGTGATGTGATGCTCATAGATCAGGATGAGCCTACTTCCTACCAAGAAGCTATGAATGGACCAGATTCTGAGAGATGGCTTGAAGCCATGAGATCTGAAATGGATTCCATGTATACTAACCAAGTATGGACTTTGGTTGATCCACCCGAAGGGGTAAAACCAATCGGGTGCAAGTGGGTTTTCAAGAAGAAAACCGACATGGATGGTAATGTACAAACCTATAAAGGCCGACTGGTAGCAAAAGGTTTCAAACAAATTCAAGGTGTTGACTATGATGAAACATTTTCTCCAGTGGCAATGGTTAAATCCATCAGGATCTTACTTGCTATTGCAGCTTTTTATAATTACGAAATCTGGCAGATGGATGTCAAAACTGCTTTCCTTAACGGAAATCTACTTGAGGATGTGTATATGACACAACCTGAGGGTTTTGTCATTCCAAAGGATGCTGGAAAGGTATGTAAGCTGCAGCGATCCATTTATGGATTAAAGCAAGCCTCTCGGAGTTGGAATCTTCGATTTGATGAAGCAGTCAAAGAATTTGGCTTTATTAAAAATGAAGATGAACCTTGTGTATATAAGAAGGTTAGTGGGAGTCACATTGTATTCCTAGTATTATATGTTGATGACATATTAATTATTGGGAATGACATTCCTTCCTTACAGGCTGTAAAAACATGGTTAGGAAAATGTTTCTCCATGAAAGATTTGGGCGATGCTGCCTATATTTTAGGTATCAAAATCTATAGAGATAGATCGAGAAAAATGCTCGGCCTAAGTCAAAGTACATATATTGATAAAGTGTTGAAACGGTTCAGCATGCAAGAGGCGAAAAGAGAAAATTTACCCTTGACTCATGGTATAAAGATCTCTAAGGCCCAATGTCCTAAATCACAAGATGATGAGGAGCGTATGAGAAAGATCCCTTATGCTTCGACAATTGGACCTATCATGTATGCAATGATATGTACTCGTCCGGATGTCTCGTATGCTTTGAGCATGACGAGCAGATACCAGTCGAATCCAGGTGAAGGTCACTGGACAACAGTCAAGAATATCCTCAAGTACCTGAAAAGGACTAATGATTCATTCTTGGTATATGGATGTGAAGATGAACTGGCAGTAAAGGGTTACACAGATGCTAGTTTCCAAACTGACAATGATGACTATAAGTCTCAGTCAGGTTTTGTGTTTTGCCTTAATGGTGGTGCTGTTAGCTGGAAAAGTTCAAAGCAAGAGACAGTCGCTGATTCTACAACAGAGGCTGAGTATATTGCTGCTTCTAGTGCAGCCAAGGAGGCTGTATGGATTAAAAAGTTCATCACTGAACTTGGTGTTGTTCCAACCATTGTTGATCCGGTTGCTCTATGCTGTGATAATAATGGAGCCATTACACAGGCTAAGGAACCCAGATCTCACCAACGATCCAAGCATATACTTAGGCGGTACCATCTCATCCGTGAAATCATTGACAGAGGAGATGTACATATAGGAAGAGTGCCAACAGATGATAATGTTGCAGATCCACTGACCAAGGCTTTGTTGCAGCAGAAGCACGACGGTCACATTAGTTCCATGGGTATTAGATACATGAGTGATTGGCTCTAGTGCAAGTGGGAGACTGTTAGAGTTTATGCCCTAGAGGCCAATTATTTGATATAATTGCTTAACATTTGATATTATTGTTGATTGAATAAATAAATAATTTTATTATGGTTTTAATTACTGCGTAATATAATTGTTAACATAATAAAATTCCTTAGAATAGTGATACAAATTATATAGTTTCAAGTATGTGACTTGAACATGAGATTATATAATTACAATTAGTATCATTGTTCTTAAATGTCCCTAGTCGAGTATCATTGTTGATGGGACAACAATGATGCATTGAGACTAGTATGTGGATTGACTGATGACCAAATCTCATTGGTCATAAATATATGAGATATTAAGTCAATGCATAGGTACATGTTAGAGAACAATGTACTGGACAGACCCACCATGAGAATTCTATATGGAGCATTATGCGAAGTGTCATTAGCAATTCTCATAGTGACAATGATGTAATGGTCCTCCGACCTGAAACCGCTATATTACTACATGAGAATTTATGTACTTTGATATCATCAAATGTCACCTTTAATAGGGTGGACTATAAAGGTGATTATTGGGTTCATTATGAATCGTGTGAGTAATATGAGTGATCTAGATGGAATTTAACCATCCTATATTTTATAGGTGATATCCATAGGCCTCTTGATTGAGTAGGACTATGAAATGCATGGCCATGCTCAAATAGTGATTTGTTTCATATAGTCTACTCATTGATCAAGAAAACTCAGATTAAATTATGAAGAGTATGACACATTCCATGACTCGAGTTTAATCTAGGATATTAAGGTTAAAAGGATTAAATTACATTGAAACATTGGTCACGAAAAGGTTGCATCGAATCATCGATCTTATTATTACTTGGGTAGCAGTGATGCATTACTAGATGCCGCTCACTATTTATAACTTTATAATATGATTTTAAGGTTATTGCCAACGTAATAATAACATATAGGGTCACACACAAAGAACGTAATTAAAAGGAAATTAATTTAAATTGTAAAGATTTAAATATGTCAATATGATTGATATAATTTTAAATTACGAATTTAAATTAATAGGATAATTTATATATAGGTATATTAATTAAGTAAGACTTAATTAAGGTATATATAAATTCGGATTTTAATAATATTAGGTTTTGATTAATTCCTCCTAACTGCTATATATATGATGTATATCAGACTTTAGGTTTTACGTCAAAAAAACCCTAGCCGCTCTTAGAGAGAGACTAGAGAAAACAGTTCCGAAAATCCTCATCCTTGGTGGCTAGTACCGCGATTCCTTCTTCTGCAGATCGTAAGACGATTCGCGGAGCGTTCGTGTGGATACCGTAGAGACGCAGTCAGTTTGTATTGCGTTGGAGATTCGAGGCGCAGTCGATTTCAGATTCTCGTTTTCATATTCGGTATAATCTCTAAACCTCTTAATTAATTGATTTTTCGCATGGATCCTGTTTTAGGGTTTCGGAAATTGCTTTAAAATTATAATTTCCGCTGTGCGTTTCTGTGCCGAAATCCTACACAATTATCCCAATTATTATGCCTACTGAATTGTTAACAGGAATTCTCGAATGCCAAAAGTCATTTTCCAAGTGATCAATTGACTTCTATTTAATCCATATTAATCTTCCTATATTCCTATGCAAAATAATTGAATTAAACTCCTTCAATTCCAATTCCTTATGTGTTACATGCGGTGAACAGATATTTTCATTCAATTCACAAACCTAATTATTCACTTTGCAAATAACAAAGTCACATGATATCATGCCCAGTTCTAACCCTAGAATTCCTCTTTCAATTCCTTCTAGAGTAACAAGGTAATTACTGATCAGATAATTAATCAATAAGCTCAAGACAAGATAAACAATTCACTTTGACATAAATAATTGGAATAAATCAAATAACTATTTTATAGACATAAAAGGTTCAATTGAAATCTTAATAAAAGAGTTAGTTCATAATTAATGAATTAAAATAAAGAATTCACAATTGAATAGACATTAAAAGATAAAAGTATGATAAGAGAAGAGAATACAATCTGTTGTCAGTAAATCTGATGCTCCCCTCTTGCTCTTGCTCTTGATCTTCAGTGTTCTTCAATTTACTTCAATCTCCAATGGCTAATTAAGAACTAGGGTTTATATTCTAATCTAATGGAGTGTTGTATCTAGTCTAATCTATGTAATCTGTCTTTATTGTATGCCTTACATCATGTATTTATAGATTACAAGTCCAATTTTTAGCTTAGGAACAAACCCAATCTAATTTGGAGTCAAAAAGGTGTCAAAATTCACCGCAAAACGCGTCCAGGCCGCACCAAGCACTTCCTCAGTGCCCCAGTGCTGGGCACGACACTCAAACACTGCTCCTCAGCGTCCCGGTGCTGGGCATAGGCCAAAAATGGGTGCCTCGGCGCTGGCAATGGCACATGTTCTGACATTTTTTACTCCGACGTCCTTTGGGAAAATGCCCATAACGTCTTCGTCTGAACTCTAATTTTGATGATTCAAGATGTTCCGGAAAAAGGAAACGTAGATATACAACTTTTATTCTTTGAGTGTTTCGAAATAAGGTTTGGAGCAATATTCAAATTGGCTCTGAAGTGACTGTTGTGTAAATGGCAAGCCGAAAACGCGAATCTAGACACCCCGAACGTCGATCCAAGTAACTTTTGTCCCAAATCCTACAAAATAATGTAAAACATGCATGAATTGACACAAACACTTAAAAAACTATTCTAAAAGACTTGAGAACAACAATAAATTAAGCCCGAATGTATACAATTCATGTGTATAAAACTCACTCATCAGGTATTATGAATGTAAATGATATGTAGGATTTAAATCAAAGAACGAGTTTAATTAAAGTGTAATCTACGCACGAGACAAGTTTCTTAACCCTACTTGTTATCATTATTGAGTTATTCTCATTATTATTAATCAAGTTCAATTGTTATATTAAAGATTGATTATCTTTTCAAAGTATGATTCTGTTATACAATAATTGTCCTATTGTATACCTCTTGAGATTATTATTCAATTTAATTATCATTATTGTTGAACCTTATTAGACTAGCGAACCCTTATTGATTTGAATAGTTCATAGTTGATGAACGTTCTAAATTTCAGAACCCTTATTGAATTATCCAAACCAAACTTCCTTTGGTGCGGACTCGAATGTCAAACTGAGATGAACAACCCTACAAAGGGATTTACTTATGTGTTAGCGTTAAGATATTGTGCACAGTATGGTACTAAGGGCTGATCCCCCTAAGTACGAGTAGAAAGGTTTATAGTCTTATGACTGTTAAAGGTTTCAAGTATAACCCTTGATAACCTAGGACATAGTTCAAGGTCTTATGACCCTCAGAAATCTTTTGATTCTTGTTATTCATTCTTGATTCAAAAGTTGAGCTTTTATTTCAAAAGTCTTTGATTCACTCGCATGTTATTATACATTATTATTTCATTATTTTACTAGTGGGCAATAGTGCTCACTCTTGCTTAATAATAACATTGCAGTTAAGAACGAAAGAACCGACGAGCCTTCTACTAGTAAAGGCAAGGGCAAGGTTAACAAATGTTGAAGACTTGTATTTATGAGATGTTGAATTTATGTGTTAAGACTTAATGTTGTTAAGACTTATTAATTGTTTATGTTCCCCACAGATGTTTAAGGTTAGTTTAACCTGGGATTGTATTATTATTTGGATGTTGTAACCCCATAAGGGGAGGATTTTTATTTCTATCTATTGCATGGTTTGCATTTATTATGGGTAGATAGATAGATGATATTTGTACAGTGAACACCAAATCCCGTGGAATTGAAGTACCCAGATTTTGGGGTGTCACAGTTGGAGAAAATTAATTTTCTTCTATAGCAATGAAATTGAACACTTATGTGATATGTGAGACATTAATAAACCATACGATATGAGTACATTTTAATGACATGACATACCTAGCAGTACAATGAAATCCCATGTAATTGTAATACAGAAATGATAAATTATATGTGTATTTTAGAAACTGGGAAAGGAATTAAATGTTTAGATAAACATTAATATTAAATAATATTATAATGTGGTTATGTTAGTAGTAAAAATAATTATGGGGGGATACCCAGACAATAATACCTAATTGTGTTATTTTATTGCGTGTATTTACTATACATGGATTATATGATGTGAGTATATATTTAATCCCTAAATTCCTAATATGATAATAATTGTACATTAAGATTACATTATGGGAATTAAATAAACTAAACCAAGCCTAGATAACAAGATTGCTGAGATTTTCTCTCTTGTCCCAAATTGAGTGTCACAAAGTACATGAAGAGTAACTTAAAGCTAGTTTACGTATTCTCCAAAAGGCTATGGAATAGGTGATGATTGCAAAGCCAATGGCTGGTTGTGGGTTGTTAAACCACTCTTGATTAACCAATGTATTCTTCCATTACACCATAAACCCAACCTTATTGTAATGCCAATGTCTAGTCCAAACTTCTTCTATAAATACAAGCTTAAATTCAAATTTTGTGATTGCTAGAAGTTGTTTGATAGTCTAATTATTATACTAAAAGTGTAGGAGGTCCAATTCAAACTCAAGAAGGTATAAATTCTAACTATGTTCTTGAAATGGGTCTAGTTTAGTTCTTGAAATTTCTTGAATTCATATGTTAATTGATATAAATTAACATGTTATAATGTGTTTAGGAAGTTTACTTACATGTATGAACACTTTAATGATGGTTTGGAACTAGCTTAAACTGTTGGAAATCAAGTTAGTAGTTACTTTGCAAAATAGAGTATACTTACTACTTCTGAACTCGACGTGGCGCAGCTGCGCCCTGTTTGTACTAGGGTGCAGCGCAGCTGCGCCGTACCTCAGAACCAGTTAATGGATTCTGTCATGCTAGGTTGTTGCTAATATGGTGTGACACCCCCAAATTCGGGTACTTCATTCCCTTAAGATTTGGTGTTCACTTAATAAAAACATTCATGTCTAACTACCCAATCATAATAAAATTGAATAATAAACCTTCCTCATTAAAGGATTACATTAATAAAAATCTCCCAGGTTATCTAACCTTTAAATACAAACATTCATATGCGGAAAATTAAATAACTTCATTACATTAATAAAAATAAATTCTGACAACAAAATGTCAACATGATTACAAGTCTTCAATACTTGTTCATCTTTCCTTTCCCTTTATTGGTGCTAGGTACATCTGTGAGGGCCTCGAATCTGAGGTCCCGAATCACCGCGGATCCGGTTCTATCATTCTATAACTATTACTATTTGCGGAAGATATTAACATAAATTGTTTATATAATTAACTTTACACACTATTCCCCAAGGTCGAGTAACCTTAACTTATACACAATTCATAACTATCTAACACATAACATCATTATCATACAACTATTACAAATCTAATCGCACACATTAACTTTACGCTGAAACTATCTTTAACCTTTCCTTGTATCCGACGTATTCGCCTTAATCTGCAATGTTTATCATGATATAGCAAGGGTGGGCATAAAAGTTGCCCAACAAGTTTAAGTTCAATAATTTAACGATATATCATGATTGAAAGAATCTAAATAATAAACTGGCTATAATTCAACAATATAATTGCGAACTAGCACGAACAAACTTTTGACTGAACAAGTATATAACATGAACAAATATATCTGGACCGAAGGGTAATGAAGGTGATCAACCTTTCATACCTGACTTATACATGCAATATGTATATAGTACAATTCTACAATGGCAATCAGCAATGATTATCCATAAGCATATCTGAATGAAACAACTCTAAGTAGAGTTAAGTAAAAACAAACTTGTCTGAACCGTTGATTATCGCTACGCAATTTAATAAGCTTTGTCTGAAGACATATTATTAATAATATGTATTTCTAAGTTAGAATAATATCATCACAGTATTTAAAAATTACCTAAACACATAACACATATCACATAACCATATCAGTCTATACAACACATAACATCTAGTCTCAAGTCAAACTATTGCAGTCCGAGTTGAGTTCGGTACAATTCCAACATCTTGACGGTCTAGTTGGAATTTTCTCAAGTCTAAGTTTAATTAAACTCTGCCTGAACACTTAACAATTAACTTAGATAATTTATTATCAGTCAAAACATTAATCATAGGTTTGTAATAATTTTCAGATAATTATTATCATTTATTATGATTTTTCAATCACTAATATCGTATTTATATAAATACCACATAATTCATTTATCATTAATATTTATTTAATACCAAATATTAATAAAAATCATAACATATAATATTATAATATATTTATAATATCACACAGTATTTTTAATACCTTAAAATTATATTTAACAGCTAAATTCATTATCCGATAATTGATATTAATATTAAAATATTAATATTTTCATGACAAAAAATCGAAAGTTATATTTTAAAATATTTGTCTAACCCTTAAATCATTTCTGTATGATTTTCAAAGCATTATTTCTAATTTTTCATAATTTATTTAATATATTTATTAAATAAATAAATAAATTAATCACCATTAATATTATTTTAATAATGAATCTCATTACAAAATATCAAAAGTCATTAAAAAAATAACATAAAATATTTTCTTATACCATAATATAATTTTATAGGTAATTGTAGTTTTTATTTCACTTAAATATGTAATTTATATTTATTACATATTTTTATTGCTTTATTTATGCTTGAAAAGAAGTTTATTGGCGTAAAATATCATTTATAGCCAAATCTTGTCCCGTAGGACTTTATTAGATTTATTAATACTTATTATTCACCGGAACGCGATTCGGAACGTCGAACGTCAAAATCGTTCGACGAGTCGACGCTCGGCGTTCGCTCATTTTTAAGTTTTGATCTGCTCCTTTGCAGATTTTTAATTCTCAAATCGTGAATCATATAAGAGTGAAATTTCAGGCATGTTATAGACCTCATGTCATAGTATTTTTAGAAAATTTTTAACCGCAAAAATGAACAACAGAAATCATTCGAAACAGGGTTCAAAAATGGCTTCAGCAGCCAGCTGCAAAGCAGGCGCCGATACTGCGGGGAGCTGCCTGCAGCTGCTGCCTAACAACTGCTGCTGCAGTACTTAGCGAGTAGCCCACTTTGCGATTTTCTCACGCCTTGCTTGTTTATCAAAAAATTCCCAATTTTGGATATGTTATACATGGTATACCAAAGTATTTTTCAAAAGTATAACCCAGTAATTTCGGACCTCTTAGGAAGCCTAAAGCAGACCCCAAAAATATCCACTCGCAACAGTTTTTATCTATTTCCCAGATTTACCCTCTTTTGCTAAAACAGTCATAATTTTTTCGTTTTAAAACAATTTTAGGAGATTCTTGAGCCCACGCGAAGCTAACTTCCGGGAGTGCAACTCTTCCCGACTGATGTGTTTCCAGATTCCAAACATATCAGCCCAGAAATTCCGTTCAAGTGGACTGCACCGCACTTGTTGGACAGTTTTGACACTACTACTTTGAAATGTCATAACTCTCTCCTCTGATGTCGGATTTACTCCGTTCCGGAGTCTATGGAAAGATTATTGAGTGTAATATGACATAGCAAAAGCTTCTGAACAACCTAGATAATCCCAAATTTTCCTTTTTAGGTCAGCAATTTACTAGTTTTCACACTTTAGAAAAATTAGTTTTCTTTCCTTTCCTTGTTTAAGCTTTTCACTGAAAAAAATGGTTAGATCTACTCATAAAACACACTAGAACTTGCAGATCTATGGTTTCAGAGTTCAAGAAACATAGATCTTTATTTTGTCAAAAACCATCACAATCAATCATATTAACTAACTAGAGTTTTTAAATAAGAGAACTTTTAAACCTTTTGTTTTGATGACTTTTCTTCATCTCCTTCCAAGAGTGATTATGGAGCTAGATGGCTTGCAAAAAAAAACTCTACCTCTCTCTCTATGGCTGACCGAAAATGGTCCCTCTTCTCTCTCTCTCTCTCTCTATTTGGTTCTTTTTGTTATCTAACATAAGAAGTGAGATGGAAAAATTTATTTGCAAAATAGATGAGGGATATTTATAGTAGGAGAAATGCATATATATTGTGACGCCCCCAAAATTGGTCTAATCCAACCAACCTATTCTGAGTCGCCAAAAATATGGTACTGAAACAACTACAACTTCATTAATACAATTGTCGTGCAAAATACGACAACACATAAACTGTGAACTTAAATACAAATATTGTCTAATAGACAGTATACAAACTCAAAAGGAGTCCTCATTACAATTATTGATACACTATTTTACAAAAAAAGTGAGGACTATTAAAACAACTGTCTTGAACCATTACTCCACACCCCAACTAGTTCCCGCTTTATTCTCGTCTCCTAAGAAGAAAAATGGAACAAAAAGGAAAAGGGTGAGTTCAACTAGCCTAGTAAAGAATATTATGACTAAGATAATGTACAACAAATTATCCTTAGTCTTCAACAGGGAAAAATCTGATAGAATACAATAGACAACAAGTTTTAGATCAACAACTGTAGCGAAAATAACAATTCATTAGAAGAGTTAAGTAGAAAATGAAATATACTATCATCTATGAATTTAAAAGCCCATCATCGATATTTTATCCCTGTAACATCAATCAATATATATCTGGAATCAAATATTCATCTTTGAACTACAGGCCAAAGATATTCATCAGTTGGTCATGTTCATCTAAACACCTGTTCATCTTTGCACTACGGGCCAAACATATTCATCAGAAATCATTCATCTTTGCACTACAAGCCAAAGATATTCATCAGAAATCATTCATCTTTGCACTACAGGTCAAAGATATTCAGTTATATCATCATTTAGGACTGAGGATGATGAAAAATATTTTTAAAAAAACGAATCCAGTGAAACAAAAGAACAAATATTAAGGATTCGTACTTTAAACAATCCAAGTTCAAAAATACTTCATAAATAACCAGAGTGGAGTAAAATTCAAGAATGAAGACCAAAATATAGATCCAATCAAAGATAGGAACTATAACAGACAATCTTGGACACAGAAAAGAAAATTTAATTTTTCTGTGAATAGTGTCATATTCGTGAATAGTGACGTATACGTGAATAATGCCGTATACGTGAATAGTAACTCCGACACTAAAGATGAAAATTTCACAAAAAAAAATTATCATGTTTCGTGAATAGTACTCGTAAATAGTAACTCGTGAATAGTAACTCGTGAATAGTAACTCATGAATAGTAACTCATGACTAGTAACCCCGACATGAAAAAGTTCCAAATTTGATAAAAAGTTCTAACCAATATTTCGGCATAATGATATTGAAGAAATAATATCACTTACGAAAAAAATAACATCTTTTACCTCCAAAAAGATAGTACTTCTGACTGAAATACTGGATATAGTGCTGAAGGAACTTGCACCGTATAGCAACACTCAAACTATCAAAATACTCTCAAGAATACGCTCAATATATCGAGAGAGAAAGAGAGAGAAAACTTTAGTTTCTGGTGTGATTTTTAATTCTAACCTAAGCACCCTATTTATAGAAAAATGCTTAGAACACCAAAGCAAAAAATTTAATATAATAATAATATATATTATAAATTCTTACGTACACCTTCATTGATCCAAAATATCAGCCACACATGTGCCAAACTTGCCAAAAATGTTTTTCATATAAAAGTTATTTAAAACTCCAACAAAAATAATAATCAATTAATCCAAAACTTCAATAATTCATAATAAATAGCCCTTTTGTCAGAAAAATTCAAACCTCATGCCCTTTCCATAGGAAATTCCATGCTCTACAACTTTACATAAGAAAATTTTTCCAAATTCTAAACAGAAATTGACCGAAATAATCAAATTTTAGTCAAGAAATGGGGTCCACCGACATACAAAATATGTGTTAATCATTTAATGTAATAAAAATACTCTTCCTCCTCATATACTCATATATCCCACATTCATTGTAAAAATATCACCATTATTATATTATTAAAATATAATAATATATTTAAATGAATTATTTTATCAGAAAAAGATAAATTATTAATTTTCAACAATTGTCACATTAAAAATGTTCCCCATCTATATCCACATAAAATCAATATTTTCCTCATCATATAAATCAATAATTAATTATTTCAAATAATATTACAGAATCACAATAATGACAACCAGGAAGTTCCCAAAAAAGAGGAGGCTTTCCAATAAGGATTTCTCCTTACTGGCACACAATTAGGTGACCAAACCTCTCCTTAGACAGAACTTTCTGGATATTGTCAATAATGTTATCTAATAATATTATTCAGATAATATGGATTATTCCTCCGATAATGAAAAATAATGTGTAGTGACAATTATTGAAACAACAATAATATAAAATATCAACGAAGCAATTATTGAATCAATAAAATAAAATACTGAACAGTAATTACTATAACAATTATTGAGTAGTGCCTTCTTACGTAAGAATCAATAATTGGTGCAATACCGTGTGCTACTGTGCAACACCGCGTATTATTGTGCTTTAACCACCGGGTATTTCAACAGTGTTAACGGTAACAACTACGTCGTTATTTATAAAAACTCATACTTGTCGTTTTCTTCATCCAATCGCTTTCCGTTATGGGGCCCACACAAGGCTGCACCGTCATACGAATATTCCCCGACAGTAAGAATATTCCACGACCAAACGAATATTCTCCGATAAAAATGAATATTTTATAACTACTTGCTTATTTAAAATATTTGCGCATTTTACCCCATAACTAACCACATTAATCAAATCAACCCTTACTATTTCAAAATAATAAATAGAGGAAATTCAATTTTATTTATTAATAATTTGGGTTCTTACAACCTCCCCTCCTTATAAAATTTCATCCTTGAAATTGACGTACGTACCTGGTATTTCGAAAAGGTGAGGATACCTCGCTTTCATTTCTAATTTTGAAGTCCCAGGTCATTTCTTCAATAGCATGGTTCGTCCACAACACCTTAACTTGCGGTATAACCTTTGTGCGTAGGACATGTTTCTTCATATCCAAGATCTTGACTGGTACCTCCTCGTACGTTAAATCTTCTGCTATCTCGTCTGGTTCTAACTCAATAATGTGGTTCGGGTCGTCCACATATTTACGTAACATCGATACACGAAAAACGTTATGAACACGCGTTATACTTGGTTGTAAAGCGAGTCTATAGGCCATAGTTACTATTCAATTGAGGATTTCAAATGGACTAATAAATCGAAGGTTTGAGCTTTCCTCACATCACCGATTCTCGCTTTTGGAATAACGACTTCTTGCATCTTCTTCTTTATATTCATCAACTCTAGGTTTGTAGCTTGAGCAACTTTAAATTTATCGATTAAAGTCGATTCTAATCGTATATTCGTTATCTTCACGTGGGTTCGTATATTTGCACTTGTAACCGCATATGATCTTCTACTCAACGCGTCAGCTACCACGTTCGCACTTCCACGATGATATTGCATGGTACGATCATAATCTTCAACAGCTCGAGCCAACGTCTTTGGCGCATGTTAAGTTCATTTTAGTTGAAGAAATATTTGAGGGTTTAAAAAATGGGTTTTGTACTGGGGTCAATACAAAATTCAATTTCACTCTCTATAGGTAGGCTAAGAAGTCTTCAAGAATACGTCAGGAAATTTATTAACAATAAAAATATCATTCAAAACTGTAACTCTCATCCAAGACTTGGATAGCACATGTAATGAAGGATTTTCCTAACGGAGTTTCAACCGATAAGTCAAAGTCTAACTTCTCTAGAGTCAAATTTAAACGTTGAGCGCAAATAAGAGAGATAAAAGAATAGGTAGAACCGGTATCGAATAAGGTGTAGACTTCGTGAGAATTTATAATTAACTAACCTGTGATAACTTCGTTCGATTCCTCGTCACGAAAAACGCTCTCCCTTAAACTACCAAATTTGACTTGTTCGGGACAGTCTTTGGTGTCGTCATTACCACTGAAATTGACTTTTGCTATAGGGCATATTCCACCCTCAACTACTTCGTCGTACTCCTGCTCCATGATCTGAATCATTAGTCTTCGATCCATATCGAATTGGGGTTGACCGCAATGTATAGGATAATTCAAAACTTGATGATGGGTTCTCCCAATTGCTGTCGAAAAAGAGAAATACATATCATCTATTTTAGCTTTCTTGGATTGGACTTCTCTTTCCACAATATAAACGCGTCGTATGGCTTTTACCCATGCATCTTTCATTCTCACTCGTTCAGTTGTTTCTTCTTTCAGCTACTCCTTGACATTTGAATTCTCAGATTCCAGCTTTAATATCGTATACTTTGCCAAAGAGCGCTCATGTTCAGCTATCGCACATCGGGTAATACAATTTTGAATTGTTACATTTCTTTGCTCCACGACCGCCTTCCGTTCTTCAGCCTGCTCTTCTAACTCATGAATACGATTTTGCAATTCTACATTTTGATCAATAAGTTCTTCTAATAAATCCTTCTCAGGTTCCTCTTCTTCCTCACTCTCAGTTGCTACCTTTGCGACTAGCTTGAGTGCAACTTTTAATTCCTCAATCACCACATGGATATCTCTAATCACATTATCTTGGTTGGTGATTAAAGGTGTCTCCACGGTCTCATGTGCTCCATTGCTATTCTCAACATCTTCAGATGCCATTTTACTGTCACAAAACAATGGTTAATTGACATGCCACATATTATCCCTATATTCTGTACGACCAATTAAATAACAAATAAGCTTAGGTAGGACACACTAGCGAAGGATTTACTCGTCTCTCCCCTCCAAGTTTTATTCCCCGATCTCCGCTAGAGATCATATCCCTAAGCTCTGATACCAACTGTGACGCCCCCAAAATAGGTCCAATCCAACCAACTTATTCTGAGTCGCCAAAAATATGGTACTGAAACAACTACAACTTCATTAATACAATTATCGTGCAAAATACGACAACACATAAACTGTGAGTTTAAATACAAATACTGTCTAATAGAAAGTATACAAACTCAAAAGGAGTTCTCATTACAATTATTGATACACTATTTTACAAAATAGTGAGGACTATTAAAACAACTGTCTTGAACCATTACTCCACACCCCGACTAGTTCCCGCTATATTCTCGTCTCTTGAGAAGAAAAATAGAACAAAAAGGAAAAGGGTGAGCTCAACTAGCCAGTAAAGAATATTATGACTAAGATAATGTACAACAAATTATCCTTAGTCTTCAACAGGGAAAAATCTGATAGAATACAATAGACAACAAGTTTTAGATCAACAACTACAGCGGAAACAACAATTCATTAGAAGAGTTAAGTAGAAAATGAAATCTGCTATCATCTATGAATTTAAAAGTCCATCATCGATATTTTATCCCTGTAACATCAATCAATATATATCTGGAATCAAATATTCATCTTTGCACTATAGGCCAAAGATATTCATCGGTTGGTCATGTTCATCTAAACACATGTTCATCTTTGCACTATGGGCCAAAGATATTCATCAGAAATCACTCATCTTTGCACTACAAGCCAAAGATATTCATCAGAAATCATTCATCTTTGTACTACATGCCAAAGATATTCATCAGAAATCATTCATCTTTTCACTACAAGCCAAAGATATTCATCCGAAATCATTCATCTTTGCACTACAGGTCAAAGATATTCAGTTATATCATCATTTAGGACTGAGGGTGATGAAAAATATTTTAAAGAAAATGAATCCAGTGAAACAAAAGAACAAATATTAAGGATTCGTACTTTAAACAATCCAAGTACAAAAATACTTCAGAAATAACCAGAGTGGAGTAAAATTCAATAATGAAGACCAAAACATAGATCCAATCAAAGATAGAAACTATAACAGACAATCTTGGACACAGAAAAAGAGAATTTAATTTTTCTGTGAATAGTGTCGTATTCGTGAATAGTGTCAAATACGTAAATAATACCGTATACATAAATAGTAACTCCGACACTAAAAGATATAAATTTCACAAAAAAAATCATCATGCATCGTGAATAGTAACTCATTAATAGTAACTCGTGAATAGTAACTCATGAATAGTAATCCCGGCATGAAAAAGTTCTAAATTTGATAAAAAGTTTCAACCAATATTTCGGCATAATGATATTGAAGAAATAATATCACTTACGAAGAAAATAACATCCCTTACCTCCAAAAAGACAATACTTCTGACTGAAAAATTGGATATAATGCTGAAGGAACTTGCACCGTATAGCAACACTCAAAGTATCAAAATACTCACAAGAATACGCTCAGTATATTGAGAAAGAAAGAGAGAGAAAACTTTAGTTTCTAGTGTGATTTTCAATTCTAACCTAAGCACCCTATTTATAGGAAAATGCTTAGAACACCGACGCAGAAAATTTAATATAATAATAATATATATTATAAATTCTTACGCACACCTTCATTGATCCAAAATATCAGCCACACATGTGCCAAACTTGCCAAAAATATTTTGCATATAAAAGTTATTTAAAACTCCAAAAAAAAATAATCAATTAATCCAGAACTTCAATAATTCATAATAAATAGTCTTTTTGTCAGAAAAATTCAAACATCATGTCCTTTCCATAGGAAATTCTATTCTCTACAACTTTGCATAAGAAAATTTTTCTAAATTCCAAACAGAAATTGACCGAAATCCACAAACGGACGATTTTACATGCTATAATCAAATTTCACTCAACAAATGGGGTCCACCGACACACAAAACATGTGTTAATCATTTAATGCAACAAAAATACTCTTCCTCCTCATATACTCATATATTCCACATTCATTGTAAAAATATCACAATTATTATATTATTAAAATATAATAATATATTTAAATAAATTATTTTATCAGAAAAAGATAAAATATTAATTTTCAACATTTGTCACATTAAAAATTTTCCCCATCTATATCCACATAAAATTAATATTTTTCTCATCATATAAATTAATAATTAATTATTTATAAATAATATTACAGAATCACAATAATGACAACCAGGCAATTCCTAAGAAAGAATGAGCTTTCCAATAAGGATTTCTCCTTACTGGCGCGCAATTAGGTGACCAAACCTCTCCTTAGACAGAACTTTCTAGACATTGTCAATAATATTATCTAATGATATTATTCAGATAATATGAATTATTTCTCCGATAATGGAAAATACTATGTAGTGACAATTATTGAAACAACAATAATATAAAATATCAACGCAGCAATTATTGAATCAATAAAATAAAATACTGAATAATAATTACTATAACAATTATTGAGTAGTGCCTTCTTACGTAAGAATCAATAATTGGTACAATACCGTGTGCTACTGTGCAACACCGCGTATTACTGTGCTTTAACCACCGGGTATTCTAACAATGTTAACGGTAACAACTACGCCATTATTTATAAAAACTCATACTTGTCGTTTTCTTTATCCAATTGCTTTCTGTTATGGGGCCCACATAAGACTGCGCCGTCATACGAATATTCCCCAACAGTAAGAATATTTCACGAGCAAACGAATATTCTCTGATAAAAATGAATATTTTATAACCATTTGCTTATTTAAAATATTTACGCATTTTACCCATAACTAACCACATTAATCAAATCAACCCATACTATTTCAAAATAATAAATAGAGGAAATTAAATTTTATTTATTAATAATTTGGGGTCTTACATGTATAACATATGTATGTATATATAAAATCTCCCAAAATCCCTTCCATATCTCTTTCATATCTTTCCATATCTCTCTAATATCTTTCAATATCTTTTTCATATCATTCCATATCTCTCTCATATGTTTCCATATCTCTTTCATATCTTTCCAATCCTTATCACTTTACTTGTACACTTGGTTAAGAATGTTGACAAAAGAAAATGGTGACACATGACTAGAGTTGTTGGAACAAATATTGCCAAATGAATTAACCATGTGCTTAATTACAATCTCCACCAAATCTCTACCTTTCATGACTCACAAGATTTAGTCTTATCTTTTAGTATTTGATAATTTACTTGCTACATTTGACTTAATAATTAAATAATTAATTTAACTATTCTTTTAATACTTTTGTTAAGTAATTTAATTACTCAACCTTAGTAACCTAGTTACTTACTCAAATAAGTTAATATATAAATCTCCTTAAACTATTTTACCCTCACGAAATCATATAATTTAAATATCCCATCTTTAATATATAAATTATATAAAACATAACATAACTTACTTATATTAAATATTTATTTTATAATTACAAAAATAAATATGTTACACATAATTCCTTATGCAAATACAATTATTTACATACCCAATATATTATAATATAATAACCTAACCTCATTAACATAAATTCAATGGAGAATTTATTTACTTAGTTAAAATATTAAGATAAATATAATACATTTTCTTTATTAAATTAATTTTGTATAAGAATTTATTCTAATACTCTTGGATAAAGTATCCATAAATATTATATGCTTAACCCGCCACTATTTTGTTTCATTATGCAAATTGATCCCAACAATTTTATTCTCCACGTAAAAAACATATATATATATATATATATATATATATATATATATATATATATATATATATATATATTCACTGACTCCCAATTAACAATTACACCAAACATGCACACGTCACACATAGAAAATAATTAATAGTTTTATTTTCTCATATTATAAATTATTTATATAAATTTATTTACTTATAGCAAATAAAATTAAATATATTTACCATATTATGTCTACATACACGTCCTTCATAAATCATCAAATAATTTATATACTCATAAATTATTAAAATCCTTCACAGAATTTTGAAATCCTTAAAATTTCATTACAGAACTGTCAATTTCATACATTTATTTTCTGTCTAGGTTCTAACAGTGAACCTTAAATCAATCAAGTATGATTTTAAAATTTTTCTAAATTCTTAGGTTGTCACATTCACCCCTTCATCTAAGAATTTCGTCCCCAAAATTTACCTTACACCTTACTCCTTATACCATGCACCATACACCATACACCATTCATACACATCATCATATGCTACCCAATACACCACTCATAAGAGTAAAAGTTTTCAAATTGTGCTGAGGGGTCATATAGACCATGAACGCATAGTTTTAACAGTATTCATACCGCAAAACAATACATTACTTGGTATGTTTACAATCATAAAGAAGGTAAACTACCGTCGCTAGTACTTTAGGTGATTAGCCTATCGTACTCTTACGTTATGCATAACGTATTAATCATGTCTAGCGAATATTTACGCTACCCGATTGGATTATTTATCCAAACAACATAGTTCACCTCAGTCTTATCATATGATTCTGCACCAAAACAATTTGGTTTGGGAAATTTCTTTCAATGAACACTTAGAGTTTTCATAAACATTAGTCTAGCAGAATCGAATAACATAGACTCATATCAATAATTCAATTCAATCGAATTATTTAGGTGTAGCCAAACCCCGTTGGCTAATTAAAATTTTAAAAATATTTTCGAGAATGACGTCATGATGTCGTACTGTATTAACAGTCCGTTTGAGGATGTCGTCATTTGTATAACTTTGTCATAACACATCATACAATAGTGGAACAGCGACTTTAGATCAAATTCACACTAAGTATTTTTGTATTTATAACTCTATCAACTTTTATCATCTCTGCACCAGGTTACATGGTACATGAGTGACAAATAAAATAAATTTTGATATTTCAAATTGTTTGCGTCTAGCTGAAATGAGTAGCATAGACTATACTTTAAACCGTTTCAAAAATGATTACGAGTCTACATATTTTTTTCAAAAGCACATAGTGCGTATTTAGCTTGATGTCAAAATTTCGAAGTTTAGCATAGCTAGGAGTTTCAGAAAACTTATGTCTCCACTAATAATCATTTACTTAACAATCTATCTGTTCCTATAATCTTTAATACTCTGTTTGCACATAGTTCTACACAGTTCGTCAAACCACACTTATGAGTTCATTTACTTGCCACAATCATATGAGTTCAAGAACTTGTCCTAGTCAGACCTTTGGCGTCCATTCGCTGAGGGGTTCATAAACATTTCATATAACTATGAATCAAGAATGTCACATAAGTATGAGTTTTAAGAACTCGTACTTAACCTTATATTCTCTACCTATAACCTATCTATATGTTATATACATGAGAAGGGAATCACCCTCTTAACATGCATATAGCAAATAGCGCGACACAAACAATTCAATAATTATCATTGCCTGAACTAAGTAGTTTTTACACCAAGTACAATTTCCCGCCCACACAAGGAATCATACAACTCAGCTGCCGACATGAGTCCTCAATTGAAATCCCCACCTAATCTTAACCCCCTTCACAATACGAATTTCATTCAATTCGTATTCATAATCCTTTTCTGGATCTGTACCAATTCATAGTACAACTGGCATACAACAATCTTTGCTGTAACTTTCCAATCATCAAATTGATTCTTTTCCCTGCTATCACCTTATCAGATCACGGGGTAATCTCATCGTATATATTACGATTCATTTTTATGTCTTGATCATTTTGTTTTATGATCTCATATCCCTGTACTTTCAGTCTTTTAGACTCAATCTAATCATCATTAATGTTCACCTTTATTATCAGAGTTAGTGAACTCTGTACCTTATAACTCGCCGAGATTCGTCCTTGAATCTTACCGACCGACTAACTCTATGTTAGTTAGATCTTATCCTAATAACTGCGGTTATTAGTCTCACGTATTTCTACCTAAGGTTCATAACCTACAGCTTTGATACCAACTGTGAGGGCCCCGAATTCGGGGTCCCGAATCACCGCGGATCCGGTTCGATCATTCTATAACTATTACTATTTACGGAAGATATAAACATAAATTGTTTATACAATTAACTTTACACACTATTCCCCAAGGTCGAGTAACCTTAACTTATACACAATTCATAACTATCTAACACATAACATCATTATCATACAACTATTACAAATCAAATCGCACACATTAACTTTACGCTGGAACTGTCTTTAACCTTTCCTTGAATCCGACGTATTCGCCTTAATCTGCAATGTTTATCATTATATAGCAAGGGCGAGCATAAAAGTTGCCCAACAAGTTTAAGTTCAATAATTTAACGATATATCATGATTGAAAGAATCTGAATAATAAACTGGCTATAATTCAACAATATAATTGCGAACTAGCACGAACAAACTTTTGACTGAACAAGTATATAACATGAACAAATATATCTGGACCGAAGGGTAATGAAGGTGATCAGCCTTTCATACCTGACTTATACATGCAATATGTACAGAATACAATTCTACAATGGCAATCAACAATGATTATCTATAAGCATATCTGAATGAAACAACTCTAAGTAGAGTTATGTAAAAACAAACTTGCCTGAACTGTTGATTACCGCTACACAATTTAATAAGCTTTGTCTGAAGACCTATTATTAATAATATGTATTTCTAAGTTAGAATAATATCATCACAGTATTTAAAAATAACCTAAACACATAACACATAATCCTATCAGTCTATACAACACATAACACCTAGCCTCAAGTCAAACTATTATAGTTCGAGTTGAGTTCGGTACAATTCTAACATCCCGACGGTCTAGTCGGAATTTTCTTAAGTCTAAGTTTAATTAAATCTGCCTGAACACTTAACAATTATCTTAGATAATTTATTATCAGTTAAAACATTAATCATAGGCTTGTAATAATTTTCAGATAATTATTATCATTTATTATGATTTTTCAATCACTAATATCGTATTTATATAAATACCACATAATTCCTTTATTATTAATATTTTTTTAATACCAAATATTAATGAAAATCATAACATAATATTATAATATATTTATAATATCACACAGTATTTTTAATACTTTAAAATCATATTTAACAGCTAAATTCACTATCCGATAATTGATATTAATATTAAAATATTAATATTTTCATGACAAAATATCGAAAGTTATATTTAAAAATATTTTTCTAACACTTAAATCATTTTTGTATGATTTTCAAAGCATTATTTCTAATTTTTCATAATTTATTTAATATATTTACTAAATAAATAAATAAATTAATCACCATTAATATTAATTTATTAATTAATCTCATTACAAAATATCAAAAGTCATTAAAAATAACATAAAATATTTTCTTATACCATAATATAATTTTATAGGTAATTGTAGTTTTTATTTCACTTAAATATGTAATTTGTATTTATTACAATTTTTATTACTTTATTTATGTCTGAAAAGAAGTTTATTGGCGTAAAATATCATTTATAACCAAATCTTGTTCCGTAGGACTTTATTAGATTTATTAATACTTATTATTCGTCGGAACGCAATTCGGAACGTCGAACATCAAAATCGCTCGACGAGCCGACGCTCGGCGTTCGCTCATTTTTAAGTTCTGACATGCTTCTTTGTATATTTTTAATTCTCAAATCGTGAATCATATAAGAGTGAAATTTTGGGCCTGTTATAGACCTCATGTCATAGTATTTTTAGAAAATTTCTAACCGTAAAAACGAACAACAGAAACCATTCGAAACAGGGTTCAAAAATGGCTTCAGCAGCCAGCTGCAGAGCAGGCGCCGATGCTGTTGGGCGCTGCCTGCAGCTGCTGCCCAACAACTGCTGCTGCAGTACTTAGCGAGTAGCCCACTTTGCGATTTTCTCACGCCTTGCTCGTTTATCAGAAAATTCCCAATTTTGGATATGTTATACATGGTATACCGAAGTATTTTTCAAAAGTATAACCCAGTAATTTTGGACCTCTTAAGAAGCCTAAAACAGACCCCAAAAATGTCCACTCGCAACAGTTTTTATCTATTTCCCAGATTTACCCTCTTTTGCTAAAACAGTCATAATTTTTTCGTTTTAAAACAATTTTAGGAGATTCTTGAGCCCACGCGAAGCTAACTTCCGGGACTACAACTCTTCCTTACTAATGTGTTTCCAGATTCCGAACAAATCAGCCCAGAAATTCCGTTCAAGTGGACTGCACCGCACTTGTTGGACAGTTTTGACACTACTACTTTGAAACGTCATAACTCTCTCCTCCGATGTCAGATTTACTCCGTTCCGGAGTCTATGGAAAGGTTATTGAGTGTACTATAACATAGCAAAAGCACAGAATTTTCTGAACATCCTAGCTAATCCCAAATTTTCCTTTTTAGGTCAGCAGTTTACTAGTTTTCACACTTTAGAAAAATTAGTTTTCTTTCCTTTCCTTGTTTAAGCTTTTCACTAATAAAAAATGGTTAGATCTACTCATAAAATACACTAGAACTTGCAAATCTATGGTTTTGGAGTTCAAGAAACATATATCTTTATTACAAAAACCATCACAATAAATCATATTAACTAACTAGAGTTTTGAAATAAGAGAACTTTAAAACCTTTTGTTTTGATGACTTTTCTTCATCTCCTTCCAAGAGTGATTATGGAGATAGATGGCTTGCAAAAAAAAAACTCTACCTCTCTCTCTCTCTCTCTATGGCTGACCGAAAATGGTCCCTCTTCTCTCTCTCTCTCTATTTGGTTCTTTTTGTTATCTAACATAAGAAGTGAGATGGAAAAATTTATTTGCAAAATAGATGAGGGATATTTATAGTAGGAGAAATGCATATATATAACATATGTATGTATATATAAAATCTCCCAAAATCCCTTCCATAGCTTTCCATATCTCTCTAATATCTTTCAATATCTTTTTCATATCATTCCATATCTCTCTCATATCTTTCCACATCTCATTCATATCTTTCCAATCCTTATCACTTTACTTGCACACTTGGTTAAGAATGTTGGCAAAATAAAATGGTGACACATGGCTATAGTTGTTGGAACAAATATTGCCAAAAGAATTAACCATGTGCTTAATTACAATCTCCACCAAATCTCTTCCTTTCATGACTCACAAGATTTAGTCTTATCTTTTAGTATTTGATAATTTACTTGCTACATTTGACTTAATAATTAAATAATTAATTCAACTATTCTTTTAATACTTTTGTTAAGTAATTAAATTACTCAATCTTAGTAACTTAGTTACTTAATCAAATAAGTTAATACATAAATCTCCTTAAATTATTTTACCCTCACGAAATCATATAATTTAAATATCTCATCTTTAATATATAATTTATATAAAACATAACATAACTTACTTAAATTACATATTTATTTTATAATTACAAAAATAAATATGTTACACATAATTCCTTATGCAAATACAATTATTTAAATACCCAATATATTATAATATAATAACCTTACCTCATTAACATATATTCAATGGAGAATTTATTTACTTAGTTAAAATATTAAGATAAATATAATACATTTTCTTTATTAAATTAATTTCGTATAAGAATTTATTCTAATACTCTTGGGTAAAGTATCTATAAATATTATATGCTTAACCCGCCTCTGTTTTGTTTCATTATGCAAATTGATCCCAACAATTTTATTTTCTCCACGTAATAAACACACACACATATATATACACACACACACACACACACACACACACATATATATATATATATATATATATATATATATATATATATATAATATTCACTGACTCCCAATTAACAATTACACCAAACATGCACACGTCACATATAGAAAATAATTAATAGTTTTATTTTCTCAAATTATAAATTGTTTATATAAATTTATTTACTTATAGCAAATAAAATTTAATATATTTACCATATTACGTCTACATAAACGTCCTTCATAAATCATCAAATAATTTATATACTCATAAATTATTAAAATCCTTCACAGAATTTTGAAATTCTTAAAATTTCATTACAGAACTGCCAATTTCATACACTTATTTTCTGTTTAGGTTCTAACAGTGAACCTTAAATCAATCAAGTATGATTTTAAAATTTTTCTAAATTCTCAGGTTATCACAACATCGACCTTCTCAACTTTAGCTGTAATGTTTATATAAGAAAGAGTGAGCAAACAATGCTCACTGAAAATAATAATGAATAAAACTTTTCAACAATTGCCAAATAATAGGCTCAATAGAACTGAACAATAGCTTTATCAATGATAATCAAAATCTGAATCATATATCCGAGGGTCATAAGACCACGAACTATGCCCATAGTTTTAAGTAATCTTTCAACTTAAACTTTAACAGTCATAAGACTATAGGGACTCCTCATACTTAGGGGGATCAACCCTTCATACAATGTATTGTGCACAAACATTTCAACGATATGTGTAAATTATCTCCTAATAATAGGGTTGTTCATCTCAGCATTAAGAATACAAGTCCGCACCAAAGTAAGTTTGGTTTGGATAAGTTTCAAGGTAATTTAGGTTTAACGAACATCAACTAAGGATTAGTTGAATAAAAAGGTAATAATATTATGCTATGGAACAAACCATAAGTGAATCAACACTGTATAATAAGGTCATGCTGTAGGAATAATCTAAGAGCATAAACAATGAATAATCATAACATACCTTGTTTGAACAATAATAAGCTAAGGATATTTAGAATTTAGTACTAAGTATGCATAACAAATAGTAAATTGAACGATAAAACTTGTTCAACTTTATTATATCAGAATGTAGAAACTTGCATGCTAAATAACAAGTTTAGGTTTAGAAAAACTTGCACAATATTATTAGAATTAAAAAACTTGCATAATTCGAAATAAACTAGAGACAAGGAAACTTGCTCAACGAAACAAGTTAAAAACAAGAATAACTTGCTCAATATAATCGAGATATGGTAAGTAAACTTGCCCAATAATAAACAAGGTAGAGTAAGAAACTTGCGTTATTGTAAACAAGGTAGAGTAAGAAACTTGCGTAATTGTAGACAAGGTAGAGTAAGAAACTTGCCTTGCGTGTAAGCTAAACCGTAACCGTTTGATTCACAATATCCTAATCACATATCATTAGGATACAATTAGTCACTATAGATACTTTGTATACACATAAGTACCTATTTCATGTATAGCTTGATTTTTAATCACATAGTCAAGTTACATCAATAAAACAATAAAAAACTCATTAAATAATAATAATATGCTCATTCTTAGCATTATAATAACAAAATTTACTTCTTTAACCATCATCATATTGCATCATATCAGTATTTATAGAATTTATGCAAAACAAAAGTCATTTCTGGCCATTCTGCTAACCGGCGCTGCGGCGCCACAGTTTGCACTGTGGGAGGCGCTGCGGCGCAGTACTGGCGCTACGGTATGATGCCTAAGCCAGGAAGTGGCGCTGCGGCGCGAGATAGGTGTTGTGGCGCTGACTTTGGCACTGTGGCGCGAGTTTTGGGCCTGCGACACTGATTTTGGCACTGAGGCGCCGGACTTACAGAACCGAGCACAAACAACAGAACAAAGCTAATTTCTGTCTATTTAGCAACTAAATTAACATTTATAACTTACGTAATTTACACATAACCTGCACCCACCACACATATACCAATTTAAACAACTAAATAACAATTTTAGAGAGATTAAATCCTTAATGTCATGTTTTAAACCAAAAACTCTAATTTTGATATTGTTTGACACAATGAGCACGGTAACCACCATTATAAACCAAATTGATTCCTTCTAAATATATTCTCTTCATTTCTTACCAAATTTAACATACTCAAGGTTCAATTTCACATTTAGCTCACAATCAAATATAAATTTTTGTACTCCTACAAGCCATGTTCATATTTATATCCACTATAAAACCAATTCCTTTCTTGCAGACGTAATTTTGCATACAATATATATATATATATATATATATATATATATATATATATATTCAGCGTACAATCACACACACACACACACACATATACATACATATATATATATATATATATATATATATATATATATATATATATATATATATATATATGCTAGCTATAACAATTACATGTACACATAATTTCATAACCAATTATAAAAATAAGGATTACATAAATTTTATAAAGACTTTATACACAGTGAAACTCAAGAACACAGAGGCTTAAGAATCATGGCGTAAGACATATATGTTATTAAGTATGTAACATACCTTTTGTTTCTTTAAAATCCTTCCTAATCACTGAGACTCGCTTGAAAACTTAGAACTTTCTCTCAAATTCTCTCTGAAAACCTTCTTTTCTTTTCTCTGTAACTCTCTTCTTAGGCTTAGGTTTAGACCAGATACACTATACGTAAATTAAACAAAACCAACGCACAATTTTCAAACGTCTAAAAATCGACGCTACTAATGACCTTATTAAATCAGCGGCTACCAAAAATTATTATATATTATTTATATTTTTTTTATTTAATTTATATTATTAAAATTCAAAATTCAAAAATCCAAAAGTCATAAGGCTCTGTTTGGCAAAACTCTTTAAAAATTAAAGACTTAATATCTTTAAGCCTTGTTTGGCAAAACTAAATTAAACGCCTTTACTTTATTTTAATAACTCCTTTTATATTTTAGTTTATGGTCACACTTAATTTACCAAATTAAATTAAGACATTACAATAATCCATTTAATCCCTATTAACTCTCTAATTAAATTATTAAATTAAATTAGAATATTATCTCATAATTATTAATTTCCTTAACTCCTAAATTTTTTATTTAACAAATAATTAACCAATCAAATCAAATCAATTTAAACAAATATTTATTCGATCAATAAATATATCAATTAAAATATTTATATAACTCAATAAATATTTTGAATTACAATTTAAAATTCTGGATTGTTACATCATTCCCTCTTTACAAGGATTCTGTCCTAAGAATCATAAGTCAAATAAATCATTCGTCACATTCTTCCATACTCACAAAGATTCTGTCCCTAGAATCGAAGACACAGACTAAACAAATAACTCAGGGTAATTTTTTATCATTTTATCTTCGAGTTCCCACGTAGCTTCTTCAGCATTGTGGTTCCTCCATATCACCTTCACGGAAGGTATTACTTTATTCCTGAGCACCTGTTCTATCTTGTAAACTATTTAGATAGGAATCTATTCATAGCACAAGTCCTTATCAAACTGCAATGGTTCGTACTCGATCACGTGTTTGTAATCGGGTTTATACGGTCGTAACACCGAAACATGAAAAACATTGTGAATGTTTTACAATTTTGGAGGTAAATCTACCTCGTAAGCCACTTCTTCTACTCTTCGCAACACTTTAAAGGGTCCAATAAACCTCGGGCTTAGCTTTTCCTTTTTACCAAAACAAATTTTCCCCTTTCAAGGAGAAACATTTAAGAACAGGTAATTTCCTACGTCGAACTCCCGATCTTGTATGTGTTGATCAACATACTTCTTCTGTATATCTTGAGAAGCTACCAATCTTATTTTGATGAGTTTGACAACCTCAACAGTTTGTTGAACCAGTTCTGGTCCTAATAGTTGGCGTTCACCGACTTCATCCCAACATAGTGCAGTTCTGCACTTCCTGTCGTATAATGCTTCGTAAGGCGGCATGCCGATGCTTGCATGGTAACTGTTGTTGTAGGCAAATTTCACCAATGGTAAATGATCATCCCAACTCCCTTTGAAATCCATGATGCATGCCCTAAGCATATCTTCCAATGTCTGAATTGTTCGTTCGCTTTGGCCATCTGTTTGTGGATGGTATGATGTACTCATTCTCAATTGTGTTCCCATTCATTCTTGTAGTCTCTTCCAGAAGTTTGACGTGAATCGCGGATCTTTATCTGACATAATTGACACTGGCACTCCATATCTTGAAATCATCTCTTTAACGTACAATATTGCCAACTGATCAAGATTGAATTTAATCTTTATTGGCAAAAAGTGTGCTGATTTTGTAAGTCTGTCCACTATTACCCAAATTGCATCGCATTTTTTCTGAGTAGTTAGAAGACCCACCACAAAATCAATTGTGATGTGTTCCCACTTCCATGCCGGTATTTCAAACGGTTGAAATAATCCGCTTGGTCTTTGATGCTCGGCCTTGACTCTTTGACACGTCAAGCATTTTGCCACACATTCTGCAATATCTCGTTTCATGTTTGGCCACCAAATTTGTCATCGTAAATCTTGATACATCTTCGTACTTCCCGAATGAATCGAGTATCTTGAGTTATGAGCTTCGGTCAAGATTTCTTCTTTAATATCTGGTACTGCTGGAACCCAAATTCTTCCCTCGAATCTTCGTAACCCTTCGGTATCGATCTTATATTTCACATCATTACCCTCAACCACTTTATCTTTGACCTTTTCACATTCTTCATCTTGTAGTTGAGGATTCTTTACCATGTCCACCAAAGTTGGACTAGCTTCAATGTGGAATAGTCGTTCATCGAATTCTTTTGGAAATTTTATTTCCAACTCTAGCTTTGTCATTACTGAAATAAGCTCCTCCTGAGTGGTTATCAACATCAACTTTTCCCAACCTTTCCTACTTAAAGCATCTGCAACCACATTCCTTTGCCTAGATGATAAAAGATCTCATAATCGTAATCTTTTATCAATTTCATCCATCTTCTTTGACGCATGTTCAGGTCCTTTTGAGTGAAAATATACTTTAGACTCTTATGGTCTGTGTAAATTTCACATTTCTCTTCATAGAGATAGTGTCTTCATATCTTCAGAGAAAATACTACTGCAGCCAACTCTAAATCATGAGTCAGATATCCTTTCTTATAGTTTTTCAGTTGCCTTAATGCATATGCAATAACTTTATCGTTCTGCATAAGAACAAAACCCAATCCTTTTTTTGAGGCATTACTATACACAACAAAGTTTCCTGTATTATCTGCTAATGACAACACATGTGCCACACTCAACTTCTTCTTCAAGTCTTGAAAACATTCTTCACACTTCTTCGTCCACACAAATTTTACAGTTTCCTTGTCAAATTTGTTAACGAAGTGGCTATCTTGGAAAAATCTTGAATAAATCGTCTATAATAATCGGCCAGTCCCAAGAAACTCCTCACCTTCGAAGGTGTTCTTGGTTGTTCCCAATTGATTACGGCTTCAACTATTGATGGATCCACTGAAATCCCATCTTTGCTAATCACATGACCCATAAATTGTACACGATCTAGCCAAAATTCACACTTAGAGAATTTCGCGTACAACTTTTCTTTTCTTAGTGTCTCCAACGTCAAACGTAAATGTTCTACGTGTTCTTCTTGAGATTTGGAGTATACCAAGATGTCGTCGATAAATACCACCACAAACTTGTCTAAGAATGGTTTAAACACCATGTTCATCAAATCCATGAATGCAGCAGGGGCATTGGTCAAACCAACAGACATCACCAGAAACTCATAATGTCCATACCGAATTCTGAATGCCATTCTAGGTACGTCCTCCTTCCTTACCTTTAATTGATGATACCCACTTCTCAAATCTACTTTCGAGAAGTATTTAGCACCCTTCAATTAATCAAAAAAGTCATCTATTCTTGGCAACAGATATTTATTCTTAATAGTGATTTTGTTTAATTCTCTATAATTAATGCAAAGACGCATTGACCCATCTTTCTTCTTCACGAATAACACCGGTGCTCCCCACGGTGACACGCTCGGCTGAATGTATTTCTTGTCTAATAGCTCCTGCAATTGTACCATCAGTTCCTTTATTTCTACCGGAGCCATTCTGTACGGGACCTTCGATATTGGAGCAGTTCCTGGCGCTAAGTCGATCAAGAACTCAATCTTTCTGTCAGGCGAAAGTCCTGGCAAATCCTCCGAAAACACATATACTAATTCCCTAACCACTGGTATCTCCTCCAGTTTCACACCCTTCTTCTGAGTATCGACTATGTAAGCTAAATAATCCACACAGCCTTGACTCAATAATTTCTTGGCCTGTATAATCGTCAGACATCTCGCATGTCTAGGCAATTTTCTACCATAGAAAACTACCTTTGACAACGTCATAAGGTTTATACATTTCTTTTGGCAATCAATTATCGCTCCATAATTGAAAAGCCAATTCATTCCCAAAATAACATCAAACTCTCAAAGTTTTATCGGAATTAAATCTACCATCATGATATTCCCCTTAATATTCACCCTATAATTCCTGTATACGAACCTAACAGGAATCACTTCCTTATTTGTAATTTCTATGTTTAAAGGGAAATTCAATTCTTCACTAGGCAATCCTAACCTCTTAGAAAATTCATCAGATATAAACGAGCAAGTAGCACCTGTGTGAAAGTAGTATGCACACAAGCCAATCATGATTGATGATAAATCATATACTTTGTAACAATATTATTCATTTAATAATAAAAAGTATTAATTTATTAAAGGCTTAGAATTATCTACATTTATAATATGTGATAAACCCGTAGTTTTAAGCAATGATTTTAGAATAATGATGATGATTATTCTAATGAAATCTAAATTCTTAGAAAGCTTAAAACTAAAATAGTTCTCAATCGTTGGATTACTAAATTGGGGATTAGTGAATCTGGATAGATTGATACATATGTTGCTTGCTCATTGGATGAGGATGAATGATCTCATGATCATTTATGTGGAGACACTAAAGCAAGTATGTAGGTGCTTATTAGAGAATAAGTTCACTGAACGTGGCTCGCTAAGGAATACCTAATGGAGTTTTACTTGCCTATCAATAGGAATTCCTGTAGTGATAGTAGTACAAGTGATCCTTGGACTTGAGATCATCATAGTATCTTGTGTATGATGAATTATACTTTGACTTATTCCTTAAGACCCTCAGGGTATATCAAAGGGTATGCTTGGGTATAATAAGTTGTACATAGAGATAATGTATGATCAATAAAGAATTTGCCACTTCTAGTAAAAGAAGAGGAATGTCCTATGTGATTCGATAAATGACAACCTAGTAGTCCTTGGCCAATACAGAATGAAATTAGAAAGGAATTTCTAATTTGCATTATTTGGAGTTGTGCATTTAAGAGTCGAAATACATATAATCAAATAAAATAAGACTTGACAGTAATTCCATGTCTTATATTTAATTGGGACATTGGATGGTGGAAGGATTGAATTGTACGGTAACTATTTACTCAAATATTCTTTTATAATTAATGTTAAAATCTATATTATCTGGAAAGTCGTTGATCGCTAGGGAGGCTTATCCCTATTGTAGAATAAATATTATTTATTTAAATAATTATTTATTTAATTTATTTATTTATTTAAATAAGATTAGAATTGTTCTAATTGATTTATTCACAACCGGTTTAATATGGAGAACCTAAAGGGTCACACCATAAAAGGAAGAATAATTATTTAAGAAGTTAATGGCATAATCGTAATAATATGTTAAGTATATTTAATTTAATCTATGATGATAGAATAAATTAAATAGCTTAATATTTATTATTTAATATTTTAGAAATATTAAATATAAATTAATAAGAGGAGTCTTATTAATATTATTATAATTATTATTATTTTAATTTCTTAAAGAGTTTAGGAATTAATTTAATATAAGTACTCTCATTTATTCCTAATAGGATTAGGAGGGAAAATTAGTTAAAGGAGTTTAATTAATTATCCCTAATAAGATTAGGGAGTCCATTTAATTAAAAAGTTTAATTAAATAAATAATACCTTATTTCAATTAAATAAGGTTACCTTATATCTTTATAAGAGGAGTCTTATATCATATATTAGATATACGCAATTCCAACAGTTGGAGAGTATGCTCTTTTTCTATGAGAGATCGAAAAACTAGGGTTTAGCCAACCACCCTTCTTCTTGAAATATTTATTCTTCCTTGGTGGATCACCTCTAGAGGCCAAACACTTAGGTGGCTAACGTTGATCAAAGGAAGGAACCAAACCCGGTGGATTCAAGATGAACGCGAAAAGATTTGGAGGTGGACTTGTACCTGAGGAAGCTCGAATCTTCAATGGTATGATTCTTGTTCTTTATTTTTTCGTCTAATTAGTAATTGTGTATAAAGGATGATCCGGGTATATGGTTTGTAAAATTTTAAACTCTGAATTTTATACGTTTCTGCTTATTTTGTGCAATTTGATTGCGCTCATGAATATTACAAACCTAATAGTGGTATCAAAGCCAAACCTTTATACGAATTATTAATTATTTTAATTTAGTATGTATATTGATAAGTGTTTAGAACAATTTAAACTTTCCTGCAGCTTCGCATTCACGTTTTTCAAAAGTCATTCCTGACTTGTATATAAATATAGGTAATCATGATACTTAACATGTTCAGGAGCTTGGATATTATATATGGTATCACGTGAATAAGGGTAATACCTTTTAAAGTTACAGGTCAGATTTTTAGAAGGTTACAGGATTCACGTTTTCTTATAATTACCGTAAAATATTATATACATAATATATATTATATTACCGTAATATATATATTATATATATACATAATATTCTTAATAATTTTATAATTAAAATAATAGTTTATTTTAATTTTAAAATAAAAGGTTTATTTTAATCTTAAAATAAAAAGGTTTATTTTAATCTTAAAATAAAAAGGTTTATTTTAATTTTAAAATTAACTTTCATGCTAACTAATTAGAGTTAGAATTGAATCTCATGATAACTAATTTGTGAGACCCTGAATTTTATGAAATAAAAGTATTTAATTTTTCTATTTTGGTAAATAGTTAAATTGATAAAAGTTTAAAATTAAGGGTAATATGTGAATTTTTTTTTACAAAGTAAGCAAGTTGATATAAAATATTCGTTGTGTCTGAGAATATTCAATTAGTCGGGAAATATTTTTTTTGTCGGGGAATATCCGTACGACGGTACAATCATTGGTGAACCCCACAACGGAATTATTGTCGGATTAAGAAAACGACAAAAATATTTTATAAAAATAACGGCGGAAGTTTTACCATTAATACTGTTGAACTACTAGGCAGTAAAAGTACAGTAATACGTGTGGTTACATAGTAGCACATGGTATTAATTATTGATGCTTACGTGAGAAGTCACTCAGTTATACTCAATTATTGCTACAGTAATTGCTGCATCATATCTCTTATATTATTGATTCAATTATTGTTACAATATCATCTGTATAATATGTTATATTATTAAATCAATAATTGAGACGACAAGTTATAATATTAATGATTAATAATTATTGAAAGATTAAATATGTGTTGATAAAATGATTTATAGTAATATTTATTCAATCCTTGATGTATATAAAGAGTCTATTATGAGACATTTGGGGTAAGTTTGGTTATTCTATGGGGGCCCATATGTCATCATCTAAGAGTCTCTTTCGCTAATAGTAATTACCTTTACCAAACGTCAAACCACTTGCCGTTTCATATTACAGGCGTCGAACCAATTATCGTTTCACATTACAGGCATCGAACCAATTGTCGTTTCACATTACAGGCGTCGAACCAATTGTCGTTTCACATTACAGGCGTCAAACCACTTGGTGTTTCACATTACAGGCGTCAAACCACTTTTCTTTTCACATCACCAGTCGTCAAGCCGCTTGCCTTTGCACATTGTAAGTGCTAAGCTAGAAATATTCTATAAATAGAGGCCTAGTTCTTCATTATTTTTCACGAATTCATTCAAGCTATAGAGAGAGAAAGTATAGAGAGAATAAGAGAGAAAGAAGAAGAGTATTCTGTTACTACACTACTGCAGTATTCAATCTCCTACTAAAGTAAGGGATGTTATTTCTTTTATATTCATGAAGAGAACTTCTGTTATTCCATTATTTATTATTCTGTTGGAATAACCTGTATACGCGGGCTACCCTACTTGGTGAAATTCTTCTATTATTCCATTATTTATTATTCTGTTGGAATAACTTGTATACGCGGGCTACCCTACTTGGTGAAATTCTTCTGTTATTCCATTCTTTATTATTCTGTTGGAATATCCTGTCTGTGCGTTTTACGCCGGACATGGTTACATTCTTTATTATTCTGTTGGAATATTCTGTCTGTGCGTTTTACGCCGGACCTAATTCCATTCTTTATTATGTTGTTGGAATATCCAGTCTGTACGTTTTACGCCGGACCTGGTTCCGTTATTTATTATTTTGTTGGAATAACCTGCCTGTGCGGTCTATTGCATGCCTGGTGATTTCTTTTGTTATTCCATTCTTTATTATACTCAATGGTTAAAATTTTAACTTCTATACTGCATGAAATTAGTGGAATATCCTTGATATTTGCGCGTCATCCAGTATCTTTTCATGGAAATATTCTTCTGAGAATTCTTGAATTTTACTCTACAAAGAAGTATCATGTTGACAATTTGGACGTTATTGGTTATTGGATAAATTAATTCTTGAACTTGTTTTATTGAATTATTATGTCATTGTCTTCATCCTCATGTTTATATTATGTTGAAAGTCATATGTGGCCTGTAGTGCATAGATGGACTTGGTATGAATATGACCAGAGATTATTCGGTATAATCATGACCGTAATGTTACAAATGATGTGGAAAAAGTCTTCATTGGCCTGTAGTGCATTGATGGACAGTTTTTGGTATAATTATGGCTATGGATTCTCTTCAGCCAAGGGTGCAAAGATGAATTATTTTATGGCATGATCAGGACCGTTGATGAAAACACGATTATCTTTGGTCCGTAGTGCATGGATAATTCGTGGTCGTGATAATAATGAATATCCTTGGCCTGTAGTGCAGGGATGATTCGATGATGTGGATTAATTATTGAGCTGAGTCTCAGCGATGAAATATTAATTCATGGATGTGATAATAATGAATATCTTTGGCCGTAGTGCATGGATAATTCGATGATGTGGATTATTTATTAAGTCGAGTCTCGGCGATAAAATATTGGTTATACACTTTTAATTTGTAGAAGATAGTAGATATCATGCTCTACTTGACTCTTCTAAAATACTGTTGTATTTCTTTGGCATGTAGTGCAAAGATGAATTGTTAATGAATATCTTTGGCCGTAGTGCAAAGATAAATTTATTAGTATGATTATTAGCAGGAATTCTGATTTGGTATAACCATGATTTTTGATGTTTCAGGTGAAGATAGGTGATGAAAATTATCTTCGTCTTGGTTGTGAAGAGGAATTTAGAACCACAATTATGATTATCAGTTATTCATATGATTGTGGACATGAACTATTGATTAATTTTACAGGGATAAAACATTATTGGTGGACTTTTAACATAGAGAAGATAATAGACCTTATGGTCTATTTAACTCTTCTAATGGATTGCTCGTTCCGCTACAACTATGGTTGAAAAGTTTTATCATCTACCATATGTTCTAAATCTCTGATTTATTATTGATGAAAGCTATTGATAATTTAATTATCTTTAATCATGATATTCTTTACTGAGCTAGTTGTGCTCACCCTTTCTACTTCACAATTCCTTTCAGGTAATAAGAGTGTTGTCGTAAGAGTGTTGCCGGGTCGAGCGGGGATAACAGGGGAATAGAACGGTGGTCACTAGCTATGGAGGTTCTCCCTAAACAGTTTAGAAAAGTGTGTTGTATTCTATACATCATTTAGTAGTTATATTTGGTGAATCAAATAGGGTGGGGCGAACCTAACTTTGGAAGGGTGTTTTGCACTATCATACAAGATGTCTAATGACATACAACCTCGTGTTATCATAAGACAAGGTTGTGCGCATCCACTTACTGAGTATATCTACGGGCACTACCTATATGATCTTGGAGTTTATTTAAAATATAATATTCACTTAGAGACAGTGGAGATAGTTATACGTCAATAGAAGACTCACCATTGGAAAGAAGATGATAGTAATCTTCTTATTTTTTTGGGGTCTATTGGGTCAACCAAGGATAATTCTGTGGACATATGATATCTATTATAACCTAGACGCATGGCCTTCCATGTACGAAGGTTTTCTTGAGCACTTCCCAAAGATTTTAATTTCTAAAACAGTTTTTGACTATACTTTTATGTAAAGTACCATTGTAAGGTTATGGTCGAGGCACCTTGAGAGTTACATACATTTGTATTAAAACTCACAGTTAATTGTGGTCGTATTCTATACGATAGTTCAACAGTTCTGTAAATGAAGTTGTATTTAAATTTTGTACCATGTATCTGGCGACTCAAAATAGGTGATGTATACTTAATTTTGGGGGCTTCACATAATTGGAGTTGAAATTTGTCCATGTTTCCTTAAATAAAGGAGTTTATTTAGATATGAAATAAGATTTCATATTGTTCAAAATAAAAGAGTTTATTTGTGAATAGGAAAGAGAATCTGTATTTCCTTAAATAAAGGAGTTTATTTAGATATGAAATAAGATTTCATATTATTCAAAATAAAGGAGTTTATTTGTGAATAGAAAAGAGAATCCGTGTTTCCTTTAATAAAGATTTTTTTTACATGAAATTGGATTCCATAATTAATTAAAATAAAGGAGTTTATTTTGATTAAAGAATTTTGATTAAAATAAAATAGTTTATTTTATTCAAAATTAGATGAATTAAAATAAAAGAGGTTTATTTTGATTTAAATTTGGATTAAAATAAAGGAGTTTATTTTGATTACAAATTAGATTTTATACTAACTAAATTTGCCCATTAAATGATAATATATATATATATATATATATATATATATATATATATATATATATATATATATATATATATATATTGAATGTTTATTATTCATGAGATGAATGTTATTTATTGATGCATATGGTGATGTGTATGATAATAAATGGGATTAATTATGGACTATTGACCAATGTGATTGGATTTTATTTTAGTTGGATGCATGAATGTATGAGTTTTATTAAATGGGGTCTGCGTACCTCGTCTTCTCTAATTTTTCTTAATGTAAATTCTAAATCCCTCCTATATACTTCCCCTTGATTGCTGATCAAGGTTTCTATTTATTTTAAATAGTTTTGTAATAGGAATAGTTTGAATTAATTTTGAAGAATTGGAGATCAAGGAGCAAGGAGCGCTTGAAGACTCGTTTGTAATGGAGCCCGAGTTTAAATGTAATAGTTATATTTAAATATTAATTCTTGCACCCCTAGGGTTTGACCTTTTGGTTCACTTGGTGGCTCTAGTGAACCAAACTAGAATAATAGTCCATAATCAATCCTGGTAGAATATAGTATTTTATATATGCATGCTAGTATTATATATATATATATATATATATATATATATATATTATGCAAACATGCTTCGCATGTTTAATAATATGACGCGTATTTTATATATATATATATGCATGCGAGCTAAACAAGATGAGACAAATTAATAACAAACCCCTCAAATTTTTTATATTAAGTCCTAAGCGTTCAAAGATATTTGGAATATCAAACGTCGTCTTCTAGCATGATAAAAAATAATAGAGTATCAATTAATTATTATAAGTTTGTTGTGTCACCACAAGGCTTATCTTAATTCTTTGAGATGTTAATTTTATCACATTTGATGCTTATAAAGAAAATTGAACAATATTATTTTTTTGTGTCACCACAAGGACAATATTTTTCTTTTTTGAATATATGGAGTGCTAGGTTGGACTTAACTTAAATCATTTTAGTTCGGATGTGCACACACTTGACCATTATGATCTAAGAGGCAAAATACAAGGAGTTGTATTGTTGATGTAACTGACAAGAGTTGTATACCTATTTATTTATATATAGTTTGTTGTGTCACCACAAGGTTATATACATTTAAAATGGGATCCTTATTCTCACTAGTATATCTTTAATTAGATTTTACCGAACTATATAAGTGAGGGTAATATAGTTTGATGAAAATAGTGGGAGATACCAATTTAAAACAAGACCTAATTTATTTTGGTAATTAATAAAAGAATGTATGCTAAAATGTTGTTAATTACAAATTCATTTACAGAATTTTACAATGTCTAAATTACTATCACTGCGTAGCATATTAGATGCTAAATTAATCGGACCGAATTAAACGAATTGGTTAAGGAATTTGAGAATAGTTCTCATGGCTAAAAACCTATCTTATGTCCTTAATATGCCTATCTCTGCAATGGTTGCAGACAATGCCTCTGAGGAAGAGATTGCTACTTTTAGAAAGTGACAAGATGATGCACAGTTGGATCAATGCATCATGCTCGCATCCATGAGTAACGAGCTTCAGCGTCAGCATGAAACTATGAATGCTCCTACTATATTCCTGCACATCAAGTAGTTGATGGTGAGGAAAGTAGGACTGATAGATATCAGATATCTAAGGAGCTCTTCCGATCCAGAATGACCGATGACACTACAGTACAGATAAAAGTCCTTAATATAATCAATTTGATTGATCAATTAGGATAACTGGTTTTGTCATGGATGGAGAGTTGAGCCAAGATTTGATCTTGCACTCAGTCCCGGACTCCTTTCACAATTGTTGTGAATTTTTTATATGACCAAGCTAGATATCAGCCACGCTGATTTGCTTAACATGTTAAAAAATGTTGAGAGTCACTTTCCAACCAAGAAAGACCATGTCTTACTGGTAGGGGCCAAAGGATCTGCTGAATAGAAGAACGATTCAAAGAAGGTAAATAGAAAGGCAAAAACAAAGGATAATAAGAATAAAACTGATACAGATAGCAAAGGAGTTTGCTTCCACTGCAATAAGCTTGGACACTGGAAAAGAAACTACGAGAAGCATCTTGCAGAGCTAACCAGAAGAGGCTTAGTGAAGTTTTGGTTACAAATACAATTTTGTTCATGATTTAAAATAAATTTTTCTTTAAGTCAAGGTTGTACTTGGGTATTGGATACTGACTTTGGTTATCATAAATATAGATTTATGAAGGGACCAAGCAGAAGTAGAAAGCTAAACAAATATAAGTAATCCTATGTGTGGGAAATGAGGCAAAGGTTGCCACATTAGCCATAGAAACTTATAGTTTAGCATTGCCTACGGACAAATCTATTAAGTAAATAAGTTGTTATTGTATTCCAGCTCGCATTAGAAACATTATTTTCATTTTATTGTTGGACAATGAAATCTTTGATATTATAATTAAGAACAATTGTTGTTCTATTTATAATAATAATGTTTTGTATAGAACTGAAATATTACTTAATGGATTTTGTATACTTGACTTAGGTGAAAAATTATTTAGCGAATTGAACAAACTAGTATAAAGAAAAGGAGATGATCATTCAAAGTGTTGAATATATATATTTGCTGAAATACAAGTATGAATTATTTGAAAGGTTCAAACAATTCAGAAGTGAAATAAATTGGTAAAGTATTAAGATTCTTTGATTAGATCAAGGAATAAATACTTGTGCAATAAGTTTCTTGATCATCTCAAATGGGTTTCTCACAATGGACGCCTCCTGATACGCAATAATTGATTGATGTATCTGAAAGAAAAAATCATACCTTGTTGGACATGGTGCGGTCCATAATGATTTTACTGACATTCTAGTATCCTTCTAGGATAATGTCCTAGAAATGGCTGCATATCTACGAAAAGGTAACCACAAAATTCGGCCCCAAGACTCTATAAAGTTATGGACAGTGAGGATTCCTAATCTTAAGTATGTTAGAATAAGGGGTTGTCTAACTTATGTGAAAATGTTTCAAAGGATAAGTTTGGGACAAGATTTGACAAGTACAAATTTGTGGGACATCCTAAAGTAAGTTTAGGGTATAAGCTCTATAATCCTACTAAGCAAAAGATGTTTGTTGAGAAACACGCTGCCTTCTAAGATAAAAGTGTTTATCATTCAAGAGGCTAATAGGAGGATAATAGAATCTTGAAGAGTTCAAGAACCATAAAACACTATAAGTCAAATAAGAGGAACTTGTAGATAGACCTATTGTACCACAACCGAATCGTAAATCTAGAATAGTACTGAAGATACCTAGGAGGTATGGATTCATCATGGATGATGATGATGAGGTACGCATCATAGAAGATGATGATCCAATTATATACAATGAGGGAAGAGTTATAGACACTCAGAGAAATGGATTGAAGCAAGTTTCTCAAAAATGGAACATTCGTTTTGATGAGACAATCAAAAGAGTTTGATTTTATCAAAAACAAGAATGAACCTAGTGTGTACAAAAGGGTTAGTGGGAGCGTCGTGACATTTCTAGTATTATATGTTGATATACTACGGATAAGGAATGACATACCAATGCTACAATCAGTAAAGATAAAGTTGTCTAAACATTCCTCTATGAATGATTTGGGAAGAGTATCTTAATTGGGGATACAAATCCATATAGATAGATTTAAGAGGATGCTTGACTTAACTTAAGGAACGTATATTCATTTGATGCTAAAGTCGTTTAGTATGGCAAACTCCAAGAGATGTCTCATGTTGATGAGCCATGGAGTGAATCTTTCTTAATTGTCCCCATAGACTCTTGAAAAGAGAGATCGCATGAGTGAAAATCATGCATACAATGAAATATACGAGACCTGATGATGATCAGTCATATTCTGGAGAAGTTCACTGTGAGTCAGTGAAAACATCTTAAAGTATTTAACCGGCACTAAGGATGTGATCATATTCATGGTGGGTCAAAATTAAAACTAGAGGGCTTAACAGACTCAATTTTTTCAGACAGACCAATACGACAGAAAAATCCACTTTAAGGTAAAGCGTTACCTTGATCAGTGGTGAAGTGAATTGGAAAGGTTCCAAACAGCAAAGAGTTGCTGGTTTAGTGATAAAGACAAAGTATATAGCTATAAATGAAGCTGTAAGTTGATTGTTTAGATTAAAAGTTCATTACAGAACTAGGAATAGTTCCTAAATCTTATCTTGGATCTAAACATGTGTTGTGGCACTTTCACTTGGTTATTGGAATAATTGAAAGATGGAAATCACTATAGAGATAGTGAACTCTCAAGAACAACATTACATATCCATTAACTAAAGCTTATCCAACAACAAGATAATCGTCACTTAGAGAAGAAGGGTATGAGATACCATGGCGATTGGCTTTAGTGCAAGTGGAAGATTGAAAGTAGTATGCACACAAGCCAATTATGATTGATGATAAATCATATACTTTGTAACAATCTTATTCATTTATTAATAAAAAGTATTAATTTATTAAAGGCTTAGAATTATGTACATGATGCTGTTTTATAATATGTGATAAACCCATAGTTTTAAGCAATGTTTTTAGAATAATGATGATGATCATTCTAATGAGATCTAAATTCTTAGAAAGCTTAAAACTAAAATAATTTCCAATCGTTGGATTACTAAATTGGGGATTAGTGAATCTGGATAGATTGGTACATACATTGCTTGCTCATTGGATGAGGATGATTGATCTCATGATCATTTGTGTGGAGACACTAAAGCAAGTATATAGGTGCTTATTAGAGAATAAGTTCACTGAACGTGGCTCGCTAAGGAATACCTAATGGAGTTTTACTTGTCTGTCAATAAGAATTTATGTAGTGATAGTAGTATAAGTGATCTTTATGATGAATTATACTTTGACTTATTCCTTAAGACCCTCAGGGTATATCAAAGGGTATGCTTGGGTATAATAAGTTATACATGGAGATAATGTATGATCAATAAAGAATCTACCACTTCTAGTAAAAGAAGAGAAATGTACTATGTGATTCGATAAATGACAACCCAGTAGTCCTTGGCCAAGGCAGAATGAAATTAGAAAGGAGTTTCTAATTTGTATTATTTGAAGTTGTGCATTTAAGAGTCGAAATATATATAATCAAATAAAATAAGACTTGATAGTAATTCCATGTCTTATATTTAATTGGGACATTAGATGGTGGAAGGATTGAATTGTACGATAACTATTTACTAAAATGTTCTTTTATGATTAATGTTGAAATCTATATTATCTAAAAAGTCGTTGATCGATAGGGAGGCTTATCCCTATTGAATAATAAATATTATTTATTTAAATAATTAATTGTTTAATTTATTTATTTAAATAAGATTAGAATTGTTCTAATTGATTTATTCACAACCGATTTAATATAGAGAACCTAAATGGTCACACCATAAAAGGAAGAATAATTATTTAAGAAGTTAATGGCATAGTCGTAATAATATGTTAAGTATATTTAATTTAATCTATGGTGATAGAATAAATTTAATAGCTTAATATTTATTATTTAATATTTTAGAAATATTAAATATAAATTAAGAAGAGGAGTCTTATTAATATTATTACAATTATTATTATTTTAATTTCTAAAAGAGTTTAGGAATTAATTTAATATAAGTACTCTCATTTATTCCTAATAGGATTAGGATGAAAAATTAGTTAAAGGAGTTTAATTAATTATCCCTAATAAGATTAGGGAGCCCATTTAATTAAAAGAGTTTAATTAAATAAATAATATCTTATTTTAATTAAATAAGGTTACCTGATATCTTTATAAGAGAAGTCTTATATCATATATCAGATATACGCAATTCCAACAGTTGGAGAGTACGCTCTTTTTGTATGAGAGATAGAAAAACTAGGGTTTAGCTAACCACCCTTCTTCTTGAATATTTATTTTTCCTTAGTGGATCACCTCTAGAGGCCAAACATTTAGGTGGCTAACGTTGATCAAAGAAAGGAACCAAACTCGATAGAATCAAGATGAACGCGAAAAGATTTGGAGGTGAACTTGTACCTGAGGAAGCTCGAATCTTCAAGGGTATGATTCTTGTTCTTTATCTTTTCATTTAATTAATAATTGTGTATAAAAGATGATCCGGGTATATGGTTTGTAAAATTTTAAACTCTGATTTTTTTAAGTTTCCGCTTATTTTGTGCAATTTGATTGCGCTCATGAATATTACAAACCTAACACTGTGACACCCCCAAATCCTGGTAATTCATTCCCTCAAGTTTTGGTGTTCACTTAATAAAAACATTCATGTCTAACTACCCAATCATAATAAAATTAAATAATAAGCCTTCCCATTAGAGGATTACATTAATTAAAATCTCCTAGGTTATCTAACCTTCAAATACAAACATCATATGCGGAAAAAATAAATAATCTTCATTACAATAACTAAAATAAAGTCTGACAACAAAATGTCAACATGTTTACAAGTCTTCAATACTTGTTCATCTTTCCCTTTCCTTTATTGATGCTAGGTACATCGACCTTCTCAACTTTAGCTGTAATAATTATATAAGCAAGAGTGAGCAAACAATGCTCACTTGAAATAATAATGAATGAAACTTTACAACAATTGTCAAATAGTAGGCTCAATAGAACTGAATAATAGGTTCTATCAATGATAATCAAAATCTGAATCATATATCTGAGAGTCATAAGACCACGAACTATGTCCATAGTTTTAAGTAATCTTTCAACTTAAACTTTAACAGTCATAAGACTATAGGGATTCCTCTTACTTAGGGGGATCAATCCTTCGTACAATGTATTGTGCACAAACATTTCAACGCTATGTGTAAATTATCCCCTAATAATAGGGTTGTTCATCTCAGCATTTAGAATACAAGTCTGCACCAAAGTAAGTTTGGTTTGGATATGTTTCAAGGTAATTTAGGTTTAACGAACATCAACTAAGGATTAGTTGAATAAAAAGGTAATAACATTATGCTATGGAATAAGTTATAACGGAATCAACATTGTATACTAAGGTCATGTTTTAGGAATAATCTAAGAGCATAAACATTGAATAATTATAACATGCCTTGTTTGAACAATATTAAACCAATGTTATTTATACATGAGTACTAAGCATGCATAATAAATAGTAAATTGAACGATAAAACTTGTTCAACATTAATATATCAGAATATATAAACTTGCATGCTAAATAACAAGTTAAAGACAAGAATAACTTGCTCACTATCAGAATAAGGTTTAGAAAACTTGCATCATCATAAACAAACTAGATATAAGAAACTTACTCAACATAAGAATAAAGTTTAGGAAACTTGCATAATTATAATTGAAATAGGGTAAGTAAACTTGCACAATAATAACAAGGTAGAGTAAGAAACTTGCATTGCGTGTAAGTTAAACCGTAATAGATTGATTCACAATATCCTAATCACATATCATTAGGATACAATTAGTCATTACCAATACTCTATATACAAATAAGTACATATTTCATGTATGTCTTGATTTTTAATCACATAATCAAGTTACATTAATAACACTCGTTAAGTGTTAATAATTTGCTCATTCATAGCACTATAATACCATAATAACAAAATTATATTTTTAACAGTTATGATATTGCATTATATCAGCATTTACAAAATTCGTGTAAAAGAAAACTCATTCTTGGCCCTACTGCTAACCGGCGCTGCGGCGCCACAGCTTACACTATGGGCGGTGCTGCGGCACGGTACTGGCACTGCTGCGCGATGCCTAAGCCAGGCAGTGGCGCTACGGTGCGAGATAGGCGTTGTGGCGCCGACTTTAGCGTTGTGGCGCGAATTTTGGGGTTGCGGCACTAATTTTGACGCTGAGGCACCGAACTTACATAACTGGACACGAAGAACATAACAAAGCTAATTTCTGTCTATTTAGTAGCTAAATTAAAATCTATAACTTATGTAATTTACACATAACCTTTACCCATCATACATATACCAATTTAAAACAACTAAACAACAATCTTAAAAAGATTAAATCCTTGAATCCCATATTTTTAAAAAAAAACTCTATTTTTTGACATTTGTTTAACACAGTAACACTGTAACCACAATTATACACCAAATTGATTCCTTTGAACTACGCTCTTTTTATTTCTTAACAAATTAGCATATTTAAGGTTCAATTTTACAATTAGCTCACAATCAAATATAAATTTTTATACTCATACCAGTCATGTTCATACACTGTAAAGCCAATTCCTTTCTTGTAAACGTAATTTAGCATACAATCACACACACACACACACACACACACACACACACACACACACACACACACACACACATATATATATATATATATATATGCTAGTTATACTATTATATTACATATACACATAACTTATTATCAATCATAAAGAAATTTAGATTACATAAAATTTTATAAAAACTTTATACTATAGTCAAGAACACGGAACACAGAGAACTATGTAGTAAAACATATATATATATATATATATATATATATATATATATATATATATATATATATATATATATATATAATTAATGTTATGTAAAAATACCTTCAATATTCTCAGACAATACTTGCTAAACACCATAGATAATTGTTTGAAAACTCAGAACTTTCTCTCAAATTCTCTCTGAACCTTTTTTTCTTTTTTCTGTAACTCTCTTCTTAGGCTCAGGTTTAGACCAAATACACTATACGTAAATTAAAAAAAACCAACGCACGATTTACAAACGTCTAAAATCGACGTCTACTAATTGTCCATATTAAATTATCAGTTACCATAATTTAATATATATTATTTATATTTTATTTATTTTATTTATATTATTATAATTCAAAATCCAAAAATCCAAAAGCCATAAGGCTCTGTTTGGCAAAACTTTTTAAAAAGTAAAGACTTAATATATTTAAGCCTTGTTTGGCAAAACTAAATTAAACTCCTTTAATTTATTTTAATATCCCATTTATAGCATAGTTATTTGTCACACTATTAGTACCAAATTAAATAAAAATATTATAATAATCCATTTAATCCCTATCAACTCTCTAACTTAATTTATTAATTAAATTAGAAATTATATCATAATAATTAATTTTCTTAACTCCTTAATTATTTATTTAACAAATAATTAACCAAATCAAATCAAATTAAACAAATATCTATTCAACAATAAAAACATCAATTAAATATTTATATAACTAAATAAATATTTAAAATTATAATTTAAAATTCTAGAATGTTACATCATTCCCTCCTTACAAGAATTATGTCCTTAGAATCACAACTCAAACAAATCATTCGTCACATTCTTCCCTACTTACAAAGATTCTGTCCCCAGAATCGAAGACACAGATTAAACAAATAACTCAGGATAATTTTTTATCATTTAATCTTCGAATTCCCACATAGCTTCTTCAGCATTGTGGTTCCTCCATATCACCTTCACGGAAGGTATTACTTTATTCCTGAGCACTTATTATTTTCTGTCAACTATTTGGATATGAATCTCTTCATAGGACAAATTCTTATCAAACTGCAATGGTACGTACTCGATCACGTGCTTGTAATCGGGTGCATACGGTCGTAACACTGAAACATGAAAAATATTGTGAACATTTTGCAATTCTGGAGGTAGAGCTACCTCGTAAGCCACTTCTCCTACTCTTCGAAGCACTTCAAAGAGTCCAATAAACCTCGGGCTTAGCTTTCCCTTTTTACCGAAACAAATTTTCCCTTTCCAAGGAGAAACTTTTAAGAACACGTAATTTCCTACGTCGAACTCCCGATCTTGTCTGTGTTGATCAACATATTTCTTTTGTCTGTCTTGAGCATCTACCAATCTTGTCCTGATGAGTTTGACAACTTCAGCAGTTTTTTGTACCAATTTCGGTCCTAACAGTTGGCGTTCACCGACTTCATCCCAGCACAATGAAATTCTGCATTTCTTGCAGTATAATGCTTTGTAAGGCGGCATGCCGATACTGGCGTGGTAACTGTTGTTGTAAGAAAATTCCATAAATGGTAAATGTTCATCCCAACTCCCTTTGAAATCTATGATGCATGCTCTCAGCATATCTTCTAATGTATGGATTGTTCGTTCGCTTTGGCCATCTGTTTGTGGATGGTATGTCGTATTCATTCGCAACTGTGTTCCCATACATTCTGGTAGTCTCTTCCAGAAGTTTGATGTGAACCGCGGATCTCTATCTGACACAATTGACACTGGCACTCCATGTGTGAGACCTCAGATTTTATGAATAAAGATTTAATTTTCTCGAAATATTTTTTTTGTATATTATGGTGTGGATTTGAGATAGTGTTATAGTTGTGGGTAGTATTTAGAAATTTTGAAAAGTATGTAAGTTGTTGTATAATATTCGATTGATCGTGGAATATTCTTTTTGTCGGAGAATATCCGTACGACAGTACAATCATTGGTGGACCCCACAAAGGAATTATTGTCAGATTGAGAAAACGACAAAAATATTTTTATAAAAATAACGGTAACGACCGAGAAATTCGGATCCTATTGTAAAATAATTTTATTTAATTAAATAATAATAAAATCCTAATTTATGTGTTATCAAGATGGTTGTCGTTGTATGACCTAATGATGTCATAATGTCGTAGTATTTGAGCTACGTGGATGAATTAAAGTGTTTGAATTTCCAAGACGAAAATAAAAGTTTTCCGAGAAGTTTTCTGAAAAATACTATTCATCGATATTTGCTCGGGATATAATTTTGAGATTTCGAGAAATACGTAATGATGGAATATCAAGGTAAGACGGATTATGTAATAATAATCTAGTTATGGAAAATACGATATTTTGCTTGTGGACTTAATTCGTAAAACGTTAAGTAAAGTGAAATGTTAAGGAATGAGTAATATTGTATGATACCTTGGGTATTGTACAAGGGAATGAAAACGAGTATAATACGAAGTATTATACGAGTTTGTATGAAGGATGAAATACGGTATACAAATTCTATAGGAATTGAAATATGAAAATAATACATAAACTATAAGTATATGTATTATGAGATGTTAAGGAACTTGGATGATTGGTTATTAATTACTACAAGTCCAAGTAGATTAAAGGGTTAAAGCCCAAACATAAATTAATAAACCAAGGTGTATTATTAATACAAAGCCCAAAGGATTTAATTCAAGCCCAAGCTAAAGTCTAAGATGGCTTGGGTGACCCATGGAGCAAACCATATTAATATGGTAAGTGTGGTGACCAAGTGAAGTAATAACCAAGTATGTGTGGTGACCAAGTGTAGTGATGATCAAGATAAGTGGGGACCAAGATAAGTGATGACCAAGTGATGTGGTGCCCAAGATAAGTGCTGAGCAAGTATGTGTATTGCCCAAGACTTTGACTTAATGACCAAGTGTAGGATTAATGAAGTAATGGCCAAGTAATGAATAGTAAGGAGGTGTAATGTTTTATTGACAAAACTACCCTCACCTTGCCAAGTCTATAAATAGAAGAGCCTTGTTAGTTGTTTGCTGGTTGTTCAAATAATCTAACTTCTAAGGTGCTTATTTGTTAGAGAGTTTAAGTTGCAAGTAAGTCATTTACATAAACCAAGACGAAGAAGCAAGCTACCTTACAAATACTCCAAGAGTAAGATTTCTTCTCCTATATCTTCTATCTCTAACATGATAGGATGATAAGAAAAGTGGGATTAAGAAACATGAATGAATAAGTAATGAACTTAAGCCACATAAGTTGGCCATAAGTCATTTGAATGTATATAAGTTATAAACTTTTGATAAGTTAACTTTGAATGTTAAGTATAAAAATATGAACTTATAAGGAGTTTGTTAAAAGAAGTGAATAAGCACTTATATGAACTTATGTATCATGAATACCTAAGTTAAGTATATGTTAAGAACATATGAGAAATAATGTTTAAGGAAACTTAATGATAATAAGTCATTATCATGAAATCTTAAGTAGTTTATAATTTTACAAGTTATAAACTCATGAAGAAATAAGTCAAAAATCCAACAATGTATAAAGATTGTTGTATCAAGTATGTTGAGATGTTCACATAATGAATGAAGTTCATTTGTAATGTTGAACAAATCGTAAGAAGAAAGAATTGTCAAAATTTGCACGATTAGACGATAAACGTCGAATTCGTAAAATTCCCGGAATGGAAGTCAAAATTTGTGTTTAAGTTTGGAACAATAATTTTCCAATAGAGACAAGTCATATTTGGCATTTAAGAGTTGCAGACTCGAAAATGACCGGATTCTGACTTAGAACAAAGAAACGAGCGTTGAACGTTCACGAACGTTTACCGTTTACGTTAAAAATGAACCAATAGGTGAATTTTGAGCAAACGAAGTCAAATAGATAAAATTCTTGAATGATCATGTAGATTATGTAATTTGTGAATCGTAGGCTTCTGAACGAACTAATTCGGACTTATAATGAAGAAGTTATGCGTCTGGAAAGTTCGCAAAGTTCACAAACTGAAATTACAATCTGGTACATAGAGTTGGCGCCGCGGCGCCAACCCTAGGCAAAAATAGTCGCGCCGCAGTGTGGAACAGTAACCGAGCACACTGTAAGAGTTCGCCGCGGCGCGAACTATTGCACTACTTGTGGCGCCGCAGTGCCGAGTCCGGGTCAGAGGTGCTTAAGGCTCGCGCCGCAGCGCGAGTTGAAGGCATAAAGTTGGCGCCGCAGCGCCAGTCTCAGAACAAAGATAGACTTGAATATTTTCAAATACAAAGAAAGGAAAGTCAATTGAATTAAAAGTAAACATGACTTAAGGACTGTAATGTAACCTTGTGTAAACATTGTTAAACCTTAAGTATGTGGTATAAAGGTTAAGACAACCTAATCAAATGAAAAAGCAACGGTAATGATAAACAGTAACGAAATCTAATACACAATTAAATTGAAATGAAGGGTATGGTATAGTCATTACATACTTGATTATATGTGACCTAATGTAAGGAATTATGTGATCATGTATTGTAGAGACTTGAACGACTTGAATATAGAGCTAATACACAGTAGCAGACGCTAAAGGCAAGTATTCTAACTCTTGTCTCAGTTCAATCTGAACAAGTTGTTGAGGTTCATGTATTCTTTCACATGAATTAAAGTATGTTAAGGTTAAAGCCAATTCCTTTGGCTAGACTTGAAATGTTGATAGTCTATTCATGTATTATCAAATGTTGTTATCTTTTGTCAACTACTTGATATGGTTTTCAAAAGAAGACGGAAATGTTAAACAAATGTATTTTGTCGGTAAACGACAGGCACGTGAGGTTGCCAAATGATTAAACGTGCATACGTTTAATGGATGTAGTGTTGATCAACATATAGTACAATAGGCTGATCACCTAGAAGTGCTCGTAAGTGATATCGGGCTTACATAATTCATTCCGGGTTGTCCTTTTTGCAATAAAGAATGAATACTCGAGGTCTCTGACCAGAGTGAATGTTTTACTAATATGATTAAGATTGTAAAACATTTTCAAAGGAAGATGAAGTGCTATTTTGTATTATCAATAGTACTTCATAACTATTGTTCAGTTATTGAAGATATACGATTCATACATGTCAAGCATGTTGTTATTGAATTGTTATACTTGCTGAGCTAGTTATGCTCACTCTTGCTTGAACTATATGAATGCAGCTAAGATTGAACGTCTCTAAGGATCGGGAAAAGATAAAGGAAAGGCAAAGGCAGATTATTAAACTGTCTTGTAATAGTATAGGTCTATTGTTGTAATAAATGATATTATGACAAAGAACCTTTGTAATGGGTTTAGAACTTGGGAAATATAAATATTACTTTGAATATATAGAAGTTATGTTCGTTCTTTGAGACTTTTCAATTGAATGAATGTATGAATGATGTACAGTATAGCACCATCTGTCGGGTTGGAAGATATCCGGATTTGGGGGCGCTATAATAACGATGAAAGTGTTACCGTTAAAACTGTTGAACTACTCGGTAGTAAAAGTACAGTAATACGCGTGGTTGCATATGAGCACACGATATTGATTATTGTTGTTTTACGTGATAAGTCACTCAGTTTTGTTTTATTGGTATTATTAATATAATAAAACAGAAAAACTTTTTATATAAAATAGAATACTTTTATAAAGTTATTCTATAAATAGAATATATTATATTCTATTATGCATAGTGTTTTGCATAGTAAATTTTTTTTATATCAAACAGAATAATTTTATAAAGTTATTCTATAAATAAAATATATTATATTTTATTATGCATAGTGTTGCATAGTACCTGCATAGTGTTTTGCATAGTAAAATCTTTTTATATAAAACATAATACTTTTATAAAGTTATTCGTTTTATTAGATTATAAATAGAATATATATTTTATTTAAAAGATTTTGCTTTAAATATAGACCATCTGATTAAAAGTAAATCAATCTGGACCGTTCATGAATTAGTTACTATGCAGTCCATTCTTCTATAAATAGAAGCTCACTCCTTCATTATTTCTTACGAATTCATTGAAACTATAGAGAGAGAAACTATAGAGAGAGTTCTTCTTCTATAATCTTGAGCGCGTATTTCTTTAGAGTTTAAGAAAGCCTTGAGCGTAGTACAAGTTTTCTTCGAGTATATCCTCGCCCTACCAGTCGGAATACTCTTTGTTCAAAGGTAAGGGATATTATTTGTTGTACTCGTAAGGGATATTATTTGTTGTACTCATAAGGGATATTATTTGTTATACTCGTAAGGAATATTATTTGTTGTACTCGTAGGGGATATTATTTGTTGTACTCGTAAGGGATATTATTTGTTGTACTCGTAAGGGTTATTCTTTCTTTCTTATTCGTGAAGAGAACTTCTGTTATTCCATTCTTTATTATTCTGTTGGAATAACCTGTATACGTAGGATACCCTATACTTGGTAAAATTCTTCTGTTATTCCATTCTTTATTATTATGTTGGAATGACCTGTCTATGCGAAGTACCGCATACATGATGAATTCTTCTGTTATTCCATTATTTATTATTCTGTCGAAATATCATGTCTGTGTGTTTACGCCGGACCTGGTTCCATTATTTATTATTATGTCGGAATATCCTGTCTGTACGTTTACGTCGGACCTGGTTTCGTTATTTATTATTCTGTTGGAATAACCTGTCTGTGCGGTCTATCGCATGCCTGATGATTTCTTTTGTTATTCCATTCTTTATTATACTTAGTTGGTTAAAGTTTTGGCTTCTATACTCCATGAAATTAGTGGAATATCCTTGATATTTGCGCTTCATCCAGTATCTTTTCATGGAAATATTCTTCTGAGCATTCTTGAATTTACTCCACAAAGCAGTATCATATTGACAATTTGGACGTTATTAGTTCTTGGATAAATTAATTCTTGAACTTGTTTTATTGAATTTTTATATCATTGTCATCATCCTCATGTTTATATTGTGATAAAAGTCATCTGTGGCCTGTAGTGCATAGATGGACTTGGTATGATTATGACCAGGGATTATTCGGTATAATCATGACTGTAATGTTACAAATGATGTGGAAAAAGTCCTCATTGGCCGTAGTGCATTGATGGATAATTTTTGGTTTGATTATGGCTATGGATTCTCTTCGGCCAAGGGTGCAAAGATGAATTATTTTATGGCATGATCAGGACCGTTGATGAAAACACGATTATCTTTGGCCTGTAGTGCATGAATAATTCGTGGTCGTTATACTGAAGAATATCATTGGCCTGTAGTGTAGGGATGATTTAATGATGTGGATTATTTATTAAGCTGAGTCTCAGCGATAAAAGTAATGAAAAACCTTTTCAATCATAGAAGATAGTAGATTTTATTCTCTATTTGACTCTTCTAATGGATTGCTTGTTCTGCTGCAGTTAAACTTGATGTTTGTTATATTTTATCAGTTTAACACTGTTGAAGGCTAATGATAATTTATTCTGCATTATCTTAGTCATAATATTTCTTACTGGGCTAGTTGAGCTCACCCTTTTTCTTTCATTGTTCTCTTTAGGAAATGAGAATGTAGCAGGGACTAGTCGGGGAACGGAGTGACGGTCCAGATGATAGCATTAGTAGTCCTCACTATTCTATGAAATAGTGTGATAATAAATGTAATGAGGACCCCGTTGAGTTTGTATATTGTCAAGATGATAATACTTGTATTAAAACTCATAGCATATGTTTAGTCATATTTTACACGACTGTTGTATAATTAAGTTGTATTTGAATTTTGTACCATGTATTTGGCGATCAGGATGGGTGATGTATACCTATTTTGGGGGCGTCACAGTTGGTATCAAAGCTTAGGGATATGATCCCTAGCTGAGATGTAAGACAAGAACTACGAGGGGAGAGACGGAGAATTCCTTCGCTAGTATGACCTACCTAAGTTTATTTGGCATTTAATTAGTCGGTCAGAGTATAGGGATAATATCTGATATGTTAATTAACCCTTGTTTTGTGACAGTGTTTGCGAATGACATCTGAAAATATTGAGATAAGCAATGAAGCACATGAGACCGTTGAGTCAGCTCAACCAAAAGGTAACGACCAACAACATGATAATAATCATACCGGTGGCAACGGCTATCGGAACAATGATAACCATCGTGGGGGAAATTATCATGCCAAGAAAGGTAACCACTTCGGTGGTAATCATGACTAAGATAATAGAAGTAGAAATTTCAAGAAGAGAAGGTTCAATAATGATTGAAAGACAGCATCACCAGCACCTGTTGTTAAGGAAGAAGAACGACCGCCAATTAGATGATACGGATACGGAGAGGAGGGACACATAAGTCCACAACCTTTTAAGGTATGTTTTAGTTGAAGACCTAGCTCGATTTTGTCGTATGGTGAAGTCAAGTCCAGCTTGGATAGTGACGCCAAAGGATGTCCCAGATAAGTCAAAACCGGTAGTTTAAGTGAGAGCATTTATTGAGGAAATTGAACGAGGTTATTACGGATAAGTTAATCATAAACTCCTGTGAAGTCTATACCTTATTAGATACCGGTTCTACCCATTCTTTTATCTCTCTTTCTTGCGCTCAACGTTTAAATTTAACCCCAGAGAAGTTAGACTTTGACTTATTGGTTGAAACTTCGTTAGTAGAAGCCTTCATTACCTCCACTGTTTATAAATCTTGTTGATTCAAATCGACACTTTCACGTTACCTGTCGATCTTATCTCTTTGAAAATACTTGCCTTTGATGCGATTTTAGGAATCGACTGGTTAAATACTCATCATGCTTTTCGTAAGGTTGTTAGCTTTCATATTCCTAACCAACCTGTTATGTGAATTCAAGTAACCAAACCACTAAAGTCAATCATTGTCATATCAAGCCATAAGTAAAGAGCCCCAGTTCTTTCGTTGTTGACTTTCTTGTGTGGAATGCACCGAAGCCAGACTTTCTGTAGGCGACGTCGTGAATGACGATGACAAGTTGATAGGTATCAATGTGACATACTATCCAAGTCTTAGATGAGGGTCACAGTTTTGAATGATATTTCTATTGTTAATAAATTTCCTGACGTATTCTTGAAGACTTCTTAGCCTACCACTAGAGCGTGAAATCGAATTTTGTATTGACCCCAGTACAAAACCCACAAATATTTCTTTACTTAAAACGAACGTAACATGCCCCAAAGACGTTGACTCGAGTTGTTGAAGATTACGATCGTACCATTCAATACAATCGTAGGAAAAGCGAACATGGTAGCTAACGCGTTGAGTAGAAGATCGTATGCGGTTATAAGTGCGAATATATGAACCCACGTGAAGATAACGAATATACGAGTAGAATTAACTTTAATCGATAAAGTTAAAGCCGCTCAAGCTACACACTCGGAGCTGATGAATGTGAAGAAGAAGGTTCAAGAGGGCGTTATTCTAGAAGCAAGAATCGACGAAGAGAGGAAATCTCAACCCTCGATTTAATTGGCCCATTTGAAATCCTCGATGAAGTAGGAACTATGGCCTATAGACTCGTTTAACCCACAAGTATGTTGCGTGTTCAGAACATTTTTTTTACGTATCGATGTTACGTAAATGTGTGGACGACCTGAACCACATTATTAATTTAGAACCGGACGAGATAATAGAAAATTTAACATATGAGGAGATACGTGTTAACATCTTGGATAAGAAGGATCATATTCGACACTCAAAGGTTATACCTCAAGAATTAGAATCTGAAATGAAGTCAAGGTATCCTCACCTCTTCGGCATACCAGGTACGTACGTAAATTTCGAGGGCGAAATTTCGTAAGGAGGGGAGATTGTGAGACCTCAGATTTTATGAATAAATATTTAATTTTCTTAAAATATTTTTTTGAATATTATAGTGTGGATTTGAGATAGTGTTATAGTTGTGCATAGTATTTATAAATTTTGAAAAGTATGCAAGTTGTTGTATAATATTCGATTGGTCGGGAAATATTCTTTTTGTCGGGGAATATCCATACGACGGTACAATCATTGGTGGACCCCGCAACGAAATTATTGTCGGATTGAGAAAACGACAAAAATATTTTTATAAAAATAACGACGAAAGTGTTACCGTTAAAACTGTTGAACTACTCGGTAGTAAAAGTACAGTAATACGCGTGGTTGCATAGTAGCACACGATATTTATTATTGATGTTTACGTGATAAGTCACTCAATTTTATTTTATTGGTATTATTAATGTAATAAAATAGAAAAGCTTTTTATATAAAACAGAATACTTTTATAAAGTTATTCTATAAATAGAATATATTATATTCTATTATGCATAGTATTTTACATAGTAAAATCTTTTTATATAAAACAGAATACTTTAATAAAGTTATTCTATAAATAGAATATATTATATTTTATTATGCATAGTGCCTGCATAGTGTTTTGCATAGTAAATTTTTTTTCTATAAAATATAATACTTTTATAAAGTTATTCGTTTTATTAGATTATAAATAGAATATATTATATTTTATTTAAAAGATTTTGCTTTAAATATGGACCGTCCGATTAAAGTAAATCAATCTGGACTGTTCATGAATTAGTTACTATGCAGTCCATTCATCTATAAATAGAAGCTCATTCCTTCATTATTTCTTACGAATTCAATGAAACTCTAGAGAGAGAAACTATAGAGAGAGTTCTTCTTCTATAATCTTGAGCGTATTTCTTTAGAGTTTAAGAAAGCTTTGAGCGTAGTACAAGTTTTCTTCGAGTATATCCTCGCCCTACCAGTAGAAATACTCTTCTTTCAAAGGTAAGGGATATTATTTGTTGTACTCGTAAGGGGTATTATTTGTTGTACTCGTAAGGGATATTATTTGTTGTACTCGTAAGGAATATTATTTGTTGTACTCGTAAGAGATATTATTTGTTGTACTCATAGGGGATATTATTTGTTGTACTCGTAAGGGATGTTATTTGTTGTACTCGTAAGGGGTATTCTTTCTTTCTTATTCATGAAGAGAACTTCTGTTATTCCATTCTTTATTATTCTGTTGAAATAACTTGTATACGCGGGATACCCTATACTTGGTAAAATTCTTCTATTATTTCATTCTTTATTATTATGTTGGAATAACCTGTCTATGTGAAGTACCGCATACATGGTGAATTCTTCTGTTATTCCATTATTTATTATTTTGTCAAAATATCATGTCTGTGCGTTTACGCCGGACCTAGTTCCATTATTTATTATTCTGTCAGAATATTCTGCCTGTGCGTTTACACCGGACCTGGTTCCGTTATTTATTATTCTGTTGGAATGACCTGTCTGTGCGGTCTATCGCATGCCTGGTGATTTCTTTTGTTATTTCATTCTTTATTATACTCAGTTGGTTAAAGTTTTGGCTTCTATACTCCATGAAATTAGTGGAATATCCTTGATATTTGCGCTTCATCCAGTATCTTTTTCATGGAAATACTCCACAAAGCAGTATCATATTGATAATTTGGACATTATTAGTTCCTGGATAAATTAATTATTGAGCTTGTTTGATTGAATTCTTATATCATTGTCATCATTCTCATGTTTATATTATGTTAAAAGTCATCTGTGGCCTGTAGTGCATAGATAGACTTGGTATGATTATGACCAGTGATTATTCGGTATAATCATGACCGTAATGTTACAAATGATGTGGAAAAAGTCCTCATTGGCCGTATTGCATTGATGGACGATTTTTGGTATGATTATGGCTATGGATTCTCTTCGGCCAAGGGTGCAAAGATGAATTATTTTATGGCATGATCAGGACCGTTGATGAAAACACGATTATCTTTAGCCCGTAGTGCATGAATAATTCGTGGTCGTGATACTAAAGAATATCGTTGACGTGTAGTGCAGGGATGATTTAATGATGTGGATTATTTATTAAGCTGAAAAACCTTTTAAATTATAGAAGATAGTAGATTTTATTCTCTATTTGACTCTTCTAATGGATTGCTTGTTCCGATGCAGTTAAGCTTGATATTTGTTATATTTTATCAGTTTAATATTGTTGAAGGTAATGATAATTTATTCTGCATTATCTTAGTCATAATATTTCTTACTGCGCTAGTTGAGCTCACCCTTTTGCTTTCATTGTTCTCTTCAGGAAATGAGAACGTAGCAGGGACTAGTCGGGGAACGGAGTGACGGTCCAGATGATAGTATTAGTAGTCTTCACTATTCTATGAAATAGTGTGATAATAAATGTAATGAGGACCCCATTGAGCTTATATATTATCTAGATGACAATATTTGTATTAAAACTCACAGCATATGTTTAGTCGTATTTTACACGACTGTTGTATAATTAAGTTGTAGTTGAATTTTGTACCATGTATTTGGCGACTCAAGATGGGTGATGTATACTTATTTTGGGGGCCTCAAACCATGTCTCGAAATGATCTCTTTAACGTACAACCATGCCAACTGATCAAGATTGAATCTAATCTTTATTGGCAAAAAGTGTGCTAATTTTGTCAGTCTGTCCACTATCACCCAAATCGCATCACATCCTCTATAAGTAGTTGGAAGACCCACCACAAAATCCATTGTGATGTGTTCACACTTCCATTCAAGTATTTCCAATGGTTGAAGTAATCCGCTTGGTCTTTCATGCTCGACCATGACTCTTTGACATGTCAAGCATTTCGCGACACATTCTGCAACATCTCTTTTCATGTCTGGCCACCAAAAATGACGTCGTAAATCTTGATACATCTTCTTACTTCCTGGATGAATCGAGTATCTTGAATTATGAGCTTCGTTCAAGATTTCTTCCTTAATATTTGGTACTGCTAGAACCCAGATTCTTCCCTCGAATCTCAGTAATCCTTCGGCATCGATCTTGTATTTCGCATCACTACTTTCAGCCACTTTCTCTTTGATCTTTCCACAATCTTCATCTTGTAGTTAAGAATTCCTTACTTTGTCCACCAAAGTTGGAGTAGCTTCCTTTTGGAATAGTCGTTCATTAGATTCCTTTGGAAATTTTATTTCCAACTCTAGCTTTGCCATTACAGAAATAAGCTCCTCCTAAGTGGTTATCAACATCAACTTTTCTCGACCTTTCCTACTTAAAGCATCTGCAACCAAATTCTCTTTACCTGGATTATAAAAGATCTCACAATCGTAATTTTTTTCAAATCCATCCATCTTCTTTGACGCATGTTCAGGTCCTTCTGAGTGAAAACATACTTTAGACTCTTATTGTCTGTGTAATTTTCACATTTATCTCCATAGAGACAGTGTCTCCATATCATCAGAGCAAATACTATTGCAGCCAACTCTAAATCATGAGTCGGATACCTTTTCTCATAGTCCCTTGGTTGCCTTAATGCGTATGCAATAACTTTGCCGTTCTGTATAAGAACACAACCTAATCCTTTATGTGAGGCATCACTATACACCACAAAGTTTCAGGTATTATCTGGTAATGACAACACAGGTGCCACACTCAACTTCTTCTTCAAGTCTTGAAAACTTTCTTTACACTACTCCGTCCAAATTTTTTTTTACAGATTTCCTTGTCAATTTTGTTAACGAAGTGGCTATCTTGGAAAAATCTTGAATAAATCGTCTATAATAACCGGCCAGTCCCAAGAAACTCCTCACCTCCGAAGGTGTCCTTGGTTGTTCCTAATTGATTACGGCTTCAACTTCTGATGGATCTACTGAAATCCCATCTTTGTCAATCACATGTCCCAAAAATTGTACACGATCTAGCCAAAATTCACACTTAGAGAATTTCGCGTACAACTTTTCCTTTCTTAGTATCTCCAACGTCAAACGTAAATGTCCCACGTGTTCTTCTTGAGATTTGGAGTACACCAGAATGTTTTCGATAAATACCACCACAAACTTATCTAAGAATGGTTTAAACACCATGTTCATCAAATCCATAAATGCAACTGGGGCATTGGTCAAACCAAAAGACATCACCAGAAACTCGTAATTTCCACACCGAGTTCTGAATGACGTTCTAGGTACATCCTCCTTCCTTACTTTCAATTGGTGATACCTACTTCTCAAATCTATTTTTGAGAAGTATTTAGCACCCTTCAATTGGTCAAAGAAGTCATCTATCCTTGGCAACAGATATTTATTCTTAATTGTGACTTTGTTTAATTCCCTATAATCAATGTAATGATGCATTGACCCATCCTTCTTCTTCACGAATAACATCGGTGCTCCCAATGGTGACACACTCGGCTGAATGTATTTCTTATTTAACAGCTTCTACAGTTGTACCATCAGTTCCTTCATCTCTACTGGAGCCATTCTGTACGGGGCCTTCGATATCAGAGCAGTTCCTGGCGCTAAGTCGATCACGAATTCAATCTCTCTGTCAGGCAGAAGTCCTGGTAAATCCTCCGGAAACACATCTATAAATTCCTTAACCACTGGTATCTCCTCCAGATTCACATTCTTCTTCTGAGTATCGACTATGTAAGCTAAATAACTCACACAGCCTTGACTCAACAATTTCTTGGCCTGCATAATCGTCAGACATGTCGCATGTCTAGGCGATTTACTACCATAGAAAACTACCTTTGACGGAGTCATAAGGTTTACACATTTCTTTTGGCAATCAATTACCGCTCCATAATTGAATAGTTAATCCATTCCCAAACTAACATCAAACTCTCCAAGTCTTTTCAGGATTAAATCTACCATCATGATATTTCCCTTAATATTCACCCTACAATTCTTGTATACGAACCTAACAGGAATTACTTCCTTATTTGTAATTTCTATGTTTAAAGGGAAATTCAATTCTTCACTAGGCAATCCTAACCTCTTAGCAAATTCATCAGATATAAACGAGCAAGTAACACCCGAATCAAATAATACATAAGCATCTATATCATTGATTGGGATAATACCTGACCCAACAACCTTTGATTGCATAGCATCTTGCACAGTCATGTTGAAGGTTCTTGTTGTGGGTTTGTTTGACGCTGTTGGTCCAGCAATGGTCCATGTACCTCCACTGCTACCTCCCTTGCTTCCTGTTGTCTCCCCAGCTTTCTTCTTAGGGCACTCACGAGCGAAATGAGTTTGTGACCTGCACGTGAAGCAAACATTCTTCTTGGGTTGATTGAAATTTGGGGCGATGTGACCCTCCTAGCCACAGTTAAAGCATATTCGTTTCCCCATTAAGTATATACCCTTGTGAAACTTCCCGCATGTAGCACATGCTTCGAACTTCCTATTCTGCTGGTTACCCTACAAATTTCCAGCGCCCACATTTCCATTCCATTTTCTCTTCAGGTTATTGTTACCATTTCCACTACCACCACCACCATTCATAACCTCCACTTCAGTCTTCTTCTTTTTTTGTTCTTGATTAAACTTCGTTACAACCTCGCCTCCACCTTCAGCGAGAATGACCTTCTCCATTATTGTTGTGAACGTCTTCAACTGGAATAGGGAGACCCTACTGTACAACCAGGGTTTCAGTCCCTACTCAAACCTCTTAGCCTTGCACTCATCTAGGTTGACTTGATATGGCGCAAACCTCGCTAACTCGTTAAATTTTGTGGCATACTCCGATACTGTCATTGTTCCTTGCTTCAGTTCTAAAAATTGCACCTCCATCTGACTCTTCGAACTCTCTGGGAAATAAGTCTCGAAGAATATCTCCTTAAACCTATCCCAAGACATAACCCATTGACCTCCTCAAGTTTTATTGGCCTGCCACTAATAACTAGCCTTCGCTTTCAACATAAATATTGCAAAAGCAGTCTTATGATTCTCCCCTACTCTCGCAACATCAAACACTTTCTTTATCTCCATGATCCAGGTCTATGCCTCAACTAAATTCATGGACCCACGAAATTCTGGTGGTCCAACCGCCTTGAAATCCTTTAATGTCACAGCTTGATTCTGCGGTTGATTCTGTAACACACCCGTCAGTAACGTCACTAGCTGTTGAACGGGGTTAGCTTCGGCATTGTCGTTATTGGTAGCTCCCTCAGTGGTTCTTTGTCGTGGTTGACGTTTTGGAGGCATTTTCTGTTAAAACATACTCATTAGATTATTACTCAACTCCTTTAAGTATTTTCTACTTAACTTGCGTCTCATAAAAGAAATCATCACATAACACATAACACTTTGAATAAAATAAAATAATAAATTTTATTCATTCATAATTTTTTTGAAAACATAAGAACAATAGCATCGCTGCTATTTACATTACTTTGCTGAACTACTAAAGTCTCAGGACACCATCATCATCATATCCCATAGGTTACATAACACTTGGGATTTATATATTATTTTACATTTTATTAATCGCATATCAGGTACATTCCCTATGATGTCCTACTAAGATGCTGCGTAGCCTTATGAAGTTCTTCCTCCATAATCCAGAACATTGTTCTGCGATATAATATGACCGATGGCACCGTCTCGAACTGAATTGGATAACCCATGACCCGATCTTGAGCTCGATTAATCACGGTGTTGAATACGTTATTCATCTCCTCCATCTTCATCCTCTTTGCTTGTGCGTCTCTCTCTGATATTCCGGCTCGTTGATAAGCTTCCTCATACGCGTCTTCGGCTCTTGCCCTCTTAGTAGATTCTTCCTTCAGCTTGCTCTTCAGTTCTGCGATCTCCTCGGTCAATTGTTCATTCTCTCCTTCAATATGGACCAGCTTCTCTTCGACATTATTTAGACGTTCCTCTCGATCCTGGATCTCGTCGTCCTACTGTGCCATTGAGGTCTATTTTTCAGCTACTATCTCTTCCAACTCCTCGATGGTATCCTTAAGTTCCACATTGCAGTCGTATACTTCATCGTACATACGAGAATCGATTGAGTTTAGTGGAATCTCTTCCTCCTCGTCCTCGTCATCCTCATTCGACTGTGGCAACTCAACATGATCCTCCTCATCCGTTTCCACATCATCATCCTCATCAGGTAAACCATCCTGCTCAACTACTGTGACCAACGAAGCTGACTTCCGTGGAAGTAGTTGTTCCCAAACCACCTGAATGTCTCGAGGCTCCTCCTCTCTAGGCATTTGAGGTCCTTCCTCCCTAGCCTGATTGGATTCTCCTACATTAGCCATCCTGACAACAATTTTTTTTAAGTTTTAATTATTAATCATTACTACTCGACACTCACGAGCACATAAGTTGTAATCACATAAGCATGTAAGTGTTTTATTACTTCTTCCTTAAAACTCGATAAGAGTTTATCACCAATATCTTTTCAAAGGTTACTTCCTAAGGCTTTTCTCCCACCTAAGGTTCATAACCTAATGCTTTGATACCAACTTGTGACACCCCCAAATTCTGGTACTTCATTCCCTCAAGATTTGGTGTTCTCTTAATAAAAACATTCATGTCTAACTACCCAATCATAATAAAATTAAATAATAAACCTTCCCATTAAAGGATTACATTATTTAAAATCTCCTAGGTTATCTAACCTTCAAATACGAACATCATATGCAGAAAAATTAAATAATCTTCATTACAATAACTAAAATAAAGTCTGACAACAAATGTCAACATGTTTACAAGTCTTCAATACTTGTTCATCTTTCCCTTTCCTTTACTGGTGCTAGGTACATCGACCTTCTCAACTTTAGCTGTAATAATTATATAAGCAACAGTGAGCAAACAATGCTCACTTGAAATTATAATGAATGAAACTTTACAACAATTGCCAAATAGTAGGCTCAATATAACTGAACAATAGGTTCTATCAATGATAATCAAAATCTGAATCATATATCTGAGGGTCATAAGACCACGAACTATGTCCATAGTTATAAGTAATCTTTCAACTTAAACTTTAATAGTCATAAGACTATAGTGACTCCTCTTATTTAGGGGGATCAACCCTTCGTACAATGTATTGTGCACAAACTTTTAACGCTATGTGTAAATTATCCCCTAATAATAGGGTTGTTCATCTCAGCATTTAGAATACAAGTCTGCACCAAAGTAAGTTTGGTTTGGATACGTTTTAAGGTAATTTAGGTTTAACGAACATCAACTAAGGATTAGTTGAATAAAAAGGTAATAACATTATGCTATGGAATAAGTCATAACGGAATCAACAGTGTATACTAAGGTTATGTTTTAGGAATAATCTAAGAGCATAAACATTGAATAATTATAACATGCCTTGTTTGAACAATATTAAGCCAATATTATTTATAATGTACTAAGCATGCATAATAAATAGTAAATTGAACGATAAAACTTGTTTAGCATTAGTATATTAGAATATATAAACTTGCATGCTAAATAACAAGTTAAAGACAAGAATAACTTGCTCAATATCAGAATAATGTTTAGAAGTCTTGCATCATCATTAAAAAACTAGATACAAGAAACTTACTCAACATAAGAATAAAGTGTAGGAAACTTGTGTAATTGTAATTGAAATAGGGTAAGTAAACTTGCACAATAATAACAAGGTAGAGTAAGAAACTTACCTTACGTGTAAGTTAAACCGTAATAATTTGATTCACAATAACCTAATCACATATCATTAGGATACAATTAGTCATTACCAATACTCTATATATAAATAGTACCTATTTCATGTATGTCTTGATTTTTAATCACATAATCAAGTTATATCAATAACACCCGTTAAGTGTTAATAATATGTTCATTCATAGCACTATAATACCATAATAACAAAATTACATTTTTAACAGTTATGATATTGGATTATATCAGCATTTACAGAATTCGTGTAAAAGAAAACTCATTCTTGGCCCTACTGCTAACCGGCGCTGCGGCGCCACAGTTTACACTATTGGCGGTGCTGTGGCGCGGTACTGGCGCTGCTGCGCGATGCCTAAGCCAGGCAGTGGCGCTACGGCGCGAGATAGGCGTTGTGGCGCCGACTTTAGCGTTGTGGCGCGAATTTTGGGGTTGCATCACTAATTTTGACGCTGAGGCACCGAACTTACAGAACTGGACACGAAGAACAGAACAAAGCTAATTTCTATCTATTTAGCAGCTAAATTAACATCTATAACTTACGTAATTTACACATAACCTTTACCCATCATACATATACTAATTTAAAACAACTAAACAACAATCTTAAAAACATTAAATCCTTGAATGGCATATTTTTAAACAAAACTCCATTTTTTGACATTTGTTTAACATAGTGAACACCGTAACCACTATTATACACCAAATTGATTCCTTTGAACTAAGTTCTTTTTATTTCTTAACAAATTAGCATATTTAAGGTTAAATTTTACAATTAGCTCACAATCAAATATAAATTTTTATACTCATACCAGTCATGTTCATACGTATACTCACTGTAAAGCCAATTCCTTTCTTGCAAACGTAATTTAGCATGCAATCACACACACACACACACACACACACACACACACACAACACACACACACACATATATATATATATATATATATATATATATATATATATATATATATATACTAGTTATACTAATATATTACATATACACATAACTTATTATCAATCATAAAGAAACTTGGATTACAGAAAATTTTGTAAAAACTTTATACTATAGTCAAGAACACGGAACAAAGAGAACTATATCGTAAAACACACACACACAACACACACACACACATATATATATATATAATATATATATATATATATATCTAATATTAAGGATATGTAAAAATACATTCAATTTGCTCACACAATACTTGCTAAACACTATAAATAATTGTTTGAAAACTCAGAACTTTCTCTTAAATTCTCTCTGAACCTTCTTTTCTTTTTTCTGTAACTCTCTTCTTAGGCTTAGGTTTAGACCAAATACATTATACGTAAATTAAACAAAACCAACGCACGATTTACAAACGTCTAAAAACGACGTCTACTAATTGTCCATATTAAATTATCAGTTACCATAATTTAATATATATTATTTATATTATTATAATTCAAAATTCAAAAATCCAAAAGTCAAAAGGCTCTATTTGGTAAAACTCTTTAAAAATTAAAGACTTAATATATTTAAGCTTTGTTTGGCAAAACCAAATTAAATTCCTTTAATTTATTTTAATATCCCATTTATAGCATATTTATTTGTCACACTTTTATTACCAAATTAAATAAAAATATTATAATAATCCATTTAATCCCTATCAACTCTCTAACTTAATTTATTAATTAAATTAGAACATTATCTCATAATAATTAATTTCCTTAACTCCTTAATTATTTATTTAACAAATAATTAACAAAATCAAATCAAAATAAACAAACATTTATTCAACAATAAACACATCCATTAAAAATTTATATAACTGAATAAATATTTAAAATTACAATTTAAAATTCTGAATTGTTACAGCACTGGAATCAAATAATACATTAGCATTTATATCATTGATTGGGATAATACCTTACACAATATCCTTTGATTGCACAACATCTTGCACAGTCATGTTGAAGGTTTTGGCTGTGGGTTTGTTTGATGTCGCTGGTCCCGCAATGGTCCATGCACCTTCACTGCTACATCCCTTGTTTCCTGCTGTCTCCTCAATGTTCTTATTAAGGCACTCACGAGCAAAATGATCATTTGACCCGCATGTGAAGCAAACGTTCTTCTTGGGTTGATTGCGATTTGGGGCGATGTGACCTTCCTGGCCACAGTTAAACCATACACGTTTCCACATTAAGCACACACACTTGTGAAACTTCCCGCAGGTAGCACATGCTTCGAACTTCTTATTCTGCTAGTTACCCTGCTGATTTCCAGCACTCACATTTCCATTCCATTTTCTCTTCAGGTTATTGTTACCATTTCCACTACCACCACCACCATTCTTAACCTCCACTTAATTCTTCTTCTTTTTCTGTTCTTGATTAAACTTTGTCATTGCCTCGCCTCCATCTTCAGCAAGAATGGCCTTCTCCATTATTGCTGCGAATGTCTTCAACTTGAATAGGGAGACCCTACTGTACAACCAGGGTTTCAGTCCCTACTCAAACCTCTTAGTTGCGCGCTCATCTAGGTTAACTTGATATGGCGCAAACCTCGCTAAGTCGTTAAATTTTGTGGCATACTCTGATACTGTCATTGTTCCTTGCTTCAGTTCTAAAAAAAACTGCACCTCCAGCTGATTCTTCGAACTCTCTGGGAAATAAGTCTCGAAGAATATCTCCTTAAACCTATCCCAAGTCTTAACCCCTTGACCTCCTGGAGTTTTATTAGTCTGCCACCAATAACTAGCCTCTGCTTTTAACATGAATGTTGCAAAAGCAGTCTTCCGATTCTCCCCTACTCTCGCAACATCGAACACTTTCTTTATCTCCATGATCCAGATATCTGCCTCAACTGGATTCATGGACCCACAGAATTTCGGTGGTCCAACCGCCTTGAAATCCTTAAAAGTTGTAGCTTAATTCTGAGGTTGATTCTGCAACACATCCGTCAGTAACGTCACTAGCTGTTGAATGGGGTTAGCCTCAACATTGTCGTTATTGGTAGCTCCCTCAGTGGTTCTTTGTCGTGGTTGACGTCTTGGAGGCATTTTCTATTAGAATATACTCATTAGATTATTACTCAACTCCTTTAAGTATTCTCTACTTAACTTGCAACCCATAAAAGAAATCATCACATAACACATAACACTTTGAATAAAAATAAAATAATAACTATTATTCATTCATAATCTTTTTGAAAACATAAAAACAATATCATCACTGCTATTTACATTACTTTCCTGAACTACTAAATTTCCAGGATAACATTATCATCATATCCCATAGGTTACATAACACTTGGGATTTACATATTATTTAACATCTTATTAATCGCATATCAGGTACATTCCCTACGATGTCCTACTAAGATACTGCGTAGCCTTACGACACTCTTCCTCCATAATTCGGAACATTGTCATGCGATTTAACATGTACGACGGCAGTGTCTCGAACTGAATTGGATAACCCATGACCCGATCTTGAGCTCGATTGATCACGGTGTTGAATACGTTATTCATTTCCTCCATCTTCATCCTCTGTGCTTGTGCGTCTCTCTTTGCTATCCCGGCTCGTTGATAAGCTTTCTCGTACGCATCTTCAGCTCTTGCCCTCTTAGTAGATTCTTCTTTCAACTTGTTATTCAGCTCTGCAATCTCCGCTGTCATTTACTTATTCTCTTTGACATTATTCGGATGTTCATCTCGATCTTGGATCTCATCGTCCTTCTGTGCCATCAAGGTATGTTGTTCAGCTACTATCTCTTCCAACTCCTCAATGGTATCCTGAAGTTCCACATTGCGGTCGTAGACTTCATCGTACATATGAGCAGCGACCGAGTTCAGTGGAATCTCTTCCTCCTCGTCCTCGTCATCCTCATTCGATTATGGTAGCTCAACGGGGTCTTCCTCGTCCGTCTCTATCTCATCATCCTTATCAGGTAGACCCTCTTGCTCAACCATTGTGACCAATGGAGCTGATTCCCGTGGCAGTAGTTGTTCCCAAATCACCTGAATATCTCGAGGCTCCTCCTCTCTAGGCATCTAGGGTCCTTCCTCCCTAGCCTGACTGGATTCTCCGACATTAACCATCCTGACAACAAAATTTTTAAGTTTTAATTATTACTTGTTACTACTCGACATTCACGAGCACATAAGTGTTTTATTACTTTTCCCTTAAAACTCGATAAGAGTTTATCACCACTACCTTTTCAAAGGTTACTTCCCAAGGCTTTTCCCCCACCTAAGGTGTTGTTTGTTTACATCTGATTGCCTCTTAATGGACTGCCTTTTATTCGCTAAGAGGCATGATGTTGTTTGTTTGGTTTTTTGTTACCTCTGAATACCTCTTAATTGGTAAGACAGAAAATGAAATCTGAATACTTAAGAGGTACCTCTTAATAAATTTTTTTTGATAATTTTTATATATATAAATATATTCAACAATATTATGTACTCATTTTCATTAAATTGAATATTTAAAATTATTAAATAAAATTTAGCCCTTTAAAATGGTAAAATAGTGTCATTAAGAGACAACTTAATTTTAAGTTATCAAATAATTTTTTAGATTCAGAACTCATAACAATACAGATGATCAAATTTATTAAGGCATCATAATCATTCAGATCTTAATTCTCAGGTTTATCAAACATAACCTAAGGTTCATAACCTAAAGCTTTGATACCAACTTGTGACACCTCCAAATCCGAGTACTTTATTCCCTCAAGATTTGGTGTTTACTTAATAAAAAAATTCATGTCTAACTACCAAATCATAATAAAATTGAATAATAAACCTTCCTCGTTAAAGGATTACATTAATAAAAATCTCCCATGTTATCTAACATTTAAATACAAACATTCATATGCGGAAAATTAAATAACTTCATTATATTAAAAAAAATAAAGTCTGACAACAAAATGTTAACATGATTATAAGTCTTCAATACTTATTCATCTTTCCTTTCCCTTTACTGGTACTAGGTACATCGACCTTCTCAACTTTAGATGTAATGTTTATATAAGCAAGAGTAAGCAAAAAATGCTCACTGAAAATAATAATGAATAAAACTTTACAATAATTGCCAAATAATAGGCTCAATAGAACTGAACAATAGGTTCTATCAATGATAATCAAAATCTGAATCATATATCTGAGGGTCATAAGACCACGACCTATGTCCATAGTTATAAGTAATCTTTCAACTTAAACTTTAACAGTCATAAGACAATAGGGACTCCTCGTACTTAGGGGGATCTGTGACACCCCCAAATTTAGATACTTCATTTCCACAAGATTTGGTGTTCACTTAATCAAAACATTCATATCTAACTACCCAATCATAATAAAATTGAATAATAAAACCTGCCTATACATGATTACGTTAATAAAATTATCTCTCAGGTTATCTAACCTTTAATTACAATCTTTCAAATGTGGAAATTAAATTATTACATCACATCATTATTAAAGGTCTATCATTATAATAATAAAATAAAATTACAAGTCTTCATCACTTGTACATTTTTCCTTTTCCTTTGCTAGTTGTAGGTTCATTTACCTTCTCAACCTTAGCTGTAATAAGTGTATAAATATGAAAGAGTGAGCAAAACAATTGCTCACTAGATATAGAAATGAATCAACACGAATGAAATAACTTCCAACAAATAGGCTCATCAACACTAAATAGTATTCTATCAATAATAACCAACGACTGTAATCAAAATATGGAGTATATAAAACTGAGGGTCATAAGACCACAAACTATGTCCACAGTTGCAAGTAATCTTTCAACTTCAACTTTAACAGTCATAAGACTATAAGGACTCCTCGTACTTAGGGCGATAGACCCTTCGTACAATGTATTGTGCACAAACATTTCAACGCTAAGCGTAAACCCCTAATAATAGGGTTGTTCATCTAAGTATTTAGAGTACAAGTCCGTACCAAAGAAAGTTTGGTTTGGATAAGATTTCAAGGGTAATTTGAAGTTTAACGAACATCAACTATAGGACTAGTTGAATCAATAGTGTTTGATAACACAACAGTTGATCAATAATAACATAATTATTGAATATACATTAAGTAATATCAAGCTGAAATTAAAGCTTGCTCATTATTAGAATGGCTTGTGTCAAGTAAATGAACTAAGATAATTCAACATTAGAAATTAGAATTCAAGAAAATTGCATTCATCGTACATGAAGGACAATAAAGAAACTTGTCTAACATTAAACAAGTTAGAATACATCAATAAATATTGGAATTCAAAACTTGTTTGAATAAAGTTTAAGTCATAGCTAGCTTGTTCAAATAATGATGAGGAATACAAGAATTCGATTAATGAATGATTAAAGAAAAAACTTGCTCAATCAAAAGAATGAAGTTACACAATGTAATAATAGAACTAACTCAATGAAAGTCTAGAGTTAGAAAACTTGCCTCGAGCGTAAGCTAAAATATTAAAACTCACGTTCACCTATACACAGTATTAAAACCACAACATCTATTAGACATACTAATATTCACTTTTCAATATAAAACACATTACTAGCTAAACTTGTTATTTTAGCACAAGTCTTATGCTACCATATAAATTTCAGAATTCCCAAGTGTTAACATCCCAACACTTATCTAACATTCATTGTATAAGCTAAGTTACGTGTGACGCCCACAAAATAAGTATACATCACCTATTCTGAGTCGCCAAATACATGGTACAGAATACAAATACAATCTTAAATATATAACATGAGCTGTGAGTTTTAATACAAACATTGTCTGCTAGACAGTATACAAACTCAAATTCAATATTATTACATTTATTTTTCCACTATTTCACTGAATAGGGAGGACTACTAATGCTATTATCTGGTCTGTCACTCCGTTCCCCGACTAGTCTCTGCTACGTTCTCATTTCCTAAAGAGAACAATGAAAATAAAAGGGTGAGCTCAACTAGCCCAGTAGAAAATATTATGACTAAGATAATGCAGAATATATTATCATTAGCCTTCAACAGTGTTAAACTGATAAAATATAACAAACATCAAGTTTAACTGCAGCGGAACAAGTAATCCATTAAAAGAGTCAAGTAGAGAATAATATCTACTATCTTTTATGATTTAAAAGGTTTTTCATCACTTTTATCGCTGGGACTCAGCTTAATAAATAATCCACATCATCGAATCACCCCTGCACTACGGCAAAGGATATTCTTTAGTATCACGACCACAATTATCCATGCACTACGAGCCAAGAATATTTGTGTATTCATTAATGATCATGATCATGCCAACAACTGTCCATCAATGCACTACGTGCTAATGAGGACTTTTACCACATCATTTGTTACATTACGGTCATGATTACACCGAATAATCCCTAGTCATAATCATACCAAGTCCATCTACGCACTATAGGCCACAGATGACTTTCAACAAAATATAAACATGAGGATGATGACAATGATATAAGAATTCAATAAAACAAGTTCAAGAATTATTTTATCCAGGAATCAATAACGTCCAAATTGTCAACATGATATTGCTTTGTGGAGTAAAATTCAAGAATGCTCACAAGAATGTTTTAATGAAAAGATACTTGATGAAGCGCAAATATCAAGGATATTTTACTAATTTCATGGAGTATAGAAGTCAAAACTTTAACCAACTGAGTATATTAAGGAATGGAATAACAAAAGAAATCACCAGGCATGCGATAGACCGCACAGGCAGGTTATTCCAACAGAATAATAAATAACGGAATCAGATCCGACGTAAAACGCACATATAGAATATTCCAACAAAATAATAAAGACGGAATCAGGTCCGACGTAAAACGCCCAGACATGATAATCCAACAGAATAATAAAGACGAAACCAGGTCTGGCGTAGAACGCACATACAGGATGTTCCAACAGAATAATAAAGATGGAACTAGGTCCGGCGTAGAACGCACAGACAGGATGTTCCAACAGAATGATAAAGAATGGAACAACAGAAGAATTTCACCAAGTATAGGGTAGCCCGCGTATACAGGTTATTCCAATAGAATAATAAAGAATGGAATAACAGAAGTTCTCTTCATAGATAAGAAAGAAATAATACTCGCTACCTTAGAAGAAAATGGATATAGAAGTAGTGAAGTAGCAGAATACTTTTCTTTTTTCTCTCTATAATTTCTCTCTATAATAACCTCTCTAAAGCTTTTGTGAATTAGTGAGAAATGAAGGAAGAATGATCTTCTATTTATAGGAAAATATAGTTTCGATAATTGCACGTTTTGGGGCTCAAAAAATTACAGTATAATACCTTCCTCTTTTTCTTCATTTTTAATTTAGTCCTGCAAGCATTATCAAACTTGCACCATCTCCCCTAATAGTAAATAATGAGAATCAATAGTACAATCATGTGAATAAATACTATAATCATGTGAAAATTTTAATTACCGTATAGTACCTTCAACTATACCTCCATTTTTAACTTAGTCATGCAAGTATTATCAATCTTGCACCAACTCCCCTAATAGTAACAAGAATGTGAAACAATAGTATACACATGTGAACTAATAGTTATAATCATGTGAAATAATAGCAATCAATTGCTTATTTATCCGGTTAAATACCCGATTGGTCAATATAACCTCCAGACATCAATTATTATCGAAATAATTGTTGATTTTCACTAACACAAATAATTCCTACACAATGAAACCATTTTTATCAAAAATATTACTTTTGAAATTTCGAAGTTTGACTTTTCTCGAAAAAGTCAACTGTTAACTTTTTGACCAAATAGTGAATTCTGAAATTTTTTGTGTTTATATACTATTTTTACTAATTTTATCGTTTCGGACTCAAATATCACGTTCGCGTCTCCAAATTCAACTTCGAACACAACTTCAATTTTAATAGCATTCATCATTAATATTATAACTCACAATATTTATCAACCAGGTCGTTCCCAATAAAGAGGGGACTTTCCAATAAGGATTTCTCCATATTGGCGAGCAATTAGGTGACCAAACCTCTCCTTGACAGAACTTCTAGACATTGTAAATATTGCAATTCAATAATATGAATAACTTTGTCGTCTCAATTATTGATTTAATAAAATAACATATTATGCAGATGATACTGTGATAATAATCGAATCAATAATATGAGAGATATGATGCAGCAATTACTGTAGCAATAATTAAGTATAACTGAGTGACTTCTCACGTAAGCATCAATAATCAATACCGTGTGCTACTATACAACCACACGTAATACTGTACTTTTACTACAGGGTAGTTCAACAGTTAACGGTAAAACTTCCGCCGTTATTTTCATAAAGTATTTTTGTCGTTTTCTCAATCCGATAATATTTCCGTTGTGGGGGTCCACCAATGATTGTGCCGTTGTACGAATATTCCCTGTTAAAACGAATATTTCCCGACCAATCGAATATTATATAACAACTTGCGTACTTTGCAAAATTTGTAAATATTACCCACAACTATAACATTATATCAAATCCACACCATAATATTCAAAAATATATTTCGAGAAAATTTAATCTTTATTCAAAAAGTTGGGGTCTTACAACCTCCACTTCTTATGAAATTTCTTCCTTGAAATTAGGGTGCGTACCTGGTATGTCGAAGAGGTAAGGATATCTTGATTTCATCTCAGATTCTAACTCCCAGGTCATTTCCTCAACATCGTGGTTTCTCCACAAAACTTTGACTTGAGGTATAACCTTGGAGCGTAGAATATGTTCCTTCTTATCCAAGATTTTAACAGGAACCTCTTCATACATTAAATCTTCCTCTATTTCGTTCGGTTCTAACTCAATATTGTGGTTCGGGTCTTTCACATATTTACGCAACATGTATATGTGAAAAACGTTATGAACACGAGACATACTTGGCGGTAACGCAAGTCTATAGGCCACAGTTCCTACTCGATCGAGGATTAAAAATGGGCCAATGAATCGAGGGTTGAGCTTTCCTCTCTTTCCAAATCTCGTAACTCCCTTCCATGGAGCAACACGTAACAACACTTGATCTCCAATATCGAATTCCACGTCCTTTCGATGAAGATCAGCATAACTCTTTTGTCGATCTTGTGAGGTTTTTATACGTTGTCGGATCGTTTGAATCTTTTTCGTAGTCATACGTACCAACTCCGGTCCCAACAACATTGCTTCACCCACCTCATCCCAGCATACTGGAGAACGACACTTTCTTCCATATAACGCCTCAAATGGAGCCATGCCAATACTTGCTTGATAACTGTTGTTGTAGGAAAACTCCACCAATGGTAAGAACTTATCCCAACTTCCCTTGAAGTCAAGGACACAATGTCTTAATAGATCTTCAAGAGTTTGAATGGTCCTCTCCAACTGCCCGTCCGTCTGAGGATGATATGCCGAGCTAAATCGTAAATCTGTGCCCATATCTTTTTACAAACTAACCCAAAATATTGAAGTGAATCTTGGGTCTCGATCAGAAACTATGGATATACTGGCATACCATGCAGTCTTACAAACTCGTTTATGTACATACGAGCAAGACGTTCAAGTTTATAAGTTTCTCGTATAGGTAGAAAATGAGCAGACTTGGTCAATCTATCAACAATGACCTAAACTGCATCTATGCCTTGAGAAACCTTGGGAAGATCAGTAACGAAATCCATAGTAATGTGTTCCCACTTCCATTCTAGAATTTCAAGTGGTTGCAGTGGACCTTTTGGTACTTGATGCTCCGCCTTGACTCGTTGACAAGTTAAACACCTTGAGATAAACTCTGCTATCTCTCTCTTCATATTGCTCCACCAAAATGTATGTCGAAGATCACGATACATTTTGGTACTCCCAGGATGGATTGCAAACGGTCTGTTGTGCGCCTCCACCATGATTTTATACTTTAAATCAGGGTCATTAGGAACACAAAGTCTGGAGTTGACTCGAAGTATTCATTCCTTATCGATTCTTGCTTCCGGCATAGCCCCTTCTTGCACTTTCTTCTTCATACGCATTAGCTCCAAGTCTGTAGCTTGAGCAGCTTTAACTTTATCGATTAAAGTCAGTTCTACTCGTATGTTTGCCATCATCATGTGGGTCCCTGGAGTCTTTATCTCTAACTCCATCCTTTGCAAGTCATACAAAATGGGCCTTTGCGTTGACAATATTGCACTCGTACCCGCATATGATCTTCTACTCAGTGCGTCAGCTACTACATTCGCTTTTCCAAGATGGTATTGGATGGTATGATCATAATCTTTCAATAGTTTAAGCCAACATCGTTGTCGCATGTTGAGTTCTTTTTGGGTGAAGAAATATTTGAGGCTTTTATGATCCGTATAGATCTCCACTTTCTCCCCATACAGGTAATGCCTCCAAATTTTAAGCGCAAAAACGACAACTGCCAACTTTAGATCATGAGTAGGGTAATTCTTCTCATATTCTTTGAGTTGTCATGAGACATAGGCTATGTCTTTCCCATGTTGCATGAGAACACATCCTAACCCTTTGCCTGAAGCATCACTGTAGATGACAAATCCCTCCGAGCCAGATGGTATTGTCAGAACAGGTGCTGAAATGAGTCTCCTCTTGAGTTCTTGAAAACTCTTCTCACATTCCACGCTCCAATCGAATTTTGTATCTTTTCGAGTCAGCTGAGTTAATGGAGTAGCGATTCGAGAAAACCCTTCTACGAATCTCCGATAATAACTAGCTAATCCGAGAAAGCTACGTACTTCGGTCACTGATTTAGGTTGCTCCCAGCTTTGAATAGCTTCAATCTTTGCTGGGTCAACAGATATTCCATGACTTGATATCACGTGCCCAAGGAATGCAACTTCCTCAAGCCAGAACTCGCATTTCTTTAACTTGGCATATAGCTTGTTTTCACGAAGCTTTTGGAGTATCAGCCTCATGTGTTGGTCATGATCTTCATGGCTTTTGGAATATATAAGGATGTCATCAATAAAGATGACCACAAAATGATCTAAATATTCCTTGAATACTCGGTTCATCATATCCATAAAGGCAGCAAGAGCATTAGTCAATCTAAAAGACATGACTAAGAATTCATAATGCCCGTACCGAATTCTGAAGGCAGTCTTTGGAATATCCTCAGTTTTAACCTTCAGCTGATGATATCCAGAACGAAGATCGATCTTTGAAAAGAATTGTGCTACTTGCAAGTGGTCAAACATGTCATCAATGCGAGGCAACGGGTACCTATTTTTTATGGTGACATGATTCAACTCCCGATAATCAATACAAAGTCGCATACTCCCATCTTTCTTCTTCACGAATAGAACAGGAGCACCCCAAGGAGAAGTATTAGGACGAATAAAGCCAATGTCTAACAATTCCTGCAGTTGGGTCTTTAACTCCTGAAGTTCAATAGGAGCCATTCGATATGGGGCTTTGGAAATGGGTTTTGTACCGGGTTCAATGTCGATACAAAATTCAATTTCACGCTCTGGGGGTAGGCTAGGAAGTTCTTTGGGGAATACGTCAAGAAATTTATTAACAATAGAAATATCATTCAAAACTGACGTATTTTTGTTTAAATCCGTGACATGAGCTAAGAAAGCTTGACATCCGTTTTTCAATAAACGAATAGCTTTATTGTTTAGGAATATGAAAGCTAACAACCTTACGAAAAAAAATTAATTTTTGCATGATGAATAGTTAACCAATCAATCCCTAGAATCACATCAAATGTAAGTATTTTCAATGAAATAAGATCGACAGGTAATGTGAGGGTGCCGATTTGAACCAAACAAGACTTATAAAAAGTGGATGTAGCGAAGGTTTCTCCCAATGGAGTTTCAACAGATAAGTCAAAGTCTAATTTCTCCGGAGTCAAATTTAAACGTTGAGCGCAAGTAGGAGAAATAAAAGAATGGGTAGAACCGGTATCAAATAAGGTATAGACTTCACTAGAGTTTATGATAAGCTTACCCGTGATGACCTCGTTCGGGTTCCTTGCTTTTTGGGAGGTCACAACAAATGCTCTCCCTTGTACCACTGGCTTTGACTTTTCTGGGACGACCTTTGGTGCCTCCATCCTAGCTGAACTTATCTTCGGTGAACGACAAAATCGGGCTAGATGACCTTCTCTTCCATAATTATAACACGCTTTGGATGGCATCGCGCAGTTTGGGCTGATATGTCCCTCCCCTCCGCATTTGAAGCATATGATAGGTGGTCGTTCTCCTTCCTTAACCACGATTGATGGTGATGACGTCCTTCCATCATTGTTGAATCTCCTTTTCTTGAAATGTCCATTTTTATTATCTTGGCTATGATTGCCACCGAAGTGGTTACCATTTCTGGCATATTGATTCCCTCCACGCTTGTTGTCACCATTTCAATGACTGTTACCACTTGTATTTTCATTCTGCCGGCTGTTTTCCCTTGGTTGCGTTGACTCGTTATCGCGCTCCAATAATTGAGCCTTATTTACAACATCTGAATACAAACACAGTTTATGAGAAATAAGATATTGACGTATCTCCGGTTTCAAACCTCTTAAAATGATTCGCGTCATTCGTTCCTCATTATCGACCAAATGGGATGCAAACCGGGATAACTCCGTAAATTTAGCCTCGTATTACGACACGATCATATTGTTTTGCTCCAACTTGATAAACTCCACCTCTTTCATGTGACGAATACTTTCGAGAAAGTACTTGTCGTTGAATAGCTCTTGGAACTTCTCCCAAGACATGTTGAGTGCGTCAGGCTAGGTATGTTTTATAGATTCCCACCAGTAATCTGCTTCTTCACGCAACATGAAGGTGGCGAAGGGAACCTTTTGCTCCTCGGAGCATCCCAAGACATCAAATATCTTGGTGATCTGCTTTATCCATGCTTCAGCCTTAAGTGGTTTTGGCTCTCCAATAAACTCCGGTGGTCCCAGCTCCTTGAACTATTTGGCGGTGACCGTCCGAGAGTTGCCAGTGTTTCCACCTGTATTTTGGACAGGAGCCGCTCTCGCCTGATGTTGCATGAATTGCATGAAGCCTCAGAACATTCCATCGTTCATCATTTGGTCAGTGTTGTTGTTTGTAAGAGGATTATCGCCCTCCTGATGCACATTATCCTGGTTATTGATCTGTGGAGACTCAACGGTCTCTTGTGCTCCATTGATGTTCTCAACATTCTTGGATGCCATTTTTAAATACTGCCACAAAACAAGGGTTAATTGACATGAAACATATTATCCCTACACTCTGACTGACCAATTAAATACCAAATAAACTTAGGTAGGTCATACTAGCGAAGGAATTCCCCGTCTCTCCCCTCCTTGTTCTAGTCTCACATATTAGTCAGGGATCATATCCCTAAGCTTTGATACCAACTGTGACGCCCCCAAAATAGGTATACATCACCTATTTTGAGTCGCCAAATACATGGTACAGAATACAAATACAATCTTAAATATACAACATGAGATGTGAGTTTTAATACAAACATTGTCTTCTAGACAGTATACAAACTCAAATTCAATATTATTACATTTATTTTTCCACTATTTCACTGAATAGTGAGGACTACTAATGCTATTATCTGGTCTGTCACTCCGTTCCCCGACTAGTCCTTGCTACGTTCTCATTTCCTGAAGAGAACAATGAAAGTAAAAGGGTGAGCTCAACTAGCCTAGTAGGAAATATTATGACTAAGATAATGCAGAATATATTATCATTAGCCTTCAACAGTGTTAAACTGATAAAATATAACAAACATCAAGTTTAACTGCAGCGGAACAAGCAATCCATTAAAAGAGTCAAGTAGAGAATAAAATCTACTATCCTTTATGATTTAAAAGGTTTTTCATCACTTTTATCGCTGAGACTCAGCTTAATAAATAATCCACATCATCGAATCAGCCCTGCACTACGGCCAACGATATTCTTTAGTATCACGACCACAATTATCCATGCACTACGGGCCAAGAATATTTGTGTATTCATTAATGGTCATGATCATGCCAACAACTGTCCATCAATGCACTACAGGCCAATGAGGACTTTTACCACATCATTTGTAACATTACGGTCATGATTACACCGAATAATCCATGGTCATAATCATACCAAGTCCATCTATGCACTATAGGCCACAGATGACTTTCAACAAAATATAAACATGAGGATGATGACAATGATATAAGAATTCAATAAAACAAGTTCAAGAATTATTTTATCCAGGAATCAATAACGTCAAAATTGTCAGCATGATATTGCTTTGTGGAGTAAAATTCAAGAATGCTTAGAAGAATTTTTCAATGAAAAGATATTGGATGAAGCGCAAATATCAAGGATAGTCTACTAATTTCATGGAGTATAGAAGTCAAAACTTTAACCAACTGAGTATAATAAGGAATGGAATAACAAAAGAAATCACAAGGCATGCGATAGACCGCACAGGTAGGTTATTCCAACAGAATAATAAATAACGGAATCAGGTCCGGCGTAAAATGTACAGACAAGAAATTCCAACAGAATAATAAAGACGGAACCAGGTCCGGCGTAGAACGCACAGACAGGATGTTCCAACAGAATGATAAAGAATGGAATAACAGAAGAATTTCACCAAGTATAGGGTAGCCCGCGTATACAGGTTATTCCAACAGAATAATAAAGAATGGAATAAAAGAAGTTCTCTTCATGGATAAGAAAGAAATAATACTCCCTACCTTAGAAGAAACTGGATATAGAAGTAGTGAAGTAGCAGAATACTTTTCTTCTTTCTCTCTATAATAATCGCTCTAAAGCTTTTGTGAATTGGTGAGAAATGAAGGAAGAATGAACTTCTATTTATAGGAAAATATAGTTTCGATAATTGCACGTTTTGGGGCTCAAAAAATTACAGTATAATACCTTCCTCTTTTTCTTCATTTTTAATTTTGTCCTGCAAGTATTATCAAACTTGCACCACCTCCCCTAACAGTAAATAATGTGAATCAATAGTACATTCATGTGAATAAATAGTATAATCATGTGAAAATTTTAATTACCGTATAGTACCTTCAACTATACCTCCATTTTTAACTTAGTCATGCAAGTATTATCAATCTTGCACCAACTCCGCTAATAGTAACAAGAATGTGAAACAATAGTATACAAATGTGAAATAATAGTTATAATCATGCGAAATAATAGCAATCAATTGCTCATTTATCCGATTAAATACCCGATTGGTCAATATAACCTCCAGACATCAATTATTATCGAAATAATTATCGATTTTCACTAACACAAATGCATGAATGTATGGGTTTTATTAAATGGGGTCTGTGTACCTCGTCTTCTCTAATTTTTCTTAATGTAAATTCTAACTCCCTCCTATGTACTTTCCCTTGATTGCTGATCAATGTTTCTATTTATTTTAAATAGTTTTGAAATAGAAATAGTTTGAATTAATTTTGAAGAATTGGAGATCAAGGAGCAAGGAGCTCTTGAATACCCGTTTGTAATGGAGCTTGGGTTTAAATGTAATAGTTATATTTAAATATTAATTCTTGCACCCCTAGAATTTGACCTTTTGGTTCACTTGGTGGCTCTAGTGAACCAAACTAGAATAATAGTCCATAATCAATCCGAGTAGAATATAGTATTCTATATATGCATGCTAGTATTATATATATATATATATATATATATATATATATATATATATATATATATATATATATATATTATGCAAACATGCTTCGCATGTTTAATAATATGACGCGTATTTTATATATATATGTGCATGCGCGTTAAACAAGATGAGGCAAATTAATAACAAACCCCTCAAATTTTTTATATTAAGTCCTAAGCGTTCAAAGATATTTGGAATATCGAACGTCGCCTTCTAGCATGATAAAAAATAATAGAGTATCAATTAATTATTATAAGTTTGTTGTGTCACCACAAGGCTTATCTTAATTCTTTGAGATGTTAATTTAATCACATTTGATGCTTATAAAGAAAATTGAACAATATTGTTTTGTTGTGTCACCACAAGGATAATATTTTTCTTTTTTGAATATATGGAGTGCTAGGTTGGACTTAACTTAAATTATTTTAGTTTGGATGTGCACACACTTGATCATTATGATCTAAGAGGCAAAATACAAGGAGTTGCATTGTTGATGTAAATGACAAGAGTTGTATACCTATTTATTTATATATAGTTTATTGTGTCACCACAAGGTTATATACATTTGAAATGGGATCCTTATTCTCACTAGTATATCTTTAATTAGATTTTGCCGAACTATATAAGTGAGGGTAATATAGTTTGATGAAAATAGTGGGAGATACCAATTTAAAACAAGACCTAATTTATTTTGGTAATTAATAAAAGAATGTATGCTAAAATGTTGTTAATTACAAATTCATTTACAGAATTTTACAATGTCTAAATTACTATCACTGCGTAGCATATTAGATGCTAAATTAACTGGACCGAATTAAACGAATTGGTTAAGGAATTTGAGAATAGTTCTCATGGCTAAAAAGATATCTTATGTCCTTAATATGCCTATCTCTGCAATGGTTGTAGACAATGCCTCTGAGGAAGAGATTGATCCTTTTAGAAAGTGACAAGATGATGCACAGTTGGCTCAATGCATCATGCTCGCATCCATGAGTAACGAGCTTCAGCGTCAGCATGAAACTATGGATGCTCCTATTATATTCATGCACATCAAGTAGTTGATGGTGAGGAAAGTAGGACTGATAGATATCAGATATCTAAGGAGCTCTTCCGATCTTGAATGACCGATGACACTACAGTACAGATAAAAGTCCTTAACATAATCAATTTGATTGATCAATTAGGACAACTGGTTTTGTCATGGATGGAGAGTTGAGCCAAGATTTGATCATGCACTCAGTCCCGGACTCCTTTCATAATTATTGTGAATTTTTCATATGACCAAGCTAGATATCAGCCTCGCTGATTTGCTTAACATGTTAAAAAATGTTAAGAGTCACTTTCCAACCAAGAAAGACCATGTCTTACTGGTAGGGGCCAAAGGATCTTCTGAAAAGAAGAATGATTCAAAAAAGGTAAATAAAAAGGCAAAAACAAAGGATAATAAGAACAAAACTGATACGGATAGCAAAGGAGTTTGCTTCCACTGTAATAAGCCTGGACACTGGAAAAGAAACTGTGAGAAGCATCTTGCAGAGCTAACCAGAAGAGGCTTAGTGAAGTTTCGGTTACAAATATAATTTTGTTCATGATTTAAAATAAATTTTTCTTTAAGTCAAGGTTCTACTTGGGTATTGGATACCGACTTTGGTGATCATAAATATAGATTTATGAAGGGACCAAGCAGAAGTAGAAAGCTAAACAAATATAAGTAATCCTATGTGTGGGAAATGAAGCAAAGGTTGCCACATTAGCCATATAAACTTATAGTTTAGCATTGCCTACGGGCAAATCTATTAAGTCAATAAGTTGTTATTGTATTCCAGCTCGCGTTAGAAACATTACTTCCATTTTATTGTTGGACAATGAAATCTTTAATATTATAATTAAGAACAATTGTTGTTCTATTTATAATAATAATGTTTTGTATAGAACTAAAATATTACTTAATGGATTTTGTATACTTGACTTAGGTGAAAAATTATTTTGCGAATTGAACAAACTAGTATAAAGAAAAGGAGATGATCATTCAAATAGTTGAATGTATATATTTACTGAAATACAAGTGTGGATTATTTGAAAGGTTCAAACAATTCAGAAGTGAAACAAATTGGCAAAGTATTAAGATTCTTTGATTAGATCAAGGAATAAATACTTGTGCAATAAGTTTCTTTATCATCTCAAATGGGTTTCTCACAATAGACGCCTCCTGATACGCAATAATTGATTGATGTATCTGAAAGAAAAAATCGTACCTTGTTGGACATGGTGCAGTCCATAATGAATTTACCGACATTCCAGTATCCTTCTAGGATAATGTCCTAGAAATGACTGCATATCTACGAAAAGGTAACCACAAAATTCGGCCCAAGACTCTATAAAGTTATGGACAGTGAGGATTCCTAATCTTAAGTATGTTAAGATAAGGGGTTGTCTAACTTATGTGAAAAGGTTTCAAAGGATAAGTTTGGGACAAGATTTGACAAGTACAAATTTGTGGGACATCCTAAAGTAAATTTACGGTATAAGCTCTATAATCCTACTTAGCAAAAGATGTTTGTAGTGAAACATGCTGCCTTCTAAGATAAAGGTGTTTATCATTGAAGGGGCTAGTAGGAGGATAATAGAATCTTGAAGAGTTCAAGAACCATAAAACACTATAAGTCAAATAAGAGGAACTTATAGATAGACCTACTGTACCACAACTGAATCGTAAATCTAGAATAGTACTGAAGATACCTGGGAGCTATGGATTCATCATGGATGATGATGATGAGGTACGCATAATAGAAGATGATGATCCAATTACATACGATGAGGGAAGAGTTGTAGACACTCAGAGAAATAGATTGAAGCAAGTTTCTCAAAAATGGAACATTCGTTTTGATGAGACAATCAAAAGAGTTTGATTTTATCAAAAAATAAGAATGAACCTAGTGTGTACAAAAGGGTTAGTGGGAGCGTCGTGACATTCCTAGTATTATATGTTGATATACTGCGGATAAGGAATGACATACCAATGCTACAATCAGTAAAGATAAATTTGTCTAAACATTCCTCTTTGAATGATTTGGGAAGAGTATCTTAATTGGGGATATAAATCTATATAGATAGATTTAAGAGGATGTTTGACTTAACCCAAGGAACTTATATTCATTTGATGCTAAAGTCGTTTAGTATGGTAAACTCTAAGAGATGTCTCATGTTGATGAGTCATGGAGTGAATCTTTCTTAATTGTCCCCATAGACTCTTGAAAAGAGAGATCGCATGAGTGAAAATCATGTATACAATGAAATATACGAGACCTGATGATTGGCGATTGGCTTTAGTGTAAGTGGGAGATTGAAAGTAGTATGCACACAAGCCAATCATGATTGATGATAAAGCATATACTTTATAACAATCTTATTCATTTATTAATAAAAAGTAATTAAAGGCTTAGAATTATCTACATGATGTTGTTTTATAATATGTGATAAACCTATAGTTTTAAGCAATGCTTTTAGAATAATGATGATGATCATTCTAATGAGATCTAAATTATTAGAAAGCTTAAAACTAAAATAGTTTCCAATCGTTGGATTATAAATTGGGGATTAGTGAATCTGGATAGATTGGTACATACGTTGCTTGCTCATTAGATGAGGATGATTGATCTCATGATCATTTGTGTGGAGACACTAAAGCAAGTATGTAGGTGCTTATTAGAGAATAAGTTCACTGAACGTGGCTCGCTAAGGAATACCTAATGGAGTTTTACTTGACTGTCAATAGGAATTCCTGTAGTGATAGTAGTACAAGTGATCCTTGGACTTGAGATCATCATAGTATCTTGTGTATGATAAATTATATTTTGACTTATTCCCTAAGACCCTCAGGGTATATCAAAGGGTATGCTTGGGTATAATAAGTTGTACATGGAGATAATGTATGATCAATAAAGAATCTACCACTTCTAGTAAAAGAAGAGAAATGTCATATGCGATTCGATAAATGACAACCAAGTAGTCCTTGGCCAAGGCAGAATGAAATTAAAAAGGAGTTTCTAATTTGCATTATTTGGAGTTATGCATTTAAGAGTCGAAATACATATAATCAAATAAAATAAGACTTGACAGTAATTTCATGTCTTATATTTAATTGGGACATTAGATGGTGGAAGGATTGAATTGTACAGTAACTATTTACTCAAATGTTCTTTTATGATTAATGTTGAAATCTATATTATCTAGAAAGTCGTTGATCGCTAGGGAGGCTTATCCCTGTTGTACAATAAATATTATTTATTTAAATAATTAATTATTTAATTTATTTATTTTAATAAGATTAAAATTGTTCTAATTGATTTATTCACAACCGATTTAATATGGAGAACCTAAAGGGTCACACCATAAAAGGAAGAATAATTATTTAAGAAGTTAATGGCATAATCGTAATAATATGTTAAGTATATTTAATTTAATCTATGGTGATAGAATAAATTTAATAGCTTAATATTTATTATTTAATATTTTAGAAATATTAAATATAAATAAATAAGAGGAGTCTTATTAATATTATTACAATTATTATTATTTTAATTTCTAAAAGAGTTTAGGAATTAATTTAATATAAGTACTCTCATTTATTCCTAATAGGATTAGGAGGGAAAATTAGTTAAAAGAGTTTAATTAATTATCCCTAATAAGATTAGGGAGTCTATTTAATTAAAAGAGTTTAATTAAATAAATAATACCTTATTTTAATTAAATAAGGTTACATAATATCTTTATAAGAGGAGTCTTATATCATATATCAGATATACGCAATTTCAACAGTTGGAGAGTACGCTCTTTTTCTATGAGAGATAGAAAAACTAGGGTTTAGCTAACCACCCTTCTTCTTGAATATTTATTCTTCCTTGGTGGATCACCTCAAGAGGCCAAACACTTAGGTGGCTAACGTTGATCAAAGGAAGGAACCAAACCCGGTGGATTCAAGATAAACGCGAAAAGATTTGGAGGTGAACTTGTACCTGAGGAAGCTCAAATCTTCAAGGGTATGATTCTTGTTCTTTATCTTTTCATTTAATTAATAATTGTGTATAAAGGATGATCCGGGTATATAGTTTGTAAAATTTTAAACTCTGATTTTTATAAGTTTTCGCTTATTTTGTGCAATTTGATTGCGCTCATGAATATTACAAACCTAACACTGTGACACCCCCAAATCCTGGTACTTCATTCCCTCAAGATTTGGTGTTCACTTAATAAAAACATTCATGTCTAACTACCCAATTATAATAAAATTAAATAATAAACCTTCCCATTAAAGGATTACATTAATTAAAATCTCCCAGGTTATCTAACCTTCAAATACAAACATCATATGCGGAAAAAATAAATAATCTTCATTACAATAACTAAAATAAAGTCTGACAACAAAATGTCAACATGTTTACAAGTCTTCAATACTTGTTCATCTTTTCCTTTCCTTTATTGATGCTAGGTACATCAACCTTCTCAACTTTAGCTGTAATAATTATATAAGCAAGAGTGAGCAAACAATGCTCACTTGAAATAATAATGAATGAAACTTTACAACAATTGTCAAATAGTAGGCTCAATAGAACTGAACAATAGGTTCTATCAATGATAATCAAAATCTGAATCATATATCTTAGGGTCATAAGACCATGAACTATGTCCATAGTTATAAGTAATCTTTCAACTTAAACTTTAACAGTCATAAGACTATAGGGACTCCTCTTACTTAGGGGGATCAACCCTTCGTACAATGTATTGTGCACAAATATTTCAATGCTATGTGTAAATTATCCCCTAATAATAGGGTTGTTCATCTCAGCATTTAGAATACAAGTCTGCACCAAAGTAAGTTTGGTTTGGATACGTTTCAAGGTAATTTAGGTTTAACGAACATCAACTAAGGATTAGTTGAATAAAAAGGTAATAACATTATGCTATGGAATAAGTTATAACGGAATCAACATTGTATACTAAGGTCATGTTTTAGGAATAATCTAAGAGCATAACCATTGAATAATTATAACATGCCTTGTTTGAACAATATTAAGCCAATGTTATTTATACTTGAGTACTAAGCATGCATAATAAATAGTAAATTGAACGATAAAACTTGTTCAACATTAGTATATCAGAATATATAAACTTGCATGCTAAATAACAAGTTAAAGACAAGAATAACTTACTCAATATCAGAATAATGTTTAGAAAACTTGCATTATCACAAACAAACTAGATACAAGAAACTTACTCAACATAAGAATAAAGTTTAGGAAACTTGCATAATTGTAATTGAAATAGGGTAAGTAAACTTGCACAATAATAACAAGGTAGAGTAAGAAACTTGTCTTGCGTGTAAGTTAAACCGTAATAGTTTGATTCACAATATCCTAATCACATATCATTAGGATACAATTAGTCATTACCAATACTCTATATACAAATAAGTACCTATTTCATGTATGTCTTGATTTTTAATCACATAATCAGGTTACATCAATAACACTCGTTAAGTGTTAATAATATGCTCATTCATTGCATTATAATACCATAATAACAAAATTATATTTTTAACAGTTATGATATTGCATTATATCAGCATTTACAAAATTCGTGTAAAAGAAAACTCATTCTTGGCCCTACTGCTAACCGGCGCTGCGGCGCCACAGTTTACACTATGGGCGGTGCTGCGGCGCGGTACTGGCGCTGCTGCGCGATGCCTAAGCCAGGCAGTGGTGATACGGCGCAAGATAGGCGTTGTGGCGCCGACTTTAGCGTTGTGGCGCGAAATTTGGGGTTGCGGCACTGTTTTTGACGCTGAGGCACCGAACTTACAGAACTGGACACGAAGAACATAACAAAGCTAATTTCTGTTTATTTAGCAGCTAGATTAACATCTATAACTTATGTAATTTACACATAACCTTTACCGATCATACATATACCAATTTAAAAAAACTAAACAACAATCTTAAAAAGATTAAATCCTTGAATGCCATATTTTTAAACAAAACTCCATTTTTTGACATTTGTTTAACACAGTGAACACTGTAACCACAATTATACACCAAATTGATTCCTTTGAACTACGTTCTTTTTATTTCTTAACAAATTAGCATATTTAAGGTTTAATTTTACAATTAGCTCACAATCAAATATAAATTTTTATACTCATACCAGTCATGTTCATACACTGTAAAGCCAATTCCTTTCTTGCAAACGTAATTTAGCATACAATCACACACACACACACACACACACACACACACACACACACACACACACACACACACATATATATATATATATATATATATATATATATATATATATATATATATATATATGCTAGTTATACTATTATATTACATATACACATAACTTATTATCAATCATAAAGAAACTTAGATTACAGAAAATTTTGTAAAAATTTTATACTATAGTCAAGAACAATGAACACATAGAACTATGTCGTAAAACATATATATATATATATATATATATACATACATATATATATATATATATATATATATATATATATTATTAATGTTATGTAAAAATACCTTCAATATTCTCATACAATACTTGCTAAACACCATAGATAATTGTTTGAAAACTCAGAACTTTCTCTCAAATTCTCTCTGAACCTTCTTTTCTTTTTTCTGTAACTCTCTTCTTAGGCTTAGGTTTAGACCAAATACACTATACGTAAATTAAACAAAACCAACGCACGATTTACAAACGTCTAAAATCGATGTCTACTAATTGTCCATATTAAATTATCTGTTACCATAATTTAATATATATTATTTATTTTATTTATATTATTATAATTCAAAATCCAAAAATCCAAAAGCCATAAGGCTCTGTTTGGCAAAACTTTTTAAAAAGTAAAGACATAATATATTTTAGCCTTGTTTGGCAAAACTAAATTAAACTCCTTTAATTTATTTTAATATCCCATTTATAGCATAGTTATTTGTCACACTATTATTACCAAATTAAATAAAAATATTATAATAATCCATTTAATCCCTATCAACTCTCTAACTTAATTTATTAATTAAATTAGAAATTATATCATAATAATTAATTTTCTTAACTCCTTAATTATTTATTTAACAAATAATTAACCAAATCAAATCAAATTAAACAAATATTTATTCAACAATAAAAACATCCATTAAATATTTATATAACTCAATAAATATTTAAAATTATAATTTAAAATTCTAGATTGTTACATCATTCCATCCTTACAAGAATTTTGTCCCCAGAATCACAACTCAAACAAATCATTCGTCACATTCTTCCCTACTTACAAAGATTCTATCCCCAGAATCGAAGACACAGATTAAACAAATAACTCAGGATAATTTTTCATCATTTTATCTTCAAATTTCCACACAGCTTCTTCAGCATTGTGGTTCCTCCATATCACCTTCACGGAAGATATTACTTTATTCCTGATCACTTATTCTTTTCTGTCAACTATCTGGATAGGAATTTCTTCATAGGGCAAATCCTTATCAAACTACAATAGTTCGTACTCGATCACATGCTTGTAATCGGGTGTATACGGTCGTAACACCGAAACATGAAAAATATTGTGAACATTTTGCAATTCTGGAGGTAGAGCTACCTCGTAAGCTACTTCTCCTACTCTTCGAAGCACTTCAAAGAGTCCAATAAACCTCGGGGTTAGCTTTCCCTTTTTCCCTTAACGAATTTCCCCTTTCCAAGGATAAACTTTTAAGAACACATAATTTCCTACGTCGAACTCCCGATCTTGTATATGTTGATCAGCATATTTCTTTTATCTATCTTGAGCATCTACCAATCTTGTCCTGATGAGTTTGACAACTTCATCAGTTTGTTGTACCAATTCCGGTCCTAACAGTTGACGTTCACCGACTTCATCCCAGCACAATGGAGTTCTGCATTTCTTGCAGTATAATGCTTCGCAAGGCAGCATGCCGATGCTGACGTGGTAATTGTTGTTGTAGGAAAATTCCATAAATGGTAAATGTTCATCCCAGCTCCATTTGAAATCTATGATGCATGCTCTCAGCATATCTTCTAATGTATATTGTTTGTTCGCTTTGGTCATCTGTTTGTGGATGGTATGTCGTACTCATTCGCAACTATGTTCCCATACATTCTGGTAGTCTCTTCCAGAAGTTTGATGTGAACCACGGATCTCTATCTGACACAATTGACACTGGCACTCCATGTGTGAGACCTCAAATTTTATGAATAAAGATTTAATTTTCTCGAAATATTTTTTTGTATATTATGGTGTGGATTTGAGATAGTGTTATAGTTGTGGGTAGTATTTTGAAATTTTGAAAAGTATGTAAGTTGTTGTATAATAATCGATTGATCAGAGAATATTCTTTTTGTCGGGGAATATTCGTACGACGGTATAATCATTGGTGGACCCCACAACGGAATTATTGTCGGATTGAGAAAATGACAAAAATATTTTTATAAAAATAACGGTGAAAGTGTTACCGTTAAAACTGTTGAACTACTCGGTAGTAAAAGTACAGTAATAGGCGCAGTTGCATAGTAACACACGGTATTGATTATTGATGTTTACGTGATAAGTCACTCAGTTTTGTTTTATTGGTATTATTAATGTAATAAAACAGAAAAGCTTTTTATATAAAACAGAATACTTTTATAAAGTTATTCTATAAATAGAATATATTATATTCTATTATGCATAGTGTTTTGCATAGTAAAATCTTTTTATATAAAACAGAATACTTTTATAAAGTTATTCTATAAATAGAATATATTATATTTTATTATGCATAGTATTGCATAGTGCCTGCATATTGTTTTGCATAGTAAAATCTTTTTATATAAAACAGAATACTTTTATAAAGTTATTCGTTTTATTAGATTATAAATAGAATATATATTTTATTTAAAAGATTTTGCTTTAAATATGGATCGTCCGATTAAAAGTAAATCAATCTGGACCGTTCATGAATTAGTTACTATACAATCCATTCTTCTATAAATAAAAGCTCATTCCTTCATTATTTCTTACGAATTCACTGAAACTCTAGAGAGAGAAACTATAGAGAGAGTTCTTCTTCTATAATTTTGAGCGCGTATTTCTTTAGAGTTTAAGAAATCTTTGAGCGTAGTACAAGTTTTTTTCGAGTATATCCTCGCCCAACCAGTCGAAATACTCTTTTTTCAAAGGTAAGGGATATTATTTGTTGTACTCGTAAGGGATATTATTTGTTGTACTCGTAAGGGATATTATTTGTTATACTCATAAGGGATATTATTTGTTGTACTCGTAGGGGATATTATTTGTTGTACTCCTAAGGGATATTATTTGTTGTACTCGTAAGGGGTATTCTTTCTTTCTTATTCGTGAAAAGAACTTCTGTTATTCCATTCTTTATTATTCTGTTGGAATAACCTGTATACGCGGGATACCCTATACTTGGTGAAATTCTTCTGTTATTCCATTCTATATTATTATGTTGGAATAACCTGTCTATGCGAAGTACCGCATACATGGCGAATTCTTCTGTTATTCTATTATTTATTATTCTGTCAAAATATCATGTCTGTGCGTTTACGCCAGACCTAGTTCCATTATTTATTATTCTGTCGGAATATCCTGTCTATGTGTTTACACCGGACCTGGTTTCGTTATTTATTATTCTGTTGGAATAACCTGTGTGTGCGGTCTATCGCATGCCTGGTGATTTCATTTGTTATTCCATTCTTTATTATACTCAGTTGGTTAAAGTTTTGGCTTCTATACTCCATGAAATTAGTGGAATATCCTTGATATTTGCGCTTCATCCAGTATCTTTTTATGGAAATATTCTTCCGAGAATTCTTGAATTTTACTCCACAAAGCAGTATCATATTAACAATTTGGACGTTATTAGTTCCTCGATAAATTAATTCTTGAACTTGTTTTATTGAATTCTTATATCATTATCATCATCCTCATGTTTATATTATGTTGAAAGTCCTCTGTGGCCTGTAGTGCATAGATGGACTTGGTATGATTATGACCTGAGATTATTCGGTATAATCATGACCGTAATATTACAAATAATGTGGAAAAAGTCCTCATTGGCCGTATTGCGTTGATGGACAGTTTTTGGTATGATTATGGCTATGGATTCTCTTTGGCCAATGGTGCAGAGATGAATTGTTTTATGGCATGATCAGGACCGTTGATGAAAACAAGATTATCTTTGGCCTGTAATGCATGAATAATTCGTGGTCGTGATACTGAAGAATATCATTGGCCTATAGTGCAGGGATAATTTAATGCTGTGGATTATTTATTAAGCCGAGTCTCAGCGATAAAAGTAATTAAAAACGTTTTAAATCATAGAAGATAGTAGATTTTATTCTCTATTTGACTCTTCTAATGGATTGCTTGTTCCGCTGCAGATAAACTTGATGTTTGTTATATTTTATCAGTTTAACACTGTTGAAAGCTAATGATAATTTATTCTGCATTATCTTAGTCATAATATTTCTTACCGGGCTAGTTGAGCTCACCCTTTTTCTTTCATTGTTCTCTTCAGGAAATGAGAACGTAGCAGGGACTAGTCGGGGAACGGAGTGACGGTCCAGATGATAGCATTAGTAGTCCTCAATATTCTATGAAATAGTGTGATAATAAATATAATGAGGACCCCATTGAGTTTGTATATTGTCTAGATGACAATATTTGTATTAAAACTCAAAGCATATGTTTAGTCGTATTTTACACGCCTGTTGTATAATTAAGTTGTATTTGAATTTTGTACCATGTATTTGGCGACTCAAGATGAGTGATGTATACCTATTTTGGGGGCGTCACAGTTGGTATCAAAGCTTAGGGATATGATCCCTGGCTGAGATGTAAGACAAGAACTAGGAGGGGAGAGAAGGGAAATCCTTCGCTAGTATGACCTACCTAAGTTTATTTGGTATTTAATTAGTCGGTCAGAGTATAGGGATAATATGTGATATGTTAATTAACCCTTGTTTTGTGACAGTGTTTGCGAATGACATCTGAATATATTGAGATAAGCAATGAAGCACATGAGATCGTTGAGTCAGCTCAACCAAAAGGTAACGACCAACAACATGATAATAATCATACCGGTGACAACGACTATCGGAACAATGATAACCATCGTGGGGGAAATTATCATGCCAAGAAAGGTAACCACTTCGGTGGTAATCATGGCCAAGATAATAGAAGTAGAAATTTCAAGAAGAGAAGGTTTAATAATGATTGAAATACAGCAGCACCAGCACCTATTGTTAAGGAAGAAGAACGACCGCCAGTTAGTTGATACAGATACGGAGAGGAGGGACACATAAGTCCACACTGTCCACAACCTTCCAAGGTGTGTTTTAGTTGCAGACCTAGCTCGATTTTGTCGTATGGTGAAGTCAAGTCCAGCTGGGATAGTGACGCCGAAGGATGTCCCAGATAAGTCAAAACCGGTAGTTTAAGTGAGAGCGTTTATTGAGGAAACCGAACGAGGTTATTATGGGTAAGTTAATCATAAACTCTTGCGAAGTCTATACCTTATTATATACCGGTTCTACCCATTCTTTTATCTCTCTTGCTTGCGCACAAAGTTTAATTTTAACCCCAAAGAAGTTAGACTTTGACTTATTGGTTGAAACTTCGTTAATAGAAGCCTTCGTTACCTCTACTGTTTATAAATCTTGTTAATTCAAATCGACACTTTCACATTACCTGTCGATCTTATCTCTTTGAAAATACTTGCCTTTGATGCGATTTTTGGAATCGACTGGTTAACTACTCATCATGCTTTTTGTAAGGTTGTTAGTTTTCATATTCCTAACCAACCTGTTATGCGAATTTAAGTAACCAAACAACTAAAGTCAATCATTGTCATATCAAGCCATAAGTAAAGAGCCCTGGTCCTTTCGTTGTTAACTTTCTTGTGTGGAATGCACCGAAGCCAGACTTTCTGTAGGCGATGTCGTGAATGACGATGGCAAATTGATAGGTATCAATGTGACATACTATCCAAGTCTTAGAAGAGGGTTATAGTTTTGAATGATATTTCTATTGTTAATAAATTTCCTGACGTATTCTTGAAAACTTCTTAGCCTACCCCTAGAGCGTGAAATCGAATTTTGTATTGACCCAAGTACAAAACCCATTTCTAAAACCATCAAATATTTCTTTACTTAAAACGAACGTAACATGCGCCAAAGACATTGACTCGAGCTGCTGAAGATTACGATCTTACCATTCAATACCATTGTAGGAAAAATGAACATTGTAGCTAACGCGTTGAGTAGAAGATCGTATGCAGTTACAAGTACGAATATATAAACCCACGTGAAGATAACGAATATACGAGTAGAATCTACTTTAATCGATAAAGTTAAAGCCGCTCAAGCTACACACCCGAAGCTGATGAATGTGAAGAAGAATGTTCAAGAGGGCGTTATTCTAGAAGCAAAAATCGACGAAGAGAGGAAATCTCAACCCTCGATTTAATTGGCCCATTTGAAATCCTCGATGAAGTAGGAACTATGGCCTATAGACTCGTTTTACCGTCAAGTATGTTGCGTGTTCAGAATGATTTTTTACGTATCGATGTTACGTAATATGTGGACGACCCGAACCACATTATTAATTTAGGATCGGACGAGATAGCAGAAGATTTAATGTATGAGGAGATACGTGTTAACATCTTGGATAAGAAGGATCATATTCGACACTCAAATGTTATACCTCAAGAATTAGAATCTGAAATGAAGTCAAGGTATCCTCACCTCTTCGGCATACCAGGTACGTACGTAAATTTTGAGGGCAAAATTTCATAAGGAGGGGAGATTGTGAGACCTCAGATTTTATGAATAAAGATTTAATTTTCTCGAAATATTTTTTTGAATATTGTGGTGTGGATTTGAAATAGTGTTATAGTTGTGCATAGTATTTATAAATTTTGAAAAGTATGCAAGTTGTTGTATAATATTTGATTGGTCGGGGAATATTCTTTTTGTCAAAAAATATCCGTACGACAATACAATCATTGGTGGACCCCACAACGGAATTATTGTCGGATTGAGAAAACGATAAAAATATTTTATTAAAAATAACGGTGAAAGTGTTACCGTTAAAATTGTTGAACTACTCGGTAGTAAAAGTACATTAATACGCGTGGTTGTATAGTAGCACACGGTATTGATTATTGATGTTTACGTGATAAGTCACTCAGTTTTGTTTTATTGGTATTATTAATGTAATAAAACAGAAAAGCTTTTTATATAAAACAGAATACTTTTATAAAGTTATTCTATAAATAGAATATATTATATTCTATTATGCATAGTGTTTTGCATAGTAAAATCTTTTTATATAAAACAGAATACTTTTATAAAGTTATTCTATAAATAGAATATATTATATTTTATTATGCATAGTATTGCATAGTGCCTGCATATTGTTTTGCATAGTAAAATCTTTTTATATAAAACAGAATACTTTTATAAAGTTATTCGTTTTATTAGATTATAAATAGAATATATATTTTATTTAAAAGATTTTGCTTTAAATATGGACCGTCTGATTAAAAGTAAATCAATCTGGACCGTTCATGAATTAGTTACTATACAATCCATTCTTCTATAAATAAAAGCTCATTCCTTCATTATTTCTTACGAATTCACTGAAACTCTAGAGAGAGAAACTATAGAGAGAGTTCTTCTTCTATAATTTTGAGCGCGTATTTCTTTAGAGTTTAAGAAAGCTTTGAGCGTAGTACCAGTTTTCTTCGAGTATATCATCGCCCTACCAGCCGAAATACTCTTTTTTCAAAGGTAAGGGATATTATTTGTTGTACTCGTAAGGGATATTATTTGTTGTACTCGTAAGGGATATTATTTGTTATACTCATAAGGGATATTATTTGTTGTACTCGTAGGGGATATTATTTGTTGTACTCCTAAGGGATATTATTTGTTGTACTCGTAAGGGGTATTCTTTCTTTCTTATTCGTCAAGAGAACTTCTGTTATTCCATTCTTTATTATTCTGTTGGAATAACCTGTATACGCGGGATACCCTATACTTGGTGAAATTCTTCTGTTATTCCATTCTATATTATTATATTGGAATAACCTGTCTATGCGAAGTACCGCATACATGGCGAATTCTTCTGTTATTCTATTATTTATTATTCTGTCGAAATATCATGTCTGTGCGTTTACGCCGGACCTGGTTCTATTATTTATTATTCTATCGAAATATCCTGTCTGTGCATTTACGCCGGACCTAGTTCTGTTATTTATTATTCTGTTGGAATAACCTGTCTGTGCGGTCTATCGCATGTCTGGTGATTTCTTTTGTTATTCTATTCTTTATTATACTCAGTTGGTTAAAGTTTTGGCTTCTATACTCCATGAAATTAGTGGAATATCCTTGATATTTGCGCTTCATCCAGTATCTTTTCATGGAAATATTCTTATGAGCATTCTTGAATTTACTCCACAAAGCAGTATCATATTGACAATTTGGACGTTATTAGTTCCTAGATAAATTAATTCTTGAACTTGTTTTATTGAATTCTTATATCATTGTCATCATCCTCATGTTTATATTATGTTGAAAGTCATCTGTGGCCTGTAGTGCATAGATGAACTTGGTATGATTATGACCAGGGATTATTCGGTATAATCACGACCGTAATATTACAAATGATGTGGAAAAAGTCCTCATTGGCCGTATTGCGTTGATGGACAGTTTTTGGTATGATTATGGCTATGGATTCTCTTTGGCCAATGGTGCAGAGATGAATTGTTTTATGGCATGATCAGGACCGTTGATGAAAACAAGATTATCTTTGGCCTGTAATGCATGAATAATTCGTGGTCGTGATACTGAAGAATATCATTGGCCTATAGTGCAGGGATGATTTAATGATGTGGATTATTTATTAAGCTGAGTCTCAGCGATAAAAGTAATGAAAACCTTTTAAATCATAGAAGATAGTAGATTTTATTCTCTATTTGACTCTTCTAATGGATTGCTTGTTCCGCTGCAGTTAAACTTGATGTTTGTTATATTATATCAGTTTAACACTGTTGAAGGCTAATGATAATATATTATGTATTATCTTAGTCATAATATTTCTTACTGGGCTAGTTGAGCTCACCTTTTTTCTTTCATTGTTCTCTTCAGGAATTGAGAACGTAGCAGGGACTAGTCGGGGAACGGAGTGACGGTCCAGATGATAGCATTAGTAGTCCTCAATATTCTATGAAATAGTATGATAATAAATGTAATGAGGACCCCATTGAGTTTTTATATTGTCCAGATGACAATATTTGTATTAAAACTCACAGCATATGTTTAGTCGTATTTTACACGGCTGTTGTATAATTAAGTTGTATTTGAATTTTGTACCATGTATTTGGCGGCTCAAGATGGGTGATGTATACCGATTTTGGGGGCGTCACAGTTGGTATCAAAGCTTAGGGATATGATCCTTGGCTGAGATGTAAGACAAGAACTAAGAGGGGAAAGACGGGGAATTCCTTCGCTAGTATGACCTACCTAAGTTTATTTGGTATTTAATTAGTCGGTCAGAGTATAGGGATAATATGTGATATGTTAATTAACCCTTGTTTTGTGACAGTGTTTGCGAATAACATCTGAAAATATTGAGATAAGCAATGAAGCACATGAGATCGTTGAGTCAGCTCAGCCAAAAGGTAACGACCAACAACATGATAATAATCATACCGGTGGCAACGGCTATCGGAACAATGATAACCATCGTGGGGGAAATTATCATGCCAAGAAAGGTAACCACTTCGGTGGTAATCATGGCCAAGATAATAGAAGTAGAAATTTCAAGAAGAGAAGGTTCAATAATGATTGAAAGACAGCAGCACCAGCACCTGTTGTTAAGGAAGAAGAATGACCGCCAGTTAGATGATACATACACGGAGAGGAGGGACACATAAGTCCACACTGTCCACAACCTTCCAATGTGTGTTTTAGTTACAGACCTAGCTCAATTTTGTCGTATGGTAAAGTCAAGTCCAGCTGGGATAGTGACGCCAAAGGATGTCCCTAATAAGTCAAAACCGGTAGTTTAAGTGAGAGCGTTTATTGAGGAAACCGGATGAGGTTATTACGGGTAAGTTAATCATAAACTCTTGCGAAGTCTATACCTTATTATATACCGGTTCTACCCATTCTTTTATCTCTCTTGCTTGCGCTCAACCTTTAAATTTAACCCTAGAGAAGTTAGACTTTGACTTGTTGGTTGAAACTTCGTTAATAGAAGCCTTCGTTACCTCCACTGTTTATAAATCTTATTGATTCAAATCGACACTTTCACGTTACCTGTCGATCTTATCTCTTTGAAAATACTTGCCTTTGATGCGATTTTAGGAATCGACTAGTTAACTACTCATCATGCTTTTTGTAAGGTTGTTAGCTTTCATATTCCTAACCAACCTGTTATGCTAATTCAAGCAACCAAACAACTAAAGTCAACCATTGTCATATCAAGCCATAAGTAAAGAGCCTCGGTCCTTTCGTTGTTGACTTTCTTGTGTGGAATGCACCGAAGCCAGACTTTTTGTAGGCGACGTCGTGAATGACGATGGCAAGTTGATAGGTATCAATGTGACGTACTATCCAAGTCTTAGATGACGGTCACAGTTTTGAATGATATTTCTATTGTTAATAAATTTTCTGACGTATTCTTGAAGACTTCTTAGCCTACCCCTAGAGCGTGAAATCGAATTTTGTATTGACCCCAGTACAAAACCCATTTCTAAAACGTCAAATATTTCTTTACTTAAAACGAACGTAACATGCGCCAAAGACGTTGACTCGAGCTGTTGAAGATTACGATCGTACCATTCAATACCATCGTAGGAAAAGTGAACATGGTAGCTAACGCGTTGAGTAGAAGATCGTATGCGGTTACAAGTGCGAATATATGAACCCCACGTGAAGATAACAAATATACAAGTAGAATCAACTTTAATCGATAAAGTTAAAGCCGCTCAAGCTACACACCCGGAGCTGATGAATGTGAAGAAGAAGGTTCAAGATGGCGTTATTCTAGAAGCAAGAATCGACGAAGAGAGGAAATCTCAACCCTCGATTTAAATGGCCCATTTGAAATCCTCGATGAAGTAGAAACTATGGCCTATAGACTCGTTTTACCGTCAAGCATGTTGCGTGTTCAGAACGTTTTTTTTTACGTATCGATGTTACGTAAATATGTGGACGACCTGAACCACATTATTAATTTAGAACCGGACGAGATAGCAGAAGATTTAACGTATGAGGAGATACGTGTTAACATCTTGGATAAGAAGGATCATATTCGACACTCAAAGGTTATACCTCAAGAATTAGAATCTGAAATGAAGTCAAGGTATCCTCACCTCTTCGGCATACCAGGTACGTACGTAAATTTCGAGGGCGAAATTTTATAAGGAGTGGAGATTGTGAGACCTCAGATTTTATGAATAAATATTTAATTTTCTCGAAATATTTTTTTGAATATTATGGTGTGGATTTGAGATAATGTTATAGTTGTGCATAGTATTTATAAATTTTGAAAAGTATGCAAGTTGTTGTACAATATTCGATTGGCCGGAGAATATTCTTTTTGTCGGGGAATATCCATACGACGGTACAATCATTGGTAGACCCCAGAACGAAATTATTGTCGGATTGAGAAAACGACAAAAATATTTTTATAAAAATAACGGCGAAATTGTTACCGTTAAAACTGTTGAACTACTCGGTAGTAAAAGTACAGTAATACGCGTGGTTGTATAGTAGCACACGGTATTAATTATTGATGTTTACGTGATAAGTCACTCAGTTTTATTTTATTAGAATTATTAATGTAATAAAACAGAAAACCTTTTTATATAAAACAGAATACTTTTATAAAATTATTCTATAAATAGAATATATTATATTCTATTATGCATAGTGTTTTACATAGTAAAATCTTTTTATATAAAAAAAATACTTTTATAAAGTTATTCTATAAATAGAATGTATTATATTTTATTATGCATAGTGTTGCATAGTGCCTGCATAGTAATTTGCATAGTAAAATCTTTTTATATAAAATAGAATACTTTTATAAAGTTATTCATTTTATTAGATTATAAATAGTATATATTATATTTTATTTAAAAGATTTTGCTTTAAATATGGACTGTCCGATTAAAAGTAAATCAATCTGGACCGTTCATGAATTAGTTACTATGCAGTCCATTCTTTTATAAATAGAAACTCATTCCTTTATTATTTCTTACGAATTCAATGAAACTATAGAGAGAGAAACTATAGAGAGAGTTCTTCTTCTATAATCTTGAGCGTATTTCTTTAGAGTTTAAGAAAGCTTTGAGAGTAGTACAAGTTTTCTTCGAGTATATCCTCGCCCTACCAGCCGAAATACTCTTCTTTCAAAGGTAAGGGATATCATTTGTTGTTCTCGTACGGGGTATTATTTGTTGTACTCGTAAGGGATATTATTTGTGGTACTCGTAAGGAATATTATTTGTTGTACTCGTAAGGGATATTATTTGTTGTACTCGTAGGGGATATTATTTGTTGTACTCGTAAGGGATATTATTGGTTGTACTCGTAAGGGATATTCTTTCTGTCTTATTCGTGTAGAGAACTTCTGTTATTCAATTCTTTATTATTCTGTTGGAATAACCTGTATACGCGGGATACCCTATACTTGGTGAAATTCTTCTGTTATTCCATTCTTTATTATTATGTTGGAATAACCTGTCTATGCGAAGTACCGCATACATGGTGAATTCTTCTGTTATTCTATTATTTATTATTCTGTCAAAATATCATGTCTGTGCATTTACGCCGGACCTAGTTCCATTATTTATTATTCTGTCGGAATATCCTGTCTGTGTGTTTACACCGGACCTGGTTTCGTTATTTATTATTCTGTTGGAATAACCTTTTTGTGCGGTCTATCGCATGCCTGGTGATTTCATTTGTTATTCCATTCTTTATTATACTCAGTTGGTTAAAGTTTTGGCTTCTATACTCCATGAAATTAGTGGAATATCCTTGATATTTGCGCTTCATCCAGTATCTTTTTATGGAAATATTCTTCTGAGAATTCTTGAATTTTACTCCACAAAGCAATATCATATTAACAATTTGGACGTTATTAGTTCCTGGATAAATTAATTCTTGAACTTGTTTTATTGAATTCTTATATCATTATCATCATCCTCATGTTTATATTATGTTGAAAGTCATCTGTGGCCTGTAGTGCATAGATGGACTTGGTATGATTATGACCTGAGATTATTCGGTATAATCATGACCGTAATATTACAAATGATGTGGAAAAAGTCCTCATTGGCCGTATTGCGTTGATGGACAGTTTTTGGTATGATTATGGCTATGGATTCTCTTCGGCCAAGGGTGCAAAAATGAATTGTTTTATAGCATGATCAGGGCCGTTGATGAAAACACGATTATCTTTGGCCCGTAGTGCATGAATAATTCGTGGTCGTGATACTAAAGAATATCATTGGCCTGTAGTGCAGCGATGATTTAATGATGTGGATTATTTATTAAGCCGAGTCTAAACGATAAAAGTAATGAAAAACCTTTTAAATCATAGAAGATAGTAGATTTTATTCTCTACTTGACTCTTCTAATAGATTGCTTGTTCCGATGCAGTTAAACTTAATGTTTGCTATATTTTATCAGTTTAACACTGTTGAAGGTAATGATAATTTATTCTGCATTATCTTAGTCATAATATTTCTTACTGGGCTAGTTGAGCTCACCCTTTTGCTTTCATTGTTCTCTTCAAGAAATGAGAACATAGCAGGGACTAGTCGGGGAATGGAGTGACGGTCTAGATGATAGCATTAGTAGTCCTCACTATTCTATGAAATAGTGTGATAATAAATGTAATGAGGACCCCATTGAGTTTATATATTATCTAGATGACAATATTTGAATTAACACTCACAGCATATGTTTAGTCGTATTTTACACGACTGTTGTATAATTAAGTTGTATTTGAAATTTGTACCATGTATTTGGCAACTCAAGATGGGTGATGTATACTTATTTTGGGGGCGTCAAACCATGTCTCAAAACGATCTCCTTAACGTACAACCTTGCCAACTGATCAAGATTGAACCTAATATTTATTAGCAAAAAGTGTGCTAATTTTGTTAGTCTGTCCACTATCACCCGAATCGCATCGCATCCTCTCTAAGTAGTTGGAAGACCCACCACAAAATCCATTGTGATGTGTTCACACTTCAATTCAGGTATTTCCAACGGTTGAAGTAATCCGCTTGGTCTTTCATGCTCGACCTTGACTCTTTGACAAATCAAGCATTTCGCGACACATTCTGCAACATCTCTTTTCATGTTTGGCCACCAAAAATGACGTCGTAAATCTTGATACGTCTTCTTACTTCCTGGATGAATCGAGTATCTTGAATTATGAGCTTCGTTCAAGATTTCTTCCTTAATATTTGGTACTGCTGGAAACCAGATTCTTCCCTCGAATCTCAGTAATCCTTCGGCATCGATCTTGTATTTCGCATCACTACTTTCAGCCACTTTCTCTTTGATCTTTCCACAATCTTCATCTTGTAGTTAAGAATTCCTTACCTTGTCCACCAAAGTTGGAGTAGCTTCCTTTTGGAATAGTCATTCATCGGATTCCTTTGGAAATTTTATTTCCAACTCTAGCTTAGCCATTACTGAAATAAGCTCCTCCTAAGTGGTTATCAACATCAACTTTTCCCGACCTTTCCAACTTAAAGCATCTGCAACCAAATTCTCTTTACGTGGATGATAAAAGATCTCACAATCGTAATCTTTTTTCAATTCCATCCATCTTCTTTGACGCATGTTCAGGTCCTTCTAAGTGAAAATATACTTCAGACTCTTATTGTCTGTGTAATTTTCACATTTCTCTCCATAGAGACAGTGTCTCCATATCTTCAGAGAAAATACTATTGCAGCCAACCCTAAATCATGAGTCGGATACCTTTTCTCATAGTCATTCGGTTGCCTTAATGCATATGCAATAACTTTATCGTTCTGTATAAGAACACAACCTAATCCTTTCTGTGAGGCATCACTATACACCACAAAGTTTCATGTATTATCTGGTAATGACAACACAGGTGCCACACTCAACTTCTTCTTCGAGTCTTGAAAACTTTCTTTACACTGCTCCGTCCAAATTTTTTTTACAGATTTCCTTGTCAATTTTATTAACCAAGTGGCTATCTTGGAAAATTTTTGAATAAATCGTCTATAATAACCGGCCAGTCCCAAGAAACTCCTTACCTCTGAAGGTGTCCTTGGTTGTTCCTAATTGATTACGACTTCAACTTCTGATGGATCTACTGAAATCCCATATTTGTCAATCACATGTCCCAAAAATTGTACACGATCTAGCCAAAATTCACACTTAGAGAATTCCGCGTACAACTTTTCCTTTCTTAGTATCTCCAACGTCAAACGTAAATGTCCCATGTGTTCTTCTTGAGATTTGGAGTACACTAGAATGTCGTCAATAAATACCACCACAAACTTGTCTAAGAATGGTTTAAACACCCTGTTCATCAAATCCATGAATGCAACTGGGGCATTGGTCAAACCAAAAGACATCACCAGAAACTCGTAATGTCCACACCGAGTTCTGAATGATGTTCTAGGTACATCCTCCTTCCTTACTTTCAATTGGTGATACCTACTTCTCAAATCTATTTTTGAGAAGTATTTAGCACCCTTCAATTGGTCAAAGAAGTCATCTATTCTTGGCAACAGATATTTATTCTTAATAGTGACTTTGTTTAATTCCCTATAATCAATGTAATGACGCATTGACCCATCCTTCTTCTTCACGAATAACATCGGTGCTCCCAACGGTGACACACTCGACTGAATGTATTTCTTATCTAACAGCTTCTGCAGTTGTACCATCAGTTCCTTCATCTCTACCAGAGCCATTCTGTACGGGGACTTCGATATCAGAGTTGTTCCTGGCGCTAAGTCGATCACGAATTCAATCTCTCTGTCAGGCAGAAGTTTTGGTAAATCCTCCGGAAACACATCTACAAATTCCTTAACCACTGGTATCTCCTCCAGATTCACATTCTTCTTCTGAGTATCGACTATGTAAGCTAAATAACTCACACAGCCTTGACTCAGTAATTTCTTGGCCTGCATAATCGTCAGCGATTTGCTACCATAGAAAACTACCTTTGACGGAGTCATAAGGTTTACACATTTCTTTTGGTAATCAATTACCGCTCCATAATTGAACAGTTAATCCATTTCCAAAATAACATCAAACTCTCTAAGTCTATTCGGGATTAAATCTACCATCATGAAATCCTTAAATGTCACAGCCGCCTTGAAATTCTGGTGGTCCAACCGCCTTGAAATCCTTAAATGTCACAGCTTGATTCTGCGGTTGATTCTGTAATGCACCCGTCAGTAACGTCACTAGCTGTTGAATGGGGTTAGCTTCGGCGTTGTCGTTATTGGTAGCTCCCTCAGTGGTTCTTTGTTGTGGTTGACGTCTTGGAGGAATTTTCTGTTAAAACATACTCATTAGATTATTACTCAACTCCTTTAAGTATTTTCTACTTAACTTGCATCTCATAAAAGAAATCATCACATAACACATAACACTTTGAATAAAATAAAATAATAAATTTTATTCATTCATAATTTTTTTGAAAACATAAGAACAATAGCATCACTACTATTTACATTACTTTCCTGAACTACTAAAGTCTCGGGATACCATCATCATCATATCCCATAGGTTACATAACACTTGGGATTTACATATTATTTTACATTTTATTATTCGCATATCAGGTACATTCCTTACGATGTCCTACTAAAATTCTACGTAGCCTTATGACGTTCTTCCTCCATAATCCAGAACATTGTTCTGCGATCTAATATGAACGATGGCACCGTCTCGAACTGAATCGGATAACCCATGACCCGATCTTGAGCTCGATTAATCACGGTGTTGAATACGTTATTCATCTCCTCCATCTTCATCCTCTTTGCTTGTGCGTCTCTCTCTGATATTCTGGGTCGTTGATAAGCTTCCTCGTATACATCTTTGGCTCTTGCCCTCTTAGTAGATTCTTCCTTCAGCTTGTTCTTTAGTTCTGCGATCTCCTCGGTCAATTGTTCATTCTCTCCTTCAGTATGGACTAGCTTCTCTTCGACATTATTCAGACGTTCCTCTCGATCCTGGATCTCGTCGTCTTACTGTGCCATCGAGGTCTATTGTTCAGCTACTATCTCTTCCAACTCCTCGATGGTATCCTTAAGTTCCACATTGCGGTCGTATACTTCATCGTACATACGAGAAGCGATTGAGTTTAGTGGAATCTCTTCCTCCTCGTCCTCGTCATCCTCATTCGACCGTGGCAACTCAACGGGACCCTCCTCATCCGTTTCCACATCATCATCCTCATCAGGTAAACCCTCCTACTCAACCACTATGACCAACGGAGCTGACTCCCGTGGAAGCAGTTGTTCCCAAGCCACCTGAATATCACGAGTCTCCTCCTCTCTAGGCATTTGAGGTCCTTCCTCCCTAGCCTGATTGGATTCTCCTACATTAGCCATCCTGACAACAAATTTTTTTGAAGTTTTAATTATTAATCATTACTTATCGACACTCACGAGCACATAAGTTGTAATCACATAAGCACGCAAGTGTTTTATTACTTCTTCCTTAAAACTCGATAAGAGTTTATCACCACTATCTTTTCAAAGGTTACTTCCTAAGGCTTTTCTCCCACCGAAGGTTCATAACCTAAAGCTTTGATACCAACTTGTGACACCCCCAAATTCTGGTACTTCATTCCCTCAAGATTTGGTGTTCACTTAATAAAAACATTCATGTCTAACTACCCAATCATAATAAAATTAAATAATAAACCTTCCCATTAAAGGATTACATTAATTATAATCTCCCAGGTTATCTAACCTTCAAATACAAACATCATATGCAGAAAAATTAAATAATCTTCATTACAATAACTAAAATAAAGTCTGACAACAAATGTCAACATGTTTACAACTCTTCAATACTTGTTCATCTTTCCCTTTCCTTTACTGGTGCTAGGTACATCGACCTTCTCAACTTTAGCTGTAATAATTATATAAGCAAGAGTGAGCAAATAATGCTCACTTGAAATTATAATGAATGAAACTTTACAACAATTGCCAAATAGTAGGCTCAATATAACTGAACAATAGGTTCTATCAATGATAATCAAAATCTGAATCATATATCTGAGGGTCATAAGACCACGAACTATGTCCATAGTTATAAGTAATCTTTCAACTTAAACTTTAACAGTCATAAGACTATAGTGACTCCTCTTACTTAGGGGGATCAACCCTTCGTACAATGTATTGTGCACAAACATTTCAACGCTATGTGTAAATTATCCCCTAATAATAGGGTTGTTCATCTCAGCATTTAGAATACAAGTACGCACCAAAGTAAGTTTGGTTTGGATACATTTCAAGGTAATTTAGGTTTAACGAACATCAACTAAGGATTAGTTGAATAAAAAGGTAATAACATTATGCTATGGAATAAGTCATAACGGAATCAACATTGTATACTAAGGTTATGTTTTTGGAATAATCTAAGAGCATAAACATTGAATAATTATAACATGCCTTGTTTGAACAATATTAAGCCAATGTTATTTATAATTGAGTACTAAGCATGCATAATAAATAGTAAATTGAACGATAAAACTTGTTCAACATGTGTATATCAGAATATATAAACTTGCATGCTAAATAACAAGTTAAAGACAAGAATAACTTACTCAATATCAGAATAATGTTTAGAAATCTTGCATCATCATTAAAAAACTAGATACAAGAAACTTACTCAACATAAGAATAAAGTTTAGGAAACTTGCGTAATTGTAATTGAAATAGGGTAAGTAAACTTGCACAATAATAACAAGGTAGAGTAAGAAACTTACCTTACATGTAAGTTAAACCGTAATAATTTGATTCACAATATCCTAATCACATATCATTAGGATACAATTAGTCATTACCAACACTATATATACAAATAGTACTTATTTCATGTATGTCTTGATTTTTAATCACATAATCAAGTTACATCAATAACACTCGTTAAGTGTTAATAATATGTTCATTCATAGCACTAAAATACCATAATAAAAAAAGTACATTTTTAACAGTTATGATATTGCATTATATCAGCATTTATAGAATTCGTGTAAAAGAAAACTTATTCTTGGCCCTACTGCTAACCGGCGCTGCGGCGCCACAGTTTACACTGTGGGGGTGCTGCGGCGCGGTACTGGCGCTGCTGCGCGATGCCTAAGCCAGGCAGTGGCGCTACGGCGTGAGATAGGCGTTGTGGCGCCAACTTTAGCGTTGTGGCGCGAATTTTGGGGTTGCATCACTAATTTTGACGCTGAGGCACCGAACTTACAGAACTGGACACGAAGAACAGAACAAAGCTAATTTCAGTCTATTTAGCAGCTAAATTAACATCTATAACTTACGTAATTTACACATAACCTTTACCCATCATACATATACTAATTCAAAACAACTAAACAACAATCTTAAAAACATTAAATCCTTGAATGCCATATTTTTAAACAAAACTCCATTTTTTGACATTTATTTAACACAGTGAACACTGTAACCACTATTATACACCAAATTGATTCCTTTGAACTACGTTCTTTTTATTTCTTAACAAATTAGCATATTTAAGGTTCAATTTTACAATTAGCTCACAATCAAATATAAATTTTTATACTTATACCAGTCATGTTCATATGTATACTCACTGTAAAGCCAATTCCTTTCTTGCAAACGTAATTTAGCATACAATCACACACACACACACACACACACACACACACACACACACACACACACACACACACACACACATATATATATATATATATATGCTAGTTATACTATTATATTACATATACACATAACTTATTATCAATCATAAAGAAACTTGGATTACAGAAAATTTTGTAAAAACTTTATACTATAGTCAAGAACACGGAACAAAGAGAACTATGTCGTAAAACATATATATATATATATATATATATATATATATATATATATATATATATATATATTATATATATATACACACACACACTTATGTAAAAATACCTTCAATTTGCTCACACAATACTTGCTAAACACCATAGATAATTGTTTGAAAACTCAGAAATTTCTCTCAAATTCTCTCTGAACCTTCTTTTCTTTTTTCTGTAACTCTCTTCTTAGGCTTAGGTTTAGACCAAATACACTATATGTAAATTAAACAAAACCAACGCACGATTTACAAACGTCTAAAACCGACGTCTACTAATTGTCCATATTAAATTATCAGTTACCATAATTTAATATATATTATTTATATTATTATAATTCAAAATTCAAAAATCCAAAAGTCAAAAGGCTCTATTTGGAAAAACTCTTTAAAAATTAAAGACTTAATATATTTAAGCTTTGTTTGGAAAAACTAAATTAAATTCCTTTAATTTATTTTAATATCCCATTTATAGCATAGTTATTTGTCACACTTTTATTACCAAATTAAATAAAAATATTATAATAATCCATTTAATCCCTATCAACTCTCTAAGTTAATTTATTAATTAAATTAGAATATTATCTCATAATAATTAATTTCCTTAACTCCTTAATTATTTATTTAAAAATTAACAAAATAAAATCAAATTAAATAAATATTTATTCAATAATAAACACATCCATTAAAAATTTATATAACTCAATAAATATTTAAAATTACAATTTAAAATTCTGGATTGTTACAGCACTGGAATCAAATAATACATTAGCATTTATATCATTGATTGGGATAATACCTGACACAACATCCTTTGATTGCGCAACATCTTGTACAGTCATGTTTAAGGTTTTAGCTGTGGGTTTGTTTGATGTCGTTGGTCTAGCAATGGTACATGTACCTTCACTGCTACATCCCTTGTCTCCTGCTGTCTCCTCAGTTTTCTTCTTAGGGCACTCACGAGAAAAATGATCATTTGACCCGCATGTGAAGCAAACGTTTTTCTTGGGTTGCTTGCAATTTGGGGCGATGTGACCTTCCTGGCCACAGTTAAAGCATACACGTTTCCACATTAAGCACACACCCTTGTGAAACTTCCCGTAGGTAGCACATGCTTCAAACTTCTTATTCTGCTAGTCACCTTGCTGATTTCCAGCACTTACATTTCCATTCCATTTTCTCTTCAGGTTATTGTTACCATTTCCACTACCACCACCACCATTCTTAACCTCCACTTCATTCTTCTTCTTTTTCTGTTCTTGATTAAACTTTGTCATTGCCTCGCCTCCACCTTCAGCGAGAATGGCCTTCTCCATTATTGCTACGAACGTCTTCAACTTGAATAGGGAGACCCTACTGTACAACCAGGAGTCCCTACTAAAACCTCTTAGCCTTTCGCTCATCTAGGTTGACTTGATATGGCGCAAACCTCGCGAAGTCATTAAATTTTGTGGCAAACTCCGATACTGTCATTGTTCCTTGCTTCAGTTCTAAAAACTGCACCTCCAGCTGATTCTTCGAACTCTCTGGGAAATAAGTCTTGAAGAATATCTCCTTAAACCTATCCCAAGTCTTAACCCCTTGACCTCCTAGAGTTTTATTGGTCTGTCACCAATAACTAGCCTCTACTTTCAACATGAATGTTGCAAAAGCAGTCTTCCGGTTCTCCCCTACTCTCGCAACATTGAACACTTTCTCTATCTCCATGATCCAGATATCTGCCTCAACTGGATTCATGGACCCACGGAATTTCGGTGGTCCAACCGCCTTGAAATCCTTAAAAGTTGTAGCCTGATTCTGAGGTTGATTCTGTAACGCATCCGTCAGTAACATCACTAGCTGTTGAACGGGGTTAGCCTCAACATTGTCGTTATTGGTAGCTCCCTTAGTGGTTCTTTATCGTGGTTCACGTCTTGGAGGCATTTTCTGTTAGAATATACTCATTAGATTATTACTCAACTCCTTTAAGTATTCTCTACTTAACTTGCAACCCATAAAAGAAATCATCACATAACACATAATACTTTGAATAAAAATAAAATAATAACTTTTATTCATTCATAATCTTTTTGAAAACATAAAAACAATATCATCACTACTATTTACATTACTTTCCTCGTACGCATCTTCAGCTCTTGCCCTCTTAGTAGATTCTTCTTTAAACTTGTTATTCAGCTCTGCAATCTTCGCTGTCATTTACTCATTCTCTTCTTTAGTGTGGACCAGTTTCTCTTCGACATTATTCGGACGTTCATCTCTTGGATCTCGTCGTCCTTCTGTGCCATCAAGGTATGTTGTTCAGCTACTATCTCTTCCAACTCCTCAACAGTATCCTGAAGTTCCACATTGCGGTCGTAGACTTCATCGTACATATGAGCAGCGATCGAGTTCAGTGGAATCTCTTCCTCCTCATCCTCATTCGATTATGGTAGCTCAACGGGGTCTTCCTCTTCCGTCTCTATCTCATCATCCGTATCAGGTAAACCCTCTTGCTCAACCACTGTGACCAATGGAACTGATTCCCGTGGCAGTAGTTGTTCCCAAATCACCTGAATATCTCGAGGCTCCTCCTCTCTAGGCATCTGAGGTCCATCCTCCCTAGCCTGACTGGATTCTTCGACATTAACCATCCTGACAACAAAATTTTGAAGTTTTAATTATTACTTGTTACTACTCGACACTCACGAGCACGCAAGTGTTTTATTACTTCTTCCTTAAAACTCGATAAGAGTTTATCACCACTATCTTTTCAAAGGTTACTTCCTAAGGCTTTTTTCCCACCTAAGGTATTGTTTGTTTACATCTGATTGCCTCTTAATGGACTGTCTTTTATTCGCCAAGAGGCATGATGTTGTTTGTTTGGTTTTTTGTTACCTCTGAATGCCTCTTAATTGGTAAGAGAGAAAATGAAATCTGAATACTTAAGAGGTACCTCTTAATAAATTTTTTTGATAATTTTTATATATATAAATATATTCAACAATATTATGCACTCATTTTTATTAAATTGAATATTTAAAATTATTAAATAAAATTTAACCCTTTAAAATGGTAAAATAGTGTCATTAAGAGACAACTTAATTTTAAGTTATCAAATAATTTTTTAGATTCAGACCTCATAACAATATAGATGATCAAATTTATTAAGACATCATAATCATTCAGATCTTAATTCTCAGGTTTATCAAACATAACCTAAGGTTCATAACCTAAAACTTTGATACCAACTTGTGACACCTCCAAATTCGAGTACTTCATTCCCTCAAGATTTGGTGTTTACTTAATAAAAACATTCGTGTCTAACTACCCAATCATAATAAAATTGAATAATAAACCTTCCTCATTAAAGGATTACATTAATAAAAATCTCCCATGTTATCTAACCTTTTGAATACAAACATTCATATGCGGAAAATTAAATAACTTCAATATATTAAAAAAAAAAAGTCTGACAACAAAATGTTAACATGATTATAAGTCTTCAATACTTATTAATCTTTCCTTTCCCTTTACTGGTGCTAGGTACGTCGACCTTCTCAACTTTAGATGTAATGTTTATATAAGCAAGAGTGAGCAAAAAATGCTCACTGAAAATAATAATGAATAAAACTTTACAATAATTGCCAAATAATAGGCTCAATAGAATTGAACAATAGGTTCTACCAATGATAATCAAAATCTGAATCATATATCTGAGGGTCATAAGACCACGAACTATGTCCATAGTTATAAGTAATCTTTCAACTTAAACTTTAACAGTCATAAGACTATAGGGACTCCTCGTACTTAGGGGGATCTGTGACACCCCCAAATTTAGATACTTCATTTTCACAAGATTTGGTGTTCACTTAATCAAAACATTCATATCTAACTACCCAATCATAATAAAATTGAATAATAAAACCTGCCCATACAAGATTACGTTAATAAAATTATCTCCCAGGTTATCTAACCTTTAATTACAATCTTAAAAATGCGGAAATTAAATTATTACATCACATCATTATTAAAGGTCTATCATTATAACAATAAAATAAAATTACAAGTCTTCATCACTTGTACATTTTTTCCTTTCCTTTGCTAGTTGTAGGTTCATTTACCTTCTCAACCTTAGCCGTAATAAGTGTATAAATATGAAAGAGTGAGCAAAACAATTGCTCACTAGATATAGAAATGAATCAACACGAATGAAATAACTGCCAACAAATAGGCTCACCAACACTAAATAGTACTCTATCAATAACAACCAACGACTGTAATCAAAATATGGAGTATATAAAACTGAGGGTCATAAGACCACAAACTATGTCCACAGTTGCAAGTAATCTTTCAACTTCAACTTTAACAGTCATAAGACTATAAGGACTCCTCGTACTTTATAATGTATTGTGCACAAACATTTCAACGCTAAGCGTAAACCCCTAATAATAGGGTTGTTCATCTCAGTATTTATAGTACAAGTCCGTACCAAAGAAAGTTTGGTTTGGATAAGATTTCAAGGGTAATTTGAAGTTTAACGAACATCAACTAGAGGACTAGTTGAATCAATAGTGTTTGATAACACAACAGTTGATCAATAATAACATAATTATTGAATATACATTAAGTAATATCAAGCTGAAATTAAAGCTTGCTCATTCTGAGAATGGCTTGTGTCAAGTAAATGAACTAAGATAATTCAACATTAGAAATTAGAATTCAAGAAAATTGCATTCATCGTACATGAAGGACAATAAAGAAACTTGTCTAACAATAAACAAGTTAGAATACATCAATAATATTGGAATTCAAAACTTGTTTGAATAAAGTTTAAGTCATAGCTAGCTTGTTTAAATAATGATGACGAATACAAGAATTCAATTAATGACAGATTAAAGAAAAAACTTGCTCAATCAAAAGTATGAAGTTTGGGAGCTGTCGTTGATACTCCTAAATTAACCTCACTTTCACTTCACAATTTATAATAATTAGCACAGTAGCAAGTAAGGATCGATCCACAGAGAGTAAAGTTGTTTTATAATTATTCTACTATTTAAACAGAAAATAAAGATGGAGGTTTTTGAAGATTATTTTTAAACTAAGAGAGCAAGAATTAATGATGAAATTAACCAAATACGTAAAAACTTCAGTTCTGCAGTTCAGTTTCACCGAGTACAATAATCAATTAATCAAGTTATTATTATTTTTCTTTCAATGAAAGTATTAGCCCTAGATAACAATAAGCTCTGCTATCCGAAATTCTCCGTAGATTATCACTGTATGAAACAAGCTCTCCACCAGATTCTCACTAGCATACAACCTAGAACAAGCTCTCTAGATTTAATATTATAGAAGCATTAAGAAATAGAGAATTAGGCTAATCCAAGCAACAAACACATAAGCTCAATTTGTTTAACTTGTTTTCTGATAATCTTAGTAATAAACAAAAGCTTGTCCACAATTATTATTACCAAGTTGCTACTTATGATGAAGACGGATATCAATTACACGTAATACCAATCTTAATCTAGCATATGATAATGATCAAACTAATTCAATTGGCCATATTAAATTAATTAAATCAATTAGCATGCAATCAATTAAAAACAGATTATCAGAAGAAATTTCACATAATAAGAAATAAATAATAATACTCAATTAATCAATTACTTGTAACAAGGATTCACCTCCCTTTAGAACTGAAGAAAAAGAACTAGCCTGTCATGCTCTCGAGTCTGCACTCCAATAGAGGATAGTTGATTATTGAATAAATAAAACCCTGACTGGCATCCTCTATTTATAGTGCTAGACAAAATCCTAAATCCTATAGGAATTAGAAATCTAAACCCCAAAAGGAATTACAAATTACCCTAATTTCCATAAAGAAATAGAATTCAATTTAGAAATAAATCTTAGTCTAAAAGAAATCCTAATTACAATAGAATTGTAAAAATTAATCTTCTAGAATCCAAAATTCAGATTTGAAATTGGAATTAAAGTCCAAAATTGCCGTAATCAAACTTTTCCGTGCCGCGTTCGGAAATTATTGCCACGCGAATGGTTTCTATGCGAGCTGATTAAGGCTATGCGTGTGAAATCAAATATATCCAGCCCACTTCATATTCTTTTGCTCCCCACGTAAGATGGCCATTAATTCCTTGAAAAGTGGCCCACATGCTAATTTTTAAATAATAATACTTGTCAACCCAATTGATTAGAATTGCCAGAAACCATGATCAGCTAGGAAGTTTTAATAATCCGTGTAGTAGAAATTCATGAAATTCGTGGCTCACTTGACTTTTAGTTCCCTTGATCCATTAATGCTCCATCTGTCTCCAAATTATTTTAAAATCACGGAACCCTTCAATTATACCTAAAATAAAAATATAAGAACAATGAGTGTATTTAGGCACACAATAAATATAAAAGATTAAGCATTAAGGGATAAAAATATAATATATTTCATACTCATCAAATTCCCCCACACTTATCTTTTTAGACATCCTCGTGTGAACCAAAAGTTTGATTTCCAAAAAAATTCTATTCAACCACAGTGTCAAAAGATTTCAAGATACAAATCATGACTATCAACACTAAATTTGCAGAAATCTAATCACGATTTATCAATCAACTCACAATTACCAACCTTACCATTTCACCAATGAATTTTATTAAATCAAACTTTAGTCACATAAGTAACTTTTCCAAAATCATCATACTTACTCAACTTAGTTACCATGGAGCAAACACTATGCACACTGACTCACAACCACGAACAAATTTTTCTTGCTTTTAATTTTTTCGTAGAACCTTTTTTTTAGCACAGATGAATGTATTTTTATGCTTCTTTTTTTTTTCGTATATATATATATATATATATATATATATATATATATATATATATATATATATATATATATATATATATATATATATATATTTGACATGTGCAATGTCTCCTTTTCTTAGGCTTTTCAGAGTTACTCATTAGCGAACTTTCCACCAACGACTCCCAAACCAGATGATCTTAGGGCGCTAGGTGTAGAGACACCCCTAAGGGCTTACTTATTCAAGTAACAAAGACCACAAAAGTCAACTAGTCAAGCTGCTTTTATCCATCGCACTTTTCAGCGTGAATACCGATGCTTCCCGATGCTTAGATACCCAGTTATTTCGCACAATGGACATTGAAGCATATTTTCAATTTTTAATTTTTTTTTTCATTCATCATTTTTTCACATGGTTCCGCACAACATAAGCAAGTTAAACAGTTCTAAGTTGTGAAATCAGTGCAAATAGACAACTCCATAAATAACTTTGTCAAATAAACTTGTTTCTCATATTCAAGTACTCATGTATCACAAATTCAATTCAAATCAATTACTATGGATTATGGCTTAGTTGTCATAATTTATTAACAAATTAAGCATCAAACAGATTCTGAATTTTAGCATTAATTTTCAATCTTTGACTTTAACCCTCGAACACATAGGCAAATAGAACCATGGAACCCAAATTTTCAGATTCTTTTTTTTTTAACTTCTCATCAAAATTGGATTATTATTCCTACATAAAATAAAACCTAAATCTCCCCCCCCCCCCCACACTCAAACCTTACATTGTCCCCAATGTAAGAAAATCATGCAAAGAAGAAAATACTACTAGCTAACATGCAATAAAAAAAACAACTAAAAAGTAAAGGGATAGAAAAATCAAATCTGAGATCTTGGGTTGCCTCCCAAGCAGCTGCCCGTGTTTAACGTCTTTGGCTCGACGTCCTGCCTCTCTTCTCAGCTTTCATAGATCGGATCGTCTAGCTCCACCATCTCAATATTTTCCACCTGATGCCCCTCATAGAAAGGCTTTAATCTATGTCCATTCACCTTAAGGATCTTGTTTGTACTAGGGCTTTGAATCTCAACTGCACCATGAGAAAACACATTAGTGATAACAAAAGGACCAACCCATCTAGATCTCAATTTACCTGGAAATAACTTAAGCCGACAATGATATAGCAAAACTTTTTGTCCCGCAATAAAGGTTTTCCGCACAATTTGCTTATCATGAAAAGCTTTGGTCTTTTTCTTGTAAATCTTTGAACTTTCATAGGCTTCATTCCTCAATTCTTCTAACTCTTGTAACTGCAATTTCCTGTGTACTCCAGCTGCCTCCAAACTCATGTTTCACTGCTTGATTGCCCAAAAAGCCCTATGCTCCAACTCAACAGGTAAGTGGCATGGTTTTCCAAACATAATCTTGTATGGTGACATCCCAATAGGTGTTTTGTACGCAGTTCTATAGGCCCAAAGTGCATAATCTAATCTCAGACTCCAATCCTTTCTGCTCGGGTTTACTAGCTTCTCCAAAATGGATTTGATCTCTCGGTTAGACACCTCAGCTTGACCATTACTCTGCGGATGGTAGGATGTAGAAACCTTGTGTAGAACATTGTATTTCTTGAACAAAGCCGCTAACACCCTATTGCAAAAGTGGGTTCCGCGATCACTAATGATGGCTCGTGGTGTTCCAAACCTGACAAATATGTTAGTCCTAACAAAATCTGTAACAACTTTAGAATCGTCAGTCCTAGTGGCTTTAGCTTCCACCCATTTTGAGACATAATTAACAGCCAAAAGAATATATAAATTCCCAAAGAATGAATGGAAAGGTCCCATAAAATCTATACCCCAAACATCAAAAATCTCAACAACTAATATAGGAGTTTGGGGCATTTGATTTCGTTGAGAAATATTTCTCGTCCTTTGGCAATTAACACATATTTTACAAAACAGATAGGAATCTTTAAAAAGTGATGGCCAATAAAAACCACTTTCCAAAACTTTGTTAGCAGTTCCTTTTGGACCAAAATGTCCTCCACAAGCATAAGAATGACAAAAAGAAATAATAGATTGAAATTCACTGTTAGGCACACATCGTCTAACTATTTGGTCAGCACAAAATTTCCATAAGTATGGATCATCCCAAACATAGTGTCTAACATCACTTTTTAATTTTTCCTTTTGAGATTTGGAAAATTCTTTAGGAAAATATGCACTTACCAAATAATTCACCGTATCTGCATACCAGGGACTCTCAGTATGGATGGAAAGTAACTGCTCATCCGGGAAAGAATCATGTAACGGTAGCTCCTCCTCGTCTCTCAGAAGCCTACTCAAGTGATCCGCTACTAAGTTGTCTGCACCTTTCTTATCCTTGATCTCTAAGTCGAATTCTTGTAGGAGCAGAATCCATCGAATAATCCTTGGTTTAGAATCCTTCTTGGTGAGCAAATACCTGAGAGCAGCATGGTCAGAATAAACTATAATTTTAGTACCAAGCAAATATGATCGAAATTTATCTAAAGCAAAAACCACAGATAAAAGTTCTTTTTCAGTTGTGGAATAGTTTATTTGAGCCTCATTCAAAGTCCTCGAAGCATAGTATATGGCATGGACGGCTTTGTCAATCCTTTGTCCCAAAACAGCCCCCACTACATAGTTGCTTGCGTCACACATTATCTCAAATGGCAACTTCCAATTTGGCGGTTAAATGACAGGAGCAGAAGTTAATAATTTCTTTAAAGTGTCAAAAGCCTCCTTGTATTCATCATCAAACTGGAAGTTCACATCTTTTTGCAGCAACTTACATAAGGGTAATGCAATCTTCGAGAAATCCTTGATAAATCTTCGATAAAATCCTGCATGACCAAGAAAAGAGCAAATCTCCCGCACGCTGACGGGGTAAGGCAAAGCATATATAACATATATCTTAGCTTTATCAACTTCAAGACATTTAGATGACACAACATGACCAAGTACTATTCCCTGTTCTACCATAAAATGACATTTTTCCCAATTTAGAACAAGATTAGTTTCCATGCATCTATCTAGAACACGATTTAAATTATCTAAGCATGCATCCAAAGAATCACCATGAATTGTCAAATCATCCATAAAAACCTCCATGTATTCTTCTAAAAGATCTGAAAAAATGCTTATCATGCATCATTGAAAAGTACCTGGGGCATTACACAGTCCAAAAGACAACCGCCGATAGGCAAAAGTACCAAAGGGACATGTGAATGTGGTCTTCTCTTGGTCTTCGGGTGCAATCACAATCTGATTATATCCTGAAAAATCATCTAGAAAACAATAATAAGTGTGCCCAGCTAATCTCTCCAACATTTGATCAATAAAAGGAAGAGAAAAGTGATCTTTTCTTGTTACAGCATTCAATTTTCTATAATCTATACACACTCTCCACCCTGTTTGCATTCGTGTGGGCACCAACTCAATATCATCGTTCTTGACAACAGTGATTCCGGATTTCTTTGGGACTACCTGCACTGGACTCACCCATTGACTATCAGAGATGGGATAGATTGTAAGACCCCGAATTTTATGAAATACAAGTGTTCAATTTTTCTTATAATTACTATTCAGTAAATGGTTAAATTGATAAAAGTTTAAAGTTATGGGTGAAATATGAGTTTTTTTCAAAATAAGCAAGTGGTTATAAAATAATCATTGTTGTCAGGGAATATTCGTTTGGTCGTGGAATATTCTTGCTGTCGGGGAATATTCGTACGACGGCGCAGCCTTGTGTGGGCCCCATAACGGAAAGCGATTGGATGAAGAAAACGACAAGTATAAGTTGTTTATAAATAACGGCGTAGTTGTTACCGTTAATACTGTTGGAATACCCGGTGGTTAAAATACAGTAGCACACGGTATTGCACCAATTATTGATTCTTACGTAAGAAGGCACTACTCAATAATTGTTACAGTAGTTATTATTCAATATTTTATTTTATTGATTGAATAATTGCTGCGTTTATATTTTATATTATTGTTGTTTCAATAATTGTCACTGCACAGTATTTTCCTTTATCAGATCAATAATTCATATTATTTGAATAATATTATTAGATAACATTATTGGCAATGTCTAGAATGTTCTATCTAAGGAGAGGTTTGGTCATCTAATTGCGCGCCAGTAAGGAGAAATCCTTATTGGAAAGCCCCCTCTTTCCTGGGAACGGCCTGGTTGTCATAAATGTGATTCTGTAATATTATTTATGAATAATTAATTATTGATTCACATGATAAGGAAATATTTATTTTATGTGGATATAAATGAGGGATATATTTTTGTGGTTAAAAATAAAGGAGTTAATGTTGAGGTTTTTATCCGTATTTTTGTCGGAATGGAGGTATTAAAAATTAGGGTTTTTGAGATATTTTGCTGGGATTATAATTTTTAATCCGACCGTTGGATCGTGGTAATTTTTGGATATGTTATACATATATAAGTTGAGTATATGCCCACAAATTTTGAACCGTTAAAAATGAACGTATGATTTATTATGAATTTTACAAGATGACTGGTTCATAAATTGTTGAATTTTCAGAGTTTATCATTTTGATGGAAAATTCTAGAATTGGTGGACCCCACTTGTGGTTGGTGAAGAAATGTGCTGAATTATATTTCAAATGTGATGGGTGGGAATAGTAGCAGGTAAAGCCATCAGGTTGCAGGTCAAGCCTACTAAAATTTTCCTATAAATAGAGGGCTAAGTTAGAATTGAAAATCACACCAGAAACAAGTTTTCTCTCTTTCTCTCTCTAGATTATTAAGTGTATTTTGTGAGTATTTAGATACTTTGAGAGTTTCTATTCATAAGAGCAAGTTTCTTTCAGCCTTATACCGGTATTTCGACCAGAAGTACTTATATCTTGAGGTAAGGGATATTATTTTCTTCTTAAATGATATTATTTTCTTCAATATCATTATGCTGAAATATTGATATGAGTTTTTATTAAATTTGGAACTTTTTGTGTCGGGGTTACTATTTACGTATACGGCACTATTCACGAATACGGCACTATTCATCGAAAAATAAAAATTTTTCCTTTTTGTCCAAGATGTCTATTATGGTTACTATCTTTGATTGTATCCATGTTTTGATCTTTATTTTTGAATTCTGCTTCACAATTAATTATTATGAAGTATTATTGATCTTGGATAAACTGTTATACGAATCCCTAATATTTGTCCTTCTGTCTCACTGGATTGGTTCTCTTTAAGATATTTTTCATCATCCTCAGTCCTAAATGATGATATTACTGAACATCTTTGGCCTGTAGTGCAAAGATGTATGATTACTTGATGAATATCTTTGGCCTGTAGTGCAAAGATGAACAGGTGTTGAGATGAACATGACTGACAGGTGATACAAATGAATATCTTTGGCCTTTAGTGCAAAGATGAATATTTGGATAAAGATGATTATTAATTGATGTTACAGGGATAAAATATTGATGATGGACTTTTAAATCTTAGAAGATAGTAGAATTCTTTCTCTACTTGACTCTTCTAATGGTTTGCTGTTTCCGCTGCAGTTGTTGATCTAAAACTTGTTGTCGATTATATTCTATCAGATTTTTCCCTGTTGAAGACTAATGAATATTTGTTGTATATTATCTTAGTCATAATATTCTTTATTGGGCTAGTTGAGCTCACCCTTTTCCTTTTTGTTCCATTTTTCTTCTCAGGAGGTGAGAACATAGCAGGATCTAGTCGGGGTATGGAGTGATGGTTCTAGAAAGATGTTTTAGCAGTCCTCACTATTTCTGTAAAATAGTGTTTGAATAATTGTAATGAGGATTTATTTGAGTGTGGATATTGTCCAGAAGACAATATTTGTATTTAAACTCACAGTATGTGTTGTCGTATTTTGCACGACAATTGTATTATTGAAGTTGTAGTTTGTTTTCTGTACCATGTATTTGGCGACTCAGAATGGGTGTTGTATACCTATTTTGGGGGCGTCACAGTTGGTATCAGAGCTTAGGGATATGATCCCTGGCTGAGATGTGAGACAAGAACTAGGAGGGGAGAGACGGGGAATTCCTTCGCTAGTATGACCTGACTAAGTTTATTTGGTGTTTATTTGGTCGGTCAGAGTATAGGGATAATATATGACATGACTATTAACCCTTGTTTTATGGCAGTATTTAAGAATGGCAGCTGAGAACGTTAATAATGGAGTAAATCAAACCGTGGAGACACCTTTGATCACCACCCAGGGGAACGTGCAACAGGAAGGCAATATTCCTCCTGTAAACAACGTTACCGAGCAAATGATGAATGATGGAATGTTTAGGAGCTTTTTGCAGTTCATGCAAAATCAGACGAGGGAGACTCGTGTGCAGAATACAGGTGGAAATGATAACAACGCGCGGTTTGTCACAGCTAAGCAGTTCAAAGAATTGGGACCACCAGAATTTAAGGGAAAGCCGGATCCGATCATGGCGGAAACGTGGGTCAAGCAAATTATCAAGATATTCGATGTCTTGGGATGCACGGAGGAACAGAAGGTTCCATTCACCACCTTTATGTTCCGCGATGAGGCAGACTACTGGTGGGAGTCTGTGAAGCGTACCCAGCCTGACGCACTCAACATGTCCTGGGAAACGTTTCAGAAACTGTTTAATGACAAGTACTTTCCTGAAAGTATTCGTCATATGAAGGAGGTAGAGTTTATTAGACTGGAATAAAATAACATGACGGTATCCCAATACGAGGCGATGTTTGCAGAGTTATCCAGGTTTGCACCTCATTTGGTCGAGAATGAGGAACGAATGACAAGGATGTTTCTGAGAGGTCTAAAACCCAAGATTCGGCAATATCTTATCTCTCATAAAATTTTTTTATATTCAGATGTTGTAAATAGGGCTCAATTATTAGAGCGAGATAATGAGTATGTGCAACCGAGGGACCACAACCAGGGTCATACCGGTGGCGGCAGTCATCGAAGCAATGAAAACCAGCAGGGAGGAAAACATTCGGACAAAAGCGGTAACCACTCTGGTGGTAATCGTAGTCGTGATAATAAAAAGAGCGAGTCGGGAGGAGATTTCGAGAAGAGAAGGTACAACAATGATAACGTGAAGACGTCAGCACAAACATCCATTGTTTCTAGGGGAGGAGAACGACCACCGGTCGTATGTTACAAATATGGGAAAGAGGGACATATCAGCCCAAACTGCCCACAACAATCTAAGGTATGTTATAACTGTGGAAAGGAGGGTCATATAGCTCGAGAGTGTTCTGTAGAAAAACCAAGTTCAGCGGGGATGGTGACTCAAAAGGCTATCCCAGAAAAGTCAAAGTCAACGATTCCTGGAAGAGCGTTTTTCGTGACTGGTCAGAATGCGAGGAACCCGAACGAAGTTAGCACGGGTTAGTTAATTATAAATTTTTATGAAGTCTATACCTTATTAGATAACGGTTCTACCCATTCATATATTTCTTCTGCTTGTGCTCAACGTTTAAACTTGACTCCGGAGAAATTAGACTTTGACTTATCTGTTGAAACTCCGTTAGGAGAAACTTTCGTTACATCTACTGTTTATAAATCTTGTTTGATCCAAGTTGGCACCATCACATTACCTGTTGATCTTATCTCTTTAAAGATACTTGCTTTTGATGTGATTTTAGGAATTGATTGGTTAACTACTCATCATGCCAAAATTGATTACTTTCGTAAGGTTGTTAGTTTTCATATTCCTAAGCAACCTGTTATTCAAATTCAAGTAACCAAACCATTGAAGTCAAACTCTTTCATATCAAGCCATAAAGTCATTCGTTTATTGAAAAATAGATGTCAAGCTTTCTTAGCTATGTCATGGACTTGAACAAAAATACGTCAGATTTGAGTGATATTTCTGTTGTTTGTTTCCTGACGTATTTCCTGAAGAATTTTTTGGCCTACGCGTGATATTGAATTTTGTGTCATTTTTGAATCTGGTACAAAACTCACTTCTAAAATCTCATATCGAATGGCTCCTATTGAACTTCAGGAGTTAAAAACCCAACTATAGAAGTTGATAACCGAGCCTCTATCTTGTGACTTTCTTTGTGGAATGCATCGAAGTCAGACTCTCCGTAGGGGATGCCATATTCGTGCGGTAGTAAACTGATAGGTGTCATTGTGACGTGCTATCCAAGATTGGGATATGAGTCACAGTTGAGAGCAACCTAAGTCAGTAATCGAAATACATAGCTTTTTAGGCTTAGCTGGTTATTATCGGAGATTTGTAAAAGGATTTTCTCGAATCGCTACTCCATTAACTCAGCTGACTTGAAAAGATACAAAATTTGTATGGAGTGAGGAATGTGAGAAGAGTTTTCAAGAACTCAAGAGGAGACTCATTTCGGCACCTGTTCTGACAATACCATCTGGTTTTGGATGGATTTGTTATCTACAGCGATGCTTCAGGCAAAGGGTTAGGATGTGTTCTCATGCAACATGGGAAAGTCATAGCCTGTGCCTCGCGACAACTCAAAGAATATGAGAGGAATTATTCTACTCATGATTTGGAGTTGGCAGCAGTCGTTTTCGCGTTGAAGATCTGGAGACACTACCTGTATGGGGAGAAAGTGGAGATCTATACGGATCATAAAAGCCTCAAATATTTCTTCACCCAAAAGGAACTCAACATGAGGCAACGACGTTGGCTTGAGCTGTTGAAAGATTACGATCATACCATCCAATATCATCCTGGAAAAGCGAACGCATTGAGTAGAAGATCATACGCGGGTATGAGTGCAATGTTGTTAACACAAGGCCCATTTTGTATGACTTGCAAAGGATGGAGATAGAGATGAAGGTTCCAAGTACCCACATGATGATATCAAATATACGAGTAGAATCGACTTTAATCGATAAAGTTAAAGCTGCTCAAGCTACGGACATAAAGCTGATGCGTATGAAGAAGAAACTGCAAGAAGGTGCTATTCCAGAAGCAAGAATCGATGAAGAAGGAATACTTCGAGTCAACTCTAGACTTTGTGTTCCTAACGATTTTGACTTGAAGCATAGAATAATGATGGAGGCACACAACACACCATTTGCAATCCATCCTGGGAGTACCAAAATGTATCACGATCTTCGACATACATTTTGGTGAAGCAATATGAAAAGAGAGATCGCGGAGTTTATCTCGAGATATTTAACTTGTCAACGTGTAAAAGCGGAGCATCAAGTACCAAAGGGTCCATTGCAACCACTTGAGATTCCGAAATGGAAGTGGGAACACATTACTACGGATTTTGTTACGGGTCTTCCCAAGGTTTCTCAAGGCATAGATGCGATTTGGGTTATTGTTGATAGATTAACCAAGTCCGCTCATTTCTTACCGATACGTGAGACTTATTCCCTTGAACGTCTTGCTAGTATGTACGTAAACAAGATTGTGAGATTGCATGGCATGCCAGTATCCATAGTTTCGGATCGTGACCCAAGATTCACTTCACGATTTTGGGTTAGCTTCCAGAAAGCTATGGGCACGGATTTACGATTCAGTTCAGCATACCATCCTCAAACGGACGGACAATCAGAGAGGACTATTCAAACTCTTGAAGATTTATTAAGACTTTGTGTCCTAGATCTCAAAGGGAGTTGGGATAAGTACCTACCATTGGTGGAATTCTCCTACAACAACAGTTATCAGGCGAGCATAGGTGTGGCTCCATTCGAGGCGTTGTATGGAAGAAAATGTCGTTCTTCAGTATGCTGGGACGAGGTGGGTGAAGCAACATTGTTGGGACCAAAGTTGGTACGCATTACTACAGAGAAGATCCAAACGATTCGACAACGCATACAAACGGCACAGGATCAACAAAAGAGTTATGCGGATCTTCATCGGAAAGACGTAGAATTTAATATTGGGGATCATATATTATTACGTGTTGCACCATGGAAGGGAGTTACAAGATTTGGGAAAAGAGGAAAGCTCAATCCAAGATTTGTTGGTCCATTTGAGATTCTTGAGCAAATAGGAAATGTGGTATATAGACTCGCATTACCTCCAAGCATGTCTCGTGTTCATAATGTTTTTCACATATCTATGCTTCGTAAATATGTTAAAGACCCGAACCACATTATTGAGTTAGAACCAGACGAGATAGCTGAAGATTTAACGTACGAGGAGGTACCTGTTAAGATATTGGATAGTAAAGAGCATGTCCTACGCACGAAGGTTATACCACAAGTTAAGGTTTTGTGGAGAAACCATGCTATTGAAAAAATAACCTGGGAGTTGGAATCAGAAATGAAAGCGAGGTATCCTCACTTTTTTTGAAACATCAGGTACGTACGTAAATTTCGGGGACGAAATTTCATAAGGAGGGGAGATTATAAGACCCCGAATTTTATGAAATAAAAGTATTCAATTTTTCTTATAATTACTATTCAGTAAATGGTTAAATTGATAAAAGTTTAAAGTTATGGGTGAAATATGAATTTTTTTCAAAATAAGCAAGTAGTTATAAAATAATCATTATTGTCGGGGAATATTCGTTTGGTCGTGGAATATTCTTGCTGTCGGGGAATATTCGTACGACGGCGCAGCCTTGTGTGGGCCCCATAACGGAAAGCGATTGGATGAAGAAAACGACAAGTATAAGTTGTTTATAAATAACGGCGTAGTTGTTACCGTTAATACTGTTGGAATACCCAGTGGTTAAAATACAGTAGCACACGGTATTGCACCAATTATTGATTCTTACGTAAGAAGGCACTACTCAATAATTGTTACAGTAGTTATTATTCAATATTTTATTTTATTGATTGAATAATTGCTGCGTTTATATTTTATATTATTGTTGTTTCAATAATTGTCACTGCACAGTATTTTCTTTTATCAGATCAATAATTCATATTATTTGAATAATATTATTAGATAACATTATTGGCAATGTCTAGAATGTTCTATCTAGGGAGAGGTTTGGTAATCTAATTGCGCGCCAGTAAGGAGAAATCCTTATTGGAAAGCCCCCTCTTTCCTGGGAACGGCCTGGTTGTCATAAATGTGATTCTGTAATATTATTTATGAATAATTAATTATTGATTCACATGATAAGGAAATATTTATTTTATGTGGATATAAATGAGGGATATATTTTTGTGGTTAAAAATGAAGGAGTTAATGTTGAGGTTTTTATCCGTATTTTTGTCGGAATGGAGGTATTAAAAATCAGGGTTTTTGAGATATTTTGTTGGGATTATAATTTTTAATCCGACCGTTGGATCCTGGTAATTTTTGGATATGTTATACATATATAAGTTGAGTATATGCCCACAAATTTTGAACCGTTAAAAATGAGCGTATGATTTATTATGAATTTTACAAGATGACTGGTTCAGAAATTGTTGAATTTTTAGAGCTTATCATTTTGATGGAAAATTCTAGAATTGGTGGGCCCCACTTGTGGTTGGTGAAGAAATGTGCTGAATTATATTTCAAATGTGGTGGGTGGGAATAGTAGCAGGTAAAGCCATCAGGTTGCAGGTCAAGCCTACTAAAATTTTCCTATAAATAGAGGGCTAAGTTAGAATTAAAAATCACACCAGAAACAAGTTTTCTCTCTTTCTCTCTCTAGATTATTGTGTGTATTTTGTGAGTATTTAGATACTTTGAGAGTTTCTATTCATCAGAGCAAGTTTCTTTCAGCCTTATACCGGTATTCCGACCAGTAGTACTTATATCTTGAGGTAAGGGATATTATTTTCTTCTTAAATGATATTATTTTCTTCAATATCATTATGCTGAAATATTGATATGAGTTTTTATCAAATTTGGAACTTTTTGTGTCGGGGTTACTATTCACGTATACGGCACTATTCACGTATACTATTCACGAATACGGTACTATTCACCAAAAAATAAAAATTTCCCTTTTTGTCTAAGATGTCTATTATGGTTACTATCTTTGATTGTATCCATGTTTTGATCTTTATTTTTGAATTCTGCTTCACAATTGATTATTATGAAGTATTATTGATCTTGGATAAACTGTTATACGAATCCCTAATATTTGTCCTTCTGTCTCACTGGATTCGTTCTCTTTAAGATATTTTTCATCATCCTCAGTCCTAAATGATGATATTACTGAATATCTTTGTCCTGTAGTGCAAAGATGTATGATTACTTGATGAATATCTTTGGCCTGTAGTGCAAAGATGAACAGGTGTTGAGATGAACATGACTGACAGGTGATACAAATGAATATCTTTGGCCTGTAGTGCAAAGATGAATATTTGGATAAAGATGATTATTAATTGATGTTACAGGGATAAAATATTGATGATGGACTTTTAAATCTTAGAAGATAGTAGAATTCTTTCTCTACTTGACTCTTCTAATGGTTTGTTGTTTCCGCTGCAGTTGTTGATCTAAAACTTGTTGTCGGTTATATTCTATCAGATTTTTCCCTGTTGAAGACTAACGATAATTTGTTGTATATTATCTTAGTCATAATATTCTTTACTGGGCTAGTTAAGCTCACCCTTTTCCTTTTTGTTCCATTTTTCTTCTCAGGAGGTGAGAACATAGCTTGATCTAGTCGGGGTATGGAGTGATGGTTCTAGAAAGATGTTTTAGCAGTCCTCACTATTTCTGTAAAATAGTGTTTGAATAATTGTAATGAGGATTTATTTGAGTGTCGATATTGTCCAGAAGACAATATTTGTATTTAAACTCACAGTATGTGTTGTCGTATTTTGCACGACAATTGTATTATTGAAGTTGTAGTTTGCTTTCTGTACCATGTATTTGGCGACTCAAAATGGGTGTTGTATACCTATTTTGGGGGCGTCACATAGATGATACCATCATCAAGCAATTTGAGCACCTCTTTTTTCACCACCTCCATCATGGGTGGATTCAATCTCCTTTGTGCATCTCTTGTAGGCTTAGCTCCATCCTCTAACAATATCCGATGCATGCACATGGCATGACTAATACCCTTGATATCCGCTATTGTCCAACCAAAAACTATAATATGGTCCCTTAGGACTCTCATCAATTTTTCTTCCTGCACATTAGTTAGATTACTAGCAATAATTACTGGCAAAGTGTCATTAGTCCCCAAATATGCATATTTCAAATGAGCAGGCAATTGTTTCAATTCTAGAGTTGGGGCTTATACAACAGAAGGTAATAACTTTTGATGAGAAACATGAAATTGAATAGAATGTACTGTTGAATTATTAGAGAATTTTGGCAATGAATGTAATGCAGCTACATTCTCCTTCAATTCCTGGGTTTGCTCAATCTCCTCTTCCTTGTCTATGTCCAAACTGTTGGTAATTGCAATCTCCAAATTGTCCCTATGTAGTTGTTCAAAAACTCTATGCACCAAGGAGTCTCTCACATCGATAGCAAAAACTTGTCCTATATCACTAGGGTACCTCATGGCATCATAGATGCTAAACTGAATCTTCTCGCCATCAAACTCCATAGTCAAGGTCCCATTATGCACATCGATCATGGTTCTTGCTGTTTTCAAGAAGGGTCTTCCTAACAGGATGTGGGAAGGGTTTGGTGATGTATCATCTTCCATATCCATAATGTAAAAATCTACAGGAAAGATTAGTTCGTTCACCTGCACTAAGACATCTTCAATTACCCCTCGGGGGTAAGTGTTAGTATGATCTGCCAATTGTATAATCACACAAGTATTTTTCAAAGGGCCTAGATTTAAGGAAGCATAAACAGATAAAGGCATAACATTAATTGAAGCTCCTAAATCTAGCATGGCTTTTTCAAATCTGGTGTTTCCTATTTTGCATGGGATTGTGAACATTCCTGGATCTTTACATTTAGGAGGCATTTTTCTTTGAAGAACAGCATATACATTTTCTCCAACTGTGATTCTTTCATCATTTTGCAATTTTCTTTTATTAGTGCATAATTCTTTTAAAAATTTAGCATACCGTGGCACTTGTTTAATTGCATCAAGGAGAGGGATGTTCACTTCTACTTTTCTAAAAGTCTCCAAAAAAAAATTTTCTTTTTCATCCCTCTTTGAGGTTTTAGAATTTCTCAGAGGAAAGGGAAGAGGAATGTTTTTAAGTTGATTAGAAGGGTTAGGTTGTACCTTGGATTTTTCTGTTTCCTTAGCTACTTCCTCCTCAAACTCTACGGGGGTCGGTGGTGTATCCAACTGTGTTCCATTCCACAAAGTTATGGCACTTGCATTCTCCATTGGGTTGACTATTGTTTGAGATGGTAATTTTCCTGAGCCCCAGGATTCCAATATCCCCACAGTTGTGGCCAGTTGTCCTACTTGGTTCCTTAAATCTTGAACTGAAGTTTTTGTCTCTTGCCGGAACTGCTGTGTCTGATTTATGAACTATTGTGTTTGTCCCATAAATTGTTGTGTCTGTCCCATGAATGCTTTGAACATATCCTCCAATGATGTTCCAGTAGGTGCAGGGACTGCTTGCTTCGGTTGATATTGAGGTTGGGCTGGTTGGATGCCATGCTGCCTAGGTGGAAATGCAGGTGGTGCCGCTTGCTTGCTCCCATAACTCAGATTTGGATGATCCCTCCGTCCTGGGTTATACGTGTTTGAGTACGGATCATACTTTTTCTGAGGTTGTGACTGATAATTTCCCATAGCATTAGCTTGTTGCACAACCTCATCATCTTGTAATGTTGGGCATTCATCTGTATTATGATTTGGTTGTAGACATATTCCACAAACCTTTGCAATCAATAGTTGACCTGTAGCTAATTGTCTAACCATAGCAGTTAATTCAGAAATTTGTTGACCATAATCACAAGTGTTTACCTCGCTTACCCTTACTGGTGCATGATTTGTTCTAGTGCCATATTGTTGCGAGTTTGCTGCCATGTTTGCAATTAAAGTCCTTGCAGCCTCTGGGGTTTGTCAACTAGTGCTCCTCCGCTAGCTGCATCGATCATGCTTCTATCCATCGGTACCAACCCTTCGTAGAAATACCGGATAAGGTGTTGTTCATCTATTTGATGAGGTGGACAGCTGGAACAAAGCTTTTTGAATCTTTCCCAATACTCGTATAGTGTTTCCCCACTGAATTGTCTAAGCCCATAGATCTCCTTCCTTATGTTAGCTACTCTTGAGGCTGGAAAGTATCTCTCCAAGAACAACTGCTTCATGTCATTCCAAGACTGGATTGAACCTGAGGGTAGGTAGTACAACCAATCCTTTGCCAAATCTGCTAGGGAGAATGGGAATGCTCTCAGCTTGATTTGCTCTTCGGTGATTCCGTGTGGTTTCATAGTGGAGCACACCACATGAAATTCCTTCAGATGTTTGTAGGGGTCCTCACCTGTAAGACCACGAAAAGTAGGCAGTAAATGGATTAGACCCGATTTAAGTTCAAATGCAGCATCTAAATTAGGATATTCAATGCACAGAGGTTGTTGATTTAAATTAGGAGTTGCCAACTCCCTGAGAGTTCTATTGTTATTTTGAATCTCCATCTCTTCTTCTTTATCAGATTCGGTGGATGATTTGTTGGATAATACTTCCAAAGCTAAGTTGAGGCCTGGTGATGATGCAGAAGCCTCGTCTATATCTGTAGAAGACCGTTGAACTTTAAGCCTCGTACATATAAGCAGCGATCGAGTTCAGTTGAATCTCTTCCTCCTCGTCCTCGTCATCCTCATTCGATTATGGTAGCTCAACGGGGTCTTCCTCTTCTGTCTCTATCTCATCATCCTTATCAGGTAAACCCTCTTGCTCAACCACTGTGACCAATGGAGCTGATTCCCGTGGCAGTAGTTGTTCCCAAATCACCTGAATATCTCGAGGCTCCTCCTCTCTAGGCATCTGAGGTCCTTCCTCCCTAGCCTGACTGGATTCTCCGACATTAACCATCCTGACAACAAAATTTTTAAGTTTTAATTATTACTTGTTACTACTCGACACTCACGAGCACGCAAGTGTTTTATTACTCCTTTCTTAAAACTCGATAAGAGTTTATCACCACTATCTTTTCAAAGGTTACTTCCTAAGGCTTTTCCCCCACCTAAGGTGTTGTTTGTTTACATCTGATTGCCTCTTAATGGACTGCCTTTTATTCGCTAAGAGGCATGATGTTGTTTGTTTGATTTTTTGTTATCTCTGAATGCCTCTTAATTGGTAAGACAGAAAATGAAATCTGAATACTTAAGAGGTACTTCTTAATGAAATTTTTTTAATAATTTTTATATATATAAATATATTCAACAATATTATGCACTCATTTTTATTAAATTGAATATTTAAAATTATTAAATAAAATTTAACCCTTTAAAATGGTAAAATAGTGTCATTAAGAGACAACTTAATTTTAAGTTATCAAATAATTTTTTAGATTCAGAACTCATAACAATACAGATGATCAAATTTATTAAGACATCATAATCATTCAGATCTTAATTCTCAGGTTTATCAAACATAACCTAAGGTTCATAACCTAAAGCTTTGATACCAACTTATGACACCTCCAAATCCGAGTACTTCATTCCCTCAAGATTTGGTGTTTACTTAATAAAAACATTCGTGTCTAACTACCCAATCATAATAAAATTGAATAATAAACCTTCCTCATTAAAGGATTGCATTAATAAAAATCTCCCATGTTATCTAACCTTTAAATACAAACATTCATATGCGGAAAATTAAATAACTTCATTATATTAAAAAAAATAAAGTCTAACAACAAAATGTTAACATGATTATAAGTCTTCAATACTTATTCATCTTTCCTTTCCCTTTACTGGTGCTAGGTACATCGACCTTCTCAACTTTAGATGTAATGTTTATATAAGCAAGAGTGAGCAAAAAATGCTCACTGAAAATAATAATGAATAAAACTTTACAATAATTGCCAAATAATAGGCTCAATAGAACTTAACAATAGGTTCTATCAATGATAATCAAAATCTGAATCATATATCTGAGGGTCATAAGACCACGAACTATGTTCATAGTTATAAGTAATCTTTCAACTTAAACTTTAACAGTCATAAGACTATAGGGACTCCTCGTACTTAAGGGGATCTGTGACACCACCAAATTTAGATACTTCATTTCCACAAGATTTGGTGTTCACTTAATCAAAACATTCATATCGAACTACTCAATCATAATAAAATTGAATAATAAAACCTGCCCATACAGGATTACGTTAATAAAATTATATCCCAGGTTATCTAACCTTTAATTACAATCTTTCAAATGCGAAAATTAAATTATTACATCACATCATTATTAAAGGTCTATCATTATAACAATAAAATAAAATTACAAGTCTTCATCACTTGTACATTTTTCCCTTTCCTTTGCTAGTTGTAGGTTCATTTACCTTCTCAACCTTAGCTGTAATAAGTGTATAAATATGAAAGAGTGAGCAAAATAATTGCTCACTAGATATAGAAATGAATCAACACGAATGAAATAACTACCAACAAATAGGCTCACCAACACTAAATAGTACTCTATCAATAATAACCAACGACTGTAATCAAAATATGGAGTATATAAAACTGAGGGTCATAAGACCACAAACTATGTCCATAGTTGCAAGTAATCTTTCAACTTCAACTTTAACATTCATAAGACTATAAGGACTCCTCATACTTAGGGGGATCAACCCTTCATACAATGTATTGTGCACAAACATTTCAACGCTAAGCGTAAACCCCTAATAATAGGGTTGTTCATCTCAGTATTTATAGTACAAGTCCGTACCAAAAAAAGTTTGGTTTGGATAAGATTTCAAGGGTAATTTGAAGTTTAACGAACATCAACTAGAGGACTAGTTGAATCAATAGTGTTTGATAACACAACAGTTGATCAATAATAACATAATTATTAAATATACATTAAGTAATATCAAGCTGAAATTAAAGCTTGCTCATTATGAGAATGGCTTGTGTCAAGTAAATGAACTAAGATAATTCAACATTAGAAATTAGAATTCAAGAAAATTGCATTCATCGTACATGAAGGACAATAAAGAAACTTGTCTAACAATAAACAAGTTAGAATACATCAATAATATTGGAATTCAAAACTTGTATGAATAAAGTTTAGTCATAGCTAGCTTGTTCAAATAATGATGAGGAATACAAGAATTCGATTAATGACAGAGTAAAGAAAAAACTTGCTCAATCAAAAGAATGAAGTTTGGGAGCTGTCGTTGATACTCCTAAATTAACCTCACTTTCACTTCACAATTTATAATAATTAGCACAGTAGCAAGTAAGGATCGATCCCACAAAGAGTAAAGTTGTTTTATAATTATTCTACTATTTAAACAGAAAATAAAGATGGGGGTTTTTGAAAATTATTTTTAAACTAAGAGAGCAAGAATTAATGATGAAATTAACCAAATACGTAAAAACTTCAGTTCTGCAGTTCAGTTTCACCAAGTACAATAATCAATTAATCAAGTTATTATTATTTTTCCTTCAATGAAATTATTAGCCCTAGATAACAATAAGCTCTGCTATCCAAAATTCTCCGTAGATTATCACTGTATGAAACAAGCTCTCCACCAGATTCTCACTAGCATATAACCTAGAACAAGCTCTCTAGATTTAATATTATAGAAGCATTAAGAAATAGAGAATTAGGCTAATCCAAGCATTAAACACATAAGCTCGATTTGTTTAACTTGTTTTTTGATAATCTTAGCAATAAACAAAAGCTTGTCCACCATTATTATTACCAAGTTGCTACTTATGATGAAGACGAATATCAATTACACGTAATACCAATCTTAATCTAGCATATGATAATGATCAAACTAATTCAATTGGCCATATTAAATTAATTAAATCAATTAGCATGCAATCAATGAAAACAGATTATTAGAAGAAATTTCACACAAGAAGAAATAAATAATAATACTCAATTAATCAATTACTTGTAACAAGGATTCACCTCCCTTTAGAACTGAATAAAAAGAACTAGCCTGACATGCTCTTGAGTCTGCACTCCAATAGATGATAGTTGATTATTGAATAAATAAAACCCTGACTAGCATCCTCTATTTATAGTGCCAGACAAAATCCTAAATCCTATAGGAATTAGAAATTACCCTAATTTCCATAAAGAAATAGAATTCAATTTGGAAATAAATCTTAGTCTAAAAGAAATCCTAATTACAATAGAATTGTAAAAATTAATCTTCTAGAATCCAAAATTTAGATTTAAAATTTGAATTAAATTCCAAAATTGTCGTGATCAAACTTTTCCATGCCACGTTCGGAAATTATTGCCACGCGAATGGTTTCTATGTGAGCTGATTAAGGCTATGCGTGTGAAATCAAATAAATCCAGCCCACTTCATATTCTTTTGCTCCCCACGTAAGATGGCCATTAATTCCTTAAAAAGTGGCCCACATGCTAATTTTTAAATAATAATACTTGTCAACCCAATTGATTAGAATTGTGAGAAACCATTATCAGCTAGGAAGTTTTAATAATCCGTGTAGTAGAAATTCATGAAATTCGTGGCTCACTTGACTTTTAGTTCCCTTGATCCATTAATGCTCCATCTATCTCTGAATTATTTTAAAATCACGGAACCCTTCAATTATACCTAAAATAAAAATATAAGAACAATGAGTGTATTTAGGCACAAAATAAATATAAAAGATTAAGCATTAAGGGATAAAAATATAATATATTTCATACTCATCAAAGTTACACAATGTAATAATAGAATTAACTCAATGAATGTGTAGAGTTAGAAAACTTGCCTCGAGCGTAAGCTAAAATATTAAAACTCACGTTCACCTATACACAGTATTAAAACCACAACGTCTATTAGACATACTAATATTCACTTTTCAATATAAAATGCATTACTAGCTAAACTTGTTATTTTAGCACAAGTCTTATGCTACGATATAAATTTAAGAATTCCCAAGTGTTAACATCCCAACACTTATCTAACATTCATTGTATAAGCTAAGTTACGTGTGACGCCCCCAAAACAGGTATACATCACCTATTCTGAGTCGCCAAATACATGGTACAGAATATAAATACAATCTTAAATATACAACATGAGCTGCGAGTTTTAATACAAATATTGTCTTCTAGACAGTATACAAACTCAAATTCAATATTATTACATTTATTTTTCTATAATTTCACTGAATAGTGAGGACTACTAATGCTATTATCTGGTCTGCCACTCCGTTCCCTGACTAGTCCCTGCAACGTTCTCATTTCCTGAAGAGAACAATGAAAGTAAAAGGGTGAGCGCAACTAGCCCATTAGGAAATATTATGACTAAGATAATAAAGAATATATTATCATTAGCCTTCAACAGTGTTAAATTGATAAAATATAACAAACATCAACTTTAACTGCAGCGGAACAAGCAATCCATTAAAAGAGTCAAGTAGAGATTAAAATCTAATATCTTTTATGATTTAAAAGGTTTTTCATCACTTTTATCACTAGGACTCAGCTTAATAAATAATCCACATCATCGAATCACCCCTGCACTACGGCAAAGGATATTCTTTAGTATCACGACCACAATTATCCATGCACTACGAGCCAAGAATATTTGTGTATTCATTAATGGTCATGATCATGCCAACAACTGTCCATCAATGCACTACGTGCCAATAAGGACTTTTACCACATCATTTGTAACATTACGGTCATGATTACACCGAATAATCCCTGGTCATAATCATACCAAGTCCATCTACGCACTATAGGCCACAGATGACTTTCAACAAAATATAAACATGAGGATGATGACAATGATATAAGAATTCAATAAAACAAGTTCAAGAATTATTTTATCCAGGAATCAATAACGTCCAAATTATCAACATGATATTGCTTTGTGGAGTAAAATTCAAGATTGCTCACAAGAATGTTTCAATGAAAAGATACTGGATGAAGCGCAAATATCAAGGATATTTTACTAATTTCATGGAGTATAGAAGTCAAAACTTTAACCAACTGAGTATAATAAGGAATGGAATAACAAAAGAAATCACCAGGCATGCGATAGACCGCACAGGCAGGTTATTCCAACAGAATAATAAATAACGGAATCAGGTCCGGCGTAAAATGCACAGACAGAATATTCCAACAAAATAATAAAGACGGAATCAGGTCCAGCGTAAAATGCACAGACAGGATATTCCAACAGAATAATAAAGACGGAACCCGATTGGTCAATATAACCTCCAGACATCAATTATTATCGAAATAATTGTCGATTTTCACTAACACAAATAATTCCAACACAATGAAACCATTTTTATCAAAAATATAAATTTCGAAATTTCGAAGTTTGACTTTTCCCGAAAAAGTCAACTGTTGACTTTTTGACCAAATAGTGAATTCCGGAAAAATTTTTGTTTATAGAATATTTTTACTAATTTCATCGTTCCGGACTCAAGTATCACGTCCGCGTCTCCAAATTCAACTTCGAACACAACTTCAATTTTAATAACATTCATCATTAATATTATAACTCACAATATTTATCAACCATGTCGTTCCCAGGAAAGATGGGGCTTTCCAATAAGGATTTCTCCCTATTGGCGCGCAATTAGGTGACCAAACCTCTCCTTGACAGAACTTCTAGACATTGTAAATATTGCAATTTAATAATATGAATAACTTTGTCGTCTCAATTATTGATTTAATAAAATAACATATTATGCAGATGATACTGTGACAATAATCGAATCAATAATATGAGAGATATGATGCAGCAATTACTGTAGCAATAATTGAGTATAACTGAGTGACTTCTCACGTAAGCATCAATAATCAATATCATGTGCTACTATGCAACCACACGTATTACTTTACTTTTACTACCGGGTAGTTCAACAGTTAACGGTAAAACTTCCGCCGTTATTTTCATAAAGTATTTTTGTCGTTTTCTCAACCCGACAATAATTCTGTTGTGGGGGTCCACCAATGATTGTGCCGTTATACAAATATTCCATGTTAAAACGAATATTCCCCGACCAATCGAATACTATATAACAACTTGCGTACTTTGCAAAATTTGTAAATATTACCCACAACTATAACAATATATCAAATCCACACCATAATATTCAAAAATATATTTCGAGAAAATTTAATCTTTATTCAAAAAGTTGGGGTCTTACATTACGCATAACACGTTCGTAATTTACTAATCACTTTTACAACTTTGAATTTACAATCCACCTAACATGACTCTTTTTAACCTTGTTGTTACATGATTCTCACATTAACCTAACATTAAGCTAAGTTACATTGAACGTTCAAACTCTACAGAATTAGCAGACTTCACTGTCTAAAACTGGGCACTAGCGCGGTCGCGCTACGCACAGACTCCAGTTTCTGCAGAACATGGCTATGGCAGTTTTCTTAAGCCAACTAACACGAATTTCACCCACCAAACAATGAAATTAACATATAAGATAAATATAGCAATATCATAAACATGATTGCTAACATTTTCCATCAATTAGAACAATTTAACAACACTTCTAACTATTTTTATTTCTCAAAATTACTATTTTTATACTAAAACTCCATTTCTGAGTTTCTTCACTAAAATCATCACTATAATCTTTATAATTGGCCAAATTACTTCGTTCAAATTACGTTGTGCTCATTTCTTAATGAACTAACATATACAAAACCCAATTTACAGTTTAACATATGAATTTTAACAGGAACCTCTTCATACGTTAAATCTTCCTCTATTTCGTCCGGTTCTAACTCAATAATGTGGTTGGGGTCTTTCACATATTTACGTAACATGGATATGTGAAAAAGTTATGAACATGAGACATACTTGGCGGTAACACAAGTCTATAGGCCACAGTTCCTACTCGATCGAGGATTAAAAATGGGCCAATGAATCGAGGGTTGAGCTTTCCTCTCTTTTCAAATCTCGTAACTCCCTTCCATGAAGCAACACGTAACAACACATGATCTCCAATATCGAATTCCACATCCTTTCGATGAAGATCAGCATAACTCTTTTGTCGATCTTGTGAGGTTTTATACGTTGTCGGATCGTTTGAATCTTTTCCGTAGTCATACGTACCAACTCTGGTCCCAACAACGTTGCTTCACCCACCTCATCCCAACATACCAGAGAACGACACTTTCTTCCATATAACGCCTCAAATGGAGCCATGCCAATACTTGCTTGATAACTGTTGTTGTAGGAAAACTCCACCAATGGTAAGAACTTGTCCCAACTTCCCTTGAAGTCAAGGACAAAAAGTCTTAATAGATCTTTAAGAGTTTGAATGGTCCTCTCGTACTGCCCGTCCGTCTGAGGATGATATGCCGAGCTAAATCGTAAATCCGTGCCCATAGCTTTTTGCAAACTAACCAAAAATTTTGAAGTGAATCTTGGGTCTCGATCAGAAACTATGGATACTGGCATACCATGCAGTCTTACAATCTCGTTTATGTACATACGAGCAAGACGTTCAACTGTATAAGTTTCTCGTATAGGTAGGAAATGAGCAAACTTGGTCAATCTATCAACAATGACCCAAATTGCATCTATGCCTTGAGAAACCTTGGGAAGACCAATAATGAAATCCATTGTAATGCGTTCCCACTTCCATTTTGGAATTTCAAGTGGTTGCAATGGACCTTTTGGTACTTGATGCTCCGCCTTGACTCGCTGACAAGTTAAACACCTTGAGATAAACTCTGCTATCTCTCTCTTCATATTGTTCCACCAAAATGTATGTCGAAGATCACGATACATCTTGGTACTCCCAGGATGGATTGCAAACGGTGTGTTGTGTGCCTCCATCATGATTTTATACTTTAAATCAGGGTCCTTAGGAACACAAAGTCTGGAGTTGACTCGAAGTATTCCTTCCTTATCGATTCTTGCTTCTGGCATAGCACCTTCTTGCACTTTCTTCTTCATATGCATTAGCTCCAGGTCTGTAGCTTGAGCAGCTTTAACTTTATCGATTAAAGTCAGTTCTACTCGTATGTTTGCCATCATCATGTGGGTTCCTGGAGTCTTTATCTCTAACTCCATCCTTTGCAAGTCATACAAAATGGGCCTTTGTGTTGACAATATTGTACTCGTACCCGCATATGATCTTCTACTCAGTGCGTCAGTTACTACGTTCACTTTTCTAGGATGGTATTGGATGGTATAATCATAATCTTTCAATAGTTCAAGCCAACATCGTTGTCGCATGTTGAGTTCTTTTTGGGTGAAGAAATATTTGAGGCTTTTATGATCCGTATAGATCTCCACTTTCTCCCCATACAGGTAATGCCTCCAAATTTTAAGCGCAAAAACGACAGTTGCCAACTCTAGATCATGAGTAGGGTAATTCCTCTCATATTCTTTGAGTTGTCGTAAGGCATAGGCTATGACTTTCCCATGTTGTATGAGAGCACATCCTAACCCTTTGCCTGAAGCATCACTGTAGATGACAAATCCCTCCGAGCCAGATAGTATTGTCAGAACAGGTGCTGAAATGAGTCTCCTCTTGAGTTCTTGAAAACTCTTCTCACATTCCATGCTCCAACCGAATTTTGTATCTTTTCGAGTCAGCTGAGTTAATGGAGTAGCGATTCGAGAAAACCCTTCTACGAATCTCCGATAATAACCAGCTAATCTGAGAAAGCTACGTACTTCGGTCACTGATTTAGGTTGCTCCCAGCTTTGAATAGCTTCAATCTTTGCTGGGTCAACAGATATTCCATGACTTGATATCACGTGCCCAAGGAATGCAACTTCCTCAAGCCAGAACTCGCATTTCTTCAACTTGGCATATAGCTTGTTTTCACGAAGCTTTTGGAGTATCAGCCTCAAGTGTTGCTCATGATCTTCACGGCTTTTGGAATATATGAGGATGTCATCAATAAAGACGACCACAAAATGATCCAAATATTCCTTGAATACTCGGTTCATCATATCCATAAAGGCAGCAGGAGCATTAGTCAATCCAATAGACATGACTAAGAATTCATAATGCCCGTACCGAGTTCTGAAGGCAGTCTTTAGAATATCTTCAATTTTAACCTTCAGCTGATGATATCCAGAACAAAGATCGATCTTTGAAAAGAATTGTGCTCCTTGCAACTGGTCAAACAAGTCATCAATGTGAGGCAACGGGTACCTATTTTTGATGGTGACATGATTCAACTCCCGATAATCAATACAAAGTCGCATACTCCCATCTTTCTTCTTCACGAATAGAACAGGAGCATCCCAAGGAGAAGTATTAGGACGAATAAAGCTAATGTCTAACAATTCCTGCAGTTGGGTCTTTAACTCCTGAAGTTCAATAGGAGTCATTCGATATGGGGCTTTGGAAATGAGTTTTGTACCGGGCTCAATGTCGATACAAAATTCAATTTCACGCTCTGGGGGTAGGCCAGTAAGTTCTTCGGGGAATACGTCAGGAAATTTATTAACAATAGAAATATCATTCAAAACTGACGTATTTTTGTTTAAATCCGTGACATGAGCTAAGAAAGCTTGACATCCGTTTTTCAATAAACGAATAGCTTTATGGTTTGAGATGACCGTGATTTATTTTAATGGTTTGGTCGCTTGAATTCGCATAATAGGTTTTTTAGGAATATGAAAGCTAACAACCTTACAAAAATAATCAATTTTTCCATGATGAATAGTTAACCAATCAATCCCTAGAATCACATCAAATACAAGTATTTTCAATGAAATAAGATCGACAGGTAATGTGAGGGTACCGATTTGAACCAAACAAGACTTATAAACAGTGGATATAACGAAGGTTTCTCCCAATGGAGTTTCAACAGATAAGTCAAAGTCTAATTTCTCCGGAGTCAAATTTAAACGTTGAGCGTAAGTAGGAGAAATAAAAGAATAGGTAGAACCGGTATCAAATAAGGTATAGACTTCACAAGAGTTTATGATAAGCTTACCCGTGATGACCTCGTTCGGGTTCCTTGCTTTCTGGGAGGTCACAACAAATGCTCTCCCTTGCACCACCGGCTTTGACTTTTCTGGGACGGCCTTTGGTGCCTCCATCCTAGCTGAACTTATCTTCGGTGAATGATAAAATCGGGCTAGATGACCTTCTCTTCCACAATTATAACACGCTTTTGATGGCATCGCGCAGTTTGGAATGATATATCCCTCCCCTCCGTATTTGAAGCATATGATAGGTGGTCGTTCTCCTTCCTTAACCACGGTTGCTGGTGCTGACGTCTTTCCATCATTGTTGAATCTCCTTTTCTTGAAATGTCCATTTTTATTGTCTTGGCTATGATTACCACCGACGTGGTTACCATTTCTGGCATGTTGATTCCCTCCACGCTTGTTGTCACCGTTTCGATGACTGTTACGACTTGTATTTTCATTTTGCCGGCTGCTTTCCCTTGGTTGCGTTGACTCGTTACCGCGCTCCAATAACTGAGCCCTATTTACAACATCTGAATACAAACACAGTTTATGAGAAATAAGATATTGACGTATCTCCGGTTTCAAACCTCTTAAAAACATTCACGTCATTCGTTCCTCATTATCGACCAAATGGGATGCAAACCGGGATAACTCCGCAAATTTAGCCTCGTATTGCGACACGGTCATATTGTTTTGCTCCAACTTGATAAACTCCACCTCTTTCATGGACGAATACTTTCGGGAAAGTACTTGTCGTTGAATAGCTCTTGGAACTTCTCCCAAGACATCTTGAGTGCATCAAGCTGGGTACGTTTTACAGATTCCCACCAGTAATCTGTTTCTTCACGCAACATTAAGGTGGCGAAGGGAACCTTTTGCTCCTCGGAGCATCCTAAGACATCAAATATCTTGGTGATCTGCTTTATCCATGCTTCAGCCTTAAGTGGTTTTTGCTCTCCAATAAACTCCGGTGGTCCCAGCTCCTTGAACTGTTTGGCGGTGACCGTCTGAGAGTTGCCAGTGTTTCCACCTGTATTTTGGATAGGAGCCACTCTCGCCTGATGTTGCATGAATTACATGAAGCCTCAGAACATTCCATCGTTCATCATTTGGTCAGTGTTGTTGTTTGTATGAGGATTGTCGCCTTCCTGATGCACATTGTCCTGGTTATTGATCTGTGGAGACTCAATGGTCTCTTGTGCTCCATTGATGTTCTCAACATTCTCGGATGCCATTTTCAAATACTTCCACAAAACAAGGGTTAATTGACATGAAACATATAATCCCTACACTCTGACTGACCAATTAAATACCAAATAAACTTAGGTAGGTCATACTAGCGAAGGAATTTCCCGTCTCTCCCCTCCTAGTTCTAATCTCACATCTTAGCCAGGGATCATATCCCTAAGCTTTGATACCAACTGTGACGCCCCCAAAACTGGTATACATCACCTATTCAGAGTCTCCAAATACATGGTACAGAATACAAATACAATCTTAAATATACAACATGAGCTGTGATTTTTAATACAAATATTGTCTTCTAGACAGTATACAAACTCAAATTCAATATTATTACATTTATTTTTCCTCTATTTCACTGAATAGTGAGGACTACTAATGCTATTATCTGGTCTGTCACTCCGTTCCCCGACTAGTCCCTGTTACGTTCTCATTTCCTGAAGAGAACAATGAAAGTAAAATGGTGAGCTCAACTAGACCAGTAGGAAATATTATGACTAAGATAATGCAGAATATATTATCATTAGCCTTCAACAGTGTTAAACTGATAAAATATAACAAACATCAAGTTTAACTGCAGCGGAACAAACAATCCATTAAAAGAGTCAAGTAGAGAATAAAATCTACTATCTTTTATGATTTAAAAAGTTTTCCATCACTTTTATTGTTGGGGACTCAACTTAATAAATAATCCACATCATCGAATCACCCCTGCACTACGGCCAAGGTTATTATTTAGTATCACGACCACAATTATCCATGCACTACGGGCCAAGAATATTTGTATATTCATTAATGGTCATGATCATGCCAACAACTGTCCATCAATGCACTACGGGCCAATAAGGACTTTTACCACATCATTTGTAACATTACGGTCATGATTACACCGAATAATCCCTGGTCATAATCATACCAAGTCCATCTATGCACTATACGCCACAGATGACTTTCAACAAAATATAAACATGAGGATGATGACAATGATATAAGAATTCAATAAAACAATTTCAAGAATTATTTTATCCAAGAATCAATAAACGTCCAAATTGTCAACATGATATTGTTTTGTGGGGTAAAATTCAAGAATGCTCAGAAGAATGTTTCAATGAAAAGATACTGGATGAAGCGCAAATATCAAGGATAGTCTACTAATTTCATGGAGTATAGAAGTCAAAACTTTAACCAACTGAGTATAATAAGGAATAGAATAACAAAATAAAATTACCAGGCATGCGATAGACCGCACATGCAAGTTATTCTAACAGAATAATAAATAACGAAACCAGGTCCGGCGTAAAACGCACAGACAGGATATTCCAACAAAATAATAAAGACGGAATCAGGCCCGGCGTAAAACGCACAGATAGGATATTCCAACAGAATAATAAAGACGGAACCAGGTCCGGCGTAGAACGCACAGACAGGATGTTCCAACAGAATGATAAAGAATGGAACAACAGAAGAATTTCACCAAGTATAGGGTAGCCCGCGTATACAGGTTATTCTAACAGAATAATAAAGAATGGAATAACAGAAGTTCTCTTCATGGATAAGAAAGAAATAATACTCCCTACCTTAGAAGAAACTGGATATAGAAGTAGTGAAGTAGCAGAATACTTTCCTTTTTTCTCTCTATAATAATCGCTCTAAAGCTTTTGTGAATTGGTGAGAAATGAAGGAAGAATGAGCTTCTATTTATAGAAAATTATAGTTTCGATAATTGCCCGTTTTGGGGCTCGAAAAATTATAGTATAATACCTTCCTCTTTTTCTTCATTTTTAATTTAGTCCTACAAGTATTATCAAACTTGCACCACCTCCCCTAATAGTAAATAATGTGAATCAATAGTACAATCATGTGAATAAATAATATAATCATGTGAAAAATTTAATTACCGTATAGTACCTTCAACTATACATCTATTTTTAACTTAGTCATGCAAGTATTATCAATCTTGCACCAACTCCCCTAATAGTAACAAGAATGTGAAATAATAGTATACACATGTGAACTAATAGTTATAATCATGTGAAATAATAGCAATCAATTGCTCATTTATCCGGTTAAATACCCGATTGGTCAATATAACCTCCAGACATCAATTATTATCGAAATAATTGTCGATTTTTACTAACACAAATAATTCTAACACAATGAAACCATTTTTATCAAAAATATAAATTTTGAAATTTTGAAGTTTGACTTTTCCCGAAAAAGTCAACTGTTGACTTTTTGACCAAATAGTGAATTCCGGAACATTTTGTGTTTGTAGACTATTTTTACTAATTTCATCGTTCCGGACTCAAATATCACGTCCGCGTCTCCAAATTCAACTTCGAACACAACTTCAATTTTAATAACATTCATCATTAATATTATAACTCACAATATTTATCAACCAGGTCGTTCCCAAGAAAGAGGGGGCTTTTCAATAAGGATTTCTCCCTATTGGCGCGCAATTAGGTGACAAAACCTCTCCTTGACAGAACTTCTAGACATTGTAAATATTGTAATTTAATAATATGAATAAATTTATCGTCTCAATTATTGATTTAATAAAATAACATATTATGTAGATGATACTGTGACAATAATCGAATCAATAATATGAGAGATATGATACAGCAATTACTGTAGCAATAATTGAGTATAACTGAGTGACTTCTCACGTAAGCATCAATAATCAATACCGTGTGCTACTATGTAACCACGCGTATTACTGTACTTTTACTACCGGGTAGTTCAACAGTTAACGATAAAACTTCCGCCGTTATTTTCATAAAATATTTTTGTCGTTTTCTCAATCCGATAATAATTCCGTTGTGGGGGTCCACCAATGATTGTGCCATTGTACGAATATTCCCTGTTAAAACGAATATTCTCCGACCAATCGAATATTATATAACAACTTATGTACTTTTCAAAATTTGTAAATATTGCCCACAACTATAACATTATATCAAATCCACACCATAATATTCAAAAATATATTTCGAGAAAATTTAATCTTTATTCAAAAAGTTGGGGTCTTACATTACGCATAACACGTTCGTAATTTACTAATCACTTTTACAACTTTGAATTTACAATCCACCTAACATGACTCTGTTTAACCTTGTTGTTACATGATTCTAACATTAACCTAACATTAAGCTAAGTTACATTGAACGTTCAAAGTCTGCAGAATTAGCAGACTTCACTGTCTAAAACTGGGCACTAGCGCGGTCGCGCTACGCACAGACTCCAGTTTCTGCAGAACATGGCTATGGCAGTTTTCTTAAGCCAACTAACACGAATTTCACCCACCAAATAGTGAAATTAACATATAAGATAAATATAACAATATCATAAACATGATTGCTAACATTTTCCATCAATTAGAATAATTTAACAACACTTCTAACTATTTTTATTTCTCAAAATTACTATTTTTATACTAAAACTCCATTTTTGAGTTTCTTCACTAAAATCATCACCGTAATCTCTATAATTGGCCAAATTACTTCGTTCAAATTACGTTGTGCTCGTTTCTTAATGAACTAACATATACATGACCCAATTTACAGTTTAACATATGAATTGACCATCAAAATTTACATGAGCCATATAAAAAATACATATAAACATACACTGTCGAAAATTTTCTTCTACTGTAAATCGAAATTAGCATGCAATTCTTGTTTAAACATAATTTTTAATCATCATAAACAATTATAATCATCATCATTAATTCTAGAACATCAATTCTAAACATATAAAATTCACAGAGTATGAAAATTATTGTCGTAAAACTCACACACACATATATATATATATATATATATATATAATGTTAAAGCTATGAATAATACCTTCAATTAGATTGATAATCTTTACTAACACCACTAGAATTGCTTTGAAATCACAGCCTTCCTCTCAATCTCTCTCAATTCTCTCTTAGTTTCTCTCTGAAATTCTCAGACATAACAAATGGCCAAAACCCACTGACAAACCTTATGCGTACAAGAATAAAAGAATAAAATTGATATAATGATAATACGTATACTTATTAGGATATCAGTTATAAAAATAACGTATAAGTTATAGTTATATTATATTTATTATTTAATTTATTTATTTCAAAATTTAAAAAGAATTCCAAAAGCAATAGGGCCTTGTTTGGCAAAAACCATTTAAAAATTAAAGAGTTTATATCCTTAAGCATTTTTTTGGGTAAAACTAGATTAAAACTACTTTAATTTATTTTAATAACTCCTTATACCATAATTATTTGTCACACTATATGTAATCCAAGTTTCATACTTAATTTAATTAATTCAAATAATAATTAATTAAATAAATCATTTAATCACATAACTCAATACAAATAATTAACCATCAAATTAAAATATCAATATAATAATAATTTTCTTAACTCATTAATTATTTATTTAACAAATAATTAACTAAACAAAATCAAATCAATTAAACAAATATTTATTCCTTAACTCATTAATTATTTATTTAACAAATAATTAAGCAAACAAAATCAAATCAGTTAAACAAATATTTATTCAATGATAAACATATCCATTAAATATTTATATAACTCAATAAATATTTAATATTATAATTAAAAATTTGGAATATTACAGCATTCCCTCCTTACAAAGATTATGTCCTCAGAATCATAATTCAAACAATCAAATCGTCACATTCTTCCCTACTTATAAAGATTATGTCCCCAGAATCGAAGACATAGATTAAACAAATAACTCAAGGTAATTCTTCATTATTTCAGCTTCGAGTTCCCACGTAGCCTCTTCGATATTGTGGTTCCTCCATATCACCTTCATAGAAGGTATCACTTTATTTCTGAGCACTTATTCTGTTCTGTCGACTATCTTGATAAGAATCTCTTCATAAGACAAATCTTTACTGAACTGCAACGGTTCATATTCGATAACAAGTTTGTAATCGGGTTAATACGGTTGTAACACCGAAATGTGAAAAACATTATGAATGTTTTCCAACTCTGGAGGTAGAGCTACCTCATAAGCCACTTTCCCCACTCTTCGTAGTATCTCGAATGGTCCAATAAATCTTGGGTTGAGCTTTCCTTTCTTGCCAACGAATTTTCCCCTTCCAATGAGAAACTTTTAGGAAAACGAAAGTTCCTACTTCAAATTCGCGATTCAGTCTGTGTTGATCGGCATACTTTTTCTGTCTGTCTTGGGCTGCTACCAATCTTGTCCTGATGAGTTTGACAACCTCTACAGTTTTTTATACCAGTTCTAGTCCTAACAGCTGGCGTTCACCGACTTCATCCCAGCACAGTGGAGTTCTGCACTTTCTAACGTATAATGCCTCGTAAGGCGGCATGCCTATGCTCCCGTGGTAACTGTTGTTGTAGGCAAACTCCACCAACGGTAAATGTTCTTCCCAGCTCCCTTTGAAATCCATGATGCATGCTCTTAGCATATCTTCCAACGTTTGGATTGTTCGTTCAATTTACCCATCGGTTTGCGAATTGTATGATGTACTCATTCGTAATTGTGTTCCCATACATTCTTGTAGTCTCTTCCAGAAGTTTAATGTAAAGCGCGGATCGCTATCTGATATAATTGACACTGGCACTTCATGCCTCAAAATAATCTCTTTAACGTACAACCTTGCCAATTGATCAAGATTAAATCTAATCTTTATTGGCAAAAAGTGTGGTGATTTTATCAGTCTGTCCACTATCACCCAAATCGCATCGCATCCTTTCTGAGTAGTTGGAAAACCCACCACAAAATCCATTGTGATGTGTTCCCACTTCAATTTCGGTATTTCTAAAGGTTGAAGTAATTCGCTTGATCTTTGATGCTCGGCCTTGACTCTTTGAAATGTCAAGCATTTTGCCACACATTCGGCAAAGTCTCTTTTCATGTTCGGCCACCAAAAATGTCACTGCAAATCTTGATACATCTTCGTACTTCCTGGATGAATCGAACATCTTGTGTTGTGTGTTTCGGTCATGATTTTGTTTTTAAGCTCTGGTACTGCTGGAACCCAAATTGTTTCCTCGAACCGTAGTAGTCCTTCGGTATCGATCTTGTATTTTACATCACTACCCTCAACCACTTTCTCTTTGATCATTTCGCATTCTTTATCTTGTAGTTGAGCACTCTTCACTTTGTCCACCAAAGTTGGACTAGCATCTATCTGGAATAGTCATTCATCGGATTCCTTTGGAAATTTGATTTCTAATTCTAGCTTTGTCATTGCTGAAATAAGCTCCTCCTGAGTGGTTGTCAACATCAACTTCTCCCGAAATTTCCTGCTCAAAGCATCTGCAACCATATTCATTTTGCCCGGGTGATAAAAGATCTCACAATCGTAATCTTTTATCAATTCCATCCATCTTCTTTGACGAATATTCAGGTCCTTCTGTGTGGAAATACACTTCAGACTTTTATGGTCTGTGTAGATTTCACATATCTCTCCACAGAGATAGTGTCTCCATATCTTTAGACCAAATACTATTGCATCCAATTCCAAATCATGAGTCGGCTAACCTTTCTCATAATCATTTAGTTGTCTTGATGAATACGTAATTACTTTGTCGTTCTGCATAAGAACACAACCCAACCCTTTATATGAGGAATCACTAAACACCACAAAGTTTCCTGTATTATCTGGTAACGACAACACAGGTGCCACAATTAGCTTCTTCTTCAAATCTTGAAAACTCTCTTCACACTTCTCCGTCCAAACAAATTGTACCGCTTTCCTTGTCAAATTTGCTAGCTAAGTGGCTATCTTAGAAAAATCTTGAATAAATCTTTTATAATAACCGGCCAGTCCCAAGAAACTCCTCACTTCTAACTGTGTTCTTGGTTGTTCCTAATTGATTCCATCTTCCACTTTTGATGGATCCACTGAAATCCCATCCTTGTCAATCACGTGCCCAAGAAATTGTACACAATCTAGCCAAAATTCGCACTTAGAGAATTTTTCATACAACTTTTCCTTTCTTAGTGTTTCCAATGTCAAACATAAGTGTTCCCCGTGTTCTTCTTGAGTTTTGGAATACACCAGAATGTCGTCGATGAATACCACTACAAACTAGTCTAAGAATGGTTTAAACACCCTATTCATCAAAACCATGAATGCAGCAGGTGCATTGGTTAAACCAAAAGACATCACTAGAAACTCATAATGTCCATACCGAGTTCTGAATGTCGTTCTAGGTATATCCTCCTTCTATACCTTCAATTGGTGATACCCACTTCTCAAATCTATTTTCGAGAAGTATTTAGCACCCTTCAACTTATCAAACAAGTCATCTATTCTTGGTAATGGATATTTGTTTTTAATAGTGACTTTGTTCAATTCTCTATAATCAATGCAAAGACGCATCGACCCATCCTTCTTCTTCACGAATAACACTGGTGCTCCCCACGGTGATACGCTTGGTTGAATATACTTCTTTTCTAATAGTTCTTGTAATTGTACCATCAGTTCCTTCATTTCTACCGGAGCCATTGTATACGGGGCCTTCGATATCGGTGATGTTCCCGACGCTAAGTCGATCACGAACTCAATCTCTTTTTCAGGCGGAAGTCCTGGCAAATCCTCTGAAAACATATCCTCAAATTCCCTCACCACTGGTATCTCTTCCAGTTCCACACACTTCTTCTGAGTATCGACTATGTAAGCTAAATAGCCCACGCAGCCTTGACTCAACAATTTCTTGGCCTACATAATCGTCAGACATTTCATTTGTTTAGGTGACTTACTACCATAAAATACTACCTTTGACGGGGTCATAAGGTTTACATACTTCTTTTGACAATCAATTACCGCTCCATATCTAAACAGCCAATTCATTCCCAAAATAACATCAAACTCTCCAAGTCTAATCAGAATCAAATCTACCATCAAGATTTTCTCCTTAATGTTCACCCTACAGTTCTTGTATACGAACCTAATAGGGATTACTTCCTTATTCACAATTTCTATGTTCAAAGGAAAATTCAGTTCCTCACTAGGTAATCCTAACCTCTTAGCAAATTCATCAGATATAAACTAGAATCGAATAATACATAAACATTTATATCATTGATTGGGATAATACCTGACACCACATCCTTTGATTGCACATCATCTTGCACAGTCATGTTGAAGGTTCTAGCTGTGGGTTTGTTTGATGTTGTAGGTCCCGCAATGGCCCATGTACCTTCACTGTTACCTCCATTTCTTCTGTTTGTCTCTCCAGCCTTCTTCTTAGGGCATTCACGAGCAAAGTGATCCTTGGATCTACACGTGAAGCACACGTTCTTCTTAGGTTGAGCGTAATTTGGGGCGATGTGACCCTTCTGACCATAATTGAAGCATACTCGTTTCCCCATCAAGCATGCACCCTTATGAAACTTCCCGCATGTAGCACATGATTCAAACTTCTTATTTTGTTGGTTACCCTGCTGGTTTCTAGTACCGACGCTTCCATTCTATTTCCTCTTCAAATTGTTGTTGATGTTGTTTCCACCACTACCACCTCCATTCTTAATCTCCACCTCGTTCTTCTTCTTCTTCTGTTCCTGATTGAACTTTGTCACTGCCTCGCCTCCACCTTCAGCAAGTATTGCTTTCTCAATAACTTCCGCAAAAGTCATTAATTGGAACAAGGAGACCCTACTGTACAACTAGGGCTTCAGTCCTTGTTCAAATCTCTCCGCCTTGCGTTCGTCCGTGCTGACTTGATATGGCTCAAACCTCGTTAACTCGTTGAATTTAGCGGCATACTCAGATATCGTCATCGTTCCCTGTTTCAGTTCCAAAAATTGTACTTCTAGCTGACTCTTAGAACTCTTTGGGAAATAGGTCTCGAACAATATCTCCTTAAACCTATCCCAGGTCATCAACCCTGACCCTTCACGAGTTTTACTGGACTGCCACCAATAACTAGCCTCTGCTTTCAACATGAATGTTGCGAAAGCAGTCTTCTGATCATCCCCTACCCTAGCAACATCGAACACCTTTTCTATCTTCATAATCCAGGTTTTTGCCTTGACTAGATTCATGGACCCATGGAATTCAGGTGGTCCAACCGCCTTGAAATCCTTAAATGTTGTTCCTTGGTTCTGTGGTTGATTCCGCAACGCTCCTGTTAGTAGTGTCACTAGTTGTTGAACGGGGTTAACATCAACATTGTCGTTATTGGTTCCTTCAGTGGTTCTCTGTCGTGGTGGTTGACGTCTAGGAGGCATTTTCTGATAAAACAAAATACACTCATTAGATTATTATTCAACTCTTTTAAGTAATTTCTACTTAACTTGCCTCCACAAAAGAAATAGCCACATAATCACATAACACTTTGAATAAAATAACAACTTTTATTTATTCATAATTTCTTTGAAAATATAAAACAATAGCATCACTGCTATTTACATTACTTTCCTGAACTACAAAAGTTTCAGGACAACATCATCATCATATCCCATAGGTTACATAACACTTGGGATTTACAATTTATTTAACATTTATTAATCGCCTAACAACTACGATGTTCTACTAAGATACTGCTTAGCCTTACTACGTTCTTCTTCCATGATCCGGAACATTGTTCTACGATCTAATACGTATGATGGCAGCGTCTTGAACTGAATCGGATAACCCATGAATCGATCCTAAGCTCGATTAACCACGGTGTTGAATACTCTATTCATTTCTTCCATCTTCATTCTCTTTGCTTGTGCGTCTTTCACTACTATCCCGGCTCGTTGAAACACTTCCTCATATGTGTCTTCGACTCTTGCCTTCTTAGTAGCCTCTTCCTTCAGCTTGTTCCTCAGTTCTGCGACCTCCTCAATCAGTTGTTCTTTCTCTCCTTCAGTCTGTACTAGCTTCTCCTCGACATTAGTCAGCCGTTCCTCACAATCCTGGATCTCGTTGTCTTTCTGTGTCATTATAGTCTGTTGTTCAGCTACTATCTCTTGCAATTCCTCAACTGTATCTTGAAGTTCCACGTTACGGTCGTAGACTTCATCGTACATACGAGCGGCTATCGAGGTTAGTGGAGTCTTTTCCTCCTCGTCCTCGTCATTCTCATTCTCCCGTGGCAACTCAACGGGATCCTCCTCATCCGTCTCCACATCATCTTCCTCATCTTCAACCACTGTGACCAACGGGGCTGACTCCGGTGACAGTAGTCGTTCCCAAGCAACCTGAATATCGCAAGGCTCCTCCTGTATAGGCATCTGAGGTCCCTCCTACCTAGCCTGACTGAATTCTCCGACATTAGTCATCCTTACAACAAAATTTTAAGTTTTAATTATTAATTATTACTACTCGATACTCACGAGCACATAAGTGTTTTATTACTTCTTCCTTAAAACTCGATAAGAGTTTATCATCACTATCTTTTCAAAGGTTACTTCCTAAGGCTTTTCCCCACCTAAGGTTCATAACATAAAGCTTTGATACCAATTTGTGACACCCCAAATCTAGATACTTCATTTCCACAAGATTTGGTGTTCACTTAGTCAGAACATTCATATCTAACTACCCAATCATAATAAAATTGAATAATAAAACCTGCCCATACAGGATTACGTTAATAAAATTATTTCCCAGGTTATCTAACCTTTAATTACAATCTTTCAAATGAGCAAAATTAAATTATTACATCACATCATTATTAATATCATTATAACAATAAAATAAAATTACAAGTCTTCATCACTTGTATATTTTTCCTTTTTCTTTGCTAGTTGTAGGTTCATTTACATTCTCAACCTTAGCTGCAATAAGTGTATAAATATGCAAGAGTGAGCAAAACAATTGCTCATTAAATATAGAAATGAATCAACACAAATGAAATAACTGCCAACAAATAGGCTTATCAACACTAAATAGTACTCTATCAATAATAACCAACGGCTGGAATCAAAATATGGAGTATATAAAACTGAGGGTCATAAGACCACAAACTATGTCCACAGTTGCAAGTAATCTTTCAATTTCAACTTTAACAGTCATAAGACTATAAGGACTCCTCGTATTTAGAAGGATCAACCATTCGTACAATGTATTGTGCACAAACATTTCAACGCTAAACGTAAACCCCTAATAATAGGGTTGTTCATCTCAGTATTTAGAGTACAAGTTGCACCAAAAAAAGTTTGGTTTGGATAAGCTTTCAAGGGTAATTTGAAGTTTAACGAACATCAACTAGAGGACTAGTTGAATCAATAGTGTTTGATAACACAACAGTTGATCAATAATAACATAATTATTGAATATACATTAAGTAATATCAAGCTGAAATTAAAGGTTGTTCATTATGAGAATGGCTTGTGTCAAGTAAATGAACTAAGACAATTCAACATTAGAAATTAGAATTCAAGAAAATTGCATTCATCGTACATGAAAGACAATAAAGAAACTTGTCTAACAATAAACAAGTTAGAATACATCAATAAATATTGGAATTCAAAACTTGTTTGAATAAAGTTTAAGTCATAGCTAGCTTGTTCAAATAATGATGAGGAATACAAGAATTCGATTAATGAGAGATTAAAGAAAAAACTTGCTCAATCAAAAGAATGAAGTTACACAATGTAATAATAGAACTAACTCAATGAAAGTGTAGAGTTAGAAAACTTGCCTCGAGCGTAAGCTAAAATATTAAACCTCACGTTCACCTATACACAGTATTAAAACCACAACATCTATTAGACACACTAATATTCACTTTTCAATATAAAACGCATTACTAGCTAAACTTGTTATTTTAGCACAAGTCTTATGCTACCATATAAATTTTAGAATTCTCAAGTGTTAACATCCCAACACTTATCTAACATTTATTGTATAAGCTAAGTTACGCATAACACATTTGTAATTTACTAATCACTTTTTACAACTTTGAATTTACAATCCACCTAACATGACTCTGTTTAACCTTGTTGTTACATGATTCTCACATTAACCTAACATTAAGCTAAGTTACATTGAACGTTCAAAGTCTGCAGAATTAGCAGACTTCACTGTCTGAAACTGGGCACTGGCGCGGCCGCGCCAGTTTTTTACTGGATTGCAGCACGCCCGCGCGGCTGCGGAGAGACTGCGCTGTCGCGCTACGCACAGACTCAAGTTTCTGCAGAACATGGCTACGACAGTTTTCTTAAGCCAACTAACACGAATTTCATCCACCAAAAAGTGAAATTAACATGTAAGATAAATATAACAATACCATAAACATGATTGCTAACATTTTCCATCAATTAGAATAATTTAACAACACTTCTAACTATTTTTATTTCTCAAAATTAATATTTTTATACTAAAACTCCATTAATTTTTGAGTTTCTTCACCAAAATCATCATTGTAATCTCTATACTTGGCCAAATTACTTCGTTCAAATTACGTTGTGCTCGTTTCTTAATGAACTAACATATACAAGACCCAATTTATAGTTTAACATATGAATTGACCATCAAAATTGGTACTTACATGAGCCATATAAAAAATACATATAAACATACACTGTCAAAAATTTTCTTCTACTCTAAACCGAAATTTGCATGCAATTCTTTTTTAAACATAATTTCTAATCATCATAAACAATTATAATCATCATAATTAATTCTAGAACATCAATTCTAAACATATAAAATTCACAGAGTATGAAAATTATTGTCGTAAAACTCATATATATATATATAATGTTAAAGCTATGAATAATACCTTCAATTAGCTTGATAAACTTTACTAACACCACTGGAATTGCTTTGAAATCACAGCCTTCCTCTCAATCTCTCTCAATTCTCTCTTAATTTCTCTTAATTTCTCTCTGAAATTCTCAGACTTAACAAATGGCCAAAACTCACTGACAAACCTTATGCGTAAAAGAATAAAAGAATAAAACTGTTATAATAATTATACGTATACTTATTAGGATATCAGTTATAAAAATAATGTATAAGTTATAATTATATTATATTTATTATTTAATTTATTTATTTCAAAATTTAAAAAAGAATTCCAAAAGCCATAGGGCCTTGTTTGGCAAAAACCATTTAAAAATTTAAGAGTTTATGTCCTTAAGCATTGTTTGGGTAAAACTAGACTAAAACTACTTTAATTTATTTTAATAACTATTTATACCATACTTATTTGTCACACTATATGTAATCAAACTTTCATACTTAATTTAATTAATTCAAATAATAATTAATTAAATAAATCATTTAATCACATAACTCAATATAAATAAATAACCATCAAATTGAAATATCAATATAATAATAATTTCCATAACTCATTAATTATTTATTTAACAAATAATTAACCAAACAAAATCAAATCAATTAAACAAATATTTATTCATTAACTCATTAATTATTTTTTTAACAAATAATTAACCAAACAAAATCAAATCAATTAAACAAATATTTATTCAACGATAAACATATCCATTAAATATTTATATAACTCAATAAATATTTAATATTACAATTAAAATTGTGGAAAGTTACTGGATCAGCCTTTCGTACAATGTATTATGCACAAACATTTCAACGTTATGCGTAAATTATCCCCTAATAATAGGGTTTGTCATCTCAGCATTTAGAATACAAGTCTGCACCAAAGTAAGTTTGGTTTGGATAAGTTTCAAGGTATATTTAGTTTTAACGAACATCAACTAAGGATTAGTTGAATAAAAAGGTAATAATATTATGCTATGGAACAAACCATAAGTGAATCAACATTGTATAATAAGGTCATGCTTTAGGAATAATCTAAGAGCATAAATAATGTAACATACATTGCTTGAACAATAATAAGCTAAGGATATTTAGAATTGAGTACTAAGCATGCATAACAAATAGTAAATTGAATGATAAAACTTGTTCAACTTTAATATATCAGAATGTAGAAACTTGCATGCTAAATAACAAGTTTAGGTTTAGAAAAACTTGCACAATATAATTAGAATTAAGGAACTTGCATAATTGGAAACAAACTAGAGACAAGAAAACTTGCTCAACGAAACAAGTTAAAAATAAGAATAACTTACTCAATATAATCGATATAGGGTAAGTAAACTTGCCCAATAATAAATAAGGTAGAGCAAGAAACTTGCGTAATTGTAAATAAGGTAGAGTAAGAAACTTACGTAATTGTAAACAAGGTAGAGTAAGAAACTTGCCTTGCGTATAAGCTAAACCGTAACATTTTGATTCACAATATCCTAATCACATATCATTAGGATACAATTAGTCACTACAGATACTTTGTATACACATAAGTACATATTTCATGTATAGCTTGATTTTTAATCACATAGTCAAGTTACATCAATAAAATAATAACAAAACTCGTTAAGTAATAATAATATGCTCATTCTTAACATTATAATAACAAAATTTACTTCTTTAACCATCATCATATTGCATCATATCAGTATTTACAGAATTCGTGCAAAATAAGAGTCATTTATGGCCCTTATGCCAACTGGCACTGGGGCGCCATAGTTTGCACTGTGGGCGGCGCTGCGGCGCGGTACTGGCGCTGCGGTGCAATGCCTAAGCCAGGAAGTGGCGTTACGGTGCGAAATAGGTACTGTGGTGCGAGTTTTGGGGTTGCGACACTGATTTTGGCGCTGAGGCGCCGAACTTATAGAACCGAGCACGAACAACAGAACAAAGCTAATTTCTGTCTATTTAGCAGCTAAATTAACATTTATAACTTACATAATTTACAAATAACCTTTACCCACCACACATATACCAATTTAAACAACTAAACAACAATTTTACAGAGATTAAATCCTTAATGCCATGTTTTAAACCAAAAACTCCAATTTTGATATTGTTTGACACAATGAACACGATAACCACAATTATAAACCAAATTGATTCCTTCTAACTATATTCTCTTCATTTCTTACCAAATTTAACATACTCAAGGTTCAATTTCACATTTAGCTCACAATCAAATAAAAATGTTGGTACTCCTACAAGCCATGTTCATATTTATATCCACTATAAAACCAATTTGTTTCTTGCAGACGTAATTTAGCATACAATCACACACACACACACATATATATATATATATATATATATATATATATATACAATCACACACACACACACACACACACACACACACATATATATATATATATATATATATATATATATATATATATGCTATTTATAACAATTACATGTACACATAATTTCATAACCTATTATAAAAATATGGATTACAGAAATTTTATAAAGACTTTATACACAGTGAAACTCAAGAACACATAGGCTTAAGAATCATGGCGTAAAACATATATGTTATTAAGTATGTAACATACCTTTTGTTGCATTGAAATCCTTGCTAACCACTGAGACTCGCTTGAAAACTCATAACTTTCTCTCAAATTCTCTCTAAAAACCTGCTTTTCTGTTCTCTATAACTCTCTTCTTAGGCTTAGGTTTAGACCAAATACACTATACGTAAATTAAACAAAACTAACACACGATTTTCAAACGTCTAAAAATCGACGCTACTAATGACCTTATTAAATCAGTGGTTACCAAAAATTATTATATATTATTTATATTTTTCTTATTTAATTTATGTAATTAAATTTCAAAAATCAAAAATCTAAAAGCCATAAGGCTCTGTTTGGCAAAACTCTTTAAAAATTAAAGACATAATATCTTTAAGTCTTGTTTGGCAAAACTAAATTAAACTCCTTTACTTTATTTTAATAACTCCTTTTATATTTTAGTTTATGGTCACACATAATTTACCAAATTAAATTAAGACATTATAATAATCCATTTAATCCTTATCAACTCTCTAATTAAATTAGAATATTATCTCATAATAATTAATTTTCTTAACTCCTTAATTATTTATTTAACAAATAATTAACAAATCAAATCAAATCAATTTAAAAAAATATTTATTCGATCAATAAACATATCAATTAAAATATTTATATAACTCAATAAATATTTTGAATTACAATTTAAAATTCTTGATTGTTACATATGGTATTATGACTTGTATATACATGAGAAATAGGTATGACATGTGTTATAAAGTTTCTTTATGTAGTATGAAATGTCTAACATGAATGGGTAGAAGATCTTTATCAAGGACTTTAAGTTTGGAAAACAAACTTTGTTAAAATCCATGGTCTACAGATTTTGAACTTAGTGGTGTATACACATGACTGATTTTACACATAAATGAGCATGTCATAGTGTACATAGTTCCTTTGTTCAAAATCAAACTCGTTAGACCTTGTGTGAAAGATGTTTTTAAGAAAACTTGGTATAATAGAACTAAGGTGCATGAATGCTACTTGATATACATTCTGATCTTGCGAGCATGTTAACATAACTTGACTACATATGATTTGAGCCTTAAAGTTGTTTTGTATTTGTTAAATGGCATTGTTCAAGTTTAAAATGGTTTCAAAAGCAAACTTGAACATATTTTCAAAATCTAGTTGCATCACATGGATATCTAGATTCTAAAAGGTTAATATGTCATGTTATGTCTATAATATCCTTAGATATGATTTATATGTATTGAAAATGATGATAACTAGACTAAACATGAGTTTAAAGCATGATTCAAAGTGTTAAACAATGATAGTTGTGAATAAACAATATGAATACTGTGACGCCCCCAAATCTGGGTATCTTCCAACCCGACAGATGGTGCTCCACGATACTACAATCCATACAATCATTCCATTGAGATAACAATAAAATGAGTGTAATTATTATCTTTATATTATATTTGTAATAAATCCTTTTCCAGGTTCACTAATCGAATACATTCGTTATTCTTCATGAGTATATTACATACAAATACACTAGTCTATTACAGGACGATTAATTGTCCATCTTAGCCTTGCCTTTATCTCTCTTAGAACTCTCAGTTCGCTCGCCTTTAGCTGCAAACATATGGTTCAAGCAAGAATGAGCATAACTAGCTCAATAAGTCTTAACAAAGAATCATATGAATATCACATTAACAATTACATGCTTTAATTTTAGATTTGAACAATTATCTATGAAGCACTACAAAACATTTGACTAGTACTTCTCATGTCATAACAACAATTCCAAAGTATATATAATAGCTTAGGAATGATGAACCGGTCAATAGACCATGAACATACTCTTTTCGTTTTCATATTTGAAAAGGATATCTGGCACTAAGGCCATCCATCTGTCTTTACATACGAGCACTTCTAGGTGATCAGCCTATTGTACTCTATGTTGATCAACACTCTTACGTTAAACGTATTTACGTTTAACATTTGGCAACCTCGCGTGCCCATCGAATAATCGATGAAAAATACTTTTGTTTGTACATAGACAAACTTACCTTTACATCCGTACCAAATACTTGGCATAGGATAGCGTTAACAGTTCTATATAGAAAGACTTGTAAACAAATCAATTAACTCTTCAGTATTAGTCTATTTGAGTTAAAACAGGAATCAACTCTTTCTTTAAAATCATTCATGCATTGTGTAACATACATCTTGTAAAAACTTGGCTAACTCAAAGGTTAGACAAGTGTTTAAGAAAGACTTGCCTTCAAGTGTCTTCGAATATACAATTCAACTATTCTCAGACTTTACAGGATCTACATGAGATATTCACATAGCACACTTTAATTAGTTATCAAACAAACTAACTTTACGGTTCTAACCAACTTCTTCCTCTTCTATGTCTTATTTGAATCAACTTCGTTATTAATGTCGATTCGACTTTCTATACTTCGTTACGTAACGTTCTTACGTCCTTAACCGACAGTCGATCATTATTGGTTAACTACCAACGTTGAACGTCATTCGCGGTTCACTTATTACGTCTTCGTGTTCTTCGTTTAATTTCTATTAAACCTTACTAGATCTTCTTACATTAACACCTTATAAGTGATTTAAGGTAAGTCTTATCATGTACATAAAGTACCTTCAATGTCTTACTTTAGGTCAGCATTCAAAATGGAACAAAACCTAACTTGGTCAACATTTTTCTACTGTCGGCGCTGCGGCACGGCATCCTTTGTATTTTAGTGGCACTGCGGCGCGAGTTAGCAGGGTACTCGGCCGAGTCTAGCGCTGCGGCGCCACCACTTTGTACTGGTTTTGGCGCTACGGCGCCGAGTCTGTGCACCAGTTGGCCAAAACAGTTTGGTTTCTAAATGAAACTCCCGACTTCCTAATTTGTTTGTTTTACATCTGAATTAACCCATTCGAAAGCCTACAAGTCACAAATCACATCCTTTGCGTGTTCATATAAGAATTTCATATTTCCGAATTCGTTAACTCGGAATTCACCTTTAAGTTCATTTTTAAGCGTTCGTTTAACATTTTCATCCGTTCAATACTCGTTTTATTCGTTATAAGTCGGAATGCGACGATTCTTTCACCAACGACTCTTAATTACCTTATCTCACGTGTTGACATTGGAAATCAACGTTTTCAAGTCACACGACAACTTTTGACCTTTAATCCGGGCTTTTTACGTTTTTGACGTTTAACGCCTATTTCCGTAAAATTTGCCATAACTTCGTTACTAATGTTCTCTAAGCCAAATCACATGGAATACTCCATGGACTTCATATCTACATCCTAACCAAACAATAGGCACATTCCTTAGCTATAACGGTTTCCAAAACGTTCATTAATAACTAAGTTAATGTTCAAGGCGTTTATGGTTTTTAACTCACGTAAACACTTACGATTTCTATTTGGTCATGACCTACCAATGATTTGGCCATTAATAGGCATCCTTATATCTCCTCAATAAACATGCTCCACCAATCTACGATTCTTCTACGAGAAAGAAATCGAAAAAGATGAAGATTACGGTTTATGAGAATTTACCTTTGAAGCAATTATCGTTCTTGATAAACGCCTAATGGTTTGCTTGGGAGTAGAAAGATTATATGATTCTAGCTCTTTCTCTCTCTCAATATGGTTGGACAAGCTTTGTAAAAACTTCAAATGAAAAACATAAGCCTTGTATATATAGGCAATCAACATGGAGGGCAAAGTTGTCCAACTCCCCACCTCCTTACTATTCACTTCTTGATCATCAAGCAAAGTACTTGGTGATCAAGTATTGCCTTTACTTGGCCACCAAGTGGCCGGCCCACCCTCCCTTGGATCATCCCATGGGTTTCCCTATGGGTTTTACCCATCTCATGACCCACCGGTTCGACCCATGGTTTAATTCTTTGGATTGGGCTTGACTTTAATAAACGCTGGGCTTTAACCAATCTAATATTGGGCCTTGACTTGGGCTTAACACTTAATCCCTTGGGCTTTCTCATTCAATTGATTGGGCTAAACATAATCCAACCAAATTAATTAACATTAAGTATTAACTTAATTCTAGAATACAAATCGTATTCCTTACGTATAATTCACATATTCTTTCCGTATAATACTAGTACGCTAATCGTATTGTACTCTATATTAACTCAACATCTTATACATAGATACTAAATAGTATCATACTTGTATAACACATGCCTTAACCGTAACGCAATTCCTTCTACGTGTTTTATTTCCTTCTCGGAAATCAATATACTCAACCCTTAGGTTTTAAATCCACAGGCAAAAACTTCGTTTCCCATAACGGAATTATTATTGAATATTCCATATTATCTTCGTATTCTATCATTACGCGTTTCTCAAAATCTCAAACCCTAGCTCCGAACGAAATTGGATGAATAGTATTTTTACGCAAACATTCTCAGAAAACCTTCGTTCTCGTCTTCATAATTCACAAAAATTAATTCTAGCACAAAACTAGAATACTAACTACATCAGCACATTCTAGGTCATAGAATGACCTTCGAACATCTTACTCACATAATAACTCAATTAAATTCATTTAATTCACATAATCAAATAAAATTTAATTCATTGAAAATTCAAAATTCTCGGGCGTTACATTCTTCCCTCCTTATAAGGATTTTGTCCCCAAAATCTCGCTATTCTTACATAAACAAATGAGGAAACTTTTCCTTCATTTTACTTTCGAGCTCACACGTTGCTTCTTCAGCATCGTGGTTACTCCAAATTACTTGTACTGAAGGTATTACTTTATTTCTCAAGACTTGTTCCTTCATATTAATAATCTGAATCGAAATTTCTTCATACGTTAAGTCTTTTTCTACATGAATAGATTCATATTCTATTACGTGTTTGTAGTCCGGTTTATAAGGACGCAACACAGACACGTGAAACACATTGTGTATCCTTTCCATTTTTGGAGGTAAAGCTACTTCATAAGCTACCTCCCCTACCCTTCTTAAAATCTCAAAAGGTCCTACAAACTTTGGACTTAACTTACCTTTCTTTCCAAAATGTATCTTCCCTTTCCAAGAAGATACTTTTAGAAAAACATATGAACCTACTTCAAACTCCCTCTTCTCTCGATGAGGATCTGCATACTTCTGTTGTCTATCTTGAGCCGCTACTAATCGAGTTCTTTTCAGTTTTACCATGTCTGACGTTTGTTGTACCATTTCAGGTCCTAACATTCAACGTTCACCTACTTCATCCCAACAAAGTGGTGTTCTGCACTTCCTTCCATACAACGCTTCGTAAGGCGCCATGCCTATACTAGCGTGAAAACTATTGTTGTAAGCGAATTCTACCAAAGGTAGATGCTCGTCCCAACTCCCCTTGAAATCCATAACGCAAGATCTTAACATATCTTCTAGCATTTGAATCGTTCGTTCACTTTGTCCATCCGTCTGTGGATGATACGCCGTACTCAACCTCAACTGCGTTCCCATTTGCTCTTGCAAACTCCTCCAAAAGTTCGACGTGAATCGTGGATCACGATCAGACACAATCGAAACAGGTACTCCATGTCTGGAAATGATTTTCTTAACATAAAGCTTAGCTAACTGCTCTAGGTTATACCTAACTCCTATTGGTAGAAAATGACCCGATTTAGTTAATCGATCCACTATTACCCAAATAGCATCATATCCTTTTCTCGTCGTTGGAAGTCCCACCACAAAGTCCATGGTGATATGCTCCCATTTCCACTCCGGAATCTACAGTGGTTGTATCAATCCACTCGGCCTTTGATGTTCAGCCTTAACTTTTTGACAAGTTAAGCACTTACTAACGTATTCTGCAATCTCCCTCTTCATGTTCGGCCATCAAAAGTTCTGACGAAGGTCTTGATACATCTTAGTACTACGAGGATGTATTGAGTACCTTGAACTATGGGCCTCACACATAATCTCTTCTTTCAACTTTGAATTATTTGGAACCCAAATTCTTCCTTCAAAACGAAGTAAACCTTCTTTATCAAGGTTATACTTAGTCTTCACGTCATCCTTCACTATCTTTTTCACACGCTCGCATTCTTCAGTACTTAGCTGTACTTCCTTAACCCGTTCCACTATCGTTGGTCGAGTTTCTATTGAGAATAACATCTCTGTCGTTTCACTTGGCAACTTAACTTCTAATTTCATCCTGGCCATCTCTGTTATTAACTCATTCTGAGTCGTTAACATTGACAGTTTTTCTCTACCTTTCTGACTTAACGCGTCGGCTACTACATTCGCCTTCCCCGGATGATATAAAATGTCACAATCATAATATTTTATCAACTCTAACCACCTTCTTTGCCTCATATTCAACTCCTTCTGTGTGAAGATATATTTCAGACTTTTATGGTCCGTGTATATTTCACATTTTTTCCCGTATAAATAATGTCTCCATATTTTTAAAGCAAACACTACAGCTACCAGTTCTAGGTCATGAGTAAGATAAACCTTCTCATAATCCTTTAACTAACGTGACGCATACGTAATGACCTTGCCATACTGCATAAGCACGCAACCTAGTCCTTTATGCGAAGCATCTCTATAAACTACAAAATTTCTCGTATCATCTAGTAAAGATAATACATGTGCTTCACTCAATCTCCTTTTTAGTTCTTGAAAACTATTCTCGCACTTTTCTGTCCATACATACTTCACTGACTTCCTCATCAGATTTGTCAACGTAGTAGCTAATTTAGAAAAGTCCTGAATGAACCTTCTATAGTAGCCCGCTAACCCCAGAAAACTCCTAACCTCGGTTGGCATTTTCGGTTGCCCCCACTCATTCACCGCTTCCACTTTCGCTAGATCTACGGATATGCCATCTTTGTCTATAACATGTCCTAGAAACTGCACTCGTTCGAGCCAAAATTCACACTTAGTGAATTTCGCATACAACTTCTCCCTCCGTAGTGTTTCCAACACTATTCTTAGATGTTCAGCATGATCTTCTAGCGTCTTAGAATAGACTAGAATATCATCAATGAACACTACGATGAACTTGTCCAAATACTGTTTGAACACTATGTTCATCATATCCATGAATGCGGCTGGCGCATTTGTCAACCCAAACGACATAACCAAAAATTCGTAATGCCCATAACGAGTTCTGAACGCCGTCTTAGGTATATCTTCCTTCCTCACTTTCAGTTGATGATACCCCGTGCGCAAATCTATTTTAGAAAAATACTTTTCCCCTTTCAACTGACAAACAAATCATCGATCCTAGGCAACGGGTATTTATTTTTAATCGTTAAATTGTTCAACTCTCGATAGTCGATACAAAGTTGTAACGATCCGTCTTTTTTATTTACAAATAATACCGGTGCTCCCCACGGAGACACACTCGGTTGAATGTACTTCCTATCTAACAGTTCCTATAACTAAATCATTAACTCCTTCTTCTCAACTGACGCCATCTTATATGGTTCCTTTCAAACTGGTGTCGTACCCGACAACAAATCAATTACAAATTCTACATCCCTATCCGGCGGAATACCAGGTAACTACTCCGGAAACACATCCGCGAATTCTTGAACCATCGCTATCTGTTCCAATGATGTTCCCACTCTTTGGGTATCCGACACATGACACAGATAACCCTTGCACCCCTTCTTCAACATCTTCCTAGCTTGTGTCATGGTTAGACAACAAGAACATCCCGGTGATTTATTTCCATAAAACACCACCTCAGGTTTCTTAGGAAGCCTTAGGTTTACACTCTTTCTATAACAGTCTATTATTGCTCTATGGTTAATTAACCAATCCATACCGAGAATCACAACGAATTCCCTTAACCTTATCGGTAAAAGATCTACCGATAATCTATTACCCCTGATATCTACGAAACAATTCCTATGAATATGTTCAATGGGAATTATCTCCTCGTTTGCTACCTTAACGTCTAAAGGTATTTCTAACTTTTTAGGATTTAATCTTAATTGCTGAGCAAATCCACATGCTATAAAAGAAAAAGTAGCACCCGAGTCAAATAACACGTACGCATTTATTTCATTGACTGGAATGATACCTGCTACTACGTCCGTTGATGCAACCGCATCTTGAACTGTCATATTAAACGTTCGGGCTGAGGGTCTACCCAATGACAGTGTTGGTCTAGTAATGGCCAAATTACCACTACCAGAACCTTTACTACCCTCTGCCCCTTTCTTCGGACAATTTCTTTCCATGTGGTCCACCGACCCACATACAAAACATTCCCGGCTTTTCTTAGGATTAGGAAAGTTGGGAGATATATGACCCTCCTGCCCAATAACTGGTCTTCCCCTTTAGATAGACTCCCAGATGAGTCTTACCGCATGTCTTACATGCCTCCATCATCTGTTTAGGATCTCCTTATTTTGCCCCAGTATTCCCAGGGTTAAAATTCTTCCGTTTAGGCATATTGCCACTACAACTGGCAACCTCTGCCTTATTTCCTCCCTCTCCCTTACTCTTATTCTTTCTATCTTTGTGGTATTGGGTCAACGCCTCACTACCACCCTCCGCTATTATCGCCTTCTCCAGAATGGTCCCGTAGGAAGCACTTTGAAAAACTGATATCCTACTATAGAGCCAGGGCTTTAGGCCCTGCTCAAACCTACGAGCCTTTCTCTCCTCCGTGTTCACTTGGTGTGGAGCAAACCTTGCAAATTCATTGAATTTGGCTGCGTATTTGGGAACAATCATGCCCCCCTGCTTAAGTTCTAAGAACTTAATCTCTATTCTCCCTTGCATGCTAGTAGGGAAATAGTTCCTGAAGAATACCTTCTTAAACTATTCCCATATAACAGCTTCCGCTCCTGCCCCACCCTGGTGAGCCTCCCACCAGTAGTTGGCTTCCCCCTTCATCATATAGGTCGCAAAAGAAGTCTTTTGCGCCTCAGCTACGTTTGTAATAACAAACGTCTTCTCTATTTCCTTGACCCATGTCTGGGCCTCCATTAGGTCAGTTGTTCCCTTAAATTCGGGTGGACCTACACTCTTAAATTCCTTAAAGGTAGTCGTTCGGGCTACCCTAGGTCCTGCGGGTGCTCTACAACCAAATGATTGGGCTTAACACTTAATCCCTTGGGCTTGCTCATTCAATTGATTGGGCTAAACATAATCCAACCAAATGAATTAACATTAAGTCTTAACTTAATTCTAGAATACAAATCGTATTCCCTACGTATAATTCACGTATTCTTTCCGTATACTACTAGTACGATAATCGTATTGTACTTCGTATTAACTCAACATCTTATACATAGATACTAAATAGTATCATACTTGTATAACACATGCCTTAACCATAACGCAATTCCTTCTACGCGTTTCATTTCCTTCTCGAAAATCAATATACTCAACCCTTAGGTTTTAAGTCCGCAGGCAAAAACTTCGTTTGCCATAATGGAATTATTATTGAATATTCCATACTATCTTCGTATTCTATCATTACGTGTTTCTCAGAATCTCAAACCCTAGCTCCGAACGAAATCGGATGAATAGTGTTTTTACGCAAACATTCTCAGAAAACCTTCGTTCTCGTCTTGATAATTCACAGCAATTAATTCTAGCACAAAGCCAGAATACTAACTACATCCGCACATTCTAGGTCATAGAACGACCTTCGAACATCTTACTCACATAATAACTCAATTAAATTCATTTAATCCACATAATCAAATAAAAATTTAATTCATTGAAAATTCGAAATTCTCGGGCGTTACAAATACTATAAGCATGAGTATTTACAAATTGTGTAATATCTCTATGTGGACATATAAGCCAAGTTATAAGATGTGGTAACCACTTGATCTTGTTATGCTTTAATACCATGTAAGTTGTAAGCTAAAACTTGTGCAAATAAACTCAAGAATGGTCACATGCTTATGTGAACACCTCTAACTTGTATATATGATAGAGTATTAATACATGGGTTTGTAAGAATTAGACAAAAATAGAAAGTGCAAAGCTCAACCTTGGTGTGGCCAGGGGACAGCGCAGCTGCGCTGTCCCTAAGCCTAGACAGGGCGCAGTTGCGCCGTTCTGCAGTCTTGAATAGTTTCTGTTTTTGATCTGAAGTTCAAGGCACGCTTATATGATTACTTTAACTTGTAATATATGACCAATATGCTATGTAATGTATTAAAAAGCATGCTATGTGATAGGGATGAATGTAAATTATGATTTTCAAATGTTAAGTCCAAAATAATGTTTACAAGATATAAAGCAATGATACGTTGTTTAAATTTGTGATGTCTTACGATCTAATTTGTGTTATGAAAATATAGGATATGTGATCTATATGAAGTTACAACAAAGTTAGACGGTTTTGTGTACGTTGAACTTACCTATATGAGTGTATATAACTAATACATATAATACACTATAATAGGATTCAAAAGTGTTGGTTAAATTACGTGGATAGACTACGCTTAAGGCAAGTTTCCTAACTTACACAACTTTAAATTTTGTGCAAGTTCTTGAATTTCATGTGATTTGTATATTGAATGCAAGTATCCTAAACCCTTGCATTACTTTATTCAACGGATATCGTAAGCAAACCTTATCTCTTTGAATGCAAGTTATATTACTTTCTCGTTCAATTGAGCTAGTAAGTTAAACTCTTGAGAAAACTATTATTCATGTTGAACTTGGTATTGCTCTTGAATATTGTGAAAGTGTCTATGCCATTTGATTCGGCTAGACTATATGCATGTTTATAAAAAACTATCTAAACCAATTGACTGGTGCAGAAATCTTAAAAATTGAGTTGAACAACCCTTATGGTAAGGGGAGTGTTTATTGTTGGAAGCCCCAACACACGCGTGAATATTATTGTGTAGTTATGCATAACAAAGAGTACTGTAGACTGATCATCTATCGTACTTGATTCTTTTGGGTTATCAGTTTAATATTGGTAATTCTAGTAGATGTTCAATAGTCCTTAGTGACTACTCAGTATAAATTGTTTATCCAGTTGGATACATTGATAGCCTTTGAATTCATATATATATGTTGATCTATATTAAATTATCGTTCATATTCCAATGATTTGATTCAAGAATTGTTGATATTCATTATTCATGATATTATTCTGAAACCCTGAACTATCTTAGAGATGATACTTCGATATTTTAAACTCGTGTTATAGAACTCTTTACCCTTATCGTATATTACTTGCTGGGAAATTTGTCCTCATTCTTTCTTATTTAAAACCTTTCAGTTAAGGCGGAACATGGAAGTGTCTCTGGGAAAGACAAAGGCAAAGGCAAAGCTACCGACTAGCTTATTCCTTTATGTTTAAAATTGTTATGATGTATTAAGATTATTTTCAAACTATGTTTAAGCTTAAGTAGGATTATGTAATAAGTCTTTATTCAATATTATTATGTAATCTATTAAGTACTATAGGTTGCGAGATTTGGGGGAATAATTATAATAAATCATTGTATATTATTCTAAATTGGATTTTCGATGTGAATGTGTAATTCTAGTATTATTGTATTACCATGAGCACGTGATGAACCAAATTCGAGTGACCAAGTGGAGGTCTGAATTTGGGGGCATCACAAAAGTAGCCGCGAGTAGACCCGCAGCTGCCCGGGTGGGCCCGGGCCCCGTGGGTCCCATTGTCTCAAAGTACGTGGAATCAGGCCAACGCGTTGTCCGCTCAAACCTTCATAACTTTTAATTTGGGAATCCGATGGAGGCGAGCTATACCTTTCCAAAAAGCCCTTGACGAGAGCTACACAATGACATGAGATTTGATATTTTCTAAATTCGAGAAGATGAGTTCATGACCAGATATTTAAGTCTTCGCAGTCCATCCGTTGTGTTATCTTATGGTGTTTTCACTCGAGATTGATGTTATGATTCTGCATGACTTCTCTTGTAGTGATTTGGGCTGAATTGACGTTGAGTTGACAAAATTACTATTTTCCCCCTTCTTGGTTGATTCCGGGCTTGATGTAGTTCTAGCCGCCTTTTCTCAGGGTTTTCTCTGAGATTGGACTGTCGTTGACTTTTGACAGTCCTCAGGGTTGTCTCTGAGGTTGGTTTGATCTCCCGGGGTTGTCTCCGAGGTTTGGATTCGATCTTTCGGGTTTGATTTGATCTCCCGGGGTTGTCACCGAGGCTAGATTTGATCTTTCGGGGTTGTCTCTGGGGTTGATTTTGATATCCTAGAGTTGTCTCCGGGGTTTGATTCAATCTTTCGGGGTTGTTACCTGGGATGATTTTGATCTCATAGGGTTGTCACCAGGGCTGGATTTTTTCTCTCGGGGTTATCTACAGGGTTTAACTTGATATCCCGGGTTCGTCACCGGGGTTTGACTTTGATCTCCCAGGGTTGTCTCTAAGGTTGGTTTGATGTCTCCCGGGGTTATCTCCAGGTTTTGACTTGGTCTCCCGGGGTTGGTCTCTAGGGTTGGACTTGATCTCCTGGGGTTGTCTCCGAGCTTGGACTTGATCTCTCGGGGTTATCGTCGGGGTTAGATTTGATCTCCCAAGGTTGTCTTTAGGACTTGGATTTGATGATTTTGACTCCCAAGGTTATCGTCGGGGCTTGGATTTGATCTCCCGGGGTTGTCTCCGGGGTTTGGATTTTGATGATTTGACTTCTAGAGTTATCTTTGAAAGATTAAAGATGATTCTGCCCTCCTGCATGGTTAGTAACAAGAATGCAAAATTTCGAGTCTCTACAAATATGAAATATTGTGCATTTGCTACTGTGACAATTATTGAGTTCAATAATATGAAATATTATGCAGTTGCTAATGTAACAATTATTGAATCAATAATATGAAGTACTATGCAATATCGTGTGATACTGTAGAATGTCTTGGCATTGTAGAATACCGCGTGCTACAGTACTTTTATCACCGGATATTTAAACAATAAAAATGATAGTACCATTGACTATATTTTTTTAATTAAAAAGGTTATTTATGACGTTTTTTGCATCCGACAATATTTCGTTGTGGGGTCCACCAATGATTGGTTATTTCGACGTCGCTGTACTTTTACCTATTATTCATGACAAAACGAATATTCTCCGATATACTTTTATAATTTGCACATATCACCCTTAACTTTTAACCTTTTATCAATTTAATCATTTACTAAATAGAATAATAATTATAAGGAAAATTGAATACTTTTATTTCATAAAATTCGGAGTCTTACATCATTTATAGGCTTACATGATTCCTATTTCAAGCCCAACAAAAATATTTAGATCTGTAAAAATAGATTTAGAGTCTAGGAAAGGAAGCTTATAAACTGTAACCCATAGATCTAACAAAATGCCAACAAAATCACGAATATACCAACAATTACAACGTAGGTATCTAATTATATCATCAAAATGCTAATTATAACATGAGAATCTAACTATATGAAAAAAATCTAGAAAAAAGGTAGGATGTAGATATTGAAACACATAAACCCTAAACACCATAGATTTAATAAAAGAACACTAATTAACCCATAATAACAAAAATCTAACTGTAATCAACGAATACCCAACAAGGATTTACTATAAGTTAGGAAAAATTTCTATTAATAAGAAATTCCCCCAAACAAGTCATAACACAAAAATAAGACCCAAACACCACTAATAATGAACTAGGATGCCTAAAGAGCCTTATAACAAAATAAAAATCAATAAATCATCAAGTTAAATCTTAGAATATGGATTAAAGAGATTTTTGGGTATATTTCTAAATAAATTTCTATGATTTTACTAATCTATAAAGTTTCTCTTTATTTTTGACTTTTTTCTTTGTCTCCCTCTTTTTCTTCCTATTCTCTCTTATTCTCATGCAAAATGGCCGAAAATGACCTTATAAGCCAACCTAAGGTTGGCACCTACATATAGGAGCCATGGCGCCTACATGTAAGCGCCACCTTATAGGGTCCTCTTGTTTCCTTAATGTTATGTGTAGTAAAATGGTTATATCTTTCAAATCGGGAAGAACATCTTATTCCAGAAAACGCTCTTCAAAATCTTCGCAATGGTTCCCCATTTGTCTATGTTTGAATCTCCCTTAAGGGATAAAAATGGGAAAAATCATCTTATGGTGTGCACTAGCCTTCCCCTTATACTCCTTTTTTGCACTTTGGTACCCCCGAGGCCCAAAGTATATAGGTACTCTCCAAGTAATCCTCCTAGGCTTTGTAAATCTTTTTTTGATATCCTCAATTATTCATGACTGGACAATATTGCCCTCCTATCACACAATATAATAACAAATGAAAATTTTAATGTGTCTACAATATTCTTGAGAAAGAATGAACATCAATTACCTATAATTGCCAACAAAAAATTGTGTCATTTTCTTCGTTGAGAACGTAGGAAGCCAGGAGAGTGAGAGACTAAAATGATTTCAAATTGGGAAGAACATCATATTCCAGAAAGCTTTCTTCTAAATCTTCGCAATGGTACCCCATTTGTCTATGTTGGAATCTCCCCTAAGGGATAAAAATGGGAAAAATCATCTTATGGTGTGCACTAGCCTTTCCCTTTTACTCCCATTTTTGCAATTTCGTACCCTTGAGGCCCGTAGTATATGGGTACTCTCCAAGTAATCCTCTTAGGCTTTGTAAATCTTTTTTTGATATCCTCAATTATTCATGACTTCACAATATTGCCCTCCTGTCACACAATATAATAACAAAGGCAAAATTTTAAGTGTCTACAATATTCTTGAGAAAGAATGAACATCAATTACCTATAATTGCCAACAAAAAATGGTGTCATTTTCTTCGTTGAGAACGTGGGAAGCCAGGAGAGTGAGACTAAAATGATTTCAAATTGGGAAGAGCATCCTATTCCAGAAAGCTTTCTTCTAAATATTCGCAATGGTACACCATTTGTCTATGTTTGAATCTCCCCTAAGGGATAAAAATGGGAAAAATCATCTTATGGTGTGCACTAGCCTTTCCCTTTTACTCCCATTTTTGCACTTTCGTACCCTTGAGGCCCGAAGTATATGGGTTCTCTCCAAGTAATCCTCTTAGGCTTTGTAAATCTTTTTTTGATATCCTCAATTATTCATGACTTCACAATATTGCCCTCCTGTCACACAATATAATAACAAATGCAAAATTTTAAGTGTCTACAATATTCTTGAGAAAGAATGAACATCAATTACCTATAATTGCCAACAAAAAATGGTGTCATTTTCTTCGTTGAAAACATGGGAAGCCAGGAGAGTGAGAGACTAAAATGATTTCAAATCGGGAAGAACATCCTATTCCAGAAATCATTTTTCGAAATCTTTGCAACGGTATCCTATTTGTCTATGTTTGAATCTCCCTTGAGGGATAAAAATGGGAAAAATCATCTTGTGGTGTGCACTAGCCTTTCCCTTATACTCCTTTTTTTGCACTTTCGTACCCCCGAGGCCCGAAGTATATGGGTACTCTCCAAGTAATCCTCCTAGGCTTTGTAAATCTATTTTTGATATCCTCAATTATTTATGACTTGACAATATTTCCCTCATGTCACACAATATAATAACAAATGCAAAATTTTAAGTGTCTACAATATTCTTGAGAAAGAATGAACATCAATTACCTATAATTGCCAACAAAAAATATTAGGTGTCATTTTCTTCATTGAGAACGTGGGAAGCTAGAAGAGTGAGAGACTAAAATGATTAGAATAATTTACTTAGGCTATGTTTGTTTGCAAAAATTATACTTGGGATATGACTATTAATCTCAAGTGTCAATTTGTTTTTAAATTTAAACTTAGGACTATTAGTCTAGGATTATAAAATGACTTAATAGTCTTGAGATTATAATTATAATTTCGGGATTATAATTTTAAGATTAATAGTCTTGGGATTATAATTCATGGGATTATAATTCTTGCAAATAAATATAGCCTAGGGTAATTTGGTGGAGAATTACTACATCAATCTAAATTAACGTGGTTAAAAGTGGGCCCATTAGTTAGTAAGTTGAATAACCATGTTAGTGTCTATGTGGGTTAAATGAAAAGACGACCATTGAAGTTTAGTGATTTTTGGGTATTGAGCCACTTTCTTCCTGTTAACGCAAATTGAGCCCCTTTCTATTAAAAAATTTGGACTTTGAACCCCAAGCGCCACATGTGCGTTGACCTGATGATGTGTCACACGTGGCAGATCTGACGTGGTATTTTATAATGTACTTTTACATGTGAGCAGTGTTGAGGTGGCTTTTTTTGATTTTTTTTCCAAAAAATTATCTTTGCACAAATTCGAACTCGCAACCTCACGTTTGAAATTTTGGCCATCTGACCATCCGAGCACCACAGGTCTAACTGCTAATAACTCATAAGGATTAATCTTTATATCAAAATATTTTATTTCCCCCTAAAAAAATAAAATACTTCATAGATCCTTCAGACAAATCTAATATTCATTTTGTTCTTCAGACAAATCTTAGATTTATTTCGTTCTTTGTCTTTCTTCCTTAATAAGAACTTCGTAGCTCCCTTCAATACATGGTAGTCAAAATAGTCATAGAACGGGTTAAATGCAAAGTCGACCACTGAACTTTTGTGATATTTGGGTATTGAGTAGGACAGAGCAAAAAATGGGTATAACCGAATTATTGAACCGAACCGAAATAATTTAACCAAAATTTTCTAAAAATTTGGTTAATTTTAATATTTTGGTTATATCTGAATTTTTTTTACGGTTTTCGGTTAGTTTGTATGGGTTTCATTTTTGGGTTTTTCGGTTTAACCGAATAACTGAACAAAGTCATCTCTTAACTCAGTAGTAGCACTCAACCCATTACTATTTACTAATACCCCAATTACAAATAAAAAAATAAGCGTTTAAAAATTAGCTGTGACTCATTCTTTCTGATCTGAGATCTCAGTATCTCACTCTTTCAACTCCCCTTCGCAGCTCCGCTTTCGATCTCTCGCTTCGACAACTCTATCGTCCTCGCTCATCTTCTTGTTCGACTCCTCGACAAGTCCAACTCATCTTTCTTGCACGACGACGACGCATGGTGGAGATTGACCACTAGCGAGGCAGCGAGCCAGCGACTCTTTAGATCTCCCCCCAACATCTATATATTAAAATGTTATCTTCTCAACTGATGCATATTTTGGAGTTGTTGGCATGCACCATGTGGGTTATTATGTGAAAACCTTGAAATGCCGCTTAATTTTCTATACAAATTATATGGGGTGCGTGGTTGTGGGTGGGTTCTGAGATGATTCATTTGATGGATCTTCCAAATCCTGACCCCTACACTTGACGGCAAGAGCATGGGGGGCGAGAATCAAGATCGTCATACTTGTATTGCAATTCGGGATATGTCTAAGCTTAAAGCAATTCTCGATAAGGCTGGTAATTATTCTTATTGCCATTTTTACCTGAATGCAAAAAAGGTTGTGGCCCTTGCAAATTTTCCAAACACGTGAAGTTACTGAATGAAATGTTTCTTACCTGATTGCTGAAATGTTTTTGTTTTTAGCATGAACTCAAAATGGCACACTATATTTCAGAAAATGCTAAATGGATGAGCCTTTTTCCTTTTTGTTTTCTAATTTTGACAGGTAAATGAATGAACACTTGTAAATATATTTCTTAATTTCGGTTATTAACCGAACAACCGAATTATAAATTCGGTAATTTAGTTAATGGGTAATTCGTTTACTAGTTCAAATACCAAAGATGAACAAATTTTGGTTTTCGGTTATAACCGAATAGCCTATTCGGTTCGGTTATAACCGAATGGCCTATTCGGTTCGGTTATAACTGAATGATCAGTCCTAGTATTGAGCCACTTTCTTCCGGTCAACGCAAACTGACGCAAACTGAGCCCCTTTCTATTCAAAATTTTGGACTTTGAACCCCAGCGCCACATGTACGTTAACCTGCTAACATGGCACACGTGGCGCATACGTGGCAGATCTGACGTGGTATTTTGTATTGTAATTTTACATGTGAGCATTGCTGACGTGGCTTCTTTTGAATTTTATCAAAAAAATTGCCTTTGCACGGATTTGAACTTTCAACTTCGCATTTGAAACTTTTGTCATATGACCACTGGACCAACACATCTTAACAATTAATATTTTACAAGAATTAATATTTATATCAAAATATGAGATTTCTTCCATATATTCCTTTCTTCTCCTTCACTACATACCATTAATAATAACTGTTAATATTTATATTTGTAGTACTAATAATAATAATAATAATAATAATAATAATAATAATAATAATAATAATAATAATAATAATAATAATAATAACAACAACAACAACAACAACAACAACAACAACAACAACAACAACAACAATAATAATAATAATAATAATAATAATTTAATTTAATTTAATTTAATTATTTTCATTACATTAAATCCTCAAATAATAAAATTACCATTCATTAAATTAAATTAAATTATTATAGGATTTAATGTAATGAAAATAATTAAATTAAATTATTTATTATTATTATTATTATTATTATTATTATTATTATTATTATTATTATTATTATTATTATTATTATTATTATTATTATTATTACTATGACTGTTATTATTATTATTATTGTTATTTATAATTTAATTTAAATATTTATTGAATTAAATAATTATTTTAAATAATTTATTTATTGAGATAAATAAATATTTGATGAATTATGATGTAATAATTTAGTTGAGTATGTGTGCTAACTAAATTAATGAATGTTAATTTTATTATTTGAGGATTTAATGTAATGAAAATAATTAAATTAAATGAATTTTTTAATATTTAAGAAAATAAATAAAGTTATGTTAAATCTAATTTATTAATTAAATTAAATATATATAATTATTTATTAATTATAAGTATAAATATAATAAAAATTATAATTATTATAATTATAATTATAAGCTATTTAAATGGGTTACATATGTGACAAATAAAAACTATATAGTAAAAATATTTTGAAAATAATCTATAAGGGGGGAGAGTTGTGTTAGCCAAACAAGGCCTTGTGGCCTTTGGTTTATTTAACTGACGTCTTTTTTGTTTTTTTAACTGATAAGTACGTGGGAGGTAAGGTCATATCGGTTATATTACACATTCTTTTTCTTCCTAAGGCTATAGTCAGAGAGTGTGGAAGAGAGAAACACCGTGTTATTGAGAGTTGGAGAAGAAGGGTTTTGGGAAAGGATTGCTATCAACTTTGCTATCATACAATCAAATGATTTAGGTATAATCTACCCGTAATTCTAATATTTAGTTTGTGTAATTGTCTATTTTCTGAAATTGGGTTTTGTTGAATTGTTGTAGAAGATGTTGTTTATATGTATGTATTCTCTTGCTAAATCTGTTAGTTATCCTCTATAATCCTATGTTGGTGTTCAAATCCATGTAAATTGGGTTTTGTAAGGTTTCGGCACATAAAATGCAGCGGAATATAAACAATTTAAAGTTCAATTTCGAAACCCTAAAACAGGATCCATGCAAAAACCAAATTAATTCAGTGGTTAGAAATTTATACCGATTATTGAAGCTAGAATCGATGCGGTAGAATCTCTAACACAATCCAAACGAACTGCGTCTATACGATATCCACACGAACGCCCCGCGAATCGTCGTACGATCTGCAGAAAAAGGAACCGCGGTACTAGCCACCAAGGATGAGAATTTTTTCGAAACTGTTTTATATAGTCTCTCTTTAAGAGCGGCCAGGGTTTGGTTTTTCATGTAATCCCTAAAATGGCTGATATATATCATATATATAGCAGTTAGGAGGAATTAATCAAAACCTAATACAATTAAAATCCAAATTTATATATATATCTTAATTAAGTCTTACTTAATTAATATACATATGTACAAATTATCCTAATAATTTAAATTCGTGATTTAAAATACTATCAATTATATCGATATATTTAAATCCTTACAATTTAAATTAATTCCCTTTTAAATTACGTTCTATGTGTGTGACCCTATAGATTATTATTACATTGGCAATAATTTTAAAATCATATTATAAAATTATAAACAGTGAGCGGCATCTAGTAATGCATCACTCTGCTACCCAAGTAATAATAAGATCGATGATTCGATGCAACCTTTTCGTGACCAATGTTTCAATGTAATTTAATCCTTTTAACCTTAATATCCTAGATTAAACTCGAGTCATGGAATGTGTCATACTCTTCATAATTTAATCTGAGTTTTCTTGATCAATGAGTAGACTATATGAAACAAATCACTATTTGAGCATGTTCATGCATTTCATAGTCCTACTCAATCAAGAGGCCTATGGATATCACCCCTAATGTATAGGATGGTTAAATTTCATCTAGATCACTCATATTCCTCACACGATTCATGATGTACCCAATAATCACCTTTATCATCCACCCTATTAAAGGTGACCGTTGATGATATCAAAACACCTAAATTCCCGTGTAGTAATATAGTGATTTCAGGTCGGAGGATCATTACATCATTGTCACTATGAGAATCGCTAATGACACTTCACATAATGCTCCAAATAGAATTCTCATGGTGGGTCTGTCCAGTACATCGTTCTCTAACATGTACTTATGCATTGACTTAATATCTCATATATTTATGACCAATGAGATTTGGTCATCAGTCAATCCACATACTAGTCTCAATGCATCATTGTTGTCCCATCAACAATGATACTCGACTAGGGACTTTTAAGAATAATAATACTAATTATAATTATATAATCTCATGTTCAAGTCACGAAGTTGAAACTATATAATTTGTATCACTATTCTAAGGAATTTTATTATGTTAACATTTATATAACGCAGTAAATAAAACCATAATAAAATCATTCATTCATTCAATCAAATATAATATCAAAATGTTAAGAATTATATCAAATAATTGGCCTATAGGGCATAAACTAACAGGTTTGTAGGAAGAAATTGAAATAACAGTGGTTATGTATGAAAAATGGCTTAAGAAAGTACCAAATTTTATGTTCAATATGTGTTATAATCTATAAATTGATGTTGGATTGAATTGGGTGACTGTTGTGTAACAGAGCTGCTGCTGCAGTTTCTGTCTGTGCACAGCACAACTCCGCCGTTACCACAGGCAGAAACGGTGCAGCTGCGCCGTAGGCCTTCTGCGAATCTGCAGCAGCGCGGCTGCACCGGTGCCAAGGCTTGGGACAGTGCAGCTGCGCCGTGCCCTGAGCCTAGGCAGAGAGTTCTGTTTATTTGTAAACCATAGTATGTGGACTAAATCTAGTTTGGCATGCATGTTAGTGATGTTAAAACATAATGTGGACTACAACAACAGATTGTAATGTGTTGTAATACAAAGTGTGAAGATTTTAAGAGATTATTTAATTAAGTTATGTAATGAATCAAATGTGATGTTTTCAAAAGTTAAAGATAAATGATAAGGTTTACGTTAGTTTATTGTGTGATTTCAGATTCGTTAAGGATATTAACCCATGTGATTAGAAGTTTAGATAAGGTTATGACTTAAAAGGTGGTTTAAACCCATAAAGCTAATATTAATACAACTAATTGTTATTGTAATTTCAATGATATATGAACGGTAATTGGCGAACATTATTATACTTGTGTAGCTTACATACAAAGCAAGTTTCCTAACTTCATTCTCTTTATAAGAATGCAAGATTTCTATTCCTAAATTATCATTGTACAAGTTTCTAAGTTCTATGTTGAAGTTGAGCAAAACTAATTTATCTTGTGTACGATTGTACAAGCTCTTGTAACCTAATTCGTTACATCGAGCAAGTGTGATAACCCGGGATTTCGAATAATCCAAAATTTTCAAATAATTTTTTTTATTTAGTATTAATATTGATTATTAATTTTGTGACAAGTTTCTGTGATACGAGTCTCGAGAAGGTCGATTTGTGTATTGACTAATAAATTTATAGTAGAGTTGTGCTTAACAAGATTAGAAACCCTAACCCTAATTTCGTGAAAGGGATTCGATAGAAAATAGAATTAAAATAATTATTTTGATAAGTATGTGTGTGTATTGTTTAGAATTTTTGATCAATGATTGATCATGATAAGGTTTAAAATTATAAACCCTAATAAGAGATTAAAAACCCTAATATCAGGATTAGAAACTGTAACGTACGGTTAGAAACCCTAATCGAAAGCCGGGAAGCCCTAATTTTATATTCGAAAATCCTAAAACCCTAATTAGGAAACCCTAATCCTAATTAGTGAGCTTAATGTGTTTAATAAATGGTAATTTGATTATGAAACCCTAATTGTAATTTAGAAATTTTTATTTTTATTTTTTCTAATTAAAAACCCTAATCTTAATTAGCAAGCCTAAAGTGATTAGTATGTGTTAATATAACTAGAAAACCCTAATTTTATTTTAGTTATCTTAATTTCTATTTTACAAACCCTAATTGTAATTTAGAATTTTTTTTAAATAAAATCCTAATTTCATATTCGGGATTTCTAAACCCTAAGTAGGAAACCCTAATCCTAATTGGAAGGCCTAATATATTTATTAAAACCTAATGTGATTAGGAAAACCTAATTTAATTAGGAAAACCTAATTTTAGTTTTAAACTTTTAATTTTCTAATTTAAAAACCCTAATTTGGAAATTATGTAAGCTAATGTTTTAAAACCTAAGTGTTAGAACCTTAGGGTTAAACCCTAAGGGTTGTGCATTTGTCTAGTATGCCATTAAAATTATTTTCCTAAAGACCAAAATGCCCTTTAAGTATATTTATAATAGCTAGCTTGCAAATCTAGCAATTATTGGAGTGGGTGACCAACTCTTGACCAAGTCTGACAGGGTTTGACCGAATTGAATCTTACAACTATGATGTAGTTGGACTGTCATTTTGATGCATATGTGTTCTTTGACATGTATACAACATTCGTGAACCATAAAAGTGACCATTTGATTACCAGAACATAGCAATAATGGAGCTTGAATGTGCCACTTCGAAGCTGCTGGGTTTCTGGGTAGCCCAGAAAACCCAGAATTTATTCTGGTAGTGACTTTGGAGCTTTGGATCTTGATGTTGTTATGTGATATGACCTATATATTGGTTGTTAGTTGTAGTTTTGTATAATGACTACAAGAGTGATGCTTACGTTTGCCCAGAAACGAATTAAACAGAGAATTATAAGCAGTCAAAAAAGACCTCTTGAATACTAACTTTGTCAGTGTTCTTGAGCCAAGAACACCTAAGACGACAGACAAGTGCCGCTATAGGCTTTAACGACGGTTTTCATTTATTTTAATTTCAGATTTTCTGGAAATTATTTAAAAACAGAAAATAAATTCTAAAAATTACAAAAATGGTTTTAAAAATCATTTACAATTTTGAAAAATAACTTATAATTATTGAGACATTTTTCATTAATATTTATAATTATTTGGATATTAATGATATTTAATTTATTTAATTAGTGTGTTTAAATAAATTAGAGAAAAATAATTTAATATTATGAAAAATCATTTTAAATAAGAATAATGTATTTAAAAATATTTTGAATTATAAAATATAATTTTTAATATTTTTTGAGAATTTTCATTAATAATTTAATATTAATGATATTAGATTTATTAATTTTTAATTTAAATAAATAAGATAAAAATAATTTTATTGATTTAAACAGCATTTTAAATAAGAATAAAGTATTAGAAAATATTTTGAATTATAAAATATATATTTCAATATTTTTGGAGAATTCTCATTAATAAATTAATATTAATGATGTTAGATTTATTTAATTATTATATTAAATAAATGAATTAAAAATGGTTTTATTGATTTAAAAATCAATTAAAAATGAGTAAAATGATTTAAAAAATATTGAAGTTATAATAAGTGACTTTTAATATTTTGATAATAATTTTATTAATATTTAAATATTAATGGTGATGATTTAAAAATGATTTTAATTAATTTAAAAATCATTTAAGTAGAGTATTGATGATTTAAAAATATTTTAAGTTATTAACAATAACTTTAATATTTTAACAAGTATAACATTAATATTTTTATATTATTAATTAATGATATAAGATTATTTGATAATTAAATCATTTAAAAATAATTTAAGTGTTTGAAAAATTATTATAAATTATACTAATTGCTTATAAATTATTAAAAGCTTCCGAAAAATATTATTAACGATATTTGAATTATCTAAATTAATATTGAAGCTTAGAAACCAAATTAAATTGACAATCGATGTGTTAATTATCGGATAGGGTGAACAGAACACCGAGAATGGACCGAAGTCCAACAAGACCGAAATAGTTAGACTGGATAAGTGCTTATATAGGTTATAAACACTAATGTGGCTATGTGGTAATGTGTCTAGGAGAATATTGAATGTGAATTATAGTGTGGTGCGTTATGAAATATTGTGCTAATTATGAGACCGATATTATTGGTTATAGGTCTTTCAAACGCAGATAAGTTTATTATGTAGCTGTAATCAACGCGGAAGACAAGTTTCCTAACTCAACCTTGAGTTATATTCATTCAATTATTATAGTGGTTAATTATTGTTAATTATACCATGTCCAGGGATTTATTGTTGATTATTCGTAATTAGTGCATATTTAATAATTCAAACTGAATTACTAATTTTGAATATACATTTGTAGAATAACTGTTGTTGGATATTCATACTCGTAGAAGATAGAATTGACAGTACAGATAATTCCTGTTTATTGTCAAATTATGTTGAGAAATGTCTTAGCTAATTATTCTGGCTAGACGAACATTTGTTAGAACTTGATAAATTCGAGAAAAGAATTCAATTGTTATTGGTAGATCGATGCCAATTATTTCGGCTAGATCGATAAGTAAATAGAAATTGAAATCATTGCGTTTCGTTGTTAAATCAAATTTTGATTCAAAGACTTAGAAGAACAACCTTTTATATAAAGGGAACATTTTAGGTCGTATATTCGGCCATTGCGCACTGTTAAGTATTATGCATAATATAGGGTATAATAAAGCTGATCACTTGTTATACTTGCAGAGGGGTATGATTTAATCTTATGGTTATCTGATACTCCTGCGTATGTATCAAAGTAAATCTTTGATAGATACCCGAGAAAGTAGAAGTTCTAGATCCAATCGCTCAGCATAAATCTGGAAAACATTTCCACTTTGTTATTGCGTAGAATTGATTCTTGTTTATTCAATAGAATATCGTAGAAACTTTGAAAGCGTTGTACTCTTTCATTATCAGACTATTGCATTGCCTAGAATACGAGAAGACTTGTTACTGATTAACGATTTGTTCAGCTATTTCAAAGTTCCCCGAACTTTGGTGTCATTTTATCAAAATAGATAGTCTATTATTCTGATACTTATACATTCATTGTATATCTTAACTTGCGGGGCTAATTTGTTGCTCACCCTTGCTATAAATAAAACTTTTCAGCTAGGGATGAACTGACAAGAGGTGCTGTGAAGAACAAAGGCAAAGACATAGTGATTAATTAGTTTTGAATAACATTATTATTATGTTGTATTTGTGAACCCTTTTTGTATAACTAAAGGGTATGTTTGTAATGTTAAGGTTAGAGAACCTTGGGTAATGTATTAACTATATTAGTTAAAGAAGTGTATGTTCCTATTTATAAATAAATGGGTAGTTAAATGTTATTTATATTGTGGATCGTGAACATCAAACTCGGGGGTCAGGTAACCCGAATTTGGGGGTGTCACAGGTTGGTATCAAAGCTGTAGTGACCAAGGTGACACAAGTTAGCATCAGAACTATAGATTATAAACCTTAAGTGGGGTGGGGGAAAACCCTAGGATTATAACCATACGCGAGATAGAGAAAACTCATTTAGAGCTCTAAGTTAGGGATTGCCGAAGTGCATCAATAGTGAGATAGGTGGACACATAGTGTGAGAAGTTCGTACTGGAGAAGTATTAATCAAGTCAATTAGATTGATGGTAGGATGTCTAAAAAGGATGAAATGAGTGCGGAGATGCTAGCGGCTGTTGCACCAGTGCCAGTAGCCGAGGTGCCAGTGCAAAGCGAGTTAGTTGAAGAGGTGGGAAAAGATGAACCTATGATCAATCTTGGGAGTGATCGTGATGATTATCCCGAGATGTATCTAAGGGGTGATGAGGAGGTAGAGCCCGAAGAAGCTAAGGTAGAGAAAGATAATAAGATCAAAGTTGTAGAACAAGATCAAATATCTGCAGAAGTTCAATAACTCTTGAGAAAAGTATTTCTCTTGGAGGAGTTATGGAAGACGGAGCGAGCGTTACGCGAAATAACTGAAGAACGGAACGAGCTCAAGGCGTAGGTGGAAAAGATGAAGAATGAAGGTGGTGGATCGTCTGAAGGAACAATCAAGCAGAAGAAATGCAAGAAAAAAGAGAAAGAGGAACAACGACAACGATAATTTTGAGAATTCAACCCCGAAGAAGAAATAAGTCTGTAGCAAGTGTGGGAAGACTCGCGTGGGAGATTGCATGATGCAAAAAAATGTGTGCTTTAATTTCAAGCAGGAAGGACATATTTCCCTATATTATCCTAAGCCGAATGCAACAAGTGTCCCAGTAAGAAGAAGACTGGTGAAGGGAGTGGATGGTAGATAGCTTAATGTTTAAGCGATAGTATCTTTTGATAGTGTATGATATTAACAGTTGTAATATCAAGAACGATGTGTGAACATATGTATAAATATATATGTTTGTATGAGTGAAATCTTTATTTTCTATATGAATATAATATTAAGATTAATTTTTGAGTTCTTAAAACTCATAATTATGGTAAGTTCGTGACTGATAATTATATGAAATGTTTTGAACCCCTCAGCGAATGGACGCCAAAGGTCTGACAAGGATAAGTTCATACACTCATATAATTGTGGCAAGTTCCTGAACCCCTAGGTGTGGTAAGTTTGCCTAGAATACGAGAAGACTTGTTATTGATTAACGATTTGTTCAGCTATTTCAAAGTTCCCCTAACTTTGGTGTCATTTTAACAAAATAGATAGTCTATTATTCTGATACTTAGACATTCATTATATATCTTAATTTGTGGGGCAAATTTATTGCTCACCTTGTCTATAAATAAAACTTTTTAGCTAGGGACGAAGTGACAGGAGGTGCTGTGAAGAACAAAGGCAAAGACATAGTGATTAATTAGTTATGAATAACATTATTATTATGTTGTATTTGTGAACCCTTTTTGTATAACTAAAGGGTATGTTTGTAATGTTAAGGTTAGAGAACTTGGGGTAATGTATTAACTATATCAGTTAATGAAGTGTATGTTCTTATTTATAAATAAATGGGTAGTTAAATGTTATTTATATTGTGGATCGTGAACACCAAACTCGGGGGTCAGGTAACCCGGATTTGGGGGTGTCACAGGTTGGTATCAAAGCTGTAGTGACCAAGGTGTCACAAGTTGGTAGCAGAGCTATAGGTTATAAACCTTAAGTGGGGTGGGGGAAAACCCAGGGATTATAACCATACGCGAGATAGAGAAAACTCATTTAGGATTCTAAGTGAGGGATTACCGAAGTGCATCAATAGTGAGATAGGTGGACACATAGTGTGAGAAGTTCGTACTGGAGAAGTATTAATCAAGTCAATTAGATTGATGGTAGGATGTCTGGAGAAGATGAAATGAGTGCGGAGATGCTAGCGGCTGTTGCACCAGTGCCAGTAGCCGAGGTGCCAGCACAAAGAGAGTTAGTTGAAGAGGTGGGAAAAGATAAACCTATGATCAATCTCGGGAGTGATCGTGATGTTTTTCCCGAGATGTATCTAAGGGGTGATGAGGAGGCAGAGTCCGAAGAAGCTAAGGTGGAGAAAGAGAATAAGATCAAAGTTGTAGAACAAGTTCAAGTATCTGCAGAAGTTCAAGAACTCCAGAGAAAAGTATTTCTCTTGGAGGAGTTATGGAAGACGGAGCGAGTGTTACGCGAAATGACTGAAGAATGGAACGAGCTCAAGGCGTAGGTGGAAAGGATGAAGACTAAAGCTGGTGGATCGTCTGAAGGAACAATCAAGCAGAAGAAAGGCAAGAAAAAAGAGAAAGAGGAACAACGACAGCGATAATTTTGAGAATTCAACCCCGAAGAAGAAACAAGTCTGTAGCAAGTGTGGGAAGATCACTCGCGTGGGAGAATGCATGATGCGGAAAAACGTGTGCTTAAATATCAAGCAGGAAGGACATATTTCCCTATATTGTCCTAGCTGAATGCAACAAGTGTCCCAATAAGAAGAAGAATGGTGAAGGGAGTGGACGGTAGATAGCTTAAAGTTTAAGCGATAGTATCTTTTGATAGTGTATGATATTAACGGTTGTAATATCAAGAACGATGTGTGAACATATGTATAAATATATATGTTTGTATGAGTGAAATATTTATTTTCTATATGAATATAAGATTAAGATTAATTTTTGAGTTCTTAAAACTCATACTTATGGTAAGTTCATGACTCATAATTATATGAAATGTTTTGAACCCCTCAGCGAATGGACGCCAAAGGTCTGACTAGGATAAGTTCACACACTCATTTAATTGTGGCAAGTTCCTGAACCCCTAGGTGTGGTAAGTTTGATGAACTGGGGAATAGTTATGTGTGAATGGAGAATTACAACTTTTGTTTAAAGTTGTGTTGTTAATCCTGATATTATTTAAAAATGGATAGTGCTATGTGTTAAGTGCTAGATGTACTGTGTGCTATTTATGTGATTATATGAGAAGTTTTTCTTTATTATTCTTATTGTGTTATTAATAAGAATATGTGTAGAGAAGGAGAATTAATGTAAGATTTTTATCAGATAATGCTGCCAAGGAAGGGAGGTCTAAAGAGAAATATGGAAGAACAATTTTGAAACTGAAGCAGGAAAATATGACGGTGACAGAATATTTTGTCAAGTTCAACAAGTTAGAAAAATTTGCTCCACATCGAGTGGACACTGAGGAGCTTAAAGCACGATATTTTAGGAACGGATTGAAATTCTTGGTACTCGAGAAGCTGGATGTGCTACAAATTAGTTCATTTTCAACGTTATTAGAAAAAGCCATTATCACTGAAGGAGAAATTGAAGCTGTATTAAAGAATAGTCAAGAACAAAGAAAGGAGGCTAAAAGAAATAATATGATAGGTGGTAGTGGAGGTTGTAATCTTAATAAACGTAAGAGGGGTGGTGATATTAATTCAGGAAATAATCCAGAAGAGATTAGGAAGAAAGGTGCGCTGGTTTGCGGGAAGCATCATCAAGGAGTTTGTTTGAAGAAAAAAGGAGTATGTTACAATTGTGGTCAAGAGGGACACATGTCACCCCAGTGTCCCATTCCAAAGAAGACATGAGGTTGCTTTGCGTGTGGGTCGACCGATCATCTGGTCCAGAATTGTCCAAGAGAAATGTAGAGAGGAGAAGTGCCAACAAAGGACCCGGTATCGGAACCTTTGCGATTCAAGGACCTGCGCGGCCAAGAAGACCAACAACATTCACTTTTAGCATGACAATTCCAAATGCAGCAGCTGCCCATGAAGAGGCGACAGGTAACGAGTTCGGTTAGAAATTAAATTACGCAAGAAATACGAGTTAGATATTTTTGTGATTTGTTTTCTTTTATACGATCAAAGTCACAAGTTAGAATTTGAGACACAAATTAATATTGTGTTGTTAAGAATGAATTGATGATACAACTTTAAAAGATTGTAGAGAATAAGAAAGCGGTGATTCCGAGGACGGAATCCTTTTAAGGAGGGGTGAATGTGATAACTCGGGATTTCGAGTAATCCAAAATTTTTGAATAATTTTTTTTATATTTAATATTAATATTGATTATTAATTTTGTTACAAGTTTCTGTGATACGAGCCTCGAGAAGGTCAATTTGTGTATTGACTAATAAATTTAGAGTAAAGTTGTGCTTAACAAGATTAGAAACCCTAACCTTAATTTCTGGAAAGGGATTCAATAGAAAATAGAATTAATATAATTATTTTGATAAGTACGTGTGTGTATTGTTTAGAATTTTTGATCAATGATTGATCAGGATAAGGTTTAAAATTATAAACCCTAATAAGAGATTAAAAACCCTTATCTCAGGAACGTACGGTTAGAAACCCTAATGAAAGTTGAGAAACCCTAATTTTATATTCGGGAATCCTAAAACCCTAATTAGGAAACCCTAATCCTAATTAGTGAGCTTAATATGTTTAATAAATGTTAATTTGATTAGGAAACCCTAATTTAATTAGGAAACCCTAATTATAATTTAGAAATTATAATTTTTAATTTTTCTAATTAAAAACCCTAATTAGGAAACCCTAATCCTAATTAGCAAGCCTAAAGTGATTAGTATGTGTTAGTATAACTAGAAAACCCTAATTATATTTTAGTTATCTTAATTTCTATTTTATAAACCCTAATTGTAATTTAGAATTTTTTTAAAAATAAAACCCTAATTTCATATTCGGGATTTCTAAACCCTAATTAGGAAACCCTAATCCTAATTGGAAGGCCTAATATATTTATTAAAAACTAATGTGATTAGGAAAACCTAATTTGATTAGGAAACCCTAATTTTAGTTTTAAACTTTTAATTTTCTAATTTAAAAACCCTAATTTAGAAATTATGTAAGCTAATGTTTTAAAACCCAAGTGTTAGAACCTTAGGGTTAAACCCTAAGGGTTGTGCATTTGTCTAGTATGCCATTAAAATTATTTTGCAAAAGACCAAAATGCCCTTTTAGTATATTTATAATAGCTAGCTTGCAAATCTAGCAATTATTGGAGTGGGTGACCAACTACATTGACTTGGGGACCTAAAAATCGAGCCATATCAGTCATCCAACATCAGATCTAACAACATCATTGTATATATATAAATTTAAGAGAGAGAAAGTGTATAAACATTAGCCATTTGCTCTCAAGCTCTCATCTACTCTCTCTCTCTCTCACCAAGACATTCGAAAATCACAAGTATATCAGTCCCTATAACATTCCTTAGATCACCAAAATCAGATTGGAGAGTATAGATCAAGGATTGGAAAGCTAGAAGGTATAACCCTAAACTCAGCCTAGATCATGTATGCTAAGGTAAAGTTTGTGTTTATGTGTTTATAAAAGTGTTAAAAGATGATTTAGGATGATCTATGATGATCCATCATGGATCCATAGCATCAAAGTTGGTAAAAATAAAAGTTTTTCAAAACTGTCCAAGAATAAATTTTGTGGTCTGACAAGCTAATGTCAGGCGCCACAGATTCTTGTTCGTTTATGATTTTTGTTGTTTTATGTTTTAGATCTGTACTCTAACATGAGGTCTATGATCTGGAAGTAGAATCCAAGCTATTCGAGTTCCTGATTACAAGATATAACCGGTCAAAGTCGGTTGACCGACCATGACCGTGTACATTCTGGGTAACCCAGAAGTACGTGACCAGCGTCTGACAAGGTTTTGTCCAGCCTTGATTTGTCAGGTATTATGTTGTTTGTTAATTTTGTTGTAATAAAAGTGTAGCCTATTGTCTGGATTATAGCTAAATGCCTTTATATGCCTTAAAACGTCAACCAATCGAACGTAACAGGTGGTCAAAGTAGTCCACCCGAACTGATTTTACCTTTCTGGAAAAACCCAGAAATTTGATGAACAACATTTCTGACAGGGTTTGACCGAGTTGAATCTTACAACTATGATGTAGTTGGACTGTCATGTTGATGCATATGTGTTCTTTGACATGTATACAACATTCGTGAACAATAAAAGTGACCATTTGATTACTAGAACATAGTAATAATGGAGCTTGAATGTGCCACTTCGAAGCTGCTGGGTTTCTGGGTTGCCCAGAAAACCCAGAATTTATTCTGACAGTGACTTTGGAGCTGTGGATCTTGATGTTGTTATGTGATATGACCTAGATATTGGTTGTTAGTTGTAGTCTTGTATAATGACTACAAGAGTGATACTTACGTTTGCCCAGAAACGAATTAAACAAAGAATTATAAGCAGTCAAACAAGACCTCTTGAATACTGACTTTGGCAGTGTTATTGAGCCAAGAACACCTAAGACGAAAATATATTCTAAAAATTACAAAAATGGTTTTAAAAATTATTTATAATTCTGAAAAATAACTTTTAATTATTTGAGACATTTTTCATTAATATTTATAATTATTTGGATATTAATGATATTTAATTTATTTAATTAGTGTGTTAAATAAATTAGAGAAAAATGATTTAATATTATAAAAAATTATTTTAAATAAGAATAATGTATTTAAAAATATTCTGAATTATAAAATATAATTTTTAATATTTTTAGAGAATTTTTATTAATAATTTAATATTAATGATATTAGATTTATTTAATTTTTAAATTAAATAAATAAGATAAAAATGATTTTATTGATTTAAACATCATTTTAAATAAGAATAAAATGTTAGAAAATATTTTGAATTATAAAATATATATTTCAATATTTTTGGAGAATTCTCATTAATAAATTAATATTAATGATGTTAGATTTATTTAATTATTATATTAAATAAATAAATAAAAAATGGTTTTATTGATTTAAAAATTAATTAAAAATGAGTAAAATGATTTAAAAATATTTTAAGTTATAATAAGTGACTTTTAATATTTTGATAATAATTTCATTAATATTTAAATATTAATGGTGATGATTTAAAAATGATTTTAATTAATTTAAAAATCAGTTAAGTAGAGTATTGATGATTTAAAAATATTTTAAGTTATTAACAATAACTTTAATATTTTGACAAGTATAACATTAATATTTTTATATTAATAATAATAAGATTATTTGATAATTAAATCATTTAAAAATGATTTAAGTGTTTAAAAAATTATTATAAATTGTAATAATTGCTTATAAATTATTAAAAACTTCCGAAAAATATTATTAACGATATTTGAATTATCTAAATTAATATTGAAGCTTAAAAACCAAATTAAATTGACAATCGATGTGTTAATTGTCGGATAAGGAGACCAGAACACCGAAAATGGACCGAAGTCCAACCAGACCGAAATAGTTAGACTTGATAAGTGTTTATATAGGTTATAAACACTAATGTGGCTATGTGGTCATGTGTCTAGAAGAAGATTGACTGTGAATTACAGTGTGGTGTGTTATAAAATATTGTGCTAATTGTGAGACCGATATTATTGGTTATAGGTCTTTCAAACGCAGATAAGTTTATTGTGTAGCTGTAATCAACGCTGAAGGCAAGTTCCCTAACTCAACCTTGAGTTATATTCATTCAATTATTATAGTGGTTAATTATTGTTAATTATACCATGTCTAGGGATTTATTGTTCATTATTCGCAGTTAGTGCATATTTAATAATTCAAACTGAATTACTGATTCTGAATATACATTTGTAGAATAACTGTTATTGGATATTCATATTTGTAGAAGATAGAATTGACAGTATAGATAATTCTTATTTATTGTCAAATTATGTTGAGAAATGTCTTAGCTAATTATTATGGCTAGACGAACATTTGTTAGAACTTGATAAATTCGAGAAAAGAATTCAATTGTTATTGGTAGATCGATGCCAATTATTTCGGCTTGATCGTTAAGTAAATAGAAATTGAAATCATTGCGTTTCGTTGTTAAATCAAATTTTGATTCTAAGACTGAGAAGAACAACCTTTTATATAAAGGGAACATTTTAGGTCGTATATTCGGCCATTGCGCACTGTTAAGTATTATGCATAATATAGGGTATAGTAAAGTTAATCACTTGTTATACTTGCAGAGGGGTATGATTTAATCTTATGGTTATCTGATACTCCTGCGTATGTATCAAAGTAAATCTCTGATAGATACCCAAGAAAGTAGAAGTTCTAGATCCAATGGATCGCTCAGCATAAATCTGGAAAACATTTCAACTTTGTTATTGCGTAGAATTGATTCTAGTTTATTCAAGAGAATATCGTAGAAACTTTGAAAGCGTTGTACTCTTTCATTATCATATTATTGCATTGCCTAGAATACGAGAAGACTTGTTATTGATTAACGATTTGTTCAGCTATTTCAAAGTTTTTTGAATTTTGGTGTCATTTTATCAAAATAGATAGTCTATTATTCTGATACTTATACATTCATTGTATATCTTAACTTGTGGGGCAAATTTATTGCTTACCCTTGCTATAAATAAAACTTTTCAGCTAGGGACGAAGTGACAGAAGGTGATGTGAAGAACAAAGGCAAAGACATAGTGATTAATTAGTTATGAATAACAATATTATTATGTTGTATTTGTGAACCCTTTTTGTATAACTAAAGGGTATGTTTGTAATGTTAAGGTTAGAGAACCTGGGGTAATGCATTAACTATATCAGTTAATGAAGTGTATGTTCCTATTTATAAATAAATGGGTAGTTAAATGTTATTTATATTGTCGATCGTGAGCACAAAACTCGGTGGTCAGGTAACCCAGATTTGGGGGTGTCACAACAAGTTTCAGTTTCCTTAATATTATTTGAAGCATATATTGTTATAATACCTCGATTCAAAGGAGATTATTCTAACTCTGTTGAATATAGTACTTTGTATGTATATCATGTTTACTCAATTATATATTGTTGTTATTCAATCTTTGACTTTGATAACCTTGTTCAATTCTATATTGTTGTATTAAACCTTCAAGTAGTAAGCAAACTCTTATTGATTGAACTAGTCTATTATGGATTAGTGTTCTAAAATTGTAGAACCAGTGATAAGTTAGTTCCAAGCTAAACTTTCTTTAGTGCAGAAATTCTAAATCTAAACTGAGACGAACAACCCTAACATAGGGGATTTTGTACGTGTAACGTTTAGATGTTTGTGCACAATACATGGTATAAAGGGATGATCCCCCTAAGTACGTTAAGAAAGGTCTGTATAGTCTGAATAACTGTTAAGGTTGGGGTAGTAATACCTAATCACCGGGGACATAGTTCGTGGTCTTAAGACCCTCAGATATTAAAGTCGAACTTGTTTTCTATTATTGATTTGTGGAACAAGTTCATTATTGTTCAGCATTCGTTGTTCATTCTCATTCTGTTATCATTACTACTCTTTATATCAGTGAGCAATTGTTTGCTCACTCTTGCAATTAACACTGCAGCTAAAGTTGAAAGAGTCGATGAGCCATCTACTAGCAAAGGAAAGGGAAAGCCGTGACACTCCCAAAATAGGTATACATCACCCATCTTGAGTCACCAAATACATGGTACAGAATTTAAATACAAACTTCTTTTATATAGTACGACAAAACGTAGCTGAGAGTTTTAACACGGATAATGTCTCGTAGAGAGTATCCAAACTCAAATAAAGTCCTCATTACAATTATTAACACACTATTTCACTGAATAATGAGGACTACCATTGCAAACATCTAGACCGTCACTCTGTTCCTCGACTAGTCCCAGCTACGTTCTCATTTCCTGAAGAGAACAATGATAGCAAAAGGGTGAGCTCAACTAGCCCAGTAAGACATATTATGACTAAGATAATGCAGAATAAATTATCGTTAGCCTTCAACAGTGTTAAACTGATAAAATATAATAAACATCAAGTTTAACTGCAACAGAACAAGCAATCCATTAGAAGAGTCAAGTAGAGCATGATATCTACTATCTTCTATGATTTAAAAAGTTTATCATCAATTTTATCGATGAGACTTAACTTAATAAATAAACCAAATCATCAAATCATCCCTGCACTACGGGCCAAGAATATTCATTTAATCATCAATGGTCATGATTATACTGAATAATCCATGGTCATAATCATACCAACAACTGTCCATCAATGCACTACAGGCCAATAAGGATTTTTACCACATCATTTGTAACATTACGGTCATGATTATACCGAATAATCCCTAGTCATAATCATATCAATCAATAGTACATCTATGCACGTAAGCCACAGATGACTTATATCACAATATAAGCATGAGGATGATGACAATGATATAAAAATTCAATTAAAAGAAAGCAAAGGATAAATTTTTAAAGATTTATAATTTAATTTATCCAGAATTCAATAATATCCAAATTGTCAACATGATACTGCTTTGTGGAGTAAAATTCAAGAATAATATTGTATCAAAAAAGATTTGGACAGCGAAGAAATCAATTTTTATCATGAATAATTCCCTGGGTGAATAGTACCCGAGTGAAAAGTACCCCGTCAATAGTACTTCGGGAATAGTATCCCATGAATAGTACTTTATCAATAGTACCCCATAAATAGTACTTTATGAATAGTACCGTAAAAATGAATACTACTCATGGATAGTACTCCGGCATGAAAAGCTTAAAATTTAACAAGAATGTGTAGAAAATATCATTATGAAACGATACTAGATGAAGCGCAAAATTCAAGGATATTCTATTAATTTCACGGAGTATAGAAGCAATACTTTAACCAAATGAGGGTATAATCAGGAATACGAGACGAAATAATATTACTCATATGCTACAGAGTACTGAAGAAAATATTATTCATATAAATACTAAACAAAATAATATCTCTTACCTCAGAAGAAGACTGGATACTGGAATAGTGAGGTAGCAGACTTCTCTTCTACTTTCTCTCTAAAGCTTCTCTCTCTATAACTTCTCTTTCTATAATTGCTCTTGTGAGTCTTAGTGAATTGGTGAGAATAAAAGAAGAATGAGCTTCTATTTATAGAAAAACATAGTTTCGATAATTGCTTATTTTGGGGCTCGAAATATTACAGTATAATACCTTCATCTTTTCCTTCATTTTTAATTTAGTCCTGCAAGTATTATCAAACTTGCACCACATCCCCTAATAGTACATCTTGTGAATCAATAGTATAATCATGTGAAAAAATAGTTACGGTATAATACCTTCATCTATACCTCTATTTTTAATTTAGTCATGCAAGTATTATCAATCTTGCACCACCTCCCCTAATAGTGCATGCATGTGAATCAATAGTACACACATGTGAACAAATAGTTATAAGCATGTGAGTTAATAGCTATTAATTGCTCATTTATCCGATTAATTACCCAATTGGTCAATATAACCTCCAGACATCCATTATTATCGAAATAGATGTCGATTTCCACTAACACTAATAATCCCAACACAATGGAAATATCAATTTTATCTTTAATCAATACAAACTTATTTATCATTAATATTATAACTTACAATATTTAACGATCAGATCATTCCCAGGAAAGAGTGGGCTTTTCGATAAGGATTTCTCCCTATTAGCGCACAATTAGATGACCAAACCTCTCCTTGATAGAACTTTTTAGACATTATAAATATTGCAATTAATAATATGAATAACTTTATCGTCTCAATTATTTATTTAATAATATAAGATATTATGCAGATGATACTGTGAAAATAATTGAATCAATAATATGAGAGTTATTATGCAACTACTGTAGCAATAATTGAGTATAACTGAGTGACTTCTCACGTAAGCATCAATAATCAATATCGTGTGCTACTATGCAACCACGCGTATTACTGTACTTTTACCACCGGGTAGTTCAACAGTTTAACGGTAAAACTTTCGCCATTATTTTTACAAAAAGATAATTCTGTCGTTTTCTAACTACAACAATACTTCTGCTGTGGGGTCCACCAATGATTGTGCCATCGTACGAATATTTCCTGTTAAAACGAATATTTCCCGACCAATCGAATATTATATAACCACTTGCTTACTTTGCAAAATTTGTAAATAATACCCACAACTATAACATTATATCAAATCCACACCATAATATTCCAAAATATATTTTGAGAAAAATTAATCTTTATTCATAAAAGTTGGGGTCTTACAACCTCCCATTCTTATGAAATTTCGTCCTCGAAATTATGGTGCGTACCTGGTATGTCGAAGAGGTGAGGATACCTTGACTTCATTTTAGATTCTAACTCCCATGTTATTTTCTCAACATCGTGGTTTCTCCACAAAACATTGACTTGAGGTATAACCTTGGAGCGTAGAATATGATCCTTCTTATCCAAGATTTTAACAGGTACCTCCTCATACGTTAAATCTTCCGCTATCTCGACTAGTTCTAATTCAATATTGTGGTTCGGGTCTTTCACATATTTACATAACATAGATATATGAAAAATGTTATGAACACGAGACATATTTGGCGGTAAGGCGAGTCTATAGGCCACAGTTCCTACTTGATCAAGGATTAAAAATGGGCCAATGAATCGAGGATTGAGCTTTCCTCTCTTTCCAAATCTCGTAACTCCTTTCCATGGAGCAACACGTAACAACACTTGATCTCCAATATTGAATTCCACGTCCTTTCGATGAAGATCAACATAACTCTTTTGTCGATCTTGTAAGGTTTTTATACGTTGTCAGATCGTTTGAATCTTTTCCGTAGTCATACGTACCAACTCCAATCCCAACAACGTTGCTTCACCCACCTCATCCCAACATACTGGAGAACGACACTTTCTTCCATACAATGCCTCAAATGGAGCCATGCCAATACTTGCTTGATAACTGTTGTTGTAGGAAAACTCCACCAATGGTAAGAACTTGTCCCAACTTCCCTTGAAATCAAGAACACAGAGTCTTAATAGATCTTTAAGAGTTTGAATAGTCCTCTTCGACTGTCCGTCCGTCTGAGGATGATATGCCGAGCTAAATCGTAAGTCTGTGCCCATAGCTTTTTACAAACTAACCCAAAATCGTGAAGTGAATCTTGGGTCTCGATCAGAAACTATGGATACTAGCATACAGTACAATCTTATAATCTCGTTTATGTATCTACGAGCAAGACGTTCAAGTGTATAAGTTTCTCATATCGGTAAGAAATGAGCAGACTTGGTCAATCTATTAACAATGATCCAAATCGCATCTATGCCTTGAGAAACCTTGGGAAGACCAGTAACAAAATCTATGGTAATGTGCTCTCACTTCTATTCTAGAATTTCAAGTTGTTGTAATGGACCTTTTGGCACTTGATGCTCCGCCTTGACTCGTTGACAAATTAGACACCTTGAGATAAACCCCGTTATCTCTCTCTTCATATTGCTCCACCAAAATGTATGTCGAAGATCACAATACATTTTGGTACTCCCAGGATGGATTATGAACGGTGTGTTGTGCGCCTCCATCATGATTTTATACTTCAAGTCAGAATCGTTAGGAACACTAAGTCTGGAGTTGACTCGAAGTATTCCTTCTTCATCGATTCTTGCTTCCGGAATAGCACCTTCTTGCACTTTCTTCCTCATATGCATCAGCTCCAGGTCTGTAGCTTGAGCAGCTTTAACTTTATCGATTAAAGTCAGCTCTACTCGTATATTCGCCATCATCACATGGGTCCCTGGAGTCTTTAACTCTATCTCCATCCTTTGTAAGTCATACAAAATGGGCCTTTGCGTTGACAATATCGCACTCGTACCCGCATATGATCTTCTACTCAATACGTCAGCTACTACGTTCGCTTTTCCAGGATGGTATTGAATGGTATGTGTTGGGTTTCGGCATAGAAACGCAGCGAAAATAAACCAATTAAAGGCAATTCCAAAATCCTAAAACATGATCCATTGAAAAATTTAATTAATTCAGAGGTTAGAAATTATACCGATTGTTAAAGCTAGAATCGATGCGGCCGAATCTCCAACGCAATTCAAACTGACTGCGTCTCTACGGTATCCACACGAATCGTCCTACGATCTGCAGAAGAAGGAAACGCGGTACTAGCCACCAAGGATGAGGACTTTCTGAAGTTGTTTTCTCTTTAGTCTCTCTCTAAGAGCGGCTAGGGTTTTGGTTAATGAATAATTCTAAAATGGCTGCTACATATCCTATATATAGCGATTAAAAGGAATTATTCAAAACCTAATTTAATAAAATCTGAATTTATATATATACATATCTTAATTAAGTCTTACTTAATTAATATACATATATATAAATTATCCTATTAATTTAAATTCGTAATTTATATACTATCAATCATATTGACATATTTAAATCTTTATAATTTAAATTAATTCCCTTTTAATTACGTTCTATGTGTGTGACCCTATAGGTTATTATTACGTTGGCAATAATTTTAAAATCATATTATAAAATTATAAATAGTGAGCGGCATCTAGTAATGCATCACTGCTACCCAAGTAATAATAAGATCGATGATTCGATGCAACCTTTTAGTGACCAATGTTTCAATGTAATTTAATCCTTTTAACCTTAATATCCTAGATTAAACTCGAGTCATGGAATGTGTCATACTCTTCATAATTTAATCTGAGTTTTTCTTGATCAATGAGTAGACTATATGAAACAAATCACTATTTGAGCATGGCCATGCATTTCATATTCCTACTCAATCAAGAGGCCTATGGATATCACCCCTAATACATAGGAGGGTTAAATTCTATCTAGATCACTCATATTCCTCACACGATTCATGATGTACCCAATAATCACCTTTATAGTCCACCCTATTAAAGGTGACATTTGATGATATCACAGTACATAAATTCCCGTAAAGAAATATAGTGATTTCAGGTCGGAGGACCATTACATCATTGTCACTATGAGAATTGCTAATGACACTTCGCATAATGCTCCACATAGAATTCTCATGGTGGGTCTGTCGAGTACATCGTTCTCTAACATGTACCTATGCATGACTTAATATCTCATCTATTTATGACCAATGAGATTTGGTCATCAGTCAATCCACATACTAGTCTTAATGCATTATTGTTGTCCCATCAACAATGATACTCGACTAGGGACATTTAAGAACAATTATACTAATTGTAAATATATAATCTCATGTTCAAGTCACATACTTGAAACTATATAATTTGTATCAATATTCTAAGGATTTTTATTATGTTAACATTTATATAACGCGGTAAATAAAACCATAATAAAATCATTCATTTATTCAATCAAATATAATAGCAAAACGTTAAGCAATTATATAAAATAATTAGCCTCTAGGGCATAAACTCTAACAGTCTCCCACTTGCACTAGAGCTAATCACTCATGTATCTAATACCCATGGAACTAGTGTGACCGTCGTGCTTCTGCTGCGATAAAGCTTTAGTCAGTGGATCTGCAACATTATCATCTGTTGGCACTCTTCCTATATGTACATCTATTATATCAATGATTTCACGGATGAGATGGTACCGCCTAAGTATATGCTTGGATCGTTGGTGAGATCTGGGTTCCTTAGCCTGTGCAATGGCTCCATTATTATCACAGTATAGAGCAACCGGATCAACAATGGTTGGAACAACACCAAATTCAGTGATGAACTTTTTAATCCATACAGCCTCCTTGGCTGCACTAGAAGCAGCAATATACTCAACCTCTGTTGTAGAATCAGCTACTGTCTCTTGCTTCGAACTTTTCCAGCTAACAGCACCACCATTAAGGAAAAACACAAAACCTGACTGAGACTTATAGTCATCATTGTCAGTCTGGAAACTAGCATCTGTTTAACCCTTTACTGCCAGTTCGTCTTCACCTCCATATACCAAGAATGAATCCTTAGTCCTTTTCAGGTACTTGAGGATATTCTTGACTGATGTCCAGTGACTTTCGCCTGGATTCGACTGGTACCTTCTCGTCATGCTCAAAGCATACGAGCATCCGAACGAGTACATATCATTGCATACATGATAGATCCAATTGCCGAAGCATAAGGGATCTTTCTCATACGCTGCTCATCATCTTGTTATTTAGGACATTGAGATCTTTACACCATGAGTTACGGGTAAGTTTCCTCTTTTCTCCTCTTGCATGCTGAACCGTTTCAACACTTTATCAGTATATGTACTTTGACTTACGCCGAGCATTTTTCTTGATCTATCTCTATAGATCCTGATACCTAAAATGTAGGCAGCATCACCCAAATATTTTATGGAGAAACATTTTCCTAACCATGTTTTTAGAGCCTGTAAGGAAGGAATGTCATTCCCAATAATTAATATGTCATCAACATATAATACTAGAAATAAAATGTGACTCCCACTAACCTTTATATAACGCAGTAAATAAAATGTGACTCCCACTAACCTTTTTATTATATTAACATTTATATAACGCAGTAAATAAAACCATAATAAAATCATTCATTTATTCAATCAAATATAATAACAAAACGTTAAGCAATTATATCAAATAATTGGCCTCTAGAGCATAAACTCTAACAGTATGATCGTAATCTTTCAATAGCTCAAGCCATCGTCGTTGCCACATGTTGAGTTTTTTTTTAGTGAAGAAATATTTGAGGCTTTTATGATTCGTATAGATCTCCACCTTCTCTCCATACTGGTAATGCCTCCAAATCTTAAGCGTAAAAACGACCGCTGCCAACTCTAGATCATGAGTATGATAATTCCTCTCATATTCCTTGAGTTATCGTGAGGCATAGGCTATGACTTTCCCATGTTGCATAAGAACACATCCTAACCCTTTGCCTGAAACATCACTGTAGATGACAAATCCCTCCGAGCCAGATGGTATTGTCAGAACAGGTGCTGAAATGAGTCTCCTCTTGAGTTCTTGAAAACTCTTCTCACATTCCTCGCTCTAACTAAATTTTTTATCTTTCCAAGTCAGCTGAGTTAATGGAGTAGTGATTCGAGAAAACCCTTGTACGAATCTCCAATAATAACTAGCTATATAAGCCAAGAAAGATACGTACTTCGGTCACTGACTTAGGTTGCTCCCAACTTTGAATTGCTTCAATCTTTGCCGGGTCAACAGATATTCCATGATTTGATATCACGTGCCCAAGGAATGCTACTTCCTCAAGCAAGAACTCGCATTTCTTTAACTTGGCATATAACTTGTTTTCATGAAGCTTTTGGAGTATCAGCCTCAAGTGTTGCTCATGATCTTCATGGCTTTTGGAGTAAATGAGGATGTCATCAATAAAGACGACCACAAAGTAATCCAAATATTCCTTGAATACTCGGTTCATCATATCCATGAAGGCAGCAGGAGCATTAGTCAATCCAAAAGATATGACTAGGAATTCGTAATGCCCGTACCGAGTTCTGATAGTAGTCTTTGGAATGTCATCAGTTTTAATCTTCAACTGATGATATCCAGAACAAAGATCGATCTTTGAAAAGAATTTGGCACCTTGCAACTGGTCAAACAGGTCATCAATGCGAGGCAACGGGTACCTATTTTTTATGGTGACATGATTTAACTCCCGATAATCAATACAAAGTCGCATACTTCCACCTTTCTTCTTCATGAATAGAACAGGAGCACCCCAAGGAGACGTACTAGGTCGAATGAAACCGATATCTAACAATTCCTGTAGTTGGGTTTTTAATTCCCGAAGTTCAATAGAAGCCATTCGATATGGAGCTTTGGAAATGGGTTTTGTACCGGGTTCAAGGTCGATACCAAACTCGATTTCACGCTCCGGGGGTAGGCCAGGAAGTTCTTTGGGAAATACGTCAGGAAATTTATTAACAATAGAAATATAATTCCAATCTGACATATTTTTGTTTAAATATATGACATGGGTTAAGAAAGCTTGACATCCATTTTTCAATAAACGAATAGCTTTATGGCTTGATATGACAATGATTGACTTTAGTGGTTTGGTTGCTTGAATTCGCATAATAGGTTGGTTAGGAATATGAGAGCTAACAACCTTACAAAAATAATCGATTTTAGCATGATGAGTAGTTAACCAATCATTCCCTAAAATTACATCAAATGCAAGTATTTTCAAAGAGATAAGATCAACAAGTAATGTGCGGTTACCGATTTGAATCAAATAAGATGTATAAACAGTGGATGTAATGAAGGTTTCTCCCAACGGAGTTTCAACAGATAAATTAAAGTCTAATTTTCGGAGTTAAATTTAAATGTTGAGCGCAAGTAGGAGAAATAAAAGAATGAGTAGAACCGGTATCAAATAAGGTATATACTTCGTTAGAGTTGATAATTAGCTTACCCGTGATCACCTCATTCGGATTCCTTTCTTTTTGGGAGGTTACGACAAATGCTCTCCCTTGAACTACCGGTTTTGTCTTATATGGGACGGCCTTTGATGCTTCCATCCTAGTTGGACTTGACTTCGGTGCATGACAAAATCGGGCTAGGTGGCCTTCTCTTCCACAATTGTAACATGCATTGGACTGTTGCATACAGTTTGGACTGATGTGTCCCTCCCCTCCACATTTGTAACATACGACCATCGGTCGTTCTCCTTCCTTAACAACAGGTGCTGGTGCTGACGTCACTTCCATCATTATTGAATCTCCTCTTCTTGAAAAGCCCACTTTTATTGTCTTGGCCATGATTACCACCGAAGTGGTTACCATTTATGGCATGTTGATTCCCTCCACGTTTGTTGTCACTTCTTCGATGACTGCTACCACTAGTATTATCATTTTGTCAGCTGCTCTCTCTTGGTTGGGTTGACTCGTTATCGCGCTCCAATAACTGAGCCCTATTTGCAACATCTGAATACAAACACAGTTTGTGAGAAATGAAGTATTGACGTATCTCGGGTTTCAAACCTCTTAGAAACATCCGCGTCATTCTCTCCTCATTATCAACCAAGTGGGATGCAAACCGGGATAACTCGGCAAACTTAGCTTCGTACTGTGACACGGTCATATTATTCTGCACCAGCTTGATGAACTCTACCTCTAGACTTGGCAAATGGGCCGGGCTGGCCCAAACGGGCCGGGCTGTCTGCGGGCCTGGCCATCTGCGGGTCGGGCCAAAATGGCTCGGGTTTTGATGGGCCAGAAATAAGCAGCCCATGGCCCGTGGTGGGCCGGGCCGGCCCGGCCCGGCCCGCGGGCTTTTTTTTGTATTTTTTTTAAACACCAAATCTGTAAATCAACAAGCTAAAATCTCATATTCTCAGTATTAATTAACATATAAATAATAATTGGTTGAACTTACTTAATGCATTCCTCAATTCAAATGTTGAAAAAGAAAGATTAAAATAACACTGCTAGTCTGCTAAAGAAAAACATGCTTGCAAATTGCAATCCCATAGGAAATAAGCGAAATAGCCAATGTTTCCTCACTCCTCTCTGCATCTGCTCTGTAAAATAAGCTCCAAAACATGCTTGCAATCCCATCTTCTCAGTCCAAGAATGGCATGACATCATGTTCCTGTGCAAATAGATTAATAAATTTGTCATTATAAAAATAGTGCAAAACAATGAAACTGCAAATGAGACCAGATTGTTTCTTCAATGAGAGAATTAGAAAAGGGGAAAGGTATCAATTTTAGGGGGATATCTGGCTACCCATTTCTCTATTACAACTGTATAAACAAATTAGTGATGTAACCACTCTGACACAGCTTATGCATTGTAGACACTACTATTACATCCATCAAGCCAGCGTCTCTATGCACAAATAGTCTGTAGTATAAGAATTAACACATGAATTTTGCAACCATGTTTCTATACAAAACGGCAGCCATGATTCAAAACTGCAGCCATGTTTCTATACAAAACTGCAGCCATGTTATTACTATACAAAACTGTAGCCATGTTGTTATACAAAACTGCAGCCATGTTGTTATACAAAACTGCAGCCATGTTTGGCAGTTCATCTAAAATAGTGCAGCAGCAGTAAATTAGACAAATGCTGAAATGCATGTTGCTAGCACAGTTCAAACTTCAACCATATGTCCATATACTAAAGTGACTGTAAACTGAAAGTCTGAAATACATATATAGCATGGGAAACAGAAATGAAGCAAACTCCAGAACAAGCAAACTGGTTGGCAAATTGAACTCAAGAACAAGCAAACTGTCTCATTACACATACTAAAGTTACTGTACACAAGATTATCTTTTCTTAGTACTTGAAAAATTAAACAAAAATCAAAGTAATAGTCCATAAAAATTGAAGTACTTACTAGTGAGTAATGTTTAGTCACTCCTTGTAATTTCGCCCATGTTAGAATTAGAACCCTTTGACTCTTGATTTGCAACTAGCGGTACCAAAAGTTGGTCGTCCGTCGGCCCATCATCTATATTAAAAATGCCAATTTTAATTATCAATTCCCAAAATTGAACTAAAAAATAACAATTAAAGTAAAAATATTTACAACTAGAACAAACCTTGTATTTCATATCCACAAATCCAATTACGTCCACAAATTAATGCTTGTGCATTATCCGGTAGAAGCGAACTACGATATTTTGTGAGAACTTTTGCTCCAATGCTAAAGGTTGACTCTGAAGCAACCGTTGTAATTGGAATTGATAAGATATCATATGCCATATTCGCTAGTATTGGATATCTATAATAACGTAATATTTGAAAGTACTAAATAGTCATTAGTCAATAGTCATGTATAAAATCAAGGTATAAAACTAGAATAAAAAATAAGGATTGGGTACCTCTCAGAAAGTTTTTTCCACTCTTCTAGCATATTAAAAGAAGATTTGTTAGTCACAATTTTCTCCTCCAAGTATTGTTCTAATTCCGTTCTTGTTGATGTAGTACCTTGCACTTCCCTCATAAACTCCTATTTAAAATTTTAAACATCAAAAGTTCTTCAACGCAAATATGCAATATAGATAAATATGCAAAAAATTAAAAAAATTATAATACATGAAAGCTTTACTTACATCAAACTCGTCATCACTATGTTCACGTGTTATTGATAGAAATAGTTGAAGTCCCTACACCATCTTGAGGTTGTTGTGAACCATCTTTTGACAACTCCATTGCATATTCCATGAACAACGATTTCATAGCATCCACAATTTTCTCCACTTTTCTATTTATAACATACGCATCCGTCTCAAATTTTTTCAATTTAAATTTGACAAATTGCACCTAATATCTTGGGTCAAGAATAGTAGCTATGGACAAGATAACAACATAGTCGTTCCAATATTGTCAAACTTTGGCAACATCTCATTTGCCATGTTTCTAATTACTTCAATCTCACAAGACTTATTATACATCAGAAGTTCTTTTATCCTCAACACATGTAAGAAATAAAGATTTGCTGTTGGATAACTCGTTCCTGAAAAAAGTTCTATAATTTTCCAAAATGGTTTCAAAAATGTAGTGATAGCTTGTGCTATTTCCCACTCATCATTTGATGGACAAGTTGTGTAAGATGATTCAACCATGGCATATTGAAAGAATACATCTTTATATTTCAGAACACTATCAAGCATCTAGGTCCTATAAACCTTGGACTTAACTTTTCCTTCTTTCCAAAGCGTATCTTTCCCTTCCAGGGAGATACCTTTAGAAACACATACGAGCCCACCTCAAACTCTCGATTTAGTCTATGTGAGTCCGCATACTTTTTCTGTCTGTCCTGAGCTGTGACGAGACGCATCCGAATTAACTTTATCACATCCGCTGTCTGCTACACCATTTTTGGTCCTAGCATCCGGCGTTCTCCCACCTCATCCCAACACAAAGGTGTTCTGCACTTTCTCCCATACAAAGCTTCGTACGGCGGCATGCCTATGCTTGCATGATAACTGTTGTTATATGCAAACTCTACTAGTGGTAGGTGATCATCCCAACTACCCTTGAAATCCATAACGCGAGACCTCAACATGTCTTCTAACGTCTGAATTGTCCTTTCGCTCTGCCCATCGGTTTGTGGATGGTAAGCCGTGCTTAACCTCAGCTGTGTTCCCAACTGCTCTTGCAAATTTCTCCAAAAGTTCGATGTGAATCGTGGATCACGATCTAACACAATCGATACCGGTACTCCATGTCTAGAAATGATTTCCTTGACATAAAGTTTAGCTAACTGGTCTAAGTTATACTTGACCCTAATTGGCAAAAAGTGAGCCGACTTCGTCAACCGGTCCACTATTACCCAAATCGAATCCTACCCTTTTTACGTTGTCGGAAGTCCCACCACGAAATCCATCGTGATATGCTCCCACTTCCATTCTGGAATCTCCAATGACTTTAATAAGCCACTGGGTCGTTGATGTTCGGCCTTAACTTTTTGACAAGTCAAGCACCTACTCACCTACTCTACTATTTCTCTCTTCATGTTTGGCCACCAAAAACTCTGTCGAAGGCCTTGATACATCTTAGTGCTACCAGGATGTATCGAGTACCTCGAACTATGAGCTTCTTGTAACACTTGCTCCTTTAATTTCGTCTCATTCGGAACCCAAATTCTTCCCTCAAATCATAATAATCCTTTATTATCAAGACTACACTTAGCATCTTCCTTCTCGGATAACCACTTCTTCATTTGGTCACACTCATCCGTCTTGAGTTGCACCTCCTTGACTCTTTCTACGATGGTAGACTGCATCTCCGTCGCAAAGAGTACTTACCCCGAATCACTCGGCATCTTGACTTCTATTTCCATTCTAGCCATCTCTGTTATTAACTCATTTTGAGCTGTTAACATTGACAACTTTTCCCGACCCTTCCTACTTAAGGCGTCGGCAACTACATTGGCCTTTCCAGGGTGATACAGGATTTCACAATCATAATCCTTTATCAACTCCAGCCATCTTCTCTGTCTCATATTCAACTCCTTCTGAGTGAATATATACTTTAGACTCTTATGGTCCGTATATATCTCACATTTTTCCCATAAAGATAATGTCTCCATATCTTTAGGGCAAACACTACTGCGGCCAGTTTTAGATCATGAGTAGGGTAAACTTTCTCATAATCCTTCAACTGCTAAGATGCATACGCAATGACTTTGCCATGCTGCATAAGCACACAACTAAGTCCTCTATGCGAAGCATCACTATACACTACAAAATTTCCCGTGTCATCTGGCAATGACAAAACAGGAGCTTCACTTAATCTCTTCTTCAGTTCTTAAAAACTGTCTTCACATTTATCCGTCCATACATACTTCACCATCTTCCTTGTTAATTTAGTCAACGAGGTAGCTATCTTCGAAAAATCTTGGATAAATATTCGATAGTACCCGGCTAACCATAGGAAACTCCGCACCTCAGTTGGCATTTTCGGTTGTTCCCAATTCATTACTGCTTCCACCTTCACTGGATCCACTGAAATCCCCTCTTGGTCAATGACATGACCTAAAAATTGTACCTTTTCCAGCCAAAATTCACATTTGGTGAATTTCGCATATAACTTCTCCTTCCTTAGTATCTCCAACATTAATCTTAAGTGTTCAGCATGATCTTCTGGCGTCTTAGAATAGACTAGAATATCATCGATAAACACCACGACGAACTTGTCTAAATATAATTTGAACACTCTGTTCATCATATCCGTAAATACAGCTGGTACATTCGTCAACCCAAACGACATCACCAGAAACTCGTAATGACCATAACGAGTCCTGAATGCAGTCTTTGGTACGTCCTCCTTCCTAACCTTCAACTGATGATACCCCGTCCGCAAATCTATTTTAGAAAAATACTTTGCCCCCTTCAATTGATCAAAGAGATCATCTATCCTGGGTAATGGGTATTTATTCTTTATCGTTAACTTGTTCAACTCCCGATAGTCGATACAAAGCCTTAACGATCCGTCTTTCTTCTTGACAAACAACACTGGTGCTCCCCACGACGAAACACTTGGTTGAATGTACTTCTTGTCCAATAGTTCATGTAGTTGAACCATTAGTTCCTTCATTTCCACAGGCGCCATACGGTATGGTGCCCTTGAGACCGGTGCCGTTCCTGGCATAGTGTCTATCAAAAATTCGATCTCCCTATCCGGCGGTAAACCCGGTAACTCATTCGGAAATACATCCATGAATTCGTTTACTATAGGTATTTGTTTCATGGTTGCTCCCACTCTCTGGGTATCAACAACATGGCATAGGTAACCTACACAACCCTTCCTTAAAAGTTTTCTAGCCTGTGTCATCGTAAGGCAACACGGACGTCCTGGCAATTTACTACCGTAAAATACTACAGGAGGTTTCTTCAACGTCCTAATGCTCACACATTTCTTTTGGCAATCTATAATTCCTCCATGGTTAATCAACCAATCCATTCCGAGAATCACATCGAATTCCCCTAACTTTATCGGTATCAAATCTACCAATAATTTACACCCACGTACATCTACGCAACAACTCCTATGAATATCTTCAACAGAAATTATCTCTTCATTTGCTACCTTAATGTTCAAAGGTATTGGCAATTATTCGGGAAACAATTCTAGTCGTCTAGCAAAATCACATGCTATAAACGAAATAGTAGCACCCGAATCAAATAACACATATGCATTTATATTGTTGATCGGAATAATACCTGCAACTACATCCCCTGATGCCACCGCATCTTGGACCGTCATATTAAAAATGCGGGTCATTGATTTCACCGGCTGAGCTGGACCACTAATAGCTAACTTCCCGCTATTAGGTCCCTTATTTCCCTCTAAGCCCTTCTTTGAGCAGTTCTTTTCTATGTGGTCAGTTGATCCACATGCAAAGCATCCGTGATTCTTCTTCGGATCGGGACAGTTAGGCGAAATGTGCCCTTCCTGTCCATAATTATAACAAATCACCTTTCCTTTTAGACAGACTCTTAAATGAGTCTTCCCGCAGGTTTTACAGGCCTCCATCCTCCACTTGGAGTCCCCTTACTTTACTCTGATATTCCCAGAGTTAAAGCCCTTTCTCTTCTGACCGTTGTCACTTCCACTGGCTCCCTCGGTCTTAGTTCCTCCGTCAACCCTGCCTATGGTCTTCTTATCTTTGTGGTACTGGCTAAGAGCCTCATTCCCACCTTCGGCAATTATTGCCTTTTCTAGTATGGTTCCAAAGGAAGTACTTTGGAACACAGAGATTCGGCTATAAAGCCAGGGTTTCAAGCCCTGTCCAAACCTTCTAGCCTTTCTCACTTCAGTGTCCACTTGATGTGGAGCAAATCGTGCTAGTTCATTAAACTTGGCAGCATACTGGGGAACTGTCATATCCCCTTGTCTCAATTCCAGAAACCTCATTTCCATCCTCCCTTGCATACTCGTGGAAAAATGGTTCTCGAAAAAAATCTCCTTGAACCTCTCCCATGTTAGGTTTCCTATATCGGCCCTAGCCTAGTTTGCCTACCACCAGAAGTTAGCCTCTCCCTTCATCAAATAGGTTGTAAAGGCAACCTTTTAACCTTCTTCAACATTTGCTATCACAAATGCTTTCTCTATTTCTTTTTCCCATGCCTGGGCTTCTATAGGGTCCGTAGTTCCTTTGAACTCCGGTGGACCTACACTTTTAAAATCCTTAAAGGTAGTAGCTCATACTACCCCAAGAATCACGGGTACATTAGCCCCTGTTCTATTAAATGCAGCCGTTAAAAGATTAACGAACTCCTGCATTGGATTAACTGGACCACCCTCTGGTTGGTTAACATTAGCACCCTGATTTCGTTGTCTCCTTCTTGGCGGCATTTTGCTGTTAAGAAAACAACACATCATTATTACTTTATTCTTGTTGGTTTATTTTTATTTTAAATTAAACAACAACTCATTCTCATTACTCAACATATTCCATAAAAAGATTTATATTGATTCATAACTTGTAGTATAATACTACATCGTTTACATTACTCAGCCATAGATGATTACATTTCCATCCCGCAATTACTTTTCAAAAATTGGGATTTACAAAAGACTATCCTTTGTTATACAAAAGAGGGTTTTACGTCACTACTAGATACATGATATTTACATATCTATTCTACTCAGCTGCGCCGTCCCAGCAGTACAAAATGGCGCAGCTGTGCCAGTGTCCAACCTGAGAAAAATGAGTTCTACTGCAGAAAATGAAATGGAACATTAATATAAGGTGTGACATGCATAAAATCATATAATAAGAATACATCCTAATGATATGGAGTATCTAGTAGTGTAATAAAATTATAATTGATTGTTAAAGAGAGATAATTGAATATATGTGTATTCCAGAAATTGGGGTAAGAAATTATGTGTGTAAACTAGTTAGATAATATTAATTAATTAATAATGTGTTGATTAATAATTATTATGATTAAATAATAATTAATGAGTAAGAGATTTATAATTATTATATAATTATATTTACTCGATAAATTTGTGCAAGCTTACAAAATAGTAAATCTTTATTATATGGTAGTTAACTATATATTTTATATAGTCCAAGGTGGCACATTTATATGTACATATATTATGTATATAGTAAGAGTTATTTGTATTCATGTGAGTTGAATAATAATATTGTTAATATGAAATGAATTGTGTATACACATTTTATAACCAAAGTTTATATTATATGTAGATATAGTATAAACCAAATGTTGCATTAGTATTACATTTTGTGCAAGTGCTGAGATTTTTCTCTGTTGTCCCAAATTAAGTGTCACCAAGTACATGAATAGTAGCATGAGACTAATTTACGTATTTTCCAAAAAGCTAGCTATCCTACTCTATTTTCATCTCAAAATCAACCAACCTAGAGAAATAAGTGGATGGGGAGTGGTATTCATGAGTGGAATCACCAACTCTCTCTTAACCATTATACATTCTTGAAATCCTTTGGTTTGTTTTGGGAGGTAATTACATTATCTATGTAATCATTCTTCTATAAATAAGACCATCACCTTCCTCATTACAATTGCTGAGAATTAATTGCTAAGGAGCTTTGTAAGGAGTGAGTGTATTGCAGCTCTAATACTTCAAGAGGTATGAAAATCCTAAGTTATGTTCTTAGTTGGGTTTTGTCAAATTCATAGGAATTACTAGAATTCTTTGTTAATTAAGGTGAATTAACATGCCATGATATGTTTATGAAGTATGTTTATGTAAGACCCCAACTTATTATTAATGAAATTGAATTTCCTCTGTTTATTATTTTGAAATAGTAAGGGTTGATTTGATTAATGTGGTTAGTTATGGGTAAAATACGCAAATATTTTAAATAAGCAAGTGGTTATAAAATATTCATTGTTGTCGGGGAATATTCGTTTGGTCGTGGAATATTCGTCATGTCGGGGAATATTCGTACGACGGCGCAGCCTTTTGTGGGCCCCACAACGAAAAGCGATTGGATGAAAAAAACGACAAGTATGAGTTTTTATAAATAACGGCGTAGTTGTTACCGTTAACACTGTTGGAATACCCGGTGGTTAAAACACAGTAATACGCGTTGTTGCACAGTAGCATACGGTATTGCACCAATTATTGATTCTTACGTAAAAAGGCACTACTCAATAATTGTTACAGTAATTACTGTTCAATATTTTATTTTATTGATTCAATAATTGCTACGTTGATATTTTATATTATTGTTATTTTAATAATTGTCACTACATAGTATTTTCCATTATCAAATCAATAATTCATATTATTTGAATAATATTATTAGATAGCATTATTGGTAATCTCTAGAAAGTTTTGTCTTAGGAGAGGTTTTGTCACCTAATTGCACGCCAGTAAGGAGAAATCCTTATTGGAAAGCCCCCTCTTTCCTGGAAACGGCCTGGTTGTCATTATTGTGATTCTGTAATATTATTTATGAATAATTAATTATTGATTTATATGATAAGAAAAATATTCATTTTATGTGGATATAAATGAAAAAAATCTTTAGAGTGACAATTGTTAAAAATTGATATTTTATCTTTTCTGATAGAATAATTTATTTAAATTTATTATTATATTATAATAATATAATAATGGTGTTATTGTTATAAAGAATATGAGATATATGAGTAAATGAAGAGGAAGAGTATTTTTGTTACTAAAAATATTTAAAACAAGTTAAACATGTTGGTAGACCCATTTCTTGACTGAAATTTAATTATAGCCTGTAAAATCGTCCATATGTGGATTTCGGTCAATTTCTGTTTGGAATTTGGAAAAACTTTCTTTTGCAAAATTGTAGAGAATTGAATTTCCTTTAAAAGGATATAAGAACCAAATTTTTTTGATAAAGGGGCTATTTATTATGAATTATTGAAGTTCCGAAATAATTGATTTTTGATGTTTTAATTATTTTTTTAATAAAAATATTTTTTTTATTTTGTGGGCTACACTAACATGTGCAAAGTGCTGAAATCAGTTGGTAAAAGTGGGCGTAGGAAATTTATATATATATATATATATATATATATATATATATATATATATATATATATATATATTATATTTTATTAAATTTTCTGTTTTGGTGTTCTAAGCATTTTCTTATAAATATGGTGCTTAGGTTAGAATTGAAAATCACACCAGAATCTGAAGTTTTATCTCTCTATAATATCGAGCGTATTTTTGTGAGTATTTTGGTACTTTCAGTGTTGATATACGGTGCAAGTTCCTTCAGCACTATATCCAGTATTCCAGTCAGAAGTACTATCTTTGCGAGGTAAGAGATGTTATTTTCTTCGTAAATGATATTATTTCTTTCAATTTCATTATGCCGAAATATTGGTCTAAATTTTTTTTATCAAATTTGAAAATTTTTATGTCAGGGTTACTATTCACGTATACAGTACTATTCACATATACGACACTATTCACGAATATGGCACTATTCACCGAAAAATGAAATTTTCTTCTTTTTGTCCAAGATGTCTATTATGGTTACTATCTTTGATTGTATCCATGTTTTGATCTTTATTTTTGAATTCTGCTTCAAAATTGGGTATTATGGAGTATTATTGAACTTGGATAAAACTGTAATATGAATCCCTGATATTTGTTCTATTGTCTCACTAGATTCGTTTCCTTTAAGATATTTTTCATCATCCTCAGTCATAAATGATGATATAACTGAATATCTTTGGCATGTAGTGCAAAGATGAATGATTTTCTGATGAATATCTTTGCCGTAGTGCAAAGTTGAACATGTGTTTAGATGAACATGACCAACTGATGAATATCTTTGGCCTGTAGTGCAAAGATGAATATTTGATTCCAGCTATATATATTGATTGATGTTACAAGGATAAAATATTGACGATGAACTTTTAAATTCATATATAGAAGATAGTAGATTTAATTCTCTACTTAACTCTTCTAATGAATTATTATTTTCGCTGCGAATATTGATTTAAAACTGGTTGTCTATTGTATTCTATTAGATTTTTCCCTGTTGAGGACTAACGATAATTTGTTTTATATTACCTTAGTCATAATGTTCTTTACTGGGCTAGTTGAGCTCACCCTTTTCCTTTTTGTTCCATTTTTCTTCTCAGGAAGCGAGAATTTAACGAGTACTAGTCGGGGTGTGGAATGATTGTTCTAGAAGTTGTTTTAGTAGTCCTCACTATTTTATAAAATAGTGTATTAATAATTATAATGAGGACTTATTTGAGTGTGGATATTGTCTAGATGACAATATTTGTATTTACACTCACAGTTTGTGTTGTCGTATTTTGCAGGACAATTGTATTAATAAAGTTGTAGTTGTTTTTGTACCATGTATTTGGCGACTCAGAATGGGTGTTGTATACGTATTTTGGGGGCGTCACAGTTGGTATCAGAGCTTAAGGATATGATCTCTGGCGGAGATCGGGGAATAAAACTAGGAGGGGAGAGACGAGTAATCCTTCGCTAGTGTGTCATACCTAAGCTTATTTTTTGGTCAGTCGGAGCATATGGTTAATATATGATATGTTAATTAACCCTTGTTTTGTGGCAGTATTTAAGAATGGCAGCTGAGAATATTAACAATAGAGTGAATGAGACCGTGGATACACCTTTAATCACCACCCAGGGGAACGTGCAACATGAAGGCAATATTCCTCCTGTAAACAACACTACCGAACAAATGATGAATGACAGGATGTTTACAAGCTTTTTGCAGTTCATGTAAAACCAGACGAGGGAGACTCGTGTACAAAATACGGGTGGAAATGATAGCAACGCGCGGCTTGTCACGGCCAAGCAGTTCAAAGAATTGGGACCACCTGAATTTATTGGAAACCCGGATCCGATCAAGGCAGAGACGTGGGTTAAACAAATTACTAAGATATACGATGTCTTGGGATGCACGGAGGAATAGAAGGTTCCATTCGCCACCTTTATGTTCTGTGGCATGGCAGACTACTGGTGGGAGTCTGTGAAACGTACCTAGCCTGCCGCACTCAACATGTCTTGGAAAACGTTTCAGAAACTTTTCAACGACAAATACTTTCCTGAAAGTATTCTCCATATGAAGGTGGTAGATTTTATTAGACTAGATTAAAACAACATGACGGTGTCCCAATACGAGGCGAAGTTCGCAAAGTTATCCAGGTTTGCACCTCATTTGGTAGAGAATGAGAAACGAATGACGAGGATGTTTCTAAGAGGTTTAAAACCCGAGATTCGGCAATATCTTATCTCTCATAAATTTTCTTTATATTCAGATGTTGTCAATAGAGCTCAATTATTAGAGCGAGATAACGAGTACATTCAACCAAGGGACCACAACCAGGGTCATACCGGTGACAGCAGTCATTGGAGCAATGAAAACCAATGGGGAGGAAAATATTCGGACAAAAGCGGTAACCACTCTGGTGGTAATCGCGACCATGAAAATAGACGAAGCGAGTCGGGGGGAGATTTTAAAAAGAGAAGATTCAACAATGACAATGTGAAGACGTCAGCCCCAGCATCAACTGGTTCTAAGGGAGGAGAACGACCACCGGTCATATGCTATAATTGTGAAAAAGAGGGACATATCAGCCCAAACTGTCCACAACAGTTCAAGGTATGCTATAATTATGGAAAGGAAGGACATATCGCTCGAGATTGTACTGAAGTGAAACCAAGTCCAGCGGGGATGGTGACTCAAAAGGCTGTCCCAGAAAAGTCAAAGTCAACGGTTCCTGGAAGAGCGTTTGTCGTGACTGGTCAAAGTGCGAGGAACCTAAACGAGGTGATCACGGGTAAGCTAATTATAAACTCTTACGAAGTTTATACCTTATTAGATACTGGTTCTATCCATACTTTTATCTCTCCTGCTTGTGCTCAACGTTTAAACTTGACTCCAGAGAAATTAGACCTTGACTTATCTGTTGAGACTCCGTTAGGAGAAACTTTCGTTACATCTACTATTTATAAATCATGCTTGATTCAAGTTGGAACCATTACATTACCCACCGATCTTATTTCATTGAAAATACTTGCATTTGATGTGATTTTAGAGAATGATTAGTTAACCACTCATCATGCTAAAATTGATTGTTTTCGTAAGGTTGTTAGTTTTCATATTCCTAACCAACCTGTTAGGCGAATTCAAACAACCAAACCACTAAAGTTAATCACTGTTATATCAAGCCATAAAGCTATTCGTTTATTGAAAAATGGATGTCAAGCTTTTTTAGCCCATGTCACGGACTTGAACAAAAACACGTCAGATGTGAATAATTTTTCTATTGTTAGTGAATTTCCTGACGTATTTCCTGAAGAACTTCCCGGGCTACCCCCAGAACGTAAAGTTGAATTCTTTATTGACCTTGAACCTGGTATAAAGCCCATTTCTAAAACTCCATATCAAATGACTCCTATTGAACTTCAGGAGTTAAAGGTCCAACTACAGGAGTTGTTGGACATCGGTTTTATTCGTCCTAGTACATCTCCTTGGGGTGCTCCTGTTTTATTTATAAAGATGAAAGACGGGAGTATGCGACTTTGTACTGACTATCGAGAATTAAACCATGTCACCATCAAGAATAGGTATCCACTACCTCGCATTGATAACCTGTTTGACCAGTTTCAAGGAGCACAATTCTTTTCAAAAATCGATCTTCGTTCTGGATATCATCAGCTTAAGGTTAAAACTGAGGATATTCTAAAGACTGCCTTCAAAACTCAGTATGGGCATTATGAATTCTTAGTCATGTCTTTTGGATTGACTAATGCTCCTGCTGCTTTCATGGATATGATGAATCGAGTATTCAATGAATATTTGGATCAGTTCGTTGTTGTCTTTATTCATGTCATCCTCATCTATTCCAAAAGCCGTGAAGATCATGAGCGCCATTTGAAGCTGGTACTGCAAAGGCTTCGTGATAACAAACTATATGCCAAGCTGAAGAAATGTGAGTTCTGGCTTGAGGAAGTAGCATTCCTTGGGCACATGGTGTCAAAACATGGAGTGTCTGTTGACCCGGCGAAGATTGAAGCAATACAAAGTTGGGAGCAACTGAAGTCGGTGATCGAAATACGTAGCTTTATGGGCTTAGCTGGTTATTATCGAAGATTCGTGGAAGGATTTTCTCGAATCGCTACTCCGTTAACTCAGTTGACTCGTAAAGATACAAAATTCGTATGGAGCGAGGAATGCGAGAAGAGTTTCCAAGAACTCAAGAGGAGACTTATTGGCACCTGTTCTGACAATACCGTCTGGTTCGGATGGATTTGTTATCTACAGCGATGCTTCGGGCAAAGGGTTAGGATGTGTTCTCATGCAACATGGAAAAGTCATAGCCTATGCCTCGCGACAACTCAAAGAATATGAGAGGAATTATCCTACTCATGATCTAGAGTTGGCAGCAGTCGTTTTCGCGTTCAAGATCTGGAGACACTACCTATATGGGGAGAAAGTAGAGATCTATACAGATCATAAAAGCCTCAAATATTTCTTCACCCAAAAGGAACTCAACATGCGGCAACGACGTTGGCTCGAGTTGTTGAAAGACTACGACCATACCATTCAATACCATCCTAGAAAAGCAAACGTGGTAGCTGACGTATTAAGTAGAAGATTTTATGTAGGAACAAGTGCAATGTTGTCAACACAAAGGCCCATTTTATGTGATTTACAAAAGTTGAAGATAGAATTCAAGACTCCGGGGACCCGTGCGATGATGTCAAGTATATGCATAGAACCAACTTTAATCGATAAAGTTAAAGTTGCTCAAGCCACATATCTGGAGCTAATGCGTATGAAGAAGAAAGTACAAGAAGGTACTATTCCAGAAGCAAGAATCGATGAAGAAGAAATACTTCGAGTCCACTTTAGACTTTGTGTTCCTAACGATTCTGACTTGAAGCATTGAATCATGATGGAGGAACACAACACACCGTTTGTAATACATCCTGGGAGTACCAAAATGTATCATGATCTTCGACATACATTTTGGTGGAACAATATGAAGAAAGAGATCAAGAAGTTTATCTCGAGATGTTTAACTTATCAACGTGTAAAGGCGGAGCATCAAGTGCCAAAGGGTCCATTGCAACCACTTGAGATTACTATGAATTTCGTTACGGGTCTTCCCAAGGTTTCTCAAGGCATAGATGTTATTTGGGTTATTGTTGATAGATTAACTAAGTCTGCTCATTTCTTGCCGATACGGGAGACTTATTCCCTTGAACGTCTTGCTAGTATGTACGTAAATGAGATTGCATGGCATGCCAGTATCCATAGTTTCAAATCGTGACTCGAGATTCACTTCAAGATTTTGGGTTAGCTTGCAGAAAGTTATGGGCACAGATTTACAATTCAGTTCGGCATACCATCCTCAAATGGACAGACAATCAGAGAGGACTATTCAAACTCTTGAAGATCTATTAAGACTTTGTGTCTTAGACTTTAAAGGGAGTTGGGATAAGTATTTACCATTGGTGGAATTCTCCTACAATAACAGTTATCAGGCAAGTATAGGTGTGGCTCCATTCGAGGCATTATATGGACGAAAGTGTCGCTCTCCAGTATGCTGGGATGAGGTGGGAGAAGCAACTTTGTTAGGACCAGAGTTGGTACAAATGACTACAGAAAATATCTAAATGATTCGACAATGTATACAAACGGCATAGGATCGACAAAAGAGTTATGCGGATCTTCATCGAAAGGACGTGGAATTTAGTATTGGGGATCATGTATTGTTGCGTGTGGCTCCATGGAAGGGAGTTACAAGATTTGGGAAGAGAGGAAAGCTCAATTCATGATTTATTGGTCCATTTCAGATTCTTGGCCGAGTAGGAAATGTGGCTTATAGACTCGCGTTACCTCCAAGCATGTCTCGTGTTCATAATATTTTTCACATATTTGTGCTTCGTAAATATGTGAAGGACCCGAATCACATTATTGAGTTAGAGCCAGACGAGATAGCTGAAGACTTAACGTATGAAGAGGTACCTGTCAAGATCTTGGATAGGAAGGAGCATGTCCTACACACAAAGGTCCTACCATAAGTCAAAGTTTTATGGAGGAACCATGCTATTGAGGAAATGACCTGGGAGTTGGAAACGGAAATGAAAGCAAGGTATCCTCACCTTTTCGAAACACCAGGTATGTACGTCAATTTCGAGGACGAAATTTCATAAGGAGGGGAGGTTGTAAGACCCCAACTTATTATTAATGAAATTGAATTTCCTCTGTTTATTATTTTGAAATAGTAAGGGTTGATTTGATTAATGTGGTTAGTTATGGGTAAAATGCGCAAATATTTTAAATAAGCAAGTGGTTATAAAATATTCATTGTTGTCGGGGAATATTTGTTTGGTTGTGGAATATTCTTCCTATCGGGGAATATTCGTACGACGACGCAGCCTTTTATGGGCCCCATAACAGAAAGCGATTGGATGAAGAAAACGACAAGTATGAGTTTTTATAAATAACGGCGTAGTTGTTACCATTAACACTGTTGGAATACCCGGTGGTTAAAACACAGTAATACGCGTTGTTGCACAGTAGCACACGGTATTACACCAATTATTGATTCTTATGTAAGAATGCACTACTCAATAATTGTTACAGTAATTACTGTTCAATATTTTATTTTATTGATTCAATAATTTCTACATTGATATTTTATATTATTGTTGTTTTAATAATTGTCACTACACAGTATTTTCCATTATCAAATCAATAATTCATATTATTTGAATAATATTATTAGATAACATTATTGGCAATGTCTAGAAAGTTCTGTCTAAGGAGAGGTTTGGTCACCTAATTGTGCGCCAATAAGGAGAAATTCTTATTGAAAAGCCCCCTCTTTCCTGGGAACGGTCTGGTGTCATTATTATGATTTTGTAATATTATTTGTGAATAATTAATTATTGATTTATATGACAAGAAAAATATTCATTTTATGTGGATATGGATGGAGAAAATTTTTAAAGTGACAATCATTGAAAATTGATATTTTATCTTTTCTGATAGAATAATTTATTTAAATTTATTATTATATTATAATAATGGTGTTATTGTTACAACGAATGTGGGATATATGAGTAAATGAAGAGGAAGAGTATTTTTGTTACTAAAAAATATTTAAAACATGTTAAACATGTTGTTGGACCCATTTCTTGACTGAAATTTGATTATAGCATGTAAAATCGTTCGTATGTGAATTTCGGTCAATTTTTATTTGGAATTTAGAAAAACTTTCATCCGCAAAGTTGTAGAGAATTGAATTTCCTGTAGAAGGAAATAAGATTCGAATTTTTCTGATAAAAGGGCTATTTATTATGAATTATTGAAGTTCCGAAATAATTGATTTTTGAAGTTTTAATTATTTTTTTTAATAAAAATGTTTTTTTTTATTTTGTTGGCTACACTAACATGTGCAAAGTGCTGAAATCAGTTGGTAAAAGTGGGCATAGGAAATTTATATATATATATATATATATATATATATATATATATATATATATATATATATATATATATATATTATATTAAATTTTCTACTTTGGTGTTCTAAGCATTTTCCTATAAATAGGGTGCTTAGATTAGAATTGAAAATCACACCAGAATCTGAAGTTTTCTCTCTCTATAATATCGAGTGTATTTTTGTGAGTATTTTGGTACTTTGAGTGTTGCTATACGGTGCAAGTTCCTTCAGCACTATATCCAGTATTCCAGTCAGAAGTACTGTCTTTACGAGGTAAGGGATGTTATTTTCTTCGTAAATGATATTATTTCTTTCAATATTATTATGCCAAAATATTGGTCTGAACTTTTTATCAAATTTGGAACTTTTTGTGTCGGGGTTACTATTCATGTATATGGTACTATTCACGTATAAGGCACTATTCACGAATACGACACTATTCACCAAAAATGAAATTTTCTTCTTTTTGTCTAAGATGTCTATTATGGTTACTATTTTTGATTGTATCCATGTTTTGATCTTTATTTTTGAATTCTGCATCAAAATTGGTTATTATGGAGTATTATTGAACTTGGATAAAACTGTAATATGAATCCCTGATATTTATTCTTTTGTCTCACTGGATTCGTTTCCTTTAAGATATTTTTCATCATCCTCAGTCCTAAATGATGATATAACTGAATATCTTTGGCATGTAGTGCAAAGATGAATGATTTTTTGATGAATATCTTTGGCCGTAGTGCAAAGATGAACATGTGTTTAGATGAACATAACCAACTGATGAATATCTTTGGCCTGTAGTGCAAAGATGAATATTTGATTCCAGCTATATATATTGATTGATGTTACAAAAGTAAAATATTGACAATGAACTTTTAAATTCATATATAGAAGATAGTATATTTCATTCTCTACTTAACCCTTCTAATGAATTATTATTTCCGCTGCGAATATTGATTTAAAATTGCTTGTCTATTGTTTTCTATTAGATTTTTCCCTGTTGAGGACTAACGATAATTTGTTTTATATTATCTTAGTCATAATATTCTTTACTAGGCCAGTTGAGCTCACCCTTTTCCTTTTTATTCTATTTTTCTTCTCAGGATGCGAGAATGTAGCGAGTACTAGTCGGGGTGTGGAATGATGGTTCTAGAAGTTATTTTAGTAGTCCTCACTATTTTGTAAAATAGTGTATTAATAATTGTAATGAGGACTTATTTGAGTGTGGATATTGTCTAGATGACAATATTTGTATTTAAACTCACAGTTTATGTGTTGTCGTATTTTACACGACAATTGTATTAATAAAGTTAAAGTTGTTTCTGTACCATGTATTTGGCGACTCAGAATGGGTGTTGTATACCTATTTTGGGGGCGTCACAGTTTACATTTTTAAACTCTTAAGTGATGGATTGGAACATGTTTGAATTAAGTAAAATTGAAGTTGGTTAGTACTCTGCAGAACAGAGCAGCTACTGCTTCTGGTCCCGACATGGCGCAGCTGCGCCCTATTTGTACTAGGGTGTAGCACAGCTGCGCCAGGTCTGCACCAGTCCTTTTGTGTTCTGTAAGGTTTCTGTTGTGCTAACTTGTTGGCAACTGGTTAGAGCAAGCATGAAAACTGTTTAGCACTCACACATAAGCATATGCATGTAGTATGATCAAGTATAAAAATATTAGTACATGTGATTGACATAACCCTAATGGTTTTGAAATGAAATTATAGTTTCAAAAGTGGACGTTGTCACGAACACATCATGTGAGCATTCTGACTTTATGAACATGATAATATGGTTTATATTGACCTGAAATGCAAGACTAAAGTGATTAAGCACACTACCATACATGATTGAAAGTTAAGACTATTTCAAAGATGAGAAATCTAAGACTTTTCAAAGTGAACTTGACCAAGACCTTTATCTTGTAAGTTCTGACTATGAAAGCATGTATATTAGGACTCATTATGCCTACAGATATATTGTGTAAGACCCCAACTTTTATGAATAAAGAATAATTTTCTTGAAACATATTTTTGAATATTATGGTGTGGATTTGATATAATGTTATAGTTGTGGGTAATATTTACAAATTTTGCAAAGTAAGCAAGTGGTTATATAATATTTGATTGGTCGGGGAATATTCGTTTTAACAGGAAATATTCGTACGACGGCACAATCATTGGTGGACCCCACAACGGAAGTATTGTCGTAGTTAAAAAATAAAAGAATTATCTTTTTATAAAAATAACGGCGAAAGTGTTATCGTTAAACTTTTGAACTACCCGGTAGTAAAAGTACAGTAATACATGTGGTTGCATAGTAGCACACGGTATTGATTATTGATGCTTACGTGAGAAGTCACTCAGTTATACTCAATTGTTGATATAGTAATTGTTGCATTATATCTCTCATATTATTGATTCAATTATTGTCACAGTATCATCTGTGTAATATTTATTATTATTAAATCAATAATTGAGACGGCAAAGTTATTCATATTATTATTTGCAATATTGACAATGTCTAGAAGTTCTGTCAAGGAGAGGTTTGGTCACTTAATTGCGCGCCAATAAGGAGAAATTCTTATCGGAAAGCCCCCTCTTTCCTGGAAACGACCTGGTTGTTAATCATTGTGAATTACAATATTAATGATGAATAAGTTCGTGTTGATTAAAGATGAAATGGATAGTTCCATTGTGTTGAAATTATTAGTGTTAGTGAAAATTGACATTTATTTCGATAATAATTGATGTCTTGAGGTTATGTTAACAAATCGGGTAATTAACCGGATAAATGAGCAATTAATTACTATAAATTCACATGATTATAACTATTTGTTCACATGTGTGTACTATTGATTCACATTCTTGTACTATTAGGGGAGGTGGTGCAAGATTGATAATACTTGCATGACTAAGTTAAAAATGGAGGTATAGTTGAAGGTACTATACTGTAATTAGTTTTTTCACATGATTATACTATTATGTCACATGAATGAACTATTAATTCATATTATTTACTATTAGGGGAGGTGGTGCAAGTTTGATAATACTTGCAGGACTAAATTAAAAATGAAGAAAAAGAGGAAGGTATTAAACTGTAATATTTTGAGCCCAAAACGTGCAATTATCGAAACTATATTTTCCTACACATAGAAGCTCATTCTTCCTTCATTTCTCACCAATTCACTAAAGCTATAGAGCAATTATTATAGAGAGAAATTATAGAGAGAAAGAAGAAGAGAAGTCTGATACCTCACTATTCCAGTATCCAGTCTTCTTCTAAGGTAAGGGGTATTATTCTTTCGTATTCATGAAGAGAGTTATTTTCTTTCAATACTCGTAAGGGTTTTTATTCCATTCTTTATTATTATGTTGGAATAACCTGTCTATGCGAAGTACCGCATACATGGTGAAATTCTTCTATTATTCCATTCTTTATTATTCTGTTGGAATAACCTGTCTGTGCGGTCTATTGCATGTCTGGTGAATTCTGTTGTTATTTCATTCTTTATTATTCTGTTGGAATATTCTGTCTGTGCGGATTACGCATGACCTGGTTCCATTCCTTATTATTCTGTTGGAATATCTTGTCTGTGCGGGTTACGCATGACCTGGTTCCATTCTTTATTATTTTGTTGGAATAACCTGTCTGTGCGGATTACGCACGCCTGGTGAATTCTTCTGTTATTCCATTCTTTATTATTATGTTGGAATAACCTGTCTATGTGGATTACCGCATGCATGGTGAATGATCCTTCGTATTCATTCCTTATTAAATTTTGGAAATGATCTGTCTACGTGGATTACCGCATGGCGGGCAAAAATCTATTTGCGGTTTCATTTATTCTATTATATTCAGTTGGTTAAAGTTTTGGCTTCTATACTCCATGAAATTAGTTAAATATCCTTAATATTTACGCTTCATCCAGTATCTTTTCATGGAAATATTCTTCTGAGCATTCTTGAATTTTACTCCACAAAGAAGTATCATGTGTGACAATTTGGACGTTATTGATTTTTGGATAAATTAAAATTATAAATCTTTAAAATTTATTCTTGAACTTGTTTTATTGAATTATTATGTCATTGTCATCATCCTCATGCTTATATTGTGATTGAAGTCATCTTTGGCTTACGTACATAGATGGACTTGGTATGATTATGACCAGGGATTATTCGGTGTAATCATGACCGTAATGTGATGAATGATGTGGTAAAAGTCCTCATGGGCCTGTAGTTCATTGATGGACAGTTGTTGGTATGATTATGACTAGGGATAATTCGGTATAATCATGACCATTGATAATCACATGAATATCCTTGGCCGTGATGCAGGGATGATTCGATTTTATTTATTAAGCTGGGTCTTAGTGATAAAGTTGATGAAAAACTTTTTAAATCATAGAAGATAGTAGATTTTATGCTCTACTTTACTCTTCTAATGGATTGCTTATTCTGCTACAGTTAAACTTATTATCTATTATATCCTATCAATTTAACATTGTTGAAGGCTAATGATAATTTATTCTGCATTATCTTAGTCATAATATTTATTACTCGGCTAGTTGAGCTCACCCATTCTTTCACTGTTCTCTTCAGGAAATGAGAACGTAGCCGGGACTAGTCGGGGAACGGAGTGACGGTCCAGATGATAGCATTAGTAGTCCTCACTATTCTGTTAAATAGTGTGACAATAAATGTAATGAGGACTCCATTGAGTGTGGTCTAGATGACAATATTCTTATTAAAACTCTTAGATTGTGTTTTGTCGTATTTTACACGCCTGTTGTATAATTAAGTTGTATTTGAATTTTGTACCATGTATTTGGCTACTCAAGATGGGTGATGTATACCTGTTTTGGGGGCGTCATAGTTGGTGTCAAATGTAAGACCCCAACTTATTATTAATGAAATTGAATTTTCTCTGTTTATTATTTTGAAATAGTAAGGGTTTATTTGATTAATGTGGTTAGTTATGGGTAAAATGTGCAAATATTTTAAATAAGCAGGTGGTTATAAAATATTCATTGTTATCGGGGAATATTCGTTTGGTCGTGGAATATATATTCTTCCTGTCGGGGAATATTCGTACGACATCGCAGCCTTTTGTGGACCCCATAACGTAAAGCGATTGGATAAAGAAAACGACAAGTATGAGTTTTTATAAATAACGGCGTAGTTGTTACCATTAATACTGTTGGAATACCCGGTGGTTAAAACACAATAATACGCATTGTTGCACAGTAGCACACGAGTATTGCACTAATTATTGATTCTTACGTAAGAAGGCACTACTCAATAATTGTTACAGTAATTACTGTTCAATATTTTATTTTATTGATTCAATAATTATTACGTTGATATTTTATATTATTGTTGTTTTAATAATTGTCACTACACAGTATTTTTCATTATCAAATCAATAATTCATATTATTTGAATAATATCATTAGATAGCATTATTGACAATGTCTAGAAAGTTCTGTCTAAGGAGAGGTTTGGTCACTTAATTGCGCGCCAGTAAGGAGAAATCCTTATTGGAAAGCCCCCTCTTTCCTGGGAACGACCTGGTTGTCAATAGTGTGATTCTATAATATTATTTGTGAATAATTAATTATTAATTTATATGATAAGGAAAATATTCATTTTATGTGGATAAAGATAGAGAAAATTTTTTAATGTGACAATTGTTGAAAATTGATATTTTATCTTTTCTGATAAAATAATTAATTTAAATATATTATTATATTATAATAATATAATAATAGTGATATTTTTACAATGAATGTGGGATATATGAGTAAATGAGGAGGAAGAGTATTTTTGTTACTAAAAATATTTAAAACATGTTAAACATGTTGGTGGACCCATTTCTTGACTGAAATTTGATTATAGCCTGTAAAATCGTCCTTATATGGATTTCAGTCAATTTCTGTTTGGAATTTGGAAAAACTTTCTTCTGCAAAGTTGTAGAGAATTGAATTTCCTATAAAAGGACGTAAGAGTCGAATTTTTCTAATAAAAAGACTATTTATTATGAATTATTGAAGTTCCGGAATAATTGATTTTTGAAGTTTTAATTATTTTTTTAATAAAAACGTTTTTTTTTTATTTTGTGGGCTACACTAACATGTGCAAAGTGCTGAAATCAGTTGGTAAAAGTGGGCGTAGGAAATTTATATATATATATATATATATATATATATATATATATATATATATATATATATATATATATAAATTTTCTGCTTTGGTGTTGTAATACCCGCGAATTTTAATAATTTATAATATTGAAAATAAGGATTTGTTTGCATATTTAATTGAATATACATATATATGGTATCGACTTATATTGTGATAAGTGGTTTAATTGATTAAGCTAAGTGATAATTAAACCATGAAGCAAAAGTAGTGAGAAGCTTAGTTTAAACTTGTGGAGTAATGCCTAGTGTGGCAAGATGATGAATTGAGAAAATATTAATTCAACTAATGATGAAATTGGGTAGTATTACTAATAAATAAATAATTACTTAATGAGGTTGATTTATTTGTTATTCATTAATTATCATGAATAATAGTATGTGGAGAGAAATCATATATAATAAGATTTTTCATTCAATATAAAGTGAGGTGTGACATTGAAATGAAAATAATTATTATATAAAGCTATGTAATAAAAGTAAGCTTGACTTAGGTAATTGACCAAGTTGTATGAAAAAGTCTTATGTGACATTTTGATGTGTGTGGGAATAATTAAATGGGTATTTTAAACCTATGAGAGAAAGTAACTTTGATTAAATAAATTAATTAATAATAAGTAACATTGGTATCCAATTAAATTATATCATAGTCTAGGATAAATATTATTTGAAATAAATCAATGTACATGGATTATATGATTTTATGTGTTGTATATGAGTGAGTGTATATGTATGTTCAATTGTAAACAAAGTGTAAAATAAACCTAAGTGTACTAATAAAATGTTGAGTATTAGAGTGTCCCAAAATCATAGTCCTATTCCAAGAAAAAGAACACAGTCGTGTTCTTCAAAAAGCCTATGGCTCTATGCTTGTTGAAAAACCAAGAGAGGAATGATGGCTATGGGGAAGGGAGGAGATGGAGTTGGTGATGATTTCCACCCACTTCTTGTTGCACAAAGGATCCTTAAATCTTCCATGGAAACAAACCTTAGGGCAAATTCTCCAATGGATAATCCTCCCTCTATAAATAGAAGTTCCTCTCTCAAATATAAGTTGTTGATTTCTCTGAAAAATTTCAAGTGAGTAAGAGTGTTGTGGAGCTTATACAAATCTGCAAATTGAAGCTAGAGGAGCAATTCAACTTCAGAAAAGGTAACCTTTCCTCTAGATGTTCATACACTCAAGCTTTCCATAGTTCATGAGTATGAAGACACTTGTTTAAGTTGAAATGGTTGTGGTTGAAACATGCTAGAATCTGTAAATTAATGTTAGATATTGTTAATATGGTCAAAAATGAAATCAATGAGAGTTAAACGAAGTAAAATGGCCAAGTAACGAATTCGTAGGGAAGAGAATTGCTAAATGTGTTAAACATTGGAAAAAGTGGCATAAATCTTGAATTGATCCTTGAAATTAATTGTTTGTATGTGTAGGAATGTTAGAAGCATGCTAGGAGTGTTATGTAGCAAGTTTATAGCAATTATATATCATTACTTTGTTGCTTGGATGAGAATTTGGTGGAAGATTTCATAAAAATCCAAACAGGGCCGAACAGGGGATACATGCTCGTGTTTTAGCAGGGGACCTGCCCGCCCCGGCGGGGGGTTCTGTAGTACAAATGCCCGCCCCGGTGGGGGGTGCTGTAACAGCAAAATAATTTTTGTTTGCTTGTTGATGCAAGAAGTCTTAAACTCCACTTAATTTCAAGAACATATGTACTCCCTAAACATATATCAATGTATTTTACAAGGTGTTTAGTAGGTTTGGAATTGAATTCTAACCTTTTTAAATGAAAAGTTAAAAGACGAAAAATATGTTTATAAAACCTTACGCCTTTTTGAATCTAACCCATTGAGCATATGTGTATAGCTTAGATAGTCTCGTAAATACATATGAAATGTGAACTCAACATACCTTGCCTGTATAGATTGTTAGACATGACATCTCAACATTTGAAAACCATTTGAGTTGAAAACTCTATGAATTATATTGTGAACTTAGGAATAATTAGAATAGGATGCGTCTGCCTCTAGAGATATTCGACATGTTCACGCATCTAGTTAAACATTGTTATAAATTATGCAAGCATGTGTAGAAAGAAGTTTGTTTGGCAATATTATGTGGTATAATGAATACTATGGCTAGTTGATTTATGTAATGAACTCTTTTAACTTTGAAAGATGGAAATATATGAGTAACTTTAATAAAGGGTCTAAACTAGTTTAAAGGTTCTTTAATATGTGAAACAACTTAAAAATATGTAGAGTAAGAGATATTTTGCAAATACAAAAGATGAGCATATGGTACAAAATACTTTAAAGGTAAAATCAATGTGAGCTACGCATCTATGAGTTTGAATGTGTGTAGCCTACATGAATTTAGATATGTGTGATGAAAGTATGTGAAAATGTATATCAAGTATATATGACTAATGAATACATATACATATGTTAATAGGATAACGTAGTTCATTGAGGTGATATTACGCTATAAGTGCTAATCAACGCTAAAGGCAAGTCTCCTAACTCTCACAAGTTTGGATTTTGTGCGAGCTCTTTAACTTTCATCGATTCACATATAGAATACAAGTTATCTAAATTCTTTACATTGTACATTGTATAAATCCGAATTATTAACATAATTATATTGAGCAAATGACTATTACTATTCGAAAATCAATTACCTTGACATTATTGCGAGCATTAGAGTGCATTATAAAAGTTGTCTAAACCATTGATTCGGTTAGACTGTTATCATACGTTAGAAAGCTATCCAAACCAATTGACTTGGTGTGGACTCTTAAAAATCTACTAAGATGAACAACCCTCTTAAAAAGGGGAAACTCTATATTGTCGGGGAACCGACGTGCGCACACAAGTATGATTAAATGTTATGCATAACGTAGGGTACCTTAGGTTGATCACCTGTTGTACTCGTTTATCTTGGATTGCAGTATAATACTGTTAATTCTAGTAAGATTTCTTAGTCTTTAACGACTGCTCAGTGTTCATTCTTATTGAATCTCGAAATAACTAAACCTTGAAATATTATTGATATCCTTCAGTCTTTAGTGACATTTATCAAAACATTTTGATAATTCTTGATATTCTTGAACTATACTTACTGTTATACCCTTGAAGATTCAAATACTATAATTGTTCATTCTTTTTGCTATATTACTTGCTGGGCAAACTTGTTGCTCATTCTTGCTTTCCTAAAAACATTACAGTTAAGGCAGACCAAGGTGGTACCTCGGGAAAGGACAAGGGAAGGGCAAGGCTACAGAGTAGCTTAGTTCTTTAAGAGTAGTAGTATTATTATTTCTATGTGTACTATGATGTATTAAGGATGATTAATTATGTTTAAGTTTAATCACTGGATTGTTGTAGTAATGGTTACGGAACCTTGGGACGCGAATATTTATATTATATCAATGTAAATTATTCTATTATTCTGTTGTTGATGATTTTAGTGTGATGTTAGAATTAGCACGTGGCGAACCAAATTCGAGATACGAGTGTCTGAATTTGGGGGCGTCACAGGTGTTCTAAGCATTTTTCTATAAATAGGGTGCTTAGGTTAGAATTGAAAATCACACCAGAATCTAAAGTTTTCTCTCTCTATAATATCGAGCGTATTCTTGTGAGTATTTTGATACTTTGAGTGTTGCTATACGGTATAAGTTTCCTTCAGCACTATATCCAGTATTCTAGTCAGAAGTACTGTCTTTTCGAAGTAAGGGATGCGATTTTCTTCTTAAATGATATTATTTTCTTCAATATCATTATGCTAAAATATTTGTCTGAACTTTTTATCAAATTTAGAACTTTTTGTGTCGGGGTTACTATTCACGTATACGGCACTATTCACGTATACGACACTATTCACGAATACTGCACTATTCACCGAAAAATAAAATTTTTTACTTTTTGTCCAAGATGTCTATTATGGTTACTATCTTTGATTGTATCCATGTTTTGATCTTTATTTTTGAATTCTGCATCAAAATTGGTTATTATGGAGTATTATTGATATTGGATAAACTGTAATACGAATCCCTAATATTTGTTCTTTTGTTTCACTGGATTCGTTCTTTTAAGATATTTTTCATCATCCTCAGTCCTAAATGATGATATAACTGAATATCTTTGGCATGTTGTGCAAAGATGAATGATTTTCTGATGAATATCTTTGGCCGTAGTGCAAAGATGAACAGGTGTTTAGATGAACATGACCAACTGATGAATATTTTTGGCCTGTAGTGCAAAGATGAATATTTGATTCCAGCTATATATATTGATTCATGTTACAGGGATAAAATATTGACGATGAACTTTTAAATTCATATATAGAAGATAGTAGATTTCATTCTCTACTTAACTCTTCTAATGAATTATTATTTCCGCTGCAAATATTGATTTAAAACGTGTTGTTTATTGTATTCTATTAGATTTTTCCCTGTTGAGGACTAACGATAATTTATTTTATATTATCTTAGTCATAATATTCTTTAGTGGGCTAGTTGAGCTCACCCTTTTCCTTTTTGTTCTATTTTTCTTCTCAGGAGGCGAGAATGTAGCGAGTACTAGTCGGGGGTGTGGAATGATAGTTCTAGAAGTTGTTTTAGTAGTCCTCACTATTTTGTAAAATAGTGTATTAATAATTATAATGGGGACTTATTTGAGTGTGGATATTGTCTAGATGATAATATTTGTATTTACACTCACAGTTTAAGTGTTGTCATATTTTGCACGACAATTGTATTAATAAAGTTATAGTTATTTCTGTACCATGTATTTGGCGACTCAGAATGGGTGTTGTATACCTATTTTGGGGGCGTCACAGTTGGTATCCGAGCTTAGGGACATGGTCTCTGGTGGAGATCGGGGAATAGAACTAGGAGGGGAGAGACGAGTAATCCTTCGCTAGTGTGTCATACCTAAGCTTATTTGTTGGTTAGTCGGAGCATATGGTTAATATGTGATATATTAATTTGTTTAATTAACCTTTGTTTTGTGGCAGTATTTAAGAATGGTAGCTGAGAATATTAATAGTGGAGTGAATGAGACCGTGGATACATATTTAATCACTACCTAGGGGAACGTGTAACAGGAAGGCAATATTCCTCCTATAAACAACACTACCGAACAAATGATGAATGATGGGATGTTTAGAAGCTTTTTACAGTTCATGCAAAACCAGACGAGGGAGACTCATGTACAAAATACGAGTGGAAATGATAGCAACGCGCGGCTTGTCATAGCCAAGCAGTTCAAAGAGTTGGGACCACCAGAATTTATTGGAAAGCCGGATCCGATCAAGTTAGAGACGTGGGTTAAACAAATTACCAAGAAATTGAAAGTAGTATGCATAAAATCCAATCATGTTTGATGATAAAGCATATACTTTTTAACAATCTTATTCATTTATTAATAAAAGGTATTAATTTATTAAAGGCTTTTAATTATCTATATGATGTTGTTTTATAATATGTGATAAACCCATAGTTTTTAAGCAATGCTTTTAGAATAATGATGATAATCATTCTAATGAGATCTAAATTTTTAGAAAGCTTAAAACTAAAATAGTTCCCAATCGTTGGATTACTAAATTGGAGATTAGTGAATCCGGATAGATTGGTACATACGTTGCTTGCTCATTGGATGAGGATGATTGATCTCATGATCATTTGTGTGGAGACACTAAAGCAAGTATGTAGGTGCTTATTAGAGAAAAAGTTCACTGAACATGGCTCGCTAAGGAATATCTAATAGAATTTTACTTGCCTGTCAATATGAATTCCTGTAGTGATAGTAGTACAAGTGATCCTTGGACTTGAGATCATCATAGTATCTTGTGTATGATGAGTTATACTTTGACTTATTCCTTAAGACCCTTAGGGTATATCAAAGGGTATGCTTGGGTATAATAAGTTGTACATGGATATAATGTATGATCAATAAAGAATCTACCACTTCTAGTAAAAGAAGAGAAATGTCCTATGTGATTCGATAAATGACAATTCAGTAGTCCTTGGCTAAGGCAGAATGAAATTAGAAAGGAGTTTCTAATTTGCATTATTTGGGGTTATGCATTTAAGAGTCGAAATACATATAATTAAATAAAATAAGACTTGACAGTAATTCCATGTCTTATATTTAATTGGGACATTGTATGGTGGAAGGATTGAATTGTACGGTAACTATTTACTCAAAGGTTCTTTTATGATTAATGTTGAAATCTATATTATTTGGAAAGTCGTTGATCGCTAGGGAGGCTTATCCCTATTGTAGAATAAATATTATTTATTTAAATAAATTAATAGTTTAATTTATTTATTTAAATAAGATTAGAATTATTCTAATTGATTTATTCACAACCGGTTTAATATGGAGAACCTAAAGGGTCACACCATAAAAGGAAGAATAATTATTTAAGAAGTTAATGGCATAATCGTAATAATATGTTAAGTATATTTAATTTAATCTATGGTGATAGAATAAATTAAATAGCTTAATATTTATTATTTAATATTTTAGAAATATTGAATATAAATTAATAAGAGGAGTCTTATTAATATTATTACAATTATTATTATTATTTTAATTTCTAAAAGAGTTTAGGAATTAATTTAATATAAGTATTCTCATTTATTCTTAATAGAATTAGGAGGGAAAATTAATTAAAGGAGTTTAATTATTTATCCCTAATAAGATTAGGGAGCCCATTTAATTAAAAGAGTTTAATTAAATAAATAATACCTTATTTTTAATAGGGTTACTTGATATCTTTATAAGAGGAGTCTTATATCAGATATCAAACATACGTTATTCCAATTGTTTGAGAGTACGCTCCTTTTCTATAGAGATAGAAAAAAACTAGGATTTTGTCAAACACCCATCTTCTAGTATCTTTCTTCTTCCTTGGTGGATCACCTCTAGAGGCCAAACACTTGGGTGGCTAACGTTGATCAAAAGAAGGAACCAAACCCGATGGATTCAAGTTGGACACGAAAAGGATTTGGAGGTGAACTTGTACCTGAGGAAGCTCGAATCTTCAAGGGTATGATTCTCGTCCTTTATTTTTCGTTTAATTAATAATTGTGCATAAAGGATGATCCGGGTATATGGTTTGTAAAATTTTAAACTTTGATTTTTACACGTTTTCGCATATTTTTGCAATTTGATTGCGTTCATGAATATTATAAACCTAACAGTGGTATCAAAGCCAAATCTTTATACAAATTATTAATTGTTTTAATTTGATATGTATATTGATATGTGTTTAGAACAATTTAATTGAGCATAATTTTGTTGTATAAAAAAAATAGCGAAGCTTTTATTTCTTTAAAATCGGTAATCCTGCAAATGTTGCTAAGCTTCGGTTTTTCTAGAATATTGCTTCAAGCTCTTTGGATTATATATATATGATAGTACTTCCCACGTGCATGTAATGATGCTACAGGACATCCATGATTTTTGTTAAGGGATTCATGTAAAAGTTATTTGAATTCACGGAAATCAAGGAGTTAAAGGGATCAGGTGCTATCACGTGAATGATTGTTTTTTCTCCCACGTACAATATATGATTTCTACAGGATTCACTTGTTCTCTAATGATTTCTTATATAGTATTATATATATATATATATATATATATATATATATATATATATATATATATATATATATATATATATATATATATTAATCTTAATTATTTTATTATTAAAATAAAAATTTATTTTAATCTTAAAATAAATGGTTTATTTTAATTTTAAAATTAAATTTCATGCTAACTAATTAGAGTTGGAATTGAATTCCATGATAACTAATTAGAGTTGAAATTAGATTCTATATTTCCTTAAATAAAGGAGTTTATTTAGATATGGAATAAGATTTCATATTATTCAAAATAAAGAAGTTTATTTGTGAATAGGAAAGAGAATCCTAATTTCCTTAAATAAATGAGTTTATTTAGATATGAAATAAGATTTCATATTATTCAAAATAAATGACTTTATTTGTGAATAGGAAAGAGAATCCGTGTTTCCTTTAATAAAGGAGTTTTTTTTTACATGGAATTGGATTCCATAATTAATTAAAATAAAGGTGTTTATTTTGATTAAAGATTTTGATTAAAATAAAATAGTTTATTTTATTCAAAATTGGATAAATTAAAATAAAATAGTTTTATTTTAATTTAAATTTGGATTAAAATAAAGGAGTTTATTTTGATTCAAAATTAGATTTTATACTAACTAAATTTATCCATTAAATGATATCAATATATATATTGAATGTTTATTATTCATAAGATGAATGTTATTTATTGATGCATATTGTGATGTGTATGATAATAAATGGGATTGATTATGGACTATTGACCAATGTGATTGGATTTTATTTTAGTTGAATGCATGAATATATGGGTTTTATTAAATGGGGTCTGCGTACCTCGTCTTCTCTAATTTTTCTTAATATAAATTCTATCTCCCTCCTATGTACTTCCCCTTGACTGCTGATCAAGGTTTCTATTTATTTCAAATAGTTTTGTAATAGGAATAGTTAGAATTAATTTTGAAGAATTGGAGATCAAGGAGCAAGGAGCGCTTGGAGACCCGTTTGTAATGGAGCCCGGGTTTAAATGTAATAGTTATATTTAAATATTAATTGTTTCACCCCTAGGTTTGACCTTTTGGTTCACTTGGTGGCTCTAGTGAACCAAACTAGAATAAAAGTCCATAATCAATCCGGGTAGAATATAGTATTCTATATGTGCATGCTTATATTATATATATTATATATTATGCAAACATGCTTCGCATGTTAATTAATATAACGCGTATTTTATATATATATATATATATATATATATATATATATATATATGTGTGTGTGTGTGTGTGTGTGTGTGTGTGTGTGTGTGTGTGTGTGCATGCGCGCTAAACAAGATGAGACAAATTAATAACAAATCCCTCAAATATTTTATATTAAGTTGTAACGTTCAAAGATATTTGGAATATCGAACGTCGCCTTCTAGCATGATAGAAACAATAGAGTATTGAATATTTAATATGAGTTTGTTGTGCACACACAAGGCAAATATTAAATATTTCAGATGTTATTTTTATTACATATGATGTTTATAAGGAATTGAACATTACTGCTTTGTTGTGCACACACAAGGGCTGTAGTTTTCTCTTCACTTATATGGAAATGATGGGTCTGACTTAACTTAAATCATTTTAGTTCGGATGTGCGCACACTTGACCATTATGATTTGAGAGGCAAAATAAAAGGAGTTACATAGTTGATGTAATTGACAAGAATTGTCTACCTATTTATTTATATATAGTTTGTTGTGCACACACAAGGCTATATACATTTGAAATGGGATCCTTATTCTCACTAGCATATCTTTAATTAGATATTGCCGAACTATATATTGAGGGTAATATAGTTTGAAAAAATAGTGGGAGATACCAATTTAAAATAAGACCTAATTTATTTAGGTAATTAATAAAAGAATGTATGTTAAAATATTGTTGATTACAAATTCATTTATAGAATTTTACAATGTCTAAATTACTATCACTGCGAAACATATTAGATGTTATTTAACCGGACCGTATTAAACGGATTGGTTAAGGAAATTGAGAATATTTCTCATGGTTGAAAAGCTATCTTAGGTCCTTAATATGTCTATCCCTTCAATGGTTGCAGACAGTGCCTCTGAGGAAGAGATTGCTACTTTTAGAAAGTGGCAAGATGATGCACAGTTGGCTCAATGCATCATGCTCGCATCCATGAGTAACGAGCTTCAGCGTCAGCATGAAACTATGGATGCTCTTACTATATTCCTGCACATCAAGTAGTTGATGGTAAGGAAAGTAGGACTAATAGATATCAGATATCTAAAGAGCTCTTTCGATCTAGAATGACCGATGACACTACAGTACAGACAAAAGTCCTTAACATGATCAATTTGATTGAACAATAAGGACAACGAGTTTTGTCATGGATGGAGAGTTGAGCCAAGATTTGATATTGCACTCACTCCCGGACTCCTTTCACAATTGTTGTGAATTTTTCATATGAACAAGCTAGATATCAGCCTCGCTGATTTGCTTAACATGTTGGAAAATGTTGAGAGTCACTTTCTAACCAAGAAAGACCATGTCTTACAGGTAGGGGCCAAAGGATCTTCTGAAAATAAGAATGATTCTAAGAAGGTAAATATAAAGGCAAAAACAAAGGATAATAAGAACAAAACTGTAAGACCCCAACTTATTAATGAATAAAATCAAATTTTCTCATAATATTATTGTGAATAATAAGGGGTTAATTTGATATAATACTTTGGTTATGGGTGAAATATGCAAATTTTACAAAATAAGCAAGTGGTTATAAAATATTCATTTTATAGGGAAATATTTGTTTGGTCGTGGAATATTCTTACTGTCGGGGAATATTCGTACGACGGCGCAGCCTTGTATGGGCCCCATAACGGAAAGTGATTGGATGAAGAAAACGACAAGTATAAGTTGTTTATAAATAACGGCGTAGTTGTTACCGTTAATACTGTTGGAATACCCGGTGGTTAAAATACAATAGCACACGGTATTGCACCAATTATTGATTCTTACGTAAGAAGGCACTACTCAATAATTGTTACAGTAGTTATTATTCAATATTTTATTTTATTGATTCAATAATTGCTGCGTTGATATTTTATATTATTGTTGTTTCAATAATTATTGATGCACAGTATTTTCCATTATCAGATCAATAATTCATATTATTTGAATAATATTATTAGATAACATTATTGACAATGTCTAGAAAGTTCTGTCTAAAGAGAGGTTTGGTCATCTAATTGCGCGCCAGTAAGGAGAAATCCTTATTGGAAAGCCCCCTCTTTCCTGGGAACGGCCTGGTTGTCATAAATGTGATTCTGTAATATTATTTGTGAATAGTTAATTATTGATTCATATGATAAGAAAATATTTATTTTATGTGGATATAAATGAGGGATATATTTTTGTGGTTAAAAATGAAGGAGTTAATATTGAGGTTTTTATCCGTATTTTTGTCGGAATGGAGGTATTAAAAATCAGGGTTTTTGAGATATTTTGCAGGGGTTATAATTTTTAATCCGACCGTTGGATCGTGGTAATTTTTGGATATGTTATACATATATAAGTGGAGTATATGCCCACAAATTTTGAACCGTTAAAAATGAACGTATGATTTATTATGAATTTTACAAGATGACTGGTTCAGAAATTGTTGAATTTTTGGAGTTTATCATTTTGATGGAAAATTCTAGAATTGGTGGGTCCCACTTGTGGTTGGTGAAGAAATGTGCTGAATTATATTTCAAATGTGGTGGGTGGGAATAGTAGCAGGTAAAGCCATCAGGTTGCAGGTCAAGCCTACTAAAATTTTCCTATAAATAGAGGGCTAAGTTAGAATTAAAAATCACACCAGAAACAAGTTTTCTCTCTTTCTCTCTCTAAATTATTGAGTGTATTTTGTGAGTATTTAGATACTTTGAGAGTTTCTATTCATCAGAGCAAGTTTCTTTCAGCCTTATACCGGTATTCCGACCAGAAGTACTAATATCTTGAGGTAAGGGATATTATTTTCTTCTTAAATGATATTATTTTCTTCAATATCATTATGCTGAAATATTGATATGAGTTTTTATTAAATTTGGAACTTTTTGTGTCGGAGTTACTATTCACGTATACGGCACTATTCACGTATACGGTACTATTCACGAATACGGTACTATTCACCGAAAAATAAAATTTTTCCTTTTTGTCCAAGATGTCTATTATGGTTACTATCTTTGATTGTATCCATATTTTGATCTTTATTTTTGAATTCTGCTTCACAATTGATTATTATGAAGTATTATTGATCTTGGATAAACTGTTATACGAATCCCTACTATTTGTCCTTCTGTCTCACTGGATTCGTTTTTTTTAAGATATTTTTCATCATCCTCAGTCCTAAATGATGATATTACTGAATATCTTTGGCCTGTAGTGCAAAGATGTATGATTACTTGATGAATATCTTTGGCCTGTAGTGCAAAGATGAACAGGTGTTGAGATGAACATGACCGACTGGTGATACAAATGAATATCTTTGGCATGTAGTGCAAAGATGAATATTTGGATAAGGATGATTATTAATTGATGTTACAGGGATAAAATATTGATGATGGACTTTTAAATCTTAGAAGATAGTAGAATTCTTTCTCTACTTGACTCTTCTAATGGTTTGTTATTTCCGCTGCAGTTGTTGATCTAAAACTTGTTGTCGATTATATTCTATCAGATTTTTCCCTGTTGAATACTAATGATAATTTGTTGTATATTATCTTAGTCATAATATTCTTTACTGGGCTAGTTGAGCTCACCCTTTTCCTTTTTGTTCCATTTTTCTTCTCAGGAGGTGAGAACATAGCAGGATCTAGTCGGGATATGGAGTGATGGTTCTAGAAAGATGTTTTAGCAGTCCTCACTATTTCTGTAAAATAGTGTTTGAATAATTGTATTGAGGACTTATTTGAGTGTGGATATTGTCTAGAAGACAATATTTGTATTTAAACTCACAGTATGTGTTGTCGTATTTTGCATGACAATTGTATTATTGAAGTTGTAGTTTGCTTTCTGTACCATGTATTTGGCGACTCAGAGTGGGTGTTGTATACCTATTTTGGGGGCGTCACAGTTGGTATCAGAGCTTAGGGATATGATCCCTGGCTGAGATGTGAGACAAGAACTAGGAGGGGAGAGACGGGGAATTCCTTCGCTAGTATGACCTGACTAAGTTTATTTGGTATTTATTTGGTCGGTCAGAGTATAGGATAATATATGACATGACTATTAACCCTTGTTTTATGGCAGTATTTAAGAATGGCAGCTGAGAACGTTAATAATAGAGTAAATCAGACCGTGGAGACACCTTTGATCACCACCCAGGGGAACGTGCAACAGGAAGGCAATATTCCTCATGTAAACAACGTTACCAAGCAAACGATGAATGATAGAATGTTTAGGAGCTTTTTGCAGTTCATGCAAAATCAGACGAGGGAGACTCGTGTGCAGAATACGGGTGAAAATGATAACAACGCGCGGTTTGTCACAGCTAAGCAGTTCAAAGAATTGGGACCACTAGAATTTAAGGGAAAGCCGGATCCGATCTTGGCGGAAACGTGGGTCAAGCAAATTAACAAGATATTCGATGTCTTGGGATGCACGGAGGAACAGAAGGTTCCATTCGCCACCTTTATGTTATGCGGTGAGGCAGACTACTGGTGGGAGTCTGTGAAGCGTACCCAGCCTGACGCACTCAACATGTCCTGGGAAACATTTCAAAAACTATTCAATGACAAGTACTTTCCTAAAAGTATTCGTCATATGAAGGAGGTGGAATTTATCAGACTGGAACAAAACAACATGACGGTGTCCCAGTACGAGGCGAAGTTTGCAGAGTTATCCAGGTTTGCACCTCATTTGGTCGAAAATGAGGAACGAATGACAAGGATGTTTCTGAGAGGTTTAAAACCCGAGATTCGACAATATCTTATCTCTCATAAATTTTCTTTATATTCAGATGTTGTAAACAGGGCTCAATTATTAGAGCGAGATAATGAGTATGTGCAACCGAGGGACCACAACCAGGGTCATACCGGTGGCGGCAGTCATCGAAACAATGAAAACCAGCAGGGAGGAAAACATTCGGACAAAAGCGGTAACCACTCTGGTGGTAATCGTGGTCGTGATAATAGAAAGAGCGAGTCGAGAGGAGATTTCAAGAAGAGAAGGTACAACAATGATAACGTGAAGACGTCAGCACAAACATCAACTGTTTCTATGGGAGGAGAACGACCACCGGTCGTATGTTACAAATGTGGGAAAGAGGGACATATCAGCCCAAACTGCCCACAACAATCCAAGGTATGTTATAACTGTGGAAAGGAGGGTCATATAGCTCGAGAGTGTTCTGTAGCAAAACCAAGTTCAGTGGGGATGGTGACTCCAAAAGTTGTCCCGGATAAGTCAAAATCAGCGGTTCCTGGAAGGGCGTTTGTCGTGACTGGCCAAAACGCGAGAAACCCGAACGAGGTGATCACGGGTAAGCTAATCTTGAATTCTTGCGAAGTTTATACTTTACTAGATACCGGTTCTACCCATTCTTTTATCTCTCCTGCTTGTGCTCAACGTTTAAACTTGACTCCGGAGAAATTAGACTTTGACCTATCTGTGGAGACTCCGTTAGGAGAAACTTTCATTACATCTACAGTTTATAAATCTTGCTTAATCCAAGTTGGCACAATCACATTACCTGTTGACCTTATCTCTTTAAAGATACTTGCTTTTGATTTGATTTTAGGAATTGATTGGTTAACTACTCATCATGCCAAAATTGATTATTTTCGTAAGGTTGTTAGTTTTCATATTCCTAACCAACCTGTTATACGAATTCAAACAACCAAACCACTAAAATCAATCGCTGTCATACCAAGCCATAAAGCCATTCGTTTATTGAAAAACGGATGTCAAGCTTTCTTAGCCCATGTCATGGACTTGAACAAAAATACGTCAGATTTGAATGATATTTCTGTTGTTAGTAAATTTCCTGACGTATTTCCTGAAGAATTTCCTGGCCTAACCCAGAGCGTGATATTGCATTTTTGTATTGATCTTCAACCCGATAAAAAACCCATTTCTAAAATCTCATATTGAATGGCTCCTATTGAACTTCAGGAGTTAAAAATTCAACTATAGAATTTGGTACCCAAGCCTCTATCTGGTGACTTCCTTTGTTGAATGCACTGAAGCTAGACTCTCCGTAGGGGATGCCATATTCGTATGGTAGTAAACTGATAGGTGTTGTTGTGACCTACTATCCAAGATTGGGATATGAGTCACAGTTGAGAGCAACCTAAGTCAGTAATCGAAATACGTAGCTTTCTGGGCTTAGCTGGTTATTATCGGAGATTCGTAGAAGGGTTTTCTCGAATCGCTACCCCGTTAACTCAGCTGACTAGGAAGGATATCAAATTCGTATGGAGTGAAGAATGCGAGAAGAGTTTCCAAGAGCTTAAGAGGAGACTCATTTCGGCACCTGTTCTGACAATACCATCTGGTTCAGATGGATTTGTTATCTACAGCGATGCTTCAGGCAAAGGGTTAGGATGTGTTCTCATGCAACGTGGGAAAGTCATAGCCTATGCCTCGCGACAACTTAAAGAATATGAGAGGAATTATCCTACTCATGATCTAGAGTTGGCAGCAGTCGTTTTTGCGTTGAAGATATGGAGACACTACCTGTATGGGGAGAAAGTGGAGATCTATACAGATCATAAAAGCCTCAAATATTTCTTCACCCAAAAGGAACTCAACATGCGGCAGCGACGTTGGCTCGAGCTGTTGAAAGATTACGATCATACCATCCAATATTATCCTGGAAAAGCAAACGTAGTAGCTGACGCATTGAGTAGAAGATCATATGCGGGTACGAGTGCAATGTTGTTAACACAAAGGCCCATTTTGTATGACTTGCAAAGGATGGAGATAGAGATGAAGGCTCCAAGTACCCACATGATGATATCAAATATACGAGTAGAACCGACTTTAATCGATAAAGTTAAAGCTGCTCAAGCTACGGACATAGAGCTAATGCGTATGAAGAAGAAAGTGCAAGAAGGTGCTATTCCAGAAGTAAGAATCGATGAAGAAGGAATACTTCGAGTTAACTCCAGACTTTGTGTTCCTAACGATTTTGACTTGAAGCATAGAATAATGATGGAGGCACACAACACACCGTTTGCAATCCATCCTGGGAGTACCAAAATGTATCACGATCTTCGACATACATTTTGGTGGAGCAATATGAAAAGAGAGATCGCGGAGTTTATCTCGAGATATTTAACTTGTCAACGTGTAAAATCGGAGCATCAAGTACCAAAGGGTCCATTGCAACCACTTGAGATTCTAAAATGGAAGTGGAAACACATTACTATAGATTTTGTTACGGGTCTTCCCAATGTTTCTCAAGGCATAGATGCGATTTGGGTTATTGTTGATAGATTAACCAAGTCCGCTCATTTCTTGCCGATACGTGAGACTTATTCCCTTAAACGTCTTGCTAGTATGTACGTGAACGAGATTGTGAGATTGCATGGCATGCCAGTATCCATAATTTCGGATCGTGACCCAAGATTCACTTCACGATTTTGGGTTAGCTTGCAGAAAGCTATGGGCACGAATTTACGATTCAGTTCGGCATACCATCCTCAAACAGACGGACAATCAGAGAGGACTATTCAAACTCTTGAAGATCTATTAAGACTTTGTGTCCTAGATCTCAAAGGGAGTTGGGATAAGTACCTACCATTGGTGGAATTCTCCTATAACAACAGTTATCAGGCGAGCATAGGTGTGGCTCCATTCGAGGCGTTGTATGGAAGAAAATGTCGTTCTCCAGTATTCTGGGACGAGGTGGGTGAAGCAACATTGTTGGGACCAGAGTTGGTACGCATTACTACAGAGAAGATCCAAACGATTCGACAACGTATACAAACGGCACAAGATCGACAAAAGAGTTATGCGGATCTTCATCGGAAGGACGTGGAATTTAATATTGGGGATCATGTATTGTTACGTGTTGCACCATGGAAGGGAGTTACAAGATTTGGGAAGAGAGGAAAGCTCAATCCAAGATTTGTTGGTCCATTTGAGATTCTTGAGCGAATAGGAAATGTGGCATATAGACTCGCATTACCTCCAAGCATGTCTCGTGTTCATAATGTTTTTCACATATCTATCCTTCGTAAATATGTTAAAGACTCGAACCACATTATTGAGTTAGAACCATACGAGATAGCTGAAGATTTAACGTACGAGGAGGTACCTGTTAAGATCTTGGATAGGAAAGAGCATGCCCTACGCACGAAGGTTATACCACAAGTTAAGGTTTTGTGGAGAAACCATGCTATTGAAGAAATGACCTGGGAGTTGGAATCAGAAATGAAAGCGAGGTATCCTCACCTTTTCGAAATATCAAGTACGTACGTCAATTTCGAGGACGAAATTTCATAAGGAGGGGAGGTTGTAAGACCCCAACTTATTAACGAATAAAATCAAATTTTCTGTAAATATTATTGTAAATAATAAGGGGTTAATTTGATATAATACTTTAGTTATGGGTGAAATGTGCAAATTTTACAAAATAAGCAAGTGGTTATAAAATATTCATTTTGTCGGGAAATATTCGTTTGGTCGTAGAATATTCTTGCTGTCGGGAAATATTCGTACGACGGCGCAGCCTTGTGTGGGCCCCATAACGGAAAGCGATTGGATGAAGAAAATGACAAGTATATGTTGTTTATAAATAACGGCGTAGTTGTTACCGTTAATACTGTTGGAATACCCAGTGGTTAAAATACAGTAGCACACGGTATTGCACCAATTATTGATTCTTACGTAAGAAGGCACTACTCAATAATTGTTACAGTAGTTATTATTCAATATTTTATTTTATTGATTTAATAATTACTGCGTTGATATTTTATATTATTGTTGTTTCAATAATTGTTGCTGCACAGTATTTTTCATTATCAGATCAATAATTCATATTATTTAAATAATATTATTAGATAACATTATTGATAATGTCTAGAAAGTTCTGTCTAAGGAGAGGTTTGGTCATCTAATTGCGCGCCAGTAAGGAGAAATCCTTATTGGAAAGCCCCCTCTTTCCTGGGAACGGCCTGGTTGTCATAAATGTGATTCTGTAATATTATTTCTGAATAGTTAATTATTGATTCATATGATAAGGAAATATTTATTTTATGTGGATATAAATGAGGGATATATTTTTGTGGTTAAAAATGAAGGAGTTAATGTTGAGGTTTTTATCCGTATTTTTGTCGGAATAGAGGTATTAAAAATCAGGGTTTTTGAGATATTTTGCAGGAGTTATAATTTTTAATCCGACCGTTGGATCGTGGTAATTTTTGGGTATGTTATACATATATAAGTTGAGTATATGCCCACAAATTTTGAACCGTTAAAAATGAACGTATGAATTATTATGAATTTTACAAGATGACTGGTTCAGAAATTGTTGAATTTTTGGAGTTTATCATTTTGATAAAAAATTCTAGAATTGGTGGGCCCCACTTGTGGTTGGTGAAGAAATATGCTGAATTATATTTTAAATGTGGTGGGTGGGAATAGTAGCAGGTAAAGCCATCAGGTTGCAGGTCAAGCCTACTAAAATTTTCCTATAAATAGAGGGCTAAGTTAGAATTGAAAATCACACTAGAAAAAAGTTTTCTCTCTTTCTCTCTCTAGATTATTGAGTGTATTTTGTGAGTATTTAGATACTTTGAGAGTTTCTATTCATCAGAGCAAGTTTCTTTCAGCCTTATACCGGTATTCCGACCAGAAGTACTGATATCTTGAGGTAAGGGATATTATTTTCTTCTTAAATGATATTATTTTCTTCAATATCATTATGCTGAAATATTGATATGAGTTTTTATCAAATTTAGAACTTTTTGTGTCGGAGTTACTATTTATGTATACGGCACTATTCACGTATACGGTACTATTCACGAATACGGCACTATTCACCGAAAAATAAAATTTTCCCTTTTTGTCCAAGATGTTTATTATGGTTACTATCTTTGATTGTATCCATATTTTGATCTTTATTTTTAAATTCTGCTTCACAATTGATTATTATGAAGTATTATTGATCTTAGATAAACTGTTATATGAATCCCTACTATTTGTCCTTCTGTCTCACTGGATTCGTTTTCTTTAAGATATTTTTCATCATCCTCAGTCCTAAATGATGATATTACTGAATATCTTTGGCCTGTAGTGCAAAGATGTATGATTACTTGATGAATATCTTTGGCCTGTAGTGCAAAGATGAACAGGTGTTGAGATGAACATGACCGACTGGTGATACAAATGAATATCTTTGGCCTGTAGTGCAAAGATGAATATTTGGATAAAGATGATTATTAATTGATGTTACAGGGATAAAATATTGATGATGGACTTTTAAATCTTAGAAGATAGTAGAATTCTTTCTCTACTTGACTCTTCTAATGGTTTGTTATTTCCGCTGCAGTTGTTGATCTAAAACTTGTTGTCGATTATATTCTATCAGATTTTTTCCTGTTGAATACTAATGATAATTTGTTGTATATTATCTTAGTCATAATATTCTTTACTGGGCTAGTTGAGCTCACCTTTTTCCTTTTTGTTCCATTTTTCTTCTCAGGAGGTGAGAACATAGCAGGATCTAGTCGGGGTATGGAGTGATGGTTCTAGAAAGATGTTTTAGCAGTCCTCACTATTTTTGTAAAATAGTGTTTGAATAATTGTGTTGGGGACTTATTTGAGTGTGGATATTGTCTAGAAGACAATATTTGTATTTAAACTCACAGTATGTGTTGTCGTATTTTGCACGACAATTGTATTATTGAAGTTGTAGTTTGCTTTCTGTACCATGTATTTGGCGACTCGGAATGGGTGTTGTATACCTATTTTGGGGGCGTCACAAAAACTGATACGAATAGCAAAGGAGTTTGCTTCCACTACAATAAGCCAGGACACTAGAAAAGAAACTACGAGAAGCATCTTGCAGAGGCTAACCAAAGAAGCTTAGTGAAGTTTCGGTTACAATACAGTTTTTGTTTATGATTGAAATAAATTTTCTTTAAATCAAGGTTCTACTTGGGTATTTGATATCGGCTTTGGTTAACATAAATATAGATTTATGAAGGGACCAAGCAGAAGCAGAAAGCTAAACAAAGATAAGCAATCCTATGTGTGGGAAATGAAACAAAGGTTGCTACATTAGCCATAGAAACTTATAGTTTAACACTGCCTACGGGCAAGTCTATTAATTCAATAAGTTGTTATTGTATTCTAGTTCTTGTTGGAAACATTATTTCATTTTATTGTTGGACAATGAAATCTTTGGTATTATATTTAAGAACAATTGTTGTTCTATTTATAATAATAATAATGTTTTGTATAGAACTGGAATATTATTTAATAGATTTTATATACTTGACTTACGTGAAAAATAATTTTGCAAATTGAACAAACTAGTATAAGAAAAGGAGATGATCATTCAAAGAGTTGAATATATGTATTTGTTGAAATACAAGTGTGAATTTTTTAAAAGGTTTAAAGAATTCAAAAGTGAAACAAATTGGCAAAGTATTAAGATTCTTTGATTAGATCAAGGAATAAATACTTGTGCAATAAGTTTTTAGATCATCTCAAATAGTTTTATCACAATGGACGTCTCCTGATACGCAATAATTGATTGATGTATCTGAAAGGAAAAATCGTTCCTTGTTGGACATGGTGCGGCCCATAATGATTTTACCGACATTTCAGTATCCCTCTAGGGTCATGTCCTAGAAATGGCTGTATATCTACAAAACCTAAAAATTCGGCCCCAAGACTCCATAAAAGTTATGGACAGGGAGGATTTCTAATCTTAAGTATGTTAAGATAAGGGGTTGTCCAACTTATGTGAAAAGGTTTCAAAGGATAAGCTTGGGACAAGATTTGACAAGTACAGATTTGTGGGACATCCTAAAGTAAGTTTAGGGTATATGTTCTATAATCCTACTTAGCAAAAAGGTGTTTGTTGCGAAACACGCTGCCTTCTAAGATAAAGATGTTTATCATTGAAGAGGCTAGTGGGAGAATAATACATCTTGAAAAGTTTAAGAACCACAAAACACTACAAGTCAAATAAGAGGAACCTGTAAAACAGACCTATTGTACCACAACCGAATCGTAAATCTGGAATAGTACCGAAGATACCTAGGAGGTATGGATTCATCATAGATGATGATGATGAGGTACGCATCATAGAAGATGATGATCCAGTTACACACGATGAGGTAAGAGTTGTAGACACTCAGAGAAATGAATTGAAGCAAGCTTCTCAAATATGGAACATTCGTTTTGATGAGACAATCAAAAAGTTAGATTTAATCAAAAATAAGAATGAACCAAGTGTGTACAAAAGGGTCAGTGGGAGCGTCGTGACATTCCTAATATTATATGTTTATATACTATGGATAAGGAATAACATACCAATGCTACAATCAGTAAAGATAAAGTTGTCTAAACATTCCTCCATGAATAATTTGGGAAGAGTATCGTAATTGGGGATGCAAATCTATATAGATAGATTTAAGAGAATGCTCGACTTAACCCAAGGAACGTATATTCATTTGATGCTAAAGTCGTTTAACATGGCAAACTCTATGGGATGTCTCATGTTGATGAGCCCTGGAGTGTATCTCTCTTAATAGTCCCCAAAGACTCCAAAAAGAGAGATCGCATGAGTAATTATCATGTATGCAATGAAAGGTACGAGACGTGATATTGATCAGTCATATTCTGGAGAAGTTCACTGTGAGACAGTGAAAAATATCTTAAAGTACTTAACCGACACTAAGGATGTGATCATATTTATGGTGAGTTTGAATTAAAACTAGAGGGCTTAACAGACTCAAGTTTTTCAGACAGACCAAGACGACAGAAAATCCACTTTAAGGTAAAGGGTTACCTTGAACAGTGGTGCAGTGAATTGGAAAGGTTCCAAACAGCAAAGAGTTATTGGTTTAGTGATAAGGACAAAGTAAGTAGCTATAAATGAAGCTGCAAGTTGATTGTTTGGATAAAAGTTTACAGAACTAGGAATAGTTCCTAAGTCTCATCTTGGATCTAAACATGTGTTGTGGCACTTTCATTTGATTATAGGAATCATTGAAAGATGGGAAATCATTATAGAGATAGTGGACTTTCATGAACAATATTGCATATCCATTTATTGAAGCTTATCCAACAGCAGGATAATCGTCACTTAGAGAAGAAGAGTATGAGATACCATGACAATTGGCTTTAGTGCAAGTGGGAGATTGAAAGTAGTATGCATAAAAGCCAATCATGTTTGATGATAAAGCATATACTTTGTAACAATCTTATTCATTTATTAATAAAAGGTATTAATTTATTAAAGGCTTTTAATTATCTACATGATGTTGTTTTATAATATGTGATAAACCCATAGTTTTTAAGCAATGCTTTTAGAATAATGATGATGATCATTCTAATGAGATCTAAATTCTTAGAAAGCTTAAAACTAAAATAGTTCCCAATCGTTGGATTACTAAATTGGGGATTAGTGAATCCGGATAGATTGGTACATACGTTGCTTGCTCATTGAATGAGGATGATTAATCTCATGATCATTTGTGTGGAGACACTAAAGCAAGTATGTAGGTGCTTATTAGAGAATAAGTTCACTGAACGTGGCTCGCTAAGGAATACCTAATGGAATTTTACTTGCCTGTCAATAGAAATTCCTGTAGTGATAGTAGTACAAGTGATCCTTGGACTTGAGATCATCATAATATCTTGTGTATGATGAGTTATACTTTGACTTATTCCTTAAGACCCTTAGGGTATATCAAAGGGTATGCTTGGGTATAATAAGTTGTACATGGAGATAATGTATGATCAATAAAGAATCTACCACTTCTAGTAAAAGAAGAGAAATGTCCTATGTGATTCGATAAATGACAATTCAGTAGTCCTTGACCAAGGTAGAATGAAATTAGAAAGGAGTTTCTAATTTGTATTATTTGGGGTTATGCATTTAAGAATCGAAATACATATAATTAAATAAAATAAGACTTGACAGTAATTTCATGTCTTATATTTAATTGGGACATTGTATGGTGGAAGGATTGAATTGTACGGTAACTATTTACTCAAAGGTTCTTTTATGATTAATATTGAAATCTATATAATCTAGAAAGTCGTTGATCGCTAGGGAGGCTTATCCCTATTGTAGAATAAATATTATTTATTTAAATAAATTAATAGTTTAATTTATTTATTTAAATAAGATTAGAATTGTTCTAATTGATTTATTCACAACCGTTTTAATATGGAGAACCTAAAGGGTCACACCATAAAAGGAAGAATAATTATTTAAGAAGTTAATGGCATAATCGTAATAATATGTTAAGTATATTTATTTTAATCTATGGTGATAGAATAAATTAAATAGCTTAATATTTATTATTTAATATTTTAGAAATATTGAATATAAATTAATAAGAGGAGTCTTATTAATATTATTACAATTATTATTATTTTAATTTCTAAAAGAGTTTAGGAATTAATTTAATATAAGTATTCTCATTTATTCTTAATAGAATTAGGAGGGAAAATTAATTAAAGGAGTTTAATTAATTATCCCTAATAAGATTAGGGAGCCCATTTAATTAAAAGAGTTTAATTAAATAAATAATACCTTATTTTTAATAGGGTTACTTGATATCTTTATAAGAGGAGTCTTATATCAGATATCAAATTTACGTTATTCCAATTGTTGGAGAGTATGCTCCTTTTCTATAGAGATAGAAAAAAAAACTAGGGTTTTGCCAAACACCCATCTTCTAGGATCTTTCTTCTTCCTTAGTGGATCACCTCTAGAGGCAAAACACTTGGGTGGCTAACGTTGATCAAAGGAAGGAACCAAACCCGGTGGATTCAAGTTGGACACGAAAAGGATTTGGAGGTGAACTTGTACCTGAGGAAGCTCGGATCTTCAAGGATATGATTCTCGTCCTTTATTTTTCGTTTAATTAATAATTGTGCATAAAAGATGATCCGGGTATATGGTTTGTAAAATTTTAAACTCTGATTTTTACACGTTTCCGCATATTTTTGTAATTTGATTGCGTTCATGAATATTACAAACCTAACAGATATTTGATGTCTTGGGATGCACGGAGGAACAAAAGGTTCCATTCGCCACCTTTATGTTCCGTGGCGAGGCAGACTACTGGTGGGAGTCTGTGAAACGTACCCAGCCTGTCGCACTCAGCATGTCTTGGGAAACGTTTCAGAAACTTTTCAACGACAAATACTTTCCTAAAAGTATTCGCCATATGAAGGAGGTAGAGTTTATTAGACTAGAACAAAACAACATGACGGTGTCCCAATACGAGGCTAATTTCGCAGAGTTATCCAGGTTTTCACCTCATTTAGTAGAGAATGAGGAACGAATGACGAGGATGTTTCTGAGAGGTTTAAAACCCGAGATTCGGCAATATCTTATCTCTCATAAATTTTCTTTATATTTAGATGTTGTCAACAGGGCTCAATTATTAGAGCGAGATAACGAGTACGTTCAACCAAGGGATCACAACCAGGGTCGTACCGGTGGCAGCAGCCATCGGAGCAATGAAAACCAGCGGGGAGAAAAATATTCAGACAGAAGCGATAACCACTCTGGTGGTAATAGTGGCCATGAAAATAGAAGAAGCGAGTCGGGGGGAGATATTAAAAAGAGGAGATTCAACAATGATAATGTGAAGACGTCAGTACCAGCAACAACTGGTTCTAAGGGAGGAGAACGACCACCGGTCGTATGCTACAAATGTGGAAAAGAGGGACATATAAGCCCAAACTGTCCACAACAGTTCAAGGTATGCTATAATTATGGGAAGGAAGGACATATCGCTCGAGATTGTACTGTAGCGAAACCAAGTCCAGCGGGGATGGTGACTCAAAAGGCTGTCCCAGAAAAGTCAAAGTCAACGGTTCCTGGAAGAGCGTTTGTCGTGACTGGTCAAAGTGCGAGGAACCTAAACGAGTTGATCACGGGTAAGCTAATTATAAACTCTTACGAAGTTTATACCTTATTAGATACCGGTTCTATCCATTCTTTTATCTCTCCTGCTTGTGCTCAACGTTTAAACTTGACTTCGGAGAAATTAGACCTTGACTTATCTGTTGAGACTCCGTTAGGAGAAATTTTCGTTACATCTACTGTTTATAAATTATGCTTGATTCAAGTTGGAACCATTACATTACCCACCGGTCTTATTTCGTTGAAAATACTTGCATTTGATGTGATTTTAGGGAATGATTAGTTAACCACTCATCATGCTAAAATTGATTATTTTCGTAAGGTTGTTAGTTTTCATCTTCCTAACCAACCTGTTAGGCGAATTCAAACAACCAAACCACTAAAGTCAATCACTATCATATCAAGCCATAAAACTATTCGTTTATTGAAAAACGGATGTCAAGCTTTCTTAGCCCATGTCACGGACTTGAACAAAAACACGTCAGATGTGAATAATATTTCTATTGTTAGTGAATTTCCTGACGTATTTCCTGAAGAACTTCCCGGTCTACCCCCAGAACGTGAAGTTAAATCCTTTATTGACCTTGAACCTGGTACAAAGCCCATTTCTAAAACCCCATATCGAATGGCTCCTATTGAACTTCAGGAGTTAAAGGTCCAACTACAGGAGTTGTTGGACATTGGTTTTATTCGTCCTAGTACATCTCCTTGGGGTGCTCCTGTTTTATTTGTAAAGATGAAAGACGGGAGTATGCGACTTTGTATTGACTATCGATAATTGAACCATGTCACCATCAAGAATAGGTATCCGCTACCTCACATTGATGACATGTTTGACCAGTTGCAAGGAGCACAATTCTTTTCAAAAATTAATCTTCGTTCTGGATATCATCAGCTTAAGGTTAAAACTGAGGATATTCCAAAGACTGCCTTCAGAACTCGGTACGGGCATTATGAATTCTTAGTCATGTCTTTTGGATTGACTAATGCTCCTGCTGCTTTCATGGATATGATGAACCGAGTATTCAAGGAATATTTGGATCAGTTCGTTGTTGTCTTTATTGATGACATCCTCATCCATTCCAAAAGTAGTGAAGATCATGAGCGCCATTTGAAGTTGGTACTGCAAAGGCTTCGTGATAACAAACTATATGCCAAGCTGAAGAAATACGAGTTCTGGCTTGAGGAAGTAGCATTCCTTGGGCACATGGTGTCAAAATATTGAGTGTCTGTTAACCCGGCGAAGATTGAAGCAATACAAAGTTGGGAGCAACCGAAGTCAGTGACCGAAGTACGTAGCTTTCTGGGCTTAGCTGGTTATTATCGAAGATTCGTGGAAGGATTGTTGAATAGCTACTATGTTAACTCAGCTGACTCGTAAAGATACAAAATTTGTATGGAGCGAGGAATGTGAGAAGAGTTTCCAAGAACTCAAGAGGAGACTCATTTTGGCACCTATTCTGACAATACCGTCTGGTTCGGATGGATTTGTTATCTGCAGCGATGCTTCGGGCAAAGGGTTAGGATGTGTTCTCATGCAACATGGGAAATTCATAGCTTATGCCTCACGATAACTCATATAATATGAGAGAAATTATCCTACTCATGATCTAGAGTTGGCAGCAGTTGTTTTCATGTTGAAGATCTGGAGCCACTACCTATATGGGGAGAAAGTAGAGATCTATACAGATCATAAAAGCTTCAAATATTTCTTCATCCAAAAGGAACTCAACTTGCGGCAACGACGTTGGCTCGAGTTATTGAAAGACTACGATCATACCATTCAATACCATCCTGGAAAAGCGAACGCGGTAGCTGACGCATTAAGTAAAAGATCTTATGCAGGAACGAGTGCGATGTTGTCAACACAAAGGCCCATTTTGTGTGATTTACAAAAGTTGAAGATAGAATTCAAGACTCCAGGGACCCATGCGATGATGTCAAGTATACGCATAGAACCAACTTTAATCGATAAAGTTAATGTTGCTCAAGCCACAGATCCGGAGCTAATGCGAATGAAGAAGAAAGTACAAGAAGGTACTATTCTAGAAGCAAGAATCGATGAAGAAGGAATACTTCGAGTCCACTCCAGACTATATGTTCCTAACGATTCTGACTTGAAGCATTGAATCATGATGGAGGCACACAACACACCGTTTGCAATCCATCCTAGGAGTACCAAAATGTATCATGATCTTCGACATACATTTTGGTGGAACAATATGAATAGAGAGATCGCGAAGTTTATCTCGAGGTGTTTAACTTGTCAACGTGTAAAGGTGGAGCATCAAGTGCCAAACGGTCCATTGCAACCACTTGAGATTCCGAAATGGAAGTGGGAACACATTACTATGGATTTCGTTACGGGTCTTCCCAAGGTTTCTCAAGGCATAGATGTGATTTGGGTTATTCTTGATAGATTAACTAAGTCTGCTTATTTCTTGCCGATACGGGAGACTTATTTCCTTGAACGTCTTTTTAGTATATACGTAAATGAGATTATGAGATTGCATAGCATGCCAGTATCCATAGTTTCAGATCGTGACCCAAGATTCACTTCAAGATTTTGGGTTAGCTTGCAGAAAGCTATGGGCACGGATTTACTATTCAGTTCGGCATACCATCCTCATACGGACGGACAATCATAGAGGACTATTCAAACTCTTGAAGATCTATTAAGACTCTGTGTCTTAGACTTCAAAGGGAGTTGGGATAAGTATTTACCATTGGTGAAATTCTCCTACAACAACAATTATCAGGAAAGTATAGGTGTGGCTCCATTAGAGGCATTATATGGACAAAAGTATCGCTCTCCAGTATGCTGGGATGAGGTGGGAGAAGCAACGTTGTTAGGACCAGAGTTGGTACGAATGACTACAAAAAAGATCCAAATGATTCGACAACGTATACAAACGGCACATGATAGACAAAAGAGTTATGCGGATCTTCATCGAAAGGACGTGGAATTTGACATTGGGGATCATGTATTGTTACGTATTGCTCCATAGAAGAGAGTTACAAGATTTGGGAAGAGAGGAAAGCTCAATTCACGATTTATTTGTCCATTTCAGATTCTTGACCGAGTAAGAAATGTGGCCTATAGACTCGCGTTACCTCCAAGCATGTCTCGTGTTCATAATGTTTTTCATATATCTGTGCTTCGTAAATATGTGACGGACCCGAACCACATTATTGAGTTAGAACCAGACGAGATAGCCGAAGACTTGATGTCTGAAGAGGTACCTATCAAGATCTTGGATAGGAAGGAGGATGTCCTTCGCACAAAGGTCATACCACAAGTCAAAGTTTTATGGAGGAACCATGCTATTGAGGAAATGACCTAGGAGTTGGAAACGGAAATAAAAGTGAGGTATCATCACCTTTTCGAAACACCAGGTATGTACGTCAATTTTGAGGACAAAATTTCATAAGGAGGTGTGGTTGTAAGACCCCAACTTATTATTATGCCATTGTCATCATCCTCATGCTTATATTGTGATTGAAGTCATCTTTGGCTTACGTGCATAGATGGACTTAGTATGATTATGACCAGGGATTATTCGGTGTAATCATGACCGTAATGTGATGCATGATGTTGTAAAAGTCCTCATGGGCCTGTAGTTCATTGATGGACATTTGTTGGTATGATTATAACCAGGAATAATTTGGTATAATCTTGACCATTGATGTTTACATGAATATCCTTGGTCGTGATGCATGGATAATTCGATTTTATTTATTAAGTTGGGTCTTAGTTATAAAGTTGATGGAAAAACTTTTTAAATCATAGAAGATAGTAGATTTTATGCTCTACTTGACTCTTCTAATAGATTACTTGTTCCGCTGCAGTTAAACTTATTGTCTATTATATCCTATCAATTTAACATTGTTGAAGGCTAATGATAATTTATTCAGCATTATCTTAGTCATAATATTTCTTACTGGGCTAGTTGAGCTCACCCTTTCTTTCACTGTTCTCTTCAAAAAATGAGAATATAGCTGAGACGAGTCGGGGAACGGATTGACGGTCCAAATGGTTGTTTTAGTAGTCCTCACTATTCTATAAAATAGTGTTAAAATAAATGTAATGAGGACTCCATTGAGTGTGGATATTGTCTAGATGACAATATTCTTATTAAAACTCTTAGATTATGTTTTGTCGTATTTTACACGACTGTTGTATAATTAAGTTGTATTTGAATTTTGTACCATGTATTTGGCGACTCAAGATGGGTGATGTATACCTATTTTGGGGGCGTCACAGTTGGTATCAAAGCTTAGGGATATGATCCATGGCTAAGATGTGAGACTAGAACTAAGAGGGGAGAGACGGGGAATTCCTTCGCTAGTATGACCTACCTAAGTTTATTTGGTACTTAATTGGTTGGTCAAAGTATAGGGATAATATGTTGCATGTCAATTAACCCTTATTTTGTGGAAGTATTTGAAAATGACATCCGAGAATATTGAGAATAGCAATGGAGCACAGGAGACCGTTGAGTCTCCATAGATCAATAATCAGGATAATGTGCATCAGGAAGGTGATAATCCTCATGCAAACAACAACATTGACCAAATGATGAACGATGGAATGTTCAGAGGCTTTATGCAATTCATGTAACATCAGGTGAGAGCGGCTCCTGTCTACAATGTAGGTGGAAACACTGGAAACTCTCGGACGGTCACCGCTAAACAGTTCAAGGAGCTGGGACCACCGAAGTTTATTGGAGAGCCAAAACCACTTAAGGCGGAAGCGTGGATAAAGCAGATCACCAAGATATTTGATCTCTTGGGATGCTCCGAGAAACAAAAGGCTCCCTTTTCCTGTTCTTTCACTGTTCTCTTCAGGAAATGAGAACGTAGCCAGGACTAGTCGGGGAACGGAGTGACGGTCTAGATTATAACATTAGTAGCCCTCACTATTCTGTTAAAGTGTGATAATAAATGTAATGAGGACTCCATTGAGTGTGGATATTGTCTAAATGACAATATTCTTATTAAAACTCTTAGATTATGTTTTTGTCGTATTTTACACGACTGTTGTATAATTAAGTTGTATTTGAATTTTATACCATGTATTTGGCGACTCAAGATGGGTGATGTATACCTGTTTTGGGGGCGTCATTGTTGGTGTCAAATGTAAGACCCAAACTTATTATTAATGAAATTGAATTTCCTCTGTTTATTATTTTGAAATAGTATGGGTTGATTTGATTAATGTGGTTAGTTATGGGTAAAATGTGCAAATATTTAAAATAAGCAAGTGGTTATAAAATATTCATTATTGTCGGGGAATATTCGTTTGGTCGTGGAATATTCTTCCTGTCGGGGAATATTCGTACAACGGCGCAACCTTTTATGGGTCCCATAACGAAAAGCGATTGGATGAAGAAAACGACAAGTATGAGTTTTTATAAATAACGGCGTAGTTGTTACCATTAACACTGTTGGAATACCCGGTGGTTAAAACACAGTAATACGTATTGTTGCACAGTAGCACACGGTATTGCACCAATTATTGATTCTTACATAGGAAGGCACTACTCAATAATTGTTACAATAATTACTGTTCAATATTTTATTTTATTGATTCAATAATTGCTACGTTGATATGTTATATTATTGTTATTTTAATAATTATCACTACACAGTATTTTCCATTATCAAATCAATAATTCATATTATTTGAATAATATTATTAGATAGCATTATTGGCAATGTCTAGAAAGTTCTATCTAAGGAGAGGTTTGGCCACCTAATTGCGCGCCAGTAAGGAGAAATCCTTATTGGAAAGCCCCCTCTTTCCTAGGAACGGCCTAGTTGTCAGTAGTGTGATTCTGTAATATTATTTGTGAATAATTAATTATTAATTTATATGATAAGAAAAATATTCATTTTATGTGGATAAAGATGGAGAAAATTTTTTAATGTGACAATTGTTGAAAATTGATATTTTATCTTTTCTGATATAATAATTCATTTAAATATATTATTTTATTATAATAATAATATAATAATGACGATATTTCTACAATGAATGTGGGATATATGAGTAAATGAGGAGGAAGATAATTTTTGTTACTAAAAATATTTAAAACATGTAAAACATGTTGGTGGGCCCATTTCTTGACTGAAATTTGATTATAGCTTGTAAAATCGTCCGTATGTGGATTTCGGTCAATTTCTGTTAGAATTTGAAAAAACTTTCTTCTGCAAAGTTGTAGAATATTGAATTTCCTATAGAAGGACATAAGATTCGAATTTTTCTGATAAAAGGACTATTTATTATGAATTATTGACTTCCGGAATAATTGATTTTTGAAGTTTTAATTTTTTTTTTAATAAAAACGTTGTTTTTTATTTTGTGGGCTACACTAACATATGCAAAGTGCTGAAATCAATTGGTAAAAATGGGCGTAGGAAATTTATATATATATATATATATATAATATATATATATATATATATATATTAAATTTTATGTTTTGGTGTTCTAAGCATTTTCCTATAAATAGGGTGCTTAGGTTAGAATTGAAAATCACGCAGAAATCTGAAGTTTTCTCTATCTATAATATCGAGCGTATTCTTGTGAGTATTTTGATACTTTGAGTGTTGTTATACGGTACAAGTTTCCTTCAATACTATATCCAGTATTCCAGTCAGAAGTATTGTCATTTCGAAGTAAGGGATGTTGTTTTTCTTCTTAAATGATATTATTTTTTTCAATATCATTATGCTGAAATATTGGTTTGAAATTTTTTATCAAATTTGAAACTTTTTTTGTCGGGGTTACTATTCACGTATACGGCACTATTCATCGAAAAATAAAATTTTCTTCTTTTTGTCCAAGATGTTTATTATGGTTACTATCTTTGATTGTATCCATGTTTTGATTTTTATTTTTGAATTCTGCTTCAAAATTTGTTATTATGGAGTATTATTGATCTTGAATAAGTTATACGAATCCTTAATATTTGTCATTTTGTTTCACTGGATTCGTTCCTTTAAGATATTTTTCATCATCCTCAGTCCTAAATGATGATATAACTGAATATCTTTGACATGTAGTGCACAGATGAATGATTTTCTGATGAATATCTTTGGCCGTAGTGCAAAGATGAACATGTGTTTAGATGAACATGACCAACTGATGAATATCTTTAGCCTATAGTGCAAAGATGAATATTTGATTCCAGCTATATATATTGATTGATATTACAAGGATAAAATATTGACGATGAACTTTTAAATTCATATATAGAAGATAGTAGATTTCATTCTCTACTTAACTCTTCTAATGAATTATTATTTTCGCTGCGAATATTGATTTAAAACTGGTTGTCTATTATATTCTATTAGATTTTTCCCTGTTTAGGACTAACGATAATTTGTTTTATATATCTTAGTCATAATATTCTTTGCTGGGCTAGTTGAGCTCACCCTTTTCCTTTTTGTTCCATTTTTCTTCTTAGGAGGCGAGAATGTAGCGAGTACTAGTCGAGGTGTGGAATGATGGTTCTAGAAGTTGTTTTAGTAGTCCTCACTATTTTGTAAAATAGTGTATTAATAATTGAAATGAGGACTTATTTGAGTGTGGATATTGTCTAGATGACAATATTTGTATTTAAACTCACAGTTTAAGTGTTGTAGTATACCATATATTTGGCGACTCAGAATGGGTGTTGTATACCTATTTTGGGGGCGTCACATCAAAGCTTAGGGATATGATCCCTGGCTAAGATGTGAGATAAGAACTAGGAGGGGAGAGACGGGGAATTCCTTTTCTAGTATGACCTACCTAAGTTTATTTGGTATTTATTTGGTCAGTCAGAGTATAAGGATAATATGTGACATGTCAACTAACCCTTGTTTTGTGGCAGTATTTGAAAATGGCATCCGAAAATGTTGAGGTAAGCAATGAAGCACATAAGACCATTGAGTCACCAACGATCAATACCCAGGATAATGTCCATCAAGATGGCAATAATCCTCAGGAAAACAACAACACTGACCAAATGATGAACGATGAAATGTTCAGAGGCTTTATGCAATTCATGCAACATCAAGCGAGAGCGGCTCCTGTCCAAAATGTAGGTGGAAACATTGGAAACTCTCGGACAGTCACCGCTAAACAGTTCAAGGAGTTGGGACCACCGGAGTTTTTTGGAGAGCCAAAACCACTTAAGGCGGAGACGTGGATAAAGCAGATCACCAAGATATTTGATGTCTTGGGATGCTCCGAAGAGCAAAATGTTCCCTTTGCCACCTTTATGTTGCGAGGAGAGGCAGAAATGGTAACCACTACAGTGGTAATCATGGCCAAGATAATAAGAATGAACATTTCAAGAAGGGAGATTCAACAATGATGGAAAGACGTCAGCACCAACACCCGTTGTTAAGGAAGGAGAACGACCACCTATCGTATGTTACAAATGTGGAGGGGAAGGACACATCAGTCTAAACTGCGCAATGCAGTCCAAAGCGTGTTACAATTATGGAAAAGAAGATCACCTAGCCCGATTTTGTCATGCACCAAAGTCAAGTCCAGCTGGGATGGAGGCATCAAAGGGTGTCCCAGACAAGACAAAACCGGTAGTTCAAGAGAGAGCGTTTGTCGTAACCTCCCAAAAAGTGAGGAATCCGAATGAGGTGATCACAAGTAAGCTAATCATAAACTCTAGTGAAGCTTATACTTTATTTGATACCGGTTCTACCCATTCTTTCATTTCTCCTACTTGCGCTCAACGTTTAAATTTGACTCTAGAGAAATTAGACTTTGACTTATCGGTTGAAACTCCGTTGGGAGAAACCTTCATTACATCCACTGTTTATAAGTCTTATTTGATTCAAATCGGTAACCGAACATTACATGTCGATCTTATTTCCTTAAAAATACTTGCATTTGACGTGAATCTAGGGATTGATTGGTTAATTACTCATCATGCTAAAATTGATTATTTTCGTAAGGTTGTTAGCTTTCATATTCCTAATCAACCTATTATGCGAATTCAAGCGACCTAACCATTAAAATCAATTATGGTCATCTCAAGCCATAAAGCTATTCGTTTATTGAAAAACGGATATCAAGCTTTCTTAGCTCATGTCACAGATTTAAACAAAAATACGTCAGATTTGAATGGTATTTCTATTGTTAAAAAATTCCCTGACGTATTCCCCAAAGAACTTCCTGGCCTACCCCCGGAGCGTGAAATAGAGTTTGGTATCGATCTTGAACCCGGTACAAAACCTATTTCCTAAGCCCCATATCAAATGGCTCCTATTGAACTTTACGAGTTAAAAACCCAACTACAGGAATTGTTAGACATCGATTTCATTCGTCCTAGTACATCTCCTTGGGGTGCTCCTGTTCTATTCGTGAAGAAGAAAGATGGAAGTATGCGACTTTGTATTGATTATCGGGAGTTGAATCATGTCACCATAAAAAATAGGTACCCATTGCCTCGCATTGATGACCTGTTTGACCAGTTGCAAGGAGCCAAATTCTTTTCAAAGATTGATCTTCGTTCCGGATATCATCAATTGAAGATTAAAACTGATGACATTCCAAAGACTGCTTTCAAAACTCGGTATGGGCATTATGAATTCCTAGTCATGTCTTTTAGATTGACTAATGCTCCTGCTGATTTCATGGACATGATGAACCGAGTATTCAAAGAATATTTCGATCACTTTGTGGTCGTCTTTATTGATGACATCCTCATATACTCCAAAACCCGTGAAGACCATGAGCAACACTTGAGGATAATACTCCAAAAGTTTCGTGAAAACAAGCTATATGCCAAGTTGAAGAAATGCGAGTTCTGGCTTGAGGAAGTTGCATTCCTTGGGCACGTGATATCAAATCATGGAATATATATTGACCCAGAAAAGATTGAAGCAATTCAAAGCTTGGAGCAACCAAAATCAGCGACCGAAGTACGTAGCTTTCTCGGCTTAGCTGGTTATTATCAGAGATTTATGGAAGGATTTTCTCGAATCGCTACTCCATTAATTCAGCATACTCGAAAAGATACAAAGTTCGGGTGGAGCGAGGAATGTGAGAAGAGTTTTCAAGAACTCAAGAGAAGACTCATTTTAGCACCTATTCTGACAATACCATCTGGCTCAGAGGGATTTGTCATCTATAGTGATGCTTCAGGCAAAGGGTTAGGATGTGTTCTCATGCAACATAGAAAAGTCATAGCCTATGCCTCACGACAACTCAAAGAATATGAGAAGAATTATCCTACTCATGATCTAGAGTTGGCATCAGTCGTTTTTGCGCTTAAGATTTAAAGGCATTACCTGTATGGAGAGAAGGTGGAGATCTATACAGATCATAAAAGCCTCAAATATTTCTTCACTCAAAAGGAACTCAATATACGGCAACGACGATGGCTTGGGCCATTGAAAGATTACGATCATACCATTCAATACCATCCTGGAAAAGCGAACATAGTAGCTGATGCATTGAGTAGAAGATCATATGTGGGTACGAGTGCAATATTGTCAACACGAAGGCCCATTTTGTATGACTTACAAAGGATGGAGGTAGAGTTAAAGACTACAGAACCCAGGTGATGATGGCGAATATACGAGTAGAACCGACTTTAATCGATAAAATTAAAGTTGCTCAAGCTACAGACCTGGAGCTGATGCGTATGAGGAAGAAAGTGCAAGAAGGTGCTATGCTGGAAGCAAGAATCGATGAAGAAGGAATACTTCCAGTCAACTCCAGACTTTGTGTTCCTAACGATCCTAATTTAAAGTATAAAATCATGATGGAGGTGCACAACACACCATTTGTAATCCATCCTCGGAGTACTAAAATGTATCATGATCTACGACATACATTTTGGTGGAGCAATATGAAGAGAGAGATAGCGGAGTTTATCTCAAGGTGTTTAACTTGTCAACGAGTCAAGGCGGAGCATCAAGTACCAAAATTTCTATTGCAACCACTTGAAATTCCAGAATGGAAGTGGGAGCACATTACCATGGATTTCGTTACTGGTTTTCCCAAGGTATCTCAAGGTATAGATGCAATTTGGGTCATTGTTGATAGATTGACCAAGTCTGCTCATTTCTTACCTATACGAGAAACTTATACACTTGAACGTCTTGCTTGTATGTACATAAATGAGATTGTAAGACTGCATGGTATGCCAGTATCCATAGTTTCTGATTGAGACCCAAGATTCACTTCAAGATTATGGGTTAGTTTGCAAAAAGCTATGGGCACGGATTTACGATTTAGTTCGGCATATCATCCTCAAACGGACGGGCAGTCAGAGAGGACTATTCAAACTCTTGAAGATTTATTAAGACTTTGTGTCCTTGACTTCAAGGAAAGTTAGGACAAGTTCTTACCATTGGTGAAGTTTTCCTACAACAACAGTCATCAAGCAAGTATTAGCATGGCTCCATTTGTGGCGTTGTATGGAAGATAGTGTCGTTCTCCAGTATGCTGGGATGAGGTGAGTAAAGCAACGTCGTTCGGACCGGAGTAGGTACGTATGACTACGGAAAAGATTCTAACGATCCGACAACGTATAAAAATCTCACAAGATCGATAACAGAGTTATGCTGATCTTCATCGAAAGGACGTGAAATTCGATATTGGAGATCATGTGTTGTTACGTGTTGCTCCATAGAAAGGAGTTACGAGATTTGGAAAGAGAGGAAAGCTTAATCCTCGATTCATTGGCCCATTTTTAATCCTCGATCGAGTAGGAACTGTGGCCTATAGACTTGCCTTACCGCCAAGTATGTCTCATGTTCATAATGTTTTTCACATATCTATGTTACGTAAATATGTGAAAGACCCGAACCATATTATTGAATTAGAACCTGACGAGATAGAGGAAGATTTAATGTATGAAGAGTTACCTGTTAAAATCTTGGATAAGAAGGATCATATTCTACGCTCCAAGGTTATACCTCAAGTCAAAGTTTTGTGGAGAAACCACGATGTGGAAGAAATGACCTGGGAGTTAGAATCTGAGATGAAGTCAAGATATCCTCACCTCTTCGATATACCAAGTACGTAACCTAATTTCGAGGATGAAATTTCATAAGAATGGGAGGTTGTTAGACCCCAACTTTTATGAATAAAGAATAATTTTCTCGAAATATATTTTTGAATATTATGGTGTGGATTTGATATAATGTTATAGTTGTGTGTAATATTTATAAATTTTTCAAAGTAAGCAAGTGGTTATATAATATTCGATTGGTCGGAGAATATTCGTTTTAACAGGGAATATTCGTACGACGGCACAATCATTGGTGGACCCCAAAACGGAAGTATTGTCGTAGTTAGAAAATGACAGAATTATCTTTTTATAAAAATAACGGCGAAAGTCTTACCGTTAAACTGTTGAACTACCCGGTAGTAAAAGTACAGTAATACGCATGGTTGCATAGTAGCACACGATATTAATTATTGATGCTTACGTGAAAAGTCACTCAGTTATACTCAATTGTTGATACAGTAATTGCTGCATCATATCTCTCATATTATTGATTCAATTATTGTCACAGTATCATCTGCATAATATTTATTATTATTAAATCAATAATTGAGATGGAAAAGTTATTCATATTATTATTTGCAATATTGACAATGTCTAAAAGTTCTGTCAATGAGAGGTTTGGTCACCTAATTGCGCATCAATAAGGAGAAATCATTATCGAAAAGCCCCCTCTTTCCTAGGAACGACATGGTTGTTAAATATTGTGAATTATAATATTAATGATGAATAAGTTCATGTTGATTAAAGATGAAATGGATAGTTTCATTGTGTTGGAATTATTAGTGTTAGTAAAAATCGACATTTATTTCGATAATAATTGATATCTGGAGGTTATGTTGACCAATCGGGTAATTAACCGGATAAATGAGCAATTAATTGCTATTAATTCACATGATTATAACTATTTATTCACATGTGTGTACTATTGATTCACATTCTTGTACTATTAGGGGAGGTGGTGCAAGATTGATAATACTTGCATGACTAAGTTAAAAATGGAGGTATAGTTGAAGGTACTATACTGTATTTAGTTTTTTCACATGATTATACTATTAAGTCACATTAATGAACTATTAATACACATTATTTACTATTAGGGGAGGTGGTGCAAGTTTGATAATACTTGCAGGACTAAATTAAAAATGAAGAAAAAGAGGAAGGTATTATATTGTAATATTTTGAGCCCAAAACGTGCAATTATCGAAACTATATTTTCCTATAAATAGAAGCTCATTCTTCCTTCATTTCTCACCAATTCACTAAAACTTAGAGCAATTATTATAGAGAGAAATTATAGAGAGAAAGAAGAAGAGAAGTCTACTACCTCACTATTCTAGGATCCAGTTTTCTTCTAAGGTAAGGGTATTATTCTTTCGTATTCATTAAGAGAGTTATTTTCTTTCAATACTAGTAAGGGTTGTTATTCCATTCTTTATTATTATGTTGGAATAACCTGTCTATGCGAAGTACGGCATACATGGTGAAATTATTCTATTATTCCATTCTTTATTATTCTATAGGAATAACATGTCTGTGCAGTCTATCGCATGCCTGGTGAATTCTGTTGTTATTTCATTCTTTATTATTCTGTTGGAATATCCTGTCTGTGCGGATTACGCATGACCTGGTTCTATTCTTTATTATTCTGTTGGAATATCCTGTCTGTGCGGGTTACGCATGACCTGGTTCCATTCTTTATTATTCTGTTGGAATAACCTGTCTATGCAGATTACGCACGCCTGGTGAATTATTCTGTTATTCCATTCTTTATTATTATATTAGAATAACCTGTCTATGTGGATTACCGCATGCATGGTGAATGATCCTTCGTATTCATTCCTTATTAAATTGTGGAAATGATCTGTCTACGTAGATTACCGCATGGCGGGCAAAAATCCATTTGCGGTTTCATATATTCTATTATATTTAGTTGGTTAAAGTTTTGACTTCTATACTCCATGAAATTAGTGGAATATCCTTAATATTTGCGCTTCATCCAGTATCTTTTCATGAAAATATTCTTCTGAGCATTCTTGAATTTTACTCCACAAAGAAGCATCATGTTGACAATTTGGACGTTATTGATTTCTGGATAAATTAAAATTATAAATCTTTAAAATTTATCCTTGAACTTGTTTTATTGAATTATTATGTCATTGTCATCATCCTCATGCTTATATTGTGATTAAAGTCATCTTTGGCCTACGTGCATAGATGGACTTGGTATTATTATAACCAGGGATTATTCGGTGTAATCATGACCGTAATGTGACGAATGATGTAGTAAAAGTCCTCATGGGCCTGTAGTTCATTGATGGATAGTTGTTGGTATGATTATGACCAGGGATAATTCGGTATAATCATGACAATTGATGATTACATGAATATCATTGGCCGTGGTGCAGGGATGATTCAGTTTTATTTATTAAGCTGAGTCTCAGCGATAAAGTTGATGAAAAACTTTTTAAATCATAGAAGATAGTAGATTTTATGCTCTGACTCTTCTATTGGATTGCTTGTTCCGCTGTAGCTAAACTTGTTGTCTATTATATTCTATCAATTTAACATTGTTGAAGGCTGATGACAATTTATTTTGCATTATCTTTGTCATAATATTTCTTATTGGTCTAGTTGAGCTCACCCTTTCTTTCACTGTTCTCTTCAGGAAATGAGAACGTAGCCGGGACTAGTCGGGGAACGGAGTGACGGTCCATATGATAGCATTAGTAGTCCTCACTATTCTACTAAATAGTGTGATAATAAATGTAATAAGGACTCCATTGAGTGTGGATATTGTCTAGTGTGATTATATTTTGCCGTATTTTACACGACTGTTGTATAATTAAGTTGTATTTGAATTTTGAACCATGTATTTGGCGACTCAATATGGGTGATGTATACCTGTTTTGGGGGCATCATATATTGGCATGAACATCGTTTGGTTAATGTATGGTTTTCACTTATTCACATTTAGTCATAAAAAGGAAATTTCAAAAATATGAACTATGTGAGTAAAGTATACATGTGTTGTCTATATACAATCATGACTGCTAAGTATTGTATAACCAAGTTACGAAGCATGATAACCACATGACTTTTCTATTCCTAAGCACCATGTAAATTATAAGCTAAAAACTTACAAAGGTAAATTCAAGTATGGTCATGTGTCATGTGAAACCTCTATCATGCATGTATGTTAATATGTATGTATAAGGGTGTGTTAGAGTTGGGTTGCAGTCACGAGAGGAAACCTCAAACCTGGTCTGGCCAGGGGAAAGCGCAGTTGCGCCGTCCCTAAGCCTAGACCAGGCGCAGCTGCGCCGTTCTGCGGTCATGAGTAGATTCTGTTTTTGTTTTTGAAATTAAAGTCAAGCTTATATGATTTATTTACCTTGTATAATATATGACCATTATGCCATATAATGTGCTGAGAAGCATGCTATGAGATGACTTGATTCTTGTAAGTGTAGACTCGTATTAGTTTACATGTACTAATTGAAAAGACCGACTTGTTAACATTAGGTCGTTTCAACGCAAGTTAATTAAAGCTAGAATTAATTGTAGCTGAGCAAACAGGCAAGTTTCCTTGGACTTCACTCTTTGGTTGTGCAAGTTCCTTAATTTTTACTCGTTTACTTGAGCAAGTATTTGAACACTAGTTTATTGTGTTGCAAGTTTCCTAACTTACACAACTTTGGATTTTATGCAAGTTCTTGAATTTCGTGTAATTCGTATGTTGAATGAAAGTTTCTCTAAACCTACTCAAATTATTATGGAACAAGTTCCTTGAACTATACTTTTATTGTGTAAAGTATCCTAACATTTGCATTTACTTTATGCAATGGACATGAGTAAGAAAGTTATTCATTTAAGCATGAACTTTAATTATTTCCAAGCTTGTTACTAAGTGGTTTAATTACCTTACAATTATTCCACATCAATATTATTGATATTCACACTTAGTGCACTTGAGTTTGTACAGTCTTGAACTTGTACATCGTTTAAAGTTCTATAATTCTTGAATTATGTTAGATAGAGTCTGAACCTTTGTTCGGTCAGACACGTGTTTGAAGTTTTATAAAAGCTATCCAAACCAATTGATGGTAAGGATTCTTAGACTGCAAGAACACCCCGTTTATGATAGGGGAGTACCCCAGGTATCTAATATAAGATACAAAGAGCAGATTTAAATATTATGCATATACATGGTCTACGCGAGGCTGATCTTCTCAAGTACTTATTCTGTAGCCAGTAACCAAAGGGTCAATTGGCGATTGATTCCATTGGAGTGTTATAGTTCAAAGTCTACTTGACTAGCAGTTATTCTAAAAGCAATCATTATCTTTGCTTATAATATTCATATTGTTGAATCCTTCAGATATTCATATTGTTGAATTCATTGTCAGATATTTTTCATTCATCATGATATATCCTTATTGTTGTATTTAAACTTGTTGAGCAAACTTGTTGCTCATCCTCGCTATATCATGAATTATATTGCAGCTAAGCCCGAGACCTCAGGAAAGGACGAAGGTAAAGGAAAGATGTAGGATAGTTGCAAGGAGCATAATTTATCTTATGCTTAATTTAAATTACTGTTATGTAATATGAACCCTAATTACTATTATAGGGTATGTTTGTAAGACGATATTAAGGTTATCGTATCTTGGGACTAGTAATACCTTTTGAATGAACGACATACGGTTATTATCTTCCGCATTTTAGTTATCGTATGATGTTTAAAGGTGGATGTTTGTATTTTGTCGTGATGACCGAACCGGGGTCAGAGGACCCGGATTCGGGGGCGTCATAGGTTGGTATCAAAGCCTAGGTTATAAACGTTAGGAATGCAAAACCTAGGTTATAACTTTAGTAGAAAACTCAAGATGAGTATATAAGTGATGGGTTAAGGAAATCCATCAAGTTTTATTGTGATAATAAAGTTGTTTATTTAAATCAAAAATGATTGATAAACGTCTTAAACTTCTTAATGCTAACATGGATAGCTTATCACATAAAGCCTGATTGTTTCTTCCTTTCCTCAGATCATGCCGCCTAGGAGACTACAGCGGAACCAGAGGGAGGAAGGATCCGTTAACAATGGTGGAGGGGAAAATGTTGATCCAATGCAGAACTTCGTTAACCTATTAACTGAGGCAATGAAAAACAGACCCCCGCCAGCAGCAGGGCAGCCAGGACAACACTTGGCTAGCTTTAAGGACTTTAAATTGGTAGGACTACCAGAGTTCTGGGGAACCTTGTACTTAATTGAAGCCCAGACATGGATAGAAGAAATGGAGAAGGTGTTTGAGGTCGCACGAGTGGCCAAAGCATAGAAGACGAGTTATGACACTTTCATGATGAAGGGCGAAGCTAATTATTGGTGGAAAGCCAATAAGGGACGAACAGATGGAGGAGCTATTCCTTGGGACAGATTTAAGGAGCTATTTCTTGTGAATTACTTCTTAGAGAATACGCAATATGATATGGAAGTTAAGTTTCTGGAACTGAAGCAAGGTAGTATGTCTGTCGCAGAGTACGCAAAAAAATTTAACGAGTTGGCCCGATTCGCGTCACATCAGGTTGACACGGAGGCCAGGAAGGTAAGGAGGTTTGAATTAGGACTAAAACCATGGGTGCAGAAAGCAGTTGTATTGAAGATTAAGACTTACTCTGATCTATTGGAAAGGTCTATGATTGCCGAAGGAAGCAATTAAGCCATCGCTCGATTCAAACAAGAAAAGAAGACCGGTCAGGAAGGACATAAAGGGGGAAGTAGCGGAGGAAGCAACCCTAACAAGCGTAAATGGAGGAGAGCCAATCCTCGGGAGGTAATAAGTCCGGAGGGGAGGCCATGAAAAGTATGAAGTGCAACAAATGTGGGAGGAATCACTCGGGGGAGTGCATAAAGGGAAAGAGTGTTTGTTATCATTGCGGACAGCCAGGGCACATGGCTCCTCAGTTTTCGAATAAGCAAAAGGGAGGATGTTTCTCGTGTGGAGCCACAGACATGTAGGGGTTTCGATACAGAAATGCACAGCGAAAATTAAAATTTTAAAGTAATTTCGAAAACCCAAAAACAGGATCCATGCGAAACAGAAATTAATTCAGTGTTTAGATATTATACCGATTATAGAATTTTCTGAAACTCTCCGAATCTCCAACGCAATTCCTCACGGTACTACGTCTCTACGGTATCCACACGAACGCACGCGAACCGTCGCACGATTCTGCAATAAAAGGAGCTGCGGTACTAGCCACCAAAGGAACATGATTTTCGAACTTTTCTCTAGTCTCTCACTAAGAGCTGCTAGGGTTTGTGAGTTTTTTGATCGTTCCCAAAAAAATGACTGCTATATATAATATATATAGTAGTTAGTAGGAATTAATCAAAACCCTAATCCAATTAAAAAAAATCCGAATATATATATATATATATATATATATATATATATATATATATATATATATGGGATTCCATCCACAGCAACCGGTTGTTGGGGAGCAACCCCTTTTGGCCCAGCTGCTACAACCTGTACCGGCCTTAGACAATTTTTTTTATAAGCCGCTACAGGTTGTAGCGGCTGACAACCGGTTGCTGTGGATGGATACCATATATATATATATATATATATATATATATATATATATATATATATATATATATATATATATATATATATATATATATCTTAATTAAGTCTTACTTAATTAATATACATATATATAAATTATCCTATTAATTTAAATTCGTAATTTAAAATTCTATCAATCATATTGACATATTTAAATCTTTACAATTTAAATTAATTTCCTTTTAATTACGTTCTTTGTGTGTGACCCTATAGGTTATTATTATGTTGTCAATAATTTTAAAATCATATTATAAAATTATAAACAGTGAGCGGCATCTAGTAATGCATCACTGCTACCCAAGTAATTGTAACAATCCAGATTTTTAATTATAATATTTAAATATTTATTGAATTATATAAATATTTAATGGATGTATTTATCATGAATAAATGTTTGTTTGATTTGATATGAGTTGATTAATTAATTATTTAATAAATAATTAATGAGTTAAGAAAATTATGAGATAATATTCTAATTTAATAATTAAGTTAGAAAGTTTATAATGATTAAATCAATTATTATGCAATGAATTGTTATTAGAATTAATTAAATTAAGTATGAAAACTTAATTAATTAGAAGTGTGACAAATAACTTTATTATAAGTGGTTATTAAAATAAATTAAAGGAGTTTAATTTAGTTTTGCCACACAAGGCTTAAATATATTAAGTCTTTAATTTTTAAAGAATTTTGCAGAGCCTTATGGCTTTTGGATTTCTAAATTTTGAATTTTAATAATATAAATTGATTAAACAAAATATAAATAATATATATTAAGTTTGTTAACTGATAAAAATAATAGGGGCAATTATTATAACGTCGGTTTTTAAAACGTTTGAAAAAGCGTGCGTTGGTTTTTATTTTGATCTTTACGTTTAGTGTATTTGGCCTATACTGATAACTAAGAAAGGAAAAGAGTTTACAAAGGTTTGATAGAGTCTGAGAGAGAATCAAGAGAGAGAAAGAGAGTTCCTGAGCCTTTCAAATAGTTAGCTGTGGTTAACAAGGATTTCTTAAGCATTAAGCAACAAAAGGTATGTTACATAACCTTAACATATATGTTTTACGTTATTATCTCTAAGTCTCTGTATTTTTTAATTTGACAGTAACATAAAATTCTTTACAAACTTTCTGTAAAACCATGATTTTATAATTGGTTAGGAAATTATGTGTATTTATAATTTTAATGGTTAACTAGCATATATATATATATATATATATATATATATATATATATATATATATATATATATATATATATATATATATATATATGGTTGTATGCTAAATTAAGTCTACAAGAAAAGAAATTGGTTTTACAGTGAACACATGAACGTGTTTTGTTGGATAAAAAAAATTAGTATTGAATTTTGAGCTAATATGTGAAATTGAACTATGGCTATGCTAATTAGTTTGTTAAGAATTACAAAGAACATAGTTTTAAAGCATCAATTTGGTTTATCATTAGCATTTATAGTGTCATTGTGTCAAAGAAATATCAAACATGGAGTTTTGGGCTTTAAACTATGGTTTAAAGGATTTAAATTTCTGAAATTATTGTTTGATTGCTTTAAAATTGGTATATGTATGATAAGTAAATGTTTATGAGTAATCTTTATAAGTTTTACGTCTTAATTTAGATGTTAGCAGTAGTAATTAGTCCAGAGTTTAGTTATTCTGTTCTTCATGGTTGGGTTCTGCAAGTTTCGGCGCCCCAGCGCCAAAAATCGCGCCCCGGCGCCAAAATTCGCGCCCCAGCATCAGAAGTTCGCGCCCCAGCGCTGAAATTCGTGCCCCAGTGCCAATCTCGCATTGCAACGCCACTGGTTAGCCTTGTTCTCGCGCCGCGGCGCGGGGACAGAAGTCTGAGTCGGACAATTTTGACCTCCTGTGGTAAAATGGCCATAACTTTCTCATACGAACTCCGATTGAGGTAATTCAAGATGATCCGAAATGAGGATGAATAGACCTACAATTCGTGCCAAAAGTTTTCAATTTGAGGTCTTTAACAGTAGTTAAAATGGTCATCTTTAGGACTGTTGTGTTTTCGGGGGCAATCGGAGGGCGTCGGGCATGCACATATGCATGTGTAGTGCTCCTGACCATAAAAGATGATGTCCTAAGTTAAAAAACATGAATGTTAGTAAATATAATGATGCTTAACATTAATACATAATGTATTACATAAGTTATAGAAGCATAGTAAGCATACACAAGAGAGGTAAATCGGGCGTGTGACGATTGAACGTCGAAACGCCGTGCCAAGTGTTAACGAACTTAAAAAGTGTTTCAATTCAATTGAAATGAATATTATAGGATATGAAATGGGTTTAATATAAAACCAATAAGTAGTTCTAGCAAGACTTAAGCACTTGAACAAATTTCGAGTTTGACTAAGAAGAAATATAGTGAGTCATAAGTCGAAAAGTTAGCATAATCTAATTGAACATTGTGTGCTAATTTATAGGAAAGATTATGAGATATGGAGTAGAGTTTACATTACAATTACTATGTGTTGTTATGTGACTAATAGTTGATGTGTATGATTGTAACATTCCATATTTTTTTTAAATGTAAGTTATAAATATTTATTGATTTATATAAATATTTATTGGATATGTTTATTATTGAATAAGTAATTGTTCAATTTGTGTGACGCCCCCAAAATAGGTCCATTCCACCCAACCCATTCTGAGTCGTCAAATATATGGTACAGAAAATAACTACAACTTTATTACAACAATTGTCGTGCAAAATACAACAACACATATGCTGTGAGTTTGGATACAAATATATACCAAATGTGACTCATGTTCCAACCGTGGACATCACCTCACAATAACACCTTACATAAAGGTATAGTCAAAAACTGTTTTAGAAATTAGAATCTTTGGGAAGTGCTCAAGGAAACCTTCGTACATGGGAGGCCACGCATCTAGGTTATGATAGATATCATATGGCCACAGAATTATCCTTGGTTGACCCAATAGACCCCAAAGAAAAACGAGAAGATTACTATCATATTCTTCCCAATGGTGAGTCTTCTCTTGACTTATCATCATCTCCACTGTCTCTAATTGAGAATTATACTTCAAACAAACACCAAGATTATATAGGTAGTGCCCATAGATATACTCAGCAAGTGGATGAGCACAACCCTGTCTTATGATGACACGAGGTTGTATGTCATTAGACATCTTGTATGATAGTGACAAAACACCCTTCCAACGTTGGGTTCGCCTCACCCTATTTTCTTCACCAAATATAACTACTAAATGATGACCACCGTTCTATTCCCTTGTTACCCCCGCTCGACCCAGCTACACTCTTATTACCTGAAAGAAATTGTGAAGCAAAAGGGTGAGCACAACTAGCTCAGTAAAGAATATCATGACTAAAGATAATTCAATTATCAATAGCCTTCATCAACAATAAATCAGAGATTTAGAACATATGGTAAATGATAAAAATTTCAACCATAGTTGCAGCGGAACGAGCAATCCGTTAGAAGAGTCAAATAGACTATAAAGTCTATTATCTTCTCCATGTTAAAAATCCATCAACAATGTTTTATCCCTGTAACACCAATCAACAGTTCCTTTCCACAATCATATGAATAACTCATAATCATAATTGTGATTCTAAATTTTTCTTCGCACTCAGGACGAAGAATATTTTCATCACCTGTCTTTACCTGAAACATCAAAGATCATGGTTATACCAAATCACAGTTCCTGTTTATAATCATACTAACAAATCCATCTTTGCACTACGGGCCAAAGATATTCATCAACAAACCATCTTTGCACTACGGGCCAAAGATATTCAACAACAGTTCATCTTTGCACTACAGGCCAAAGATATTCATCAACAGGCCATCTTTGCACTACATGCCAAAGATATTCATCAACAATTCATATTTGCACTACAGGCCAAATATATTCATATCTCAAAGAAATATATAATCATTTCAGAATTTATATAAACAATAATTATAACCATGTTGATCAATTCACCTTTGCACTTAACCTTAAGATATTCAATTATAAATTCAATGGTCATGATCATACCAGTCACAATTCAACTTTGCACTACAGGCCAAAGAGAACCCTAGTCATGATCATACCAATAATCTACCCATCTTTACACTCCAGTGAAAGAGAATTTCAACATCAGGGTTATAAAAATGTTATATATGATGATAAAAATAATATGATCAACATATAGTTTTAATCTCAAGAGTAATATTCGTAACTCATGAATAGTAACTCATGAATAGTAACCCCGACACAAAAGATAGAAATTCCACAATAAAATCCATACTAATATTTCGGTATAATGATATTGAAAGAATAACATTACTTAAATTTATAAACAATTTATTTTAATTGTTTACACTTTACTAATTAATGCATTTAATCATCATAAAATGCCAACTCTTACAATTTCATCATCAATAACCAAAACCCTCATCAAAAATCTGCATATACCTCATATAGGATTCTCAAGCCATAAAATCCTATTTTCCAATTTTCTTTCTTCACAAAACATATTTAATTTATTTACTCATAACTAGACTATTTTTATGAAAAATACCAAATCAGTTCCAAAAATATTTCTTTTCTGGGATTTAGCATAATATAGTCCCATAGTGAACATATATTTTTCTCAGAATTTTTAAAACCCATTTACTATTTTTCATATGGCCAAAACCACCGAATATTTAGACATTTATCAAAAATTATACTTTTGTCCAAAAATTCTGAAATTTACAGAGTATACTTCTATCATACACATGTACTCCCAATAAAAATTTCATCAATTTTGGAGTTAACCACAAGGAATTATAAGCGGTTACTTTTAAAATAGTCTTTTCTCATAAAATTCATAACTCTCAATCTATACATCCAAAAATCACCATTTTTGGACACAATCAAGAAAACTCATCAAAATATCATTTTGAATTTTTTCAGAATTTTTGAAGATCAGAAAAATTACAAAACTGAAAATCATAACAACCCTTAAAATCCATTACTATCCCTTACTATCCCTTACTATCTCTTACCTCAAAAGAGCAGTACTTCTGACTGGATATCGGATATGATGCTGAAGAAAACTTGCACTGATGAATAACAACTTACCAAGTATCTAAAAACTCACAAAATATGCTTCATAATATAGAGAGAGAAAGAGAGAAAGCTTATGTTTCTGGTGTGATTTTCAATTCTAACTTAGCCCTCTATTTATAGGAAAATTTTGGTAGGTTTGACCTGCAACCTGATGGCTTTACCTGCTACTATTCCCACCCACCACATTTGAAATATAATTCAGCACATTTCTTCACCAACCACAAGTGGGGCCCACCAATTCTAGAATTTTCTACCAAAATGATAAACTCCGAAAATTCAACAATTTCTGAACCAGTCATCTCGTAAAATTCATAACAAATCATACGTTCATTTTTAACGGTTCAAAATTTGTGGACATATACTCAACTTATATATGTATAACATATCCAAAAATTATCACGATCCAACGGTCGGATTAAAAATTATAACCCCCGCAAAATATCTCAAAAACCCTAATTTTTAATACCTCCATTCCGACAAAAATACTGATAAAAACCTCAATATTAACTCCTTCATTTTTAACCACAAAAATATATCCCTCATTTATATCCACATAAAATAAATATTTCCTTATCATATGAATTAATAATTAATTATTCACAAATAATATTACAGAATCACATTTATGACAACCAGGCCGTTCCCAAGAAAGAGGGGGCTTTCCAATAAGGATTTCTCCTTACTGGTGCGCAATTAGATGACCAAACCTCTCCTTAGACAGAACTTTCTAGACATTGCCAATAATGCTATCTAATAATACTATTCAATTAATATGAATTATTGATCTGATAATGGGAAATACTGTGCAGCAACAATTATTGAACAACAATAATACAAAATTTCAACGTAGCAATTATTGAATCAATAAAATAAAATATTGAACAGTAATTACTGTAACAATTATTGAGTAGTGCCTTCTTACGTAAGAATCAATAATTTCAAAAATACTATGCAATATCGTGTGCTACTGTGCAATAACGCGTATTACTGTATTTTAACAACTGGGTATTTCAACATTGTTAACGGTAACAACTACGCCGTTAATTATAAAAACTCAATTTTTGTCGTTATCTTCATTCGACCGTTTTCCGTTATAGGGCCCACAAATAGCTACGCCGTCGTACGAATATTCCCCGACAGAAAGAATATTCCACGACCAAACGAATATTCTCCGATAAAATAAATATTTTATAACTACTTGCTTATTTTGAAAAAAAAATCATATATCACCCTTAACTTTAACATTTATCAATTTAACCATTTACTGAATAGTAATTATAAGAAAAATTGAATACTTTTATTTCATAAAATTCGGGGTCTTACAATTTGATTGAGTTTATTTAGTTAATTATTTATTTGCTAAATAATTAATGTGATTTAGTTAATTATTTATTTGTTAAATAATTAATGTGTTATGTGGATTGAGTTATGTGATTAAGTGAATTATCTAATAAATTGTTATTAAATAAAGTATGACAAATAGCTATGTTATAAAGAGTTATTAAAATAAATTAAAGTAATTTTAATTTAGTTTTGCCAAACAAGATTTAAGTATATTAATTCTTTAATTTTTAAATGGTTTGCCAAACAAAGCCTTATGGCTTTTGAATTTAAATTATTAGTTAAATAAATAAATAAATAATATATATATATATATATATATATATATATATATATATATATATATATATTTGGTAACTGATATATTATTAGGGTAATAAGAGAGGCGTCGGTTTTATGCGTTTTAAAAACATACGTTGGCTTTTATTTTAAAATTACGTATATTGTTTTGGCTTAAGCCTAATGAAAATAGAAGTTGTCTGAGAAAGATTTCAGAGATAGTGTGAGAGAGAGCCAGAGAGAGAGGAAAGTTCTGAGATTATCTAGCTTTTGATAGTGAATAACAAAGTTTTCTTAACAACAAAAGGTATGTTTTATAAACCTTATTGTATATGTTTTATATTACAGCTATGTGAATTTGTATGTCTCTGTGTTCTTCTTTTTCATTGTGTATAAAGTTTTACAAAATTATCTGTAAAACATGTACTAGAATTGGTTATGATGTTACATGTTTTTATTGTTATAATTGTTATAGTTAGCATATATATATATATATATATATGTGTGTGTGTTATATGCTAAATTACGTATTCAAGAAATGGATTTTTCACAGTGAAAAACATGTATGAATCGTATATTTGCGAAATAACAAAATTGGTATGTGATTATGCAAATTGTGAGCTAATACTGAGAAATTGAACTACACATGTGAATTGATTTATATGTTGGCATACTTGTATTTCAAAGGAATCAAATTTGGTTGATAACAGTAGAATTTCTGTTCACTGTATTTTTTATCTGTCAACCATGGAGTTTTGATCTAATAACAGTGTTTCAAAGAATTAGCCTATGATATTGTTAATTAGTGGTTAGTAATTGGTATATTGATGATCGTTAACTTTTATGTGTAATTTTCATGAAGTTATACATGTGTTAGATGTCATTGGTCGTTAAAAATAATTTAGACAGTAGCTTTGCTCTATCTTTCGGGTTGGTTCTGTGAGTTTCGGCGCGCCAGCGTCAAAATTCACGCCCCAGCGCCAAATCTCGCGCCCTGGCGCCAAGGTTCGCGCCCCAGCGTCAAAAATGGGCCCGTAGCTCGCGTCCAGCGCTGAAGCTCACGCCCCAGCGCTGATGCTCGCGCCCCAGCGTCGTAGCTCGCGCCCCAGCGCCACTGTTCCGCGCCCCGGCGCCGGAAAAGTGACCTAGTTGGGCAGTTTTGGCCTCCTGTAGTAAAATGGCCATAACTTTTTAATACGAACTCCGATTTAGGTAATTCAAGATGATTCGGAAAGAGGATGAATAGACCTACAACTTGCATTCTTTAAGTTTTTTAATTTGAGGTCTGTAACAGTAGTCAAAATGGCCATCTTTAGGACTATTGTGTATTTAGAGCCAATCGGAGGGCGTCGGGATGCACGAATGCAAGTGCAACCCTTTGGGTATTAGTATAACTTAATGATAACATGTTGAACATGTATTAGGATGTTGTATTAAGTTGTTAAAGTACACGTGGTGCAATGGCATGATCATTTAAGTAGTTGTAATAAAGCTAAAAAGTAATGTTCATGAAAGATGTGTTGTTGTTTAAACTTAAACTTAGTTAGTAGCTATACTAAGAGTAATAAAGGAACTCATAAAGGTAATGTTAGTGTAACTAATGTGTATTGTCAATGCATATGGTATGTGTAGGACTTGGGGTGAACGTGAATAGTAATTGTTTAACCTACACGCGAGGCAAGTTCCCTAACCTTTTCTACCTTATTATTCAGCAAGGTTACTTTTCACTGTTATGTTATACTTATGCAAGTTCTCTAACTCAAAAACTTCATTGTGCAAGTTTCCTTAACTCTATTTTTATAACTGAGCAAGTTTTCTAAACCTTATCTTTTGATATTGAGCAAGTTTTATCTAATGCTAGAACTTCATTGTACAAGATTGAATTCGTTAAACACATTATCGCTTTAATTCCATTTCAATTGTACAAATTGCTAACTTTACACTTTCGTAGAGTTAGATTGTTTATTGTTGATTAAGCTCGTGTATCTATTGGTTTATGAGGATGCATGTTATGATTATTACATGATTATGCTATTAAATTATTCCTAAAGCATGATGTTAGTTTATAAATATCAATTCAACTATGATTATTCCATAGTATACAGTTATGTTGTTTGTAATCAACTAACCCTTAGTTGATTACCGTTGAATTCTAAATTATCCCATGATGTATCCAAACCAAACTCACTTTGGTACGGACTTGTATTCTAAATACTGAGAAGAACAACTCTTTTATAAGAGGTTACGCTTAGCGTTGAAATGATTGTGCACAATACATTGTACGAAGGGTTGATCCCCCTAAGTACGTGAAGTCCTTATAGTCTTATGACTGTTAAAGTTTAAGTTGAAAAATTACTTATAACTGTGGACATGATTCGTGGTCATTAGACCCTCAGTAATTGATTAAAGTTTTTAGAATGTAATAGAATCTATTGTTCAGTTCTATTAAACCTAATGTTGGTACATGATGTAAAGTTAACTGATTTACTTATTGTTATTTCAAGTGGGCCTTGTTTGCTCACTCTTGCCTGTAAAATTTCTTACAGCTAAGGTTGAAACTGGTGATGTACCTAGCACCAGTAAAGGGAAAGGAAAGATGAAACAATGCTGAAGACCTGTAATAGATTGAATAGTTTATTTTCAGACTTGTTTAAAGATTGTAATGAATATTAATTTAATTTCCGCATAAATGAATGTTTGTAAAGGTTAGATAACCTGGGAGATTTTTATTTAAGTTTAATCCTGTATGGGCAGGTTTTATTTATTCAATTTTATCAATTTGGTAGTTAGTAATGAATGTTTTGATTACGTGAACACCAAATCTTGAGGAAATGAAGTACCAGGATTTGGGGGTGTCACAGGTTGGTATCAAAGCTTTAGGTTATGAACCTTAGGTGGGGGAAAAAGCCTTAGGAAGTAACCTTTTGATAAGATAGTGGAGTTAACTCTTATCGAGTTTTAAGAAAGAAGTAATAAGACACTTATGTGCTTATGTGTTTATAACTTATGTGCTCGCGAGTGTCAAGTAGAATGATTAATAACTAAAACTTTAAAATTTTGTTGTCAGGATGACTAATGTCGGAGAATCTAGTCAGACTAGGGAGGAGGGACCTCAAATGCCTATAGAGGAGGAGCCTCGCGACATTCAGGTAGTTCGGGAACAACTACTGCCACGGGAGTCAGCCCCGTTGGTCACAGTGGTTGAAGATGAGGATGATGATGTGGAGACGGATGAGGAGGATCCCGTGGAGTTACCACAGGAGGATGAGGATGACGAGGATGAGGAGGAAAGGATTCCGCTCAACTTGATTGCTGGACGTGTATACGATGAGGTGCATGACCGTAACGTGGAACTTCAGGATATAGTTGAGGAGTTACAGAAGATAGTAGCTGAACAACAGACTACAATAACACAAAAAGACGGCGAGATCCAGGATCGTGATGAACGACTGACAAACGCCGAGGAGAAACTAACACAGACTGAAGGAGAGAAGGAACAATTGATCGAGATGGTTGCTGAACTGAAGAGCAGGCTAAGAGAAGAAGCGGCTAAGAGGGCAAGAGCTGAAGATGCATACGAAGAAGCTTATCAACGAACTGGAAGAGCAGTAAGGAGTTCACAGGCAAAAAGGATGAAGATGGAAGAAATGGACAAAGTATTCGACACCGCAATTAATCGAGCTCAAGATTGAGTTATGGGATATCCGATTCAGTTCGAGACGCTGCCATCATTTGTGTTAGATCGAAGAACGATGTTTCGAGTCATGGAGGAAGAACGTGATAGGGCTAAGAAGTATCTTAATAGATCATCGTAGAAAGTGTGCCTGTAATGCACATAATATGTATTAAATAATGTGTAAATCTCTAGTGTTGAGTAACCATGGGATATGATAATAATGGCGTTGTCCTGAAACTTTTGTAGTTCAGGAAAGTAATGTAGATAGCAGAGATGCTATTGTGTTATGTTTTCAAAAAAGTTTATGAATAAATAAAAGTTATTATTTTACTCAAAGTGTTATGTGCTATGTGGTTATTTCTTTTGTAGAGGCAAGTTAATTAGAAATACTTAAAGGAGTTGAGTAATGGTCTAATAGATGTTTTATTTTAAACAGAAAATGCCTCCCAGACGTCAACCAACACGACAGAGAACCACCGAAGAAGCTAACGACAATGTTGATGCGAATCCCGTTCAACAACTAGTGGCACTATTGACAGGAGCGTTGCAGAATCAACCTCAAAACCAAGGCTCAACGTTTAAGGATTTCAAGGCGGTTGGACCACCTGAATTCCGTGGGTCCATGAATCCAGTCGAAGCACAAACCTGGATTATGGAAATAGAGAAGGTGTTCGATGTCGCTAGGGTAGGGGATGAGCAGAAGACTGCTTTCGCAACTTTCATGTTGAAAGCAAAAGCTAGTTATTGGTGGCAGGCCAATAAAACTCGTGAAGGGCCAGGAGTGATGACCTGGGATAGGTTCAAGGAACTGTTATTCGAGACCTATTTCTCGGAGAATTTAAAGAGTCAGCTGGAAGTACAGTTTCTGGAGCTGAAGCAAGGGACGATGACGGTATCCGAGTATGCCGCAAAATTCAACGAGTTGGCGAGGTTTGCGCCATATCAGGTTAGCACAGACGAACGCAAAGCGAAGAGGTTTGAACAGGGACTAAAGCCCTGGCTGTACAGTAGGGTTTCCCTGTTCCAGTTGAAGACATTTGCAGCAGTAATGGAAAAAGCAATACTCGCTGAAGGTGGAGGAGAGGCGGTGACCAAATTCAACCAGGAACAAAAGAAGAAGAAGAATGAGAATGAAATGAAGAATGGAGGTGGCAGCAGTGGAAATAACAACAACAACAGCAACAACAACAGCTTGAAGAGGAAGTGGAATGGGAACGGGGGAGCTGGAAACCAGCAGGGTAACCAGCAAAACAAAAAGTTTGAAGCATGTGCGACATGCGGGAAATTTCACAAGGGTGCGTGCTTGATGGGGAAACGAGTTTGCTACAATTGTGGCCAGGAGGATCACATCGCCCCAAACTGCACTCAACCGAAGAAGAAGGCGTGCTTCACATGAGGATCCAAGGAGCATTTTGCTCGTGAATGCCCTAAGAAGAAGGAGGGAGGGACAACCAGAAGCAATGGAGGTAACAATGGAGGTACATGGGCCATTACAGGACCTGCAGCATCAAACAAACCCACAGCCAGAACCTTCAACATGACTGTGCAGGATGATGTGCAATCAAAAGATGTGGTGTCAGGTATTATCCCAATCAATGATATTAATGCATATGTATTATTTGATTCGGGTGCTACTTGCTCGTTTATATCTGATGAATTTGCCAAAAGGTTAGAATTGCCTAGAGAAGAACTGAATTTTCCTTTGAACATATAAATTGCGAATAAGGAAGTAATCCCTGTTAGATTCATATACAAGTACTGTAGGGTGAACATTAAGGATAATATCTTGTTGGTAGATTTGATTCCGATTAGACTCGGGGAATTTGATGTAATTCTGGGAATGGATTGGTTGTTTAAATACAGAGCGGTAATTGACTGCCAAAAGAAGTGTGTAAACCTTATGACTCCGTCAAAGGTAGTATTTTATGGTAGCAAGTCGCCTAGACAAATGAAATGTCTGACGACTATGCAGGCCAAGAAATTGTTGAGTCAAGATTGTGTGGGCTATTTAGCTTACATAGTCGATACTCAGAAGAAAGGTGTGAAATTAGAAGAAATACCGGTAGTGAGAGAATTTGAAGACGTGTTTCCAGAAGATTTGCCAGGACTTCCGCCGGACAGAGAAATTGAATTCGTGATCGACTTAGTGCCGGGAACAGCGCCGATATCAAAGGCTCCGTACAGAATGGCTCCGGTAGAAATGAAGGAACTGATGGTACAGTTGCAAGAACTGCTAGACAAGAAGTATATTCAACCAAGTGTATCGCCGTGGGGAGCGCCAGTTTTATTTGTGAAGAAGAAGGACGGGTCAATGCGTCTTTGCATTGATTACAGGGAGTTAAACAAAGTCACTATTAAAAATAAATACCCGTTGCCAAGAATAGATGACTTGTTTGATCAGTTGAAGGGTGCTAAATACTTTTCGAAAATTGATTTGAGAAGTGGGTATCACCAGTTGAAAGTGAGGAAGGAGGATATACCACGAACGGCATTCAGAACTCGGTATGGACATTATGAGTTTCTGGTGATGTATTTTGGTTTAACAAATGCCCCTGCCGCGTTCATGGATTTGATGAACAGGGTATTTAAACCATTTTTAGACAAGTTCGTAGTGGTGTTTATCGACGACATTCTGGTGTATTCCAGAACTCAAGAAGAACACGTGGAACATTTACGTCTGACATTGGAGACACTAAGAAAGGAAAAGTTGTACGCGAAATTCACTAAGTGTGAATTTTGGCTCGACCGTGTACAATTTTTGGGTCATGTGATTGACAAAGATGGGATTTCAGTAGATCCATCGAAAGTGGAAGCTGTAATCAATTGGGAACAACCAAGAACACCTTCAGAGGTGATGAGTTTCTTGGGGCTGGCCGGTTATTATAGAAGATTTATACAAGATTTTTCTAAGATAGCCACTCCGTTAACAAATTTGACACGAAAAGCTGTGAAATTCGTTTGGACGGAAAAGTGTGAAGAGAGCTTCCAAGATTTGAAGAAGAAGCTAAGTATGACACCTGTGTTAACCCTACCGGATAATACAGAAAATTTTGTGGTGTATAGTGATGCCTCACACAAAGGGTTAGGTTGTGTTCTTATGCAGAATGGCAAAGTTATTGCGTATGCATCAAGACAATTGAAAGATTATGAGAAAGAGTATCCGACTCATGATTTGGAATTGGCTGCAGTTGTGTTTGCTCTGAAGATATGGAGACACTATCTTTATGGAGAAAAATGTGAGATCTACACAGACCACAAAAGTCTGAAGTATATTTTCACTCAGAAAGATTTGAACCTGCGTCAGAGAAGGTGGATGGAACTGATAAAAGATTACGATTGTGAGATCTTTTATCATCCGGGCAAAGCGAATGTGGTAGCTGATGCTGATTACAACTCAGGAGGAGCTCATTTCAGCAATGACAAAACTGGAGTTGGAGATCAAATTTCCAAAGGAATCTGGCGAACAATTATTTCAGATAGAAGCTGGTCCAACTTTAATGGACAAAGTGAAGAGTGCCCAACTACAAGACGAAGAGTGTGCGAAAATCAAAGAGAATTTGATTGAAGGCGGTGATGTAAAATACAAGATCGACACCGAAGGGTTACTACGGTTTGAAGGAAGGATCTGGGTTCCAGCAGCACCAGAACTGTAAGAAGAAATTTTGATCGAAGCTCATAGCTCAAAATATTCAATTCATCTAGGGAGCACGAAAATGTATCAAGATTTGCGCCGACATTTTTGGTGGCCAAATATGAAAAGGGATGTCGCAGAATGTGTAGCGAAGTGCTTAACATGTCAGAGAGTAAAAGCCGAACATCAAAGACCCAGCGGATTGCTTCAACCGTTGGAAATACCGGAATAGAAATGGGAGCATATCACGATGGATTTTGTGGTGGGTCTTCCAACTACTCAGAAAGGATACGATGCGATTTGGGTAATAGTAGACAGACTGATAAAATCAGCACACTTTTTGCCAATAAAGATTAGATTCAATCTTGATCAGCTGGCAAAACTATATATTAAAGAGATCGTTGCAAGACATGGAGTTCCAGTGTCAATTGTGTTAGACAGAGATCCGAGGTTCACATCAAACTTCTAGAAGAGACTACAAGAATGTATGGGAACACAGTTGCGAATGAGTACGGCATATCATCCGCAAACAGATGGCCAAAGCGAACGAACGATCCAGACATTAGAAGATATGTTGAGAGCATGCGTCATGGATTTCAAAGGAAGCTGGGAAGAGCAATTACCGTTGGTGGAATTTGCCTACAATAATAGTTATCACGCAAGCATCGGCATGCCGCCTTACGAAGCGTTATACGGCAGAAAGTGCAGAACTCCACTGTACTGGGATGAAGTTGGTGAACGTCAATTGTTAGGACCAGAATTAGTGCAACAAACTGCTGAGGTTATCAAACTCATCAGGATAAGATTGGTAGCAGCTCAAGACAGACAGAAGAAGTATGTTGACCAACACAGGTAAGATCGTGCATTTGACATAGGAAGCTATGTATTCCTAAAAGTTTCTCCTTGGAAGGGGAAAATTCGTTTCGGTAAGAAGGGAAAACTAAGCCCGAGGTTTATTGGACCCTTTGAAGTACTGCGAAAAGTTGGAGAGGTAGCTTATGAGGTAGCTCTACCTCCAGAGTTGGAAAATATTTATAATGTTTTTCACATTTCGGTGTTACGACCATATAAACCCGATTACAAGCACGTAATCGAGTACGAACCATTGCAGTTCGAGAAAGATTTAACTTATGAAGAGGTTCCTATCCAGATAGTCGACAGGAAAGAACAAGTGCTCAGGAATAAAGTGATACCTTCTGTGAAGGTGATATGGAGAAACCACAACGCTGAAGAAGCAACGTGGGAACTCGAAGAGAAAATGTTGAAAGAATACCCTGAGTTATTTGTTTAATCTGTGTCTTCGATTCTGAGGACAGAATCTTTGTAAGTAGGGAAGAATGTAGCGAATGTGTTGTTTGAGTTATGATTCTGAGGACAGAATCCTTTTAAGAGGGGAATGATGTAACATTCCATATTTTTTTTAAATGTAAGTTATAAATATTTATTGATTTATATAAATATTTATTGGATATGTTTATTATTGAATAAGTAATTGTTCTATTTGATTGAGTTTATTTAGTTAATTATTTATTTGCTAAATAATTAATGTGATTTAGTTAATTATTTATTTGTTAAATAATTAATGTGTTATGTGGATTGAGTTATGTGATTAAGTGAATTATTTAATAAATTGTTATTAAATAAAGTATGACAAATAGCTATGTTATAAAGAGTTATTAAAATAAATTAAAGTAATTTTAATTTAGTTTTGCCAAACAAGGTTTAAGTATATTAATTCTTTAATTTTTAAATGGTTTGCCAAACAAAGCCTTATGGCTTTTGAATTTAAATTATTAGTTAAATAAATAAATAATATATATATATATATATATATATATATATATATATATATATATATATATATATATTTGGTAACTGATATATTATTAGGGTAATAAGAGTGGCGTCGGTTTTATGCGTTTTAAAAACATACGTTGGCTTTTATTTTAAAATTACGTATATTATTTTGGCTTAAGCCTAATGAAAATAGAAGTTGTCTGAGAAAGATTTCAGAGATAGTGTGAGAGAGAGCCAGAGAGAGAGGAAAGTTCTGAGATTATCTAGCTTTTGATAGTGAATAACAAAGTTTTCTTAACAACAAAAGGTATGTTTTATAAACCTTATTGTATATGTTTTATATTACAGCTATGTGAATTTGTATGTCTCTGTGTTCTTCTTTTTCATTGTGTATAAAGTTTTACAAAATTATCTGCAAAACATGTACTAGAATTGGTTATGATGTTACATGTTTTTATTGTTATAATTGTTATAGTTAGCATATATATATATATATATATATATATATATATATATATATATATATATATATATGTGTGTGTGTGTGTGTGTGTGTGTGTGTGTGTGTGTTATATGCTAAATTACGTATTCAAGAAATGGATTTTTCATAGTGAAAAACATGTATGAATCGTATATTTGCGAAATAATAAAATTGGTATGTGATTATGCAAATTGTGAGCTAATACTGAGAAATTGAACTACACATGTGAATTGATTTATATGTTGGCATACTTGTATTTCAAAGGAATCAAATTTGGTCGATAACAGTAGAATTTCAGTTCACTGTATTTTTTATCTGTCAACCATGGAGTTTTGATCTAATAACAGTGTTTCAAAGAATTAGCCTATGATATTGTTAATTAGTGGTTAGTAATTGGTATATTGATGATCGTTAACTTTTATGTGTAATTTTCATGAAGTTATACATGTGTTAGATGCCATTGGTCGTTAAAAATAATTTAGACAGTAGCTTTGCTCTGTCTTTCGGGTTGGTTCTGTGAGTTTCAGCGCCCCAGCGTCAAAATTCACACCCCAGCGCCAAATCTCGCGCCCTGGCGCCAAGGTTCGCGCCCCAGCGTCAAAAATGGGCCCGTAGCTCACGCCCAACGCTGAAGCTCGCGCCCCAGCGCTGATGCTCGCGCCCCAGCGCTGATGCTCGCGCCCCAGTGCCGTAGCTCGCGCCCCAGCGCCACTGTTCCGTGCCCCGGCGCCGGAAAAGTGACCTAGTTGGGCAGTTTTGGCCTCCTGTAGTAAAATGGCCATAACGTTTTCATACAAACTCCGATTTAGATATTTCAAGATGATTCGGAAAGAGGACGAGTAGACCTACAACTTTCATTCTTTAAGTTTTTTAATTTGAGGTCTGTAACAGTAGTCAAAATGGCCATCTTGAGGACTATTATGTATTTGGAGCCAATCAGAGGGCGTCGGGATGCACGAATGCAAGTGCAACCCTTTGGGTATTAGAATAACTTAATGATAACATGTTGAACATGTATTAGGATGTTGTATTAAGTTGTTAAAGTACACGTGGTGCAATGGCATGATCATTTAAGTAGTTGTAATAAAGCTAAAAAGTAATGTTCATGAAAGATGTGTTGTTGTTTAAACTTAAACTTAGTTAGTAGCTATACTAAGAGTAATAAAAGAACTCATAAAGGTAATGTTAGTGTAACTAATATGTATTGTCAATGCATATGGTATGTGTAGGACTTGGGGTGAACGTGAATAGTAATTGTCTAACCTACACGCGAGGCAAGTTCCCTAACCTTTTCTACCTTATTATTCAGCAAGGTTACTTTTCACTGTTATGTTATACTTATGCAAGTTCTCTAACTCAAAAACAACATTGTGCAAGTTTCCTTAACTCTATTTTTATAACTGAGCAAGTTTTCTAAACCTTATCTTTTGATATTGAGCAAGTTTTATCTAATGCTAGAACTTCATTGTACAAGATTGAATTCGTTAAACACATTATCGCTTTAATTCCATTTCAATTATACAAATTGCTAACTTTACACTTTCGTAGAGTTAAATTGTTTATTGTTGATTAAGCTCGTGTATCTATTGGTTTATGAGGATGCATGTTATGATTATTACATGATTATGCTATTAAATTATTCCTAAAGCATGATGTTAGTTTATAAATATCAATTCAACTATGATTATTGCATAGTATACAGTTATGTTGTTTGTAATCAACTAACCCTTAGTTGATTATCGTTGAATTCTAAATTACCCCATGATGTATCCAAACCAAACTCACTTTGGTACGGACTTGTATTCTAAATACTGAGAAGAACAACTCTTTTATAAGAGGTTACGCTTAGCGTTGAAATGATTGTGCACAATACATTGTACGAAGGGTTGATCCCCCTAAGTACGTGAAGTCCTTATAGTCTTATGACTGTTAAAGTTTAAGTTGAAAAATTACTTATAACTGTGGACATGATTCATGGTCATTAGACCCTCAGTAATTGATTAAAGTTTTTAGAAAGTAATAGAATCTATTGTTCAGTTCTATTAAACCTAATGTTGGTACATGATGTAAAGTTAACTGATTTACTTATTGTTATTTCAAGTGGGCCTTGTTTGCTCACTCTTGCCTGTAAAATTTCTTACAGCTAAGGTTGAAACTGGTGATGTACCTAGCACCAGTAAAGGGAAAGGAAAGATGAAACAATGCTGAAGACCTGTAATAGATTGAATAGTTTATTTTCAGACTTGTTTAAAGATTGTAATGAATATTAATTTAATTTCCGCATAAATGAATGTTTGTAAAGGTTAGATAACCTGGGAGATTTTTATTTAAGTTTAATCCTGTATGGGCAGGTTTTATTTATTCAATTTTATCAACTTGGTAGTTAGTAATGAATGTTTTGATTACGTGAACACCAAATCTTGAGGAAATGAAGTACCAGGATTTGGGGGTGTCACAATGATTATATAATTGTGTAGGGCACGTGAAGTACAGATAACTGTAAGTTATTAAACTGTTATCGGTAAACAACGATCAAGTCAAGTCTTTTGGTTCCTATTTTCTACGTGGACTTGATGAACTGTTTTAAATTGCATGATATGTTATGCATGTTGAAATCATGTAATGTTAAATTTAATATATGACTGCATTGTTTTGGCTAAGTAATGATGATTGAGTAAGGAACTCAATCTTTATATTTACTATTTGAATTAAAAGCATGTATGCCATGTTACTTTAATGAGATGTATATCGAGCATGTTATTATGTGCTATGTGATGCATGAAAACTGTTAGACTTTGTTGGGCTGTCTAGCTCACTCTTGCAAATAACCACTTTTGCAGGTCAAAATTTTAAGGTAAAGATATGTGCTAAGTGAGTTATAGAGATCTATATTCACAAAGATTACTTATGTTTTTATGAGAAATGTATTTCATATTTTGAACGTAACATGTTGTTGAATTATAAGTTGAGTTATCCAATGTATATGGATATTTAGTTATGATATAAGACATTGTATAGTCATTTTGTTGTAACGATTCATGATATAAGATTGAATCAAAGAGATGTAATGTAAAGGTTGCGATTTAGGGCAAGAAAGAAGGAAATGTATAAAAGTTTTAATTATTCCTTAATTTTATCAAGTTTAACATCGAATAATGATGTAAAGATAGATTAAAGTTGTATTGGTAACGATCGAGAAGGAGAATATTATTGTATGAATTTTGGGGTCGTTACAGTTGGTATCAGAGCCGTAGGTTATAAACCTTAGGTAGGAGTACCATAGGCTATAACCTTAGAGAAGAGAGGTGAAAATAATGAACGAATAAGCTCAAATAGAGTTTGAACAATAAGGGATTAAAACTTGCGTGAAAGGATTCAAAGAAGAATCTCGCAGAGTTATAAGGATTATGAATGTGGGGTTACCCAACTCCAATAATAAGGATGTAAGGTGATAATAAATAAACAATGTCTATAAGAAGAGAATGATAAAGAAGTTTAGAATAGAGAGTTATATCTAAGTATGGTGCAATTGTACTCTTTAATAGTTGATGTATGGTATCTGGGCTAAACGATTCATTCATAGAGCGGAGGTATATATGAACTAGCAACTCGGAACCTAGTTTGTTGGTTATTTGTGGGAAACCACTCAGCGTACCATATTGAAACTGTTAGAGACTAGATGTGTACCAAGTTTAGAAATGGATACGTATGATGAAAGTTGAGAACTTGAATGAAATTTTGAGCGATGTAAATGAAGTTAGAAATTTTTAAAGGAAGAATTGTTATATAAACAAGAAGATTCAAAGAATAATCTTGAAAAGATATAAAGATAAGAAATGGGAGTTTCCTAACTCCAATTGCCAAGATAACGAATAATGTCGTAACTGATGAAAAAGAGAAAGAATGAGGATCGTAAAACAAAACGATCACGAGTTAACAAAATAATTTTAAGGGAGATGATTATAGAATAAGATCACGACGTGATCTGTTTAAGTTATAAAAGGAAGATGGTGTGTAATGGTTGAATGATTATAGCTTGCTGCTATGAAGATAGTGTACTATGATAGTACGAGATAAACTCATGAGGAGTTATAGATAATGTGATACGAGGAATTCGTATCAAGCAAAGAGCAAGTTAAGAGCAAGATAGAGTTACGTGGGATTTCAATTGAGGACTCCTGTGATGGTTGAGTTGTACAAATCTTTGTATGGGCGAGGGTTTTGTGCTTGCACTCAGTTTATCACATTGATAATCATTGGAATGTTTGTGTCACGCTATTTGCTATATGCATGTTGAGAATGTGATTCTTTTCTCATGTGTATAACAGATAGGTAGAGTATAGTTAGAGAATATTATAAGGTTAAGTGCGAGTTCTTAAAACTCATACTTATGGTAGGTTCGTGACTCATAATTATATGGTATGTTTTGAACCCCTCAGCGAATGGACGCCTATGGTCTGACTAGGATAAGTTCTTAAACTCATATGATTGTGGCAAGTTCCTGAACTCATAACGTGTGGTAAGTTTGACGAACTGGGTGTAATTAAGTGTGAATGGAGTATTGAGGATGATATGAATAGATAGACCTATTAAGCAATGGATCATTATAGAAAGTGAAGTTGATGGTGGAAGCATAGGTACTCTAAATATACTAGCTATGCTAGACTTTCAAAATTTATTGACTTCGTGCTGATGTTTACATTTCTATTTTCTTGAAAAGCATTGGATCAAATGATGGAACCAATAAATTTTAACAACAATAATGTTATTCGTATGTCTATGCTAATTGCTTCGGCTAGACAAAAATGATTTGTAATATTTCAAAATGTATTTTATATCATTAATGCATCATGTAACCTGATGCAAAGATGATAAAAATGATGGAGTCATCAATGCAGTATTACCTAGTGTTGGATGTGATCTAAGGATCGTCAGCCCACTATGGTATGATGTAGTATGATAAAATCACCAAATGACAGAATCCTCAACGGACTGTAAATACAGTACGGTATCATGACGTCATAAAAAGATTTTTGAGATTTCTTTAAGATATGAGAATATATATGTATGTATGTATATGTATATTTCGATTGATGTCCGAATTATTGTAGAGGTCTATGCTATTTGATTCAGCTAGACAAATATTGAATGATGTTCATGAAATTCAAGAGTTTCTTGAGAAGTTATGCCAAACCAAATTGTTTTGGTGCGGATTCAGATGTTGAAAAGCTGAGATGAACAACCTTATTATTTAGGGGTTGCACCTAGTTTTATACTTTGTGCTCAAATGTTTGTGCATAATACATTGTACGAAGGGCTGATCACCCTAAGTACGAGGAGTCCCTATAGTCTTATGACTGTTAAAGTTTAAGTTGAAAGATTACTTATAACTATGGACATACGCATAGTGTTTAAATGTTTGTGCACAATACATCGTACTAAGGGCTTAACACCCTAAGTACGGGGGTCCTTATAGTCTTATGACTGTTAAAGTTGAAGTTAAAAGATTACTTGCAACTGTGGACATAGTTCGTGGTCTTATGACCCTGAGCATGGTTTGGAATCTTTTAAATTCCTGTTATTCATATCGCTTCCCAATTATTGAGCAATTGTGGAAGATTCTTGATATTCTAAAAGGTGAATGTAGTAAATATGATATTCCTTAGAAAGAAGTGAGTCGTAGAATGCGACACTGAATGATGAATATGTTGAATAAGTGAGAAAAGAGATTTTAAAGTGAGAAGGATATGAGTTATCAAAGAATAATGTAAAACATTTAATAATTGTAGAAAGATCTTTATGGAAAGAAGTGGTTATAAAACCCAAGGAATGAATATAGTAGTGACGTAAAAATCTATTTTGTTAGATTGAATGAATAAAAATTTCGAGGACGAAATTCTTAGAAGAAATGGTGAATGTAATATTCCGAGTGTTTATGATAGCGATTCTTAGAAAAGGAAATTAATGGTTTAAGAATATAATACTCAGAATATATTGAGTTCAAGTGAAAGTTATGAAATGAAACCTACAATTTGTTAAAGTAATGAATGTAGCAGGAAATATAAAACCTATATTAGATAAAATGATGAAAGATTACTCTGAGTTATTTGTTTAATTTGTGTCTTCGATTCTGGGGACTGAATCTTTGTAAGTAGGGAAGATTGTAACGAATGAGTGGTTTGAGTTGTGATTCTGAGGACAGAATCCTTCTAAGGAGGAAATGATGTAACAATCCAAATTTTTAATTATAATATTTAAATATTTGTTGAATTATATAAATATTTAATAGATGTATTTATCATGAATAAATGTTTATTTGATTTGAGTTGATTAATTAATTATTTAATAAATAATTAATGAGTTAAGAAAATTATGAGATAATATTCTAATTTAATAATTAAGTTAGAAAGTTTATAATTATTAAATAAATTATTATGCAATGAATTGTTATTAGAATTAATTAAATTAAGTATGAAAACTTAATTAATTAGAAGTGTGACAAATAATTTTATTATAAGTGGTTATTAAAATAAATTAAAGGAGTTTAATTTAGTTTTGCCAAACAAGACTTAAATATATTAAGTCTTTAATTTTTAAAGAATTTTGCCAAATAGAGCCTTATGGCTTTTGAATTTCTAAATTTTGAATTTTAATAATATAAATTGAATAAACAAAATATAAATAATATATATTAAGTTTGTTAACTGATAAAATTAATAGGGGCAATTATTATAACGTCGGTTTTTAAAACGTTTGAAAAAGCGTGCGTTGGTTTTTATTTTGATCTTTATGTTTAGTGTATTTGGCCTATACTGATAACTAAGAAAGGAAAAGAGTTTACAAAGGTTTGATAGAGTCTGAGAGAGAATCAAGAGAGAGAAAGAGAGTTCTTGAGCCTTTCAAATAGTTAGCTATGGTTAACAAGGATTTCTTAAGCATTAAGCAATAAAAGGTATGTTATATAACCTTAACATATATGTTTTACATTATAATCTCTAAGTCTCTGTGTTTTTGAATTTGACAGTAACATAAAATTCTTTACAAACTTTCTGTAAAACCATGATTTTATAATTGGTTAGGAAATTATGTGTATTTATAATTTTAATGGTTATACTAGCATAAATATATATATATATATATATATATATATATATATATATATATATATATATTATATATATATATATATATATATATATGGTTGTATGCTTAACATATAGATAAGATTGTATGCTAAATTAAGTCTACAAGAAAAGAAATTGGTTTTACAGTGAACACATGAACGTGTTTTGTAGGATAAAAAAAATTAGTATTGAATTTTGAGCTAATATGTGAAATTGAACTATGGCTATGCTAATTAGTTTGTTAAGAATTACAAAGAACATAGTTTTAAAGCATCAATTTGGTTTATCATAAGCATTTATAGTGTCATTGTGTCAAAGAAATATCAAACATGGAGTTTTGGGCTTTAAACTATGGTTTCAAGGATTTAAATTTCTGAAATTATTGTTTGATTGCTTTAAAATTGGTATATGTATGATAAGTAAATGTTTATGAGTAATCTTTATAAGATTTACGTCTTAATTTAGATGTTAGCAGTAGTAATTAGTCCAGAGTTTAGTTATTATATTCTTCATTGTTGGATTCTGCAAGTTTCGGCGGCCCAGCGCCAAAATTTGAGCCCCAGCGCCAAAAATCGCACCCCGGCGCCAAAATTCGAGCCCCAGCGCCAGAAGTTCGCGCCCCAGCACTAAAATTCGTGCCCCAGCGCCAATCTCGCGCTGCGGTGCCACTGGTTAGCCTAGTTCTCGCGCCGCCGCGTAGGGACAGAAGTCTGAGTCGGACAGTTTTGACCTCCTGTGGTAAAATGGCCATAATGTTCTCATACGAACTCCGATTGAGGTAATTCAAGATGATCCGGAACGAGGACGAATAGAACTACAACTTTCGTGCCAAAAGTTTGTCAATTTGAGGTCTTTAACATTAGTCAAAATGGTCATCTTTAGGACTATTGTGATTTCGGGGCCAATCGGAGGGCGTCGGGCATGTACATATGCATGTGTAGTGCTCCTGACCATAAAAGATGATGTCCTAAGTTAAAAAACATGAATGTTACTAAATATAATGATGCTTAACTTTAATACATGATGTATTACATAAGTTATAGAAGCATAGTAAGCATACACAAGAGAGGCAAATCGGGCGTGTGGCGATTGAACGTCGAAACGCCGTGCCAAGTGTTAACGAATTTAAAAAGTGTTTCAATTCAATTGAAATGAATATTATAGGATATGAAATAGGTTTAATATAAAACCAATAAGTAGTTCTAGCAAGACTTAAGCACTTGAACGAATTTCGAGTTTGACTAAGAAGAAATATAGTGAGTCATAAGTCGAAAAGTTAGCACAATCTAATTGAACATTGTGTGCTAATTTATAGGAAAGATTATGAGATATGGAGTAGAGTTTACATTACAATTACTATGTGTTGTTATGTGACTAATAGTTGATGTGTATGATTATATAATTGTGTAGGGCACGTGAAATGCAGATAACTGTAAGTTGTTAAACTGTTATTGGTAAACAACGATCAAGACAAGTCTTTCGGTTCCTATTTTCTACGTGGACTTGATGAACTGTTTTAAATTGCATGATATGTTATGCATGTTGAAATCATGAAATGTTAAAGTCAATATATGACTGCATTATTTTGGCTAACTAATGATGATTGAGTAAGGAACTCAATCTTTATATTTGCTATGTGAATTAAAGGCATGTATGCCATGTTACTTTAATGAGATGTATATCGAGCATGTTATTATGTGCTATGTGATGCATGAAAACTGTTAGACTTTGCTGGGCTGTCGAGCTCACTCTTGCAAATAACCACTTTTGTAAGTCAAGATTTTAAGGTAAAGATATGTGCTAAGTGAGTTATAGAGATCTATATTCACAAAGATTACTTATGTTTTTATGAGAAATGTATTTCATATTTTGAACGTAACATGTTGTTGAATTGTAAGTTGAGTTATCCAATGTATATGGATATTTAGTTATGATATAAGACATTGTATAGTCATTTTGTTGTAACGATTCATGATATAAGATTGAATCAAAGAGATGTAATGTAAAGGTTGCGATTTAGGGCAAGAAAGAAGGAAATGTATAAAAGTTTTAATTATTCCTTAATTTTATCAAGTTTAACATCGAATAATGATGTAAAGATAGATTAAAGTTGTATTGGTAACGATCGAGAAGGAGAATATTATTGTATGAATTTTGGGGTCGTTACAGTAATAATAAGATCGATGATTCGATGCAACCTTTTTGTGATCAATGTTTCAATGTAATTTAATCATTTTAACCTTAATATCCTAGATTAAAATTGAGTCATGGAATGTGTCATACTCTTTATAATTTAATCTGAATTTTTCTTAATCAATGAGTAGACTATATGAAACAAATCATTATTTGAGCATGGCCATGCATTTCATAGTCCTACTCAATCAAGAGGCCTATGGATATCACCCCTAATACATAGGAGTGTTAAATTCCATCTAGATCACTCATATTTCTCACACGATTCATGATGTACCCAATAATCACCTTTATAGTCCACCCTATTAAAGGTGACCTTTGATGATATCAAAGTACATAAATTCTTGTGTAGTAATGTTGTGATTTTAAGGTCGGAGGACCATTACATCATTTTCACTATGAGAATCGTTAATAACACTTTGATGCTCCACATAGAATTCTCATGGTGGGTCTGTCCAGTACATCGTTCTCTAACACATACCTATGCATTGACTTAATATCTCATATATTTATGACCAATGAGATTTGGTCATTAGTCAATCCACATACTAGTCTCAATGCATCATTGGTGTCCTATCAACAATGATACTCGACTAGGGACATTTAAGAGAAATGATACTAATTGTAATTATATAATCTCATGTTCAAGTCACATACTTGAAACTATATAATTTGTATCACTATTCTAAGGAATTATATTATGTTAACATTTATATAACGCAGTAAATAAAACCATAATAAAATCATTCATTTATTCAATCAAATATAATATCAAAATGTTAAGCAATTATATCAAATAATTGGCCTCTAGGGCATAAACTCTAACAATCAAATTAAGGACTGCCCAAAGAGAAAGAGCGATGCAGATAGCAGCAACCGCAATAACAACAACAATTGGTTGAACATTAGAGGGCCAGCCAGTCAAGTCAATAGACCAACGGCACGAACGTTCAACATGACCGTACATGATGCGGTGGAATCTAAAGACGTGGTGTCAGGTATCATTCCGATCAATGATATAGATGCATACGTGTTATTTGATTCGATTGCTGCCTGATCTTTTGTTTTCGAAGAATTTGCTAAACAGTTATACTTACCCCGTGAGAGATTAGAACACCCTATGAACGTAGAAGTAGCGAACAAGGAAATTATTCCCGTATAATATATTCATAGGAATTGTTATGCCGAATTGCGAGGATTTAAGCTCAAAGTGGATTTGATGCTGATTCGTTTGGGGGAGTTCGATGTAATCATTGGAATGGATTGGTTATCGGTTCACGGAGCAGTTATAGACTGTAAGAAGAAGTGTGTACACCTTAAGACTTTGAATAAGTCGAAGGTGGTATTTTATGGTAGTAAATTCCCGAGACAATCTCATTGTCTGACGATGATGCAAGCGCAGAGATTGCTTATGAAGGGTTGTATAGGTTATTTGGCTCACGTGGTTGATACTCGACGAGTCGAGGGTGAACTGAGCCAGATACATATTGTAAGGGAATTCGTTGATGTTTTCCCATACGAGATTACGGGTTGCCACCGGATAGAGAGATTGAGTTTGTTATTGATTTGGCACCGGGGACGACACCAGTATACAAAGCGTCGTATTGTATGGCACCAGTAAAGATGAAGGAACTGATGGCTCAATTACAAGAGTTGTTAGATAAGGGATACATTCGACTGAGCGTATCACCATGGGGAGCACCAGTCTTATTCGTAAAGAAGAAAGATGGGTCGCTAAGACTATATATCGACTACCGAGAGTTGAACAAAGTCACCATTAAGAACAAGTACCCGTTTCCCAGGATAGATGATTTGTTTGATCAGTTAAAGGGGGCAAAGTACTTTTCAAATATTGACATGAGGACCGGTTATCACCAACTGAAAGTGAGGCCGAAAGACATTCCAAAGATAGCATTCAGAACTCGGTATGGACACTCTGAGTTTCTGGTAATGTCATTCGGATTGACGAACTCGCCAATAGCATTTATGGATTTGATGAACATAGTGTTCAAACAGTATTGAGAGACAGAGGAAGAACACACCGAGCATCTTCGGATAATGTTGGAGACATTAAGGAGGGAGAAGTTGTATTCAAAATTCTCTAAGTGTGAGATTTGGTTGCAGAGAGTGTAGTTTTTGGGGGACGTTATTGACAAAAATGGTGTTTCAGTGGATCCAGCGAAGGTAGAAGCGGTTATCAATTGGGAGCAGCCGAAGGCACCGATAGAAATCCAGAGTTTCTTAGGATTGGCGGGATACTATCGAAGATTTATTCAGAATTTTTCGAAATTAGCATCGCCGTTGACCAATCTTACCAAGAATGCAATTAAGTTCGTTTGGGCGGAGAAGTGTGAAGAAAGTTTCCTAGAATTAAAGAAAAGGCTTAGTCAAGCACCTGTATTGGTCATACATGACAACACGGGAGGGTTTATAGTGTATAGTGATGTGTCACACAAGGATCTTGGATGTGTACTGATGCAACACGGCAGGGTCATTGCGTACACATCGCGTCAGCTGAAAGATTATGAGAAGGGATATCCGACTCATGACCTGGAGTTAGCAGCAATAGTTTTCACCTTGAAGATTTTGAGGCATTATTTATATGGCAAGAAGTGTGAGATATATACGGATCACAAGTCTGAAGTATATCTTCACGAAGAGAGAGTTAAACATGAAGCAGCGCCGATGGTTAGAATTGATCAAAGATTATGATTGCGAGATTCTATACCATCCGGGCAAAGCAAATGTAGTGGCAGATGCCTTGAGCATAAAAGGTAGAGAGAAGTTATTGAAGTTGACCATTCAAGAAGAATTGGTGAAAGATTTCGAACGACTAGACTTGGAGATTAAGTATTCGATGGAGATCGACGAACAATTATTTATGGTGATAGCAAGCCCGACTTTATTGGATAAGGTTAAAGAGGCACAAGAAAAGGATGAAGATTGCAATAACATCAAGAAGCGATTGACTGAAGGAGATAAATTGAAATTTAAGGTTGATAGCACTGGACTGCAAAGATTTGAAGGACGAATTTGGGTACCGTTAGTACCAGAACTAAGAGAAGAGATTTTGCAAGAGGCGCACAGTACGAGATATTCGATACACCCAGGAAGCACGAAGATGTACCAAGATTTGCGTCACAACTTCTGGTGGCCAAACATGAAGAGAGAGGTTACGGAATGCGTAAGTAGATGTCTAACTTGTCAGAGAGTCAAGGTAGAGCACCAACGACCAAGCGGGTTATTACAACCATTGGAGATTCTAGAATGGAAATGGGATCACATCACAATGGACTTTGTGGTGGGCTTCCGGCAACGCGGAAAGGGCACGACGCCATATGGGTGATTGTAGATCGTCTTACTAAGTCAGCTCACTTTTTGCCGATTAAGTATAGTTTGGACCAATTAGCCAAATTGTATGTCAAGAAAATTATCTCGAGGCATGGGGTGCCGGTATCTATTATATCATATAGAGATCCGTGATTCACGTCAAACATTTGGAAGAGTCTTCAAGAAAGAATAGGGACACAACTACAAATAAGTACCGCGTATCATCCGTAGACCAATGGGCAAAGTGAGAGAACAATTCAAACACTTGAAGACATGCTCCGAGCTTGTGTGATGGACTTCAAGGGTAGTTGGGAGGATCACCTTTCATTAGTAGAGTTCGCGTATAACAATAGTTATCACTCCAGTATTGGGATGCCGCCTTACGAAGCACTGTATGAGAGGAAGTGTAGAACGCCCTTATATTGGGATGAAGTTGGAGAACGACGACTCTTAGGACCAGAGTTGGTACAACAGACGGTAGAAATCATCAGGGTGATAAGAGCTTGACTAGTAGCAGCTCAAGACTGCTAGAAGAAGTATGCGGACTTACACTACAAGAAGAAAGATTTTGAATTAGGAAGCTATGCGTTTCTGAAAGTATCTCCCTGGAAAGGGAAGATTCGTTTTGGAAAGAAGGGTAAGTTAAGCCCTAGGTTCATAGGATCGTTCGAGATTCTGAGGCGATTCGGTGAAGTGGCGTATGAGGTAGTGTTACCTCCTGAACTTGAGCACATTCACAACGTGTTTAACATGTCAGTATTGCGGCCATATAAACCATACTACAAGCACGTCATCTCCTATGAACCAATCCAAGTCGAGAAAGACTTATCATACGAGGAAGTTCCTGTCCAGATATTAGATAGGAAGTGTCGACGTTTAGTTGTCCCTTTTCGTTACTTGTTCTTTGGTGTTCTCATTTTAACTGAGATTTGTTTGAAAAAATAAGTGAAAAAGGTCCGACATGTATAATGTCGACGATGGACTGTTAAGAGTTGTTAGTTGGTTTTTTAAATGATTGTACCAACACAATCGAGAAAAGGTTTGCACATTGACCTAGTGATGTGACCCTGCTAAACGGGTCGATGAAACCGAGATTTATTAGGACCCGGGGACTTGATTATGCGGAGGGAAGGTTTTAGGCACCCCCCCCCCCCGACATCCGTGTTACCACGGTGACCGCCACTTTTCAAGAAACTGTTATCTAAATGTGTGTGTGTGTGTGGATCAATGTGCTATTATTTGGAAGTAGTGCGAGGCCTCGTTCGCACCTATATACACAGGGTTTGAATTTATGTAGAAATTCAGTTTTTAGCAAGATATGACAATGATGTTTTTTAAAAGAGGTTTTTCAAACCCTGATGCTCAATAGTAATTGAGACCTTTTGATACTTCCATTTTATTCAATATTCGGCTTTATTGCTTTTATTATTGAGATGCAAAGAATCTACATGAAAATAATGTAAAAATAATACCGACTTTCTCGTGGGTCTGAAAACCATCTAAGAAAATTCAAACACCGCAGATAAATTTACAAGCTACTTACAGCTAAAAAAGGTCCATCACAGGAACCGAATCTAGATTCAGTAAGCTGAATCTGTGATCACATGATTTCTAGGCTCACATGATGCTGCAATTTGTATAAAAATCGTAAGCAGGTATATATATAAAATCTGTATATATATATATATATATATATATATATATATATATATATATATATATATAATATATATATATATATATATATACAGACATGATCACCAACCACGAAGCACCTCCATTGGGGATCAGAAATGTAAATAAAGCTGTAAAAGTTATCAACCACCACGGAGGAAACTCCAGGCGGCACAAACGTAAAGAAAGCTGTAAAAGCGATCAACCGCCACGGAGGAAACTCCAGGTGGGACAAAACATAAAGAAAGCTGTAAAAGCAGTCAACCACCACGAAGTAAACTCCAGGTGGAACAAAATATATATATATATATATATATATATATATATATATATATAAGCAAGTAAACGCACCGGATGTAAAATCTAGGCTCATCGAACAGAGTTCGACACAGTTCATATATATAATAAATATATATATTAAAGCAGTAAACGCTCCAGACCGAATTCTAGGCTCATCGATCAAAGTTCGACACACAGTTCATATATATATATATATATATATATATATATATATATATATTAAAACAAATAAACGCTCCAGACCGAAGTCTAGGCTCAATAGAGGCATAACTCGATAATGTTAGTCCATATATATATATATATATATATATATATATATATATTATATATATATATATATATATATATATATATATATGTATATATATATTATGACAATCCAGATTTCCGGATTGTCCAGAAATTAAGATTTAAAGAATTAGTTATTAATAAAATAAATTTTTATTAATACTATTATGTGCTATGTGATTATTAATCGTTCTATAACCTAGGATGATTAGAAGTCGGGAGGATTCTGGCTACGAGCTAGATTGAACGAGTAAGAATTTTCAAGACGAAAATGAAATTTTTCCGGGAACAAAATATTTCTGGGAAAAAAGACGAAATAAGCACTATTCACCCGATGAAACCTAAGGGTTAGGGTTTGAATAACCTAAGCCTTTCCGAGAGTTCGGTATGTCGAAATGACATTCCGTCGAAAGATTTGACGATAATATATCGTGAAAAGTTAAGTAAGCCGATAAAAGTTTTTCTCGAAAAACATGCAGAAATCGGACGAAATAAAAATGACGAAAAGTATTGCTGTGTACTTTTCATTCGTTTAGCTACGTTAGGGTAAAACGTGAAGGAAAACGCTTAACGTTGAAAAGTGTTTTTCAATTTTTCAAAGATCCGAAGAATACGTAAAAGTTAATCGGTAAAGGAAAGACGAAATATCCAAAAATATTTGAATTCCGAGAATCGCAGTTTTCGAACTGTCGGACGAAAACCGAAAGACGGAAGCACGAAGCTTCCGAAGGAAGCTAGCTAAGGAGGTGGGGCGGCCACTTGGCCACCAAGTAAACTTGGTGGCTAAGTTATAAATAGTAAGGAAGTTAGGGTGGCGAAAATACTAAAATGCCCCTAACCTTGAAAATCTATAAATAGTAAGCTTAATCTCATTTGAATGGGATTTTGAAAATCTTACACTTTGAGAGAGAAAGAGAGAGAGTTCGGATGGGGGAAGAGAAGGAGAAGAAGGAAGGAAAAGCTAGCTTGAATGCACGCTTTGTCCGACGGAAGGAGATTAAAGAAGAACGGTAATCCGAACCCGAGTTTCTTCTAAATTTTCTTTAAGTTTTTATGTTTAAAAACATAACTTAATGAGAATAAGAAGTAAAAGATATTGAGAATGAGAAATAAGAAATAAGAAATTTAGTTTATAAATTTCTTAAGGAAGTATAAGATTCGTAAGGATTTTGAGCGATCCGAATGAATCTTATGAATGAGTAGGTTAAGTAAGTAAGGAATGGTGTTTATAACATCAAATTCTAAGAAAAAGTGAAATCGTAATCCAAAATATCGTTTAAAAATGAAGAACGAACGAAGAACGAGAAGAACGCGAAGAACACGAAGAACGTTGTTGATGGACAAATTTAAAACTATCATAGTGTAATTGTTGTTGATGGACAATCTTAAAACCATCACGTATAAGTTAGATGCTTATTTCTTGGTTAGGAACGTTAGAAACGTTCATGAAGAACGGATTAAAATTGAGCTATAACGAAGTTATGGCGAAATTTTCGTAAAAGACGAGCGAGAATTTGAAAGTTAGTAAATGAACCTGAACATGTAAGGTTTCATAAGAATGTAAGAGAACGTATAAAACGTGAGTCGTGGACTCAAGAACGAACGAATTTTGAGTTTGGATGACCGAATTACGGACGAACGAACGAAGAACGTTAAAAACGTTAAAATGAACGAAGAGTGAAGATTAAGCCAATTGAATGGCATGTTAACAGATTTCAAAAAAAATTCTATTCAAGGGTAATCGGAGTACGTAAGATAAGGAAGAAAATGGCTTTGGAATGACCTCGTTCCGAGTTATAACGAAGAAGTTATGAGATTTCGAAATCAGCGTCTCAAACTTGTAAAAGACTTTGAAAAAAAATTCTAGGTTTCATGCTTGGCGCCGCAGCGCGAGCTCGGCCATAAGCTGCTGGAGAGTGGCACCGCAGCGCGAGAGATAACAAAGGACTTGGCACCGTAGCGCCAGTCCGGGAAGAGAGGAGAGAGCAGTAGCTCGCGCCGCAGCGCGAGAGGGAAAGAAGGGCACGGCGCCACGGCGCCGCAGCGCCGGTGCAGGGCAATGCCCAAAAATGAGAATTTTATTTCTCAGATACTAGAGGATGTGCAAGAAAAAAAATATGAACATATAGTTCACGTAATGTAACACTTAATCAAGTGTTTTAAACCTTTAGCAAAGGTTGAACGGAAAGATTTAACATAATTAAAAGACGGAGAATGTAAGCGCTAGATTACATAACCGATATACGGGGACCGTAGTCGCAATAAACGAGCGTGAGGGATTGCTATGATTGTGGTTCCTTAGACATTGAGTGATGAAGGTAATGAATAACATTTCGATGTTATGTCATAGTAAGGAAAGATAAGGGTAAAGCGTATAGACGCTATGAATGTAACGTTGTTGCAATGAACGATCGGTCTTAGCATACAATGAATGGTATGGCTTCGACCTTAAGAAAGAATAATGAACATGGGGTTCATGGGATGGATAATGATCGAAAGCAATTAAAACCTTGAGTAAAGGTTGAATGAGAGATTAAGAGACGAGCAATGTGAACGTTGAATACGTAAATGATCTTTGTAAATCGTATTCGCGTTTGACGAACGTTCTAAGTATACCCTAGTTGTATGACTTAGACGTTGATAAAGGTGGTAAGTAAGATACGAATGGTATCAAGAAAGCCGTAATGAACAGTAATAAGATTAAAGAAAGTCCGAGTATACAAAAAGCTGTATGACTTAGACGATAAAGAATGAATCCTGAGGTATGGCATTTAGTTGCCAGAAAGCCGTAAGGAATAAGAAGTTGACTTAACGAACATTATAGTTAATGGTTCGGATAAGCTAAGAAGAAGATAAGAATGCAGATCATCAAATATGATAAATGTTTTAAGTAAGACATCTTCGTATGTCATAAAACCGTAAAGCGGTAAAGAAAGTTGGTGGCGTAAACTTAATTGTAAGAACGCGAACCTTAAGAAGTAAAGTTAAGTAAACCAATGCGTAAGTCAAGTATATGACTAATTGGTACATGTTATTTTTCCTTATGTGTTATATAGGAATTGGAATGAGCAGTTCAGCGTAAGCTGTAGCTGTGCGTAAGTCAAGTTTTCTAACTTCATTCATACTATATGAATGCTAGTTTCTTAAACTTCTCAGATGTTGAACTTGAGAAGTTATGTCTATGTGCATATGTGTTAAGTATGTGCAAGGTGGTGTAACGTATGAGGCCTTGTGCCACAATTTGAACACTTCGGTGTTTCTGTGAGATGAACTGTTCTATGTTTGAACTGTTCAATAAAAGAATGTTCTGTTTATACATGAACCGTTATTGTTAAGTCTGTGCTATTGATTCTAGCTAGACAGAATGTGCATGAAAGAGAGTAGAGAATGAAAGTATTTCAAAGTGAATGTGACTAATATTTTAAGATGATAGGAATCAAGACTATTCCTATTATTCAAGCTGCTTCGTAACCTTTGTTCGGTTATTAAAGTCTGAAAAGAAAGTTTGAATTCTGAATTGTTTGTTCAGACTATTATGACTTGCTGGGCAATTGAATGCTCACACTTGCTTTAAATGAAAAACATTTTCAGCGAACGATGTTAGAAGAATTTAAGGATCCCGTAAAGATCAAGCTGACGGTATCCAGATGAAATGCCATTCAGAATGTGAATGAGCGAGAAGATCAAGTGAAGACTTGTAATTTAAAAAGATGAAAATTAAACTATAGACTAGTTTAATGAACTGTATGTATCCTTGGTGGCGGATAAAAGTCACTCGTGCAAGATGTAAAGAATAATATAATTATCATTATTTGTAATGAGAAAAGATATAAGGTTTTTAGAACCTGGGATTTGAGAGTGTATGTTGTTATATTTCAGTATATAATGATGTATGCAGAATGAATGATGCACTCATGACGTACGGAATCCGGGTGTGAAGATAGACCGAATTTTGGGGCATTACATATATACAAACTAAAATAAAACTACGGACCGAAGTCTGGGCAAACACACGCAACACGACTCTCAACGTGAAGAAGGGTGTGCGCAAAGATGCGGAGAAAGGCTTTAAAGTGTGTGAGAAGGCTTACAATGGGCTGCCAAAGAAGACTTCTATGTCTTTAAAGTGGATGAAACTCGGCTCCCGCCGGTACAAAAGTAGCTATATGTGAGCTCACAAGTGTTTAAAATGAGAAATCACTCAGTATATTGCAAGTACGGAGCAATTTTGGCAGGCTTCCTCGCTCTTTCTCTTTTTAAAATGGCCACCCCAAGCCCTCTATTTATAGAGGGGGGAGCCGCAGGTGTACCTGAGGCTGCCCGGGTTGCCCCGGATTTCTCGGGTCGCATCGTCTCGCAGTACGTGCACAGAGGCACTGTAATGTCCGCTCGAACTTTCAGAATTGTAATCTGGGCATCCGACTGAGGTATTTAGGTCCTATCTCGGACCGCCATTGTTGAGAGTTGTACAATGACATGGGATTAGAGGTTGTACGAAGTCATGAAGATGGGATGGTGCCCTCCGGTCTTCAAGCTTCAAATTCTATCCGTTAGCCTGCACAATAGTCACTCGGGATTGGTTTTCCTTGATTCTTGTGGGACATTGTTGTGTAGAAATGCGTGTATAAAATGTTTAGACGGCGTGATGTGGCTCTAGAGTGGCGAGATGATGCCTTTGCCCCTCACCGGAGTTATCGCCAGTTTGGGCTGATAAAGCAAACGTTGCTCAGGGTTATCGCTGAGATTGGACTGCTGCCAATGTTGGAGATCCTTAGTGTCATCTCTAAGGTGTGCATGTCTTCCCGGTGCTAAATTTAGGCTTTATACTAAATAACTCGGTGTGAGTGCCGAGGTTGAAGCTGATTGCATTCATTTGAAACAAACATTTTTGGGGTTATCACCGGAAATGCATTCCTTGGGGCTATCACCAAGGTTGGTAGCTGCTACTCCCAGTGTTGGGACTGAGACTGTATACCTCGGGGTTATCTCTGAGATTAATCGGTCTTCTCCGGTGGAATTTCTGGTGTTGGAACTGCATACCTCGGGGTTATCTCCGAGTTTGGAATTGTTACTCCCGGTGTGTGTTCCGTGGTTGGTGCTGAACTTCCGATAGTATCAGGACTGGATGTAAGCTATCTTCCAGGGTTATCTCTAAAAGACGAATCTGCCCTCCTGCAATGTCAGTGACAGGTGTGCAGAAAATTTTGAGTGTCTACAAGAAGGAATAGAAGTTGAGGAATAAAATCATCCATTCCGTTAAGATTCTCTAGAGGAATCACGTAGTCGAAGAAGCTACGTGGGAGTTAGAAAAGAAAATGAGAGCGAATTATCCGTTTTTTATTTGAGTAACCTTATTTTTACAATTTCGAGGACGGAATTTTTATAAGGAGTAGGATGTAATGACCGTGAATTTTAAACTCCTTATTTAATTAAATATGTGATTTAATTTTTAATGAGTTAGCTTTATGAGTCTATTTAAACCTTATGTGGTTATGTGAATTTATGAAATGATTAAAGGGAGTCAGTAATAGTTATTTAAATTGGTGGACTAACAATAAGAGTTTGGTATCAAAGAATTGTTAGGATTCTTAATGATTAAATATTCAATCCATTTGAATATAATTATAAATTTTGACCATATTGATTCATTTCAAATATGGGTATATCACCACTATGGAAGTTAAATTATCTCACATAAAACATGTGTGGTGATAGGATTTGGAACTGACTAGAAGCTATCCCATTTTGGCACTGCCAGGTACTGGCGCAGCTGCGTCGTCCCAGCAGTACAAAATGGCGCAGCTGCGCCAGTGTCCAACCTGAGAAAAATGAGTTCTACTGTAGAAAATGAAATGGAACATTAATGTAAGGTGTGACATGCATAAAATCATATAATAAGAATATATCCTAATGATATGGAGTATCAAGTAGTGCAATAAAATCATAATTGATTGTTAAACAGAGATAATTGAATATATATGTATTCCAGAAATTGGGGAAAGAAATTATGTGTGTACACTGGTTAGATAATATTAATTAATTAATAATGTGTTGATTAATAATTATTATGATTAAATAATAACTAATGAGTAAGAGATTTATAATTATTATATTTACTCGATAAATTTGTGCAAGCATACAAAATAGTAAATCTTTATTATATGGTAGTTAACTATATATTTTATATAGTCCAAGGTGGCACATTTATATGTATATATATTATGTATATAGTAAGAGTTATTTACATTCATGTGAGTTGAATAATAATATTGTTAATATGAAATGAATTGTGTATACACATTTTATAACAAAAGTTTATATTATGTGTAGATATAGTATAAACCAAATGTTGCATTAGTATTACATTTTGTGTAAGTGCTGAGATTTTTCTCTATTGTCCCAAATTAAGTGTCACCAAGTACATGAATAGTAGCATGAGGCTAATTTACGTATTTTCCAAAAAGCTAGTTATCCTACTCTATTTTCATCTCAAAATCAACCAACCGAGAGCAATAAGTGGATGGGGAATGGGATTCATGAGTGGAATCACCAACTCTCTCTTAACCATTATACATTCTTGAAATCCTTTGGTTTGATTTAGGAGGTAATTACATTATCTATGTAACCATTCTTCTATAAATAAGACCTTCACCTTCCTCATTACAATTGCTGAGAATTAATTGCTAAGGATCTTGTAAGGAGTGAGTGTATTGCAGCTCAATTACTTCAAGAGGTATGAAAATCCTAAGTTGTGTTTTGTCAAATTCTTAGGAATTACTAGAATTCTTTGTTAATCAATGTGAATTAACATGCCATGATATGTTTATGAAGTATGTTTACATGTTTAAACTCTTAAGTGATGGATTGGATCATGTTTGAATCAAGTAAAATCGAAGTTGGTTAGTACTCTACAGAACAGAGCAGCTACTGCTTCTGGTCCCGACATGGGGCAGCTGCGCCCTATTTGTACTAGGGTGCAGTGCAGCTGCGCCAGGTCTGCACCAGACCTTTTGTGTTCTGTTAGGTTTCTATTGTGCTAACTTGTTGGCACCTGGTTAGACCAAGCATGAAAACTGTTCAGCACTCACACATAAGCATATGCATGTAGTATGATCAAGTATAACAATTTTAGTACATATGATTGACATAACCCTAATGGTTTTGAAATGAAATTATAGTTTCAAAAGTGGACGTTGTCACGAACACATCATGTGAGCATTCTGACTTTATGAACCTGATAATATGGTTTATATTGACATGAAATGCAAGACTAAAGTGATTAAGCACATTACCATACATGATTGAAAGTTAAGACTTTTTCAAAGATTAGAAATCTAAGACTTTTCAAAGTGAACTTGACCAAGACCTTTATCTTGTAAGTTATGACTATGAAAGCATGTATATTAGGACTCATTATGCCTATAGATATATTGGCATGAACATCGTTTGGTTAATGTATGATTTTCACACATAGTCGTAAAAAGGAAATTTCTAAAATATGAACTATGTGAGTAAAGTATACATGTGTTGTCTATATACAAGCATGACTACTGAGTATTTTATAACCAAGTTACGAAGCATGATAACCACATAACTTTTCTATTCCTAAGCACCATATAAATTATAAGCTAAAAACTTACAAAGGTAAATTCAAGTATGGTCATGTGTCATATGAAACCTCTAGCATGCATGTATGTTAATATGTATGTATAGGGGTGTGTTAGAGTTGGGTTGCAGTTAGGAGAGCAAAGCTCAAACCTGGTATAGCCAGGGGACAGCTCAGTTGCGCCGTCCCTAAGCCTAGATCAGGCGCAGCTGCGCCGTCCTGTAGTCATGAGTAGATTCTGTTTTTGTTTCTGAAATTCAAGTCATGCATATATGATTTCTCTACCTTGTAATATATGACCATTATGCCATATAATGTGCTAAGAAGCATGATCTGAGATGACTTGATTCTTGTAAGTGTAGACTCGTATTAGTTTACATGTACTAATTGAAAAGACCGACTTGTTAACATTAGGTCGTTTCAACGCAAGTTAATTAAAGCTAGAATTAATTGTAGCTGAGCAAAAAGGCAGGTTTCCTTGGACTTCACTCTTTGGTTGTGCAAGTTCCTTAATTTTTACTCATTTACTTGGGCAATTATTTGAACACTAGTTTATTGTGTTGCAAGTTTCCTAACTTACACAACTTTGGATTTTGTGCAAGTTCTTGAATTTCGTGCAATTCGTATATTGAATGCAAGTTTCCCTAAACCTACTCAAATTATTATGGAACAAGTTCCTTGAACCATACTTTTATTGTGTAAAGTATCCTAACCTTTGCATTAACTTTATGCAATGGACATGAGTAAGAAAGTTATTCATTTAAGCTTGAACTTTATTTCCAAGCATGATATTAAGTGGTTTAATTACCTTACAATTATTTCACATCGATATTATTGATATTCGCACTTAGTGCACTTGAGTTCGTATAGTCTTGGACTTGTACATCGTTTAAAGTTCAATAATTCTTGAATTGTGTTAGATCTGAACCTTTGTTCGGCCAGACAAGTGTTTGAAGTTTTGTAAAAGCTATCCAAACCAATTGATGGTAAGGATTCTTAGACTGCAAGAACACCTCTTTTATGATAGGGGAGTACCCCAAGTATCTAATATAAGATACAAAGAGCAGATTTAAATGTTATGCATATAAATGGTGTACGCGAGACTGATCCCCTCAAGTACTTATTCTGTAGCCACTAACTAAAGGGTCAATTAGCGATTGATTCCATTGGAGTGTTATAGTTCAAAGTCTACTTGACTAGCAGTTATTCTAAAAGCAATCATTATCTTTGCTTCTAATATTTATATTTTTGAATCCTTTAGATATTCATATTGTTAAATTCATTGTCTGATATTTTCCATTCATCATGATATATTCTTATTGTTGTATTTAAACTTGTTGAGCAAAGTTGTTTCTCATCCTTGCTATATCATGAATTATATTGCAGCTAAGCCCGAGACCTCAGGAAAGGACAAGGGTAAAGGAAAGATGTAGGATAGTGCAAGGAGCAGAATTTATCTTATGCTTAATTTAAATTATTATGTAATATGAACCCTAATTACTATTATAGGGTATGCTTGTAAGACGATATTAAGGTTATCGTATCTTGGGACTAGTAATACCTTTTGAATGAATGACGTACGTTTATTATATTTTGCATTTTAGTTATCGTATGTTGTTTAAAGGTGGATGTTTGTATTTTTTCGTGATGACCGAATCGGGGTCAGAGGACCCGGATTCGGGGGCGTCACAGCTGTAGCGCCACATCATCATTAAAAAGACCGGAGGTCGCTGTGACACCCCCAAACCCAGGTACTTCGATTCCACGGGATTTGGTGTTCACTGTACAAGCATCATCTATCTATCTACCCATAAATAATATCAAACCATACAATAGATAGAAATCATAATAAAATCTCTTCCCTTAAGGGTTACATCAACTGAATCATAAATAAATCCCAGGTTACTCTAACCTTAAAACATCTGTGCGGAATTCTAAACAAATAAGTCTTAAACATAAATACATCATCAATTAAAATATCAAGTCTTCATCACTTGCTAACTTTGCCCTTGCCTTTACTAGTGGAGGGTTCAACGCTTCTTTCATTCTTAACTGCAATGTTATTATTAAGCAAGAGTGAGCACAAATGCCCACAAGTATAAAAATGAAATAACAGTATAATAACATGCGAATAATCAAAGACATCTGAATAAAAGCTCAACTTTTGAATCAAGAATAAATAACAAGAATCAAAAGAATTTTGAGGGTCATAAGACCTTGAACTATGTCCTAGGTTAACAAGAAAAATACTTGAAACCTTTAACAGTCATAAGACTATGGACCTTCTTCTCGTACTTAGGGGGATCAGCCCTTAGTACCATACTGTGCACAATATCTTAACGCTAAAGCGTAATTAATCCCCTATACAGGGTTGTTCATCTCAGTTTGACATTCGAGTCCGCACCAAAGGAAGTTTGGTTTGGATAATTTCATCAAGGGTTCTGAAATTTAGAACGCTCATCAACTATGGACTGGTTGAATCAATAAGGTTCACTAGTCTAATAAGGTTCAACAAATATTGATATTTGATTAGAATAATAATCTCAAAAGTATACAATAGGACAATTATTGTATAACTGAATCTCGTGTACTTGTAGGACCGACTGAGGAGGAGCCCCGAGACATTCATGTCGTTAGGGAGCAGCTGGTGCTGAGGGTTTCATCTCCATTGATCACCGTTGTTGGTCAGGAGCATGAACCTGAGATTGATCCTGAGGAGGGTCCTGAGGAGGAGTTTGATGAGGAGGAAGAAGAAGAGGAGCTACCACGGTACACTGTTGATGCTGAGATGTATGACACACTATATGATCGTAACGTGGAGTTACAAGATGAGGTTCAGGAATTGACTAAGCGAGCGACTGTTCAGCAGTCTACTTTAGAGGAGAAGGATAGAGAGATTGTGACCCTTCTTACACGTTTAGAAAACGTGAAGTGGGATCTGGTTCATGAGAAGGGTCAAATCGAAGATAAGACCGAGGAGATAGAGAAGCTGAAGAAGGAACTGAAGAAAACCTCCGGAAGACTGAAGATAGCAGAGGAAGGATGGGTAAGAGAATCACATCGAGCTGATCGTGCAGAAAATGATAGTCGTGCAAAGAAGGCAAGGCTTGAAGACACGTACGCCACACTTAATCATGCGATGGATGAGGTTCAAGAGCGAGTGTTAAGGTACCCCATCCAGTTTGAAGGACTTCCATCGTATATGTTAGATCATAGGACGATGTCTCGTATCATGAATGAGGAGCGTGGCAAAGCTATTGAGCACCTTGGAAGACAGGAATAGAATCTGTTTATTTATGTGAAAGACTTATATAGTTTTATGTAAATTCCGATGTATTTATGAACTAAGGAATATGTTAATATTTGAATGTTTTAAATCCCGTGGATTCTTTATTCCAGGATAGATGATGTAAATAGTAGTATGCTATAGTTTAATGTTAAAACTTTTTATTTGAATGAAAAGATATCAAGTTGTTTGAGATGATGTGTTAAGTGATATGTTAAATTGTTGAGTAATGTCTTAACTATGTAGAGAAATAAATAAAGTTCTAATAAACGTTTATTTAACAGAAAAATGCCGCCAAGGAGAAGACAACAACGTCAACCGACTCAGGAAGAGTCAACCAATAATAACAATAATGCCAACGTTAATCCAGTTCAACAGCTAGTTAATTTACTAACTGGAGTCATGAATAACCAACCGCAAGCTCCACCTAGCACAATGTTTAAAGATTTTAAGGCGGTGGGACCGCCAGAGTTCAAAGGTTCCAGAAACCCGATCGAGGCTCAAACGTGGGTGATGGAAATGGAGAAGGTTTTCGACGTTGCTAGGGTTCGAGAAGATCAGAAGACCATTTTTGTGACATTTATGCTGAAGTCTGAGGCTAGCTACTGGTGGCAGGCAAACAAGATGGGAGGAGGTGAAGGTGTAATTACGTGGGAGAGATTTAAAGAGATGTTTTTCGAAATGTATTTCCCAGCTAGTTCACGGAATCAGATGGAGGTGCAATTTCTGGAATTGAAACAGGGAAACATGAGCGTGCCTGAATACGCGGCTAAATTCGATGAGTTGGCAAGGTTTGCCCCGTATCAAGTACACACTGACGAGAGGAAAGCCAGACAATTCGAACAAGGACTGAAGCCTTGGGTATACAGCAAGGTATCAATGTTTCAACTTAACACGTTTACGGGAGTTTTGGAAAAGGCCATTCTCGCGGAAGGAGGAAGTGATGCAGTGACTAAGTACAACCAAGAACAGAAAAAGAAAAAGAGTGAGAATGAAGGTAATAACAAGACTGGTGGAAGTAATACTGGGAATAATAATAATCAGAAGAGGAAGTGGACGGATAACTCGACAGCTGGAAGTCAACACGGAGTGCAGAAAAAGAAGATAGAAGTATGTCCGACTTGCGGCAAGGCACATCTAGGAGTTTGTTTGAAGGGAAAGAGAGTGTGCTACAATTGTGGTCAGGAAGGCCACATAGCACCAAATTGTCCAAACCCAAAGAAGGGTGCTTGTTTCAACTGTGGTTCGAAAGATCATTTAGCAAGAGACTGTCCCAAGAAGGGATCGGGAGGATCAGGACAAGGAGGAAACCGGGGAAATAGCAGTGGAAATACCGTAACCATCACCGGACCACCTGTAACAAACCGACCAACCGCCAAAACTTTCAATATGACGGTGCAAGATGCAATCCAGTCTCGTGATGTGGTGTCAGGTATCACTCCGATCAATGAAATTAATGCTTATGTTTTGTTTGATTCGGGTGCTACTTGTTCCTTTATATCCGAATACTTTGCTAATAGTTTAGATTTGCTTAAGGATGAATTGGAATATCCCATGATTATAGAAATTATGAATAGAGAGATAATTCCTGTTAAGCATGTGTATAAGAATTGTAGAGTGGATATTAAGGGTAATATCATGAATGTAGATCTTATCCCTATTCGATTGGGGGAATTCAACGTTATATTGGGTATGGATTGGCTATCCAATTATGGGTCTGTAATTGACTGCCAAAAGAAGCGTATTAACCTTATGACTCCGTCAAAGGTTGTGTTTTATGGTAGCAAGTCGCCTAGACAAGCGAGTTGTCTGACGATGTTGCAGGCCATGAAGTTATTAAGACAAGGCTATGTAGGATATTTAGCTTACATAGTCGACATTCGAAAAGAGAACCTGAAGGTAGAGGAGATACCGATTGTGAGAGACTTCGTCGATGTATTTCCAGACGATTTGCCAGGACTTCCACCAGATAGGGAAGTAGACTTTGTGATTGATTTGGCGCCCGGAACTGCTCCAATATCGAAGGCACCATATCGAATGGCGCCAGTAGAGATGAAGGAATTAATGGTACAACTACAAGAATTGTTGGACAAAAAGTATATTCAACCGAGCGTATCGCCGTGGGGAGCGCCGGTGTTGTTCGTGAAAAAGAAGGACGGATCGATGAGGCTCTGCATTGACTATAGAGAATTAAATAAGGTCACGATTAAGAACAGATATCCATTACCAAGGATCGATGATCTGTTTGATCAATTGAAGGGAGCAAAATACTTTTCCAAGATTGACTTGAGGAGTGGTTATCACCAACTGAAGGTGAGGCCAGAGGATGTACCGAAGACAGCGTTCCAAACACGATATGGTCATTATGAGTTTTTAGTAATGTCGTTTGGTCTTACGAATGCTCCTGCAGCATTTATGGGACTAATGAATGGTGTATTCAAGCCGTTTTTGGACAAATTCGTGGTTGTATTTATAGACGACATTTTGGTATATTCCAAAACCAAAGAGGAACATGAAGAACACTTGAGATTAACGTTGGAAGTATTGAGAAGGGAGAAGTTCTATGCTAAATTTTTGAAATGCAAATTCTAGATCGAGAGAGTACAATTTCTTGGTCACGTAATCGATAAAGATGGAATTTCAGTAGATCCATCCAAAGTAGAAGCTGTGATTAACTGGGATCAGCCAAGAACGCCGTCAGAAGTAAGAAGTTTTCTTGGATTAGCAGGATATTATAGAAGATTCATACAAGATTTTTCTAAGATCGCAACTCCGTTAACGAATTTAACTCGTAAAGCTGTGAAATTTGTTTGGACGGAGAAGTGTGAGGAGAGTTTTCAAGAATTAAAGAAGAGGTTGAGTTCAGCGCCTGTGTTATCTCTTTCGGATGATACAGGAAATTTTGTTATTTTTAGCGATGCGTCGCATAAAGGACTTGGCTGTGTACTGATGCAAAACGGCAAAGTCATTGCGTATGCATCACGGCAGTTGAAGGATTACGAGAAAGGTTACCCAACCCATGATTTGGAGTTAGCTGCAGTTGTTTTTGCTTTGAAAATTTAGAGGCACTATCTTTACGAGGAGAAGTGTGAAATATATACGGACCACAAGAGTCTGAAATATATTTTTACACAGAAAGATTTGAATATGCGTCAAAGAAGATAGTTGGAATTAATCAAGGATTATGACTGTGAGATTTTATACCATCCGGGTAAGGCTAATGTGGTTGCCGACGCCTTAAGTAGAAAGGGTCGTGAGAAATTGATGATGTTGACTGCTCAGCAGGAGTTAATTGTAGATATGGAGAAACTGGAGTTAGAAGTGAAGTATCCTATGGAGATTGATGAGAAGCTATTTCAGATGCAATCTGGTACAACTCTACTAGATAGAGTGAAGGAGGCTCAGCTTCAGGATGATGAATGCAAAAAGGTAACATCGAAGATATCTGAAGGAACCGAACCAAGATTTAAGATGGATAAGGAAGGAATATTGAGATTTGAAAGCAGAATTTGGGTTCCGCCAGTACAAGAAATTAAGGAAGAAATTTTAAGCGAGGCTCATAGTTCACGATATTCAATTCACCCTGGTAGTACCAAGATGTACCAAGATCTTAGACAACATTTTTGGTGGCCGAATTTGAAACGTGATGTTGCAGAATGTGTTGCCAAATGCCTGACATGTCAGAAAGTTAAAGAAGAACATCAGAGACCGAGTGGATTGCTACAACCGTTGGAGATCCCAAAATGGAAATGGGAACATATTACGATGGACTTCGTGGTTGGCCTTCCGACGACTCAGAAAGGCTACGACGCAGTATGGGTTATCGTTGACCGACTGACGAAATCCGCGCACTTCCTTCCTATCAAAATCAGATTTAACTTAGATCAGTTGGCAAGATTATATGTGAAAGAGATTGTTTCGAGGCACGGAGTGCCGGTGTCTATTGTTTCTGATAGGGATCCGCGCTTCACATCAAATTTCTGGAAACGTCTTCAGGAATGCATGGGTACACAACTGCGAATGAGTACAGCTTACCACCCTCAAACAGACGGACAGAGCGAACGAACGATTCAAACACTGGAAGATATGTTACGAGCATGTGTAATGGACTTCAAAGGAAATTGGGATGATCACCTACCGTTGGTAGAGTTCAGCTTCAACAACAGTTACCACGCTAGTATTGGTATGCCACCTTACGAAGCGTTATACGGCAGAAAGTGCAGAACTCCGCTTTATTGGGATGAAGTTGGTGAAAGACAATTGCTAGGGCCAGAATTGGTACAGCAGACGGCAGAAATAGTCAAAGTGATCCGAGCACGACTGGTAGCAGCTCAAGATCGACAGAAGAAATACGCTGATCCACATCGTAAAAATATCGAGTTTGAACCAGGTAGCTATGTTTTCTTGAAGGTCTCTCCCTGGAAGGGAAAGATCAGGCTCGGAAAGAAAGGAAAATTGAGCCCAAGATTTATTGGACCCTTTGAGGTACTGCGAAGAATTGGAGAAGTTGCGTACGAGGTAGCCTTACCTCCAGAACTCGAGAATATCCACAACGTCTTCCATGTTTCTGTGTTACGACCTTACAAACTTGATTACAAGCATGTAATTGAATACGAACCCCTGCATTTTGAGAAAGACTTATCTTATGAAGAAATTCCTGTCCAAATTGTCGACCGAAAAGAACAAGTTCTCAGAAATAAAGTTATACCTTCTGTTAAGGTAATTTAGAGGAACCAAAACGCTGAAGAAGCTACGTGGGAACTTGAAGAGAATATGATGAAGAATTACCCTCATTTATTTACTGAATTATGTGTATGCGATTCTGGGGACAGAATCTTTGTAAAGGGGGAAGAATGTAATGGGTCGAAATTATTGAGTCATGATTCTGAAGACAGAATCCTTTTAAGGGGGGAAAGATGTGACGAACGAGAATTTTGTAAATTATTTTAAATATTTATTGAGTTAAATAAATATTTTTTGATGATTTAATTATTAGATTTAATAATTAATTGATGCAATTGTGGTAGATTAATTTAATTATATGTGTTACATTTATTAAATTAATGTAGAGAATTTTTAATATTCAAAGTATGTGATTACGTGAGCTTATTGAATTAAATGAATTATTTAATTAAGCATGATGTTATCTAATTAATGTAATTATTAATTAGAGATTTAATAAATTGTTATTATTTATTAAAGAGAAATTTAATTATGTGACTATGTGCATTATTGAGAAATTATTATATTTAATTTAAAGTAAATTAAATAAAATATTGATTTATTTTATATGGTTGTGACATTATTTAAACTATATAATAAAGCTTTATTAAATTAAATGATTTTTTTTAAAACCTATTTTCAGCTAGCCAAACATGGCCTTAGTGGAAGTTACCACCAGTTAACCATGACTGGGTTAACTGGCATTGACGCACGCCAATTCTTATACGACGTCTTGTTCTTTATTTTGTTCTAAGTCTGATAAAGATACCAGAGAGAATTAGAGAGAAAATCAGAGAGTTTTGCTAAGAGGTTGGGTGAGTCAGGAAGAATCGAAAGGAATTCATCCCCGATTACTTTATCTACTCTGGGTAATTCTCCTTCCAAATTTATAATATACGTCTTTTAAGTTTTCATAAAATGGCTTTCACAGTTTTCTAAAAAATCTCTGTGTTTGATATATGAGATGAGTATAACTTTATATATGTGTGTTATGTTATACCAAATAGTGTTTAATTATATATACCATGTAAGCCATGTGATTAGTTTCATGAAAGCATGTCGTACGTATGATTTTCAAAATAAACAGAGTACGTGATATGGCCATATGGCCTTATACGTGATAATTGATGTATTGATCATATATTATCCCTAAATTTTACACTTGTAAGTTGTTATGTACGTTAACACGAAGAGATTAAGCCTTAAACAAACGGATTCGGTGTTATAACGAATCCGTAGTGTTAAATTATATATTTTATATTCAAAAATTACCAAGAACATCAAAGTCAGTGAATTCACATGTTTTAATTATGTGATTATGTGTTTTAATTGGTTAAAATCACTTTATATATGTTGGGTTATGATTATACATGAATTTTAACATGTGGGTATATGTGATTTGGTGAAATTAGTGATAAAATGTGTTGTTTTCGCTGAACTCTGTGTTCTTCGCGAACTGAAAATCAGTTTCTGGAGTCTCGCGCCGCGGCGCCAACTCCAGAACTGAAGTCCCGCGCCGCAGCGCCACTGCGCCGCAGCGCCAAGACCCAAGCCACGGCGCCATAGCGTCGCAGCGCCAAGGGCCCGACCACAGCGCCACGGCGCCGCAGCGCGAATCCTGAGTTCATTAGTGGCGCCGCAGCGCCACTCTCCAGAAAATTCAGAAATGTATTTTTTAAAAATATTTAAGTCTAACAATGTGTTAGTGGATTATTGTAATGAACATGTAAACATGTTAGAAGAATAATGTGATGATAAAATAGTTGTTTAACATGTAATAAAATATTATATGTGAATTGAATTATTAAATACATAATTGGTTTGATAATTCATGAAGTATAAATTATGTGACAACGTGATAATTTGACTAAGTTTAGTCAATAATTAAAGTAGACAACGAGAATGAATTTATGTTGATTAATTATTAATTAACAAGTATTGTGTATATGAATGGTATGTAGGATTTAATTCAAAGAACGTGCTTAGTTAAAGTGTAATCTACGCACGAGGCAAGTATCCTATCCCTAAATCCATTCTATTGGGTAAGTTTATTTAAACTTAAACGTTACTTTTATGTCGAGCAAGTTTCCATAACCCTACTTGTCATTATTGTTCAAGTTTATTATTTACCTTGAATAAATTATCATTGTTATTATTCAAGTTCAAGCATGATATTAAAGATAAGCACGTGCGTAGATTACACTTTAACTAAGCACGTTCTTTGAATTAAATCCTACATACCATTCATATACACAATACTTGTTAATTAATAATTAATCAACATAAATTCATTCTCGTTGTCTACTTTAATTATTGACTAAACTTAGTCAAATTATCACGTTGTCACATAATTTATACTTCATGAATTATCAAACCAATTATGTATTTAATAATTCAATTCACATATAATATTTTATTACATGTTAAACAACTATTTTATCATCACATTATTCTTCTAACATGTTTACATGTTCATTACAATAATCCACTAACACATTGTTAGACTTAAACATTTTTAAAAAATACATTTCTGAATTTTCTGGAGAGTGGCGCTGCGGCGCCACTAATGAACTCAGGATTCGCGCTGCGGCGCCGTGGCGCTGTGGCCGGGCCCTTGGCGCTGCGACGCTATGGCGCCGTGGCTTGGGTCTTGGCGCTGCGGCGCAGTGGCGCTGCGGCGCAGGACTTCAGTTCTGGAGTTGGCGCCGCGGCGCGAGACTCCAGAAACTGATTTTCAGTTCGCGAAGAACACAGAGTTCAGCGAAAACAACACATTTTATCACTAATTTCACCAAATCACATATACCCACATGTTAAAATTCATGTATAATCATAACCCAACATATATAAAGTGATTTTAACCAATTAAAACACATAATCACATAATTAAAACATGTGAATTCACTGACTTTGATGTTCTTGGTAATTTTTGAATATAAAATATATAATTTAACACTACGGATTCGTTATAACACCGAATCCGTTTGTTTAAGGCTTAATCTCTTCGTGTTAACGTACATAACAACTTACAAGTGTAAAATTTAGGGATAATATATGATCAATACATCAATTATCACGTATAAGGCCATATGGCCATATCACGTACTCTGTTTATTTTGAAAATCATACGTACGACATGCTTTCATGAAACTAATCACATGGCTTACATGGTATATATAATTAAACACTATTTGGTATAACATAACACACATATATAAAGTTATACTCATCTCATATATCAACACACAGAGATTTTTTAGAAAACTGTGAAAGCCATTTTATGAAAACTTAAAAGACGTATATTATAAATTTGGAAGGAGAATTACCCAGAGTAGATAAAGTAATCGGGGATGAATTCCTTTCGATTCTTCCTGACTCACCCAACCTCTTAGCAAAACTCTCTGATTTTCTCTCTAATTCTCTCTGGTATCTTTATCAGACTTAGAACAAAATAAAGAACAAGACGTCGTATAAGAACTGGCGTGCGTCAATGCCAGTTAACCCAGTCATGGTTAACTGGTGATAACTTCCACTAAGGCCATGTTTGGCTAGCTGAAAATAGGTTTTAAAAAAATCATTTAATTTAATAAAGCTTTATTATATAGTTTAAATAATGTCACAACCATATAAAATAAATCAATATTTTATTTAATTTACTTTCAATTAAATATAATAATTTCTCAATAATGCACATAGTCACATAATTAAATTTCTCTTTAATAAATAATAACAATTTATTAAATCTCTAATTAATAATTACATTAATTAGATAACATCATGCTTAATTAAATAATTCATTTAATTCAATAAGCTCACGTAATCACATACTTTGAATATTAAAAATTCTCTACATTAATTTAATAAATGTAACACATATAATTAAATTAATCTACCACAATTGCATCAATTAATTATTAAATCTAATAATTAAATCATCGAAAAATATTTATTTAACTCAATAAATATTTAAAATAATTTACAAAATTCTCGTTCGTCACAGTCGCGCTGCAGCGCGAGTTCAAGAAGGAACGGTGTCGCTGCAGCGCCTGGATGACGTCAGCATGCACCAGGGGGTCGCGCAGCGGCGCGAGATCAAGGCATGGCATTGGCGTTGTGGCGCCAGTGTATGGAAATTGCCCGTTTTGCCCCTGAAAGCTGGAAAAGACCTATTAAGCCCTGCAATACATCGGTTAAGAAAAATAATACTATAATCATATAAAAACTATATAAAATATACAAAGATCAGGCAACTATTTAAGCAGTAAAGTATCTGATTCGCGGATAAAAATCCCATTTATCAGTGTTCAACAGAAGAAACCAGCATGTGGAAAGTGTGACATCCCAGATTTTTAGAATTTATAAATGAGAATTTTATAAATAAAAGTATTATTTATGAGATATGTTGGGTGTGAGTATGTGAATGTCATATATTGTAAAATATGCGAATTGATGTGAAGAGAATGTTATATATTAATTTTAATATATATAAATATTTAATTGGATTATTTATTGAGTTAAATAAATTAATTTTGTTTTGATTATAGAGTAAGGTAACTAAGTGTAGCAGATTAATTAAATGAATATTTAGTATTTAATTTAATTAATATAATAATTTTATGTTATAGTTCTAATTTAATTGAGATAATTAAATTAGATGAGTTGTGTGATGATTGTTACACGAAATTATAATTAACAAGTAAATATAATTATATGACAATTTGATGAGATTGATTGATGTTAAACTATTGATTAATTAAAATAATGAGTATTTGCCAAACATGGTCTTAGGTTTTTGAAGTTCAAGTTGGTGTAACCTATGTATTAACTAGTAATTAGTATATCTAATAATTACTAGGAGTTACATATATTATATATTACTAGTATTGTATATTATATGTATATACTAGAAGTTAGTAAGTTAGTTTTAGAAAACAAACAAAAGAAAGAAGAAGAAAGTTAGAGAGAGTTGTAGGAGAAGAAGAAGTGGAAGAAAAAGAAGAAGAAGGGAAAGCTTTGAGAAGACAAAACAAGCCCCATCATCATCATCTTCATCTCTCTCTTAAATTCATACTAATAAGGCTATAATCTAAATTCTTTATTTTAATTATATTTTTATATTCTTCATAATGTAGGATAATGGTTATATAGAAGTTGTATTGAGAAATTGAGAGAGATAGAGAGAAATAGAGGAATTAAGATGAGCTAGAAGAAGAAGAAGAAAAAGCTAGAAGAAAGTAACTTCTAAACTCTTATTTAATCTTTGATTTTTGGGTAGATTTATGTTCTAGGGTAATAGATCATGCTTAATCTTGTTTGTATTGGTTTAATCTTGGATTATCAAGAATCAAACAAGAGGATTCAAGACAGAAAATGATATGGAAAGAAATTTTGAAGAACATAATTCGCAGGTTTTGAGTAATTGTGGACATATCTTGTGAAATTCATATCTATTTAGGTATAATGAGTTAGAATATGAGCCTTATATCAAATCGAACATATGGAAGTAAGCTATATTCTGAAAGTAGAATCACGTGAAAACTCTTTGTAGATTTCTTGCAATGTCTATTTTAGTAAGGCTGGTCCGAAGGGAAAATAATCTGTCCAGAAAATCAAAACTGTTACGGTTTCTGACTTTGAAAAATTCATATAAATTCATGTGTTTTGAATCTGAAGAAACTTAAAACTACAACGTTGTAGATATGGAAGTTTTCTAGCTAGACTCGCGAGATTGAGCCATTTTATTGACCGGATCATGTCCGAAATAAATTTTTTAGTAAGGATGTCCAGAAAATGAAATTTTCTACACTAGTTGATGAATTGCAAAATCTGGTTTAGATGGATAAGGGTCAGACTTTTAGGCCTAGATGAGGTTGTAGTACACTGAGTAAGGGTTAATTCTATATAAGAAGGAACAAAAACGGACATGTAACGAAGGAGATACGTTAAAAACGAAAAAAACGTTTTGTTAAAGAAATTGTGAAGATGAGTTTTATTATTATGTTTGAATTAAGATTGTGGGTGATGGTATATTTTGATGATTAAAATATGTTTTAACATATGTAATGAATATAGATATGTGTTATCATATTCTATGCATAATTAACCATTTAAGATCAAGAGTTGAGATAAGTTAATGTGTGCACATAACGTGCTCGATAAAATGCCTAAAAGTAATAGTATTTCTAAACTTTGGTATACAAAGTGTCTAACTAATGGCTAATATTGGATATCTAAGTATGAAAAGATGATAATACAAGAATAATAATGGAAAGAAATCGAAAAGGGTAATTTTTGATTTATGAAGGAAAATTAAACATGTAAACAATGTGTTGAATATGCATTTTTGAAACCAAATTGGTAAAATAAAATGGTGTGATATACGCACATTAAACTACAACTGAGATAGTCTAGCATGTGTGGGGATGAAAATAAAAATAAAACCGAGTTGCATATAAAACACAGTTAGATGTCTATAAAGATATTATAAAGGATAATAAGATAAAGTAAGGTCTTAGAATAAATTTGACCATGAGATTGAGTATTGATTTTATTTATTATCAATCTCGCATACAGTGTAGGTTGTGCAAGGACGCGAAGTATTAGCGTGTTGGTAAAACGCCGGTAAAGGCAAGTCTTTCAGTTCCTTTTTGCTATGTGAACTTGATGATGAACGGCTTTAAAATTTTAGTTTATGATGTATTGTATATGTCAAAAGTATGAAATGTGAAAGTCAATCTATGATTATGATGATTGAGCTATGAATGATGATTGAGTAATGAACGCAATCTTTATAGTTGTTATGTGAACTACAACATGTATGCTATGTTTATTTTATGAATATTCTTATATGTTGAGCATGTTATTATGTGCTATGTGATGCATGAAAACTGTTAGATTTTGTTGGGTTGTCGAGCTCAACCTTGCAAATAACCATTTTTGCAGGTCAAGGATTGAAGGTAACACTATGTGCTACTTGAATGACGTGGATCAGAAATAATACACGGAGATTAATATTTTAACTAAAGTTGTTATTTTTTTATATCATGATTAAGATTCATTAGATGTACTAAATGTTTAATGATGTATAGTTTTATGTTGAGTTGTAAAGCTAAAGTTAGAGTTATCTAATATGTAAAGGTTATCTGATTGAAATGTAAAATTTTATATAATAACAGTGATAAAGCGAATCATAAAATAAGATTGATTCAAAGACATGTAGATGATAAAGGTTTTGATTTAGGGAATTAAAGTAAGAAGACATAAAAGTTTAAATTATTCCGTATTTTATAATGTTTAGCATCGAATAATGATGTAAGATCAGAAGGTAGATGTGTTATTAACGACCAAAGTTGAGAATTAAATTGTATGAATTTTGGGGTCCTTACAGTTGGTATCATAGCTGTAGGTTATAAACCTTAGGTAGGAGTACCGTAGGCTATAACCTTAGAGAAGGAATGTGAAGATAATGAAAGAATAAGCTCAGATAGAGTTTGAACAATAAGAAGTAATTTAAGAAACGTATAGAGAAGGGATTACAACATGCGTGAGAAGATTCAAAGAAGAATCTCGCAGAGTTATGGAGTTACCCAACTCCAATAATAAGGATGTAAGGTGATAATAAATAGATAATGTCTATAAAAAGAGAATGATAAAGAGGTTAAGAATAGAGAGTTATATCTAAGTGGTACAATTGTACTCTTTCGTAGTTGATGTATGGTATCTGGGCTAAACGATTCCTTCATAGAGCGAAGGTATATACGAACTAGTAACTCGGAACCTAGTTTGTTGGTTGTTTGTGGGAAACCACTCAGCGTACCATGTTGAAACTGTTAGAGACTCGATGTGTACCAAGTGTAGAAATGGATACGTATGATGAAAGTGTAGAACTCGAATGAAATTTTGAGTGATGTAAATGAAGTTAGAAATTCTTAAAGGAAGAATTTTTTTTTATAAACAAGAAGATTCAAAGAAGAATCTAAGAGATATAAAGATAAGAAATGGGAGTTTCCTAACTCCAAAAGCTAAGATAACGAATAATGTCGTAAATGATGAAAAAGAGAAAGAAAGAGGATCGTAAAACAAAACGATCACGAGTTAAGAAAAGAACTTTAAGGGAGATGATTATAAAATAAGATCACGATGTGGTCTGTTTAAGTTATAAAAGAAAGATGGTCTATAATGTTTGAATAATTATACCTTAATGCTATGAAGATGGAGTACTATGAAATAGTACGAGATAACATATGAGGAGTTATAGATGATGTGATACGAGAAATTCGTATCGAGCAAAGAGCAAGTTAAGAGTAAGATAGAGTTAGGTGGGATTTCAATTGAGGACTCCTGTGATGGCTAAGTTGTAAAAATCTTTGTATGGGCGAGGGTTTTGTGCTTACACTCAGTTTATCACATTGATAATCATTAGAATATTTGTGTCGCACTATTTGTTATATGCCTGTTGAGAATGTGATTCTTTTCTCATGTGTATAACAGATATGTAGAGTATAGTTAGAGAATATTATAAGGTTAAGTGCGAGTTCTTAAAACTTATACTTATGGTAGGTTCGTGACTCATAATTATATGGTATGTTTTTGAACCCCTCAGCGAATGGACGCCTATGGTCTGACTAGGATAAGTTCTTAAACTCATATGATTGTGGCAAGTTCCTGAACTCATAACGTGTAGTAAGTTTAACGAACTGGGTATAGATAAGTGTAAATGGAGTATTGAGGATGATAGGAATAGATAGACTTATTAAGCAATGGATCATTATAGAAAGTGGAGTTGATGGTGGAAGCATAGGTACTCTAAATCTACTAGCTATGCTAGACTTTCAAAATTTATTGACTTCGTGCTGATGTTTACACTTCTATTTTCTTTGAAAACATTGGATCAAATGATGGAACCAATGAGTTTTAACAACAATACTGTTATTCGTATGTCTATGCTAATTGTTTCGGCTAGACAAAAATGATTTGCAATATATCAAAATGTATTTTGTATCATTAATGCATCATGTAACCTGGTGCAAAGATGATAAAAATGGAGTCATCAATGCAGTATTACCTAGTGTTGGATGTGATCTAAGGATCGTCAGCCCACTATGGTATGATGTAGTATGATAAAATCACCAAATGATGGAATCCTCAACGGACTGTAAATACAGTGCGCTGTCATGACGTCATAAAAAGATTTTTGAGATTTCTTTGAGATATGAGAATACATATGTATGTATGTATATGTATATTTTGGTTGATGTCTGAATTATTGTAGAGGTCTATGTTATTTGATTCAGCTAGACAAATATTAAAAGATGTTCATGAAATTCAAGAGTTTCTTGAGAAGTTATGCCAAACCAAATTATTTTGGTGCGGATTCAGATGTTGAAAAGCTGAGATGAACAATCCTATTATTAGGGGGTTGCGCTTAGTTTTATACTTTGCGCTGAAATGTTTGTATACAATACATGTACAATAGGTTGATCACCTAGAGTACTTGCGGAGGGTTTTTTCAGTCTTTGTGATTGATAAACATTCTGCCAAAGAGGGTTTAAAGTGTGAAGAACCGGGGGTGAAGCACTATTAAACCTAGAGAATATAGTTCATGGTCTTGTGACCCTCAGCATGATTTGGAATCTTTTAAATTCCTGAGTTATTCATACTACTTCCCAATTATTGAACACTTGTGGAGGATTCTTGTTATTCTGCAAGATGGAAGTGAAAAAGGAAAGTATTCCTTAAAAAGAAGTAAGTCGTACAATACGACACTGAATAATGAATGTGTTGAATAAGTGAGAAAAGAAATTTTGAAGTGAGAAGGATGTGAGTTATCAAAGAATAATGTGAAACTTTTAATAGAAAAGTTTAATAATTGTAAAAATGATGTTTGTGGAAAGAAAGTGGTTATAGAAACCAATGAATAAATGAAGTAGTGACGTAAAAATCTACTTTGATAGATTGAATGAATGAAGAGTAATAAATAAAAATTTCGAGGACGAAATTCTTTGAAGAAGGGGTGAATGTAATGTTCCGAGAGTTTGATCATATAATATATGATAATGATCCTTAAAGAAAGATAATGAACGGGTCAAAGAATATGTAATACTCAAATATAATTGAGTCTAAGTAAATGTTATGAAATAAAACTTATAAGAATTTATTATCAAGAATGGTGAGAGTAGAAAATATAAAACCTATATTAAGGTAATGTGTTGAAGTTATTCAATGAATAGATTTGAGGAAAACCTGAATAAGGTAGGGGTTCGGTGATTCCGAGGACGGAATCCTTATAAGGAGGGAAAGATGTGACATCCCAGATTTTTAGAATTTATAAATGAGAATTTTATAAATAAAAGTATTATTTATGAGATATGTTGGGTGTGAGTATGTGTGTGTCGTATATTGTAGAATATGTGAATTGATGTGAAGAGAATGTTATATATTAATTTTAATATATATAAATATTTAATTGAATTATTTATTGAGTTAAATAAATAAATTTTGTTTTGATTATAGAGTAAGGTAATTAAGTGTAGCAGATTAATTAAATGAATATTTAGTATTTAATTTAATTAATATAATAATTTTATGTTATAGTTCTAATTTAATTGAGATAATTAAATTAGATGAGTTGTGTGATGATTGTTACACAAAATTATAATTAACAAGTAAATATAATTATGTGACAATTTGATGAGATTGATTGATGTTAAGCTATTGATTAATTAAAATAATGTGTATTTGCCAAACATGGTCTTAGATTTTTCAAGTTCAAGTTGGTGTAACCTATGTATTAACTAGTAATTAGTATATCTAATAATTACTAGGAGTTACATATATTATATATTACTAGTATTGTATATTATATGTATATACTAGAAGTTAGTAAGTTAGTTTTAGAAAACAAACAAAAGAAAGAAGAAGAGAGTTAAAGAGAGTTGTAGGAGAAGAAGAAGTGGAAGAAAAAGAAGAAGAAGTGGAAGAAAAAGAAGAAGAAGGGAAAGCTTTGAGAAGACAAAACAAGCCCCATCATCATCATCTTCATCTCTCTCTTAAATTCATACTAATAAGACTATAATCTAAATTTCTTATTTTAATTATATTTTTATGTTCTTCATAATGTAGGATAATGGTTATATAGAAGTTGTATTGAGAAATTGAGAGAGATAGAGAGAAATAGAGGAATTGAGATGAGCTAGAAGAAGAAGAAGAAAAAGCTAGAAGAAGGTAACTTCTAAACTCTTATTTAATCTTTGATTTTTGGGTAGATTTATGTTCTAGGGTAATAGATCATGCTTAATCTTGTTTGTATTGGTTTAATCTTGGATTATCAAGAGGCAAACAAGAGGATTCAAGAAAAAAAATGAAATGGAAAGAAATTTTGAAGAACATAATTCGTAGGTTTTGAGTAATTGTGGACATATCTTGTGAAATTCATATCTCTTTGGGTATAATGAGTTAGAAAGTGAGCCTTATATCAAATCGAAGATATGGAAGTAAGCTATATTCTGAAAGTGGAATCACATGAAAACTCTTTGTAGATTTCTTGCAATGTCTATTTTAGTAAGGTTGGTCCGAAGGGAAAATAATCTGTCCAGAAAATCAAAACTGTTACGGTTTCTGACTTTGAAAAATTCATATAAATTTGTGTGTTTTGAATCTGAAGAAACTTAAAACTGCAACGTTGTCGATATGGAAGTTTACTAGCTAGACTCGAGATTGAGCCATTTTATTGACCGGATCATGTTCGAAATAAATTTTTTAGTAAGGATGTCCAGAAAATGAAATTTTCTACACTAGTTGATGAATTGCAGAATCTGGTTTAGATGGATAAGGGTCTGACTTTAAGGCCTAGATGAGGTTGTAGTACACTGAGTAAGGGTTAATTCTATATAAGAAGGAACAAAAACGGATATGTAACGAAGGAGATACGTTAAAAACGAAAACAACATTTTGTTACAGAAATTGTGAAGATGAGTTTTATAATTATGTTTGAATTAAGATTGTGGGTGATGGTATATTTTGATGATTAAAAATATGTTTTGACATATGTAATGAATATAGATATGTGTTAACATATTCTATGCATAATTAACCATTTAAGATCAAGAGTTGAGATAAGTTAATGTGTGCACATAACGTGCTCGATAAAATGCCTAAAAGTAATAGTATTTCTAAACTTTGGTATACAAAGTGTCTAACTAATGGTTAATATTGGATATCTAAGTATGAAAAGATGATAATACAAGAATAATAATGGAAAGAAATCGAAAAGGGTAATTTTTGATTTATGAAGGAAAATTAAACATGTAAACAATGTGTTGAATATGCATTTTTGAAACCAAGTTGGTAAAATAAAATTGTGTGATATACGCACATTAAACTACAAGTCAGATAGTCTAGCATGTGTGGTGATGAAAATGAAAATAAAACCGAGTTGCATATAAAACACAGTTAGATGTCTATAAAGATATTATAAAGGATAATAATATAAAGTAAGGTCTTAGAATAAATTTGACCATGAGATTGAGTATTGATTTTATTTATTATCAATCTCGCATACAGTGTAGGTTGTGCAAGGACGCGAAGTATTAGCGTGTTGGTAAAACGCCGGTAAAGGCAAGTCTTTCAGTTCCTTTTTGCTATGTGAACTTGATAATGAACTGCTTTAAAATTCTAGTGTATGATGTATTGTATATGTAAAAAGTATGAAATGTGAAAGTTAATCTATGATTATGATGATTGAGCTATGAATGATGATGGAGTAATGAACGCAATCTTTATAGTTGTTATGTGAACTACAACATGTATGCTATGTTTGTTTTATGATTATTCTTATATGTTGAGCATGTTATTATGTGCTACGTGATGCATGAAAACTGTTAGATTTTGCTGGGCTGTCGAGCTCAACCTTGTAAATAACCATTTTTGCAGGTCAAGGATTGAAGGTAACACTATGTGCTACTTGAATGACGTGGATCAAAAATATTACACGGAGATTAATATTTTAACTAAAGTTGTTATTTTTTTTATATCATGATTATGATTCATGAGATGTACTAAATGTTTTATGATGTATAGTTTTATGTTGAGTTGTAAAGCTAAAGTTAGAGTTATTTGATATGTAAAGGTTATCGGATTGAAATATAAAATTTTATATAATAACAGTGATAAAGCGAATCATAAAATAAGATAGATTCAAAGACATGTAGATGATAAAGGTTTTGATTCAGGGAATTAAAATAAGAAGACATAAAAGTTTAAATTATTCCGTACTTTATAATGTTTAGCATGGAATAATGATGTAAAATCAGAAGGTAGATGTGTTATTAACGACCAAAGTTGAGAATTAAATTGTATGAATTTTGGGGTCCTTACAGAAAGTGTGGAAAGAATCACTCAGGAGATTGCATGAAATGAAAGAATGTCTGTTATAACTACGGACATGAAGGACATATCTCACCAAATTGTCCTAAGCCGAAGAAAGGTGGTTGTTTTTCTTGTGGAGGAACGAGACATCGGTTCAAGGATTGTCCATTGAAAAAGAATTCAGATGGATGAAGTAGGAACAAGAGCAGTTCTACAAAGTTAACAATAGGAGGACCAGCTCAACCAAGCAAGCCAACAACCCAAACATTCAACATGACTGTGCAAGACGCAGTCGCATCGAATGAGGTGGTGTAAGGTATAATTCCGAGCAATAACATAATTTCTTATGTATTATATGATTCGGGAGCTACCTATTCATTTGTGTATGATGAATTTGCTAAAAGTTTAAATTTACCACGTCACGAGTTAGAAAACCCCATGAATATAGAAGTTGCAAATAAAGAAGTGATCCCTGTAGAGTATATCCATAGAAATTATTGTTTGGAAATAAAGGGACATAAGTTAAACGTGAATTTGATTCTAATACGCTTAGGAGAATTTGATGTGATCCTAGGAATGGATTGGTTGTTTAATCATGAGGCTGTTATTAATTTTCAGAAGAAGAGCATACGCCTTAAGACACCAAATAAGTCTAAGGTTGTATTTTATGGTAGCAAGTCGCCTAGACAAACGAGTTGTCTGACGATGATGCAAGCCAAGAGGATGTTAAAAAAAAGATGTGAAGGTTATTTGGCTCATGTAGTGGATACACGGGTGGTGAATTCTACCATGGGGCAGATACCTATAGTAAATGAGTTCGTGGACGTCTTTCTAGATGAATTGTCGGGACTTCCACCAGACTGAGAATTAGAGTTTGTAATTGATGTAGTACCAGGGACAGCGCCGATATCGAAAACAGTGTATAGAATGGCTCTGGTAGAAATAAAAGAACTAATGATCCAGCAACAGGAACTATTGGACAAGAAATACATAAAACCTAGTGTATCTCCATGGGGAGCACTAGTGTTATTTATAAAGAAGAAGGATGGAACGATGAGGTTGTGCATGGATTATCGAGAATTAAATAAGATGAAGATCAAGAACAAATATCCGTTACTGAGAATAGACGACCTGTTTGATCAACTCAAAGGGCCAAAAGTGTTTTTCAAAGATTAACCTAAGGACTGGTTATCATCAGTTGAAATGAGGATGGAGGATGTTCCAAAGAAAGCATTTAGAACTCGTTACGGCCATTATGAGTTTTTAGTAATGTCGTTTGGACTAACGAATGCGTCATCTGCATTTATGGATTTAATGAACAGAGTATTTAAACCCTACTTGGATAAGTTTGTGGTGGTGTTCACTGAAAACATTCGGGTGTATTCAAAAACTGAAGAGGAGCATGCCGAACATTTAAGGACAGTACTGGAGACATTGAGAAAGGGAAGCTTTATGCAAAAATTTTAAAGTGTGAATTCTTGTTGAAGAGAGTTCAATTTTTGGGATATGTTATTGACAACGAGGGAATTTCTGTTGATCCGTCAAAGGTAGAAACGGTGAAAAATTGGGGACAACCGAAGACACCAATAGAAGTCAGAAGTTTCTTAGGATTGGCAGGATATTACCAGAGGTTTATTCAAGATTTCTGGAAAATAGCAACGCCGTTGACCAATTAGACGAGAAAAACTTTTAAGTATGTATGGACGGACAAATGTGAGCAGAGTTTTCAGGAGTTAAAGAAGAGATTAAGTGAAACACATGTGTTATCTCTACCAGATAGTATAGGAGGCTTTACAGTGTATAGTGATGTTTCACACAAGGGACTAGGTTGCGTGCTGATGCAGAATGGTAAAGTCATTGCGTACACATCACGATAGTCAAAGGACTATAAAAAGGGATATCTTACCCATGACCTGGAGTTGGTAACGGTAGTGTTTGCCCTTAAGATTTGGAGACATTATCTCTACGGAGAAAAGTGTGAGATATACACAAATCACAAGAGTCTGAAGTATATCTTTACACATAAGAAGTTGAACATGAGGCAGAGGAGGTGGTTAGAATTGATCAAGGATTATGATTGTGATATTCTATATCATCCTAGAAAGGCTAATGTAGTGACAGATGCTTTAAGTAGAAAGATAAGAGAAAAACTATTTGTATTGACAGAACAAGAAGAATTAGTAATAGAAATGGAGTAAATGGAGTTGGAGGTGAAAAATCTGAACAATAGGGATAAAGTAATAGAAATGGAAGCAAGTCCGACCTTATTAGATAAGGTGAAGGAGGAAAAAGAAAATGATGAAGAATGTGGTAACATCAAGAAATGATTAGCTGAAGGTAAAGAGTTAAAGTATAAGATCGGTGGCACCGGATTGTTAAGGTTTGAAGAACGAGCTTGGGTTCCTTCAGTACTAGAGTTAAGAGAAGAGATTTTACAAGAAGCGCACAGTACGAAATACTTAATACACCCAGGAAGCACGAAGATGTACCAAGATCTGCGTCAATATTATTTGTGGCCGAACATGAAAAGAGAGGTTGCAGAATGTGTCAGCAGATGTCTAACTTGTCAGATAGTCAAGGCAGAGCATCAACGACCAAGTGGACTATTGTAGTCGTTGGAGATTCCAGAATAGAAGTAGGAGCACATCACAATGAATTTTGTGGTGGGACTTCCAGCAACGCAGAAAGGTTACGATGCAATATGGGTAATTTTTGATCGTCTTACAAAGTCAGCGCACTTTTTGCCGATCAAGATCAAGTACAATTTGGATAAACTAGCCAAATTGTATATCAAAGAAATTGTTTCAAGACATGGGGGCAATATCAATTGTGTTTGATAGAGATTTTTGATTCACGTCAAACTTTTGGAAGAGTCTTCAAGAAACAATGGGGACACAGCTAAGGTTGAGTACCGCATATCATATACAGACCGATGGGCAAAGTGAGAGGACAATTCAGACATTTGAAGACATGCTCAAAGCTTGCATGATGGCTTTCAAGGGAAGTTGGGAAGATCATCTTCTGTTAATAGAGTTTGCATATAATAATAGTTATCATGCAAGCATTGGAATGCCACCATATAAAGCACTTTATGGAAAGAATTACAGAATGCCCTTATATTGGGATGAAGTAGGTGAACGAACACTTTTGGGGCCAAAATTGGTGCAGCAGACCGTGGAGATCATCAGGGTTATAAGAGCTAGACTAGTAGTAGCTCAAGATCATCAAAAGAAGTATGTCGATCTTCATCGCAAGAAAAGAGACTTTGAAGTGGAAAATTACGTATTTTTGAAGGTATCTCCTTGGAAAGGGAAGATAAGATTTGGAAAGGGAAGATAAGATTTGGAGGAACCACAATGCTGAAGAAGCTACGTGAGAGCTTGAGGAAAAGATGAGGAAGAATTATTAGAATCTTTTTGAGTAACCTTACGTGAAATTCCGGGGATGAAATTCTTATAAGGAGGGAAGAATGTAATAACCAAGAATTCTAAGTCACATTGTAAATAAATATATTAATTAAATATTAGTAATATTGAAAACTTTGTGACATACAATGAGTGAATATGTGGACATATGGATATTATAATCAATGATGCTAAGTATGTTAAGACTTATGTAAAGTATGTATGGGATTAAATAAATATATATTGTAAATATGTGTGTGTGTATATATATATATATATATATATATATATATATATATATATATATATATATATATATATATATATATATATATATTATAAAGAGAATTAAAGAGAAAGCTACATAATCTAATTATACATTGGGTATGATAATTAAACAACCTAAGGGTTATGGTATTAAAGAATGTTAGTATGCAAAATTATACTAACCTAAGAGATTAATTTTATTATCTCAAGTTATTATTTACTTTACACCTAATTAAAGAAAGTCTAATTGGGTTATAAAATTTAATGTACATGAGTAATTATTTAAATTCCAAAGGAGTGGAGTAGAAACCCTAATTAAATTATTAGAGTACGATTACAAGTATTGGACCATGTTAGTAACAAGGCCTATGCGACAACCCAAATTTTTAGAAGTTATTAAAATAAGAATTTAGTAAATAAAATTCTTGTTATAAGATGTTTTGATAATATATATGTATTTATATATTGGAAAAATGAGGTTTAACAGTTAATTAAACTATTGAAGAAATTAAATAATATTAGTAATTTAATTAAGTTTAAATTATATTATGAAATAATATAATTTGATTGTCATGCCTTGTTGGCATTGGAAATGTTATGAATTAATCTCACAAATAATGTGAGTAGTTCACTTAATAGTGAAGTAATATAATTGTTTTAATAAAATGAGAAGGTAATATATTGCATGAAAATGTATTATGTTAATATAATACGATGATGAATTTCGTAAGTAATTAAAATATTTATTAAATGAAATAAATATTTTAGTTGGAATGTTTATGGAATCAAATGAATATTCGATGAAAAGTATTAGAGAATAATTTATTTAAGTGTGATAATATTGACTAGATGATTTCACAAAATGAAAATATTCTAATTTAATTAAATAATTAAATTAGAGGGTTAAAATTTGTTAAATAAAGATTATGATTTAATTAAATAAAGTGTGACAATTGTGTACTATATGATAAGGAATAAAATGAAAATCGTGACAACCCGGATTTTTGAAAATTATTTAAACACTACAAAAAAATAGATATTTGGCAACAATTTTTCGGGCAACGACTTATAAAGTCGTTGCCAAAAATGCATGTTTACTAACAAAATTTGTCATTTGTTGCAGTTTATAAAATGCTTTCATTTTTTGTAACGAAATTCATAAGTCGTTGTAAAATTTTGTTGCCAAATTGTTGGCGAGAAAAAAAAACTCACTGCCTATTTACTTTTTTGTTGCCGATGAGATTTCTCCTCATCGTCGGCAACGAAAACTTTTTTGTTGCTATATTTCGTTGCCTAATATAGGTCACATTCATTGACAACAATTTTTTTTCGCTGCGTATTTAATACATTTTTTTGCAACGACTAGTAAATTATTGCTCAAAATTAAGACAAACCCAATAAGCATGCCTCTTTTTTTAACCCCAATGGTTTCGACTTAGACCAATTAAATTGCACCAATTGTGTGTAATTTCTTTTTTAACTCTCCTTTTTCAAATTCTCCTTTTTCTTGACTTGTAAATTTTTTTATAATCAAATATTAATTTATCTTTATATCTTGAATTAGAGGGTGTTTGACAATGACTTATAAGTTATTCAAACTAAGTTATAAGTCATTTGTTATTATTTAGTGTTTGACAATAACTTAAATTTTAACTTTTTTTTACTTATAAGTCATTATTAATTTTTTTCATGCTTCATGTGCTATATTTTTTATGTATTAGATAAATTTTACTACCATCAACATATATATATATATATATATATATATATATATATATATATATATATATATATATATACGGTCCGGATCTTAAGCTCACCATTTATCCAACTCACCCGAGCTCACCCCCCCTTTATCAACGGACCCGGTGATGGTTCGATCATACAACCGTCGTCTATACTTTTAGTGACGCTATATATTATCCGTCGCTAAAAGTATAGACAACGGTTGTATGACCGAACCGTCGTCAGGACCGTCGCTAAAGAGAGGTGAGCTCGAGTGAGTTGGATAAGGGGTGAGCTTAAGATACGGACTCTATATATGTAAACAAATATTCATATTCAATATTTGTTTATAAATTTTAAAGATAAATTTATATGAATATTTTTTTATAAATATTTATATGAATATTTAGAGATAAATTTATGAATATTTATACGAATATTTGTTTATATATATATATATATATATATATATATATATATATATATATATATATATAAAATAATTCATATTTACGTTATATAAATATTCATAGTTACTTTATATATATTTAGTTTAATGTGGAGATTTAAGATGGGTATATATATATATATATATATATATATATATATATATATATATATATATATATATATATATATGGTAATAGAATTTATATAATACACAAAAAGTATAACATAAGAAGCAAAAATATCACAACTAAGTTTCGAACTTAAGACCTATGGGTTATTGGGCCATTAAACTACCACTGAGTCATTCTAATTTATTAGTTAACTAAACTATCGCCATAACTTGTAGAGGTAGACAATGTAGCACATGAGCAAATGAGGGGCAAATGAGTAATTTCTCATGTCGCTACATCATGTAGCGGTAGGTGGAAATCCATTTCAATCTGTGTCATCTAATGTTGCGATTAACGGTATAGATTATGGTTGTTGGAATAGTACTCGTGACAACCGATTGCCAAGAATGGGGGCCCATATATATATAGCCGTGTATATTCTATTTGTGCACAATCTTTCAAAATTGTGTCGTTTTGGCATATTTGTTTTTGATTTCTGATTTGGGAGGGGAGAAGCTATTTTTTTAATAAATACAAAAAAAATGTCAAAACGACATAGTTTTGGCAGACTATGCACAAATAAATTATACACAACTGTGTATGACCATATTGCTCTATATATTAACTTACCAAACTATAAATATTAACTTGTTACAATTTTTTTACTTAAAAAACTTAATTGCGATGTCGAGAGGCGGGAGCAATAGACAATATAACTTTGAAAAAAAGAATTAAATATTGAATGTAAACTTTTGAATCTAATTATAGATTATAAATATTGCAGATTTTAAAGTGTATATATATAGGGTTCTAATTCATGGCAACCGGTTGTTATGAGTACTATTCCAGCAACTATAATCTCTATCGCTAATCAATATAATTAATGGCTGAGATTGAAAAAAATAAAAGTCTTGCCACTGAAATTGTAGTGGCAGTAATTACACTTACTAATTTACTAAAGTGTAATTGTAACGCCCCGAAATCCGGTCTATCTTCACACCCGAATTCTGTACGTCACGAGTACATCATTCATCCAACATACATCATTATATATTGCAATATAACGACATACACTCTCAAATCCCAGGTTCTGGAAACCTTATAACCTCTTTCATTACAAATAATGGTAATTACATTATTCATTTCATCTTACAAGAGTGACTTTTATCCGCCACCAAGGATACAAAACAGTTCATTAAACTAGTTTATAATTCCATTTCATCTTTTTACATTACAAGTCTTCACTTGATCTTCTCGCTCATCCACCTTCTGAATGGTACTGCATCTGGATACCGTCAGCTTGATCATTACGGGATCCTTAAGTTCTTCTAACCTTGTTCGCTGAAAATTATTTTTCATTTAAAGCAAGAGTGAGCATTCAATTGCACAGCAAGTCATAACATTTGAACAAACAACTTCAAAATTAAAACATTTCTTTAGAACTTCTATAATCGAACAAAGGTTATGAAGCAGCTTGAATAATAGGAATAGTCTTGATTCCTATCATCTTAAAACATCAATCATTTTCACTTTGAAATACTTTCATTGTAACACCCCCTTCCCGAAAAGGAAAGGGAGGTCACGTGCAAAGCACAACAAACCTCAAAATTAGTAAACAGGACACTAATAACTTCAAAATATTAATAATGATATACATTAATGAAGTACTAAATACAATTCTACAACTAGAATCAAAATAATCAAAACCAAAGATTTAATCAACCTAGAAGGTCAAGGCAACACTCTCATCACACTAGCCCTTAATCACCCCTGCAAACCTGTCGGAAGAAAAACACAGCATGAGTCAATTGCCCAGTACGGATACAGATATACAAAAGATATACAACTGATATACGAAAATAATTGAGACAAAATACTGAACAAAACCTCAATTGTAAATATGGACGAAAATGTAATCTCCAAAGATCTAAATGGAATATATCTGAATAAACAAAATTGACGAAACTAATAGAAGAATAACGAAATAACGAACTGAAGCAACTAACTCAATTAATTGAATTAAACTGAACAGAAAAAAACAAAACTAATACAATGAAATAATAGGCTGAATCAAATGGTTGGGTGTTATTTCATACCGAATGAGCTCAAAAATATATCTTGCCACACAGGCAAGTCAAACTAATGCCACACAGGCAAAAAAAATAATGCCACACAGGCAATCAAAATAATGCCACACAGGCAAATCAAATGATACCACACAGGCAATCAAAATAATGCCACACATGCACTCACACATTGGACCGCGAATCCAAATGTATGAAACTTGGATAGGTGTGTTCGGCACAACATCACCAATCCGGAGAACAGAAAACTAGGGTTAACCCATACGCCTCCCACAACAAAACACCAAATGATCCATTTATTCCGGAGCCCAAAATGGAGACATCGTGGACTAATCACACTGCCACGAAAAGTGTCATGCCCCTCGTGCCAAGACGACATGCCTGTGGTACCCCCACAGGTGGTTATAGCTCAGGTATACCCTACGGTATATTCTAACAAAAATATCATGTCACAACACATGCGACAAAATACCAACAAAAGGGTTCTATATATACATGTTGAACCAAATCAAATTATAGTCACAAGGTCTCAAAAAGAAGGTAGCAACATGTACCGCTCTACAATTATCAAAATAAATACTAAACATGATATCCTAATCCAAAGAGTACAAATACGAGTCATGTGTATCAACTCCAAAATGAAACTAATATATTTATTTCACATGAAACAATTATGTGAAATCATAACACAATTCGAAATAAGGAAACAAATTAACGAACAAATCAAATTTAACAAGAGTAGCGCTGAAAAAGTACGAAATCCGTACCTGATACTTTCAAACCATTTATAGCACACTCCACAAAATCTTACCCTCAAATGCCAACGATATCAAATATGAAACGTTATTCACAACCTAAACATATTCACCTCAAATTAAAAATAATCCAAACTAATAATTCCAAAATAATTCATAATTTATTTAATATGCCTTTAATCATCGCTTTATATCAATTATTAATACTCCAAAATTTTTATTCCAAATATAACTCTTTAAATTCCTTCCATCCGATCTAATTACACAAATTAACATAAATAAATTAATAACAATATATTAAATTCATAATTAATATCTCCTCTTTTCCATGATTTGTTATTACTATTACTATTATTAATATTACTATTATAAAATAATATGAGCTTCATGTTCGCTATATACAAAGTACACCAAGATTCATACTAACTTCTGTTCCAAAAATAATATATATAATATAATATAGATTCATTCTTTATTACTCCCTTTGTCCGAACTAATTAAAAGTAATAATAATACAATTATAAGTTACCTAGTAATTATAAATTATATTAATATGAAATTAATTTCCTCAATTACATCAATTTTACGATACAAACCCAAATTAAATTATAATTGATTTTCTAATCATTTCTCTTTTTATTTACCCAATCAATATCCTTAATATCTCAATATATATATATATATATATATATATATATATATATATATATACACACACACACACACACACACACACACACGCACACTTCCAGTAGCTTTTACTCATGATAATGAATCTCTTCTTCTTCTTCTTTTTTCCAACACATGAGCTTCATATCAATCTTTTATCATGCGAAACAGTGAAACATATACATATACCCCATACTATTGAATATACAATTAGATTGATATGACCTCATAACTAATGATATACAGAAAAGCACAAAGAAAGGAAGGCACCTCAATTAAATCTCACAATCACAACTCTCTCTTCCTCGGTTAAGCGGCCACCTCTCTTCTTCTTCTTTTTTTCAGTTTGTATAATGAAGTAGTATTAGGTATAGCTATTTATTAATTAAGTTGCCCTAATAAACTTCTAATTGGGTTCATTTAATATTAAGACCCAAATTTATGTTATCACTTACTTATTATGGTCCACAATAATTAAATACAATTTTACCCAATTAAATGACAAGGTCCAATTAATACGTTTTAAAAACATAATAATTTTTATTATTTAATATTTTTTTTTTCTGGGTATTACATTACCTACCCCTTAAAAAGAATTCCGTCCCCGGAATCAAAAGAATGGAAAGTACCTAATTATCAAAAAGATGTGGATACTCCGCTCGAATAGACTCCTCTATCTCCTATGTAGCTTCCCGCTCCGGATGATTTTACCATAAGACTTTAACAAAAGGAATTATCTTTCTCAATTTTAATTTAATCAGTTATTTAATTATCTACTAAAACAATTTAACTTTCCAAACAAAACAAAGAAAAAAAATAGTCACTTACCTTTTCCAATTTGAATACAATTGTATAAAATAAAATTAACTAATATTTAATTTAAAAAAATATGGGTTATTACATTTTTCACCCCTTAAAAATAATTCCGTCCTCGGAATTCAAATAAGCTACAAAAAAAAAATTAGTTACGACGTAGCGCCGCCATTTGTAACGATCAACGCAGATAAGTCTTCGGTCCACGTAATTATCAATGTATTTATAAAAGATTCGTCAGCTACCGTGCCAAGCCTTGGTAAGGTTCTTCGCGTTGCATCAAATTAGATCACATGATCCACCGTTGGTGCGGGCCATCGCTAATATCTTTGAGTTTAATTCTTGTAAACGTACCCTTCGGAACATATTTGGAAATCACAAAAAAATTCTTCATCTAAATACAATTCGAATACCCAAAAAATTTAAAATTATTTTTAATTCGTAAAACGTTTATGTTCCACACATAGCAAAGATTTAACAAATTATTTTTATTTAATTTTACATAAATCCATACAAAACTCCAAGGATATCGGATAAACCAAACAACTCTACAATTTAAATCAACTTCCTAAATCCTCAAGAGCTTCAAAATATTCAAACCTCAATTCGAACTAGCTAGTTCTTAAATATTATTTCACCAAAATATACTACTAGGATCTCTTTATCATCGTATCAACTCTAAGTCAAATATTCTACTATCTGCATAAGCAAACTATAAATATTCAAGATCTCTCAAAGTCAATTGAATTTTATCACTTACTATCTAATCATACAATAAATCAATCATCCCTTATTGCAAACCTTAATCCAACAAATTTAATATCTTCCAATACTATCACAAAGAAAGTTCATAGAACATAACTCCAATGTCCTACTAGAAAATAGTCACAGAATTGATCATTAACTCCAAATGATTAATCTAATTACCTCGAATATCAACAACTCAAATTATAAGAAATCCTCTATACTTAATAATTTTCACTTTATCATAGTATTCCATCAATACACAAATCTCCAATTATCCACAAGCTTAACATAAATCAAAACATAACTAAAATCAAATCCTCAATTCAACGATCATAATGATTGTCACAAAAAAAATAACTCTAACAAATAATTTTTCCAAAACCACATACTCGTCGATACACATACTCACATCATAATCACGACTCATATAAGATCACTTCTTATCTGTACAAAGTATAACTTTATTCACCTCAATGATTAAATCACAATTCTTAACTAATATCATTACTCAATCACCTTAACAAATTATTCCACTTTCCTCAATCAACTATAAATCCAAAAGAAATCGACCGTTAGTCAAAATAGAAACCAACCAAACAAAGAACAAAATCGAATCAAACTCCTACGTCTCCCCAATGGTTTACCCACAACTCACAGGTCAACCCTAAATAGGTTTTCTACAAGAAAGAACCTAAGCTTTGGTACCATCTCTGTAACACCCCCTTCCCGAAAAGGAAAGGGGGGTCACGTACAAAGCACAACAAACCTCAAAATTAGTAAACAGGACACTAATATCTTTAAAATATTAATAATGATATCCATTAATGAAGTACTAAATACAATTCTACAACTAGAATCAAAATAATCAAAACCAAAGATTTAATCAACCTAGATGGTCTAGGCAACACTCTCATCACACTAGCCCTTAATCACCCCTGCAAACCTGTCGGAAGAAAAACACAGCATGAGCCAATTGCCCAGTACGGATACAGATATACAAAAGATATACAACTAATATACAAAAATAATTGAGACAAAATACTGAACAAAGCCTCAATTGTAAATATGGACGAAAATGTAATCTCCAAAGATATGAATGGAATATATCTGAATAAATAAAATTGACGAAACTAATAGAAGAATAACGAAATAACGAACTGAAGTAACTAACTCAATGAATTGAATTAAACTGAACAGAAACAAATAAAATTAATACAATGAAATAATAGGCTGAATCAAATGGTTGGGTGTTGTTTCATACCGAATGAGCTCAAAAATATATATTGCCACACAGGCAAGTCAAACTAATGTCACACAGGCAAAACAAATAATGCCACACAGGCAATCAAAATAATGTCACATAGGTAAATCAAATGATACCACACAGGCAATCAAAATAATGTCACACAGGCACTCACACATTGGACCGCGAATCCAAATGTATGAAACTCGGATAGGTGTGTTCGGCACAACATCACCAATCCACAAAACAGAAAACTAGGGTTAACCCATACGCCTCCCACAAAAAAACACCAAATGACCCATTTACTCCGGAGCCCAAAATGGAGACGCCGTGGACTAATCACACTGCCACAGAAAGTGTCATGCCCCTCGTGCCAAGACGACATGCCTATGGTACCCCCACAGGTGGTTATAGCTCAGGTATACCCTATGGTATATTCTAACAAAAATATCCTGTCACAACACATATGACAAAATACCAACAAAAGGGTTCTATATATACATGTTGAACCAAATCAAATTATAGTCACAAGGTCTCAAAAAGAAGGTAGCAACATGTACCGCTCTACAATTATCAAAATAAATACTAAACATGATATCCTAATCCAAAGAGTACAAATATGAGTCATGTGTATCAACTCCAAAATGAAACTAATATATTTGTTTCACATGAAACAATTATGTGAAATCATAACACAATTCGAAATAAGGAAACAAATTAACGAACAAATCAAATTTAACAAGAGTATCGTTGAAATAGTACGGAATCTGTACCTGATACTTCCAAACCATTTATAGCACACTCCACAAAATCTTACCCTCAAATGCCAACGATATCAAATACGAAACGCTATTCACAACCTAAACATATTCACCTCAAATTAAAAATAATCCAAACTAATAATTCCAAAATAATTTATAATTTATTTAATATGCCTTTAATCATCGCTTTATATCAATTATTAATACTCCAAAATTTTTATTCCAAATATAACTCTTTAAATTCCTTCCGTCCGATCTAATTACACAAATTAACATAAATAAATTAATAACAATATATTAAATTCATAATTAATAATCTCCCCTTTTCCATGATTTGTTATTACTATTATTATTATTAATATTACTATTATAAAATAATATGAGCTTCATGTTCGTTATATACAAAGTACACCAAGATTCATACTAACTTCTGTTCCAAAAATAATATATATAATATAATATAGATTCATTCTTTATTACTCCCTCTGTCCGAACTAATTAAAAGTAATAATAATACAATTATAAGTTACCTAGTAATTATAAATTATATTAATATGAAATTAATTTCCTCAATTACATCAATTTTACAATACAAACCCGAATTAAATTATAATTAATTTTCTAATCATTTCTCTTTTTATTTACCTAATTAATATCCTTAATATCTCAATATATATATATACACACACGCACACTATACATCCTGTTTTATTCCAGTAGCTTTTACTCATGATAATGAATCTCTTCTTCTTCTTCTTCTTCTTCTTCTTTTTTCCAACACATGAGCTTCATATCAATCTCTTACCATGTGAAACAGTGAAACAGTGAAACATATACATATACCCCATACTATTGATTATACAATTAGATTGATATGACCTCATAACTAATGATATACAGAAAAGCACAAAGAAAGGAAGGCACCTCAATTAAATCTCACAATCACAACTCTCTCTTCCTCGGTTAAGCGGCCACCTCTCTTCTTCTTCTTTTTTTCAGTTTGTATAATGAAGTAGTATTAGGTTTAGCTATTTAATAATTAAGTTGCCCTAATAAACTTCTAATTGGGTTCATTTAATATTAAGGCCCAAATTTATGTTATCACTTACTTATTATGGTCCACAATAATTAAATACAATTTGACCCAATTAAATGACAAGGTCCAATTAATACGTTTTAAAAACATAATAATTTTTATTATTTAATATATTTTTTTTTCGGGTATTACATTCATCCCTCTACCTTTTTAATACACATCATGTCTGGCTAGAATCATTAGCACAGACTTAACAATAATGGTTCATGTATAACCAGAACATACTTGTATTGAACAGCTCAATCACAGAACAATTCATATCATAGAAGCACCGAAGTGTTCAAATTGTGGCACAAGGCCTCATACATACTACCACATTGTACATACATCGCACATATGCACATAGACAATACTTCTCAAGTTCAACATCTGAGAAGTTTAAGAAACTAGCATTCATGTAATATGAATGAAGTTTGGAAACTTGTCTTACGCCCAGCTACAGCTTACGCTGAACTGCTCATTTCAATTCCTATATAGCACATACGGAGAAAACATAAACACCAATTAGTCATATATTGAACTTATGCATTGGTTTACTTAACTTTACTTTTAGGGTTCGCATTCTTGTAATATAAGTTTACGCGACTAACTTCCTTTACCAGTTTACGGCTTTGTGACATACGGAGAAGTCTTACTCAAAACGTTCATCATCTTGGATGATTTATATTCTTATCTTCTTTTTATAAATTCTCTAGGACTCAGCACACATTGCCTCTCTGCTAGTAGTCCATATGGTACTATGAGTGGTTTCCCACAAGCAACCAACAAACAAGTTCCCGTCTCATCTACACTGCCATCACAGTGAGTTAGATCGATTACCAGTTTCGTATATACCTTCGCTCTCTGAAGGAATTGTTTAGCCCAGCTCCCATATGTCAACCATCAAAGGTTACGATTGTATCACAACCTAAACTTATCTTAACTTATCCGAACTATTAAACTATAACGTTCGATTAAGTCAATTTCTTATTCCTTACAGCTTTCTGACAACTAAATGTAATCCCTCAAGATTCATTCTTTATCGACTCACATTCGGCTTTCATTAATATTATTACCGTTTGTTATGGCTTTCTGATAATTCATATACTATTTAATACTTTTGTTATCCATTACATGAACCTCAGGTTCATTACCCTCGTCGCTCAACCTCTAAGGAATCACAACCATAGCAATCCCTCACGTTCGTTCATCGCGACAACGGTCCCCGGATATCAGTTTCGTAACCCGCGCTTATATTCTTCGTCATTTAATCTTGTTTAATCTATATGTTCAACCTTTAATAAATGTTTACATCACTTGATTAAGTGTTACGTTAGTTGAATATTATATTCTTTATCTTCCCTTACATTTCCCCAAAGAGCTGAGCAGTTAAAAGCCCATCTCTGGCTGTTTCCCAACACTGGCGCTGTGGCGCCACTCCCTTCTTTATCTCTCGCGCCGCGGCACAAGTTGGCAGTACCCAACCCTCGGTCTGGCGCTGCTGCGCCACTCTACAAGGCATGACGCGGTGCCAAGCCCTAACCCTAAAAATTTTCTCTAAGTGTTAAATCAATTTTGAGATGCTTATTTCATGATCTCATAACTCCTTCGTTATAACTCGGAACGAAGTCGTTCCAAAGTCATTCTCTTCCTTATCTTACCTACTTCAATACCCCTCGAGCAGAAATTCATTCTAAATCCGTTAACGTGTCATTCGATTGGCTTGATCTTCACCTTTTGTTCATTTTACGTTTTTAACGCTCTTCGTTCGTTCATCCGTAATTCGGTCATCCGAACTCAGAACTCGTTCGTTCTTGAGTCCATGACTCACATTTTTTATGTTCTTTTACTTTCTTATGAAACTCTACCCACTCGGGTTCATTTACTAACTTCCTAATTCTCGTTTGTCGATTATAAAATTTTTGCCATAACTTCGTTATAGCTAAGTTTTAATCTGTTCTTCATGAACGTTTCTACCGTTCCTAACCAAGCAATACACATCTAACTTATACGCGATGGTTTTAAACTTGTACATCAACAACAATTATCCTACGATGGTTTTAAATTTGTCCATCAACAACGTTTTTCGTGTTCTTCATTCGTTCTTCATTTTAATCGATATTTTGGATTATAATTTCACTTTTTATTGGAATTTGATGTTATAGAACATCATTCCTTATTTATTCCACCTACTTATTCATATAACCCACTCGGACCGTTCTAATTCATTACGAATCTTATACTTCCTTAAGAAATTTATTTACTAAACTTTAAATTCTTATTTCTTCATTTTCTTATGATTTCAACCATATGAACTCATCTCTCACCTTATCTACTTCTTATCTTCATTAAGTTATGTTTTTAAACATAAAAACTTAAAGAAAAAATATGCGAGATAAGGTTTCGGATTACCTTTCTCCTTTAATCTTCTCCCGTTGGACAAAGTTTGTATGCGGGCTAGCCTTTCCTCCTCCTCCTCCCATCCGAACTCTCTCTCTCTCTCTCTCAAGTGTCTTAGGATATTCAAAATCCTAAAACAAAAAAATGAGCTTCCTATTTATAGAAAACCAAAGTTAGGGGTAGTTTAGTCATTTTGCCCCCCTTAACCTCTTACTATTCATTACTTAAGCCCTAAGTTTACTTAGCCTCCACACTTACTTAGTCATTAAGTCTTCTTAGCCCTTAAGTCTTCTTAGCCCTTAAGTTAAGCACGTTACTTAGTTATTAAGCATAAGTACTTTACTTAGCTATTAAGTTTACTTAGTCATTACTTAACTTATCATTTACTTAGCCATTAGGACTAATCATATTCTACGCATCGCATTCTTGTATTCTCTTATTCTCTTTGTATTTAATTCGTACGATATTTATAATATACGTCGTACTAATCCTCTTGATATACTCGTATAATAACTCGTATCATACTCGTATTTCTCACGCATAATAACCCTTATTATTATACATAATCATTAAATCCTCAGAACTCACTTTTCCTTACCTTTAGGTTTTGAGTCCGCTGGCGAAAACTTCATTTTTGCCATAACTGAAATATTATTGAATATTTCATCACATCTCAAAATTATACGTAATCATTAAAGTCTTAGAATTTCAAAATAAATCTCCGAGTAGAAACGGATGAATAGTGTATATTTCGTCTTTTTCCCCGAAAAATATTTTGTTCCCGAAAAACTTTTATTTTCATCTTGAAAATTCTTATTCGCTCAGACTAGCTCTTAGCCAGAATACTCCCAGTTTATAATCATGCTAGGTTATAAAACGATTAATAAACACATAACACAGAATATTATTAATAAATTTTAGTTTTATTAATAACTAATTCTTTAAACCTAAATTCTGGATAATCCAAAATTCCGGGTTGTTATATTCTTTCCCCTTATAAAAATTCCGTCCTCGGAATTTCTTAAAACCACACCCTTACCCGGGTCATCACATTCACCCCTTCTTCACAGAATTTTGTCCTCAAAATTTTAGCCTACCTTTCTTCTCAACTTCACTTCAACGGAGTTCTTATCTTTCCCTCATTCCTAACCCCCATAACCTATCAAGAATCATGAAGTAGAAGGAATTACGAGGAATATAAAATTTCCTTTAAAACGTTTCATACTTTTGCTGAGGGGTCAAATCGACCATGAACTCTTACTAGGTTAAACAACATTTCGCCGTAAGCCCTTCTTTAACGGTTAGTTTACAATCACCAAGAAGGTAAACTACCTCTTCCTTGTTCTCCTCATACTTAATCATTAGATTCCGCACCAAAACAATTTGGTTTGGCACAAGTTCTCAAAGAAAGCTCGATTTTCTTATAACATGACATACAATTTGTCTAGCTGAATCAAGTAGCTTAGACCATACCAATAAATTGGATATCAACATCAAACATTCATCTAGTCAACTCAATTGACATCGACTATTTCTTTAAAGTCTTTTCGCAATAAATCAAAACGTTTTATGACGTCATGATACCGTACTTTTCACAGTACGTTGAGGACTTCGTCAGTTTGTGACTTTATCATTATACATCATACCATAGGGGTTGTTGATCCTAAGATCACATCCAACACCAGGTTCAATTGCATTAATAACTCTATCTTTTTACCATCCTTGCATCAAATGCACTGATGATATAAAATTCATTTTGATATTTCAAATTAATTTCTGTTTAGTCGAAGCAATTGGTATAGACATGCCAAGAATAGCTCTTTTAAAATACGTTGGTTCCAAAAGTTGAACCAATCCTTTACTTTTTCAAAATGTACATATCAGCACGAGTTCAATAAAGTTCAAAATCTAGCATAGCTAGAGGACTTGGAATATCCTATTTCTCCGTCTTCCTTCATTGCCTTACTGCGACAATACTTAATCTTCTCTAGCACCTTCAATACTAAGCCTACTGAAAACAACTCATTTTCAGTCTAAACATTCCTATATCTTGGTACAGTCCATCAACTTACCACACATTATGAGTTTAGGAACTTTCCACAAAAATATGAGTTTAGGAACTATCCAGACAGACCATAGGCGTCCATTCGCTGAGACGTTCGAAAACATACCATATTATTATGAGTCACGAACTTACCATAAGTATGAGTTTCAAGAACTCGCACCTACCTTATCGTTCTCTACCTATCAAGTATTTACATGAGAAAAGATTCACCTTCTCGTCATATACATCTTGATAGCGCGACCAATCCCAATGATTATCACTGTAATAAGCTAAGCAGTTGTTACACCAAGCATAAACCTCTGCCCATACAAAGGTTCATACAACTCAGCTATCACATGAGTCCTCAATTGAAATTTGACAACTTCTAAATCTCTCTCTACTTAATACGAATTTTTTTTAATTCATATACTATCCTTCACAACTCAATCTAAGTTCTTCTTCCCGTACTACTTCATAGTACCCTTCATTCATAGCATTAGCTATAAATCATTCATCGTTTAACAACTAATCTGTTACTACTAGTCACTATGATCACGTGGTGATCTCCTTATCCTTCTTTCTACGATTATAGCCTTAGGTACTCCTACCTAAGGTTTATAACCTATCAGCTCTGATACCAACTTGTAACGTCGCGAAATCCGATCTATCTTCACACCCGAATTCTGTACGTCACGAGTACATCATTCATCCAACATAAATCATTATATATTGCAATATAACGACAAACACTCTCAAATCCCAGGTTCTGGAAACCTTATAACCTCTTTCATTACAAATAATGATAATTACATTATTCATTTCATCTTACAAGAGTAACTTTTATCCACCACCAAGTATACATAACAGTTCATTAAACTAGTCTATAATTCCATTTCATCTTTTTAAATTACAAGTCTTCACTTGATCTTCTCGGTCATTCACCTTTCGAATGGTACTGCATTTGGATACCGTCAGCTTGATCTTTACGGGATCCTTAAGTTCTTCTAACCTTGTCCACTGAAAATTATTTTTCATTTAAAGCAAGAGTGAGCATTCAATTTCCCAGCAAGTCATAACATTTGAACAAATTCAAAATTAAAACATTTCTTTAAAACTTCTATAACCGAACAAAGGTTATGAAGCAGCGTGAATAATAGGAATAGTCTCGATTCCTATCATCTTAAAACATCAATCATTTTCACTTTGAAATACTTTCATCCCTCTACCTTTTTCACAGACATCCTGTCTGGCTAGAATCATTAGCACAGACTTAATAATAACGGTTCATGTATAAATAGAACATACTTGTATTGAACAGCTCAATCACAGAATAATTCATATCATAGAAGCACCGAAGTGTTCAAATTGTGGCACAAGGCCTCATACATACTACCACCTTGTACATACATCGCACATATGCACATAGACAAGACTTCTCAAGTTCAACATCTGAGAAGTTTAAGAAACTAGCATTCATGTAATATGAATGAAGTTAAGAAACTTGCCTTACGCCCAGCTACAGCTTACATTGAACTGCTCATTTCAATTCCTATATAACACATAAGGAGAAAACATAAACACTAATTCGTCATATATTAAACTTACGCATTGATTTACTTAACTTTACTTCTTAGGGTTCGCGTTCTTACAATATAAGTTTACGCGACTAAATTCCTTTACCAGTTTACGGCTTTGTGACATACGGAGATGTCTTACTCAAAACGTTCATCATCTTGAATGATTTATATTCTTATCTTCTTTTGATAAATTCTCTAGGACTCAGCACACATTGCTTCTCTGCTAGTAGTCCATATGGTACTATGAGTGGTTTCCCACAAACAAACAACAAATAAGTTCCCGTCTCATCTACACTACCATCACAGTGAGTTAGATCGGTTGCCAGTTTCGTATATACCTTCGCTCTCCGAAGGAATTGTTTAGCCTACCTCCCATATGTCATCCATCAAAGGTTACGATTGTACCACAACCTAAACTTATCTTAACTTATCCGAACCATTAAACTATAACGTTCGATTAAGTCAATTTCTTACTCATTACGGCTTTCTAACAACTAAATGTCATCCCTCAAGATTCATTCTTTATCGACTCACATTCGGCTTTCATTAATCTTATTACCGTTTGTTACGGCTTTCTGATAATTCATATACTATTTAATACTTTTGTTATCCATTACATAAACCTCAGGTTCATTACCCTCGTCGCTCAACCTCTAAGGAATCACAACCATAGCAATTCCTCACGTTCATTCATCGCGACTACGATCCCCGGATATCGGTTACGTAACCCGCGTTTATATTCTTCGTTATTTAATCTTGTTTAATCTATACATTCAACCTTTAATAAAGGTTTACATCACTTGATTAAGTGTTACATTAGTTGAATATTATATTCTTTATCTTCCCTTACATTTCCCCCAAGAGCTGAGCAGTTAAAAGCTCATCTCTGGCTTTTTCCCAACACTGGCGCTGCGGCGCCACTCCCTTCTTTATCTCTCGCGTCACGGCGTGAGTAGGCAGTACCCGGCCCCCGATCTGGCGCTGCCGCGCCACTCTACAAGGCCTGACTGGCGTCGCGGCACCAAGCCCTAACCCTAAAAATTTTCTTTAAATGTTAAATCAATTTTGAGATGCTTACTTCGCGATCTCATAACTCCTTCGTTATAACTCGGAACGAGGTCGTTCCAAAGCCATTATCTTCCTTATCTTACGTACTTCAATAACCCCTAGAGCAGAAATTCATTCTAAATTCGTTAACGTGCCATTCGATTGGCTTGATCATCACCCTTTGTTCATTTTACGTTTTTAACGCTCTTCGTTCGTTCGTCCGTAATTCGGTCATCCGAACTCGGAACTCGTTCTTTCTTGAGTCCATGACTCAAGTTTTCTATGTTCTCTTACTTTCTTATGAAACCCTACCCACTCGGATTCATTTACTAACTTCCTAATTCTCGTTTGTCTTTTATGAAATTTTTGTCATAACTTCGTTATAGCAAAGTTTTAATCCGTTCTTCATGAATGTTTCTACCGTTTCTAACCAAGCAATACACATCTAACTTATATGCGATGGTTTTAAACTTGTCCATTAACAACAATTATCCTACGATGGTTTTAAATTTGTCCATCAACAACGTTCTTCGTGTTCTTCGCGTATTCTTCGTTCGTTCTTCATTTTAATCGATATTTTGGATTATGATTTCACTTTTTATTAGAATTTGATGTTATAGAACATCATTCCTTACTTATTCCACCTACTTATTCATATAATCCACTCGGATCATTCTAATTCATTACGAATCTTATACTTCCTTAAGAAATTTATTTACTAAACTTTAAATTCTTATTTCTTCATTTTCTTATGATTTCAACCATATGAACTCATCTCTCACCTTATCTACTTCTTATCTTCATTAAGTTATATTTTTAAATATAAAAACTTAAAGAAAAAATATACGAGATAAGGTTTCGGATTACCTTTCTCCTTTAATCTTCTCCCGTCGGACAAAGTGTGTATGCGTCCTTTCCTCCTCCTCCTCCTCCCATCCGAACACTCTCTCTCTCTCTCTCTCAAGTGTCTTAGGATTTTCAAAATCCCAAAACAAAGAAATGAGCTTCCTATTTATAGAAAACCAAAGTTAGGGGTAGTTTAGTCATTTTGCCCCCCTTAACCTCTTACTATTCATTACTTAAGCCCTAAGTTTGCTTAGCCTCCACACTTACTTAGCCATTAAGTCTTCTTAGCCCTTAAGTCTTATTAGCCTTTAAGTTAAGCATGTTACTTAGTTATTAAGCATAAGTACTTTACTTAGCTATTAAGTTTACTTAGTCATTACTTAACTTATCATTTATGTAGCCATTAGGACTAATCGTATTCTACGCATCTCATTCTCGTATTCTCTTATTCTCTTTGTATTTAATTTGTACGATATTCATATTATACATCGTACCAATCCTCTTGCTATACTCGTATAATAACTCGTATCATACTCGTATTTCTCACGCATAATAACCCTTATTATTATACGTAATCATTAAATCCTCGGAACTCACTTTTCCTAACCCTTAGGTTTTGAGTCCGCAGGCGAAAACTTCATTTTTGCCATAACTGAAATATTATTGAATATTCCATCACGTCTGAAAATTATACGTAATCATTAAAGTCTCAGAATTTCAAAATAAATCTCCGAGCAGAAACGGATTAATAGTGCCTATTTCATCTTTTTCCCCAAAAAATATTTTGTTCCCGGAAAACTTTTATTTTTGTCTTGAAAATTCTTATTTGCTCAGACTAGCTCTTAGCCAGAATACTCCCAGTTTATAATCATCCTAGGTTATAGAACGATTAATAAACACATAACACATAATAGTATTAATAAATTTTAATTTTATTAATAACTAATTCTTTAAACCTAAATTCTAGATAATCCAAATTTCCGGGTTGTTATAGTAATTACTGTCGCTACAACTTGTAACGGTAATACTTGTGACGCTCCCAAATCCGAGTATCTTCCTACCCGACAGATGGTGCTACACGGTACTCCACACTATACATTCATTGCATTGAAACAATATCAAAATGATTTTTATTTACTACACTCTTATTACAATTGTAATAAATCCTTTCCCAGGTTCTGTTAACCAATACATTCTTTGTTTACCATAATATAATTCATACAAACATACTAGTCTATTATAGGATAAACTAATTATTCATCTTCACCTTGTCTTTATCTTTACTAGAACTCTCGGTTCGCTCGACTTTAGCTGCAATCATATAATTCAAGCAAGAAGTGAGCATAACTAGCTCAGCAAGTATAGCAATGTATAATATAAATACCACGTCGAGAATCATATGATTATTCTTCAATAACTGAAAAAGTAGTTACGAAGTACTATGAAACATTGAATATCACTTCTCATCTCATAAAACAATTTCAAAGTACATATAGTGACTTAGAAATTCTAAGTAGGTTAAAAGACCATGAACATTCTCTTTGATTTACATTCATAAAAAGAACAACCCAGCACTAAGTTCTAAGTCTGATATATCTTACGAGCACATCTAGGTGATCAGCCTATAGTACTCTATGTTGATCCACACTCATTCGTTAAACGTATTTACGTTTAAGTTTTGGCAACCTCGTGTGCCCATTGAATAATCGATGTAAAATACATTTTTTTATTCATACTCAGGCTTACCTTTGAATCCGTACCAAACAATTGGCGTAGGATAGCGTTAACAATTCTATATCGAAATACTTGTAAACAAACCAATTAACTCTTTAAGATTAGTCTAGCCGAGTTAAATCTGGCATCGACCCTTTCATTAAACAATTCATTCATCTCATAACATGAATCATAGAGAAAACTTGGCTAACACGAAGGTTAGAAAAGTGTTAAGAAAACTTGTCTTCAAGCGTCTTCAAATATATATTCAACAATTCTTGGTCTTTACAGTATCTACATGATATATTCACATAGCACACTGAAATTAGCTACCAAATAATTTAATCACATTATTTTTACCAACTTCTTTATTTTCTATAACTTAACCGAATCTATTTCATTAATATAACTCGTTTTAAGTTTAATCATCCTTCCTTACGGCTTATTAACGTCCTTACGTCATTAAACCAATACTTACCTATCATTGTTTAAGTATCATCGTAATTGATTACGGTTCAACTTCTTACACTTTACGTTCTTCGTTCAATTACCCATTAAACAACATTAAATTACTAAAGTCATCACTGTATATGCGATTTAGGAATGGTCTTATCATGTTCATTAAGTCTATACATGTCTCATTGTAACACCCCGAACCCGATATAGGCCCAAAGTGCTACACACCGCAAGCCCATAGGCCCGCAAGGCAACAATATCAATAACGCGCAGCCCAAACAAAATAACATAACATTAATCTTAACTTAAAACCCAACAATAAATATATTTTAAATCAATCTAAATGAAATACTAATAAATACCACATTCAAATAATGGAGACGCAGCTTCTCGAAACTAAGAGTTTTATCAAAATCCATCAACAAAAGAATAACATCTAAAACTAAACTCCAGCTATTCTAAGCGTATCAAATAAGTGCTCAGCTTTCAACGATGGGACTTGTACAAATTTGTAAGGGGTGAGCGATGAAGCCCAGCAAATAGCAATCCTCTCTATCTAGCCGAATCAAGTACAATTTACAAAATACTTTTTCGAAATAACTTTTTGTTCAATAACAATAGTACAAAAATTGTCAAAACTAAAACAATTCAAAAATGATTTCAATGTATATCATATATCTTTTAATCCACAGCCATAGCGACTAAGGTTACAATAGCCCTGTAACATGGCCCAAAAGTTCGATAACGTTATGATACGCACCCTACTAAGGTATCTATAAAAATGCACGCTCCCCGAAGGGCATCTAAAAGGTGTGCGCCTTAGTAGGTCCTATATTAGCTCCGAAACTAAACGTAATCAATAACGGGTTCTATACATAGTCAGACTGAGGATTTCAAAAACTTTTCTCAATATTATCGATAATATAAACGATACTTTGTCACAGTTCAAAGTCATATAATCTCATTCACAGTTCGAAAATAAATACTTGATCCGAATTTTGAAATAAAAGAACATAACAATTTAATGTAAATGGAAGCCTTAAATAAAAATATAACGAATTTTGAAACTGTACATTTAGGCATCCGAATAATTAATAAGATATACTTAAAAGTAACGATAATCTTAAAAATACTAAATAGTTCGGAAAACCACTTACCTTGATATTGCGAAATATGAAAATATTAGCCAAACAAATCCTAAATATAAATTTAAAATAAATAAAATCATTAGGATAAAATATCATACCTCAAACATATTCTTATCTCAAGTCTTACGCGCACTCATGCTTAATTTTAATTCAATAAGTTATCAAATTATTATACCATTTTTGATATTATAATTATTGTTTTAAAAAAATATCTAAATATAATATTATTTCATAATTGAAAAAGAAGGGTTTAGGTTTACCTTTTTGAATTTTCTTATTTTCTTCTTTAGTGCTCTGCAGTACTCCAAAGCCAAATAAATTTTTACGTTCTTCTCTCTCTCTAGTTGTTTAAATATATATAATTCCTTTGCAAAATAGGTTACTAGGTAAAAGAGTCCTTTTTAAAATTAAGAATTTGTTAAACTTGAATGACTTTCCTTATCCTTATAGGTTTTAGATATGTATAAATAATTATTAGTTACACTTATATTATCTAATTATATTATTTAATTATCTTTTATCTTTTATTTTTTTATTTTACCGAGTATTACATTCTACCCACCTTAAAAGAATTTGGTCCTCCAAATTCCTAAATTAAAATTCCAAAGAAAGCACGAATATCACATAATCAAGAAATTCATTATCTAATTACTAAATGTAATTAATAAAAGAGTTTCATACCTTAATTTTGGTTGCCTGAAAGCTGAAACACACATCCTCGATTTGGCCCTAGGCTTGCCAATGTTATTTCTTCCTCTTTTTCATCTCTTTTCGATGGTGGGTTCTTGGGGCATTGTGCAATCCTATAACCGAAATCTCCACAATGAAAACACGCTCCCGTATTCCAACGACATTCCTTATCTAGGTGGTTTCTACCACACCTCGAACACTTCAGTTTGTTCTCTTGATTCCATTGATTTCCTCTAAACTTAGTGGTTTGCGTATTCAACTTCTTTGTAGGTCCTCCATGGCTGGACTCTTCACTGGATGGTTCCTCCCTCTTATTGTTCTTCCCTTTCTCCATTTCCGCTAAGCCCTTCTCGATCACTAACGCCTTATTGAGCACCACATCATATGTGAGCAGCTCAAAAGATGCCACACCATGTCTTATGTTGGCCCGTAATCCATCCTCCAACCTTTGCGCTTTCGCCGCCTCATCTGCCACCAAGGTCGGTGCATACTTGGCAAGCTTCGTGAATTCGGCTTCATATTGAGCAACTGTCTTGCTCCCTTGTTCGAGCCTAATAAATTCTCTCTCCTTTTGTGCCCGAATTGTTCTAGGAAAGTATTTGTTAGTAAATGCCTCCTTGAACATGGTCCATGTGTAGGGTTCAGGATTGCCTTCATGCTTTCTTTTCTCCATAAGCCACCAATCATACGCCCCACCCTGAAGCTGGTAAACTGCCAACGTCACCATATTAGCCTCACTACTCCCTAGCAAATCAAACGCCTTCTCCATTTCTTGAATCCACTTCTCAACTATGGAAGGGTCCGTAGCCCCTTCAAAGATTGGCGGATTCAATCGCTTGAATTTCGCTACTATGCCACGTTGCCCAGGTTATTGGTTCTGAACTAGCTGAGCTAAAGTAGTAGCCAGCTGAGTGAGACCATTAGCGCCAAAATTGGTGTTAGTAGGGTTGCTTCTTCTAGGCTGCATTTTCCTTACAAAAAGAAATCCCCACTCAACAACACTATACAAAACTAATAACGAATAAAATAAAATACCCAATTAGCCTCAAGCACCAAACGTCAAACAAAACATAGATTTCTTATCTTATTCTCTATTTAATTTTAAAATCATTAAATTTAGTCGATACTCTTACCCACAGCTAACTCCCAAAATCAAATGTAGATTTTTCAACCTAACACATTGCGAGGGGCCACCACTTTGATACCACCTCTGTAACACTCCGAACCCGATATAAGCCCAAAGTGCTACACGTCGCAAGCCCATAGGCCCGCAAGGCAATAATATCAATAACGCGCAGCCCAAACAAAATAACTTAACATTAATCTTAACTTAAAACCCAACAATAAATATATTTTAAATCAATCCAAATGAAATACTAATAAATACCACATTCAAATAATGGAGACGCAGCTCCTTGAAACTAAGAGTTTTATCAAAATCCATCAACAAAAGAATAACATCTAAAACTAAACTCCAGCTATTCCAAGCGTATCAAATAAGTGATCAGCTTTCAACGATGAGACCTGTAAAAATCTGTTAGGGGGTGAGCGATGAAGCCCAGCAAGTAGCAATCCTCTCTATCTAGCCGAATCAAGTACAATTTACAAAATACTTTTTTGAAATAACTTTTTGTTCAATAACAATAGTACAAAAACTTTCAAAACTAAAACAATTCAAAAATGATTTCAATGTATATCATATATCTTTTAATCCACAGCCTTTGCGACTAAGGTTACAATAGCCCTGTAACACGGCCCAAAAGTTCGATAACGTTATGATACGCACCCTACTAAGGTATCTATAAAAATGCACGCTCCCCGAAGGGCATCTAAAAGGTGTGCGCCTTAGTAGGTCCTATATTAGCTCCGGAACTAAACGTAATCAATAACGGGTTCTATACATAGTCAGACTGAGGATTTTAAAACTTTTCTCAATATTATCGATAATATAAACGATACTTTTTCACAGTCCAAAGTCATATAATCTCATTCACAGTTCGAAAATAAACTTGATCCGAACTTTGAAATAAAAGAACATAACAATTTAATGTAAATGGAAGCCTTAAATAAAAATATAACGAATTTTTAAACTGTACATTTAGGCATCCGAATAATTAATAAGATATACTTAAAAGTAACGATAATCTTAAAAACACTAAATAGTTCAGAAAACCACTTACCTCGATATTGCGAAATACAAAAATATTAGCCGAACAAATCCTAAATATAAATTTAAAATAAATAAAATCATTTGGATGAAATATCTTACCTCAAACATATTCTTATCTCAAGTCTTACGCGCACCCATGCTTAATTTTAATTCAATAAGTTATCAAATTATTATACCATTTTTAAGATTATAATTATTGTTTTAAAAAAATATCTAAATATAATATTATTTCATAATTGAAAAAGAAGGGTTTAGGTTTACCTTTTTGAATTTTCTTCTTTTCTTCTTCAGTGCTCTGCAGTACTCCAAAGCCAAATAAATTTTTACGTTCTTCTCTCTCGCTAGTTGTTTAAATATATGTAATTCCTTTGCAAAATAGGTTACTAGGTAAAAGAGTCCTTTTTAAAATTAAGAATTTGTTAAACTTGAATGACTTTCCTTATCCTTATAGGTTTTAGATATGTATAAATAATTATTAGTTACACTTATTGTCGACGTCGGGATTTTTGGATGTCCCTTTCCATTACTTGCTCTTTGGTGTTCTCATTTTAAGTGAGATTTGTTTGAAAAAACAAGTGGAAAAGGTCCGACATATATGATGTCGACGATGGGACTGTTAAGAGTCGCCATTTGGTTTTTTAAATGGTTGTACCAACACAACCGAGAAAAAGTTTGCACATTGACCCAGTGATGTGACACTGATATACAGGTCGGTGAAACCGAGATTCGTTTAGGGTCCGGGGACTTGGTTATACGGGGGGAAGGTGTTAGGCACCCCCCCGACATTCGTGTTACCACGGTGACCGCCTCTTTTCAAGAAACTATCATCTGAGTGTGTGTGTGTGTCTGTGTGTGGGTCAATGTGCGGTTGTATGAAAGTTGTGCGAGGCCTCGTTCGAACCTATATACACAGGGTTTGAATTTATGTAAAAATTCAGTTTTAGCAAGATATGGCAGTGATGTTTTATAAAAGAGGTTTTTCAAACCCTGATGCTCAATAGGAATTGAGACCTTTTACACTTCTATTTTTTATTACGTGACCGGTTTGATTGCTTTTATTTGACGGATGCGAGGCATCCGTACGAAAATAATATACAAAAATAATGCTGACTTCCTCGTGGGTATGGAAACCATCTAAGGAAATTCAAACACCGCAGAATAATTTACAAGCTGCTTACAGCTGAAAAATGTCCATCACGGGAACCGAATCTAGATCCAATGGGATGAATTTGTGATCACATGATTTCTAGGCGCATAGAATGTTGCAATTTGTATGAAAGCAATAAGCAGGTATATATATAAAAGCAATAAATATATATTATATATATATATATATATATATATATATATATATATATATATATATATATATATATATATATATACGGACATGATCACCAACCACGAAGCACCTCCATGGGGGACCAGAAATGTAAATAAAGCGGTAAGAGCGATCAACTGCCACGAAGGAAACTCAAGGCAGGACGAAAATAAATATATATATATATATATATATATATATAAAAGTATTAAACGCACCGGATGTGAAATCTAGGCTCACCGAACAGAGTTCGATCACAGTTCATATATATATATATATATATATATATATATATATATATATATATATATATATATATATATAAGCGAGTAAATGCATCGGATATAAAATTCAGGCTTATCGAACAGAGTATAAGCGAGTAAATGCATCGGATATAAAATTCAGGCTTATCAAACAGAGTTCGACACACAGTTAATATAATATATATATATATATATATATATATATATATATATATATATTATATATATATATATATATATATTAAAGTAGTAAATGTTCCAGACTGAAATCTAGGCTCATCGAACAAAGTTCGACACACAGTTCATATATATAAGTATATATATATATACTTATATATATATATATATATATATATATATATATATATATATATATATATATTAAAGTAGTAAATGTTCCAGACTGAAATCTAGGCTCATCGAACAAAGTTCGACACACAGTTCATATATATAAGTATATATATATATATATATATAATATATATATATATATAAGAAAATAAATGCTCCAGACCGAAGTCTAGGCTCAATCGAGGCATAACTCGATAATGTTAGTCAGTATATATATAAATATAAATATATATATATATATTATATATATATATATCAAATATATACATACTGGAATGAAACCACGGACCGAAGTTCGGGCAAAAGCGAGTAACACGACTCTCAACGTGTAGAAGGGTGTGTGCAAAGATGAAGAGAAAGACTCTAAAATGTGTGAGAAGGTTTATAGCTGACTGCTATAAAAGGCTTCTATATCTTTGGAGTGGGTAAACACTGGCTTTTGGTGTATACAAAAAGGGCTATATATAAGCTCACAGGTGTTTAAAAGTGGGAAAATACACTGTATAGCAAGTGCAAAGCAAATTGTGCAAGGTTTCCCCGACGGTTTTTCCTTAAAAATCAGCACCCCAAGCCCACTATTTATATGCAATATGAGTCGCAGGTGTACCAGAGGCGGGTCGGGTCAGCCCAGTTTTGTTGGGTCGGGTCGTCTCGAAGTACGTGCACTCAGGCACTGTAATATCCACTCGAATTTTCAAAAGTGCAATTCGGACATCCGTTTGAGGTATACATGACCTATTTCGGACCGCCGTTGTCGAGTGTTTGTACGGTGGCATGGGATTAGAGTTTGTACGAAGTCTTTGAAGATGGGACGGTGCCCTCCGGTCTTCAAGCTTCAACTTTCATCCGTTTCCCCGTATTATAGCCACTCGGGATTGATTAGCCTTGTGGGGCATTGTTGTGTAGAGACGTTTGAGATGACGTGGCATGGCATCGCTTTGGTCAGATGACGATGTTGCCCCTCACCGGTGTTGTTGCCAGGTTAGTTCAATAAAGCAGGCGTTGCTCAGCTTCGCTGGGATTGGACTGCTGCAATTGGTTGAAAGTCCTCATTGTCATCTTTGAGGTGGGTCTGTCTTCCCGATATCATTGCCGGGATGGTACAGTGTATCTCGTTGTGAGCGCCGAGATTGAAGCTGGTCGCACTTGTAACAAGCATTTCTGGGGTTAATGCCGAAACTGCATTCCTTGAGGCTATCACCAAGGTTGATGGCTATTCCCATAGTTGGAACTGAGACTGGATGCCTCGGGGTCAACTCCGAGATTAATCGGTCTTCTCCGATGTGAGTTCTGGTATTGTATCTGTAGGCCTCGGGGTTACATCCGAGGTGGAAATCGTTACTCCCAGATTGCGATCCAGGGTTGATGCTGAACTTCCGGTAGTATCCGGTTATGGATTTGGATTGTCTTTCAGGGTTCTCTCTTAAAAGACGAATCTGTCCTCCTGTAATGTTAGTAACAGTAGTACAGAAAATTTCGAGTGTCTACACTTATATTATCTAATTATATTATTTAATTATCTTTTATCTTTTATTTTTTTATTTTACCGAGTATTACACTCATACTTGTCTTGTGTAAGACCCCAACTTTTATGAATAAAGATTAATTTTTCTCGAAATATATTTTTGAATAATATGGTGTGGATTTGATATAATGTTATAGTTGTGAGTATTATTTACAAATTTTGCAAACTAAGCAAGTGGTTATATAATATTCAATTGGTCAGGGAATATTCGTTTTAACAGAAAATATTCGTACGCCGGCACAATCATTGGTGAACCCCACAACGAAAGTATTGTCGTAGTTAGAAACTGACAGAATTATCTTTTTATAAAAATAACAGTGAAAGTTTTACCGTTAAACTGTTGAACTACCCGGTGGTAAAAGTACAGTAATACGCGTGGTTGCATAATAGCACAAGGTATTGATTATTAATGCTTACGTGAGAAGTCACTCAGTTATACTCAATTATTACTACAGTAATTACAGCATCATATCTCTCATATTATTGATTCAATTATTGACACAGTATCATCTGCATAATATTTATTATTAAATTAATAATTGAGACGACAAAGTTGTTCATATTATTATTTGCAATATTGGCAATGTCTAGAAGTTCTGTGAATGAGAGGTTTAGTCACCTAATTGCGCGCCAATAAGGAGAAATCCTTATCGGAAAGCTCCCTCTTTCCTGGGAATGACCTGGTTGTTAAATATTATGAGTTATAATATTAATGATGAATAAGTTCGTGTTGATTAAAGATGAAATTGATAGTTCCATTGTGTGGAGATTATTAGTGTTAGTGGAAATCGACATTTATTTCGATAATAATTGATGTCTGGAGGTTATATTGACCAATCGGGTAATTAATCGGATAAATAAGCAATTAATTGCTATTATTTCACATGCTTATAACTATTTGTTCACATGTGTGTACTATTGATTCACATTTATGTACTATTAGGTGAGGTGGTGCAAGATTGATAATACTTGCATGACTAAATTAAAAATAGAGGTATAGATGAAGGTATTATACTATAATTAGTTTTTTCACATGATTATAATATTAAGTCACGTGAATGAACTATTAATTTATATTATTTACTATTAGGGGAGGTGGTGCAAGTTTGATAATACTTGCAGGACTAAATTAAAAATGAAGAAAAAGAGGAAGGTATTATACTGTAATATTTCGAGCCTCAAAACATGCAATTATCGAAACTATATTTTCCTATAAATAGAAGCTCATTCTTCTTTCATTCTCACCAATTCACTAAGTCTCACAAGAGTAATTATTATAGAGAGAAATTATAGAGAGAAAGAAGAAGAGAAGTCTGCTACCTCACTATTTTAGTATCCAGTCTTCTTCTAAGGTAAGGGGTATTTTTTCTTTCGTATTCATGAAGAGAGTTATTTTCTTTCAATACTCGTAAGGGTTGTTATTCCATTCTTTATTATTCTGTTAGGAATAACCTGTCAGTGCGGTCTATCGCATGTATGGTGATTTCTCCTGTTATTCCATTCTTTATTATTCTGTTAGAATAACCTGTCTATGTGGACTACCGCATGCATGGTGAATGATCCTTTGTATTCATTCTTTATTAAATTGTGGAAATGATCTGTCTATGTGGATTACCGCATGGCGGGCAAAAATCTATTTACAGTTTCATATATTCTATTATACTCAGTTGGTTAAAGTTTTGGCTTCTATACTCCATGAAATTAGTAGAATATCTTGGATATTTGTGCTTCATCCAGTATCTTTTCATAAAAATATTCTTCTGAGCATTCTTGAATTTTACTTTACAAAACAGTATCATGTTGACAATTTGGACGTTATTGATTTCTGAATAAATTAAATTATAAATCTTTAAAAATTTATCCTTGAACTTGTTTTATTGAATTATTATGTCATTGTCAACATCCTCATGCTTATATTGTGATTAAAGTCATCTTTGGCTTACGTGCATAAATGGACTTGGTATGATTATGACCAGGGATTATTCGGTGTAATCATGACCGTAGTGTGACGAATGATGTGGTAAAAGTACTCATGGGCCTGTAGTTCATTGATGGACAGTTGTTGGTATGATTATGACCAGCGATAATTCGGTATAATCATGACCATTGATGAATACACGAATATCGTTGGCCCGTAGTGCATGGATAATTTGTGGTCGTGATACTAATGAATATCATTGGCCGTAGTGCAAGGATGATATGGTTTATTTATTAAGTTGAGTCTCAGCAATAAAAGTGATGAAAAACCTTTTAAATCATAGAAGATAGTAGATTTTATTCTCTACTTGACTCTTCTAATGGATCGCTTGTTCCGCTGTAGTTAAACTTGATGATTGTTATATTTTATCAGTTTAACACTGTTGAAGGCTAACGATAAATTATTCTGCATTATCTTAGTCATAATATTTCTTACTGGGCTAGTTGAGCTCACCCTTTCTTTCACTGTTCTCTTCAAAAAATGAGAATATAGCTGGGACGAGTCGGGGAATGGATTGACGGTCCAAATGGTTGTTTTAGTAGTCCTCACTATTCTATAAAATAGTGTTAAAATAAATGTAATGAGGACTCCATTGAGTGTGGATATTGTCTAGATGACAATATTCTTATTAAAACTCTTAGATTATGTTTTGTCGTATTTTACACGACTGTTGTATAATTAAGTTGTATTTGAATTTTGTACCATGTATTTGGCGACTCAAGATGGGTGATGTATACCTATTTTGGTGGCGTCACAGTTGGTATCAAAGCTTAGGGATATGATCCATGGCTAAGATGTGAGACTAGAACTAAGAGGGGAGAGACGGGGAATTCCTTCGCTAGTATGACCTACCTAAGTTTATTTGGTATTTAATTGGTTGGTCAAAGTATAGGGATAATATGTTGCATGTCAATTAACCCTTATTTTGTGGAAGTATTTGAAAATGACATCCGAGAATATTGAGAATAGCAATGGAGCACAGGAGACCGTTGAGTCTCCACAGATCAATAATCAGGATAATGTGCATCAGGAAGGTGACAATCCTCATGCAAACAGCAACACTGACCAAATGATGAACGATGGAATGTTCAGAGGCTTTATGCAATTCATGTAACATCAGGTGAGAGCGGCTCCTGTCTACAATGTAGGTGGAAACACTGGAAACTCTCGGACGGTCACCGCTAAACAGTTCAAGGAGCTAGGACCACCGAAGTTTATTGGAGAGCCAAAACCACTTAAGGCGGAAGCGTGGATAAAGCAGATCACCAAGATATTTGATCTCTTGGGATACTTCGAGAAACAAAAGGCTCCCTTTGCCACCTTTATGTTACGAGGAGAGGCAGATTGCTGGTGGGAATCGGTAAAGCGTACTCAACCTGCCGCACTGAAGATGTCTTGGGAGAAGTTCCAAGAACTATTCAACGACAAGTACTTTCCCGAAAGTATTCGTCACATAAAAGAGGTAGAGTTCATCAAGTTGGAGCAGAACAATATGATCGTGTTGCAGTACGAAGCTAAGTTTGCCGAGTTATCCCGGTTTGTGTCTCACTTAGTTTATAATGAGGAGAGAAGGACGCGAATGTTTCTAAGATGTTTGAAACCCGAGATACGTCAATACCTTATCTCTCATAACCTGTGTTTGTATTCAGATGTTGTGAATAGGACTCAGTTATTGGAGCGCGATAACGACTCTGTGAGGGCCCCGAATCCGGGTCCCGAATCACCGCAGATCCGGTTCGATCATTTTATACAACTATTACTATTTTTGCGGAAGATATAAACATAAATTGTTTATACATTAAACTTACACATAATCCCCAAGTCAAGTAACCTTAACTTAAAACACAAATTATAGCCTAATTGACTTACAATAACATTAATATACCATACTTATACAAATCTAATTAGACACGTATACTAAAGCTGGAACTGTCTTTGACCTTTCCTTGAATCAGACGTATTCGCCTTAATCTGCAATGTTTATCATGATATAGCAAGGGTGAGCATAAAAGTTGCCCAACAAGTTTAAGTTCAATAATTTAACGATATATCATGATTGAAAGGATTTGAATAATAAGCTACCTATAATTCAACAATATAAATGTGAACTAGCACGAACAAACTTTTGACTGAACAAGTATTAAACATGAACAAATATATCTGGACCGAAAGGTAATGAAGGTGATCATCCTTTCATACCTGACTTATACATGCAATATGTACAGAGTACAATTCTACAATGGCAATCAGCAATGATTATCCATAAGCATATCTGAATGAAACAACTCTTAGTAGAGTTAAGTAAAACTTGCATGAACCGTTGATTACTGCTACGCAATTTATAGCGATTTATCCGAAGACCTAATATTAGTAATATAGATCTCCAATATTAGAATAATATCAGCACAATATAATACTATTATATATATAGATATACATAGAATAACCTAAACACATAACACATAACCCTATCAGTCTATAACACATATAAGACTCGGTATCAAGTCAAATTATTGCAGTCTGAGTTGAACCCGACACAAATCTGACATCCCGGCGGTCTAGTCAGACTTTTATCGAGTCTAAGTTCAATTAAACTCTGCCTAACACTTAACAGTTATCTCAGATAATTTTAATATTAGTCAAAATTATTTTCATAAGCTCGTAATAATTTTTAAATAATTATTACTATTTATCTTGATTTTTTCAATCATTAAAATCGTATTTATATAATATAAATACCACAATATTCTATTATCATTAATATCTATTTATTATCAAATATCAATGAAATACATGCCATGTTATATTTATAATATCATTAAGTATTTTTAATACTTTAAAAATCACCTTTATATGAATTTTAAACAATTAAATTCATTATCCGATAATTGCTATTAATATTAAAATATTAATATTTTCATGAAAAATTATCAAAAGTTATATTTTATAACTTAAAATATTTTTATAATACTTAAATCATTTTTATATGATTTATAAATCATTAATTCTATTTTTCCACAATTTATTTAATATATTTATTAAATAAACTAATTATCATTAATATTGATTAATTAATGAAATTCATCACAAAATATTAAAAGTCACTGAAAATAACTTAAAATATTTTCTTTTACCATAATATTATTTTTCATGATTTTTCATGCATTAAAATAATTTTTAAATAATTTATTTAATAGTATAATTAAATAAATTAAATACCATTTATATTCCAAAAATATTAAATATTTATGAAATATTCTCTAAATAATAAAAAAACTATTTATCAAACTTTAAAATAATTTTTTGGAATTTATTTTGTATTTTTAATAATTAAAAACTATTTAATTCGATTTATTTATTTAAATAATTAATTTTTAAAATTAAGTGTCGCTAAAGGGCCCTATAGCGACAGACCCGTCGCTATAGGTGTTCTTGGCATGTTCTTGAGCTGCCCAGAAAACGCATGTCTATTAACCGTGTGGGTGGTTTGACCAATCCTAAATCATAGATTTTGATGTATTTGGGTACGGTTTTTGGGTCAATGTTATAGTATTGATGCCATACTACAACCTTAAACAAACATCATGACCAACCTACACCAAATCAGTGAGATATAGTGCATCAAAGTATTGTCAGAGATTGTTCTTCATTTTCTGGGTTACCAGAAATGAAGAGCAGCTCAAGGTGTCACTTTTGGAGCTTCGTAACTTGTATTCTGTAACTTGTTTAGGTGAAATATTGGTTCAATATTGTATCATACATGTCAAAGTACAGTTCTATTACATTAAAGCAACCTAAAAACATCAGAACTGAGAGATCAAGGCCGGTCAAAAGCTTGTCAGAGATGTGTTCTTGAGAAATCTAGGTTTCCCAGATTTCTTCCCAGGCAGTTGGTCAACGATGGTTTCACCTTAATTTAATCTGATTCCGGTCATGATCTGGGAGTTTTAGAGGCATGGATTAAGAGTACTAATGTTAGTCTATACAAATATAACAACATCATGGCCCAATATAATAACGGTAGCCAGATCCATTACCTGCAAAGTGAATGTCAGACATCTAGATGGGTTCTGGGTTGCCCAGAAGCCCACTCTCGTGATCGGTCAACGCTGTTTGACTGATCATAACATGAAATCTAGAAACGATACAACCCTGATTCAAGTTGAAGAACCAAGACCACATGACATACTACAAGTTTAAACATTTAAAAGACTAAACACGTTAACATACACCGATCTATGAAGTCTGACATTTACTTGTCAGACGACCTTTGTTGGGTAAAATCTATTTACGCAAAACATGCAAGTATACATGGCCAATAAGTAATATAGTAGTGAATAAAGTATCGTCCCCACAAAGACAAATTAGCAAGAAATTTAACTTCACAATTATCAATTTTCTATTAATACTAATTTTATTAAACTATTCAATTCAATGGTTTAAAATTATAGAAACTAAATTAATAAATAAATAAACTATCACAAAACAATCACAAATATCAAAATCCGGAATTTCAAACAATTGATGGAGAATTAGACTTATGATTTCACCCTAAGCTTCACTCTGATTTTCAAACCTTTATTCCAATTCAACTCAATATCTCAGTTTATTAATCAAGAACACGAATGTAGTACTAGCCACCTCTCGATGCAATAATATCGTATTAACTCAAATCCACAAATTAGATAGAAACAAGTTAAACACCTAAATCAACCAACACACTATATCTCTATTTGAACTGAAATAAAAGAAGGTTTAAGAATAAGTTCTCTATCTGATTACATGTGATGTCAAGTATATCTCTACCTTAACAATAATCAAGAATCGGCTATTCACAAAATTCATGACACATGCTATATTAACTAAGTCTAGATTTGAATATCCTCTCTCGATTCCATACAAATCCACAAAGAATTGTTGATCAAGCAATTCATAAATTCACGCTCAAATTAATATAGATAAACTGAAATTACTTTATTGAATCGGAAATCAAAATTATAAAACATCGTTTCACCCAAGGATCCATCATAAGCCTAATAAGTGAATTAGTTCATAATAAATGATATAAAAACTGAATAATCTAAAGAAAACATCCTTGCAATTACAAATAAAAGACTAAAGAGAAGAATAGTGATGAACACCCTTCACGTAGCCTAGAATTGCAATCGTCACGAAAATCTCTTCAAATCACTCCTCCCAAGATTGCTGTGAAAATCTGGAAAAAAACTTCGTAATGTGCTCCTCTGTGTTGCCGAAATCTGTTATTAGTCGAGTAATGGACGTCTCCCCTGGTGTCCCAGTCGAAATCCCTTATATTCTAGAATCCATATGTGATTACATCACTAAAAACCATGTAGCAGCACAGTCCTAAAGCATACAGGAGAGTGAGCAAGTCGAGACCCCCCGCCCCGGCGGGGGTGCCTTCTGCTAATTTTTCCAAAAAGTTCCCGAGTTAATTTTTCCAATCCTTCACGAATTCGTCCCGAAATGATCCCAATTGACTCCAAATCTTGTTAAATGCTACAACGACCACCCTACACATAAAAGAACACAAAACAAGTGAAAACGAACACGAAACAAGAAAGTAACAACGAATTTAAGCTTGAAATGAACATCGATTCGTGGATATGAAATCCACTTATCAAAATCCCCCAAACTTAAACCGTGCTAGTCCTCGAGCACAAAACAAACTACATGCTATACAATGCAATGCAATGAGATGAAATAAATATAATCTAAATGCTTACGAATCCAACAATATCACAGAATCAAAATTATCCCATCGGCCTTAGAGAAAACAAGCAACTCTACAATATGAATCACAAAACTAATCCACTGTTTCGTATTAATTCTCAAATCTTGAACAATTACCACTGGTATAGTGTGCGTGTGTGTTCAACATCTATGATAAATGATACGGACTCAAATTCAATACATAAGAAATTTCTTAGAAGGAATCATACAGTGAAAACTTAAAATTTTCAAAAATAGGCACATTCCAACTAAAACTAAGTAATACCAAACTCAAGGGTTCATGCAGAGTACTTATACTTCTTGTATTTCATTTTTTTTCACGGGGACTTTTTGTGCTTTTCCCGTTATTATTCCTTTTATTATATACAAAACTGACTGTGCAATGTCTCATCCCATTAGGCTAACAGTGCTACCCCTTAGCGAGCTTTCGACCAACGACTCCTAGACCATAAAAGACCTTAAATCGCTAGGTGTAAAGACAATCCCCTCGGGCGTACTTGCTCAAGTAACAAAGGCCCCGAAATAAGACTAGTCACAATATATACTCATTTTGTTTTTTTTTCTTTTTTTTCTTTTTTCAAAGCTTATATACCCCACATATACTCCCCCAAACTTAGGTTCTTGCCTAATTTTAGCCTTTACTGCCTATCCTTGTCATTTTCTCATTTACCCTAGCATTATCCTTTAGAAACTATTTATGTATCAATTTGAACTGACCTGTCAACAAAGATGTTATTAACGTGCTAACCTTTTTATAACAGTTTCAAACACGTGCAAGATTCGATTCATAACAGAAATTATATCACAGTTCTAATAATCAATACTATATTGGTTAACTTATTCTCTATCTCATCATTGGCCTACAAATAACATGAACTGCAACACTGTTGGACATATTCAAACACAAAATTTAACTATATATTTTTTTTTCTTCTTTTTTTTTCTTTTTTTTTAACAAAATGCACTATATACAAAACTAAACACAATGCAATGACAACAATAACCTAAGCTACTATGTATGCACCTAAGCTATCATGTAATTCTTCCTAAATAACTATGCAACACTGGAATTTAAAATGACAGAATTTAAACCTAAATACTACATATGCATGCAAACATGAATTTAACTCCCCCAAACTTAAGTAATACAATGTACCCATTGGATGAATAATCAAAAATAAGTACGTGAGGACTTCCCTGCTATCGCTTAAGTCTGAGGAGGTGGTTGTTCCTCTTCTTCATCAGAATCACTTGGTGGAAATCTCGGCAGTGCTCCGGGTTGCTGATATGGAAATTGAGCCGCCGGGTTGAAGCTTTGAAGGGTTGTATTGAGTGAGGCAAAAGATGCGTTCATAGTATCAAACATGTGATCTTGTCGCATTGCCAATCGTCGCATTTCCCGACGTGCTGCTTTGTTGTGCGCAATCATCTAATTTTAGAACTCAAGGAACTGAGGACTGGATATTGCCTCGGTCTGTGGTACTTGCTCAGCCCCTTGATCGCCCGTAGCTGCATCATCATTGTCCGATGCCTCTGTAGCATCAACTTCGTCTTCCGAAGCCGACGAAAAAATAAAGCCCAGACCTCGTGCATGTGACTCGCCTCCTACCCATACAGAATACCGCGCTATCATTCTAGAATCAAGCAATATGAGTGGCATTTGTGTGGGCTCATCGTCGTACCATCTCACCTCTGCATTGCGACACAACCCACATATGAGTGATGGGTGTGGCAAGCCGCCCAAAAAATTTCCACGTAAACACCAGCGGATGGAGAAACAGATAATAGCCCCGACGTCCATATTGAAATCTTGCACAATTGCATACAACAGCAACGCCTTCTCTTTTGTGACGTCCGAGGTATGTTGGGACGGAAGCAATTTAGCGCATAAGAATGCGTACCATATTTTTGCATACAGGCTAAGGTCCTTGCTATGAAACAATGTGCCTCCCTTCCGACCTTTCATCCAAGATGTTCCCAGCTTTGTCATCCCTGTGATTATTTCATCAAAGTTCGGACCAAAATCACGTAGCTAAGCATATTGGCATTGGCGAGGTACCCGCAGCTGATAATAAGTGTTTATTGCATCAGCACTGAACGGAACCAAGAGACCCCGCACATACGCATTGAATGGGGCTTTGTCCAGAGTGTTGGCATAAAATTCCTTGACAATGTTAACCACAGCGAATTCTGGATTTTCGGTGAATTTGATCCACCCCTTTTGATAGATTTTAGGCATTATCTCCCCATCATTGGGATCCGATGCCAATCCCCGCTCCGGTGTAAGGCCTTTGGTTAGCATGTACTCATACCGGTCTGCGGCGGTGGCACTCATAAATTTTCGGCGATCAAAGGTTCGTGTCGGTTGTGCGGATCTTGAACTCTCTCCCCTTTGGCGTTTAGATGTTGGTTGGGATGCCATGGTTTCTCTCTAATGCTTAACTTGCCTTAGCTCTCCCCCAAACTTGGTTGAAACACAATGACGAACACTTGGTGTGCACAAATGGTTATCCCCCGAACTTATGAAATTGGCCCTCCAATATGGTGAATGAAGCTTGATAACTTGAGAATAGTGATATGCTTGCCTCTCAAATGGTTACAACTATCCTCTATGAAGCCCCTAATTCGAAATTCGATGAGTGTAATTGAAGAGTGGTGTGATGAAATTAGGTTAAGATGTGGTAATATATAGAGGTGGTGTGCGGGTGTTTATTGGTGGAGTAAAGAGGTGGGGAGAGGTAGTGGAGTATTGGAATTCGTGGGGGTAATGGATGGTGGGTGGTGGTTATGAGGAGTCTTAATTGAGGGAGAAGTTATGGGAGTTGCGGAGTCTAACATATGTAACTGCCGAATTTGAAGTGCCCAAGTTCCAGGACCCCCGCCCCGACGGGGGGTACAAAGCTAATAGAGCCTGCCCCGGCGGGCATGCCCCCTGACTCCGGATTTTTGGCTTCAAATTGTGCATATCAAAATTAGCCTTTTTTTCTTCTTTTCTTGTCTGTTATTGCTATTACTCACTTTTGACTCCTCCTGCAACCATAAACATTCAAGATGTTAGATTATTGATTACTTGGAGTGTGATTGAGAGATTCAACAAAACTTTTACTCTATAATACCTACCTAATACTTAATAAAAACTACATTCTAAAAATTATAAATGGAACTACGAAAAATAACGAAATATTGGGTTGCCTCCCAATTAGCGCTTGATTTTAAGTCGTTCAGCCTGACTACTCCCTATTTCACTGTGTTTCGGTGAGGGTAATGTTGACGACATCCCAGTTTGAATCGCCACCCCAGTAATACTTTATCCGTTGACCATAGACCTTGAACGTCTCTAATGGATTACGACTGTAGAGTTCAACGGCGCCATGAGAGAATATTCGCTTTATAGTGAATGGTCCCGACCATTTTGACTTCAGCTTTCCTTGGAACAATCATAGCCGTGAGTTGAACAAGAAGACTGATTGACCCGGCTCGAATGTTCGATGCACAATTTTCTGGTCGTGCCATCGTTTTACCTTTTCTTTGTATAATTTGGAGTTCTCATAGGCGTGAAGGCGGAATTCGTTGAGCTCATTCAGTTGAAATAATCTTTTTTCCCCTACAGCTGCTTGATCGAAATTGAGTTTTTGAACCACCCAATAAGCCTTGTGTTGTAGTTCAACCGGTAAGTGACATGCCTTCCCGTACAGTAGTTGATATGGTGACATCACGATTGGAGTTTTGTGCGTAGTCCGGTATGCCCATAATGCATCGTCCAACCGAAGTGACCAATCCTTACGACTCAGATTTGCTACTTTCTCTAATATTTTCTTTACTTCCCGGTTTGATACCTCGGCCTACCCACTTGTCTGAGGGTGGTACGTTGTCGCTACTTTGTGGTTGACCCCATACCGTGTCAAAAGAGTTGTGAATGCCTTATTACAGAAGTGACTACCTTCATCACTGATTATCGCTCTTGGCGTACCAAACCTCGTGAAAATGTTTTTCTGTAGGAATTTGAGGACCACCTTGGCATCGTTGGATGGTACTGCTGCAGCTTTAACCCACTTCGAAACATAATCCACTGCAAGTAAAATATACTGATTGTTCAAAGACGAAGGGAATGGCCCCATGAAATCGATGCCCCATACGTCAAAGATTTCCACTTCAAGAATTGTTTGTAGGGGCATCTCATTCCGTTTCAAAATGTTTCCCACCCTTTGACACCTATCGTATTGTTTGACAAATTGGTGAGCATCTTTGAATAATGTAGGCCAATAAAACCCAGATTGCAACACCTTTTTTGTTGTCTGCTCACTGCCATAATGCCCGCCATATGCAGATTAATGGCACTCATGCAAATAGTTCTTTACTTCACTATAAGGGACGCACCATCTAATCATTTTGTCGGCGCATTATTTGAACAAATACGGATCGTCCCACATGTACCACTTTACATCATGAAGAAACTTCTTTTTCTGTTGTCTTGTGAGGTCAGGTGGAAGAATATTGCTCACAAGAAAATTTGCATAATCAGCATACCAAGGAAATTATGCAGAAATCCAAAACAGTTGCTCATCTGGGAATGACTCGTTAATTTCACATCTGTCTTCTTTCGCTTTCCCTTGGTTTTCCAGCCTAGACAAGTGATCGGCTACTTGATTCTCCGTCCCCTTTCTATCTTTAATTTCTAAGTCAAACTCTAGAAGTAGGAGAATCCATCGAATAAGGCGTGGCTTAGCATCTTTTTTTCGCTATTAGGTACCGAATCGCCGAATGGTCCGCGTAGACTATCACCTTAGTCCTGATCAAGTATGCCCGAAATTTGTCAAACGCGTACACCACTGCAAGCAATTCCTTTTATGTGGTTGTATAATTCATTTGAGTCTCTGTGAGTGTTTTGCTTGCATAGTATATGGCGTGAAACACCTTGTCTCGTCGTTGGCCCAAAACAGCCCCAACCGCATAGTCGCTTGCATCACACATAATTCGAATGGCATATTCCAATCCGGTGCGACTATCACGGGGGGTGTAGTTAATTTCTTCTTCAATGATTCAAACGTTGACGTGCATTCCTCAGTAAAACTGTAAGTAGCATCCTTCTCAAAAAGACTGCATAGAGGTTTTGCAATTTTAGAGAAGTCCTTTATGAACCTCCTGTAGAATCCAGCATGTCCCAGAAAACTTCTAATACCCTTACCTGAGCTCGGTGGAGGCAGTTTCTCGATTGTTTCCAGCTTTGCTTTGTCCACCTCCAATCCTTGAGCCGACACCTTATGGCCCAAAATTATGCCTTCTTCACCATGAAGTGGCATTTTTCCCAATTGAGTATGAGGTTTGTATCCTTACATCGCTACAATACCATGACCAGATTCCCTAGGCAAGTATCAAAGTTGTCTCCATAGACCAAAAAATCGTCCATAAAGACTTCAACATTTTTCTCCACCATATTTTAAAAAATGGTCATCATACACCGTTGGAAGGTTACAGGTGCATAAAACCCGAATGACATCCTCCTGAATGCAAATGTGTCGTAAGGGCACGTAAATGTTGTCTTTTCTTGATCCTCAGGAGCGATGGCGATCTGGTTATAGCCCGAGTATCCATCCAATAAACAATAGTAATCATGTGCCGCTAATCTGTCTAACATTTGATCTATAAAAGGTAGAGGGAAGTGATCTTTTTGGGTTGCCTTATTCAACCTCCTATAATCGATGCACACCCTCCAACCTGTCACTGTTCTTGTTGGAATTAACTCGTTATCCTCATTCTGTACCACGGTCATTCCCCCCTTTTTCGGCACACAATGAACCGGACTAACCCACTTACTGTCAGAAATCGGATAGATGATACCAGCATCCAATAATTTCATAATTTCCTTCTTTACCACTTCCTTCATAATCGGGTTAAGTCGTCGTTGTTGCTCCGCCGTCGATTTTGCATCATCTTCCATCAGAATCTTGTGCATCCAAAACGAATGGCTAATTCCCTTTATATCCGCAATCGTCCAACTTATGACAACCCGAGAATTTAGAATATTATTAAAAATTTTATTAATTGAATTAAGGTTCAAAATTAGAACCTAGACAGAAAATAAGTGTATGCGTTTCATGTTTTTAAGAAGGAATTTTGAGGATTTCAAAATTCTATAAATGATTTAGGTGAATTATCCAGGATTAAGTATTACGTGAATATGTTCTGTGTATATGTGTACAGTATGTGGTTAAGGGTCAAGGGTTGACCAGATAAATGATATCTGCAACAAACCCTAAGTATATATTAAGAACGTCAATGTTCGGTTAGAAATTCGTACGATTATTAAGAAACCCTATAAACCGGTTCTGTAAACCCTAATTTCAGTTCCGGGAATCCAAAACCCTAATTCGGTGCATGAAATCCTAAATTGGGAACTTAATGGCGTAAGTGTAAATAATTATAAGATTAGTTAGGGTAAAGCTTAATTAATTAGCAAACCCTAATTTGAAATTTAGAAATATTAATTTTTATTTTTAGAAACCTAAATTAGAAATTTTAGAAATTTAATTTGGAAATTAAGGGTTAAACCCTAAACCCTAAATGCTCCAAACCCTAAACTCTAAGAGTTTGGCCAATTTACATTTATGCCATTAAAATTAAAAAGAAAATGACTAAAATGCCCTTTTCTTAAAACCTAAGCAAAAGATTTTGCAATCTTGGTGAGTCATCACTCTATCTTTATCCCATGTGCTTATTATCTTAAAAGATCAGATATGTGTGCCACCTAGCAACTTCTTGGTTCATTGAATCCAAATATCAAACTTAAAACTTAAAGAAAAGTAACTCATTTTACTTTTCATATTATCCAAGACCTTCTCTCTCTACAAGTTCGAAATCTAGAGTGAGAGAGAGTGAGAAACAAAGCCTAGACCAGCTCTTAACTTTACAAGATCAGAATCAGAAGGCAGAAAGCAAAATCTAAGCTAGAAAGGTAAAGAACCCTAAAATTTTGAAATCCTTGATCTTATGTTGTTTGATGTTAGTTATTGGTTAGATATGTGTTAGAAGGTGCCTTTTAGAGATCTGGGTTGTTGGATCATGGATCCATAACATCTAGCCCCTCGAAATAGAAGTTTTAGAAAATCTGGAAATCTGGGAAATTAGTGTCTCACAGTCAAATGTCAGACCTCATAGATCGGTGTATGTTATTTGAATTTGTGTTTTAACTGTTGGAACGTGTAGTATGTTGTATGGTCTTTGATATGGTACTTGTATCAAGTCCAGATCACATGTATATTGAAAGATACAGACAGTCAAAACCCGTTGACCATTCACGGAAAGCCAGTTCTGGGCAACCCAGATTTCCCAACCGTGTCTGACAAGCATGTTCATAGCGTCTGATCTCGTATATGTTTGATAGTTAGTCCAACGTATTGTGTTTATGTTGTAGCCCGACGTGAGTACTACATGTTAAAGGCTTTAGATCACCCAGATCATGAACAGGAACGAAATTATTTAAGGTCAAACTATAGTTGACCATTCTGCCGGAAGAACAATCTGGGTAACCCAGATTCTTCATGAAACATTTTTTTTGTCAGAACTTTGACCGATATAGATCTTACTGTTTTGATGTTTTTAAGTCAACCTGTTGATAGATTATTGTAGCCTGACATCCCCTCTACAATATTGGATCACTAGAGCACACAAAACAAGTCTGGAAAGCAAATAATTATGGGATCAAAAGAGGTACCTTGACTGTTCTTAAAATTCTGGAAAACCCAGAATTTGATGAACATGTCTGACATCATATTAGAGAGCTTATAAATCTCTGATTTGTTGTTGTATGGCCATAAAATAAGTTGTTGATTGTAGTATTACACTTGTACTACATAGCCAGAAACATTAGCAGACCAGAAATCGACCGGAACCAAGATTCATTTGTGGTCAAACTACCTAATATACTTAATAAATATTTTACTCGCATTATACTAATATTTACATTTTCATGCAATATATTACCTTCTCACTTTATTAAATCAATTATACTTGTATTAATTCACTATTTTAATTAAGCGAATTATTCACACTATTTATGAAACTTAATTCATAATAGTTTCCATTGCCCACAAGGCATAATAATTAAAATTATATTATCTCATAACATAATTTCAACTTAATTAAATTAACTAATATTATTTAATTTCTTTAATAGTTTAATTACCTATTAAATCTCGCATTCTCCAACATATGAATATATAATTCTCTTCACACCAAATCATATAATTCAAAATATATACACCTCATAATAAGAATTTTAATTATTAAATTCTTATTTTAATAACTTATAAATATTCGGGTTGTCACATCCTTCCCTCCTTATAAGGATTCCGTCCTCGGAATCAAAGAAACCTCCCTTACTCGGTTTTCACCAAATCTTTTTTCAAAATTTACTCGGAATATTACATTCACCCTTTCTTTTAAGAATTTCATCCTCGAAATTTTATCTATTAATCTTTATTCATTCAATCTATCAAAATAGATTTTACGTTAATAATTTATTCAATCATTGGGTTTTATAATCACTTTCTTTCCACAAAGATCTTTCTACAATTATTAACTTTTCTATTAAAAGTTTTACATTATTCTTTGATAACTCATCTCCTTCTCATATCAACACTTCTTTTCTCACTTATTCAATATATTCATCATTCAGTGTCGCATTCTACGACTTACTTCTTTCTAAGGAATATCATCCTTACCACATTCGCCTTTTAGAATAGCAAGAATCTTCCATAATTGCTCAATAATTAGGAAGTAGTATGAATAACTCAGGAATTTAAAAGATTCAAATCATGTTGAGGGGTCACAAGACCGTGAACTCTATTCTCGGTTTACTAGTGCTTCAACTCAATCCTTCACACTGCAAACCAGAGTGTTTATCAATCACAAAGACTGAAAACACCCTCCTTACGTACACTAGGTGGCCAGCCTATTGTACCACTACGTTGGGCCGCAACGTAGTGTTTTGTAACGACTATATGCGTTACGCTCGGAACCATTGTCCCCGAAAACATGTCCCCTTATAGGGTTGTTCACCTCAACTTTTCAACATCTGAATCCGCACCAAAACAATTTGGTTTGGCATAACTTTTCAATAAACACTTGAATTTCATGAACATCTTTCAATATTCGTCTAGCTGAATCAAATAGCATAGATCTCTACAACAATTCGAACATCAACCGAAATATACATATACATACATACATATGAATTCTCATATCTCAAAGAAATCTCAAAAATCTTTTTATGACGTCATGATACCGCACTGTATTTACAGTCCGTTGAGGATTCCGTCATTTGGTGATTTTATCATACTACATCATACCATAATGGGCTGACGATCCTTAAATCACATCCAACACTAGGTAATACTGCATTGATGACTCCATCGTTTTTATCATCCTTGCACCAGGTTACATGATGCATTAATGATATAAAATACATTTTGATATATTGTAAATAATTTTTGTCTAGCCGAAGCAATTAGCATAGACATACGAATAACAGTATTGTTCTTAAAACTCACTGGTTCCATCATTTGATCCAATATTTTTCAAGAAAATAGAAGTGTAAACATCAGCACGAAGTCAATAAATTTTGAAAGTCTAGCATAGCTAGTAGATTTAGATTACCTATGCTTCCACCATCAACTTCACTTTCTATAATGATCCATTGCTTAATAGGTCTATCTATTCCTATCATCCACAATACTCCATTTACACTTATCTATACCCAGTTCGTCAAACTTACCACACGTTATGAGTTCAGGAACTTTCCACAATCATATGAGTTTAAGAACTTATCCTAGTCAGACCATAGGCGTCCATTCGCTGAGGGGTTCAAAATCATACCATATAATTATGAGTCACGAACCTACCATAAGTATGAGTTTTAAGAACTCGCACTTAACCTTATAATATTCACTAACTATACTCTACCTATCTGTAATACACATGAGAAAAGAATCACCTTCTCAACAAGCATATAACAAATAGCGCGACACAAACATTCCAATGATTATCAATGTGATAAACTGAGTGCAAGCACATAACCCTCGCCCATACAAAAGTTTGTACAACTCAGCCATCACATGAGACCTCAATTGAAATCCCACCTAACTCTATCTTGCTTATAACTTGCCCTTTGCTCGATACGAATTCCTCGTATCACATCATCTATAACTTCTCGTGAGTTATCTCGTACTATTTTATAGTACTCCATCTTCATAGCATTAAGCTATAATTATTCAAATATTATAGACCATCTTTCTTTTATAACTCAAACAGACCACGTCGTGATCTTATTATATAATCATCTCCCTTAAAATTCGTTTCTTAACTCGTGATCGTTTTGTTTTACGATCCTCTTTCTTTCTCTTTTTCATCATTTACTACATTACTCGTTATTCTGGCTTTTGGAGTTAGGAAACTCCCATTTCTTATCTTTATATCTCTTAGATTCTTCTTTGAATCTTCTTGTTTATATAAAGAAAAAAAAATTTCATTTAAGAATTTCTAACATCATTTACATCGCTCAAAATTTCATTCGAGTTCTACACTTTCATAATACGTATCCATTTCTACACTTGGTACACATCGAGTATCTAACAGTTTCAATATGGTACGCTGAGTGGTTTTCCACAAACAACCAACAAACTAGGTTCTGAGTTACTAGTTCGTATATACCTCCGCTCTATGAAGGAATCGTTTAGCCCAGATACCATACACCAACTACTAAAGAGTACAACTGTACCATACTTAACTATAACTCTCTATTCTTAACTTCCTTACCATTCTCTTCTTATAGACATTGTCTATTTGTTATCACCTTACATCCTTATTATTGGAGTTGGGTAACCTCACATTCATATTCTTTATAACTCTGCGAGATTCTTCTTTGAATCATTTCACGCAAGTTTTATCCCTTCTTTATACGTTTCTTACATTACTTCTTATTGTTCAAACTCTGTTTGAGCTTATTCTTTCATTATCTTCACCTTCCTTCCCTAAGGTTATAGCCTAAGGTACTCCTACCTAAGGTTTATAACCTACAGCTCTGATACCAACTGTAACGACCCCAAAATTCATATAATTTAATTATCGACTTCGGTCGTTAATAATACATTCAACCTCTAATTTTATATTATTAAACGATAATACAACCATTGAAATTTGCGGAATAATTAAAATTTTCTATTACAAACTATCCTCATTCCCAAAACCTTCAACCTTTACATCTAAATATCTCAGAATCATTTTAATACTACATTAGTTTACATTCGCAAAATAATATTACAATTCAACATTAATACATTATTCGAAACCTTAAACATGGTTCAAATAATAATAACACAGCCAAAGTATATAAATCTTCAAGTATCATATCTGATTCATGTCTTTCAATAACACATAACTTTACCTTGAATCTTGAACCTGCAAAAGTAGTTATTTACAAGGTTGAGCTCGACAGCCCAGCAAATTTAACAGTCTATCATGTTTCACATAGCACACAATTCATGCATTATATATTTCTAATTTATTGAGTTACATTATACAACATGCATATGTTATCACATATCACATATAAATTGAGTTCCAAAACCCAATTAACTTGATCATATTTTGACTTTAACAATTCATAAAGCATGGTATGTAACTCACCACATAATCACATTTAATCCACAAACATAATAGAACTGAAAAACTTGCCTTGGATGTTGTTTAATGTTTATAACTTATCTGCGCTGTGATGATCCTACACAAATTGAGGATACATACATGTACATATTAGTTTCACATACAAAATTCACGTACTCAATGTAAACTAATTTTATTTAACTATAATATTTTGTTCTTGTCTTAAAACCATTCTATGTTTCTTTAGAAACTTCTGTCCGTTATAACCTTTTTACGCCCAAAAGGTTCTCTCATGGATTTAGTATGTAAATACTTTACGTATCAAAACATAAACCATTTATATCCCCTTCGTTTTATATTACTAGGTTCAATATAATTTCACAAGGCAACAGCCCCTCACCTTTGACACCCATTTCGCGGTTTAATAGCTTGCAATTTACTTATCTAATCGTAAGGCATTTTTTTTTAGTATGTTTTTCATGGCATACAAGACTATTTTTAAGAAATATTAACCTCTCATTTCGGGTTTGTTAAGTAGTCTAAAAAGCGTGCCAAAAATTGACGTTCATAGCAGTCTTCAATTTTTTTCCCAACTTTACCCTCTCGCGCTAAAACAGTCATAACTAATTCGTTTCAAAACATTTTTGAGCGATTCTTGAGCCCACGCGAAGCTAACTTCCGAGGCTACAACTTTCATTCTTTGACCATTTCCAAATTCAAAACACAGAATTCCGAAAAATTCGTTCAAGGTGACTGCCCCGAGTTGGTTAGATAGTTTTGACGTGACTACTTTGAATGGTCATAACTCTTTGCTCCGAAGTCGGAATTAGTCCGTTCTGGAGTCTATGGAAAGCTAATTCAGTGTACTATAACATACCAAAAGCCCAGAAGTTTGTGGAAAGAGTAACTGACCAAAACAGTGTCCCGAATAGCACATCCCGCTTTCAGTTTGACAAATTCGACACATTTATTTCCAATCACCGTAACTCCCTCATCCGAGGTCGGAATGAGGTCATTCCAAAGCCTATGGCTTCCTAACTCAGTGCACTACAACTATCCAGAAGCTCAGAATTTTTCAGGCAATATAGCTATTCCAGAATTTGACACTATAGTCACTGTTCATTCAATTTTCATTTCTAGACATAGTTTACTAAAATCTTCACCACGGATTCATTTTAACTCCGTTTTGGTTCATTCAAGTTAGGAAATCTTCAGAACTTAGAGGGATATAACATACAATCATCAAATTAAGCTTTTAGACATAAATTAAAAGCACAAAGGATCCTCAAGCTCAGTCCCAAAAACTGCCCAACAAGATTCTTTGTAAATCTTTTATTTTGTGAGTTTTGGTTACACTTGGATGATGTTAAGGTTTCATATCTCTAATTACAATCATTATAACTCATTTACATAATCAATTATAAGCCAAAATAAACATAGTAAACTAACTAGTTTTCTAACAAAACTAACTAAACTTCCAAAATACAAACTTTAACTAACAAACTAAATACAATATTTAAAATAATAACATTACCAAAAATTAAATAAGAAACATACCCGAAAATACGAATTCCACAAACTGAATACGTACTCGACCAAAATTTAACTAAGAGAAGATCTTTATAAAAAGTCCTCCCACAACAAAGCCTTTCTCAAAATTGGAGGCCTTATTATTGGTGAATGAAACAAAGGATCAAGCCCTTCTATTTATAGGTTTAGCAAAGGGTAAAGTTCTCAATTTAGTTGATGTGGGACTTGATTTATACTAATTCTAATTTGTTTATACTAATTTTTCCTATTTTCAACATACTGAGTGTATTCATTCATCAAGAATTCGTTTCTTAACCAATTCGATGCGTTCAAGTTGCGTTGTTTTCGTTTTATAGAGGAGAACAACAATCATCTTTCAATTTAAAGTTTTCATCATGAATTCATCATCAACTTTAGTCCCAAAGTACACCAAAATACACATTACAATCAAAACCCAAATTCTTCTTCTTTAGTATAAATACATGAATTTGATTTCTAAAAATTTGTTTTTAGATGACCACTATCAAATTATAAATATCTAATAACATATATAACATCGTAACCCACAAATTCATTAACCAAAACTCCAATTTTAAAAGAAACTCAAGAACACATAAACTAGAAATATAAACTAGATTATATACCTTTAATTCCTTAAGAAATAAAATTAACCTTATTAGTAAAATTATAATTTCTATTCAACAATTATAATCATAACATTATTTAATAAATTCTCACTCCTCTAATTTAATTATTTAATTAAATTAGAATATCACAATTATACTCGCGTAATAAAATACGTATAAATCTCATCTATTTTATCACACTTAAATAAACTATCTCATACCAATTTTCATCAAATATTTATTTAATATCATAAATATTCATCTAATTCCATAAAGTTTCCAACTAAAATATTTAATGTACTTAATAAATATTTTACTCGCATTATACTAATATTTACATTTTCATGCAATATATTACCTTCTCACTTTATTAAATCAATTATACTTGTATTAATTCACTATTTTAATTAAGCGAATTATTCACACTATTTATGAAACTTAATTCATAATAGTTTCCATTGCCCACAAGGCATAATAATTAAAATTATATTATCTCATAACATAATTTCAACTTAATTCAATTAACTAATATTATTTAATTTCTTTAATAGTTTAATTACCTATTAAATCTCACATTCTCCAACATATGAATATATAATTTTCTTCACACCAAATCATATAATTCAAAATATATACACCTCATAATAAGGATTTTAATTATTAAATTCTTATTTTAATAACTTATAAAAATTCGGGTTGTCACAGTTATTCTGTATATATATATATATATATATATATATATATATATATATATATATATATATATATATATATATATTATAGTATTATATTGTGATGATATTATTCTAATATTGGAGATCTATATTACTAATATTAGGTCTTCGGATAAGGCGATAAAGTGCGTAGCGGTAATCAACGGTTCAGGCAAGTTTGTTTTTACTTAACTCTACTAAGAGTTGTATTTCATTCGGATAAGCTTATGGTTAATCATTCCTGGTTGCCATGAATTGTAATCTGTACATATTGCATGTATAAGTCAGGTATGAAAGCCTGATCACCTTCATTACCAGTTGGTTCATATATATTTGTTCATGTTGTACACTTGTTCAGTCAAAAGTTTGTTCCTGCTAGTTCACAATTATATTGTTGAATTATAGCCAGCTTATTATTCAAATTCTTCAATCATGATATATCGTTATATTGTTAAACTTAAACTTGTTGGGCAATCCTTATGCTCACCCTTGCTATATCATGATAAACATTGCAGATTAAGACGAATGTGTCGGATTCAAAGACATGTTAAAGACAGTTCCAGCGTTAGGATATGTGTGCAGCTAAATTATATAAGTATTGTATGTTAATAATGTTTTATGTTAGAAAAGTTATGAAATGTGTATTAAGTTAAGGTTACTCGATTTTGGGTAAAGATGTGTAAAGTGTATTGTATAAACAATTTATTTTTATATCTTCCGCAAATATAGTAATAGTGATAGAATGATCGAACCGGATCCGAGGTGATTTAGGACCTGGATTCGGGGTCGTCACACAACTAATCGCTGATTTGTGTTCCCGAAGCACCCTCAGCAACTTTTCTTCCTGCAATTCGTTAAGTGCAGCAGAAATAATTACAGGTAAAGAATTTGAATTGCCTAAGTATACATACCTGAGATGTTTAGGGAGTGGCTTAAGTTCCAATGTTGGTGGCTCCTCCAATGACGATTTCAGTTTTTCTGTGGCTGTCTCCTCAGTGTGCAAAGGTTCAAACGATGCTCTGAATTGGCTAACTCGTGGAAATGATTCTAACATCTGTAAGTAGTCCACAAATTCTGGGTCGTCATTATCTTCATCCCCCAATAAAGTTGTTTCTAGCGAATCGTTGACCAAACTCTTACTCATATCTTCACAGATGATTTGCTCAATTAAATCCATCCGAAAACATTCTTCCTCATCCGTAGGGAATTTCATGGCCTTGAACACATTAAATTTGATTTCTTGATCTTGGACTCTCATAGTAAGTTCTCCTTTTTGCACGTCTGTGAGTGTCCTTCCCGTGGCCAAGAAAGGTCTCCCTAAGATAATCGGGATGTTCTTATCCTCCTCGAAATCCAGAATGATAAAGTCCACTGGGAATATAAACTTATCCACTTTAACCAAAATGTCCTCTACTATGCCTCTTGGGTATGTGACTGACCTATCCGCCAACTGCAATGAAATATTCGTAGGCTTTGGCGCGGGCAAACCCAATTCTGTGTATACTGACAATGTCATAAGGTTCACACCCGCCCCCAAATCACATAAACATTTTTTAAACGACATTTTTTCGATCGTGCATGGGATAGTAAAGCTCCCCGGGTCCTTAAGTTTTGGTGGTAACTTCTGCTGTAACACCGTACTACACTCCTCTGTTAGTGCCACTGTTTTAAAATCTTTCCATTTCTTTTTCCTTGACAGAATTCCTTTCATGAACTTCGCATAACTCGACATTTGCTCTAGGGCTTCTGCGAATGGGATGTTAATCTAGAGTTTCTTGAACACTTCTAAAAACTTTGCGAACTGCTTATCTGATTTCTATTTTTGAACCCTCTGCTGAAATGATGGTGGAGGATAAACAATTGGCTTATTGTTTAACTTTATGTCCTCACTTTGCTTATCCTCACTCTTGTTACCTTCAACCACGTTACTGTCATCAACTTTTTCCTCCGGTGTCGCTGAATTTTCTGCATTATTACCCACGAGATGTTTTCCACTTCTCAACATAACTGCTTGACATTGCTCATGGCCACCCTTCGGATTTCTCTCAATGTCACTTGGTAACGTTCCTTGCGGTCTATTATTCAATGCTAACACCATCTGTCCTATCTGATTTTCTAGATTCTTGATAGCCATCTCTTGTGATTTCATTGCCATTGCTTGATTTTTCATTGCTGCCTCATTGCTAGTTACGTACTTCGACACCATTTCCTCGAAATCTAGTTTCCTTTCCTGATGTTGAACCGGTTGTTGTGACTCTAAAAACCTGGGGGATATGACAGTCGTGGAGCTTGATTTTGTTGGTTATTGCTCCACGAGAAATTTGGGTGGTTTCTATTCCCCTGGTTGTAGGTGTTTTGGTATGTATTTTGCAGAATTCTGTTATATCTACCTATGAACTGGACGGATGCTGGATTAATTGCGCACTGATCTGTAGGATGGTCACCCGCACACAATTCGCATACTAACGCAACCTGCTGTACTTGAGCCCCTGTCATAGCATCCAACTTCTTGGACAGCGCAGAAATCTGTGCTTATATAGCTGTCACCCCATCTACTTTCAAAATCCCAGTTGCCTTTGCCTGTGTCATTCATGCTGTAGGCCACTGGTAGTTATTGGCCACCATGGTTTCAATCAAATTGTAGGCTTCCTCGTATCTCTTAGCCATGAATGCTCCGCCCGACGCTGCGTCAATACTGGTTCTGACATTCCCGTGTAGTCCGTTATAAAAGGTGTTCATTTGCAGCCACTTAGGCAATCCATGATGTGGGCACTTTCTAAGTAACTCCTTGTATCTCTCTCATGCCTCATATAGCGACTCCCCATTTTACTGCTCAAACATTGTTATGTCATTCCTTATTTGATCCCAGCGGCAAAGAATGTAACCAACTATTCGCCTTGTCCCGTAAAGTGAACGGGAACAAACAAAGTCTCACTGCCTCATCCGACACCCCATTGTACTTGAAAGTGTAGCACATTTCCAGAAAACTGATTAAATGCTCGTTCGGATCGTCATTTGTCATTCCCCCAAACTGAACTGAATTCTGCATCATCTGAATGGTCCCAGGCTTGATTTCAAACGTATTCGCAGCTATTGCAGGCCTAGTGATGCTCGACTGCAGATCAGTCACCTTAGGTGTTGCAAAATCCCTCAACGCTTTCTAATCTTCGGTAGCCATTGCTTCTTTTTTATCAGAGTTTTCGAATTCGTTCCTTGTTTCCTTGATCCACTTACTTAACCTCTGAAATCTTCTTTCAATGTCATCCTCAAAAGGAAGTAAGTCTAGATTTTTGGATCGTGTTTGCATAAACCAATGTCAAAAACCTGAAATAGGAAGAACAAAAACAAAAACAAAAATGTTAAGTAAAACTGGATTAATTAAACTGATATTGTAAAAATATTAAAATCGAAGCTAAATTGTCCCCGGCAATGGCGCCAAAAAACTTGTTGGGTAAAATCTATATACGCAAAACAGGCAAGTATATGTGGTCAACAAGTAATATAGTAGTGAATAAAGTATCGTTCCCACGAAGACAAATTAGCAAGAAATTTAACTTCACAATTATCAATTTTCTATTAATACTGATTCTATTAAACTATTCAATTCAATGGTTTAAAATTATAGAAACTAAATTAATAAATAAATAAACTATCACAAAACAGTCACAAATATCAAAATCTGGAATTTCAAACAATTGATGGAGAATTAGACTTATGATTTCACCCTAAGCTTCACTCTGATTTTCAAACCTTTATTCCAATTCAACTCAATATCTCAGTTTATTAATCAAGAACACGAATGTAGTACTAGCCACCTCTCGATGCACTAATATCGTATTAACTCCAATCCATAAATTAGATAGAAACAAGTTAAACACCTAAATCAACCAACTCACTATATCTCTATGTGAACTGAAATTAAAGAAGGTTTAAGAATAAGTTCTCTATCCGATTACATGCGATGTCAAGCATATCTCTACCTTAACAATAATCAAGAATCTGTTATTCACAAAATTCATGACACATGCTATATTAACGAAGTCTAGATTTGAATATCCTCTCTCGATTCTATACAAATCCACAAAGAATTGTTGATCAAGCAATTCATAAATTCACGCTCAAATTAATATAGATAAACTGAAATTACTTTATTGAACTGGAAATCAAAATTATAAAATCATCGTTTCACCCAAGGATCCATCATAAGCCTAATAAGCGAATTAGTTCATAATTAATGATATAAAAATTGAATAATCTAAAGAAAACATCCTTGCAATTACAAATAAAAGACTAAAGAGAAGAATAGTGATGAACACCCTTCACGTAGCCTAGAATTGCAATCGTCACGAAAATCTCTTCAAATCACTCCTCCCAAGATTGCTGTGAAAATCTGGAAAAAAACCTTCGTAATGTGCTCCTCTGTGTTGTCGAAATCTGTTATTAGTCGAGTAATGGGCGTCTCCCCTGGTGTCCCAGTCGAAATCCCTTATATTCTAGAGTCCATATATGATTACATCACTAAAAACCATGTAGCAGCATAGTCCTAAAGCATACAGGAGAGTCAGCAGGTCGAGACCCCCCGCCCCGGCGGGGATGTGATAAGTGGGTTTATACCTACTTATGGAGTACCAATTCATGCGAACTATGTCCATCTCAAGTACATTTTAGTATGTTTTAGTTGCATTTCATGTTAGTTTGCATTGTGTATACTTAAAACTCCTTTTGGTGAAAAAATGCAGGAAACGGCCTAATTTGGTGGACTTAGAGGGCATGAGACGAATGGACGCATGAGGCAAGGCACAAGCTGTGGATGCACGCTATGAGGATCGAGAGGATCAGGAGACTAAGCAGGCATGAACAAAGGAATGAGCAGCAGGACAGAACAGTTGCAGCAGCAGAACCAGGAATCTCAGTTGCAGCAGTCGCGCGGCAGGACAAGCTTGGAAACGCGCGCCCGCGCGAGCACCTAGCTGAACATCATGACACACTGCATGTCGCGCGCCTGCGCGATGATTACACTGGGAGAGCGCGCGGCCGCGCGCGATGCCTGACTAATGCTGAGCTGTTATTTTAATTTGGAATTTTTAATGATTGTAATTGGTTTTAAATGATTTCTGACTGGTGTCAGACGTATCACTTTTACTATTATTCAGTTTTTACGTATTTTTATATCGTAACTAGGGTTTACTCTGTGGGAGAGATTCCAACGTAGAAGGAGGCCAAAAACTCTACTTTTCTACTTCTTATTGGGATTTCCTTCTAGAGTGGATTTATTATTAGTATTTGCTGGATTGTTATGCGGATTTGAATATTAATAGTGGATTCTATTCAGCAATTGGGTTTGATTGTTATATCTTTCATCTTTTAATTGTTTGTTTATTAGCCATGCTTAGATTTGATCCCATAATGGCTTTTGGTTCAGTCATGAACTAAACTCCATTATGGGATTCTAACGGATTTTAATATGTAGTTTGATTGCATGCTAGAATGCTGGATTGTTTTACATATCATATGGAATGTCTATCATGATTGTTTTGTATGTATGAATGCTTGATCACCATTCGTTTCAGTACTTGTATGGAATTGACAATGAACATGCAAGTATGTATTGTAATCATGATAGTATACGTATATGGGGCTGTTTTATATGGCTTGTGTATTTCGTGAACCAGATAGACATATATTGTTTCACCGTATGAGTTAGAATAAGGGCTTGAACTTAAAATCAATATAGTTGCAATTTCACATAGACATATAGTGATATTGATTATATTGATGATTACATAGAGTCTATCATCTGTGGATGTTGTGTAAGTAGGTCATAGTGCATTGAAAAATGGCTGACTCTTTAAGGGTAAATAATAAACCTAGACAGAAAATAAGTGAATGAATTTGATATTTCTATGAAGAAATTTTAAGGATTTCAAAATTCTGTGATGAATTTTGGTAGGTATAAAATCTTTTGGTGAATTATTCAAGATTAAGGGTTTAAGTGTATATGTTCTGTGTATATGGTTGTATATGTGTACAGTATGTGGTTAAGGGTCAAGGGTTGACCAGATAAGCTATATCAGTGGCAAACCCTAATATTATATTAAGAACGTCAACATTCATTTAGAAAATTCTTATGATTTATAAGAAACCCTAGAAATCGGTTCTAGAAACCCTAATTTCATTTCTGGGAATCCAAAACCCTAATTCGAATTACGAAAACCCTAACTTGGGATCAAAGAGACTTGAGTGTATTAATTATAAACTTAATTAGGGTATAGATTAACGAATTAATTAGAAAACCCTAATTTTAAAGTTTGAAACCCTAATTATTCTGTTTAAAACCCTAATGTACAATTATGGAGCTAATTGCTAATTTATCAAATTTTAATTAGGAAATATTAATCCTAATTAGCAAGCTTGAATTATGATTAGGAAATTTTATTATATTTATAGAATCCTAATTATAATTTAGAAATTTTAATTTTTTTATTTTGAAAACCTAAATTAGAAATTCTAGAAATTTTATTTGTAAGAATCTTAGGTTTTAATCCTAAGGGTTAAACCCTAAGGGTTCAAACCCTAAAGGTTGTAGCAAATGTCTTTTGTGCCATTAAATTTGGAAGGAAAAAGTCTAAAATGCCCTTTTGTCACATTTTTTAATATGTTGAGTGCAAATCTTGCCAAAATCTTGGTGACTCACCTCATATGATATTGCCATGTGTATTAAATAATCCAAGATCAGATTTTGTGCCACCTTGCAAGGATAGCATACATTGAATCTAAACATAGGTGATTGAAAGTAAGAAAAGTTACTTTACTTTTCATTTTTGTCCAAGACTTTTCTCTCTCTAGAATTCGAGATTGAGAGTGAATATGAGTGTTAAGTTAGGACTAGATCAGCCTTTAACTTTCTAATATCAGATCAAAGATCAGAAGTTCAAGGATCAAAGCTTTAAAGGTATAAAACCCTAAGCCTTGCTAGATCCTTAAAATTTTATGTGATTATGTGATTTGTTGTTTAGAAGTGTGTTATAAGATGTCATTTAGTGATCTGGGTTGTTAGATCACAAATCCATAATATCAAAGTGCTCGAAAATTAAGTTTTCAAAAATCTAGAAAAAATTGGAAAAGTGGCCCGACAGCCATATGTCAGGGCCTCTAGATTCTTTTGTGTTATATGTTTATGGTGTTTTATGTTATGTATATGTTCTACACCATGTGGTCTGTGTTCTGAAACTGGAAACAGGGTCAGATCATGTGTAGATTGAAAGATATGAGCAGTCAAATTGAATTGACCAGCCATGACTGACTGTTTCTGGGTAACCCAGACTACCCAGAAAAGTCTGACAGTGATATTCACCACCCTAGATCTTGTTGTGTTTAAAGAGTTTTGTTGTTGTAGCCTCACATGAGAACTACACATCTATGCTTTTAGATTACTCAGATTATGACCAGAATGACAATTAATCACGGTCTGGGCAACCCAGATTTTTCCCAAATCGCTCTGCCAACATATTCATGAGCTCAGATCTGGCTTGTGTTTGATGATTTGATGGTGTTAGTATATCTATGTTGTAATATGGTCTAGGGACTACAGATTAGTTCCTTTATTTCACTTAAACAACAAACAAAATTCATTTAATGAACGGTCAAAGTAGACTACTCAGTCACAAAATCCTTTTTCTAGAAAACCCAAATCTTCATCAGCCGAACTTTCTGACAAGGTTTGACCACCCGTGATCAGTCACATGTGATGTTGTAATATTAATCTAGTGTTATATTATTGTACCCTGTCATGAATACTACATTATTGAACCCTCATATTACACTGGTCAAGCCCTGAACTCAAGATTCAAGGCTTGCAATGTAGGTACCTTGATTGTTCTTCATTTCTAGGAAACCCAAAAATTGAAGAACAGTCCTGACATGATTTTTAATGACCGATAACTCTCTGATTTGTTGTAACTTGGTCATGATCTTAGTTTGTAGTTGTAGTATTACACTTATACTACAAACCTAACCCATCAGGCTGTTCAGAAACCTTGTGATCAAATATCTAGAACCGGTCAAACCTACCCACTTGCTAACTGACATGGGTTTCTGGGTTTGGACTCAAGAACACCAATAGCGACGGATTTGTCGCCTAAAGTCCCTATAGCGACAGTTAAATTAGAAAAATTATTATTTTATTTAATAAATAGATAAAAATAGTTTTTAATTATTAAAAATTCATAATAAATTTCTAAAAATTATTTTAAGGCCTGAAAATTAGTTTTCAATTATTCTGAATATATCTCATAAATATTTAATATTTTTGGAAAAATAATGGTAATTTATTTATTTAATTATAATATTAAATAAATTATTTAAAAATGATTTTAATACTTGAAAATCATGAAAAATTATACTATTGTATAAGAAAATATTTTAAGTTATTTTTAATGACTTTTAATATTTTGTGATGAATTTTATTAATTAATTAATATTAATGATAATTAGTTTATTTAATAAATATATTAAAAATAAATTATGGAAAAATAGAATTAATGATTTAAAAATCATATAAAAATGATTTAAGTGTTATAAAAATATTTGAAGTTATAAAATATAACTTTTGATATTTTGTCATGAAAATATTAATATTTTAATATTAATAGCAATTAACAGATAATGAATTTAAAGGTTTAAAAATCATATAAATATGATTTTAATGTATTAAAAATACTTTGATATATTATAAATATATTATAATATTATGTTATGATTTTGTATTAAATAAATATTAATGATAAAGGAATTATGTGGTATTTAATTCATTTAAATGTGTTATTAATGATTGAAAATTCGTGATAAATGATAATAATTATCTGAAAACTATTTCGAGCTTATGAAAATTATTTTGACTGATAATAAAATTATCTAAGATAATTGTTAATTGTTTAGGCAGAGTTTAATTGAACTTAAACTCGATAATTGTCCGATTAGGCAATCGGGATGGCAGAATTGTATCGAACTCGACTTAGACTGTAAAAGTTTGACTTGAGGATAGGTTTTATGTGTGTTATAGACTGATAGGGTTATGTGATAATGTGTTTAGGTTATTTTAAATATTGTGATGATATTATTCTAACTTAGAAATAAATATTATTAATATTAGGTCTTAAGACAAAGCTTATTAATTTGCGTAGCGGTAATCAACGGTTCAGACAAGTTTTTCTTAACTCAACTTTGAATTGTATTATTCAATTATACTTGTGGTTAATCATTGCTGATTGCCATGTCTAAGAATTATTAAATCGCACTCTATGCATACTGTATGTATTCACACTACAAAAAAATGGGGCTTCAGCAACAATTGATTTTCGTTGCTAAAGGTGCCAAATTTCGTTGCTAAAGGGTTTTGGCAACGACTTTACTGTCGTTGCGTCTTTCGTTGCGCAATGAACGTTGTTAATTGTTCCGCAACGAACGTATTTTTTTCGTTGCCAAAAGTAATACATTTTGCAACGAAATTTGACTTTCGTACAGAGACATCGATCCTTTAGCAACAAAATGTATTGTTGCAGAATAATAAAAAATTTGTTGCTAAAAACCCCATTTCGTTGGAAAAGCCTGCTAATTGGCAACGAAATGAACTTTTTTTTTGCAACGACCATGCATTTTCGTTGCAATTGACACCATTTTGCAACGAAATTTTTCGTTGCAATAGATTATGAAAATTGTTGTCTAAGCTTGCTTTCGTTGCAGAATGTAAATTTTTTAGCAACGATTTTCATTGTTGATTATATTATTTGGCAACGACATTATGCTAAATTAGCAACGAAAATGTTTGTTGCTGGTTATTTTTCAATAGCAACGAAATTCGTCGATTAGCAACGACATTATATGTTGCTGTTTCTTTATATGTACAACGAAAGTTGATATAATTTGCAATGATAAAAAATGTTGCCTTTTATTTTAGTATTAGCAACAATATCCTCTCCGTTGTTATTAGGTTAATTTTTCGTTGCCAAATATTATATTTTTAATGTCATTAGCAACGAAAATTTGTTGCTAAATGTATAAAAAATTGTTGCTATATTAAAACTTGTTCAATACTTTGATAACGAATTATATTGTTACCAAAATTAAAATTTGACATTCTTTTTGTGTACCTGACTGGCTCAATATCCCCACAATAAATAATGGCAAAAATACAAAAAACTAAAATATTACTCTCTCCTATTCATATTAAGTGTCGTTTTGGAGAGTTTCATTTTATTCAATATAAGTGCCATTTTGAAATCCCTATGCAATATTGCACTATTTTTTCCTAATTTACCCCTCTATTTAATATGCTTAATAAATGCAATTCCATGGACCATTGTGGAAAGAGGAATAATTAATTAGAGATACAAAAGACATTTTGTGTTATTTCTTAATAAGTGTGCTTAACTCTAAAAAAACACTTAATATGAATAGGAGGGAATATTAACTTAATAAAATCATCTACTACATAATCATTCATTATCTTTACAATTAACCATCTAAAACTACCACCATTCTTCAATCAAAGTATATATCTACATATATAGAGAGAGTACACTTCATATATAGAGAAAGTATTTGTCATTGGTGGATCCTTGAAAATTGAAGCATCTAGGAATAAATGGTTCATGCTCAAGAAATCGGTGGTAGTGGGTTCCATCCTCAAATTCATTTTCTCTGTACAGAGATAGAAAAGATGAATATTAAAAGTTTATTTAGAAATAAACTTGTACTCCCTAGCTAAATAACAAAATTCCCTGTTCTTACCCAAAGACGTGATGCACAAAGTGTTGTCGTGCCAGCTACTTTCCAATCTCAACTGCCTAATAAGGAAAAAAGTTAATAACGAGACATGTATGATATGACAGAGAAAAACACAAGAATGAAGTTCATTATTTCAAAGGAGCGCAGACAATAGAAAAATCTGACACATTTATACAAATAATAATTTTAAAATTCTTCCAACTCTTGTGATAAACTGAATATTAAAAAATAATTGTGAGATTCCTATTTTAAATGCACATGACTCATTCACCAATTCGTAACAAAACTTTAACAGGACAATAGGTAGCCTAGCCTATTGATGTGCTATATTAGTGTTATACTGTAACTTAACATGCAATAGATACATGAATATAGTATATATAAACAAAAAAGAATCCATAACCAACATTGGCTATAGACAATTTTAAGCCAATTCATCAGGCTTGCTAATCCGGACAGTTTAACATGTACCAAAGCGTTTCTCATATTGCAATCATCAGGCTTAGCTAATTTTATTTTAATCTTTTAATAACTAAACTACGATCGTGAAGATAGATAGTAATTGAGTTACTATAATAGAGTAGTGTCTAAAAATGGCAATAGAAAAAAAAACCATTAAAGCCAAGTTAGGGGTTAGAACACTCGACATAATTGAAGTAAAACAGAATATATATCAGTTTACAATAACAAATCAGCATTCAACAGAAGACTTAGCTAAGCGTAAGCATATGGTGATACATACCAAACATACAACAAACGTGCATATACTAAAAACACGAGGTCATTACGAGATGCTGCCTTATATGCTCCTGTTGACTGTAAAAAAACATTCCATAGTAAAACATTCCATGCTCTTTATTGATGTTTTAATGTGTGAGGTTTACCTCTATCAGGGAGACTAATACAGCAGCCATCATTCCAAAAGCATGACCAGCATCAAAAGTTGGTGTACCCCATTGAAGTGGGTATGTAAATTTAATCCTGCACAGAATTACACAAACTAACTAAGCAAAATAATGCAACATTTTAATCCTGCCATGCTTGAAGTTCTTTTGGAAAGAGACAAGTGGTAATCATTTAGAGAGGACTTCTCATGCTTGAAGTTCTTTAATATGACTAAAAATGCACAAGTCTGTAGCATTTAATGGCCCTACAGGATTGGCAAAAGCGCACTGGACAAGATCCTCCTTCTGTTTGAATGTGAAGTAAAATTTGGCATGAAAGAACAAATATTGACATTCAAAATAACTCAAGTCATCATTATCTCTAGTTGTAATGTTAAAACCTGTTGTACTATACCAATAACTTTTTTGAAAAAAAATGCAAAGCAAAATGTGTGGAACTCATGCAAGATGAAATCATTCATTTATCGTTATTTACTTCTATGCTACAAACAAATTGGATCAGTGAAGGAAGGATAACAAAAAAGAGCATGACCATGAAAGAACTGCTGCTCTGCTTTGGGGACTTCACCTATCGAAATTGAAGATAAACAACAACAAGAAAGACATAAACCAAAAAACCCATCACCATGTTTTCCCTATATACAAATCTTGACCCATCCATCAAAAAGGTGTCAGTCATGAACTCCTATAGGCTGTGAGATAACTAAATTTCTGACTTTAAACCACATCCATTACATTATATTTAAAGTGAGGAAAAACTACAAGCAGAATAAATAAAGTAAATTCTATGGGTGATAATTACAAGTTAGCCAACCATCTGTGTAAACTGCTCTCAGACTCTTCTCGTTCTCTTATGCTACAAAATTGAGTTGGCCAAAGCCTTCCACTTATCAATCTGCAAATTCATAGATATATAATATGAGCAAAGACTTCCAACAGTCTGAAAAAGACTAGTTCCAAATTTCCAATAGTGTAAGCAAAAAGTCAAAACGCATAAACGGAGCTCTATTAGGTACTTATTTTGGCACCACCCAACTCCATCAAGAGTAAACGTTTCTTTCTTTCAAGCCTTCATATGTATCCACCATATCTCAGAAGTAACTAACAGATTTGTCAATTTAATCAACTTACCAGATTCGGCTAAGTAGGACTAGGCTGCACCACTGCTTGATTCTGCACAAAGAACTTTTGGACCTCAGTACAATAATAGGCTTACCATGTATTTATTGGTGGCCCGAATTGATAAAGCAGGATGACCGTCAGCAATATACATGTGCTTTAAGGTTAAATAACTAAATAAGATTCTAGCAGTAAAAATTCTTAGCCGAAATGATGGCTACGTAATATGTGGATGGATACGCACAATATTCATTTTTCTTTGAGTGAGCACGGAATTTTATCAAAAATGAGAAAGCAGAGTAGCAAACATGAAATTATGTAATGTTTGTGCTGGTTTGTTGAATTAGTGAAAGAATTAGAATAGGTACAAGATGTAACAGTGAAAATGGTGATAGTAAGTTACAACAATCAAAACTTAGTAAAAACAATGAACTTAACAGTTACAACAATCAAAACTTAGTTGGTAACAAATTTGTAAATCTCAAAACACAAAAACAACAATAATCGTTACTATATTCTATTTCTTTTAACAACTAACACTAATATATACTAAATAGCCCATAGTGAACTGACTACAACAAGATATATTTCAAATCAACAGAAGATGACAGTCCCAAGTTGTTTCTTAGAAAAAATGGCTCAGGAAATGTAAAGATGAAGTCTGCTAATTATTTCACAGAAGTTGAATCAATTGCTTCCACCAGATCCTATTGAATTCTATACCACTACGAATTTAACAAGCAAAAGACGGTTAGCACCAAAAGAAAGATCTGAAAGCCAGGAAAAGCATATAATTTGACAGGACAAGCATCCAAACAGTCACACTGCACAACCAAAAGCTTTCAACAAAATTGATTCAAAAGGTCCTCAGTTCTTTAATCTAGTATAATTAATCAACAAATAGGACATTAAGAACAAGAAGATCATCTACTGGTGTGGCCCAAATATGTGACTGAAATATAGCACTATCATCAGTAAGACAATAATTCAAATTTAGCTGTCAAGTCACCATTATAATACTAAGTGATGAACATTTGCTTTGATTGTATTTAGAAAGGTAAATTTAGATTCTCAAAGATGCAACGTAAAAGTGTACTTTGGATAAGCAAGAAAATAAATTTCATATTCAAATTGGAGTATATGCTGAAAAATGTTAATTTTTAACTATCTAAAAACATGTTATTAGAAAGCAGATCCATACACGTCCATATGGTAGAACACCAATATTGCAAAATTACAAAGCAGATCTATATGGAAATGATTCATATTACCCCTAAAGAGAACCAAACGTTAGATAAAAATGACATGTATTTGACATAAACAAATCAAAACTCAAGGAAATCTTACTTCAAAATTAATTCACATTGAGGCAAAATACTTTCAGTAACAACCACGAATAATAGAGGTAGATTTAAAACCTAAGCTTAGTAAAGAACCAGCGGGAACAAGGCAAGATCCTCCTCCTCGGGAACTAGGCAGGAGCGCAGTAGAGGTGCGACTAGGCAGGGGGCAGAAGGGTTAGGGCGACAGCCTCGCCGCTCGCGACTGGGCTGGTGAAGAGTAAGACGCTACTGGACTAGAGAAGAGGTAGGCCGCAACCCGCGACTGGTTGCATGGGTGGCGCCGATTGGTGGTGAGTCGTGAGAGAGATGATGTCAAATTTGGGGCGTAGCGGCAGATTTGGGCGCAGCGGCAGTAAGGAGAAAGAGTATAATTGAAGGGCCGAAGGTTGAAGGCTCTAAGTACACAACTCCTAATTAAATTAAGGACTCGTTTCAAAAGAAAAGGTTTAATTTTAACTTATAAAAACAACTAATATTATAAATTTTTTTAAAAATAATATTATAAATAAAATTATTATTTGAAAAACTTAAATAGATTTAAATTTAAATTTTAGGATGTCATAAATTAGTTAATAACAAACTAAAATATAACTCTATTATGGAACGGAAAAATAATTATTTAACACATTTGTGATCTATTCCAAAAAAATGTCTTAATTATTATAATTTTTTATTATCAATTTATAAAATTTTAATTATTGTAAGTTAATATTTTATTTAATATTATAAATTATTTAAAAAGTATTATTAAGAATAAATTTCTATTTTAAAAAATTAATTACATTACAATTTGAGTTGTAGGATAGCAAAAATTAATTAAGAATAAAACTCAAACTTAACTCTACCTACAGAATAGATGAGTAATTTTGTAGTATTTGTGGTCTATTCCACAAAAGAGTCTTATCTATCTTTTAACGACAAGAATATAAAAAAATCTTCAACTATCCACATGTACAGTCCAAGTAATACTTGGGGCCCATATAATTGTATGTGGATGTCAACTAGTAAATTGTGTGTTAAAATAATTATAATATGTCAAAAATATAAATAAATAATTACTTAATATATTAATTAACGAAAACAAAATAAACAATTAACAAACTAAATTAAAAAAATAAACATAACTAATTAAGTGACTTAAATAAATACTTTACTAAACAAACTCAAACCCAATAAATAACCTCTCACTTCAAGACCAAACTTCATTTAACAAACTCAATAAATTCAAAAAAAAATACTTTATCTTGTTT